>CP136059.1:103449258-104887258 GCA_032464435.1 Aegilops umbellulata
TATATATATATATAACAGACAAAGTACAAAGTACAAATCCTATCAAAGTATCATCCAATGCCAGATCTAGGTATCATAATGAAAAGCGATTACAGAGTCTGATTAATCCACTGTTCTATCTTGACAGCCTTGGGTACCTTCGTTCGGAGTTTAATGTGTTGCAAGCCTTCCTGAATATAAAATTTCCAGGAGTTCAAACTAGGAGGTGAGGATCTGAAAATCTTGTCATTTCTGACCATCCAGATGGCCCAACAACCCATGATAATGATCTCCATAGCCAAATCCTGGGGGAGAAGTGAAATCATCATCTCAATCTCATCATAGGTCGAGATGCCCCTCTGTCTGTTTGGGAGGATATAGTTCCAGCAGTGTAAGGCAAAGTGGCAGTCCCAGAACAGGTGGAGTAAAGTTTCTTGAGTCCTGTCCACGCAAAGAGCGCAGTTGTAATCTGACAAATGCATATTTTTTCTGTATAATAGGTTCCTTGTGCTAACTCTGTCATAGAGTAGCATCCAGAAGAAAATCTTGTGCCTAAGTCTGCAATTCGATTTCCATAGCTGCCTGAAGATGAAATGAGCTCCCGTCTTGTCAAACAGATTCTTGTACATCTTCATAGCGGAGTAGTTCTGTGATGCCCAAGAATAAGTCCACTTATCAGAGACATCAGTGAGAGTGAGGCCCTGCAGTTGGTCTTGAAGGATGTGGAACTGATTAAATGCCTGTTGTGAGATGGGTCTATGGAAGCAGTTCTCCAGTGCCTGATGCTCCATTATTTGTTTCAGTGTGATATCTTTGTTGATGGCGAAAGAATAGAGCTCGGGCATCTTGTGATGAAGTGGTATGTCTGACCAATTGTCATGCCACAGTAGCATAGTCTCCCCATTGCCCGGATTGCATCTAGTATGCTTCTTGTAATTGGGTAATGTCTTGAGAATGCCTTTCCACCAGAATGAACCCATCAATTTGTTACTCGGTAAACCATCTTGATAATAAGTTTCCCAAATAATCCTGACCCAAGGTGTGTCATCTTTGTTGAAGAATTTGTGCAAGAATTTCATGAGAAGAGCCTGATTATGCTTAATTAAATCAAGGACTCCCAGACCACCCTGAGACTTTGGTTGACAAACTTTATCCCACGAAACCAAAACCATTCCTCTATCCACTAGTTTATCGGAGTGCTGCCTATGAATTCTGAAACTCAAGCACCCAATAGACATTTTCAAACAATCCACTAGTTAAGGCAAACAAGCTCGGCTCCGAAAAGTCACCTGTGAATACAAAATACAGTGGGGGCAAAACATCCACCACAAAACAGGGAATACTCAGAAAGTAAAATACATCACAACACGAGGTCACTCACACAAAGAAACCAAGATTCCCATCATCACTCACCCCACATAATGTCTTCACAAGTCGAATTTTAAAAGCATCAGCTAATATGCCTACTCTCATTGACCACAACTAGGTTTTGCTCTCAGCTTTACTGCACTGGCTAATTAATTTGCAATTGCGAGGTTGTATTCTCCAGTTCAAGATGATCATTCGGCGCACCGCTGTGAGCAGACTTTGCTGGAACTTCCTCATCACATGGCCTTCAGAAAAACAAGAGGCAAAATGTCAGGTGCACGGGGCAAAATAAGTTGAGAACTTGGGAAACTATAGTTAGTTTGGCAACTATTTTCAGTTTGCATGAAAGTTAACAGAATAAAAAGCCAGAGCAAAAAAAAAACATGCCTTGGACTTGGAGTGGTATTCAGATATTCGGAGAATGCACAGGAAATAGGATTGAAAGCAGTGGATCTGCCACCACAATATGGTTCGGTGACTTCCCGCCCCCCTACAATTTGAACAGCGCCAAGCGGAATGGGATCGAAAGAAATGGATCTGCCGCAACAATATTGTTTGATGACTTCCAGCTTCCTCTTTCTAATATCAACACCAACAAGCAACGTGTCTTCATCCTGAGACTCCACCTTAGACACGAGGTAGACAGCATTACCACCGTAAACACTGAAGGTCGGGAACCCTGTGGTCTTGAGGTTTCCCAATGTCCATTTCATGTCTCTATCATTCCATAGATGATGCGTCAGCTTAGAGGGTTCAGGTGGGCACGGTGATATGTGGTCGACATGGACAGTGCGACTCTTGTGCCATAAGTGCCAATAAATGCTCCTAAACATTGTCCGTATCTTCCAGCCAGCTGTAGGTGTTTGGTGGTCCACTCGTTCGTCTCCGATTAGACTAGTCATAGTGGGAGTAACTCAACAAGTAACATAACGCACTTCGAGAAAATTTTGCTTATGTGGCATGTAATTAATGAAAAGTGGTAACATAATATGTTACTGTAACATAGCGCTTTTCAAGACAAGATGAGTCTACAAGCTAATTAATGAAGTCTTCGATGACACTATTACTATGTTACTTTGCACTATAAAGGTAGTAACTTAGACTGGTGTCATATGCATGACATTAGTATAAGTTACTCCCCACTATGACCAGCCTTAAAAGATGTGCAGGTTGTAGTTGTAGTGCCAAAGGTCCTCGCTCGGGGAAAGATGGGCGGCCAAGAAATTTAATGATGGCCGCGTGCAACGTGTGCAGCATGTAGTGTGGAGGAGAAGGAGGGACCCGTGGGATGGATAGACGACTAAAGTCAACAAGGCCGCGCAGGCGAGGTTTGGAAGCGTGCGTGTTTTCGGCTCGAATCGTGAATCGTCGTTTCCGTCGTCTAGCCTTTTTTTTCTTTCTTTCTTTCTTCCGTCGTCGCGCCAGCAGTTCGTGGCTCTACCGTCAGTTAAAAAATAAAACCGTAGTATTTTTCCTTTCTACGGCAGAGACGCGCGCGCTCGTGGCCTCTCGTCGCCGCCCCTGCCTGCCGTACGCGCCTCAGCAAGGAACTCTTTCTCACTCGCCGCCCCGGCCCATCTTTCCTCCTCCTCAGTCGAGCTCCCTCGATCTTCTCCCTCATCTCCGTCCGCCGCGCTGAGGTGCACGCTCGCCGCCGGTGTCCGTGCATGCCTTGGGAGCATCTCACCTCTCCTCTCCCACTGCTTGCTGCTGCGCTGCACGCTTTGCCGGCCGGTCTCCCGCACTCTTCTTCCTCCTCGGTCAATCGGTTTAATTTTGGTCACCATCGCCGGCCAATCCATCGATTCACCGCCGCCTCCTCTCCTCTCCTCTCCTCATGAATCAATCATTTTCTTTCTTTTTTCTCCCGTCAGTCAATCGCGATCATACAGACGGAGCACAAAGAAAGGTCGCGACGCCGGGATGCTTGCTCCGCCATCTCAGCTCCTCTCCTCCGACGCCGCCCCTCCTCGATCGATGTGCCTCGCCGGCCAAACCGTCCCGTCCCGTCCTTGCTTCAAAACAAGGGAATGCATGAATCCTCTCTCTTCTTGACCCGATCTTCGAAAAACAAACAGAGGAGCACCCCTGCATCTACACTCTCCTCTGCTTCGCACACCCCCACCCTCAATCGTCCCCTTCAGTCTTCTTACCCCGCCTCACTCTCCGCAATGGCTGGCTCCGTCGTGGCCTGCCACCATCCCTCCGTCCTCCGGCGCCTTCCTCTCAAGCTCCACGCGCCATCCCCGAGCTCGCACCGCACCCAATTAATCGATCCACCCCTCTTCCTCGGACGTCTCCGGCCAACACGCTTCCGTCGATTCCGACCGAAAGCACCGGCCTTTCCTTTCATTCCTCGCTCCCCTACACTACACTACACCCCACCCACCCTTCCCACGCTCCAACCAATTTCGCCGGAGAGAACTCAACAGAGGCCCTCTATCCCGCCGGCAAGGGCCAGGGCCGTCCGCCCGAATCCACATGGCCGTAGATTTGTCGCTCGCCTTCCACCATGGTCTGGTCTGTCCCCGGAGAAGAATAGACCGACCTCCCTCTCCCTCCCTCCCTTCGGCGTCGCAGTTCGCCGTGGCTCGTCGCCGGCGTCCTCCTCTCCTCTGTTCCTCCCGCATCTGCTAATGTTTCGGCCCCTCCAGTGCGGCGGTAGCGTCTCGCTGGGCTACGGCCGTTGAGTGGGCTCACGGCCTTGTACGGACCAATTAAATGGCCCAAACGACAAGGGCATCATTTCGGCGGGCCGTCATTTCTTTTTCTTTTCTTTCATTTACGTATTTTGAAATCGAGATCTCAATTCTAACCGACATACGAATAAAGAGCACGGCCCTTGCGAATCAACCTATGGTTGAGTTGGTTAGGTGGACAGTGGTATCCCCAACCCACCAGGGTTCAAATCTTGGTGCTCGCATTATTTCTGGATTTATTTCAGGATTTCCGGCGATGCGCGCAGGAAAAAAATGGAAACGTTCCCTGCCGGCAGACGGGCTGAAACTTTTTCAAATCTTGGTGCTCGCATTATTTCTGGATTTATTTCAGGATTTCCGGCGATGCGCGTAGGAAAAAAATGGAAACGTTCCCTGCCGGCAAACGGGCTGAAACTTCGGCCGGATGGGCGCTGATCGTTAGATTAGGCCTGATCGAAGAGACGCAAACCACGCTTGGCTCCTTTGCACACGTCCTTCTGCGGGCCCCACAAGAGAAAAGCAGCGGCAACCTTATCCTTCTGTCGTTCCCATCCTCTTCTCGGCCGCTCAATCTCTCCCTTACCCCTCTTTCCGTGTTTTTTCTCCACCACACATCAGGGGACGTGAGGAACTGCGGCAGCGCGCTGGAGCGGCGGCACTGCGGAGCTGCGGCGGCAGCCGTGAGGTGGGGGAAGTGGGGTTGCTGTGAGCCTGGACTGCCACCTCGCCACCCAGTGTCGGCGGCGACCGACCGTGCTGGAGCGTGGAGCCGTCAGGTGACGAAGACGGCATGCACGGAGACGAAAAATGCTGGGACCGGCGTTTTCCACTGCAGGAAACGGCGAAGAAAAAAGCTACGATGGGGCGGCGAAAAATGCTACGATGGCACGGATGGCGAGCTACAACCGGCGGTGAAAAATGTTGGAACCGACGACCTCCATTGCTGGAAACGGCCAAAAAGATGCTACAACGGGCGACGACGATTTGCTACGACGGCACACATGGTGAGCTACATCCGGCAACGAAAAAGGCTGGAACCGTCGACCTCCATTGCTGGAACTGGTGTCGCGGTGTGCTGCGATGCCGCGCGACGGCAGCTTGCTGGGACCCATGTATTTTTCAACGGCGATGAAAATTGCTGGAACCGTGTATCTTTTTTGCTGGAACCAGCATCTCAGCGTGCTGGAACCGGCATTTCCGGGAGCTACTGTTGGAACCGCAGCCCTCTAGCGCCGCTTCTTCAACCTCTCAACTCTCTCTTGTGGTTTCCCACAACACACACCATGGAAAGTAGCTCAACACAGACACACACACGCACAAAGAAGAGCACAAAACTTCGTGAATGGCTCTGCTCCTTGGCGTACACATGGGCTACATTTTTCTTCCAGCCCTCACGGCCTCGTTTTTTCTCATTCATCTTCTCCAACTTAAATAGCTAAGTACAAGACCGACCCATGCATTTGCCAGCCGCCACTCTCGCGACTGTTAACGCCCACTAGCCCATGCACTAGGCCACTAATCACAACTAACTCATGCACGCATGCACCACACCGGCCACTACCACATGACCCGGCCACTAACCCACTAGCTACATGCATGCAACTAGATAACGACCTTATCCATGCACTCCAGGACTCGGCAACTCCACCGGACGCCCTGCTCGTAACAGCACCGGGACTCGGCTGCTAACGGAACCACGCACGTCAAGATTAGTGCTAACAGCTACAAGGGATTGGCGGGCGCGGTAAGGATGCTGGACTGGAGCCATGTTTTGCTGCATCCGGCAGGTGAAATTGATGGAACCAGCAACTCCAGGAGCTACAACGGAGGCGGCGGGCGCGGCAAGGATGCTGGGACCTGCGCCTTGGTTTCCTGCAACCCGGCGAGAGGGGGTATGTGAGCCGTGATGCGGAGGCGACGCGTGATGCTGCATCTGCTCGACGGCCGGTGCGTTGACGGCGACGGTGAGGATGAACCGGCCATTTTTTTGCTAGATTGACGGGCGGTGGTGACTACGCCCTATGTTGCAGCCAACGGCGGCAAGCGAGAAGCTACAGAAATGCGGGTGCTGCCGGAGGGCGTCCGGCTCAACGCCGACGAACGCGGCCGCCGTGCCTCACGAGGAGCCCCCCGATGTAAGAGCTGCGTGGCGACTACCTGGCGTAGGGAAGGCATGCGTTGACCGGGCTGAGAAAGGAGAAGAAGGAAAATCAACGGTGCGGGATGGGGTGAATCGAACGGCTGGTAGGTGACCGGTGCAGGCTTTCGGCCGGTCGACCGGCGCCTATCAGTCGCCAAAAAAAAGAGGATGTACACATGCCTAGAGAAAGAGAGTAATGTCTATTTACTAGAGAGAGAAAGAGAGGTGTCGTCGGCCGTTTGGATAAGGCGAGAGTATGTGAGAGTGACAAGGGTTTGGCTTACCGCATGAAGGGAGGGGTGAAAAGGTTTTATGTAGGCCCTATAAACATCGCACACGGTTTTTTTTTTTTTTGAGATTTTTTTTTCATTCAAATCACGAATCAGTACAAAGTAGTTGACTCTTACAAACACACTGAAACGCAAGCACAAAGGACCATGAGCACCTAGAGTATCCTAAGACAACCATAACACAAGAAGATCTCCGGAGCCCTGTGTTATCATCCCTAAATCTTGAGAGAAGACCCCTGCAACAGAAGGATCTGCAACCAGTCGCAAACATGCCATCATCTTCGACCACGGTACAATTGCCGCCACGCTGCTTCCTCCTTTCTTGACACCAGCACTGAGAAGGCATGGACATCAATCCAACACACCTGCAACAGCCATCGCCATCTTTGGCTCTGAGGACCGCGAAAAGTGTCCCTTCCGGAAGGAAGAGAACTCGAGTCATCCGACCGGTCCAGCACCGCGGCCGGGCCATCCGCCCGGACAAAGCAGGATCTCCCACCAGTATCAGCGCAGAGGAAGGAGAAGAACAACATCAGCAAATCATACCAACAAGGAAGAAGAAAGGTCTTCGTCTCCCTGCCTCCATCGCCCATCTGAGGATCCAAACAGCCAGTGCCAATGGACCTCCAACCACCATAGCCCGCGACCTCGACGAGATCCGGGGATCCCCAACACCGCTAGCTCCTAGACGAAGGCGAAAGCCTCGCCTGACCGTGAACGGAGCCCAGAGAAACTTATTCCGACGCGACACCACCGCAACGGCCTCGGAAGCGTCTCCCTCAATCCTAACCCTACCACACACCCACCTAGCGAACAGACCCGAGGTTCCCCCTCCCTCCCGCCGCCAGAGCGGCCGACGAAGAGAGAGAGAGAGAGAGAGGGAACCGGCAGCGTCACTGGCGGCGCACAAGGGATCCCTCTTCGCCTCCTTGATCGCCTAGATCCTACTTCCCGCTCCGATATTTTATGTGAAATTAGATTGCAGTGTTGTGACGCATCTCACATCAAGGTAGGAGAATTTCTCAACGAACAAAACTGTCTTATGTGTGTTCATGCAAGAAGTATTTTAATGGGAGTCCCGTGCGTTTCACAATTGAGAGAATATAATTTTTAACAGCTTGCAACCATCGTGTTTTTGCAAGATACTCCCTCCGTTCCGAATTACTTGTCGCAGGTATGGATGTATCTAGATGTATTTTAGTTCTAGATACATCCATTTCTGCGACAAGTAATTTGGAACGAAGGGAGTACAAGATTCGAATATTGTCGTCGAGGCCCAAAAGTCTACTAGAGTTCAAACAAAACCCCAAAGGAGAGAAGGCGTAACCCTAGCCCATAGCCAAAACCGTAGTCTAATAAACGCGGGATCTAAACATGCTCGAATAACCGAGGAGGGTTTGAGGACGCCACTCGGTGCAACTTTGTGTCCAGATCGCCTGGACAAATGTGTATGCATGCATGTGCCTTGAAGCTAGTCTTGAGAGTCTTTTTCTTTTTAGTCTTCAGAGTTACCAGCGACCAGTTTAAGGACACGAGTGCATGCGATCTTTACTATGCTCTTCTCATGGGCATGGACGTACACGTACGTGGAGTAATGCATTACTTTGCACCGTAAGTATATTATTAATCATTGGAAATCAACTCCCAGGGCCGGCCAGTTGGCAAAGGAGAAAGTACAGAAGTGAGTCTGTAGTTGGTTCTTAACGATTGGTCATATGTTTTACTAGATCATTGATGGCGCGCGTTGCTGCGCCCATCTATTTTGATGGTTAGGTTATATGATAGCTCATAAAGATATAGACACAAACATGGATGTTAAGATGGCTTTATGTTTGCAAGATTCCCATTTTATCGTACTACAGAGTAATACTATGAGAAGTCTGCCTAGTTTGATTATGCCCATCTCGAGTAAATAATAAAGAAATTAATTGAGTATAATTGGTAGCAACATAAAGTAGATACAAATGGTTCAGTTTACTTACAATTAACATTGTCACCGAGTGAAAATTCAGATTATATAAACCAGAGCAGAACCTAAATAAATCAAACTAACCAAAAAGAATAGAACAAGGCCCTCACTGAAATTCCAAATACACTGGTCATACTCTGTTCTTCCATGCTAGAGTCGATGAATACAACATTCAGAAAAATAAAACCTAGTTATCTACCAGTTGGTCAATTTTTGTCTATTGTAGTATGCTTCGTTTTGATAATAAAGAGCACCTTTTAGGGTTATCAGATGACCAATCCTACCATATTAAAACAAAGAACTGAAGTGGCCGCAAAATAAAGATGCAATCCCAACTTCCAGGGAATCATAATCTTTGTATTATTAATCAGTAGGTGTAGCTAGTCCCTTTACATGGCACAATTATTGGTAAGGGGAAACAATGCTTATGATGCTGTCAGCTGGATGTTAGCTGTTTCTTTCCGAACAATCTGAATATTACACTAAAAAATCATGTCATCGAAGTGTCATAATACTCATAAATAAGATGATAAGTACAAAGGATTCTTGTATGAAATTGGTCAACCAAAATAATGGGAGATAATCGCTGGTAGGATGCTTTCTCTTCACTTAAACATGTATCTGTGGTAAACTCATGAACATTCACTATAACATTTTGGTAAACATGACAAAAGAGATTGACATGCCTCCCTCCTTGCTCAATAACTTCAATAATACATTTTCTATGTCTTACTCAGTGTAATAGTATCAGCCTGCAAGGTAATACTTATAACATCGGGAGATATAGTTGATAAAGCATATAGAAGTTACAGAAGAGGGTAAAAACAACAAAGTTCATGCAGGACAGTACATACTTAATTTGATGCCAAATAATCATTTCTTTGGATATTTTTTTCAACAATACATTCAGCAGAAACTTGGCATGTCACATTTCATAAGCTTTGACTAACAGGGATAAGATAAATCAGTAACCACATTGCCAGTTTAAGTTTAACTTGTAAAAGTGAATAAACAAAGCACGATGTTGTCCACGCTAAATTAGTAGTACTGATTTGTATATCAAATTCCTAGTTCCTACCCGTACGAAGATTATCTAAGCATTGCGAAGTGGATTGATCGATTATGGAATATCAACAACAACTTCTACCATTGAAAATGATATGCGATGAAGCATAATTCAGCAAAGGGCAGGGAGGAGCAACGGTGGTGGTAACTCTGGAGCCTCCTTGCAGCCCGTATCAGGTCGCCGTGGAGGAAAGAAAGAAAACCAGCAGTACGTAGCTTGAATTCTACCTTGTATAGAACTTGCAAGCATTCGAATAACATTGGACCGGAGTACAAAATATGTAGTATAATATTGTTGCATGGTCAAATAATTGTGCAGGGGAGCAGCAAGCGTTACTGTATATATTTGAAACATAGAAACCGGTGGATCACCTTCCAAATGGTTAATGCCTAAACTTTCTAATCCAACAGAACACCTGCATTTTTTGTGAGCACAAAGAACTGTATCAGTAAAAAAAAACAAATTCTAAAAATGAAGGAAGAATTGGGGGAAGAGGAGGTGCATGAAGGAGAGACAATTGGACCGAATTGGAGACCTGAACATCACCCATCGCTGCTGGAGATTGGTTTGCAAGAGTGGGGACAGTGGGAAAGGAGCAACGGCCAGTCTGGGTTATATGGCGTGCGTTAATCTAATGTAGAATATGAGTCGCCATATGTAACTGACGTGCAGTAATGAATGGCCGGAGCATCGACTGCTGTTAATGGGTGATTAATCTCTCAATCAATGATCGTTGATGATAGAACTCAATTGGTTGTTCGGGGCCACACACCATCCTGCGGTGCCTTGAAACCGAACGGATCGAAGTAGTCGAGCAGATCCCATGCCATCGCCAAGCGAACCCAGCGCTGCCGCCATGGGATCCGTCGCTCTGGCAGCGGTCGGACACAGGTCGGGGCGTCGGGAGCCATGGGTAGAGCCGCCACGCCAAAGGTCGGAGAGGCGCGACCTGTTTTTTGGCTGCTATAGGCCCAAATTAACCCGAGACGCCCAAAAAAGTGGCCAGAGCAGCGGCCCAACACAGTTTGCGGTCGCGTTAATAGCTAGCACAGGAAACCTGATCAGATGCGATTCACAAAGAATTTAGCGGCCCAGAATGCTCAAAACTGACGATCGGATGGCTGAGGACGCTGATGGCCTGAGAGGGCAGGAAAAGTGCCCAGTTATAATATATCTAAATTTATTGGGCAGGAAGGAGGCGTGATCTACGAACCGTTAGATCTAAACGGACGACTGTGGTCAGTTCAAGTGGGGCCATGGATCCATGTAATGAGAAGAATGACCAATGAGAGATGAGTGATCTGTGGCACACAAAAGCCCATCCTCCCGCATCTGTTGCGATGGATGGTTGTGATCGCTTCCAGGGGCTGTCGATCCGAGGGAACATGAGATTGACCAATGAGCGAGCCCGCCAAATTGACCAATTTTGTGGCTCCCGCGGAAATATCCAAAGGCCAGCCAGCCTGCTTCTAGATTTCAAAGGAAACCCAAAGAAAAAGAATAGAGAAAAGAAAAACAGTCCCCGCGCCGCACCGCACCGCAGCGCAGCCCAATCCTCTCGCTCGCCTCGTCTTCCCACCCGCCATTCACTCCCCCCTACCCAACGCCATGGCCGCCGACTTCGTGTGCCTCACCGGCGCCGCCCCGACCCACCGCCGACCTCGTGCCCCTCACCTTCCTCTCCACTCCCTCCTCGCGACGATCCAGCAGTCCAGGCGGCTGCCGTAGATGGCGTTCCCGGCCGCAGCGGTGCTTCCCGATCCAGGCCATCTCTACCTCGCCGTTGATGCTGCGCGCTCGTCCGCCTCCATCTCCACGGGCACACAGACCCCTTCATGGTCGCAGCCGCCGCCCCCAACCCCTCCTCCTTCTCTGTTAAGGTTAGGGTTAGGGTTTGTGGTCGGAGCGGGCAAGAGACCAACCGGCGCCGGCGATGGACGCGCTAGGCGCGGGACCTGACGGAGGAGGGGAAGGAGCACCGGGAGGTGCCCTTCCACGACCTCTTCTCTTCATCCACACCCGACCCAGCCTTCAAGCAAAGGTTTTTATCCCCCTTCTTCTCATTCATCCCAAATCTCAACCTGTCGTCTGTAACGGGAGGATGGTTTTCTGTAGCATTAATAACGGTGTTGGTGTCCTGCTCTATTGTTTGCAGTTTCAAGACCAACGCTGATGCCGTCTGCCTCCTGCACTTCTTCTCATCCGGTCTCCTGATACATACATACATACATACAGAGCACTTGACGAGCCAGAGTAGCCGGTGCGTGCTGAGATCGATGTACGGCAGAGTACTGGTCCGTCTCTACTCCATCGTCAGCCTATGTGTGTGCTCTCCTTCTATTCCATTCCACTACCCAGTACATTGTTGATTGCTTGATCTGAAGCATGATTTTTCCCAAACCGACCGATACTCCCACCTTGTACTCGGAGAAAATAAATACTCCGATATGTGAAACCAGTTCGTCTACTTAAGTTCTTTGTTGATTTACTTTTTGGATTAACTATTAGTTTTTCGTCTATTACATCTGAATTGGTGTTGCTGACCAACTTGCATATTACATATGAATTGTCTGTGTATCGAGTATTTACACTGGCCTTTCCTAAACTCAGGACGAGGTCCTACAATCTGTCGGTATTGTTTTGGTGCTTTAAGATCTTAGCATTGCCCCAACTTGAAAATGTTTACTTGATGTGTTACTTGGCGGCTGATGACTGCAAAATTAATCCACTCTAAATATTAAAGCCATCTGAATCTGAAAGCCTTTGTGATGATCCACCTCATATATGTTTTAGAAGCATCTGCAAACTGCAAAGATAACATAGATATATGATATGAGATTGTGCTTTCATGTCACTATATTGCAAAACGTTAAACCACACAGAAAACCATAGTTTGTTTATCTCGGCCTTGTTTAAATTGTGCACAGAAGCAAGTCAGCAAATTGGAAAATAGAAGCATTTTATTCTTATTTCTCACAGCTGCAGTTCCAAACTTTGAAGAAAGAAAATGTTCGTTATATTGTACTTCCGCCAAAATATGTCCCTTTTCTTTTTGCAATCTTGAAGGCCTGTTTGGGTTCAATACACTACAGATGAGAAACCATGCTAATAAACTTTTAAAAGAGGGAAACCCATACTGAAGGTATTGGCATTCCTCTTGTCTGTTCCTATGCTTTTTTTTATGTTATTGCGGGCTCAAGTTGTCTGCCTTTTCGGTAGTGGAATTCTACAATTTATGTCGCATTTTCGGTAGTGAGAAAATGTGTCATCTGATTTATTTTTAAGGGTTAAACCTCATGCGTAAGAATGGTTGTGATTTTATTTCCACTTGTTCTATTTTTTTCTTTGGAAATGACATTGGATGAATTTGGCAACTGTTTTGATGTGGTTGCTGCCAATGATTTGTCTGAAAGATTGGTGAACAACAAAGCTAAACTGCTGAAGTAATATGATCCAGTGGCATGCCTCTTGGATCCACTAGTGTATCTAGTTTTTGAGCGGAAAGGGTCTAGAGGTGATTCTCTCGTTGGTTCTCTTTTCTTTAGAATCACATGGATAGGTGTTTAGATAAGGCAACTACACTGGAGTAACTGTTTTCATTTGTCTGATTGGTAGTGGATGAATGTAGTACAGGAGTGACATGCTTCAAGCACTAACTGTTTTCCGTGTGATAATACACTATCCAGTTTCTTGTTTCCATCTCGTTGATCATACTATTTTTTTTCCGACTATAAGCAAATTTCCTGGATGTTTCACCAATTTGCAATTTAATGAAATAATTGTTTCTCCTAAATATGATTCATGGAGATGATATGTTCTGCACTGTGTGAGTATCGGGCCTGATTTGATTCAACATTTGCGCATGCATTACTTAGGAAGCGATTTGCAAAGGGGGTTTAGAGTTAAGAGTTAATGTATTAATATAATTTCCTGTGTTCATTGGGCCCTATCAAATTAATAGCCGTCAGGCCTTGCTGATTTCTGCGCATAGGCAGAGAAACGATGACAAATAAATAAGAGATTAACCTGTAGATTTTGTGTAAAATATGTACTACATTACAGTCTACCTGCTGTGTCATTCCTTTATTAACAGATAGTGCTGAGAAAGGCAAGATATTTTGTTTCCCTCCATCTTGATCTGTAGAATTTCTTTTTTAGAATACAGTACAAGCAATGTTATGATATATCTACTACTTGTGCTGATATATTGGCATGTGTGTGTGTGTGTGCGTGTGCTTGTGCGTGTGCGTGTGGACAGCATGTGGATTTCATTACAGAAAAGAGCATAAGAAATTTAAGAGTCCATCATGTGTTCACTCACTCGTGCAGAACACAACTTATGTTTTGAAATAATGTGAATCATGGTTCCTGCCCTTCCATACTCGGACCACCTGAGTACCTACCTAATTTGTTTTTTGTGTTACAGTCAGACATTCTTGTCGCTCATTAGTTGAGTTGTTGCTGATATCTGGAGATTCATGGGTCTGACGGGTTTCGTCTTCTAGTTTCTGATAATGATGCTAGTGGTCGGAGCAGGGAAGAGATCAACCGGCGCCGGTGATGGAGATGGGTAGGTGTGGGACCTGACGGAGGAGGAGAAGGACCACTGGGAGGTGCCGTTGATGGCCTCCCACGACCTCTTCTCTTCATCCACACAAACAGCAACCTCCCAAGTTCCACGACCCAGCCTTCAATCAAAGGTTTTTACCCCCCATCTTCCCATTCATCACAAATCTCAACCTGTAATGGGAAGACGATTTTCCACAGCAATAATGGTGTTGGTGTCCTGTTGTATTGCCAGCAGTTTCAACACGAACGTTGACGCCGCCTGCCTCCTATGCTTCTTCTCCGGTCTCTTGGTACAGTGCACGACGAGCCAGAGTCGCCGGTGGACGGTAAGGGATGGCACGGACGTGGTCCGTCTCAGCTCCATCACCAAACTAGGTGTGTGCTCTCCTTCCATTCCACTCTCAATTAAATTGTTGATTGCTTGATCTGAAGCATGATTTTTTGCCCCAAACTGAGTGGTACTTCCACCTCGTATCCAGAGAAACTAAATACTCCGATATTGAAACCATGTCGATGGTAGGTTCGTGTATTGAAGTTCTATGTTGATTTACTTTTCGGATTAACTGTCAGTGTTACGTCTATTACATCTGAATTGGTGTTGCGGACCAACTTGTGTATCATGATGTTTGTGTATTGAGTATTGACACTGGCCTTTCGCAAACTGAGGACGAGGTCCTATAATCTGCGGGTATAGTTTTTGTGCTTTAAGATCTTAGCATTGCCCCAACAAGAAAATGTTTACTTAATGTGTAACTTGGCGGCTGATGACTTCAAAATTAATCTACTTTGAATATTAAAGCAACCTGAATCTGAATTCTTTTGTGATAATCCACCTCATATATGTTTTAAAAGTATCTGCAAACAGGAAAAATAACATTGATAGATGATATTAAACTGTGCTTTCATGTCACTATTGCAAGTCTATTAATATTGGCCTTGTTCAAATTGTGTACAGAAGCAAGACAGCGTGAACTGGAAAATAGAAGCAGTTTATTCTTATATCGGACAGCTACAGTTCCAAACTTTGAAGAAAGAAAATTTTCATGGTATTGTAATTCCGCCAACATATGGCCTTTTCTTTAGCAATCTTGAAGGCATGTTTGGGTTCAATATACAGTAAAGATGAGAAAGCATGCTGAAGGTATTGACACTCCTCATGGCTGTTCATAACCTTTTTCGTCAGTCGAATTCCACAATTTTGTTGTGCTTAAAACACTTGAAGATTTGATTTGTAAATGGACCTTAGACAACCAATTAACTGACCGCTGTAGTGTCATGCTTATTTTATGAGCTCTGGTGAAGTATGACAAATATTGCTACTATGATCTAAAGCTAAAAAAAAGTGTTGTCTTTGTCTAGTTTCTTACTTTGGAGATGTTCCCTCTTACAGCTAAGGATCTCTCCAGAGTAATACATATGTAAATCATGCTGATCTTAAGAAGATGCACTATGTGTAAATCAGGACTATTAGGTATTGAAGTTATCTTATCGGATTGAGTCTTTTATGAGAACACTTGATGTATGTCTTGGTGATCAACTTGCGGGTTTCGTGACATTGGGAACCTATGCATAGGGGTTGGCACACGTTCTTGATTCTCCGGTAGAAACTTTGGGGCACTCTTTGAAGTACTTTTATGTTGGTTGGATGAATCTGAGATTGTGTGATGCATATCGTATAATCATGCCCACGGATACTTGAGGTGACAATGGAGTATCTAGGTGACATTAGGGTTTTGGTTGATTTGTATCTTAAGGTGTTATTCTAGTAAAAACTCCAGGGTTGTTTGTGACACTTATAGGAATAGCCCAACGGATTGATTTGAAAGAATAACTTTGAGGTGGTTTCGTACCCTACCATAATCTCTACGTTTGTTCTCCACTATTAGTGGCTTCGGAGTGACTCTTTGTTGCATGTTGAGGGATTGTTATATGATCTATCTATGTTATTATTGTTAAGAGAACTTACACTACTGAAAGTATGAACCCTAGGCCTTGTTTCCTACCATTGCAATACCGTTTATGCTCACTTTTACCACTTGTTACTTTGCTGTTTTTATTATTTCAGTTTACAAAAACCTTTATCTACCATCCATATTGCACTTGTATCACCATCTCTTCACCGAACTAGTGCACCTATACAATTTACCATTGTATTGGGTGTGTTGGGGACACAAGAGACTCTTTGTTATTTGGTTGCAGGGTTGCTTGAGAGAGACCATCTTCATCCTACGCCTCCTATAGATTGATAAGCCTTAGGTCATCCACTTGAGGGAAATTGGCTACTGTCCTACAAACCTGTGCACTTGCAGGCCCAACAACGTCTACAAGAAGAAGGTTGTGTGGTAGACATTAGGTAACTCCAAGTCACAAACTGGATACGTGTATATTTTGAATGGTGGGGTAGTAAGCTAGTGCAGTTGCAAGCAAAGCGTCGTGGCGGGATCTACATGTGAAGCGGAGTATATGGCAGCCTCAGAGGCAGCACATGAAGCAATCTGGATGAAGGAGTTCATTACCGACCTAGGAGTTATTCCCAATGCGTCGGGCCCGATGACTCTCTTCTGTGACAACACTGGAGCTATTGCCCTTGCCAAGGAGCCCAGGTTTCACAAGAAGACCAGGCATATCAAGCGTCGCTTCAACTCCATTCGTGAAAATGTTCAATATGGAGACATAGAGATTTGCAAAGTGCATACGGACCTGAATGTCGTAGATCTATTGACTAAACCTCTTCCACGTGCAAAGCATGATCAACACCAGAACTCTATGGGTGTTCAATTCATCACAATGTAACTAGGTTATTAACTCTAGTGCAAGTGAGATACTGTTGGAAATATGCCCTAGAGGCAATAATAAAAAGGTTATTATTATATTTCCTTGTTGATGATAATTGTCTATTATTCATGCTATAATTGTGTTATCCGGAAATCGTAATACATGTGTGAATACATAGACCACAACATGTCCCTAGTGAGCCTCTAGTTGACTAGCTCGTTGATCAATAGATGGTCATGGTTTCCTGACTATGGACATTGGATGTCATTGATAACGGGATCACATCATTACGGGATCACATCATTAGGAGAATGATGTGATGTACAAGACCCAATCCTAAGCATAGCACAAGATCGTGTAGTTCGTCTGCTAGAGCTTTTCTAATGTCAAGTTTCATTTCCTTAGACCATGAGATTGTGCAACTCCCGGATACCGTAGGAGTGCTTTGGGTGTACCAAACATCACAACGTAACTGGGTGGCTATAAAGGTGCACTACAGGTATCCCCGAAAGTATCTGTTGGGTTGGCACGAATCGAGACTGGGATTTGTCACTCCGTATGATGGAGAGGTATCTCTGGGCCCACTCGGTAGGACATCATCATAATGAGCTCAATGTGATCAAGGAGTTGTTCATGGGATGATGTGTTACGGGAACGAGTAAAGAGACTTGCCGTAACGAGATTGAACAAGGTGTCGGTATACCGACGATCGAATCTCGGGCAAGTATCGTATCGATAGACAAAGGGAATTGTATACGGGATTGATTGAATCCTCGACATCGTGGTTCATCCGATGAGATTATCGTGGAGCATGTGGGAGCCAACATGGGTATCTAGATCCCGCTGTTGGTTATTGACCGGAGAGTTGTCTCGATCATGTCTATGTCTCTCCCGAACCCGTAGGGTCTACACACTTAAGGTTCGATGATGCTAGAGTTGTAGAGATATTAGTATGCGGTTAACTGAAAGTTGTTCGGAGTCCCGGATGAGATCTCGGACGTCACGAGGAGTTCCGGAATGGTCCGGAGGTAAAGATTTATATATAGAAAGTCCAGTTTCAGCCACAAGGAGAGTTTCGGGGGTCACCAATATTGTACCGGGACCACCGGAAGGGTCCTGGGGGTCCACCGGGTGGGGCCACCTATCCCGGAGGGCCCCATGGGCTGAAGTGGCATGGGAACCAGCCCCTGGTGGGCTGGTGCGCCCCACCCAAGGGCCCAATGCACCTAGGGTTGGAAACCCTAGGGGGGCCGTTGCCCCCCGAGGGGGCATGCGCCCCCTGGTTGGAAACCCTAAGGGGGCCGTTGCCCCCCGGGGGGCCGCCGCCCCCCCCCCCCTCTAGATGGGATCTCCAAAGGGGGCATGCGCCCCCCTAGCCCCTATATATAGTGGAGGGCAGGGAGGGCAGCCGCACCCTAAGCCCTGGCGCCTCCCACTCCCTCCCGTGACACCTCTTCCTCCTCCAGTAGCGCTTGGCGAAGCCCTGCTGGAATCCCGCTGCTTCCACCACCACGATGTCATGCTGCTGGATCTCCATCAACTTCTCCTCCCCCTTGCTGGATCAACAAGGAGGAGACGTCTCCGCTCCGTACGTGTGTTGAACGCGGAGGTGCCGTCCGTTCGGCGCTAGGATCATCAGTGATTTGGATCACGACGAGTACGACTCCATCAACCCCGTTCACTTGAACGCTTCCGCTCACGATCTACAAGGGTATGTAGATGCACTCCTCTCCCTCTCGTTGCTAGATGACTCCATAGATTGATCTTGGTGATGCGTAGAAAATTATAATTTCTGCTACGATCCCCAACATCAATGTCGTTGCCGGGTTGCTTAGGGCCTTGGATGAGCACTGGCATCATAATGAACTTCCGCTTCATGCACAACCAAGGAGGAAGGTTATACAAACATAGAGTCACAGGCCAGGTGATATGGTTGTTGCTCTGCTCCCCAAAAGGATTAATGACATCTGCGCTTAGACCAAACCATACGTTCCTTGCGTCATCTGCAAACTCCTTCCCGTACTTTCTCTCGATTTTTCTCCACTGCGACCCGTCAGCGGGTACTCTCAACTTTCCGCCTTTCTTACGGTCTTCTCTGTGCCATCGCATCGCCTTGGCATGCTCTTTGTTTTGGAACAAACGTTTCAATCGTGGTATTATAGGAGCATACCACATCACCTTGGCAGGAATCTTCTTCTTGGGGCGCTCGCCCTCGACATCACCAGGGTCATCGCGCCTGATCTTATAGCGCAATGCACTGCATACCGGGCAAGCGTTCAGATCCTCGTACTCACCGCGGTAGAGGATGCAGTCATTAGGGCATGCATGTATCTTCTGCACCTCTAACCCTAGAGGGCAGACAACCTTCTTCGTACGTACTCTCGGGCAACTCATTGTCCTTTGGAAGCATATTCTTTATCATTACCAGCAACTTCAGATACACCATTCTCTGCCTTCCAATGCAGCAATTCCAGTGTGGTACCCAACTTTTTCTTGTTAGCTTCGCAATTCGGGTACAACAATTTCTAGTGATCCTCTAACATGCGTTGCAACTTCTTCTTCTCCAAATCACTTGCGCAGTTTCTCTTTGCATCGGCAATGGCCCGACCTAGATCATCAGCGGGCTCATCTGATGCCTCTTCTTCAGCTTCTTCCCGCATTGCCGGCTCAGCTTCTTCCCCCATTGTTGTATCATTGTATTAAGGGAACCCATGGCCATGATAGTTTTCGTCGTCCTCTTCTTCTTCACTGTCTTCCATCATAACCCCTCTTTCTCCGTGCTTGGTCCAAACATTATAGTGGGGCATGAAACCGGACTTAAACAGGTGGACGTGAATGGTTCTTGACGTAGAGTAATTGTGATCATTCTTACTGAAAAACATGGACAAGGCATAAAACCATCCGCCCGCTTGTTTGCCTCAGCCGCAAGCAGAAAAGTTTGCACGCCATTAATGAACTCGGGAGAGCATCGGTCATCGTACATCCATTGTCGGCTCATCTTCATTACACAACACCGAAAAGACCAAATTAATACAAGTTCATACAAGACTTAAATGTAACAAATAAATAACTCTCTAGCTAAAGCATTTAAATACAACAACAAATGCGATCAAGATCGCAACTAAGGTAACAATTGATCCAACAGCATAATGATACCAAGCCTCACTATCAATGGCATATTTTCTAATCTTTCTAATCTTCAAGCGCATTTTCTCCATCTTGATCTTGTGATCATCGACGACATCGGCAACATGCAACTCCAATTCCATCTTCTCCCCCTCAATTCTTTTCAATTTTTCTTTCAAATACTCGTTTTCTCTTTCAACTAAATTTAGTCTCTCGACAATAGGGTAGGTTGGAATTTCCGGTTCACAAACCTCCTAGACAAAAATATCTATGTCAACTTGATGGGCATAATTTGTCATAAACACGAAATGCAACAACTAGTTTTAAAAGAGAATATACCACATCGGAATCATAACAAGGACGAGGGACGACGGGGACGGATATCTAAACCATGGCACTATGTATAACAAACAACGTACGGGTAAGATAATTATACGAGTAACAATATATTCAAATCACACAAACATCAATTTGGTAATGTAAAACATTCATGAATAAGAGGCTCACCACAAGGTGGTGCCGGCGACGGAACGGTGCGGGCGATCGACTGTGGTTACGACGGAGATTTAGAAGGCACTAAGTAAACCACACCTACATATGCAAACTAAGTGTTATTTTCGACCTCAAATTATATATAAATCAAATACTAGCACATATACTTCCTTCCAAATTACTAAACTCATAAATTAATCACTATACAAAGCATTGCAAGAGCTAATCTAGCAATGAGAGATGAAAGGACAAAGTTGCTAACCTTTGTGATCATTTGAATGGATGGGGGCCTTCAAATCTTGACAAAATTTGGGCCAAATGTGTGATGAGCTCGAGAGGAAGAGGGGAAGAACAGAGAGGAGAGGGGAAAGGGGAAGAACAGAGCGAGCTCGGGTGGACGAAGGGTTTATATAGGACGACCTTTAGCACCGGTTCGTGCCACGAACCGGTACTAAAGGTGCTGGAGGGGCCCCGGACTAACAACATCCTGCCACCAATCACTTTAGTACCGGTTCGTGGCTTGAACCGATGCTAAAGGTCGGCCACGAACCGGTACTAATAAAAGCGGCATGCTAGCCGTTGGAACCGGCACTAATGCACACATTAGTGTCGGCTCAAAAGCAAACCGGCACTAATGTGCTTGACATTTGACCCTTTTTCTACTAGTGTCCTTCCTTAGTCGCTGGATATGATTCCTTCTAGCACACCGAATAGCACGCCGGTGAAGATACTTGGTATTCCTCTCCCCCTCCTTGAGCCAAGTTATACGCGAGCGCTGCAACCACAACATATCTTCCCTGTATAAAAGCTCGTCTAGTTCATTCATCTTCTGCCTGATAGTCGAGCGATCAATACTACTCTGTTGCATAGCATTCAATTCAGCACGTGACTTCTCAATCTCCTTCAAAACGTTACCAAACTTTTGCTTACTCCAGACTTTAAGATTTTGCATTAATTCTTTCAGTGAACCAGCAACTGAACCGAGGTCACCAGCAGGCAAGTTCACATTCCACACTCTTTGAACAACCTCTAGGAGCGACGGGTCACGCTCCCACATGATCTCGTACCTGGGTGCAGCCTGGCTCCGCTTACTGCAGTCCAGAGCAAACTGCATAAGGACCGGAATATGATCCCAACGCGGCGAAACAAGGTGTTGAACACGCGCCCGAGGAAACATGTCCCTCCACGCATCATCCTCACAAGCTCGGTCCAGTCCAGGGGCGATTCTACCGTCCGGTCACCCCAGACACGTGCCCGGGCTCGAGCGCTGCCAATTTTGCAAGCGTCAGAGTCACAATCTGTAAATACATACAATATACGCTTAAAATACATCTGGTTCACGAATTGGGCTACTTTGGGCGTCATTTTTGCCTTTTGGGCTTACTCACGTCAAAGGCTCATCCATTAATTTCCTTACATGGGCTAATCAGATCGTGCCATCGATCAGGAGGCCGGTGACTGCATCCCTTGCCCGCCTATTCGTCTGTGCGCCGCGCCGCACGACGTGCCCTAGCAACTCTGGCGGTTGGAGGCGGCGACCGGCGAGGTGGACTGACGGAGCACCGGCGGTCGGCCAGACCGCAAGAGATGATGCACACCTGGGCCTAAGCAGGCTATGACTCCAGCAAGCGACAACCGGGATTGGAAGCGGAAGTGCGAAAGTCAAAGCGGCAGCCCCTCGCCTCATGTTTTAATTTATTTATATGATGCATGAAATATTAGTGTGTGTATTACACATGATGTTTACCTAAATACATGATACTTCTAGTGTTGATAGACCAAAATAAATTTTATCTTGCGTCATGCCCAGGCTTCGACAATTTGCTAGCTCCGCCACTGGTCCAGTCTAACTGGAACATTACCATCAGCAATCTGCCCATTATTATATGTGAACCGGGCACCCGTGAAACCAAGATCCCAAAGCTCGCATTCAGACAAAGGCATGTTACTGTATCACCAAAACGGATTCAAACGGGACTGAGCCGATGGATACAATCAGATCGCCTAATGTAGGTACATTTCTAGATCCCCAAACCCTCTTCTAATTTTCTAGTTCATTTACATGTATCCTCGCAGTCGGTGTGTCCGCTCGACGACGACTCCGTGATGCTCTGCAGCGCCGGGCGCCAGTGCCCGCCTCTGCCTCTGCCGCGGGCGGCGGTGATGCTCCGGTGGTGCCGGTCCTTCTCCAACCGCTTCCGTTCCTGGTGGTCGGCGGGCTGGCTCTGTTCTCCGTTGGCGGCCGTGGCCGCGTCGTCGCCCCCGGGCCTCTGCTGTTGCCGCCGTCGGTGCAGCCGTGGCCGCTGCTGCTCAATCGCCTCGTCGCAGCCGCGCATCCTCTCCTGCTTCCTCGTCTGCACGGCCTTGGTCACCTCTGTACGCGCCACGGAATAATTGGTTAAACTCCATGGAAGCAAGAGAGGGGACCGGACAAGAAGCGGAAGAATCCAAGCCAAGAACCGTCTTTGGCACGAACCTTGGGAGGTGATGAGGCGGTAGACCTGGCCGAGGAGGAGCGTGTCCTTTGGCTTGAGGAGCTTGATCTTGGTTATCCTGGCGCCTCCTCCTTCTCCTGCGACGGCGGGGTCGGACTCGGCTTCACCGTGATGCAGGACGACGAGCGCGACGTAGTGGCCGGGGTTCCTGCGCATGACGTCCGCCGCGGTGGCCGGCCAGTGGAGGCGCTCCACCTTGTCGTCGCCCGGGTGCTGGATCACCACGGCCGCCGCATCTGCCGCCTGGCAGTTCCCCATGTCCGTCGGTGTGAGTTCTCGCGTCTGGACTCTGGATTCTGATGAGATGAGAAGGACAGGGTGGGTTGTGGACTTGTGGTGGTTATATGGGGAGCCGAGAGGAGTGTGACTATGGAGGAACCAATTTTAAAATCTACTTCCGGACGTGCGATGCTGGTTGTTGCGAGATGATCAAAAAGGAAGGAGTCAACTTGTTGATTAGGCTCGTAGATGTCGACTGCCAAGGAGAAGAGAAGAAAAAGTTGGCCGGCCATATGTCTTGTTGCGTCGATCGTGCTTGTCTTGTTGCGCAGGCATGTCCTGGGCGCGCCATATGCATGGCAACAATGCTCTGCAGGCTGCGGGCAGTTCTACCAACTGGACTGTGAAAGAGTCTTCACATGGAAACTTGTGTATATTTGAGGGCAGCTTGTAGATTTTTATATGATAGATACTGGGTCTACGCGTTTCATAAACATGTCTCTGTGTCTAATCTATGCAGAGGGATTCAGGATAACCAACTGGACTGTGAAAGAGTCGTCACAACGTAAACTCGCAGTGGCACGTAGATGGGGGCACCTGCCTAGCCGTGCCGGCCGCCTAATTGCTTCGCAATCCACAAAGTCGCTGGATCCCGTACAAGAGCACAACAAGTTTTAAAACTTGGTTGTTGGAACTTAGGATTTTGTCGGTTGTGTGTTCTGAAACTTACGAATTTATCGGTCGCTCGTACGAACTTTCAGAAGTTAAAACTTCATAAAGTTTCAAAAACTCATCAAAACGTATTCAAAATGGATCTCATTTGAAAGACCTCATCGCCGGAAACACGAATATGTAAACGAAACATTAACTTGGAGTTTTGGTTCAAAATATATGTGAAAGACTAAAAATCAAAAGCCAAAGGAAAAAAAAGGTTGCATGGCCCTGCACCTACGTGCTACAAATTCTCTCCACACACAATAATTTCATTTGGGATTGTCTACTACTAGCGGAAATTCACTTTGGCACATGGGAGCATATGCTCCTGCCACCGGTAAAAAAATTCAAAATGTCAAAAAATTCCAGGCAAAAAATTGACGCGTATATCAAGAGATTCTATGTGGGCACGCCAAGTTTTGCGGAAAACCGACATTTTTGTGGCATGTGTAGATAGACAAAAAATATCTCGTGAAATGCTCTTTTTAACACTGAATTTTGTCTTTTTCACATGCGAAACAAAAGTTATCAGTTTTTCACGAACGAATTTGTGAGGCTTAGAATGTTGAGATGTACGAATGCGTGAAACATTTTGTCAGCATTTTGTTTGTGACATTTTGAAATACATTTAAAACACATTTTTAAAACCAGGAGCATATACTCCCGGCCTCCCGGGAGCCACAATGCCATTCTAGTATATAAATGGCTAGATAACATGTTGGTAGCTAGTCTGATGCGCATTTATGTTCGGGTGGCTGATCAACGCAAGTTGTTTGTTGTTGCCATCACATTCTTTCTTGTGTTTCCTTTTCTCTCTCTCTCTTCTCCTTCTTTTGCTTGTGTGTAGCTATCTACTAACTCAAAAGAGACGGAAATCAAAACGGAGTAAGGATATTGGGTCTCCACCACAAATTCCCCGGGCCTATCAATGTCTACTCATGACTATATGTACTTGATGGATATCTCGCCAGAATATGTTGTTGTAGTTGACAGCCCCAATTGGCCGACTTGCATTCCAATTATCTTGTTAGTGGCATTAATGATGGATCAAATCGAGACAATAACGTGCTCTAGTGACATCGCCAAACAATAATGAGCACATACTAACACAGTGGTGGCAGGAGGAAAGAGAAAGCAGGCCATATCTAATGATGAAGTGATAAAATTATTCCTTTTTTTGCGGATAAGTGATAAAATTATTCCAAACAATTGACAGCTCACAAAACTGTTACCTAGCTAATTGACTCTTGTTGTGACAAGGAAATAATTTAGATAAGACATAACAATAATGTAATGGAAACCAAAAATCATTGCACTGCCCCGAAAAAAAATCGACTGCGGCACATTTGTAACAATGTTAGTGGGCATGACATCTATATATCAGCATCAAAAATATGAGCTAGAATTTGATACAAATAATCTTACAGCTAAGTAATGAATCGAAAAAATTAAGCCCTCCTTATCCTTGGCCAGCCCCGGAGCCGGCCACCGTTGCCCTGTCTGTGGATGGATCATTCCGGGCGGTCAACGGTTCAGCTGCTGCTAGAATGGTGCTGCGAGACGAGACAGTAGTGGGTTGGTATTATTCGCTGCATATCAATATATATTCCACTGCAATGATCCATTGAAAGCGAAAGTTCATGCGATCATACAAGGGATGACCTTGGCTATCCAACATTCCAACCTTCCCGTGGTACCGCAGTCGGATTCTTCTGAAGCTTTGGCCAGTCTGTCAAATGATGCCTTGGTTTGCTCTGGGTATGGCCAGTTAGTTCTAGAGATTAAAGAGTAAATGTGTATTAGGGAGTTTTTACCTCAGAAAATTAGTCGTAGTCAAGATAGAGTTGCCGACCGGTTGGCCAACTATAGCCGATCGGAGCGAGCTATAGCTGTGTGGTTGGGCTCGGTTCCACCGTGTATCAAGGACTTGTGGCCTCTTGGCTGTAACTCTATTACCTTGCAATAAAACTCATTTTACCCCGCAAAAAAGATATCTAATTTTGCAGTGGAAAAGTTAGCACCACATTCCATGTAATATTCACGCAAAATTACAAAATCGATCTAATAATGCTTCTGCAAACTTTTCTGTTCGACGATTGTCAGTTACAAGAAACGGGGGGACACTTGGAGCACAATTCGTTTTTTAGAGTGTGCGGATCCTGTCATGCATGCATGGTTGAACCTACCGACCGGGCAAGATCTCCCTGCTTCACTGACGCATCCGTTGAACTCCGTTGCTCCATCTAGCTAGAGGCGAGCTATAGAGCTGCTAAAAAGGTCCCGACCAACGTCGTCGACTCTGTCTGTTCCCGGATCGTCCAGGATTCGACTGTTCAATCACGTACGGCAGCAACTTACTGTTCCAGGCTAAAAAAATAAGTTTGTTCCCACGTGAGCTAGTTAACCCTCCAAATGCCACAACCTATTGTGTCCCACCGACCAAGCAAGCGTAACCTCCCGTGTTCTGCTGCTAAAATTAGCTTTACGAGGAGTAGTGCTAGTTTGACCAAGGAAGTCAACGACATTTTGTTGTCCTACTAGTGTGTGCTTTGGCTTCTTATCTCTAATTATAGACTTCACTTAATTCACAAATAAAATCAGACCATTTACTAAATGGAAAATACAGTGAATGCAACTTTTTATTCTGCTGCTAAAATTAGCTTTAGGAGGGTATTGGCGGTTTGATCAAGTAGGAGTTAGGGCATTTCTAACCGATCTCCCTTAAAAATAGCGAAATATCCGGTGGAGTAAACATTTAGTGGAGTATAACCGATCCCTTAAAACTAGCAGAGTATCCAGTGGACTAAACCTTTAGTGGAGTATATTTACTCCGCTAAGCTTTTGGTCGATTCCAGCCGATACCCTAAATTTAGCGCAGTAAAGTTACCTTTTTGGTTTATGCATTTCGTCGAACATCTGTCATGCGTGTCTGCGACAATGGTGACCATGCCGAAAACACTGGTGACCATCGATGCGCACCACGCCACGACCTTCCACCGGGTGCTCTCGTCGTGCCGCACCGTGACCGGCCGCCGTCAAGGTCGTGCTCGTGCTCGATGAGGATGGAGGGCAGCGTTGGGGTCGTTGTAGCGCGGCCGCCCTTCGGTGAGGATGGCAATTATCCGGTCCATTCGTGCACGCCCGAGCTAGCTTCTAGTCCTGTCGCGCACGGGCATGTATGATACGTACAGTACATGCAAGCATACCATGCGGTGCTGGCCTGGTGTAGCAGAGGAGAGCGAACACTGCCGAGGCGCTTTTGCACACCTCTCCGGCGTACGACCACATATACAGCGATCAACTTGAGGTCTTGAGCGACTATTCAGCGAGGGTTCCCCGAGTGCTGTTGAGTTGTCGAGGTGAGATGAGCTGAAACGAGTGTCATGTGCTGCGTGCAGAGGAGAGCGTCCATCGGGGCCGCCCAACGCGTCCATCAGGGTCGTCCTTGCAAGGGGAGGCGCGAGAGAGAGCAAAATTTTTACTCCAGCCCGTTTCGATGGAGTATATTTAGGAAAATGGTTGGGGCCAGAGTAAAAAAAATTACTCCCTTATGGCGGATAAGGGATCGGTTAGGTCACAGTTAGAGGAGTAAAACCGTATTTTTACTCCTCTAACCGGTTATAAGGGGTCGGTTAGAAATGCCCTTAGTTCAGTAGGAAAGAGTAGGCTCTCCTACTGCTTCTCTCTTCTTCCCTTCCCGTCGACATCCCCCCCCCCCCAAAAAAAAATCTCCCAGGAGGTAGGGTGTGTCCAATTGTGTCGGGCCTTCACACATTACAGTGCTTGCAAGGTTTTTGGGATATCCTTCCCATGCGGGATGAGAGAAGATCAATGAACTTTAAAGCCTTTTAGAGTTATGTTCTATGTACACTTTGGACTTTGCACATGAGAGGGGGATGTGTATTTTACCTTTCATCTAGCGTCCACCAAAAAGAAGTGGCAAGAATGGAAGATCTGCCTCCATTGGGAAAAACATAATACAAAAAGAGAAATTAAGGGGAAGAAGTAATCATACATATCGAGCATAGGGAGCTCCCTCTCCATGTTATGAAGTTCAGATCCACCACCCTATCTCTTTTTAAGTTAGGGTTCCACCATGCCTTGGTGAAATAATTTCAATTCTAGCTCATGCGGCTTCAAATCTTGTTGTTGTTATCTAAGATGGTGAAATATTGATGTGTGAGAACCTCTGATGGTATCCAAATAGGAATATGGTGTATCATGTACTCCCTCCGTCCCAAAATAAGTGACTCAACTTTGTAGATAAATAGTAGAAGATGCTTTGCATAGCTTCAACCTGTGTTTTTTCCCACATCAATTAGGTTTTTTTATGAGAGCTGTTGGAGGCATTGCATGCTGACAACACTCACAACTTGTCCTAAATTCATTTGGTGAAGATGCACTCATACTCCATATAGGTCGATGCATATGTATGATCCTATGATGAACAATGACTTGAGTTAGTACAGAATAATAGTGCTAAAATTTCTTAAAAACACCTTCATTCTGCAATCCATTCCGTGCAACAGGTTTTTGTTTTCCTGTGTATTTCTTTATCGGGTTTTACTATGTTTCTTTTGTTTTTCATTTCCCCCTGTTCTAATTTTTAATTACACCTCGAATATTTTTCATATACACGTTGAGCATTTTTAGATGCATGTTTAACATTTTTAAAATTGATGCTGAACATGTGTTCGAGTACGTGTCACACATTTGTCAATTGCACATTCGAATATATTTTTAATACTCCCTCCATCCCAAAATTCTTGTCTTAGACTAGTCTAGATACGGATGTATCTATCCCAAAATTCTTTTTTTAGATTTATCTAAATACGGATAAATTTTTTGGGACGGAGTGAGTACACAATGAACGTTTTTCAAGAATGTCATCCATTTTTTGTAATACAATAAAAACATTTCTTAAGTATTTATGAACATTTTTTTCAAATGTCACAGACATATTTTTATATGTTCTGAATATTTTTTAAAAGAAAAATGCAAACAGAATTTTACATTTCATGGTCATTTTATTAAATTTCATGAACTTTTTTAAATGTCACTAATATTTGCATGAACATTTTTTAAACATCTAAGCGTTTTTGTAAATGATGTAAACATTCATTTCAATGGTCACGAATATTCTTCGCATGTCATGAATATTTTGGAAAAGTGGATGAATGAATGTTGTGAATGAATTGCACGAACAAAAAATTCCTCCGAATATACAATTTGTTGAAAAAAATTCTGGAGTGTACATATAAAAAAAGGAAAAGCAAAAAACGACAAAAGTGTACCAAGGCTGCATCAGCTATTGGTTTTTTATAGGCTGTGCATCAAGTTTTTTTAGAAGAGGGTATGCTGTAGAGATGGGCCTGGCCTGTGAGAGGCAGAGTTCAATCATGTCGCTGATTGGCCCATGCCCGCTTTGTCTCAAAAAAAAACTCAACAGGCCCGCTTACGCTCGGATTGGATACTTAAAGGCACCAAAAGGGCCGAGCCAATTTAAGTAAGAAAAAAGAGGAAAAAGGTTTTAAGAGGGAGGAGAAACCACTACTCCCAGGACGCGCGTCGCCGGGGATCGCCGGAGCTAGGGTTCCGACCGTCCGATGGCGGTGGCCCTCCCGCCATCCTTCCCTCCGCACGGCCTCCCCCAGCCGGACGCTCCTGCCGGGGACATGGGCCCGCGCCTCCTGCAGGTGCGCGGGCTCCGCCGGCTGCCGCTCCACGAGCTCGTCCCCCGCCTCGCCGAGCTCCGCGCCGACGAGGCCGGCCCCGTGCGCAAGGTCGTCGTCGAGTGAGTGCTCCCGCTCCTCTTATTCGGCCATTCCGTCGGGGCACTCCAGTGTTCTGCCCCGCTTGTCAGTTTCGTCTGCAACTTAACCTTGCTCTGCCTCCTGCCAATTCGATTCGAGATAACTTAAATTGACAGTGAATTCAGCAACAAAAGTAGCAGTAAAGTTTCAACCAAATGCGTAGTTTATGTTATAAATGTTCTGGAGTTCTATTCGTTGCAGTGGCCAGTTACTCAAATGTGCAATTTACTAGTAGTACCAGATGCCAAGGTTTCATGTGGTGGAATGGCAGCCGAATGCTTTCTGTCATGATATCGGCTGATTTTGTTTTTGCCACATACTGAAATTTGCTCATATGCTGACTTATGTTTTAATTCAACTCGCTCCCTGACATAGGATGATTGGTGAGATTGGGTCAAAGCACACTGTGTTTATACCCGACATGATGCCCTCTCTGCTGGATCTTTTGAACGATGAGACGCCGGCGGTTGCGAGACAGGCTGTTAAAACAGGAACAGACTTATTTGCCAAAGTACTGCAAGAGCTCGTTATCCAGGTAACTCTTAACAGCAGCACCTATAAGAGTTGTCTGTGTGTGGACTTTGGCTCATGTTGCTGTTTGCCGGTCCTAAATCCAGGGTTTGTTCTCGAGTGGGGGTATTGACGATTCACTCAAATCGTCATGGGAATGGATGCTCAAGCTTAAATCAGCGGTGTCGCTCATGGCATTCCAGGTAAGCCACTATCCTCTTTTTGCATCCAGTTAATTGCATCATCTCGGCTTACAGTTTCTTTCATTTGTGGCATTTCCATGTCAGCCTACCAGCAATGAAGGAGTCAGGTTGCTGGCTGTTAAGTTTGTTGAAAAAACAGTTCTTATGCACACCCCGGATCCTAATATCACATCTGATCCACCGAACCAAGCCACAGAAGGTAGAACATGTGCTGTACTACTTTATACAAATGGCCTGTTTTAAATTTGGATTTATGGCATGATAATCTGTCGATCCTTTGCAGATATGGGATTCAATATAGCATGGTTAAGGGGAGGTCACCCTTTGCTTAATGTTGGTGATCTAGCCATGGAAGCCAGCCAGAGCCTGGGACTGTTGCTAGAACAACTTAAGTCTCCTAAAATAAGATTACTCAGCACTTCGATGATCATTGTCTTTGTTACTAGGTTGGCCTCATCCATTTGTATTCCATTTTTTTTGTGCTTGTGCGGTTTGTATCATCTTTCGAGCAAATAATTTCCTGAAAGATGGTGCTGTGCCATTTCTTCATTCTGTTTGTAGAAAATTTTCAGGTTTTAGTCCCTTACATTAGCATCTGTATATGTTCTGATGCATGTGTTTCTTACCTCATCTTCTAATATCAACTTCTCCCAGTCTCTCGGCTATTGCTCAAAGAAGGCCTTCCTTTTATGGACGCATACTGCCAGTTTTACTTTCTTTGGACCCGGCAAATACCATTATCAAAGTGCAAGTTCCAGGCGCATTCCATGCTTTGAAGAGTGCCATTGATGCATGCCTGAAATGTACACATTCAAGTGCTGAGCCGGTACTTCTTTTACCTTCTTGCAGTAAATTATAAGATGTTATGTAAATAATATCTGTTTTGTCAAGGAACTTTACTTGATATGCTCTTTTCAGTAGTATATGACATTTCTCACTTCATGCTTACATTTTCAGAATCCGCTCTAGGTGCATTTTTACTAATTTGAAGTTCTCATTTTTCAGTGGCGAGCTCGTCTATTGGAAGCTCAAAATATTATAAACCAGGGAGAATCAATAGCTGCAAATGATTCAAATGCTGGTAGGAGTGCTGGAGACACGTCAAACAGGGCCGAATCGTTGCCTCTGACAGTATGTACCTCTATATCTGAATTATATCTCTTCGGCAAATTCCAACCTTTGCAATGAGCCTCCCCTCCCCCACCCACCCACCTACATACACCAAGTATTGGTTCAATCTATAAGTGTTTCTAAATAACTGTAAACGATATTTCTATGACAGGAAACAAGCACTGATAACAGTAACAAGCGGAGTCTGGCTGATGACATGAATAATATTCTAGAAGATGACGGTCATTCCAGTAAAAGGGTCAAACAATCACATGATTCTCAGGAACATAGTGAAGAGGCAAACAAGAGAAATACCGAGGCAGCCTCTATTGATTCATCATCCAATCAACCCACCCCTGCAAGAACTGAGAATTCTGAAGCTGTATATCAACTAATTGGTATGTTTGCTGCATTAGCTGCGCAAGGCGACAGAGCTGCTGGTTCACTACAAATCCTGTCATCCAGTATCGCTGCTGACTTATTAGCAGAGGTTGTAATGGTTAACATGCAACACCTGCCAGTTTCTGGTCCTGAAGTAGATCAACGACAACATCCTTCAACTAGCCAGTCCTCTGTTGCTCCTAGTCGGAATCTTCTTTCAGGTCGCTTTCCAATGTTAGAGGCTCTGTGGAAGGTAGTTTCTCTAGCTGTCCCTGCTTATTTTGTTAGATTTTCTTGTTTCATTTTGTTTATTGAATCCTCCATTTCAGACAATAAGTGAAACTGATCAAGCTGAAGCACCTCCAGCTAAGGATTCTGCTCTGGTGACATCTGCTGCTGATGAGATCATACCAGTTCTTGTCAGTTCTCCTGTTCCTTCTGCATTAAAAACACCGAAGGAGGAGGACATTAGTCCAGCAGTTCCACTAGATATGGAAATGGTAGAGGCTAAAGTGCCCACTGCAGATGCCACTGGGTTATCGATGGAGATTCAGGAATCATCAGAAACTTCCCATGCTTCTACAGAACCTCAGGGAACCCAAGAACATTCTGGCAGTTTTGTTACTCCATTGCCAGCTGACAATTCTTCAGTTGGTATCAGTTTGGCTCAATGTTCAGAAACTCGCAGTCCAAGCTCCTCTACTATTGATGGAAGCCAGTCACAGTTTTCATCTTTGAATGCCCCTACTTCACAGTATGTTCTTCCAAAATTGGTTGTGACTAATGTCGATCTGACCGATGAGGCTAAAGATCTCCTTCAGAAAGAAGCGTTTCTGCGTATTCTTGAGAGAGATAAGCAAGTAGAGTCTGGTGGTTCGAAAGCTCGTCTTCCGTTGCTTTCTCACCTGAGTGTTGAGGTATTGATCACCATTCCTCCTGTCGAGTACCATTCTTTGCCTTGAACTTTGCTTAATCGTATTTGTGTGCACCACTTTTTGGCTATTTAGAAATCCCAAATCAGTTTCTCTAGAAACACTAAACTGTTAGTTATGCTCTAGTTTCTTGTATACTGTATTATTGACATGCTCTCTCTATTTTATGGTACTTTCTCATGCAGTTTCCTTTGGAGTTGGACCCTTGGGAGCTTCTCAAAAAGCATGTACTATCTGACTATGTAACTAAGGAGGTAAGACTCGTATAAATGGTTTTCTGTAATTGTTATCTTAGTTATTTAGTTATTATCCAGGAAAAAACTGGATGGCTAGTGATTTAACCCCAAAAAAGCCCAAATCAGGCGGGAATCAGGTTCAGCCACCTGATATGTATATCCAGTCAAGTTTATTACTGGCAAGTACTTGCACAGAATACTTGTCCTAGGAGCCAATAGATACTCTGTCTGACAGCAGAGAATCAGATGCAACAAAATACCAGTAGAATTACAAAAGAAGAAAAACCAACCCCCAGAACACTTCTGCCAGATGAAAACGAAAATAAATATATTTTTCACCATCACTTGCAATAATTTGTTCTTTTCTAGATTTGTACCATGTCTATGATCTGTTGTTCAACCAATGACCCAGTGATTGAATAAGTGAACTAGTGAATAAGCATGTTATCATTCTTGTTCATCTATATATTGTTGGCTTATTATGCATGTGTTCTTGATTTCATGTAGCAAGATTAGACAGACTGGTAGAAATTGTTATTATATCTTATATGGTAATGTTTGCCATTTTATGTTTGGTGCAACCTTCCTAGTTTGCTTATGTGGTTACTTGCATGGTTTCACTCGATATGCCTCCTCCAGTGATTTCTAACTCATCTTTCCTTGAGCAGGGACACGAGTTGACACTGGGCATCCTGAACAGGTTATATCGCGAGGCAGAACAGGATCAGGACTTCCTTTCATCTAGAACTGCAACATCAGTTTATGAATCATTTGTTCTGACAATAGTATGTCTCCTTAAAACTTTGGTAACTTTGACACAGCTACCTTTTCTTTGTATCATGACCAACCATTTTCCTTTTTGCCTAGGCTGAAAATCTTCGTGATATGTTTCCGGCTTCAGATAGATCACTTGGCAAATTGCTTTGTGAGATGCCATACCTACCAGAAGGTGTATTAAAATTGCTAGAGGGTTTATGTTCTCCTGGAAATAATGAAAAGCAGGATAAGGATCTTCAGAGTGGTGACAGGGTAACTCAAGGTCTAAGTGCTGTCTGGAACCTTATCATGTTAAGACCTCCAAATCGGGACAGATGTCTGGACATTGCTTTGCAGGTGCTGTATGGATACCCTGATATATTACTGATAAATATTTTAACATATATGTGGGATATGCTTGCTTAGCCATATAGCTCTATTAATATCATCCGTCTGTTGAGCAGTTTTAACATGGTCCCTCTTACCTCCTCTTTTCACATGAGAGGTGAGAGTATATAATAGATCTGAGCCGTTGATTTCATTAAGTAGTGGGTCTGAGTAACTCTTACCTTCTTACCTCCCATGGGAAAAATGAAGGTAAGAGGGACCATGTTAAAATTGCTCCTGTCGAGTTGGTCGCTAACTGACAAGCGCATGTCTGGGACATCTGTTCTGACTTCTGATTTGGTGGTACAGTGTAAATAAATAGCAAACATATCATGGATTTCAGTTCCATATTCTTTTGCATGTTTAGTAGCATTGTGAAACACTAAATCAATCTTAATCGCTTCTTTCGAGCATGGTTGAACACTAAAATATAAGAAATGGTCAATCATTTATATTTCCCTTTCACTTACATGAGCTTTAGATTAAACTCTGAGCATGTAATTGCAGTGCATAAAACTTCCACATTGGTTTGTTTTTATGATCTAGTACAAATTTTCTGCTTCAAGTATAGTATTTAGTGCCATTCCCTGTTTTCTTATGTCACTAAGTAGCAGTGTTTCTTGCAGAGTTCAATCAATCGTCTAGATGAGGTCCGCATGAAGGCAATACGTTTGGTAATTCCTTAATCCTTCCTGCTTGTAAGAAAGGCGCACTATGTGATTTTGTTCACTTCATTTGTCATTCGGTAATAACAGGTAGCAAATAAACTATTTCCAATGGCAAGCATTTCCAAAAGAATTGAAGATTTTGCAAATGAAAAACTTAATTCAGTCCTGGAAGTGATTCCAGCGGCTGAATCTGCATCAGCTGCTGAAATGGCCACACCCGAGGTTCACCAGGTCTGCTTCCTGCTCTAATTTCTTTCACATATTCACCATGAATTTAGATGATTCTTATATTGGATTCTGTTGTATTTCATTATAAAGTTGATAAATAATCTCAAGAAAAACTGTTGAAAACAGAGAAAACATTGATAAACCAGTGTACTTAGGCATGCAAATTTGGAACCTTTAGGGTACCCTCTGACCCTACTTAGTTCAACCAAATGAACTAAAATTTCAAAAGTAGTGTGAATTCTGAAAACTTAGTTCACTTTGTTGAACTAAGGAGGGTCGGAGGGTACCCTCAAGGTTCCAAGTTTGCATCCCTAAGTATACTTCTGTAAATGAAAAGAGGTGCAAACATTATTAGTAGGATATGCAGGTGTCTTAATAATATATTGGCTTGGGACGTACTCTTAGCATCATAACTCTCATTGTTTTCTGTTCCTTTCAAAGCAAAATTTGGTTGACTTTCTGTTTTTGAAGGATGGTGGTTTAGAAAATTTATCCTCGGTAGCAGATGCTCTAACTTTGATGTCGCTGTATTTTGCTCTGTGTACCAAGGTCAGTAGTTCTCCTTTGTAACCCTTTGTCTGACTATGTGAATTCTACTAACAGCATATGGTTTGTATCTTACTGCAGAAGCACTCCCTTCTCCGGCGTGTATTTGAAATATATGGCAGTCTTCCACAGGCTGCCAAACAGGTCTTGCATCCGACATTCTCTGTGATGCCATTAGATCTTATTCAATCTGCCATGGCTCGTTTTCTATAACATAAATTCTATGTTTTCCAGGCAGTTCACAGACAAGTACCCATTCTGATTCGCACGATACGTTCCTCTCCTGACCTTCTTGGTATCATCTCAGATCCACCAGCTGACTGTCGGGACCTACTCATGCAGGTGCAAGTTGTGCTTTTCTTTGCCTATTAAGATATGCTGTCTTCTATTGGTCAAAGTTCTACATTACATGTTTGGGAAAGAGGGTTCATGAAAATATAACTTGATCATTGAATTTCTTTCATTTGAATGCATTTGTATAATCCAAGATATTACATTCTCATGCAGGTTTTACAGACTCTCACTGGTGGAGCAGTGCCATCTCAAGATCTGATTTCTTCCATAAAGAACTTATATTCAAAAACTAAGGTTATCTATTTCTCTGTATCTGAGTTAAGCTTCAAGTTCTTGCTGACATTTATGCGATCAGATTGTGTGATTCTAATTTACAAAACATTGTCTTCATTTTGCAGGATACTGAGTTCCTTTTCCCAGTGATGGCTCATCTGCCAAAAGATGAGGTTTCCTCTTTTACATTCTTAGAACATTTAAGATATAAAAAATAATTAGCAGTATGTACTGTATGTCTACCTTTTTGTACTATAGAATGTATATGGTGGTTACACTTAATAAATAGCTGACGTAATAAGTCTGCACATGGTAGCTGAAATGCTCACGTTATATTCAATTCAAGTTGAGATGGCAACATGTTGGGGGCAATGGTTAATGTTTTGAAAGAAAACTCATGTTCCGGTTGGTATTAGATTTATTTCTCGAACCAGTGGTTATGGACCTTGACAGTAACTGACTTCGTTCATTAGTGGAGCAAAAATTTAAGCATTGTAGTCGAGATACCACATGTATTCTGTAGGCATTGCTGCCAAAGGTATAACTTATGTTTTGTATGTAGTTTCATGTTAGTTATTCTTCGTTTTGTCCTTTTTTCAGATTCTGTCTGTGTTTCCCAATATTGTTAATCTTCCGGTGGATAAGTTTCAAGTTGCCCTTTCTCGAATCCTGCAGGTTAGTTTTTTCTCTACTTTTTTCCTTGGCTATGATTTGAAACATTATGCTGGTTCATCAATTGTGAGTTAGAAATAAAGCACTAGTGTTTGTTCATATCTGGGTGTGTTTGTTGCACACTTTATGTAAAACTTCGTACCTTCAAGGTTTTCTTGGAAAACTTATTTAGCTCACTCTTGGACTTCTGTTTCTCAAGTCACTTTAATATGCTTCGCCTTTTGTTTGTTTTAAGGTTTTTCCTCTTCTATGCAATGTTAATCATGCAGCATAACTTCCTACCTATTGCAGGGATCACCACAACATGGCCCTATTCTTGACCCATCAGAAATTTTGATTGCAATTCATGTAATAGATCCTGAAAAGGAAGGAATACCACTGAAAAAGGTCTGTTAGTTTTCCACTCTTCCATTTGTTAAAATGCACATCACTTGGCGAGTTAATTCGTTACACTGACGGAGTGATAATTTATATTAATTTTCTGTAGGTCATGGATGCATGTGCTGCCTGCTTCGAGCAAAGGACAACATTCACTCAGCAAGTTTTGGCAAAAGCACTAAACCAACTGGTATCTATTTCTGGATATTATCACATTTTCCATTATATGTGGCTATGTGCCTTATGATTTGATAATCTGTTGGCTCTTTGCTCAAACCCTCTGTGTTTCCACAGGTTGAACAGATTCCCCTTCCTTTGCTGTTCATGCGAACTGTTATGCAAGCGATAAGTGCATTTCCTGCCTTGGTAAGCCAATAGTGTGAACCCATTTTGTGTCAGAAATAAGGCTTGTGTACCTCATGCTCTAATCTAGCATGCGAGAGACTTGCCTGGCACGAAGTATATATATGGATATGGATGGTCTTGGTGTGGTTTATGCATTATTATCATGCTGAAGTCTAACATCTCTCAGTTTTGCTGATTTGTTACTCGTTATATTATAACCTGATAGTGAGACTTCCTTTCAGGTGGATTTTGTGATGGAGATCATGTCACGCCTTGTTAGCAAGCAGGTGCTCACTTTTGTGTTGGGCATGAATTCAGTTACAGCGTTTTTCTCATTTCTGACGCTTCAGTCATCATTTTGTCATGGCAGATATGGAAATATCCAAAGTTATGGGTAGGATTCCTGAAGTGTGCTATCCTGACAAAGCCTCAGTCCTATGGTGTATTACTGCAGGTTTGTTCTTCTCTTCTCCCGATACACCTATATGTGTTCTTTCGTATGCAAAGAAAGTCTCTAGGATGTGCATCGTGTGTTAGCTGTTCTTTTTTCTTTAAAGTACAAGAGGTACTAAAATTTTAGTACAGAGTGCATCATGCGCATAATGTGTTGATCATGTAATACTAAAATTTTAGCGAGTGCCACAAACAACTCTTTTTTTATCTAATAGTTAGTTCCAGAAACAGAAATGGTAACGTCCTAATAGTTGAAGGTTAAACTGCAGGTTGATATTTACTTTTCTCATAAGCCTGCACCAAATTTCATAATTACTCCTGTTCAAAAATAGAAAAAGCTGTCATGTATCAAGACTTGTCCGTAACATCACGCTCGGTTTGTCAGTTACCAGCTCCACAACTCGAAAATGCGCTGAATAAGAACCCTGTACTGAAGGCGCCCTTGGTCGAGCATGCCAGCCAGCCAAACGTGCGATCGACTCTCCCGAGGTTCGTCGCCTCGCTCTATTCATACGAGCTCAAGTGCTATACCATTTCAAACGCGTGGCGCTGGATCTGACCGGAGCCTGCGCCTTTTTTCTGGGCAGGTCTAGCTTGGTGGTTCTGGGCCTCGCTGAAGATCAACAGCAGCAGCCAGCACCCGAGGCGCAGAGCAGCCAGAACCAGGCCGCGGAGACCAGCAGCTCCGCCGCAGAGGCCACGACAGAAGTAACCCAGGAATCCTCCGCCGCCAGTTGACATTTCGCCCCGCAGCCCCTGGTAAAAATTGCCTCCCATGGCTTCATTGATTATATATACCCTTGTTTGTTCGATCATCAGTAACGACCTTCTTTGTGTCTCTGTATTTCCTTTAGGTAGAATATGGACATTGCGTACCGTTAATGATCTGGACTGATCGGTGATATATCGCAGGCTTTTTCTGTATTTGCTGGAACGGAATGGAGGCATTTGCCAGACGATGAAGCGCTGCCCGCATTAATGTAGTATACTGGGAAAGATGGCATGGCAAGACCATATGGCGAAGCAGTGTTCAGCGGCTGCGCGATTTGTATAAAACATCTATTACACTAAGAATTTGAAAATAGTAGGAGAAAATTGTCGCTGAGTATTCCTGTCCACTAAAGTGGCATGTAGAACATTCAACTAGGTTTGTTGTAAAAAAAAGATCAGAATTTGTTTACTATCTTGTTCTATTTAGCTGTTCATAACGGTGCATTTGAGCGTGGGATTAGAAGGACACTTTCGTGTGACAATGACCTTTCTTGCTAAATGGAATGTAGTAGCAGCTCTGGAACTATGCAGTTTGTTTGTTTGTTTTTTTGTTTGTATGAGGAGCTCGCTACCCAGTTGCAGAAGTGCCCTGTTTGCCGGAAATTGACTTCTGAGCACGGGTGCAACGGAGCACTTTATTTTGAAGTTCAAAAAACCACGTTTTTATGGTTCATTTTTTTTTCAATTTTTTGCGTGCATGAATGTACAGCAATGCAGTAAAAAAACAAATCTTTTAAGCATCTTTTTGAAGCAGTTCAAAATAAAGTGCTCTGTTGCCCCCATCTTCTGAAAATCCGTTTTACCTGTTCGTTTGCTTGCTCTCCAATCTCCATCCAGTGCTACCAACGACCCTAGTACGTGTCAAATTGCTGCAGACATAGGCTAGGTTTGGCATGACGCGTGCTCTGCAAACAAAACAAAAAAGCTTAGACTCCACCACAAATCCGACTTAAGATTTGGAACCATGGCAAATCGGCTGTTGTTTTCATGGCAAGTTATCTCCTCCGAAGATGACAAGTTTAGTTGGTGAGCATGGCAAATCCTCCTCGATTTTAGCACAAACGAACACGAGGGCCTGTTCCCTCCCTCCTTGACTAGCCAGCCCAGCAGGAGAAGCCATGGTTGCTCTCTTTAATTAGTTTTTGTTAATGTCCATAGATTAGCCTGTTAGGTTAAGCTAGGGCTCGCATGAGCATACGATTAGCCAATGTACGCACTAAGCACTGCAGCACGGTAATAATTTATCGTTTGATTTTCAAGAAAAACATGGTGGTTCAGTAAACTGAACTGCAACTGCAACTGATATCGCAGCCCGGCACCTGAGGCGCATAACAAACAGCCAGAACCACGACGGAAGTAGCCCAGGAATCCTCTCTTCCCAGTTGATATTTCCCCTGCGGCAGAAATCACATATTTGACCTGAGGGCCAAATCAAATCACCAACTGACCTTGTTCCGAAAAATTTTCACTCTGCTGACCCTTTCGTGTGGCGCCCGACAGCTGGGCGCCACACACTACTATGCAGCGCCTCTCTCTTGGGCGTCGCACCTCCTGCCAGCGTGACGGCCCTGGTCTAGTTGCGGCCCCACAGACAACATTGCAACGCCTAAGGCTTAGGCGCCACACTTGTAATGTGCAGCGCCTAGCTCTTGGGCGCTGCACAGGCTGTGTTCCACTTAGGTTGGCCCCACCCTCTCTCCCATCCCGCCCCCACCCCACACACCCCCACCCCACACAAAACCTTAGCCTTGCGCCCCTCCTCTCTTCCCCTCTCCCCCCTCTCAAATCCTTCTCAAATCTTGCAAATCCGAAGTATTTGACCGTGGATTTCGAAGCCAACCCCTCCCTTAAGGTAATCTCCTTCGATCCCCTCGTTTTCATCCATAGGAATTGTCACATTTGCTCAAATCTTGCTACTTTGGGGAAACCCTAGTTTTGGCTTGGATTTGCAAATATTTGTTGAATGATGTTAAGTTTCTTTGCTAATTTGGGTTGGTTAGGCTTTCATAGTATGCTAGGGTTAGGGTTATGTGTGTTTGATGTTGGTGTTAGGGTTATGCTATGGTTAGGGTTGTGGTTATTGTTAAGTGGGGGTTAGGGTTAACCAAGAATTATCGGTTTTGTAGGCATGGCTTCATCCGGTTCGTTCCATGACGAGGCCACCGTGTGCTAACCAAGAAGACATGCCGAACAAGTGGGAGGACGCATCTTTGGACAAGGTGAAGGAGAAAGATGTCAACATCCCGCCATGTTGGTGTGGAGATGTTTGCAAGGTGAAGGTATCCACCGACCGAAATAAATCATGGACGGAAGGGCGGAGATATTTTGTATGCCCGAACTATGCTTATGATCGTGCACTTCCAACTAACGCCTATGACCAACCACCGGTAAGCTCGAGAAGTAAAATGTTACTATCAAATGTGTGTCAACACTAACAAAAATTTTGTATGCAGTCACCGCCTCCTCTATGCAAGTACTTCACGTGGATAGATCTTGAAGTGCCAGAAGATGTCAAAAAGGACCAATACCAAGATTGTCTTAGGCGGCAGCGACGGTTCGAAAAATCGTTTCGAAGAGGCTTGGAGGAAGAGCGTCGTCAGAAGGAGAGGATGGAGCGGAAGAAACGAGAGGAGGAGAGGGCACGCCAAGCAAAACTTGCTCGTGAGAAGGAGAGGGCAAGAAAGCTTGCAAAGGCTCGCGAGGCGCAAGAGGAAACTCGACCCGTGACAAGAAGGGGAAATGGCCTCGCTCTACTCAGTAGGGACTTCGCTTCGGTGCACTCGTCGTCAACTATCTTTTAATGAATGTGTCGTGAACTTGTGAGGGCATGTGAGCTGTTGGTGAACTATCTTCTAGGGCAAGCTGCCATTTGTCATTTGTAATGAATGTGCCGTGAACCATGTCGTAGTAACGTCTGAATTGTCTTAAGTTAGGAACTCGTCGGCATAAAAATTTTGTTTGTCCAAATTGCTGTGATGATGCAGTCATTATAAGTATTATGATGTTCCGGTGAAATGAATGTGCTGTCAACTCTGTTTTTGCAGTAAACAGTCGTGCAACACCTAGAACAAAGGCGCTGCACTGTTCTATGCAGCGCCGAACGGACGGGCGTCATACTGTAAAGTGCAGCGCCTTGCTCTGGGGCGCTGCACTATGACTTGTAATTTTCGTGGATCGTCAGTGCTCAAAGCCTTCTGTGGCCCTATGGGTAGCCATGGCCAGTGAATCAGCGCCTATGAGACGGGCGCTGCACTGTGAGGTGCAGCACCTAGGCGTTGGGTGTTGGAAATATGCCCTAGAGGCAATAATAAAAGCATTATTATTATATTTCCTTATTCATGATAATTGTCTTTATTCGTGCTATAATTGTGTTATCCGGAAATCGTAATACATGTGTGAATAACAGACAACAATATGTCCCTAGTGAGCCTCTAGTTGACTTCCCCCTTGCTCTCTCCTCACCATCAACTTCTCCTCCCCCCTTGCTCTCTCCTCACCATCAACTTCTCCTCCCCCCTTGCTGGATAAACAATGCTGCCTCTTTTCTTCTAGTTTTTCTTCATATTAATCCATGCTATGGATTATGACAAATAGAGCCGACAATTTGTGCTTTATAACTATGGGGTCAGGATGGTATTTATGCATCTACTGATACTGTTTGTGTTTGCAGTTTAGAATCTTAATGCTTGATATTGACTTTCCAGGGGATGTATTTCTAATGTCTAGGTAAACCGGTTTACAATGTAGAGGTCCCTTCACACTACAGGAAAGTGACAATCAGTAAAAGTTAAGGTCAGACTTTGGAGAAGGTAAACATGTATTCTACATATGGTTACTTTTATGTGCTTTTAGATATATGCAGTTTCTTGGGTGACTAAGATGGTGTAGAGGCTCTGCCAGGATTATTTGTATTTTTTGCCACCAAATAAGTTGTTACAAAAGGAGTAACAAATGCAATATCTGTTCTGACCAAGCGAGTTCAAAATTAACTATAAAAACAGACATTTACCAATAAGGAAATCTGATAGGTTATGTGTTGTTATCGTATAAAATAGCAGCAAGACATCACTACTGAGAGATATTTATGCCTGCATCATGATAGGTCTCCTTCCAAGTTAGTTGACCTATTTTTTCTATCCCAAGTTTATTGGCCTGTTTTTTTTTGTCCTTCCGAGGTTATTATTCAGTGTTTTGTGCATGCTGAACTGGCATATTTAGTGGCGAGTTTGGTGCTTCTATCACTGTGTTCTTCGAGAATCTCATCATATCTCTCTATCCTAGGAATTATATGATCACTTCCATGGAAAATAACATTTAAGAGAAACTTCATCACAAACTGTCTTTGGTGTGATATTTATAGACTGTCTCCCACAACAGATTATTGACATCACAACTCAGAGAAGCTTTGATTTCACTATATTCTTCCTTTCGAAATTAATATTTTTTGTAGACAACAACACTACTCATTTTAGTGGAGGTGGCAGCGACTCTGACAGTTTGGAGAGTTAACACATCTGGTTGCAGGGTGTTAGAGGATTTGAGTAGAGGCTGGTGAGTGGTGTCCACAGATTGTACAGCGACCAAGCGGCGTGAAGAATCAATGTGTGGATCTATCATTACCATATGGACTAGGTATGCAAAGTTATTCCTCTGGTATGCTTTATTGTGGCCATACGGCCTTTTCTGTTTCATTCCTTTTGTATTTCTGTCAACAGAAAATGTAGAGCCGCACCTTAATTGTCATGGTGATGTTGGATGGCATGGCAGTTGTCCATTCTATTATTTTGAAGAAGTCGATGTGTGTATATCTGACAAAGTGATAATCACAGTAGACTAAAAAGCTTAGAAGTAGAGTTTAAAAGAAAATTCAGAAGCATTGGAGGCTCATGCTTGTACTATCAGTTTTATGCTCCAGTTAGGAGTGGTGTTTCTAATATAGAGATTATTGATTTTCACATATATAACCTGTGTTCATAGTAGCATTCCTGTCTCATTCTTTCTTTTCCATTTTCTTCTCCCTCTAAATTGTAGATCTCCTATTCAAATTAGTATTCTTTTTAACTCTTTTTATAACTTCGCAGGTTTCAGAAATAAGATGTTTGCTTTATTGAACAAAGATGTTCTCTTTTTGAGAGAGTATTGCGCTAAGATGTTTTATATCCCTTGGATACAAGCTCCGTGAACCATTTATGTAGTTACCAATTTTAGACAGATTTTGTTTCAGTTACGAAGGTTTAGAGGGATACATGAATGATCTGGAGTTTCAGTTATCATTTGAGCTACTTCCCCATTCGTATTCTTAACACTAATCCATCCTATTAATAATAATTAATTATGATGCTGCCATGATTCTTTCTGCCCTTGGAGGGAGATGGACTTATGGTGCTGCCAGCGCAGCACTTAAGGGCTTGGAGAAGGCGAAAGAGGCATGTTGTCAGCCACCAACTTATGATGTTGAGTAGTGCCCGAGCGGAAGATAGCAAGGCGGTTGACGTAGGATACGGAGTAAGCAGAGCTAGCGGCAGTGGGGGGAGGAGAAGTTGATGGGGATCCAGCAGCACGACGGCGTGGTGGTGGAAGCAGCGGGATTCCAGCAGGGCTTTGCCAAGCGCTACTGGAGGAGGAAGAGGTGTCACGGGAGGGAGAGGGAGGCGCCAGGGCTTAGGGTGCGGCTGCCCTCCCTCCCCTCCACTATATATAGGGGCTAGCCTCCACTGGATAAACTCATGAACATTCACTATAACATTTTGGTAAACAGGACAAAAGAGATTGACATGCCTCCCTCCTTGCTCAATAATTTCAATAATACATTTTCTATGTCTTACTCAGTGTAATAGTATGAGCCTGCAAGGTAATACTTATAACATCGGGAGATATAGTTGATAAAGCATATAGAAGTTACAGAAGAGGGTAAAAACAACAAAGTTCATGCAGGACAGTACATACTTAATTTGATGCCAAATAATCATTTCTTTGGATCTTTTTTTCAACAATACATTCAGCAGAAACTTGGCAAGTCTCATTTCATAAGCTTTGACTAACAGGGATAAGATAAATCAGTAACCACTTTGCCAGTTTAAGTTTAACTTGTAAAAGTGAATAAACAAAGCACGATGTTGTCCACGCTAAATTAGTAGTACTGATTTGTATATCCAAATTCCTAGTTCCTACCCGTACGAAGATTATCTAAGCATTGCGAAGTGGATTGATCGATTATGGAACATCAACAACAAATTCTGCCATTGAAAATGATATGCGATGAAGCATAATTCAGCAAAGGGCAGGGAGGAGCAACAGTTGAAGAAGAAGAAGAAGAAGAAGAAGGAAGAAGAAGAAGAAGAAGAAGAAGAAGAAGAAGAAGAAGAAGAAGAAGAAGAAGTTGAAGAAGAAGAAGAAGAAGAAGAGAAGAAGAAGAAGAAGAAGAAGAAAGAAGAAGAAGAAGAAGAAGGAAGAAGAAGAAGAAGAGAGAAGAAGAAGAAGAAGAAGAAGAAGAAGAAGAAGAAGAAGAAGAAGAAGAAGAAGAAGAAGAAGAAGAAGAAGAAGAAGAAGAAGAAGAAGAAGAAGAAGAAGAAGAAGAAGAAGAAGAAGAAGAAGAAGAGAAGAAAGAAGAAGAAGAAGAAGAAGAAGAAGAAGAAGAAGAAGAAGAAGAAGAAGAAGAAGAAGAAGAAGAAGAAGAAGAAGAAGAAGAAAGAAGAAGAAGAAGAAGAAGAAGAAGAAGAAGAAGAAGAAGAAGAAGAAGAAGAAGAAGAAGAAGAAGAAGAAGAAAGAAGAAGAAGAAGAAGAAGAAGAAGAAGAAGAAGAAGAAGAAGAAGAAAGAAGAAGAAGAAGAAGAAGAAGAAGAAGAAGAAGAATGAAGAAGAAGAAGAAGAAGAAGAAGAAGGAAGAAGAAGAAGAAGAAGAAGAAGAAGAAGAAGAAGAAGAGAAGAAGAAGAAGAGAAGAAGAAGAAGAAGAAGAAGAAGAAGAAGAGAAGAAAGAAGAAGAAGAAGAAGAAGAAGAAGAAGAAGAAGAAGAAGAAGAAGAAGAAGAAGAAGAAAGAGGAGAGAAGGAGGAGGAGGCTCTAAGTTATAACAAAAATGGCATAATATGCTTAGTTAGGTAAAAAATGGCATAATTAGCTAGGTAAGCTCAAAAATGGCATTTTTCTTCTTATTTAGCCTATTTAGTCCATGTATGACATAATTTAGCCTATTTAGTCCACAAATGACACAATAAGATGAAGAAAATCAAGGAAGAGGAAGAATAGAAGGAATAGGAAGAAAAGAAGAAGAAGAAGAAGAAGAAGAAGAAGAAGAAGAAGAAGAAGAAGAAGAAGAAGAAGAAGAAGAAGAAGAAGAAGAAGAAGAAGAAGAAGAAGAAGAAAAGAAACTTCTTCTTCTTCTAGTTTTCTTCTTCTTCTCCAAAATGAAGTTAGCTCTAAGTTATATCTCATAATATGCTTAGTTAGGTAAAAAATGTCATAATTAGCTAGGTAAGCTCAAAAATGGCATTTGTTTTCTTATGTAGCCTATTTAGTCCATTTATGACATAATTTAGCCTATTTAGTCCACAAATGACATAATAAGATGAAGAAAATCCAAGAAGATGAAGAAAAGAAGGAATAGGAAGAAAAGAAGAAGAAGAAAAAGAAGAGAAGACGAAGAAGAAGAGGAAGAAGAAGAAGTCTTCTTACTTCTTCTTCTAGATTTTTCTTCTTCTCCAAAATGAAGTTAGCTCTAAGTTATATAAAAAATGGCATAATATGCTTAGTTCACTCAAAAATGGCACAATTATCTAGGTTAGATCCATTTTACCTAAGTATGCTTACATCTTCTTCTTCATTTTCTTCTTCTTCTTATGATTCTAGTCTTCTTCTTTTCTAACTTTCTTGTTTCCATTTTGCAGATTTAATTCATTATATGGAAGCTTGCATGGATGGAGTGCTTGTTTCCCTTATCTTTTTTTCGTTTATATCGATGAAAAACATGGAACTTGTTATATGGATGCATGGAACAATATGTTGGATGAACATTGTGATATGTAATATGTATATATGGATGGAACTATGTTTATTATGTATATATGTATGTTGTCATGGATGGAGATATATATGTATATGTATATCTGTGTGTTGGATACATCATATATGTATATCTTTGTGTGCCTATGAACAAAAAATATATATATGTATATATGTGTGTGAATTCCTATGAAATTAAATGGATTCAAATAAAAACAGGGGATATATAACCTCTTTGCTCTCTGCTAGCGGATGGCAAAGATTCAAATCACTTTGCCGTCTGCCAGCAGACGACATAGCTGGCCATGTGGCAGCTTCGCAGTACTGCCTAGCTGAGCTCTTTGTCGTCTGCCAGCGGACGGCAAAGTGATTTGAATCTTTGTCGTCCGCTGGCGGACGGCAAAGAGCGCCGTTAAACCCCTAACGGCTCTCACGCCACCGCACTACCGTCCGTTGTCTTTGCCGTCTGCTGGCATCGGATGGAGGACGGCACAATACTTTGCCGTTCGTTTCTGAAAAGCGGACGACAAAGAAGGCCTTTGCTGGCACCCTTTCATCCGAAAAGTTTGCCGTCTGCTGGCGGACGTCAAAGAGGTTTGCCGTCGTGAACCATGCCTTTGCCGTCCGCCATGGCGGACGACAAAGAAGCTGATTCCAGTAGTGGGGTAGCAAGGACTACATTCCTAGAAATTATGAGATCATTGGGACAAAGATTTAATATAGTTGGAGTGCAACTACCAAATCTGGTCCAGAAACTAGTTGATGAACAAGCACTCACTAGGAGTGTTGGATTGGTCTAAAACTTGGCAAAGCTTGATGATTTGATCATAGGTAGATACTGCCAAAATATCATACCAAATGGACTTGCCAAAATGGTACTTCCTTCACAGCCATCATTTCTGCCCAAATAACTTCAGAAAAATCCTCAGGGTAGTTGGCTAGATGAAATGAGCCAAAATCTTGTGGAGATAGGTTATATGAGAAGTACACGGCCTGGGAATATTTTCAGCCATAGAAGAGCAAGATAAAATATACTTGCTTCACAAACTGAAAATGTGGACAGAAACAAAGAATTGCTCCTGTGCTCACATAGTTAAATGGAATGAGATGAATCTTGGAGGAGTGTGATAATATGATCATTAGAGGCTGATGGAAAAGTTTAAGCTCATTTTGATCATCTATGAGGGTACTTCCTTCACAGACAAGCAATTTGAACAGAAACTTGAGAAAATTGCCCTGGAAGATTGAATAGATGGATGGAGCTAATTTTTGGTATCCAGAGGTCATTTATCAATGTTAATCACCTTGCCAAATTTGAGCTCAAATGGACTAAGGGTTCAAACACTTCCTTTGCAAAAATTTCAGACAGGGTAGAAACTTGCATTGGATCATGTGCTCAAATTGTGATCTTTGGAGCATGGGTTTCGATGGAAATGGTGAAGATATAGAAAGTACAAGCTCCACAAATTATCTGGGAATTTTCCTTGCTATAGAAATGGTTGCTCCTTTGGAAACTGGCAGGAAGGCAATATTGGCTTAAAATAGGAAAAATGCCATTTTCCTTATTTAATTATGGCCAATATCTTTGCCAGAACTTGGATTAGGCATAAATATCAACTCCACCAATTATCATAAATTTAGGAGATGGATAGCTATGCCTTTGGATTTTATTCCTCAGAAAGGCAAGAAAGGGAATAAATCATAATTCAAAAATATTGCATAGGACATAGCAAGATTTTTGCATATCTAAGGTTCAGAAAGATAGGAGGATCTCTGGAAACAACTGGGAGGATCAACAGATCAAGGAAAATGATGGCTCCTTTGTAAGCACAAAGGACATATCCAAATTCCAAAATTTTGGAATTAGGGTTTGAGAGGATTTGAGATGATGCAAATGAGGTCTTGCCCACTGACAAAGACATGAGCAAGGTTTTTAAAGATTGAAATTAACAAGAATAGTCAGAGTCATCCAACAAACTCAGGAGAAAGATTTTGGAAATGAGTGCCAGGAAGGAATAACAACTCAAAAATTGATAACCCAATTTTGGGGCTGTTACAGTGGGCAATGACCACAGGCAACGCACACAGTTTCTAGAAATAAACCGTGTTGGATCAATGAAAAATCACACACGACATCCTCATGAAAAATGTTTGCGTTAGGCCACCTTGCACAAACATTTACCACATAAAAAGTGTGTGTGATGGATAGCCTTTGCCACACAATTTCTTCCATGCAACATGTGTGATGCATTCAATAACGCAAACGATAAAATTGTTAATATCGTGTGCAATGGCAACGCTATCACATACGATTTAATGGGGAAATTGTTTGTGATGTACCTGCGAAAGGAAACGTTTTCCTTGGAGTGACTGTGTGGGATGTATATATGAATGGAAACGTACTTCTTGGATTAACTGTGTGGGTGTACATACTAACGGAAATGTATTCCTTGGATTGACTATGTGGAATGTACATACGAACGGAAACATTTAGCGGGGACTTACTATGTGGCATGTACTTACAACCGGAAACAATTTGGCCTGTATAATTGTATTTTGTAGCACAATTATACGTATAACCGTATTTGATCGCTCGCCGGTCGCACACGACCTCATTTTGCCGAGCGTGTGTGCTAGGAGGGCATATCCTCGACAGTTTCTGGGTCGTGTGGGAAGGACTCCCCTATCATAGTCACTCACTAGGAGACGGTTCAGAACGCCGTCGCGGAAAGGGGTTAAAAACCATTTGTATAGCACCTCATTGTACCAGTGTTAGTTCAACTAATGAAGCAGAAATATTAGGTATGTGACCATCCCTCTCCTCTTTTAGCCTTGCAAATATTCTTATAGTAGTAGCCCCCAAGTATAAAATATAGGAAAACTAATGAGCATGTTTAGACTAGGAAATTTTTCCAAAGTGTAGCCCCCAAGGGCCGGCTTAACTTAACAAGATGAGCTGGGACTTATAGTCACTTAAGAACCAAATATGTAGCCCCCAAGGGCCAGCTTAACTAGATCAGCCGGGTCATAATAGAAATTGAATCGACCTACATTAGCCCCCAAGTGCCAAGTATATTGCTTGAAATGATATTGACACTATTCATTGTGTTGTAACCATTGTTGTTATCTCTTACTTTAGGAAGCTTCGAATGCTAAAGAGTCGCAGCTTGGCGACTTGAAGAAGAACGTAGAGCTTCAACAAGCTAAAACTTCAACGACCGAATCAAAGCTGAAGACCTCATTGGAAGAATTGGAGAAGAGTAAGGCAAGTTTTGACGCCGTGCCTGGGAAATTGACAAGGCTGCATTGCAAAAAAGAGTCGAAGATGCTGAAGCTAAACTTAAGACGGTAACTGAAGAGCTAGCCAGCTTAAAGCAGCACATATGTCAGATGTCAACTGCCATCTTTGGTAAGCCCAATGTGCAACTCCTCATCTGTTTTGATATTTCTTTAGCCCACCTAGTGATTCATAATATATTATTTTTAACCCGTTTGGCAAATATTACGCAAATAATTGAACAAGCCTTAGAAGCACCAGCCTTGGTCAAGATATGCTGCTCAAATTGAAGGCGGTCTATTCTTTTACAGAGCAGTTGTATGCTCGAACAATTCGCAGCCTTGTGGCTTTGGCAGGAGGTAGAAAACCACCGACTCAAATCAAGACTGTGTTGGATCGTCGCTCCATGGTGCCAGCCCAAATTGAAAAAATGAAATTATCAGCCGCCCGAGCCAGAGCCATTGCTGCTCTAGGCCGGGCCAAGGCGCGACAATCTGAACATGACCTGAAGGAAATAGCCACCGAGTGCCCAGAATTCAAGGATGATGAGTCAGTCTTTGAAGAGAAAGACTTCAACCAATGCGTCAGAGAGATGCGACCCGTGGCTTGCAAGCTTATAGAAGGGCTGAATTTGAACAAGTATATGCGAGCTTTTGATGACAACAACAAGAAGATTAAGCCACCAGCTCATGACGTTGTAGACCCCATTCCGCCTCGGCGTAAGCATATCTCCGCCCCTGACCTTGACCCGTCCATTATACTTAATGATGAAGCAAAATTCGAGGCCTTAATCGAAATCGATTAGACATCACCTGACCTCCAGATGGTCGAAGAGAAAGAGCCAGCGCGGGATGACCCGGAATCTTCAAGGCGTCAAGCAGAACACTGACTTGTGATAAGTCGGACGGGTCTGAGGCCGTGTTACAGGAGTGCAGCTCCACAATACACTTTATTCAAAATCTTTTGGCTTAAATTGAAGCCTTGTAATAGGGTAGCTTGAAATAGTGACCCGCCCTGTCATGCCTTCTTGCATGCTGATCCCAACATAACATATGAACTTTGTTGCATGCTTGATTTGACCATTCATATGAGTCGTGCCATGACTCTGTTTTCAACTGAGGTCTTGTATGTTCTGTACACGCACAGGCGACTTATATCCAAAAGCATGTGGCGGGTTAATAAACCCGGAGATGCATAATATCATATAATAAAGAAATCATATCAGTGGTTGTATAGTCAAAAAATAGATTGACTATAGAAAGTCAAAAATCAAGGCGGGTGACAACCCAAATACCCAAACATGAGTAACACAACCCGGAGCCCGTGAGACTTGGATATTCACAATTTGCACAAAAGCAAAAAACTTAAGGAAAAACATCAGAAAAATCAAAAAAGTATCATACATGTAACTCAAATAAAAGTTAGCTCACAGGCCTCATGTTTGCTTTCAAGGCCGCATAGCCGTTCAGTTTGTCCTAGCTCACTGTAAGCCGTCTCTCACGTGACACAAGCCGCCGTTTTGAGCTTAACAAGTTCAGGGTCTTAAAAAGATTGACTATTAAGAGTTCGACGGGTCACCTGGTTGAGTAGCAAGTTGCAAACAGGCAGGTTTAACCCATAATGTGGCATTTCAAGCCGGTCAAGAGGGTATGAAAGCTAAACCCGGTGTGTTGGAAGCCCCAAAGTGACCTTATGACCAATTAATAAAGACTCAGATACACAAATGAAATGAAAGAGGCCCTGAATTTTTCAGGGATGTCGGCTTTATTATATTGATCATAAAAAGATATATTCATCGACAAAAGTATGTACAATGGGGAAAGCCAGTGGCTCAAGTATAGTAAGGCCAAAGATGAGCAATATTCCACGGCCTGTTGGTCTCCTGCTCAGAGGTGTGTGACTTCTTGTGCTCACGTATATCAATGAGATAATACGAGCCATTGTTGAGATTCTTACTAACCACAAAAGGTCCTTCCCAAGGTGGGGATAGCTTATGCATATATGTTTGATCTTGAACCAGTCAGAGCACTAAGTCGCCTTCTTGAAACGCCTAGTCTTGACTCTGTGGCTATGATAGCCACACAGGTCTTGCTGGTATATTGTTGAACGAGCTGCCACAAGGTCACGTTTTTCATCCAAAGCATCAAGTGCGTTCTGTCGTGCCGTCTCATTATCAGCTTCAATATAAGACATCACTCGGGGCGAGTCATGACAGATATCACTTGGGAGAATTGCCTCTGCACCATAGACCATGAAGAAAGCCTTATAGCCTATTGACCTGTTGGGTGTGGTATTGATACTCCAAAGCACTGAAGGTAACTCCTCAACCCAACAACGAGGCGTTTGTTCCAAAGGAACCATATGCCAGGGCTTGATGCCTCTCAAAAATTCCTGGTTAGCCCTTTCTGCTTGACCATTAGATTGTGGATGAGCCACAGAAGAAACATCAAGACGAATATGCTCTCTTTGACTGAACTCCTTCATAGCACCCTTAGACAAATTAGTGCCATTATCAGTGATGATACTATGAGTATAACCAAAGTAGAAGATCAACTTTTTAACAAACTGAATTGTAGTTGCTGCATAACACTTCCTAACTGGCTCTGCCTCTACCCCCGGTAAATTTGTCAACCGCCACCAAAAGGTGGGTTTTCTTATCCTTAGACCTCTTGAAAGGTCCAACCATATCAAGCCCCCAAACTGCAAATGGCCAAGTTATTGGAATCATCCGCAACTCTTCAGCCGGCACATGAGCTTGGGGAGAAAATTCTGACACCCATCACACTTGCTAACGAGATCTTCCGCATCAGCATGAGACGTCAACCAATAAAACCCATGACAAAAAGCTTTAGCCACCAAAGATTTTAAGCCGGCATGATGACCACAATCACCTTCATGTATTTCTCGTAAGATGTAACGACCCTCCTCAGGAGAAACACAATGTTGGAATACACCTGTCACACTGCAGCGGTGTAACTTGCCATTGACAATAGTCATAGATTTAGACCTCCTGGTTATCTGCCTTGCCAAAGTTTCATCCTATGGTAACTCGCCCCGGGTCATATAAGCCAGATAAGGCAAAGTCCAATCTAGAATAGCAATAAGAGCCGCCACCAGTTGTGCCTCCGGGTCAGCGACAACAAGGTCTTCTTCACACGGTAACTTGACAGAAGGATTATGTAGCACGTCCAGGAACACATTAGGAGGTACTGGCTTAAGTTGAGACCCAAGCCGGCTTAAGGCATCAGCCTCCTCACTTTTTCCTTGGTCAAGGCGATCCGCCTAAGAACCCTGAAAATGACCAGCAATATTATCAACCGCCTGGTGATAAGCCGCCATGAGCAGGTCTATAGAGTCCCACTTGCCAGAGACTTGCTAAGCCACCAGATCTAAGTCGCCCAGACATGTGACCCGGCTTAAATTCATCTCTTTGGCCATACGAAGGCCATGGAGCAAAGCTTCATACTCAGCTGCATTATTAGTACAAAGAAATATTAGCCTTAACACATAACAAAATTTATCACCTCGTGGGGAAGTCAAAATAACTCTAGTCGCCGAGCCCTCTAATTGCCTGGACCCATCAAAGTGGATTGTCCAATATGTGTTGTCAGGCTTCTCCTCAGGTGTCTGCAACTCGGTTCAGTCATTTATGAAATCAACCAAAGCCTGAGATCTGATGGCTGTCCTTGGCACATACTTCAAACCATGAGGTCCAAGTTTAATTGTGCACTTGGTAGCCCGGCCTGTAGCTTCTCTGTTCTGAATAATATCCCCCAAAGGAGCAGAACTAACCACAGTAATAGGATGACCAAGAAAATAACTTCAGCTTATGACTCTCCATGAACACACCATACACCAATTTATGCCAATGTGGATATCGTTCCTTGGACTGAATCAACACAACACTAACAGAATAAGCTGGCCGCTGAACAAGGTATTCCTTACCCGCCTCCTTGCGTTCCACAACTATTGCCACATTGACAACCATACTATTAGCTGCCACATACAGGAGCAAAGGCTCTTTCCCAACTGGAGCAGCAAGGATGGGCGGCTCTGCTAGCCATTTCTCGAGCGCCTCAAATGCCTGATTGGCAGCATCACTCCAGACAAAGTGATATATCTTCTTCATCATCTGGTATAAAGGGATTGCCTTCTCCCCCAGGCGGCATATAATCCGTCTTAAAGCCGCAATACAACCCGCTAGACGCTGGACATCATTGATACATGCCGGCTTAGAAAGTGAGGTGATGCCCTTGATCTTCTCCGGGTTAGCTTCAATGCCCCTTTCTAAAACTAGAAATCCCAATAGTTTACCTACGGGTACACCAAATACACACTTGGCCGGGTTAAGCATCATTTCATAGACCCAGAGATTATCAAAAGTTTCCTTTAGATCATTCAGGAGAGTCTCCTTCTTTCTAGATGAGACGTCTCTAGCGTATCTATAATTTTTGATTGTACCATGCTGTTATATTATCAATCTTGGATGTTTTACAATCACTTTTAGCAACGTTATATCATTTTTTGGGACTAACCTATTGACAAAGTGCCTAGTGCCAATTGCTATTTTTTGCTTGTTTTTTACTTCGCCGAAAATCAATACCAAACAGAGTCCAAATGCAACAAAACGTTTTGGCGATTTTTCTGGACCAGAAGACACCAGATGGGCCTATAAAGTACCTAAGGGGAGCTTCGAGGGGAGCACAACCCACCAGGGCGCGCCTGGGGGCCCAGGCGCGCCCAGGTGGGTTGTGCCCATCTTGGTGGCCTCCCGCACCGCCTCTTTGCTCTATAAATACCCCAATATTCTAGAAACCCTAGGGGAGTCGACGAAAATCAATTCCAGCCGCCGCAAGTTCCAGAACCACCAGAACCAATCTAGACACCATCACAGAGGGGTTCATCATCCTCATTGGTGCCTCTCCGATGATGCGTGAGTAGTTCACTGTAGACCTATGGGTCCATTGTTAGTAGCTAGATGGCTTCCTCTCTCTCTTTTGATTCTCAATACAATGGTCTCTTGGAGATCTATTTGATGTAACTCTTTTTGCGGTGTGTTTGTTGGGATCCGATGAACTCTGAATTTATGATAAGATCAATTTTTTTACACATGAAAGTTATTTGAGTCTTTTGATCTCTTATATGAAGGATTACTTATAGCCTCATATTTCTTCTTCAAATCTTTGGTTTAGTTAGGACAACTAGATCGATTTTTCTTGCCATGGGAAGAGGTGCTTTGTGTTGGTTCGATCTTACGGTGGTTGATTCCAGTGACTGAAGGGGAACCGACACATATGTATTGTTGCTATTAAGGATAACAAGATGGGGTCTATTTCAACATAAATGGATCTTGTCTACATCATGTCATTGTTCTTATTGGATTACTCTGTTTCTCCATGACCTTAATACACTAGATGCATGCTGGATAACAGTCGATGTGTGGAGTAATAGTAGTAGATGAAGGCTGGAGTCAGTCTGCTAATCTTGGACTTGATGCCTATATAATGATCATTGCATGGATATCGTCATGATTATTTGAAGTTCTATCAATTGCCCAATAGTAATTTGTTTACCCACCGTATGCTATTTTTCTCGGGAGAAGCCACTAGTGAAATCTACGGCCCCCGAGTCTCTTCTTTATTATATTTGCCTTCACGATCTATTTTTAGTTGCTTTTATTTCCAGATCTATTAGTCCAAAAATACAAAAATACCTTGCTGCAATTTTTTATTATTTATTTTATCTCGCGTTCCCGCAAGATCTATTTATCCAATCTACAACAAATTTACCTATTTTTTACCCGTGAGGGATTGACAGCCCCTCTCTTACTTCAGGTTGCAAGTATTTGTTCTTTGTGTGCAGGAGCTGTTTACGTGGTTTTGCATGGTTCTCCTACTGGTTTGATAACTTTGGTTTCATCACTGAGGGAAATACCTACCGTTGCTCTGATGCATCATCCCTTCCTCTTTGGGGAAATACTAACGTAGTTCCTGCCAACACCAAAAGGAATTTCTGGCGCCGATGCCGGGGAGACATCATCAACATCTACCAGGTTCCTAATCACAAATCTCATATCCTTGCAATTTACATTCTTTGTCGTTTGCCTCTTGTTTTCCTCTCCCCCACTTCACAAAAATTTGTCGTTTTATTCACCCTCTTTCTCGTTCGCGTTTCTCGTTGGATTTTTGTTTCTAGATTTGTCACCATGAGTGACATTGGTATGGCAGAAATAGATGATGGACTAACTCTGAAAATTGGAAGATCTGGCAATTTGGATGCTAAAACTTTTTTTAGGGCAAGGGAATGTTATAGGAAAATAACGTATCTAAGAACTTTTCAATTGTGTTGGAAATTTAAGTCTTGATGATGTTCCTATACTTAAGAGGACTAAATCCTATGCGGAAGCTATTTCAACACTAGTTCTGAAACTTGAAAATAAATTTATCCGTACTCATCCTACCTTGCAAAGATTGTTTTTCGAGTTACCCGTTATAAAGAATTCCAAGGCTAAAAAGTTGGCCACCCTTGTTCTTATGAAAGAATTTGATTACATAGTATGGGAAGCAAGGGAAAGTTTTGATTTTATGGTATGAATCATGAAAAACTGGTTATAGATGAAATTCTTTATAATAGTGATTATGTGCAAAGACATTTTCTTGGGGATAATCAAATCTTTGATGAGAATCTTAAAAAGGAAGTCATTGTTTTAGATATAATCCAACAAGTTTTCAATGATGTTAATCAACACTATTCTTGGATTGTTGCCGGAAATCAAAAAGGATATGATGATAAGCAACTTGATAGTGCTAAAGTATCTATTGATAAGGTGTTCTATGTTGTTTTTACAAAACCTCCCGACAAGGACACCTCTAAGGAAAATGAAACTAAAGATGACAATACTTAGATCCTTGCGTTGTGCCTAGCAAGGGGCGTCAAATGATAGCGCTTGTTGGGAGGCAACCCAGTGAATTAAATTTATTTTTGTCTTTTTCTTTTTGTTCTTGAGTGTTTGCACAATTATGCTACTGTTATGATTGTGTTTTTGTCTTTTAGTTAGTGTTTGTGCCAAGAAAAGCCTTTGGGGTCATGTTGAAAAACAGAATCTTTTGCGCTCATGAAAATAATTCTCGTTTTTAACAGAAGCTTGATAAAATACTGATTCTTTTTGAAGAAGATTAATATACAAATTGCTCACGTTTTCCTAACTGTTTAGAATTTTTGGAGTTGTATAAGTATTCGAGATATTCAGATTGCTATAGACTGTTCTGTTTTTGATAGATTCTGTTTTCTTAGCGTTGTGTGCTTGTTTTGATAATTGTATGGTTTCCTTTGAAGAGTTTTTGACATAGAAAAGTTGGAATGCAGTAGATATAATGCAAAAATAAAATATGAATGGGTTTGCAATAATTCTTATAGTAGTGATTTTCTTTCTTATACTAACGGATCTCAGGAAGGTTTTGTTGAGTTTTGTGTGATTGAAGTTTTCAAGTTTTGGGTGATATTACGATGGATAAAGGAATAAGGATTAATAAGAGCATAAGCTTGGGTATGAGCATGGCATCCCAAGATATTATCTAAAGAGAAGCAAGCAACTAAGCTTGGGGATGCCCGAGTGGCATCCCCTCTTTCTTCAAACGACCATCAGTATTTTACTTGGAGCTATATTTTTATTTGTCACATGTCATGAGTTTTGCTTGGAGCGCCTTGTATGATATGAGTCTTTGGTTGTTTTGCTTTTTATTTTTAGTCATGAATCCTTGGTGGACATACCTATTTGAGAGAGCCAAAATTATGCTATAACTTGTTAGAATTGCTCTCTATGCGTCACTTAAATCTTTATGAGCTATGCAATTGCTCTAGTACTTCACTTATATCTTTTTGAGCATGGTGTGCTTTAGTATTTTTGAAGAAATGCTCTCATGCTTCACTTATATTATTTTGAGAGTTAGTAATTCTTTAAGAAATTCTCTCTTGCTTCACTTAAACTATTTTGAGAGAAGAAATTTTTTATGGTCATGTTCTTCACTTAGATTTGTTTGACCTATCAAAAGCAACATATGAAATTAGTCTCAAAGTGATAGATATTCAAGAGGGGTATAATAAAAACTTTCATGAAGATCACTGGAAAAAATAAAATTGGTTCCTCGTAATGATTTTGCGAATGTTGATATAATTTGTGAGTCATGTTGATGATTAATTATGCTTTAGTAAGAATATTGGTGTTAAGGTTTGTGACTCCCTATGCAAGCACGAAAGTCAATAGTTATGCTATGAAATTACATCCTACTTGTGGTGAATTATTCGGTGTTAGTTATCCTTAATGCTCACTTATGAGATTTTTCGTTTCTTGTTTGGATGCTTCTCAATCTTTTGCTAGCCTTCATTTGCACTAAGTATGATCACTACTTGTGCATTCAAAATCCTTTAAACCAGTTTTGCCACATGAGTCCACAATACCTACCTATATGCGGTATTCTTTTGCTGTTCTAAGCAAATTTGTATGTGCCATCTCTAATTTTCAAAATAAATTTCTCTTTTGTGTGCTTGTACCGCTCATGAAACGGTAGGAGGTGGCTGATATATTTCCATGCTAGATGTGTTATTCTCAAGATGAGTGTTTATTCACTTGACATTGCACGAGAGTACGGCAAATGTATTAGGGATGCCTAGTCCTGAAATGAAAAATGAATTTACTTTATGTTGTCAAATAATAAATTTCTTGGAAAGTGTTGGTATGGAAGGCACCCGTGAATACGGCTAGACATGGAAAGTGAAAGTATGGTTGAAAAAGGAATAAACTTTATTTTCTGTTAGGGAACCGCTTATGATATATCTAGCATGGAAAGTAGTGGGAACTACTCGATCTTTTTCGTTGACAGGAAAAGCATGCCACTCAAAATGTTTTATCTCTCTCTTTTTCTCTTTAAGCTCTGGCACCTCTACAAATCCCTACTTCCCTCTGTGAAGGGCCTTTCTTTTACTTTATGCAATTTTTATTTTTATTTTGAGTCTCCAACTTCTCTTATAAAGCACCAACTAAGGGGCACTATGGTCGTACTGGAGCATTGGGTGTAGCTAATATGCGAGTGTGTTTCATGAATGGATCAATGATTGAGCATAATGGGGTAGGGATAACCTGCTTTAGTGTTGATATTTTGAAAGACATGATTGTTTCTTGATATGCTTGAGTATTGAAATCTTCATGTCAAAAGTAGACTATTGCTTTGAATCATAGAAAAGTCCAAATGTCCATGCTACAAAAAAACAATATGTGATGAACATGTTAGGCAACATTCCACATCAAAAATTCTGTTTTTATCATTTACCTACTCAAAGACGAGCAGGAATTAAGCTTTGGAATGCTGATACGTCTCCAACGTATCTGTAAGTTTTGATTGTTCCATGCTGTTATATTATCAATCTTGGATGTTTTACAATCATTTTATTGCAACTTTATATCATTTCTTGGGACTAACCTATTGACATAGTGCCTAGTGCCACTTGCTGTTTTTTTGCTTGTTTTTTTACTTCGCAGAAAATCAATACCAAACGGAGTCCAAATGCAACAAAACTTTTTGGAGATTTTTGTGGACCAAAAGACACTAGATGGGCCAAGAAAGTACCTGAGGGGAGCTCCGAGGGGAGGACATAGGTGGGTTGTGCCCACCTCGGTGGGCTCCCGTACCGCCTCTTTGCTCTATAAATATCCCAATATTCCAAAAACCCTAGGGGAGTCGACGAAAATAAATTCCAGCTGCTGCAAGTTCTAGAACCACCAGATCCAATCTAGACACAATCACGGAGGGGTTCATCATCCTCATTGGTGCCTCTCCGATGATGCGTGATTAGTTCATCGTAGACCTACGGGTCCATAGTTAGTAGCTAGACGGCTTCCTTTAACTCTTTTGATTCTCAATACAATGGTCTCAGATCTATTTGATGTAACTCTTTTTGTGGTGTGTTTGTTGGAATCCGATGAACTTTGAGTTTATGATCAGATCTGTGTTTTTATCTATGAAATTCATTTGAGTCTTTTGATCTATTATATGCATGATTACTTATAGCCTCGTATTTCTTCTTCGAATCTTTGGTTTAGTAGATTGATTTTTCTTGCCATGGGAAGAGGTGCTTTGTGATGGGTTCGATCTTACGGTGCTTGATCCCAGTGACAGAAGGGGAACCGACACGTATGTATGTTCGCTATTAAGAATAACAAAATGGGGTCTATTTCTACATAAATAGATATTGTCTACATCATGTCATCGTTCTTATTGCATTACTCCATGAACTTAATACACTAGATGCATGCTGGATAGCGGTTGATGTGTGGAGTAATAGTAGTAGATGCAGGGAGGAGTCAGTCTGCTAATCTTGGACGTGATGCCTCCACTAGATGCCTATATGTGGTGTAATTTGGCATAAGCCAACCGCCCAAACAAAGCATGATATGGAATTTTGATTTGAAGCCCTTCGAACCACAGTGTCTCTGCTCTATAGTCATAGTCATTACCAAAGGCGACTGCCAAGGCAATCTTTCCAACAGGATACGCTAACTTACCAGGCACCACACCATGGAAAACTGTAGAAGATGGCTTAAGATCCTTGTTAGTTAAGTTTATCCGGCGAAAGGTGTCATAATATAAGATGTTGATAGTGCTCCCACCATCCGTAAGCACCTTAGTAAATTTATAACCCCCAACCTGAGGGGCTACCACCAAAGCCAGATGACCTGGATTCTCAACCCGGGGCAGGTGACCCTCCCGACTCCATGTGATTGTATGTTCTGACCACCACAAGTATTGGGGCACCGCTTATGAACCTTTTGATCTCGCTTGCAAAGACTTGTGGTGAAAACATGGTATTGGCCATCATTGAGCTGGTTTGGATTGCTCTAGTATCCTGACTGATTACCCTGCTGCTGGTTGCCCTGACCAGACTGCTGGTTATAACCTCCCTGACTGCTCTGGCCTTGATAACCAGAATTAGAGCCGCCTCCACCAAAGCCTGGCCCTTGTGCACCGGTTCCTGACCCGCCAGGCGGCCCATTATTATTACCTTGATTCTGATTAAAATTGGAATTTCTGTACTCTCGCATAATAAAATAATCCTTCCAGGCATGACTCACCGGTTTGTTAGGCAGACTATGCTTTGGGAAAGGTTCCTTGAACATTGCTTCAAGATTAAAGTTCTTTCCTCCAAAGGACAGCTTACCATTGTCGATGCAGCGCTGGCCCTTATAACCAGTGTTAGCCACTAAATCTGACCCGCCATCGGGGTGTCTGCGCTAACCACCATTGCCTTGGTTGTTGCCATTATTCATTGCCATATTCTGCTGCTGACCTTTACCATTGCTATTCTTCTTACCCTTATTGGACTTCTCATCATCAGATCCAGGGTCCTTGGTATTATCAGAGTCTGCATACTTGATAAGAGCTGCCATAAGCTCACCCATATCATTACAATAACGTTTAAGCTGCCAAAGCTTCTGCTTAAGAGGGGCAAAGTGACAGTTCTTCTCCGAAACCAGAACCACTTGACCTGCCGCAATGCTATTCGATGAGTGGGTAATATCCAAGACCCGTCGGACCCAGTGGTGGGCTGACTCGTCCTCACACTTCACATACAATTATCTAGATCGATAATCGTCACAGGCTGCTTGCACGTCCCTGAAAAATTCTTAATGAACCACACTTTCAACTCTGCCCATGAAGTGATGGAATTAGGACGCAGTCCTTTTAACCATGTTTGAGCTGGCCCATCCAGCATCATAGTAAAATACTTGGCACACACAGTATCATTAACATCCAACATCTCCATGGCTAACTCATAACTCTAAGCCCAAGCCTCAGGAGGGAGATTGGCTGTATAATTAGGCACCTTACGAGGGCCTTTAAAATCCTTGGGCAGATGTTCATTGCGTAAATCCGGTACCAAACACGACACTCCAACTGTCCTGGAGGTCGCCCCAGCTTCAACTGAGGCCGAAGGGTTCACTGGAGGCTGCTAATAAGCCCCCTGATGAGCGGCCACTTCCGCCTCTCGACGAGATCGAGCCTGATCCTCAATCGCCTGAGCATTGGTCAATAGATAATCAACATGGGGCGGGTTATTCCCACGGGGTGGGTCATCATTGCAGGCGGTTTACAATCTCGTTCACTGCTGGAAACCACCGGCGACTCAATACGCCAGTTGTAACTCGAATGAACACGCTCACGACTATATGAATAAGCCACCTGCTATGCCACAGCCGTTTGAAGAAGCTCCACTGCATTCCGGGTATCCACCGCAATCGGCGACTCACCCTCGATTCGAATAGCCTCCAGGTGTGTTGCCTCCGCTATCATATTATCCACCGGGTTAGAAAACTGACCCGACGGTTGCATCAAGAAACATTTAGGCGGCATATGATTTGGGGGCGGGTTAGGCACCTGCTCCTCCCTCTGTGTCGGCTCAGGCTGCCGAGGCTGAGCCGCCGCACCACATCCGGGCCCGCCCGGGATTATCTTAGGGTTTACCCGAGCACCCGGGGTGCTTGGGCCTACTCCAGGGGTGTTAAATAGGTTCATAGGCTCATAATGTAAAGGCAGGCGGGTCTGGTGCCTTCTACGAAGAACTGCATTAGAGGCGTTCTAATCCAGATTTAAACACCAAGCCTCTTCCCTTACTCGCTCTGATTCAGCCGGAATCCGAGCCCGTTCTTTTGCCATCATGTCGTTCTCCGCATTGACATCCTCCTGTGCCTCAGTGATCTCTGCCTGAATCTTTCCAATCTCTGCATCGGGCTCTACTTGATTCGCCACAATCATCTCCGTTGCAAGTAGAGTGTTCAAAGATCCCAAAAGACCTGACAGAACTTGAGCCGACGGTATAACTGAGCAGCCATCCCCAGCCGTCGTCGTCGCTGTCGATCCAGATGTCATAGCCGCAGTGGTTGATGAGTTTAGGACCGGCTGTGTACCAGCCATAAAAATAGCAGCCCTGTACGACGGCTCATAAGAGTCCAGAATACTGTTGCCATCGGAATAGCCCCCAAGACCGCCGTCTTGAAGCTGATATATCGACTCCGTCTCTCCGATGGACTCCTCATCTAAATAAACGAGAGTCGCCCCACCAGATGTGGAGTTTTCCACAAGCTCCATGCCTTTTGTGAAACCGACGAAGGCATGCTTCCGGCTGGCTTGAACCCGGGCGGAGTGCGTGCGCTGAGCCGATTTGAAGAGGTCGGTGGAGGTGTCCGGCTCAAGCTCAGATTCTCCGATATTTCCGATGAAGACGTGGATTCCGCCGAAGGGGACTCGGTACCCGTACTCGATTGAGTCGGCCTCGGGGCCCCAGCCAGCATCGTCCATGTATAGTTTGCCGCGACAACTCTTAGTCATCCTGCCAATGGCGTATCCTTGGATCCCTGGGAAAGTGCCCTTCAAGAACTTGAAACTACCGTTTGCTGGCCCCATGGTGGGTGCCAACAGTCCTGGTTTTGTTATGACAGATGCCCTTGTGAAAGGACTCATGTGTAGAGCCATCGCAACGTAGGTTAGCTTGAAGGGGTTGAGCGGGACGAAAGACACAAGGTTTACCCATGTTTGGCCCCTCACAACGAGGTAAAATCCTACGTCTTGCTTATACTGTATTGATTGTATATCGATTACAAGAGAGTAGAATTTCTTGACCTGGCTATCGATTGATTGTTACTTTAGTTAACTCGCCGCAGAGTCTCGCCTTTATATACACATGTCGAGGCCCTGGGATTAGAGGAGTCTAAGTCGGATCACACAACGTGCCGGGGTTTTCTGGCTCCCCGAGCACCTATGGGGACGGAGCCCCTTCTCGGTTCGGCGGGGGGCGGAGGTCGCGCGAAGAGCGGATCGAGGCGAGGCACGCGGGTTTTTTTTACCTAGCTTCGGAGCTCTCCGGAGAGATAATACTCCTACTGCTGCTTTGTGTATTGTATTGAGTTCTTGCTCGGGAGCGCTGAGTGCTATAGTACACTCAAGAAGCTAACGAGACCGAGCGTTCTTCTGTTTTCCTCTCAGAGATCGCTCTCCGGGGGCCGATCCCCTCCTACGTTGTGCATGCGCCTCCTTTTATATGTTCAAGGGGTCTCCAACAGGTGGCAACGTAGGTAAGGGCAAAAATGGAAATATGCTGTGTTAGGTACAGCTACCTACACAGTGTATCATACCTAACCCTGACGGCAGGGGACAAAGGCATTAAATGCCTATCTATGTCGCCCAGACGGTGCAAAAAAGGGACCATCAGGGGCGCTACCGCCTGCCACGATGGCGATCTTGTCAGCGCTGCATGCCACAGTGTACCCCTGGCTGCACAGCCTCCTGCCACGTACGTCAGGAAGGGTCCCGGAGCGACACGTAGGTGGGTGAGCTGGAGCGCGGGTACAAAGTGGTTGCCCGCCGCGGCAAGTGCCTTGCCGCGGCCGTTGTCTTGCCGCGTCCGGGAGCTTGTCGCTCGCCGAGTCCTGCCGGGACGCGTGGCACGTCGCGGCAGGTTCTTTGAGATGCTCTGGTTGGCCTTCCCGGCAAGCTCCTCTTGCCGGGGTCTTGTGCCTCGAGCGGCCTTCCCGGCAAGCTCCTCTTGCCGGGGACTTGTCTCCTTGGCTTAAATACTTTGTTCTCGAATGGCTCCAAAGGAACCATAGAGAGCCTTGGCGATCACCTGGCGGGCCTTGCCGCGGGGTGCTGCGACTGCCCGTGCACAAGTTCGGGATACTAGGGTACCCCTACTTTAGTACACCGACAGGAGCCCCCGGGCCTGGGCCACACACGGTGCTGAGCGCTGTTGGGCCAGGCCCAAAACAGGGCACGGGCACGCACGGCCTGGGTCACGTCACACCTTGCTCCGCATCCACCACGCCCTCCCCGAACGGCACGCGTCGATTGCGGCATCGTGGGAGAGGTCGTGGGTGGTTCCTTTATTCGGAAAAACGAAACGCCCGCCTCCTGGCGGTTCGTATCTTCCTCATAAACGGAGGGAGGCGTGGAGGCGTGGAGGCGTGGTCTTCGAGGCGTCCACCCCCCCATGATCACGAGGTGGGGAGAGGTCGCCTCATCCGTCACCTCAACTCTGCACTCCTGCCATGCGGCCTCCATGCGATTGGAGTGGCGAACGATGGAGGCGGGAAACCGGGTCGTCACGGGTCAAGGCAGCGGGTCGGGCCCAGTTCCCTGCGCCTTCTGCGTCTCGATGGGCTGAGCGGGGCGGCCGAGCCCCCACCCCGATCCTTTATAAGGAGCGGGATAGGGGGGGACGGAAAACCCGCATTCTCTCATCTCCTCCTTTCTTCAGCTTCTGCTCCCCTCTCTCTCATTCGCCATGGAGAAAGGGAACCCTGGTCGTTCGACGGTGGCGACGAGGGTTGCCACTAGGCAACGCGTCCCTCCTCCCCCCGCACCCGTGGTGGCAGAGCCAGCTGCAAGGGGAAGAGGGAGGGGACGAGGCCGCGGGCGAGGCCGAGGGCGAGGCCGAGGCGGTCGGGGAAGAGGTGGGCGAGGTAGTCCGCCGGCCTCGCCTCTGCCAGCAGATCCTCTCCCCGTGGCGGACCATATCGGGGACGACCCTTGCGAGTTCTTCGTCAGGTTGCGTCGGCCGCCTCGTCATCGCCTTCGTCTCCCGACTCAGTTTGTGAGCGAGATGGAGTTGGATCCGCCCGAGACACTGAAGTTGCACATGAGGGGTTGTGGAATCAGCGGTACGCGAGTCCGCGTTGATTTCCCGGCCCCTAATGTGATGTATCTTGGTCGAGGGTGGAAGACGTTCACCCGCACCCACAGCTTGACGGCGGGGCTCACCCTCCATTTTAAGCTGATGGAGGGCGGTCTCCTCTCCGTCAAGGTCTTCGGGTGCTTCGGGACTCGGGCACGGTGCTGCGTGGAGAGCTCCTCCGATAGCGAAGGCTCCTCCTCGGGCGGGAGTGACGAGGAGGACAGCGACAGCGACTACAAGGGCGGCAGGCGGCGGGATGACGGGTCCGACTAGGTGTCGGGTGCCGCTCCGCGTGGCACCGGCGACCCCATCATCCGCGTCGCTGGCTCTTGGAGCTTCTCGGGGTCGTCTCCTTGGGCGGCTGGCGTAGGGAGGCTGCGGAAGAGGAAGAGGGCAGGCAGCAAGGCCGTCAACTCGGAGTACGAGGGCACGATGCCCTCGACAGCGTGCTGACGTCCTGCCGCCTCGTCTTCGAGCTCTGCCTCCGGCGCCGCCATCACCATGCCGCCGAGACGTTCTCTTGGTGTCTTCTGCCACCCGTAGCTCGTCTAGGCGCCCCTTTTGCCCTTTTCGCCTCCTTGACCTGCCTCCTGAAGAGAGGGACAAGAGAGGGATTACGGGCACCTTATCTCTTTTTAATTTGTAAGCCCTCGGGCCTTAGTTGCATTTAAAGCTTGTAATCCCATTATTCATGTTTTTCATCCTCTTATGAACTGTACCTGAGTGGAATGCTTTTTAATGAAAAGGGGATGCTTGCCGGGTCACTTGTCTCGTGGGTGGAACCCACGTGAAGGAGCGAATCCTTTATATCTTTAAGATAGACACTTCCTTTCCCGGCAGCAGGCCCTGCCTTCTTCCCACGTCGCTCGCCCTTTCTCACGCTTCTGGCGGAGGCACGGAGGAGGCGGGTTCAGGCTCCTCGCTTCGTCCCTTTGCTGCCGCGACTACGACCAAATCTGGCCCCGGGAACGAGCCCGAGGGCCTAGAGTTAAGGGAGCACGGTAGCTTTTAGGAAAAAACGAGGTTTCGCATACCCCAGCCCATAAGAGAATGCATGATAAGGGATGAAAAACTTATCTGAGATCGCAGCCCCCGGCAACTTCGGTTCGCCGTGGGCTAAACTTTGCACTTGCAGCCCCCGGCAACGCTGGCTCGCCGGGGTGTTGCAGCCCCCGGCAACATTGGCTTGCCGGGGTCCGGGTGTTGGTCCGTCCGCCTTCTTCTTTTCGTCCTTAAGTGGTCCGGTCAGGGTTCGCGAGTCCTGCGAACCAAGGGAAACGAGAGAACGACAAAAGGACGCACACTCGACCTCTAAGTTAGGGGTTAACCGCTACTAAGCACTGTTAACCCTAACCAAGGACGAGACTCGACTCAGCATGCATGCTAAAACTTAGGGCGCCAGCGCTTTATCTTCGCTCAGGGTCTGTGCTGGCTTTGTACAAAGGATTACATGCAACAACGGCAAGACTTGTACAAAATGGTGGTTGCCGGACAGGGTCCGACAACCGCGCCTTACGGGTAAAACTTACGAAGATGCTCGATGTTCCAGGAGTTGCTCACCGGAAAGCCATCCTCGGTCTCAAGGCGGACAGCGCCAGGCCTAGTGACTCGTTTCACCCAGTAAGGACCTTCCCACTTCGGCGTCAACTTGTTGGAATTCTTGGCGGAATGAACGCGCCGAAGAACAAGGTCGCCTTCCTCGAGACTTCTGGCTTTAACTTTGCGGCTATGTTAGCGGCGCAAAGCTTGCTGGTATCGAGCAGCTCGTACAACAGCCTGAAGACGGTCCTCCTCAAGGAGCAGCGCGTCATCTTGTCACAGCTGCTCTTGCTCAAGCTCATCATAAGCGAGCACTCGAGGTGACCAGTATACGAGTTCCGTGGGGATAACTGCCTCTGCTCCATAGACTAGAGCGAAAGGTGTCTGGCCAGTGGCTCGATTTGGCGTCGTCCTGATCGACCAAAGAACCACCGGCAGCTCCTCGATCCAGTTTCTTCCGCACCTGTGCAGCCTGTCGAAAGTCCGGGTCTTGATCCCACGCAGCACTTCAGCATTTGCCCTCTCTGCTTGACCGTTGCTCCTGGGGTGAGCAACAGAAGCGAAGCAGACCTTGGCGCCAAGGTCTTGGACGTACTGCATGAAGGTGCGACTCGTGAATTGTGTACCATTGTCGGTGATGATCCTGTTAGGGATTCCGAAGCGGCAAACAATCGACCTGAAGAACTTGACTGCTGACTGTGTTGTCACCTTCCTCACTGGTTCCACTTCCGGCCACTTTGTGAACTTGTCGATTGCGACGTACAAGTACTCAAAGCCCCCGACTACTCGGGGGAAGGGGCCGAGGATGTCGAGCCCCCAGACCGAAAATGGCCAGGATAAAGGGATCGTCTGGAGAGCTTGAGCTGGCTGGTGTATCTGCATGGAATGGAACTGGCACGCTTTACACTTGGTTACTTGTGCAGCTGCATCCTGGAGGGCTGTCGGCCAAAAGAAGCCCTGCCGGAATGCTTTGCCGGCAAGCGCTCTTATGCCAATGTGGTGACCACAAATGCCTCCATGTATCTCTGCCAACAGCTTCTGTCCATCTTCCCGGTGAATACACTTCAATTTCACACCGTTGAGTCTTCTTCTGTACAATGCGTTGTCGACGAACTGGTACATATTTGACTGCCGGGCTACTCTTTCCGCTTCTTCTGGCTCTTCGGGAAGTCCTCCTGACTGGAGGAAACGGACGATCCGTTGTGCCCATGCTGGAGCCTGTGGCTCGACAACAAGGACTAAAGGCATATCTGCTGCTGCGGGAACATCCGCTTCTACGGCGAGAACCTGCGGTTCAGCCGGAGCTTGATGATCCCCGGCAAGCTTGCCGGAGCGAAACTTGTCGGGAGCGTCTGCTTCAACGAAACAAACCCTGGGGCTTGTCGGAGCAGACTGCTCCTCAGCACTCTTGGCGTTGATCTTGGGGACCTTCTTGGTGGCGGCTTCGGGAAGCTCTGCCGGAAGGTAGTCACCAGAAATCAACTTCCTCTTCTTGCTCTGTCCAGTTGATGGCGTCACGGATGGTTGAGTCAGCTTGAGCACAAAGATCCCTAGTTCCACAGGTAACTTAAATGCCGCGCACTTTGACAGGCCGTCAGTGATGTCGTTCTGAGCTCTTGGAATATGTTCCATCTGTAGGCCGACAAAGCGCTCTTCCAGCTTCCTCACTTCAACGTAAGCTTCCATCAACGGACTCTAATAATCCTTGTTCACTTGGCGGACGACAAGCTGTGAGCCACCCCTGACAATGAGTTGCTTGATCCCAAGGTCTGCCGCGATCCTGAGACCGGCGAGCAATCCTTCATACTCTGCAGTATTGTTTGTTGCTTGCTCCTTGGGAAAGTGCATCTGGACCACGTACTTGAGGTGTTCTCTGGTGGGTGCGACAAGCAGCACGCCAGCACCGGCGCCTTGCAGCAAGAACGCACCATCAAAGTACACCAGCCACTCTTTGTTCGCTTCCTTGACGGGGATGCTCGTCTATGGAATTTCTTCGTCTGGTGTTGGCGTCCACTCTGCTATGAATTCTGCCAATGCTCTGCTTTGAATAGTTGAAGTGCTCTCAAACTTGAGGCCAAAGCTTGACAGTTCCAGTGCCCACTCAACAATCCTGCCTGTTGCTTCTGGATTCTGCAGTATCCTCTTCAGCGGAAAGCGAGTGACAACTGTGATCTCATGTGCTTGGAAGTAATGGCGCAGCTTTCTCGAGGCCATAAGAAGGCCGAAAAGCAACTTCTGCACACCAGAGTACCTTGACCTAGCCCCCTGCAGAAGGGAACTGACAAAGTAGACTGGGCGCTGCACCATTTTCTTCTTCGGTATACCTTCGCACATCTACGCAGATCCATCTTCGTCGGGACCAGAGCTCGTCGGGGAAGCCCCCTGCTTGTCGCTGGATGTGCTTGCCGCGGTTACTGGCTCATCATCTGCCTCTCTCTCCGCTATTAACGCAGCACTAACCACTTGATTGGTTGCCGCCAGATATAGCAGCAACTTCTCTTGTGGTTTTGGTGCGACAAGTATTGGAGTGGAGGATAGGTATCTCTTCAAGTCCTGCAGCGCAGCCTCCGCTTCCGGAGTCCATTTCATTGGACCTGCCTTTTTCAAGATTTTGAAAAATGGCAGGGCGCGCTCAGCAGACTTAGAGATAAACCTGCTGATAGCCGCCACGCATCCGGCAAGTTTTCGTACATCCTTGACGCGCTTCGGTGCTTCAATCTTCTCAATGGCCTTGATCTTGTCGGGATTTGCTTCAATTCCCCTCTGAGACACGAAAAATCCGAGAAACTTGCCGGACGGGACTCCAAACACGCACTTCTCGGGATTGAGCTTGAGGCTGATCTTGCGTAGATTTGAAAAAGTCTCTTCTAGGTCTTGAATCAGAGTTGCTTTGTCCCTGCTCTTGACCACTATGTCATCCATGTAGGCTTCCACATTTCTGTGTATTTGCGGCTCAAAAGCAGTATGGACTACCCTTGCGAATGTTGAACCAGCATTCTTCAAACCGAAAGGCATTCGTACGAAACAGTACGTGCCACATGGAGTGATGAACGCGGTTTTCTCCTCATCCTCTTCTGCCATGAAGATCTGATGGTATCCTAAGTATGCGTCAAGAAATGAAAGTAAGTCGCATCCGGCTGTGGAGTCGACAATCTGGTCAATGCGCGGCAAGGGAAACGGGTCTTTGGGACAAGCTTTGTTAACATCGCTGAAGTCGATGCAAAGTCTCCATTTCCCGTTTGCCTTGCGCACAACTACAGGATTGGCCAACCACGTAGGATGGAGCACTCCTCTGACGAGGCCTGCTGCTTCCAACTTCTTGATCTCTTCGGCGATGAACTCTTGGCGCTCCACTGCTTGTTTCCTGACTCTCTGCTTGACGGGCCACGCATGAGGACAGACGGCAAGGTGGTGCACGATTACTTTCCTGGGAAAGCCGGGGATGTCAGACGGTTGCCACGCAAACACATCGACATTCGCCCGCAGGAAAGCAACGAGCGCGCTTTCCTATTTAGGGTCGAGAGCGGCACTGATGGTGAAGGTACCACCAGTGCCGTCCTCCTTGGCGGACACCTTCTTGGTCGCTGGCGGAGCTGCCATCGTCTTCTTATACTTGCCGGCGGAGCTCGATGGTGCGTCCTCGACGGTAGCGCAGCACTCCGAAGAGGTGCGCTTGCCGGAGTAGGCATCAGAGCTCTTGCCGGACTTGGTCTTCTTCTTCCCCCCGGGAGCTTCAGCGGCAAGTATCTCGCGATCTGCGGTGGCTGCTGCTTCCCGGTAGATCTTGTTGGCACAGATAAGAGCGTCTTTCTTGTCGCCATGTACAGAGATGACACTTATTGGGCCTGGCATCTTCAGCATGTTGTACACGTAGTGAGAGGCCGCCATGAACTTGGCGAGCGCTGGACGACCGAGAATTCCATTGTACGGCAATGGAAAATTGGCAACGTCGAAAGTGATCCTCTCGGTCCTGAAGTTCAGCTCGCTGCCAAATGTCACCGGCAGCGTGATCTTCCCCTTCGGCTTGCTCCTTCCCGGGTTGATTCCTTGGAACGTGCCGGTCTCTTCGAGCTCGCTGTCAGGGACTTGGAGTCTCCGGAGCATAGCGGAGGAGATCAGGTTTAAGCCGGCCCCGCCGTCAACTAGCATATTAGTGACCTTGAGGTTGTGGATAGTTGGTGAGACCAACATCACCAAACACCCGACAGCAGTTGTGCGATCAGGGTGGTCCTCAATATCAAAGATGATAGGCGTGCTGGACCATTTCAGAAGCTTGCGTGACTCAACGGGTGGTTCTGCTGCATTGACTTCCCGCACCCACTGCTTGAGTTGGCGGTGTGAGGTATGCAGAGAAGCACCGCCATCAACGCACAAAACTTCTGTGGCTTTCTGGAACTCCTACTCGCTGGTCTCGGCGTCATCCATGTCTTCGTCGTCGTCGTCATCTTCATCCTTGTCACGGCCGCGGGGAGGTCTGTCGCCTTGCCGCTGCTTGGCGTTGCCGCGGCGTCCCACCCGGCCGGTGCACTTCGTACAGGATCCTCCAGCACCTCCTTGGGCCTTCTCCTTGTCGCGTCGCTCGTATTCGGCCTTTTGCATCTCAACGAGCTGCTCGACCTTCTTGCAGCTCTGGAGGTCATGGCCTTTGGTGCGGTGAATCTTGCAGTACTGCTTGTTGGTGCCGTCCTGCTTGTCGGCGGCCGCCACAGCCTGGCAGTTGGCGCATGCGGCAACCTCCTTGCCGGAGCTACCAGTCTTTGCTGTCTTGGCGCCACCTTCGTTGCCGGACTGCTCGACAACTAGCACATCTTTGCCTTTCCTCTTACTGTTGTTCCGCCGCCGGTTTTTGCTTGCCGGGGCGGCATCATCGCTGTCAGATCCTCCTGTTCCTACGTTCTCTCCGGGGAGTTTCCTCCCTTCCTCAGCACGTGCACATCTGTCGGTCAGGGCATACAGCTCACTGACGTCTCTGATCTTGCACATCGCCATCTCCTCCCACATCCTGCGGTTACGCACGTTCTGGTGGAACGCACTGATGACCGCGGCAGGGTGGACGTCTGGGATGTTGCGTTGCACTTGGCTGAATCTCTGGATGTACTTGCGTAGAGGCTCCCCTTCCTTCTGGGCAAGCAGGTGAAGATCACTCTCCTGGCCATGAGGTTTGTGGCCGCCTGTGAAGGCGCCGACAAACTGATGGCATAGGTCTGCCCAGGAAGATATGGAGTTCTCCGGCAAGTGCATGAGCCAGGACCTGACGTTGGGCTTGAGCACCAGAGGGAAGTAATTGGCGAGGATCTTGTCGTCTCGCCCCCCGGCAGCCTGCACCGCAATGGTGTAGATGCTGAGGAACTCCGACGGATGCAGCCTGCCGTCGTACTTCTCTGGTACGTCTGGCTTGAAATTCTTCGTGCTGGGCCACTGGACTTGCCGCAGCTCACGGGTAAACGCAGGGCAACCTACCGCGTACGGCAGGTCGCCTGGTTCCCCTGGCGCTTGCATGTCGACAGTGGGGCCAGCGCGTCGATCTGATTGACGCCGCGTTTCTCTCCGGCGCTCGATGCGGGTGCGGGCGTCTTCTTGCTGCCGTTCGTGAAGAACGTGGCGCTGATCGCGACGAGTTCGCGGATCTGAGGAAGCAGTGGAGTCGCTGTCGTGGCGGACCCGGCGAGTCGGCGATCTTGGCCTTTGGGGCGGAGAGTGCACGGTGATTGCACCCCCACCGGTTTTGTCGCCATCGGCTCGCACTTGGCTGGCCTGCCGCGGCTGCGATGTGGTCGCCGGCCGTGGAGTGTCGCCGTTGGCGAAGCCGATGAGACTCTGAATGGTGGCCCTTCAGTCGTCGATCTTGTCTGGCGTTGGAGGGAAGTCTAGGAGTAGTTGAGCTCGGGCCAAAGCTTCTGCTGGAGTGGCGGGTAGCGGTGGCGAACGGTGCGAGGAGCGGATATGCTCGGACTTCCAACGATGTTAGACGGAGCAGTATTCCGTCCCGGCGACCATGCCTCGCTCGCGCCAGCACGTTGGCGTGCATGTTGGACTTGAGCATCCCGGGATCCGCCAGCTCGATTTGGGTCCAGCGAGCGTATGGTACCGTGAGTACCACGGCGCTGCCGGTCCTGCGCCTCTTGAGATGGGCGCAGTGCGTCTACGGACGCCCGGTCGTCGTGGGAGCCGACTACGCCGCCGACGGGCAGCGCGGTCTTGTCCTTGGACTTGGTGGCACCGTGGGCTCCCTCGTCGACGCCCTTTCTTACGCCGGCGTCCTCCCCACCGGCCGTTTGCTGCGGCGGCGGTGGATTCGACGCGGACGGCGCAGCCGCCTCTGAAGCCTTCTTCTTCGGCGGCATGTCGATGAAGTCGATGAAGATTTAGCTCGCGTAAACGCCTGATCAGGTTCACACAACCTCGATGCCCCCTACCTGGCGCGCCAAAGATGCCGGGGTTTTCTGGCTCCCCGAGCACCTATGGGGACGGAGCCCCTTCTCGGTTCGACAGGGGGCGGAGGTCGCGCGAAGAGCGGATCGAGGCGAGGCACGCGGGTTTTTTTTACCCAGCTTCGGAGCTCTCTGGAGAGATAATACTCCTACTGCTGCTTTGTGGATTGTATTGAGTTCTTGCTCGGGAGCACTGAGTGCTATAGTACACTCAAGCAGCTAACGAGACCGAGCGTTCTTCTGTTTTCCTCTCAGAGATCGCTCTCCGGGGGCCGATTCCCTCCTACGTTGTGCATGGGCCTCCTTTTATATGTTCAAGGGGTCTCCAACAGGTGGCAACGTAGGTAAGGGCAAAAATGGAAATATGTTGTGGTAGGTACAACTACCTACACAGTGTATCATACCTAACCCTGACGGCAGGGGACAAAGGCATTAAATGCCTATCTACGTCGCCCAGACGATGCAGAAAAGGGACCGTCAGGGGCGCCACCGCTTGCCACGATGGCGATCTTGTCAGCGCTGCATGCCACAGTGTACCCCTGGCTGCACAGCCTCCCGCCACGTACGCCAGGAAGGGTCCCGGAGCGACACGTAGGTGGGTGAGCTGGAGCGCGGGTATAGAGTGGTTGCCCGCCGTGGCAAGTGCCTTGCCACGGCCGTTGTCTTGCCGCGTCCGGGAGCTTGTCGCTCGCCGAGTCCTGCCGGGATGCGTGGCGCGTCGCGACAGGTTCTTTGAGATGCTCTGGTTGGCCTTCCCGGCAAGCTCCTCTTGCCGGGGTCTTGTGCCTCGAGTGACCTTCCCGGCAAGCTCCTCTTGCCGGGGACTTGTCTCCTTTGCTTAAATACTTTGTTCTCGAATGGATCCAAAGGAACCATAGAGAGCCTTGGCGATCACCTGGCGGGCCTTGCCGCGGGGTGCTGCGACTGCCCGTGCACAAGTTCGGAATACTAGGGTACCCCTACTTTAGTACACCGACACAACGTGACCGACTTGAGTTCTAAGTAACCTTTCCTTGTTAGGCAAGTCACCATCGGGCGGCTCACACCTCCGGGTCACAGCTTCCACTCGGGTCTTGGGCCTTTAATAGGCCCGCCTTGTAAGCCACCTCCTGACTTCACATCTCATCTTCTGAGGCCCACCTACGCCCTTTCTATTGAGTCCCAACAGTGTAACCTGGCCCCACCTGGGCGGGTCACACCACTGGCCCCACTGGCACCACATTTCCCAACACACTTGTTTACTCTGGCCGGACGCACTTTCCTGGGTCAATGCCTGGCCTCGAAAGATCAACACGTCGCAGCCCTACCTAGGCTCAGCAGGGAGGTCCCCGCCGGTCTACATCCTAAGCACTCCAGGGTCTTGGTCCCATTGCCCATTTGCACTCCGGGTCGTTGCGTGTAGGGCGATAGAGGCCACCACCTCTGGGGTGCCGACCAGGCTGTGCCGCAATGCTAAACTAGACGTCTGACAAAGCTCTGGCTGATACTACAACGCCGAGTGCCCATAACTGTTCCTGCGTAGTGGTTAGTGCGTATAAACCAGTGGCCAACTCAGAACAAATGCCCAAACATGTTAGTGCATTATTAAATGAAGTGACGGCTATTGGGACAAGTCCAGAGCTACCACCCCCTCCTGGGTGATACCGCTAAACAGCCAACCGCCACCATAACATCTCGCTTGTGCTCTCCGGGCCCGCCCGACTTTCACAGGTATCTCTCGGTGGTGAGCACTGGTCCCTGTCAGGACCGGATTTTCGGGGTATAGTTTCCCAGAAAATGGCCCTCGTGCTCACCAGCCCCAGGATTACTGTTAGCTGATGAGGCACCAACTTGATACGGAAACTCCAAGCAAAATTACAGGATATGAAGTACAAGACCATTCTGGCCTATTAGTACAACAAATGGTTTCTATTGGTTGATGGCGGAAGCGGTTTGCGGTTCACCATTGACTATGGGACTCCATTTCCCACAGGAACAGCTGACCAGGATAACTCCTATCTTCGCGAGGCGGCTATCTCCATTGCGTAGGTTCCGGGGCTGTCGTCGCAACGCTCCTTTCCACGCAAGAAATCTGGCCAAGAAAATAGCCAGGGACAAGCCAGTGAGTACTTTGAATGTACTCGCAAACATTATGAACACAAGTATAATATAACAAATGATAATCATGCTCTGAAATATGCCATGATCACTACGTTAGTCACGAAATCAGATATATGATGCACACAAACAGGTTAATCATATAGAATATGAACAACAACCCGACGGATGGAATAAAATGCACCGATCGGGTGTCTGAAACGATGCCTCGAAAGGATAATAATATAAACCATGCCTCAGTCGGGCGTCTGTGTGACAACACAAAAAGGGCTTATATATAAAAAGAAATAGCAAGCATGCCACAGTCGGGCGTCTGTATGACACCACAAAAAGGGCTTATATATAAAAGAAATAACAAGCATGCCACAGTCGGGCGTCTGTGCGACACCACATAAAGGGCTTATATATAAAAGAATTAACAAGCATGCCACAGTCGGGCGAGTGTGTGACACCACAAAAAGGGCTTATAAGTAATTGAAATGACAAGCATGCCACTGTCGGGCGTCTGAGCGACACCACCTAAAGGGCTTATATATAAACATAATCCCAGTGAATATCCAGGAGGTTAAACCGTCCCAGGGATACTCATTAATTCAAATAATACAAATGGTCAACCCACAATAATAATCATAATCATCATATGTCACAGGTTATAATCAATGTTCCGGTTTAGTAGTTTATCCTCCGAAGACCGACACTAAGACCGACACATGAACCATCCCAGACTGTAGTCCTTAACCATGGACACGGCTATTCGAATAGGTTTAATCTCTGCAGAGGTTTTACTCTTTACCCACTGGCAACGGATTCCTTTAGTCCATCCGGACTAATTCCGTCCACGGTCTTTTGATTGAAAACACACCTGACCGCACACACCAGCCTAACTTACCGGTGTCTGGAATCACCCTTGACACCTGTTAAGCAAAACTCTAAGTGGGGAGGCTACAACCTCGACTAGCATGGGATCACAAAATTTATACTGCGCGCAAAATAGGGGAGCAACCCCTTCGGCTACAACCGAAAACACCCATGCCCCGGACTAGGTGGCATGCCTACTGGATGCCTCCGGTATCTTCCACCATGGCCTCTCTGTACGGTGTGTGCTAGGAAAGGGGTTGACAACTTACTGAACCGTACCCTACCAATGGCATGTACAAGTGGTAGTACGAAACAAGTATGGGGGTTACCGGAACAAGACTCGATCTATGGTCGACTCAGGAGGTTTAGGCATTCCCTGCACGATTAGCATAACAAATATATTTCAATCCAACAAACATAGTCACCACTCATCATACCTCATCATGCCATACCGGACACCACTGTCTCGACGAGGAACTAGAGACAAGCATCGTGTCTACCCAAGACAGAGTATTTCCCGGTTTCCTTCCGGTAGGCATGAAGGCTATATGAGGGTGACCGCTATCACAACATATCAATGTTCAAAAGCACGGTATCATTAACATGCACTTACGAGTAGGATCATATCACCCTAATAAATAACGGAAATTTCAAGACAGGGTGGTGTTGTAACCAAAATTAAATGAAAAATGGCAATATTATGCCCGGGTTCAGAATGCTTGCCTTCAAGGTGTGGAGAGGTGAGGTGCTCTCCAAAACTTTTGAAAGTTATATCTCCCCTCCAAATTCCTATTTTTGAAAATATTCAAATTAACACATAGTTTAAAAACAGTACAAAAAGTTGCCCCAATTATTTTTGAAATAAATATTAAAATAAACTAGGTGAAATTTGAGAGGGGTAGGAAAAAGAATCAATCCATTTGGAGTTTTATTTAAAAAGATATAGTGAGTCAAAGTTTAGTCAAATTGTGTTTTTAAAATAAAACACAAAAAGGAAAACGCTTCGATACATAATACTCTTTCGGGGTAGGGGACACGTACTCGAGGCTTTACACTTTCACTTATCCAACATGGACGGGCGCGTGGGTCACTGACAGTGGGTCCACGGGGCCCACTGGTCACGTTTGACTAGTCGTCTCTCCCTCCTCTTCCTCTGCCCGAGCGGAGGCGGGACTCCGGCGATGCTCGCCGGCGAACGGCGGCACCGTTCGAGAAACCGAGGCCATCCGCGGGCTCAGGGGGTCGAGGCGGTCCTTCCGGTGGTCGCTATGGTCCCTGGGATGGACGGAGTCGCCGGCGGCGAGCTTCGCAGCGGACGGTGGCCGTCGGGCGGAGTGGGTTCTTGCCTACAGCGGTTCCTGATCAAAATTGAGCATGGGGATGGACTCACGAGACGTAGAGAGAGCTTCTGGTGAAGAGAGTGGAGAGGGGGAGGCCCTGGTGGCGCCGGAATGGATCAGGACGAGGCGGCAGCCGAGCTGACCGGAGATGGGGAAGACGGCCTTCCTCTCTTTGATTGTTGGCTAAGGGGGCACTAGGAGAATGGTTTGAGGCTGCCTGGGGAACGGGGCGTGCTCGGGGCTTCTTATATAGCGTAGCCATGTCGGTTCGCGGCGGCCGTGGATAGGATCACAGGCGACAGCCATTCTGTAGCAGCAGAGGGACGTGGCGACGAGGAGTGCTTGCGGACAAGCTTGCGAATGAGCTTGAGCTGCACCACGGGGCAGCTGGCGAGCGCTAGTGGTCCAGGCGGCGCCGTCCGGGGCAGGAGCCCACTGTGGCCGGCCGCTAGCCGTCATGGCCGACCTGACGGTGGCACTGTAGGGCGCTAGGGGCGGGCGTGCTGGCAGCGAGTGGGGAGAGGCCAGAGCGGGCGTGGGGAGGCGGCTGTGCGACGCGGCGGCTCGGGCGCCTGCACGTGCAAAACGCGTGCTCTGGGCGTGCGCAGAGCACGCACGAGACGTGCTCGACAGTATGCCAGTGTAGCCTAGAGTGCTTGAGCGAGGCTGGCAAACAACAGGACTAGCTTAGAGTTAGTAAGGAGATCAAGGGACATGGTGGTTAGGTCAGGGGATCAAGTTCACAATGTAAACTTGAAATCATGCCAAATCTGGCTATGCACACAGGGTGTTTGACAAAATGCCATGTGCATCTAGGCAACTCTTGGGGTGGCCCAAATCTCCAGATCATAGTCTCTTTAGATGAATGAGAGGGTGGTAGTGTTAGTTGGCCAAATTTAGAAACTTGTTAGTGTAAGTTTTGCAAAACTCCAGTTCTGGACAGAAGGAAAAGGGCATAATTTCATGAACCAAAAATGCTTCGATGAGTCCAACCTCCTGGACTTAAGGGTTTGGTATGGTGTACTACAAGCAGGAGAAAGCTCATGGTCACTAGAGCAAAATTGAATAGGGATGCAGTAGAAAACATCCAAGTGGGCCAGAATGAAAATGAGGTTGATTCACTCAAATTTTTCAAAGAACATCACTGGGTTTATGCATAATGTTGAATAATATACTACTACTAACATCCCCTAATTTTGGTGGAGGCTAGAAAGGAATATTTAAATGGGTTGTAGTGCAATACTGTGATCTGGACCAGTTTTGAAAACTTGGGGTAGAGCTCAAAATATTTAATGCATTAAATATATATTTACATAAAAGGGATTTGAAAACATCACATGACATCCCCAAATTTTGGTGAAATTTTTAAATAAATTTATGAAAGGGTTGTAGTTCAAATAGAGCTCTAAAACTAAGGGAAATCCACTTTAAAGAATAAAGCCCAGAGAGAAATAATCATGCCAATAAATCCACTGATAATAGAATTGTTTTTCTTGAGGGGAAAAGACAAGTCCAATAACATATTTGGAAAGCTTTCACTTGGGGTAAAAACTCCATCAAGGAAAGGAGTGGTTTTGAAATCAAAGAAAACCAGAAAATGAAAAATTTAGTTTCCTGGCAAAAAATTTAATAGACAAATCATGGTCAAATTTTTGGGGTGTCACAGCACTACCCCCCTTAAGAAAAATCTCGTCCTCGAGATTTGCTAAAAGCTGTTTTGAAAAAAAAAGTACTCTTACCAAAAATAGCCACTTTACTTATGCAATAAAATGTGGCTACCGTGAGAGGGCAATAAGTGGTGCAAAATTACAGTGTGGCACACTGGCGCTGCATGGAAAAATCCATGGTTAGGTGAAAACGAGGGATTTTTACGTTGGGTACAGGAAATTTAGAATAAATTCTAAATTACGTTGGTCATACCCGAGGGCACAGTGCTCTTTCCGGCTGACAGGTGGACCCGGGGCCCACTGTCAGCCTCTTCGTCTCCCTCTGGTTCCTCTTCTTCCTCCCACGCGCTTTCCCGCGCTTTCTCCACCGGCGACGTCTAGCGCATCAGGCATCTAGGCCGTACCCACGATAGTGCGCGGCGTGCTAGCTGCCGGTGTAGCAAGCACTCACCTCGCGGGCCAGCGTGCTATCGGCACTGCTCGCAGATTCGCCTCCGAACACCGGCGATCGGGCGACGAGCGGCACTGGTGGACTTCGCCCACCGTACACCGAGCTCGAGATATAAAACGACCGAGGTGCTCCTCTCTTGTTCCTCACACCTAGCCTCGCTTCTCCTTCTCCTTCCTCCTCCTCCATTTCTACTTACAGAAGCTCGAGATGAGGCTCTAATGGTGGGGGCGGTGCCGGACTGGTACGTTATCCTGATGTGCGGAGGGCATTGCTGGGGCTCTCCGTCCTCCTGTGCGCGATGATCCTTGATGATCGTCGTGATGCTGCCGCTCGAGTGTTGGCTCTCCGCGGCGGCAGTGATCACGAGGATTAGGTGTGGTGTCAGGTGCTAACTGCTGTCAGTGAGCTTGTGGGCAACTGTGTCCGAATAAGTTAGCCACAAATTTCTCCTTTCGAGACTGTGGTGTGTTAGGGAGGTGATCAGTTAGATGCAACACGGTTACATGGTTTTGTAAGCAGTGTATGTGTTCAAGTGGTTGTGGTTGTGAGTCTGCTGTCGTGGTGCTGCGTGAATAAAAATCCATGTCGTGAGGAGGTGTAGGCTGCAGCAGCTCAGGGAAAAGAAATCTCACTCCAGGATTTTCGTGAGTGAAAACTGTTAATTTAAAGTAACAGCAGCAAAAACTACTCATAATAATTGCAACCAAATAATTGACTAGTCGCAGAAACTCAGGGCATAACACATAGATAAATGTTGCAATAATAAGCATAGCAGTGATGACTACAACGAAAACGGCAACTGGACGGGGTCCCGAGAAAACGTCTCTGGTACTGGGACACATTCTTCTTCTATCGGGGAAAGCGGATTGACCAGTCGATGAATGCGTCTCTCCTGGTCGGGCCTCAGTGGTCTGCCGATGGCGATCTGAGGGTTTAAATCAATGAGGCTCTGGAGATAACCCATTACTCGCTGGGTCAAACGCTCTTGAACCATGACATACTGGACAAGGTTGGCCAGTACCGGGTCTCTCTCAATTCGTCCCCCGGGAAAAGATGTTACTCCTCCGGGTGCTGCTCGACTCGGGAAGTAGTAATACCCTCGTTCGCTAGCATAAGGTACCGCGAATCGAAGGCGAACAATATGCTTCGTGTGCAGCAGCTTCTATGGCCATTTGCAGAGTCGACATGGACTTCCCCAGGAAGGAGACTTCCGTTGGGTCTTGGTTTGAGTTTACGGGAGGGATGTGCACTACTGCCCAATACTTCGAGGTGGATGAGGTGATCCTCGAGCAGCTCGTACTGGGGTGGCTGGGTAGAACCCATGGTACTCCAGGTGAAGTCCCACAATATTTTAACAAAGCTACCCGGGGTTGCATCTGGGGTTCTCAGGTAAATGCTAGGGATCGGCATGGCAAGAAATGGCTGTGAGGGTTGTGCATAAGGTGAGGGGTACTTGGCAAGGTCACGAGGTGGCCTTTTATATAGCCTCCAGGCTAGGTTATTTACCACGGTGAGGGGTACTAGTCTGCTGGTTTTGCTCTCATGGGGTCGGGGTCAATGTCACAGATACACACATCTCACAAAAGCGACGCTTTACTGTGGGTGTTGTCAGGGTTGGTTTTTGGTAGCTATGCCCGGTATAAAAATGCAGTTGTACACCAACGCACTCATGCATGGCTACAATTTAATATAGGGGCGCACCAGTAAGCAACGTTGTGGCGATACAAGGTCACACAATTACAGGGTGTGGGCATACTGAGACCCGGTACTACTCGAGTGACTTAGTCCATCTCGTTTATGTCTAAGCGGGCGTGCCTTGTGGCTGTCGAGGTTTCTCCATTGGCCTCACTGTCGGGGTTAGCTGAAGGGGGTTGGGGAACTGCAGTGTCGGGGTAGCGATGATGACCATCGCGGGGATTGTTGGCCACAATCCCGTTGGAGCGTGTTCCCAAAAGGCGACGAAGCACTTCTGGGGTCATCAAAGCACCTTGGTCGATGGCTGGGGCAGACCTTGGGGTCTCGATCGGTTGTTCGAACAACACGAATGGGTTGTCGGCGTCGGGCTCACCTTCCCTTCTTGTCGGGGTTCGGCGAACCAGTTCTCCACGAGCTGCGATCAGATCAAGGGTGATTTGACCGAACAGTCCCTCTACTGCACTTACATAGCGTACCAGATGCAATAATGCAGGGTCCGTCTCATGGTCTCCGTTGGCAACTTGGGGTGGTCTACAATACCCGTCACGACTGGGGTAGTAGTACAAGGAGCGGCAGTTTACTCTGGGCGACAAGTGCCGGAGTTGAACTATAGCCTCTCGAGCAGCTAGTTGGATGGCTTGCGGCTCAAAGGAAGTTATCCTTTCGGTGAACCTGTAGGGGCGTTCAGGTGATAGACCCCTACCATAGACTTGCACAGTGGCCCAAAATTGACGGCTCTCACCGCTCATGGACCCTTGGTACACAACATATTCTGGGGGCTCTTCTAATGGCGGGCGAGGTTTGCTAGCACGGTCACAAAACCTCCAAGGTTGGTCGCTGTGGTCTCATTGTGAACAATGGGGCCAGGCATTTTAGCTTGGTTTGGGGTAGAGGTTGTGTTGTGCTGGGTTGGGCTAGCGTGCCCCTTTTATAGAAAAAGGGGACGGAGTCTTCCTTCGCACGCTTGCGAAAAAAAGACTATTTAGGGGTCGGCCACTGGCGCGTGATCGACAGGCTAGGCTGATAGGTTGGGCACCGATTGCCAAAAGGTGTCGGGTCACTGTGTGGCTATCTTACATGAGAAGCTTGGCTGGGGTTAGGTTAAGGTCTGGTGGCTTGGTTAACCTAGGTTTATCGACCTGGCTAAGACAGGATTAGCCAATGGTCAGCCTGGCTCTGATACCAAGTTTGTCAGGACCGGATTTTCGAGGTATAGTTTCCCAAAAAATGGCCCTCGTGCTCACCAGCCCAATGATTACTATTAGCTGATGAGGCACCAACTTGATACAGAAACTCCAAGCAAAGTTACAGGATATGAAGTACAAGACCATTCTGGCCTATGAGCACAACAAATGGTTTTTAGTGGTTGATGGTGGAAGCGGTTTGTGGTTCACCATTGACTATGGGACTCCATTGCCCACAGGAACAGCTGACCAGGACAACTCCTATCTTCGCGAGGCGGCTATCTCCATTGCGTAGGTTCTGGGGCTGTCGTCGCAACGCTCCTTTCCATGCAAGAAATCTGGCCAAGACAATAGCCAGGGACAAGCCAGTGAGTACTTTGAATGTACTCGCAAACATTATGAACACAGGTATAATATAGCAAATGATAATCATGCTCTGAAATATGCCATGATCACTACGTCAGTCACGAAATCAGATATATGATGCACACAAACAAGTTAATCATATAGAATATGAACAACAACCCGAGGGATGGAATAAAATGCACCGATCGGGTGTCTGAAGTGATGCCTCGAAAGGATAATAATATAAAGCATGCCTCAGTCGGGCGTCTGTGCGACACCACAAAAAGGGCTTATATATAAAAAGAAATAGCAAGCATGCCACAGTCGGGCGTCTGTGTGACACCACAAAAAGGGCTTATATATAAAAGAAATAACAAGCATGCCATAGTCGGGCGTCTGTGCGACACCACATAAAGGGCTTATATATAAAAGAATTAACAAGCATGCCACAGTCGGGCAACTGTGTGACACCACAAAAAGGGCTTATAAGTAATTTAAATGACAAGCATGCCACTGTCGGGCGTCTGAGCGACACCACCTAAAGGGCTTATATATAAACATAACCCCAGTGAATATCCAGGAGGTAAAACCGTCCCAGGGATACTCATTAATTCAAATAATACAAATGGTTAGCCCACAATAATAGTCATAATCATCATATGTCACAGGTTATAATCAATGTTCCGGTTTAGTAGTTTATCCTTCGAAGACCGACACTAAGACCGACACATGAACCATCCCAGATTGTAGTCCTTAACCATGGACACGGCTATTCGAATAGGTTTAATCTCTGCAGAGGTTGTACTCTTTACCCACTGGCATGCCCAGAGCACGCACGAGACGTGCTGGACAATATGCCAGTGTAGCCTAGAGTGCTTAAGTGAGGCTGGCAAACAACAGGACTAGCTTAGAGTTAGTAAGGATATCAAGGGACATGGTGGTTAGGTCAGGGGATCAAGTTCACAATGTAAACTTGAAATCATGCCAAATCTGGCTATGCACACAGGGTGTTTGACAAAATGCCATGTGCATCTAGGCAACTCTTGGGGTGGCCCAAATCTCTAGATCATAGTCTCTTTAGATGAATGAGAGGGTGGTAGGTTAGTTGGCCAAATTTAGAAACTTGTTAGTGTAAGTTTTGCAAAACTCCAGTTCTGGACAGAAGGAAAAGGGCATAATTTCATGAACCAAAAATACTTCAATGAGTCCAACCTCCTGGACTTAAGGGTTTGGTATGGTGTACTACAAGCAGGAGAAAGCTCATGGTCACTAGAGCAAAATTGAATAGGGATGCAGTAGAAAACATCCAACTGGGCCAGAATGAAAATGAGGTTGATTCACTCAAAATTTTCAAAGAACATCACTGGGTTTTTGCATAATGTTGAATAATATACTACTACTAACATCCCCTAGTTTTGGTGGAGGCTAGAAAGGATTATTTAAATGGGTTGTAGTGCAATACTGCCATCTGGACCAGTTTTGAAAACTTGGGGTAGAGCTCAAAATATTTAATGCATGAAATATATATTTACATAAAAGGGATTTAAAAACATCACATGACATCCCCAAATTTTGGTGAAAATTTTAAATAAATTTATCAAAGGGTTGCAGTTCAAATAGAGCTCTAAAACTAATGGAAATCCACTTTAAAAAAATAAAGCCCAGAGAGAAATAATCATGCCAATAAATCCACTGATAATAGAATTGTTTTTCTTGAGGGGAAAAGACAAGTCCAATAACATATTTGGAAAGCTTTCACTTGGGGTAAATTCTCCATCAAAGAAAGGAGTGGTTCTGAAATCAAAGAAAAACCAGAGAATGAAAATTTTAGTTTCCTGGCAAAAAAATTAAGAGACAAATCATGCTCAAATTTTTGGGGTGTCACAGTCCCTCCCGACTTTAACAAAGGTCTGAAGTAAAGTCAAGGTAACCGTGTGTCCAAACATCAAGGGGAAGGCCCGAGGAATCACCCTCGACGGATTCCACTCGATGTAATCATCAATGTGAACATAGGAGGATTCACTCTCGAGGTTCACACTTGAGGGGTTGCATGACACAGTCGTATCGGGAGTGGTGAAGGAGGAATCGCCCTCGATGACTAAGGGAGTCCTGGATTAAGGGGTCCTCGGGCGTCCGGCCTATGCGACGTGGGCCGGACTAATGGGCCATGAAGATACATGACAGAAGAATTCCTCCCGTGTATAGATGGGACTCTCCTTTGCATGGAAGGCAAGTTTGGCGTTCAGATATGAACATTCCTTCCTCTGTAAACCGACTTTGTACAACCCTAGGCCCCTCCGGTGTCTATATAAACCGGAGGGTTTAGTCCGTAGAGCAATCACAGTCATACAGGCTAGACATCTAGGGTTTAGCCATTACGATCAAGTGGTAGATCAACTCTTGTGATCCTCATATTCATCAAGATCAATCAAGTAGGAAGTAGGGTATTACCTCCGTCAAGAGGGCCCGAACCTGGTAAACATTGTGTCCCCCGTCTCCTGTTACCATTGACCTTAGACGCATAGTTCGGGACCCCCTACCCGAGATCCGCCGGTTTTGACACTGACATTGGTGCTCTGTTGAGAGCTATGCTGTGATGTCGAAGATAGGATTGATGGCTCGCCTTGTTATCAAGGACAATATCACCTCCAGAGGAGCGCTGGCCTCAGGCCAAACCCTCCGGATGGGCGACTTTCCCATGATCGCCCGTTCGGCCGTTAAGCCGACGATGACTTCCCAGGTCATCGAAAATCGCCTCCGTGTTGACTCCGAATACTCCAAACGGATGGATCCGGAGGAGTTATCGCATTAAATGAACTCCTGGATCGCATCGCTGCCATGGGGGTTGCTACAGACTATGATCAGATTGGGCTTAAACCCGATTAGAGAGAAATCAAATCTCCGCCGATCACCCATCAGATAGCGGTCATAGAGGAGCAAAACAACAACTCTTCCCCTATGTTGAAGACGAGTTGTGTTCGGATTTCCAAGCTCGAAGAGCCGGATACCTGCCAGTGGGACGACACTCTCGGTCCTCCGAAACTAGAAACGGGCGTTGAGTCTGGAAAATCATTTAACATCCCGGAGCCCGAACTAATAAGCTCGGAAGTTCTTCAAACTCCGGACTCCAAATTGGGTCAGGGATCGGATTTAAAGCCACCCACCCACCACAAGCAATATTCGCCAAGCAATTCCAGCCCTCCAGATATATGCGACCTCACGTACGTACGACATCAGTCTCAGGAAACAGTCCATCACTTTTGGGCTAGATTCCTCCTTGTCAAAGACAAGATTAAAGATTGCCGCGACGAGGACGCGATTTCAGTAATCTGCAATAATTGCACGGACGAAGGAATCCTCAACGCCATCAACCGCCGTTGCATATTACACTTTGTTGACTTGGCAACCATAGTGCAGAAGTACTGTGCTATGGAAAATGCCTAGAAAACTCAGACAACTCATTGGGAACCACTGATCTCCACTCAGCCCCCTGGCGAGCAAAAAGGATGCACCCTCGCAGGGCACCGACCCCATAGTGAAGAAAACTAAACCCACTACGGGACGCAGAACTGTTCTGGAGGGATGGCTCGATAGGCCATGCAAAATACACATGACAGTGGATACCATACCAACCCACAGCCTTAGAGCATGTTGGATACTCCGGCAAGTGGCCAAGAGCGACGAGGATATCCTCACCAAAGACACCTCAAAGCAACACCCCCCGGAGGACGACAACCTCAGAGTATTGATGGTCTTCGAGACTTTCTCTTCAAACAATCGGCGCAAGAGGGCGCTCCACGACCTCGCCGATGTTTGCCAAGTCGCAGCAATAAACCCCTGGAATGACACGGCCATAACTTTTAATGCCAGTGACGAACCAAGATTCCGGTCGGTCCGGGCACCAGCCGCCTTGGTCCTCAATCCAATTGTGGATGACTTTTGTCACAGCCCTAGAATAATGCTTGTAATTAGTGGCATTGCATCCATGCATCATGTTTAAATTTTGTTAAACTTGAAATGGGGATTGTTTAAACCCTAGCATCAAAGGAACAGATCTTTGAATAAAAAGCATGATTGCAATGATTCTACTACAAATTCTATTGATGTCAATTGTGCTAATAACATGCAAAACCCTAAGCTTGGGGATGCTAGTTTTGCTATGTCCTCTACTTGTTGCAATGATCATGATTGGGGTGATTCTTTTTATGATCTTGAAAATTTATTTAAGCCCCATTATGAATATGAGATTGATAATAATGTTTGCAATAATATTGAAAGTGGGTTTGGAAGAGTGTCAACTTTAGATCCCACATATTTCGAGAATGTTCAATCTTATGAAGTTTTTGATAAAAGTGGGTTTGGAGAGGTCATGACTTTAGTTAATGTTAGTCCCACTATTTTGGAAGAGTGTCAACTTTGCATGCATGTGGATCGTGTTGGGAATATGTTATGTGATAGCTATATTGTTGACTTTTCTTATGATCCTACATGTAATTATTATGAGATTTGAAAATATGGTTGTAGAAATTTTCATTTTACTAAATTACCTCTCTTCATGTTGAGATTGCTATCGTCTCTTTCTTCTTCCTTGCATATGCTAGTTTTTGCTTTCCTTGATAATTTGTTTTCTTATAAAATACCTATGCATAGGAAGTATGTTAGACTTAAGTGTGTTTATCACATGTTTTATGATCCTCTCATTGTGCTTGAATTTTGTCTTTCATGTGAGCATCATTAAAATTATCAATGCCTAGCTAAAAGGCTTCAAAGAAAAGCGCTTGTTGGGAGGCAACCCAATTTATTTCTAGTATTTTGCTTTTTGCTTATGTTTAGGAATAAATCTTTGATCTTGCCTCTGATCAGATGTCTTTTTATGTTTTAATTAGTGTTTGTGCCAAGTTTAACCTATAGGATCTTCTTGGATGATAGTTATTTGATCTTGTTGTAATTTCCAGAAACTTTCTGTTGAGTATGTATTTTGTACTGCATGTATATTGGAGTTGTGGCCCACCTCTAGTCTTGTATAGTTGAGGTAGAGGCCTTCCCTTGTATTATATATGCGTGTACCAGCACCCCAATCAATCATTGCATTGCAAATCATCTGTCTATATGGTATCATCCTTTCCGGTCTAACCCTAGGGTCAGCCGCCGCAGCAGCCGCGCCTCCCTGCGCCGCCGCCGCTGCCGCCGCAGCACCCCATCCTTGCTTCCGCACCCTACGCGCCCCGTGCCACTTCTCCGCTCGTCACGCCGTGACCGTATTGACCATTGGCTAGCTAGCTTTCCATCGCTAGCTAGTTTTCCATCGGGAACTAGTTTTCCATCGCACGCCGCCGCTCTTGCTTTTCCATCGCGTCGCTGCCTCGCGTCCGCAGCAGCCGTCGCTAGCCAGCCGCAACGCTCTCCTAACCAACGCGCCGCCCCATCACTCTCCACCCGCGCCGCTGCCTTTATCTGTCACCGCGTGCATCTGCCGCTTTCCTCAGCCGTCGTGCCTTCTCACTACAGCCGCTACCACCTCTTCACAAAACCGCCGCGCAGCGCTTCCTTGCACGCCGGCGCCACTCCCCGCTGCCGCCACTGCGCCGTGCCTCCCTGCACGCGTTGTCGCCGCCGCCGCTCCCCACCACTGCCGCCGCCGCGCCGCGCGTCCTCGCGCGCGCCGCCCCCCGCCGCCCCATTCCTCTTCCCGCCGCTTCTGACGCCTTCCATGGACTCTTCGGGGTACTTCACCATCTGTGGTGGAACCGCTCTACTGGCCACGCCGATGCAGTCAAGTCCTCCCGCACCCGTCGGGTGTTACCCGTTGTCGCCACCAGCGCCTCCACCGCAGCACCAGCACTGGGGGAGGGGGCCGACGCAACCGGCGTGGCAGCGGTCGCCGTTGCCTGCAGCAGCAGTGGGCCCAGGACGCCGGGGGGGGGGGGGGCTGCACTATCAGCAGGCTTTCACTGCTGGCCACCAGGTGTTCCTCAGCGCGCCCTTCCAGCCGACTACCGCCAGCTACGGCGCCCTCCTTACGGTGCCGCCGCTCGGTGGTTATGGCACGCCCATCCCGGCGCCGTCCTACGGGAGCCTTCCACCGCCGCCGGTACCTGTGCCATGGGACCCCACCCTCCTCGCCGCCCAGCACTCCGCGCCGTCGCCGAGTAGCTCTATCGTTGGAGGCGACTGGTACATGGACTCAGGTGCTACTGCGCACATGGCAGCTCATCCCGGTAACCTAACCTCCTCCACTCCCGTTCACACACCCACTCGTATCACTGTCGGCAACGGCTCGTCCTTACCTATTACTCATATTAGTAGCACTACCTTTCCCTCCACTTCCACACCCATCACTATGTCTAATGTCCTTTGTGACACCCCAAAAATTTCATTTGGGTTTTTGCAAAATCCTTGCTGGATTTTCCTTGAGATTTGAGGCTTTCAGTAAAACAACCCTCTTAAAATTCCTTTTCCTTGACTAGGGTTGCTATTTCTGTTTTCTCCTTCAAGCCTTGGGTTTGACCTTCTTAAAAAAACTCCTTCTCTTTTGTTTCCCTTCTCAGATTTTTATTTTTGGGAGTTTTCTTTTTAAGAAAAACTGTATGAAAAAGATTTGGGATTTTCATTCTATTGAAAACCATCCATGACCTTGTATTTTGCCCATGAGGTAAAACCACCACAACATCTTCTCCCCTCCTTGCCAACAACTCAAATTCCCTATCCCAACTCATCCAAACAAGTTTTGGATTTTGTTTTATCTCTCAAATATTTTCTGTCAATTATTTTGAGCCTGATGGATTTTCAAAGCAAGTTCCCTTTTCCATTTGAGATTTGACTTCAAACCAACTCTACTGGCTAGTCCTTTGCACCCACAACCCAAAAGCATCTTGATCCACTCATCTTCTTTTCAAAATTTTCAACTTACACTCCCTGCAAGTTTGGACCAGATTTGTCAAATTTGGTGAAATTCATATCTACACTTCTCCAAAAATTCCACCAAAAATCAGGCAGCCTACTAGAGCAATGAGAAGTCACTCCAACAAAAATCAGCCCAAGGAAAAATCCCTACATGCCTGGATCATTCTGTCGAACACCTTGCATGCACTGTTCAAACACATTCAGCAAATTCAGTCTTCAGTGTTGATTTCTTCAGATCATCTGCAGTCACGCGCACACAGTGCCCTTGGCATGTTGCTCGCCGCCTGGCCTGCGTGTCCAGAGCCCCGCACACGCGCTTGGCCTCTTCCTAGCGTCGGTGGCGCTCTGACCCGACCACGCCGGCGTGTCCCGCGGCGGCTGAACCGCCATGGCAGCCAACAGGGAGCAGAACGGCGGCTCAACGCCGTTCCGCGCCGCACAGCCCCGCTGCTGGCTCCGCGTGTCCACCTCCACGCCAACGCACGCATGCAGCACGACCGTCGTGGCACGGCGCGCACAGAGCATGCTCTCTGCCGCCGATGGACCCGCGCCGTCCCGTTCCGTCGAGCTCCACCTCAGCAAGCTTAAACCGACGCCGTTGGCTCCAAAATGGACTCCGCGAACCTCCACGACGGTGCTCAACTCCTAAACTCCCCCGACCAAGCACTGCACCACCGTAATCACTCGCCGGAGAACGCCGTTCTCGGCCACCGCCTCGGATCGCCTATAAAAGGAGACCCCGAGCCCTCCCGCGAGCACGCACCACCCCTACACTCCACCAACGCGCTGCCAGGTCACTGGGAGGACCTCGAGGAGGTCTCCTCCCCCGACTCCGTCCACCCCGCTCCGCCTCGGCCTCCAGCTCGATTCGCTCCGGTGAGGCCGTCTCCGGCGCCCAAACTCCGTCCATCTCCCTCTCTAGCTACCAGATCCTTGACCCCCTCTTCAATTTGATCTGTGCAGCTCTCTCCGGCGACCTCCATCCACGCCCGAACCGCCGTCCGCCGGAGCAAGGGCCACCGTCGACGTGGTGCTTCCCGGCGACCACCTCGACCACCATCCAACGCGGAATGGCACCCTGAGCACGGAGGTAACCTCCGATCTCCCCACCTCGCCGTGGATCGCCGCCGGCGACCACCGCGGCTCTCGGGCGCCAGCGAGCCCCGACCCGCCTCTTTTAAATTTTAAATCTGACGGATGGGACCCGCCTGTCAGCCTCTCTGTCTTTTCTAATCGAATCGATTTCTGAAGGCTTCTTTTGCCAGAATACGCTTTCCCTCTGGGCCGGCGTAGTTTCTATCGAAATGTTTTCTGTTTTTATAATAAAAACCGTGGAAAGTTTCTGTTTCATTACAGATGAGTCCCTGGACAAAAACCTTTATAACTTTTTATCAGAAGCATATTTTTGATTGATTCTTTTTCTGTTCTCTTCAAAATTTTGTCTAGTTTTTTATCAGATTTATTTGAAAAGTATTTGCAATACTTTTGCTGCACCTCTCGGTATTCACGTTAGCGCGTATGTTTTCTATGTACCGTAGATACCGACGGAGGTGACGGGACCGCGAACTTCACCGAGCTAGGCTCCGACTACTCTGAACCAGGCAAGCATGTTCGAACTTTTGATATGATGAGTGTATTGGCATGTTTGCATGTAGATAGTTTCATGGCATGCGTAGAGCATACCGATGAACCGTTCATTATGCATTGTTGGAGCAAGTAAGCCCGATGATTTCACACGTCTATGGACGTGAGTATGTAAGGCCATGTGTTGGCATGAAGATGGGTAAGATGGCAGTGCTGTAGCATGCCAGTCTTAGGCCATGCAAGTTATCTCCAGTACCAACCCGTATCGGTTGGTTCATATCCATTCCCTTTCCCTGTACTACCACATGTTTCCCGAAAGGGATATGGTTTAGTAGGTCGCAAACCGCTTTCTTGGTACACACCAAAAAGGAGAGGCCGGGATGCTGGTTCCATGGCCCTGGATTAAAGCCAGGCATCCGGTCAGGGGGCATGGGTGTTTCCGGTTGGGACCGAGAGGGGGGCACCCCTTAGAGCGCGCGTATATAAATTTGATCCCATGCTATTCGAGATTGTGATCTCCCCGTCTCACTAGTTTTTCTTGGACGATGTTGAGGGTGATTCCTGGCATCGAAGAGTTGGATGGGTGTGTTCTGGATTGCCGTGTTTTCTTCTGAAATACCGTAACGGAACTAGTCCTAGTGACTACGGAAATCCGTCGACTGTGGGAAATTTTGTTGTACAAACTCTGCAGAGCTCTATATCCTTAAATCATCTTAACTATTTCCAAGTTCCCTGCTAACAGTCATGTGCCAGTTTGGTGACAGATTACCCGGTGGGACACATGGGCACTAAGACCAGTTAAATGTTTCTTCTTGTGGATGGACTAACCCGTTTAATTCCATGAGTTGATTATATTTATGATGAGTATATTATTTCCTTATCAGTCAAAAGCCCTTTATGTGGTGTCGCTCAGACGCCCGACTGTGGCATTTCTTTTAAAGCCCTTTATGTGGTGTCGCTCAGACGCCCGACTGTGGCATTTCTTTTAAAGCCCTTTATGTGGTGTCGCTCAGACGCCCGATTGTGGCATTATTATTCCCCATTTTCTGCTCGAGGAGTCTTTCAGACACTCGTTTGGCACCAGTATTATTATTCCGCATTTTCCGCTCGAGGAGTCTTTCAGACACTCGTTTGGCACCAGTATTATTATTCCGCATTTTCCGCTCGAGGAGTCTTTCAGACACTCGTTTGGCACCAGTATTATTATTCTGCATTTTCCGCTCGAGGAGTCTTTCAGACACTCGTTTGGCACCAGTATTATTATTCTGCATTTTCCGCTCGAGGAGTCTTTCAGACACTCGTTTGGCACCCAACATTATCACCTCTATGTCTGATCGTACTGGTTAACTTACCCATGTATTTCATGTTAGCATTTGTTATATCTTACGTCCGATCTGTCTTGCGAGTACTTTCAAAGTACTCACTGGCTTGTTGATTTGGCCAGATGCTGACGAAGGTGATCTCATGGATGAAGAGTTCGATAGCGAATCCGACGCCTAGAGGAGTCCCAGTCAGTCTCGTGCAACCCTGGAGTTGGTCACTGTTTCATATCCGCTTCCGCTACCCTAGTAAATTCATCGAGCTTCACCTCGACGCTCGACGGGATGTTAGTTTGAGAATCCCATATCCACTCCCCACTGTGTTTCTCCACCTCTACCATATTTGCGAGTCAGTAGTATGCCACCACTCCCTTGTGTCATTAATCACCTTTATGTATAATTATTGGCACGCTTGTAATAATTTGTTGAGCATCGTCAGCTCAACCCTGTAATATATTTATGCTACTGGCTTATAGTATCAAGAGTTTGTCTGCCAGTGAGGGGGTTTATCTCAAACTGGATTTCTAAAGATTGGTTTCTCAATAAATATTTTTATTGGGAAAACCGGTCGTGACAAGCTTGGTACCAGAGCCATGCTGAGTGTAGGAAGCCACTAGGTGCGATCGCTAATCGGTTATGAACATGATAGAGCTTATTCATGTTTTTACAATAGTAGTCATTTTTCTGATAGTCAGCATATATTTATGATCTGACCATTCAGGATTTTTGCCTACTTTTGTAGATGGCCGACCGCAGCTACGAGTCTCAGACCTTCGCCAACCTACCCGATGGGTTCGTCAAGCTTCTCTCCTTCGTCGTTCAGGTCGCGATGGGGCCGTCTGTGCGCCCAGTCGTCACTCTCTGTCAGCACAGTCAACGACAATCTGACTATGCACCAGGCCGCGGTGCAGTTCAAGGGAGGGCGTGGTGATCTACGCCACTTCCGGTTCTTGGGGAGAGCCATGCCTATGGAGAAGCATGCCATCCAGATGGCAGCCCGCGAGGCGATAGCTCGTCTCAGGGATGTCCTTCCCGCGATGAAGGCTCGTCGCTACCGCTATCTTCCTTGCCATGTGCCCTACACCTGTCACTACGCATTCTCCTGCCACAGAGGAGAACGGGACGAGGCTTTTGAGATGCTTATTGAGTATCTCCGGGCCTTGGAGGCAGCCTTCGACAACTTGGTGGATGACTTTGTGGCCGCCCGCATGGACTCAGTCCACAGATGTGCCGCCAACAGGAGGGAGCTCCTGCCTACTGCACCGCCACTGACTTTCTTCTCGTCCTCTGCATCCCATGCTCCTGCTCGTCGCCTGCCTACCACCGAGGAGTTCAACCAGGTCATTGCGTCCACTCCAGCGCGCACTGCACCGCCACTTGCACCGACTCCAATCCGGGTCGTTTTGCCCCTGGCACCCGCTCCATCTACTCGGCGCAGCACTACTCGCATGGAGCCTATCAGCGAGGAAGAAGTCGAGTCCCCGGCTTCGCTACGCCTCACCCTTGGTAGGGCCAAGGACGTCATCAACATCTCTGACTGAGTACGCGTAGCCGCCATGCGTTGCATCGCCATGTAAGATGTTGTGAGAAGTAGCTTGTTTGCGCATCATGTAGGATCTGGAGAAGTGCACTAGCCTAAATAACATGTCAGGATTATGTACGCATGTCTTGAGTGGTGTATTGTATAATTATCACCGCGTGTAAGATACGTAATGACGCAGTCCTTCTCTATGCGCAAATCGATTTGTTTTCCCTTGAGTATCTTGGTTTTAAAGATTTATTTGTCAACCTCGTGCATTATGGGTTTTATCTTTGCGACCCTTCCATTTTTCTTATGGGTTTTATAAATACATCCCCAGAGTGAAAAATGTCTCGTCCTTGGACCCGCTCCATGCCAGCTCCACCAGAGGAAAATTACGGCAATCAACCGGGCAACAACTTTGCACAAGGGCAGTCAAGTCAACACTATAATACTCAATCAGGCAACGATTTTACACGAGATCAGACAAGTCAACAGGACAGTGAAACGTCACTTTCCCAAATGTGCCGCCTTTATGAACAGAGTCAGCAACAACATAGGGAAATGATGAACCAAGTCATTAACATGGGAAATCACCATGGGTAGTATCCGCAGCATTCCAAGTTATCTGAGCTACAGAAGACACGTCCCTCAACATTTTCTCATACTGACAAGCCACTTGAAGCCGAAGACTGGCTTCGCGATATGGAGAGAAAGTTAATTATTGCAAAATGCTCAGACCCAGAAAAGGTATTGTACGCACCGCATTATCTCACGGGAGCAGCCGCATCCTGGTGGGAAAATTTTCTGCACATGCATCCCAACGAAAATGATATAACTTGGGATGATTTCAAAGAAGGTTTCCGTGGCGCGCATATTCCTAAGAGTATTATGAAAATCAAGAAAAGAGAGTTCGATGACCTCAAGCAAAGGAACATGACAGTGTCAGATTACAACAGCCAATTTACTCTGTTATCCCGCTACGCCAACGAAGAGTGAATGACTGAAAGCAAGAAAATGGAGAAATTCCTTGACGGCCTAGCACCCGCGCTTAAATGCCAACTGGTCATACACACTTTTCCAGATTTTAAGACACTGGTGGATAAAGCCATTACTCTGGAAAATGAAAGACGCAGTTTGGAAGATATCCGCAAGCGAAAGAGGGACCAGACTAACCATGCTCGCAATCACCGGAGTAAGACCGATTTTCAGAAGGGTGGGACGCACAAATCATCATCCAACGTCTCACGCCCAACAAAGAATTTTCATGCTAGGGACAAGGAGTTCACCTATCGCCCAGGTGTTACTTGTTACGCCTGTGGAGAAGAAGGACACTATGCCAAGCAGTGTCCCAAGCCAAGAAGCTCAGCACCAAAGCCGAACAACGGCAACAATAATTCAGGGCCCAAGCGAAACAACTTCAATCCCAACAATAACCACAGGAAAGGTCATCTGAACCACGTGACCAAAGAGGAGGCACAAAATGCTCCGGATATCGTACTCGGTACGTTCCCTGTCAACACAATACCTGCAACGGTTTTGTTTGATTCTGGAGCTTCTCACTCTTTTATTTCGAAAAGTTTTGCTTTGCAAAATAATTTTTTGATGCTTCCTTTGGAGAAATCTATGATCATCAAGTCCCCTGGAATTCAGCAAGTCACTCAGAATTACTGTCAGGATGTGATTATTGAGTTCAAAGGATTGAAGTTTCACGCCAATCTCATTGTGTTGTAAAATAAAGGACTGGATGTCATCCTAGGGATGGACTGGTTAACCACCAACAAAGGTTTCATTGATTGTTTCAATTGGACCGTGATTCTCACACACCACCATGGTAAGACAATAAGAGTATCCGCCAAAGAAAGGAAAATGCCCAGACAACCAAGACTGAACAAGGTGGACATTTCTGAATTAAACAAGGTCCCAGTAGTGTGTGAATTTCCAGACGTATTTCCCGAAGAGCTACCAGGCATGCCACCCGACCGAGAGATAGAATTCAGCATTGAGCTAGCACCAGGAACCACCCCCATATACAAGAAACCATACATAATGGCACCATCCGAGTTGGTTGAACTGAAGAAACAAATAAGGGAATTGCTTGACAAGGGATACATTCGAGCCAGTTCCTCACCATGGGGATCACCAATTTTGTTTGCCAAAAAGAAAGATGGAACACTGCGATTGTGTATTGACTACCGAGCACTCAACATGGTCACGATCAAGAACAAATAGCCAATGCCAAGAATAAATGATTTATTCGATCAACTCGCTAAGGCCAAGGTATTCTCAAAAATCGACCTAAGGTCAGGATACCATCAATTAAAGGTACGAACAGAAGATATCCCCAAGACAGCCTTCACCTCCAGATATGGACTGTATGAGTTCACAGTAATGCCTTTTGGATTAACAAATGCCCCTGCATATTTTGTTCACCTTATGAACAAAGTGTTTATGAAGTTTATGGACAAGTTCGTTGTGGTATTCACCGACGATATTTTAGTATACTCCAAGACACATGAAGAACACGTTGAACATCTCAGAATTGTACTAGGAGAACTCAGGAAACACCAATTGTACGCCAAGTTCAGCAAGTGTGAGATTTGGTTAAGGCAAGTAGGCTTTCTAGGCCACGTGCTAACCCAAGACGGGATCGCCGTGGACCCAGAGAAAGTCAAGGCCGTACTTGGCTGGAAGTCACCAACCAGCGTAACGGACATACGAAGTTTCTTGGGAATGGCAGGATATTACCGCAGATTTATTGAAGTATTCTCCACCATAGCCAAGCCAATGACGCAGTTGCTCAAGAAAGATAAGAAATTTGAATGGACAGAAGCCTGTGAGAAAAGTTTCCAAGAGCTAAAACGGAAATTAACAACAACACCAGTATTGATTGTGCCAGACATACGCAAGAATTTTGAAGTATATTGTGACGCGTCCAGGAAGGGACTCGGATGCGTATTAATGCAAGAAGGCAAGGTTGTCGCATACGCTTCAAGGCAACTTCGCAAGCATGAGGAAAACTATCCCACTCATGACATAGAAATGGCAGCAGTTATTCATGCACTCAAGGAATGGAGGCATTTCCTACTTGGAAATCGATGTGAAATATATACGGACCATAAAAGTCTCAAATATATTTTCACACAGCCAGAGCTGAATTTAAGGCAACGATGCTGGTTGGAGCTAGTAAAGGATTATGATGTCGGAATCCACTATCATCCTGGAAAAGCAAATGTAGTAGCCGATGCTCTTAGTCGGAACCCCAGCGCCAACAACAACAACCTGCCCAACTTAAGACCCGAATTCCAACAGGAATTTGCCAGACTCAACTTGTTGATGGTAGCAGAAGGCACCATAACAAACTTGGAGATACAGCCCAACCTTGTGGCAAGAATCAAAGAAGCCCAGCCGGGTCACCCCAGCATTGAAGGTATCAAAGAAAGGTGAGTATGGGAAAGGCCTCGGAATTCATCATAGACGAAGAAGGGACACTATGGTACGGAAACAGACTCTGCGTGCCAGACATAGAAGACCTCAAACGGCAAATTCTAGCTGAAGCCCACACCGCTCCATATTCGATCCACCCTGGAGGAACCAAGATGTATAAGGATATCCAAGAAGGATTTTGGTGGCACGGTATGAAAAGGGACATAGCCGCCTTCATTGCATGCTGCGACTCTTGTCAACATATAAAGGCCGAACATCAGAGACCAGCTGGACTGCTGCAACCAAATAAAATACCTGAGTGGAAATGGGATGAAATAGGGATGGATTTCATTGTCGGACTACCTCGATCACGACACGGGAACGATGCCATATGGGTTATCACCGACAGATTGACTAAGGTGGCACATTTCATTCCAGTAAAGACGACCCACACCACTCAGAAGCTTGCCAAAATATCTCTCTCTCGCATAGTTTGTCTGCACGGTGTCCCGAAGACTATAATATCTGACAGAGGAACACAGTTCGTCTCGAGATTCTGGGAGCAGTTACAACAGGCTCTAGGAACTCAACTAGCCTTCAGTACGGCATACCACCCCCAGACAGATGGACAAACAGAACGGGTAAACCAGATTTTAGAGGACATGCTGAGAGCCCGTGTCCTCACCTATGGAACCAGTTGGGAAGACAGCCTGCCATACGCCGAGTTCGCATACAACAACAGTCATCAGGCCAGCCTGCAAATGGCACCATTTGAAGCCTTGTATGGGCGAAGATGTCGTACCCCGTTAAATTGGTCAGAGACCGGAGACAGCCGTATCTTCCGCCCAGACGTGCTCAAGGAAGCCGAGGAAAAGGTCCAACTAATCAGAGATCGATTCCAGACCGCCCAAAGCCAGCAAAAGAGTTATTACGATCAGAAACATCGTGGGGTCAACTTCGAACCAGGTGAATTCGTGTACCTACGAGTGTCACCTATGAGGGGGTTGCAACGATTCAAAATTAAGGGAAAGCTAGCGCCAAGATTCATCGGGCCATTCGGTATATTGGCACGGAAAGGCGCAGTAGCATACCAACTAGACCTACCTGAGGAACTGTCAGATATCCACAACGTGTTCCACGTATCGCAATTGAGGAAATGCGTGAGCAACCCAGAGAAACAAGTATCCCATGAGAACATAGACGTGCAGCCAGACCTCACTTATCGGGAACACCCAGTAAAGATATTAGAGGAGTCTGAAAGGAGGACCCGACAGAAGACTGTCAAATTTTTCAAAGTTCAGTGGAGTAATCACACCGACAGTGAAGCGACATGGGAAAGAGAGGATTTTCTTCGAGCAGAGCATCCACACTTATTTAAGGATCAACTGAAATCTTGGGGACGAGATTTTTCCTAAGGGGGTAGGTGTTGTGACACCCCAAAAATTTCATTTGGGTTTTTGCAAAATCCTTGCTGGATTTTCCTTGATATTTGAGGCTTTCAGTAAAACAACCCTCTTAAAATTCCTTTTCCTTGACTAGGGTTGCTATTTCTGTTTTCTCCTTCAAGCCTTGGGTTTGACCTTCTTAAAAAAAACTCCTTCTCTTTTGTTTCCCTTCTTAGATTTTTATTTTTGGGAGTTTTCTTTTTAAGAAAAACTCTATGAAAAAGATTTGGGATTTTCATTCTATTGAAAACCATCCATGACCTTGTATTTTGCCCATGAGGTAAAACCACCACAACATCTTCTCCCCTCCTTGTCAACAACTCAAATTCCCTATCCCAACTCATCCAAACAAGTTTTGGATTTTGTTTTATCTCTCAAATATTTTCTGTCAATTATTTTGAGCCTGATGGATTTTCAAAGCAAGTACCCTTTTCCATTTGAGATTTGACTTCAAACCAACTCTACTGGCTAGTCCTTTGCACCCACAACCCAGAACCATCTTGATCCACTCATCTTCTTTTCAAAATTTTCAACTTACACTCCCTGCAAGTTTGGACCAGATTTGTCAAATTTGGTGAAATTCATATCTACACTTCTCCAAAAATTCCACCAGAAATCAGGCAGCCTACTAGAGCAATGAGAAGTCACTCCACCAAAAATCAGCCCAAGGAAAAATCCCTACATGCCTGGATCATTCTGTCGAACACCTTGCATGCACTGTTCAAACACATTCAGCAAATTCAGTCTTCAGTGTTGATTTCTTCAGATCATCTGCAGTCACGCGCACACAGTGCCCTTGGCACGTTGCTAGCCGCCTGGCCTGCGTGTCCAGAGCCCCGCACGCGCGCTTGGCCTCTTCCTGGCGTCGGTGGCGCTCTAACCCGACCACGCCGGCGTGTCCCGCGGTGGCTGAACTGCCGTGGCAGCCAACAGGGAGCAGAACGGCGGCTCAACGCCGTTCCGCGCCGCACAGCCCCGCTGCTGGCTCCGCGTGTCCACCTCCACGCCAACGCACGCATGCAGCACGGCCGTCGTGGCACGGCGCGCACAGAGCGTGCTCTCTGCCGCCGATGGACCCGCGTCGTCCCGTTCCGTCGAGCTCCACCTCAGCAAGCTTAAACCGACGCCGTTGGCTCCAAAATGGACTCCGCGAACCTCCACGACGGTGCTCAACTCCTAAACTCCCCCGACCAAGCACTGCACCACCGTAATCACTCGTCGGAGAACGCCGTTCTTGGCCACCGCCTCGGATCGCCTATAAAAGGAGACCCCGAGCCCTCCCGCGAGCATGCACCACCCCTACACTCCACCAACGCCCTGCCAGGTCACTGGGAGGACCTCGAGGAGGTCTCCTCCCCCGACTCCGGCCACCCCGCTCCGCCTCGGCCTCCAGCTCGATTCGCTCCAGTGAGGCCGTCTCCGGCGCCCAAACTCCGTCCATCTCCCTCTCTAGCTACCAGATCCTTGACCCCCTCTTCAATTTGATCTGTGCAGCTCTCTCCGGCGACCTCCATCCACGCCCGAACCGCCGTCCGCCGGAGCAAGGGCCACCGCCGACGTGGTGCTTCCCGGTGACCACCTCGACCACCATCCAACGCGGAATGGCACCCTGAGCACGGAGGTAACCTTCGATCTCCCCACCTCGCCGTGGATCGCCGCCGGCGACCACCGCGGCTCTCGGGCGCCAGCGAGCCCTGACCCGCCTCTTTTAAATTTTAAACCTGACGGATGGGAACCGCCTGTCAGCCTCTCTGTCTTTTCTAATCGAATCGATTTCTGAAGGCGTCTTTTGCCAGAATACGCTTTCCCTCTGGGCCGGCGTAGTTTCTATCGAAACGTTTTCTGTTTTTATAATAAAAACCCTGGAAAGTTTCTGTTTCATTACAGATGAGTCCCTGGAGAAAAACCTTTATAACTTTTTATCAGAAGCATATTTTTGACTGATTCTTTTTCTGTTCTCTTCAAAATTTTGTCTAGTTTTTTATCAGATTTATTTGAAAAACATTTGCAATACTTTTGCTGCACCTCTCGGTATTCACGTTAGCACGTATGTTTTCTATGTACCGTAGATACCGACGGAGGTGACGGGACCGCGAACTTCACCGAGCTAGGCTCCGACTACTCTGAACCAGGCAAGCATGTTTGAACTTTTGATATGATGAGTGTATTGGCATGTTTGCATGTAGATAGTTTCATGGCATGCGTAGAGAATACCGATGAACCGTTCATTATGCATTGTTGGAGCAAGTAAGCCCGATGATTTCACACGTCTATGGACGTGAGTATGTAAGGCCATGTGTCGACATGAAGATGGGTAAGATGGCAGTGTTGTAGCATGCCAGTCTTAGGCCATGCAAGTTATCTCCAGTACCAACCCGTATCGGTTGGTTCATATCCATTCCCTTTCCCTGTACTACCACATGTTTCCCGAAAGGGATATGGTTTAGTAGGTCGCAAACTGCTTTCTTGGTACACACCAAAAAGGAGAGGCCGGGATGCTGGTTCCATGGCCCTGGATTAAAGCCAGGCATCCGTTCATGGGGCATGGGTGTTTCCGGTTGGGACCGAGAGGGGGGCACCCCTTAGAGCGCGCGTATATAAATTTGATCCCATGCTATTCGAGATTGTGATCTCCCCGTCTCAATAGTTTTTCTTGGACGATGTTGAGGGTGATTCCTGGCATCGAAGAGTTGGATGGGTGTGTACTGGATTGCCGTGTTTTCTTCTGAAATACTGTAACGGAACTAGTCCTAGTGACTACGGAAATCCGTCGACTGTGGGAAATTTTGTTGTACAAACTCTGCAGAGCTCTATATCCTTAAATCATCTTAACTATTTCCAAGTTCCCTGCTAACAGTCATGTGCCAGTTTGGTGACAGATTACCCGGTGGGACACATGGGCACTAAGACCGGTTAAATGTTTCTTCTTGTGGATGGACTAACCCGTTTAATTCCATGAGTTGATTATATTTATGATGAGTATATTATTTCCTTATCAGTCAAAAGCCCTTTATGTGGTGTCGCTCAGACGCCCGACTGTGGCATTTCTTTTAAAGCCCTTTATGTGGTGTCGCTCAGACGCCCGACTGTGGCATTTCTTTTAAAGCCCTTTATGTGGTGTCGCTCAGACGCCCGATTGTGGCATTATTATTCCGCATTTTCCGCTCGAGGAGTCTTTCAGACACTCGTTTGGCACCAGTATTATTATTCCGCATTTTCCGCTCGAGGAGTCTTTCAGACACTCGTTTGGCACCAATATTATTATTCCGCATTTTCCGCTCGAGGAGTCTTTCAGACACTCGTTTGGCACCAGTATTATTATTCTGCATTTTCCGCTCGAGGAGTCTTTCAGACACTCGTTTGGCACCAGTATTATTATTCTGCATTTTCCGCTCGAGGAGTCTTTCAGACACTCGTTTGGCACCCAACATTATCACCTCTATGTCTGATCGTACTGGTTAACTTACCCATGTATTTCATGTTAGCATTTGTTATATCTTACGTCCGATCTGTCTTGCGAGTACTTTCAAAGTACTCACTAGCTTGTTGATTTGGCCAGATGCTGACGAAGGTGATCTCATGGATGAAGAGTTCGATAGCGAATCCGACGCCTATGTATAATTATTGGCACGCTTGTAATAATTTGTTGAGCATCGTCAGCTCAACCCTGTAATATATTTATGCTACTGGCTTATAGTATCAAGAGTTTGTCTGCCAGTGAGGGGGTTTATCTCAAACTGGATTTCTAAAGATTGGTTTCTCAATAAATATTTTTATTGGGAAAACCAGTCGTGATATCCTTGTTTCACCTGATTTAGTCACGAACCTAGTTTCCGTTCGTCGTCTTACTCGTGAGAACCCACTCACTGTTGAATTTGACGGTGTTGGATTTACTGTGAAAGACGCCCGTACCCGGATGGTCCTTCACCGATGAGCTCTACCCTGTGCACGCCGGCGCCTCCACCTCCACACCCGTCGCCCTTGCCGCCGGCGTTGACCTTTGACACGCTCGCTTGGGTCACCCAAACCACACGGTCTTACGTCAAATTCTTCTCTTTCTCATGTGATAAGCTCTACGAGCACTCTTGTGTGGCTTGTCGCTTAGGCAAGCACGTTTGTCTTCCCTTTAGTGCGTCTTCTTCAGTCTCCACTTTTCCGTTTCAATTACTTCATAGTGATGTTTGGACATCTCCTGTTGCGAGTAGCATGGGCTATCTTTAATACTTGGTGATTTTAGATGATTACTCTCATTATGTGTGGACTTTTCCCCTTCGTCGTAAATCCGATGCTTTAGCCACACTCACCGCCTTTTATTCCTATGTCACCACCCAGTTCGGTCGCCCCATACTCGCACTCCAAACTGATAGTAGAAAAGAGTTTGACAACGTCACTTTTCGCACACTTCTCGCCTCTCACGGCACCACCTTCCGTCTGACTTGCCCATACACTTCCCAGCAAAATGGCCGCGCCGAGCGCATTCTCCGCACTCTTAATGACTGCGTTCGCACGTTACTCTTTCACTCTAACGTGCCAGCTCGGTTTTGGCCCGATACCCTCGCTACTGCCACTCTCTTGGTTAACATTAGTCTGTGCCGCCCTTGGTGGAACTACGCCCCTCACCACCTTCTGTTCGGCACACCACCGTCCTATGATGGTCTCTGCATCTTCGGGTGTCTCTGTTATCCTAGCACCACGTCCACCACGCCACACAAGCTCGCACCATGATCCGTCCCATGCATCTTCCTTGGCTACCCTCCTAACACCAAAGGTTACCGGTGCTATGATCCTGTCACCCATCGTGTGTACACCTCGAGGCATGTGTACTTTGTCGTTCCCTTTTTTTTGGTTCCTCCGGCAGCGGCCCCATCGGCGCCAGCCCCCACGCCCCCTTCGTGGAGCGATGCGCGGCGGTAGCCCCCGGCAGCCCCCCGACACGGCGCCCTTTGCCGCCACCACCTGGCTTCGCAACTCCCTCCCCCGAGGTCGAGTCTGAGCGGGCCCCCGGGTCCCCGTCTCCCTCATACGAGGTTGAGCCTGGCACCCCGCCCGCCCACCCTGCGACGGGCTTGACCTCACCCTCGCCCGTCGCCTCTTCCGCCGCCGGCTCAGCCGACGCTGCTACCGCCGCGGCCCCTGCCGCCTCGGCACCCGCCGGCCCTGCTGCCCCGCCACCTGGCATGACTACCCGTGCCCGAGCAGGAGTGCTTCGGCCCAGCACGCGCTACTCCGCCGACGAGTATGCGTGTGCCGCCTCGACGTCGACGCCATCACCCGTCCCCACCTCCGCTCGCGCTGCCCTTCGGGATCCCCACTGGCTAGCTGCGATGCAGGAGGAGTTCGACGCCTTACAGCGCAACCGCACGTGGCAGCTTGTTCCGCGACCCCCTCGTGCCAACATCATCTCTGGCAAGTGGGTGTTTCGCCACAAGACTCGCCCGGACGGTTCTCTCGAGCGCTACAAGGCTCGGTGGGTGGTACGTGGTTTTCAGTAGCGCGCGGGCGTGGACTTCACCGACACCTTCGCCCCGGTTGTGAAACCGGGCACGATTCGCGCCGTGCTTCAGCTGGCGGTCTCGCGCGCCTGGCCTGTGCACCAGTTGGATGTCTCCAATGCCTTCTTGCACGGCCATCTCGCCGAGCAGGTGTCCTGTGAGAAGCCCACTGGTTTCATCGACGCCGAGCACCCTGACTTCGTGTGCTTGCTCTCCCGTTCTCTTTACGGGTTGAAGCAGGCGCCTCGGGCTTTATACCAGTGTATCGCAACCTTCCTGTAGTCTCTCGGATTTCGGTCCACTAGCTTCGATGCTGCACTCTTCGTGTATCATCAGGGAGTTGACACTGCATATCTGCTCCTCTATGTCGACGACATCATCCTCACGGCGTCCGCCCCCGACCTCCTTCAGCGGCTGACTGCTCGTCTTCGTGATGAGTTCGCCCTCAAGGACATGGGGCCCCTGCACTACTTCCTCGGCATCGAGGTGGTCCGACGGACTGACGGCTTCTTTCTGCATCAGCAGAAGTACGTCCACGAGCTCCTGGAGCGTGTCGGTATGCTTAACTGCAAGCCGACGCCTACCCCCGTCGACACGAAGGCGAAGGTCTCTGCTCTCGAGGGGTCTCTTGGGTCCGATGGAGCGTTTTATCGCTCTATTGTCGGTGCTTTACAGTACCTGACGCTGACTCGTCCCGACCTGCAGTACGCTATCCAGCAGGTGTGCCTCCATATGCACGCCCCGCGTGACTCTCACTGGACTCTGGTGAAGCATATTCTCCGTTACATACGCGGCACCATGTCTTTGGACTCACCCTGACGGCCTCCGCCTACACCGACCTCGTGGCCTACTCGGATGCCGACTGGGCTGGCTGCCCCGACACGCGATGCTATACGTCAGGCTTCTGCGTCTACCTTGGGCCCTCGTTGATCTCTTGGTCATTGAAGCGGCAGCCCACGGTCTCCCGCTCCAGCGCCGAGGCAGAGTATCGCGCCGTAGCTAATGCCGTGGCTGAGTGCTCTTGGATACGTCAGCTGCTCCAGGAGTTGCTTTGTGATGTTCACAAGGCCACTCTTGTCTACTGTGATAACGTCAGTGCGGTCTACCTCTTGGCCAATCCGGTGCACCATCGACGGACGAAGCATATTGAGCTCGATATTCACTTCGTGCACGAGCAAGTTGCCCTTGGCCGTGCTCGGGTTCTCGACGTGCCGACGACGCAACAGTTTGCTGATGTGATGACTAAGGGATTGCCTACTCCCGTCTTCGAGGAGTTTCGGTCTAGTCTCTGTGTCTCCGGCGACGCTTCGACTACGGGGGGTGTTGAGTATGTATTTTGTACTGCATGTATATTGGAGTTGTGGCCCACCTCTAGTCTTGTATAGTTGAGGTAGAGGCCTTCCCTTGTATTATATATGCGTGTACCAGCACCCCAATCAATCATTGCATTGCAAATCATCTGTCTATAGTTTCTGTTCATGCAAATAATTGTTAAATATCAACAGAACGTGATAAAATACTGATTCCAATTGCTGCTGATCAATAAACAAATTGTATAGGTCGTCTTATTTTGGCTGATTTTTTGGAGTTCCAGAAGTTTGCGCTAGTTACAGATTACTACAGACTGTTCTATTTTTGACAGATTCTATTTTTCGTGTGTTGTTTGCTTATTTTAATGAATCTATGGCTAGTAAAATAGTTTATAAACCATAGAGAAGTTGGAATACAGTATGTTTAACACCAATATAAATAAAGAATGAGTTAATTACAGTACCTTGAAATGGTCTTTTGTTTTCTTTCGCTAACGGAGCTCACGAGATTTTCTGCTAAGTTTTGTGTTGTGAAGTTTTCAAGTTTTGGGTGAAAGATTTGATGGATTATGGAACAAGGAGTGGCAAGAGCCTAAGCTTGGGGATGCCCATGGCACCCCCAAGATAATATAAGGACACCATAAAGCCAAAGGTTGGGGATGCCCCGGAAGGCATCCCCTCTTTTCGTCTACTTCCATCGGTAACTTTACTTGGAGCTATATTTTTATTCACCACATGATATGTGTTTTTCTTGGAGCGTCTTGTATTATTTGAGTCTTTATTTGATAGTTTACCAAAATCATCCTTGATGTACACAACTTTTGAGAGAGCCACACATGATTCGGAAATTATTAGAGTACTCTATGTGCTTCACTTATATCTTTTGAGCTATATAGTTTTGCACTAGTGCTTCACTTATATCTTTTAGAGCACGTTGGTGGATTTGTTTTATAGAAACTATTGATCTCTCATGCTTCACTTATATTATTTTGAGAGTCTTAAAATAGCATGGCAATTTCCTTTAACTAATATCATGAGAAAATTTGATGCTTGATAATTGTTTTGAGATATAAAGGTGGTAATATCATAGTTGTGCTAGTTGAGTAATTGTGGAATTGAAAAATACATGTGTTGGAGTTTGTGATTCCCGTAGCATGCACGTATGGTGAACCGTTATGTAACGAACTCAGAACATGAAGTATTTGTTGATTGTGTTCCTTTGTGTGGCGGTCGGGATCGCGCGATGGTTAACTCCTACCAACCCTTCCCCTGGGAGCATGCGTAGTAGTACTTTGCTTCGAGGGCTAATAAATTTTTGCAATAAGTATATGAGTTATTTATGACTAATGTGAGTCCATGGATTATATGCACACTTACCTTTCCGCAATTTTCTGGCCTCTTCGGTACCGCACATTGCCCTTTCTCACCTTGAGAGTTGGTGCAAACTTCGCCGGTGCATCCAAACCCCGTGATATGATACGCTCTTTCACACGTAAACCTCCTTATATCCTCCTCAAAACAGCCACCATACCTACCTATCATGACATTTGCATAGCCATTCCGAGATATATTTCCATGCAACTTTCCACCGTTTCATTTATCATGACATGCTCCATCATTGTCATATTGCTTTGCATGATCATGTAGTTGACATTGTATTTGTGGCAAAGCCACTGTTCATAATTCTTTCATACATGTCGCTCTTGATTCATCGCATATCCTGGTACACTACCGGAGGCATTCATATAGAGTCATATTTTGTTCTAAGTATTGAGTTGTAATTCATGAGTTGTAAGTAAATAAAAGTGTGATGATCATCATTATTAGAGCATTGTCCCAAGTGAGGAAAGGATGATGGAGACTATGATTCCCCCACGAGTCGGGATTAGCCTTGTTCATTTCCGGACTAAATAAAAAAAGGGAGGCCATAAAGAAAAGTGAAAAGGTCCAAATAAAAAATGAGAGAAAAAGAGAGAAGGGACAATGTTACTATCCTTTTACCACACTTGTGCTTCAAAGTAGCACCATGATCTTCATGATAGAGAGTCTCTCATTTTGTCACTTTCATATACTAGTGGGAAATTTCATTAGAGAACTTGGCTTGTATATTCCAATGATGGGCTTCCCCAAATGCCCGAGGTCTTCATGAGCAAGCAAGTTGGATGCACACCCACTTAGTTTCTTTTCGAGCTTTCATACACTTATAGCTCTAGTGCCGTTGCATGGCAATCCCTACTCCTTGCATTAACATCAATTGATGGGCATCTCCATAGCCCGTTGATTAGCCTTGTTGATGTTAGACTTTCTCCTTTTTTGTCTTCCCACATAACGCCTACCATTATCACTTAGTCCACCATAGTGCTATATCCATGGCTTACGCTCATGTATTGCGTAAGAGTTGAAAAGACTGAAGCGCGTTACAAGTATGAACCAGTTGCTTGGCCAAAATCGGGGTCGTACATGATATGAATATTTTGTGTGGGGAAGATGGAGCATAGCCAGACTATATGATTTTGTAGGGATAACTTGCTTTGGCTATGTTATTTTGATAAGACATAATTGCTAAGTTAGTATGCTTGAAGTATTATTGTTTTTATGTCAATATTAAACTTTTATCTTGAATCATATCAAATCTGAACATTCATGCCACAATGAGAAGAATCATATTGAAATTATACCAAGTAGCACTCCGCATCAAAAATTCTGTTTTTATCATTTACCTACTCGAGGACGAGCAGGAATTAAGCTTGGGGATGCTTGATACGTCTCCAACGTACCTATAATTTTTTATTGCTCCATGCTATATTATCTACTGTTTTGGACATTATTGGGCTTTATTATTCACTTTTATATTATTTTTGGGACTAACCTATTAACCGGAGGTGTCGGTGTACTAGAGTAGGGGTACCCTAGTATCCCGAACTTGTGCACGGGCAGTCGCAGCGTCCCGCGGCAAGGCTTGCCGGGTGACCGCCAATATCCTCTGTGGTTCCTTTGGAGCCATTCAAGAAAAAGTATTCAAGCCAAGGAGACAAGGCCCCAGCAAGAGGAGCTTGCCGGGAAGGCCACTCAAGGCACAAGACCCCGACAAGAGGAGCTTGCCGGGAAGGCCAACCAACGCATCTCAAGGTACCCACCGCGACGCACCACGCGTCCCGGCAAGACCCGGCGAGCAGCAAGCTTCCGGACGCGACAAGACAACGACCGCGGCAAGGCACTTTGCCGCGGCAGGCTAGCAACCACTCTGTACCCGCGCTCCAGCTGACCCACCAACGTGTCACTCTGGGACCCTTCCAGGCATACGTGGCGGGAGGCTGTGCAGCCAGGGGTGCACTGTGGCAAGCGGCGCTGACAAGATCGCCATCGTGGCGAGCGATGGCGTCCCTGACGGTCCCTTTTCTGCACTGTTTGGGCGACGTAGATAGGCATTTAATGCCCTTGTCCCCTGCCGTCAGGGTTAGGTATGACACACTGCACAGGTAGCTGTACCAACCGCAGCACCTTTCCATTTTTACCCTTGTCTACGTTGCCACCTGTTGGAGACCCCTTGAGCATATAAAAGGAGGCCCATGCACAACGTAGAGAGGGGGGACAATAGAACGCTCATGCTCGGTCTCGTTAGCTGCTGGTGCGTACTGTAGCACTCAGCGCTCCCGAGCAAGAACTCAATACAAACCACAAAGCAGCAGTAGGAGTATTATCTCTCCGGAGAGCTCCGAAGCTGGGTAAACTGCTCGTGTGCTCCGCCTCGATCCGCTCTTCGCGCGACCTCCGCCCCCCGCCGAACCGAAAAGGGGCTCGGTCCCCATAGGTGCTCGCGGATCAGTTTCCGCGACATCTTTGGCGCGCCAGGTAGGGGGCGTCGAGGTTGTGTGAACCTGATCCGGCGTTCACACGAGCTAGATCTTCATCATCTTCATCGACATGCTGCCGAAGAAGAAGGCTTCGGAGGCGGCTACTCCGTCCGCAACAGACCCACCGCCGCCGGAGCAAACGGCTGGTGGGGAAGATGCCGGCGGAAGAACGGGCGTCGACGAGGGAGCCCACGGTGCCGCCAGGTCCAAGGACAAGGCTGCGCTGCCCATCGGCGGTGTAGCCGGCTCCCACGACGACCGAGCGTCCGTAGATGCACCGCGCCCATCTCAGGAGGCGCAGAACCGGCAGCGTCGTGGTACTCACGGTACCATACGCTCGCTGGACCCAGATCGAGCTGGCGGATCTCGGGATGCTCCAGGCCAGCATGCGCGCCAACGTGCTGGCGCGAGCGAAGCACGATCGCCTGGACGGGATATTGCTCCTTCTAACGCAGTTAGAAGTCCGAGCATATCCCGCCTCGCACCGTTCGCCACCGCTACCCGCCACTCCAGCAGAAGCTTTGGCGCGAGCTCAACTGCTCCTAGACTTCCCTCCAACGCCAGACAAGATCGACGACTGGAGGGCCATCATTCAGAGTCTCATCGGCTTCGCCAACGGCGACACTCCACGGCAGCCGACTACGTCGCAGCCGCGGCAAGTCAGCCAGGCGCGACCCGATGGCAACAAGACCGGTGGGGGTGCAACCACCGTGCACTCTCCGCCCCGAAGGCCAAGATCGCCGACTCACCGGGTCCACCGCGACGGCGACTCCACTGCTTCATCAGATCCACGAGCTCGTCGCGTTCAACGCCAAGTTCTTCACGAACGACAGCAAGAAGACGCTCGTACTCGCATCGAGCGCCAAAGAGAAGCGCGGCGTCAGTCAGACCAGCGCGCTGGGCCCACTGTCGACATGCGTGCTCCAGGGGAACCAGGGGACCTGCCGTACGCGATAGGTTTCCCTGCGTTTACCCGTGAGCTGCGGCAAGTCCAGTGGCCCAGCACGAAGAATTTCAAGCCAGACGTACCCGAGAAGTACGACGGCAAGTTGCATCCGTCGGAGTTCCTCAGCATCTACACCATCGCGGTGCAAGCTGCTGGGGGGGCGGGACGACAAGATCCTTGCCAACTACTTCCCGCTGGTGCTCAAGCCCAACGTCAGGTCCTGGCTCATTCACTTGCCGGACAACTCCATATCTTCCTGGGCAGACCTATGCCATCAGTTTGTCGGCGCCTTTACAGGGGCCACAAACCTCATGGCCAGGAGAGTGATCTTCATCTGCTTGCCCAGAAGGAAGGAGAGCCCCTGTGCAAGTACATCCAGAGATTCAGCCAAGTGCAACGCAACATCCCAGATGTCCACCCTGCCGCAGTCATCAGCGCGTTCCATCAGAACGTGCGTAACCGCAGGATGCGGGAGGAGATGGTGATGTGCAAGATCAGAGACGTCAGAGAGCTGTATGCCCTGGCCGACAGGTGTGCACGTGCTGAGGAAGGGAGGAAACTCCCTGGAGAGAATACAGGAACAGGAGGATCTGACAGCGATGATGCTGCCCCGGCAAAGAAAAGCCGGCGGCAGAACAACAGGAAGAGGAAAGGCAAAGACGTGCTAGCTGTTGAGCAGTCCGGCAACGATGGTGGCGCCAAGAAAGCCAAAGATGGTAGCTTCGGCAAGGAGGATGCCGCATGCGCCAACTGCCAGGCTGTGGCGGCCGCCGACAAGTAGGACGGCACCAACAAACAGTACTGCAAGATCCACCGCACCAAGGGCCATGACCTCCAGAGCTGCAAGAAGGTCGAGCAGCTTGTCGAGCTGCAAAAGGCCGAGTACGAGCGACGCGACAAGGAGAAATCCCAAGGAGGTGCTGGAGGATCCGGTCCGAACCGCACCGGCCGGGGAGGACGCCGTGGCAAGGCCAAGCAGCGGCAAGGAGACAGACCTCCCCGCGGCCGCGACAAGGATGAAGATGACGACGACGACGAAGACATGGATGATGACGAGACCAGTGAGCAGGAGTTCCAGAAAGCCACAGAGGTCTTGTGCGTTGACGGCGGTGCTTCTCTGCATACTTCACACCGCCAACTCAAGCAGTGGGTGCGGGAACTCAATGCGGCAGAACCACCCGTTGAGTCACGCAAGCTTCTGAAATGGTCTAGCACGCCTATCATCTTTGATATTGAGGACCACCCTGATCGCACAACTGCGGTTGGGTGTTTGCCGATGTTGGTCTCACCAACTATCCGCAACCTCAAGGTCACTAAGATGCTAGTTGACGGCGGGGCCGGCTTGAACCTGATCTCCTCCGCTGTGCTCCGGAAACTCCAAGTCCCTGACAGCGAGCTCGAAGAGACCGGCACATTCCAAGGAATCAACCCGGGAAGGAGCAAGCCGAAGGGGAAGATCACGCTGCCGGTGACATTTGGCAGCGAGTTGAACTTCAGGACTGAGAGGGTCACTTTTGACGTCGCCGATTTTCCATTGCCTTACAATGGGATTCTCGGCCTTCCAGCGCTCGCCAAGTTCATGGCGGCCTCTCACTACGCGTACAACATGCTGAAGATGCCAGGCCCGATAAGTGTCATCTCTGTCCCTAGCGACAAGAAAGATGCTCTTATCTGTGCCGACAACATCTACCTGGAAGTAGCAGCCACAACGGATCGCGAGACACTTGCCGCTGAAGCTCCCGGGGGGAAGAAGAAGACCAAGTCCGGCAAGAGTTCTGATGCCCACTCCGGCAAGCGCACCTCTTTGGAGTGCTGCGCTACCGTCGAGGACGCACCATCGAGCCCCACCGGCAAGTGTAAGAAGACGATGGCAGCTCCGCCAGCGACCAAGAAAGTGTCCGCCAAGGAGGACGGCACTGGTGGTACCTTCACCATCAGTGCCACTCTCGACCCTAAATAGGAAAGCGCGCTCATTGCTTTCCTGCGGGCGAACATCGATGTGTTTGCATGGCAACCATCTGACATCCCCGGTGTTCCCAGGAAAGTAATTGAGCACCACCTTGTCGTCTGTCCTCATGCGCGGCCCGTCAAGCAGAAAGTCAGAAAGCAAGCAGTGGAGCGCCAATAATTCATCGCAGAATAGATCAAGAAGTTGGAAGCAGCAGGCCTTGTCAGAGGAGTGCTCCATCCTACGTGGTTGGCCAATCTTGTAGTCGTGCACAAGGCAAACGGGAAATGGAGGCTTTGTATCGACTTTACCGATGTTAATAAAGCTTGTCCCAAAGACCCATTTCCCTTGCCGCGCATTGACCAGATTGTTGACTCCACGGCCGGATGTGACTTGCTTTCATTTCTTGACGCATACTCAGGATACCATCAGATCTTCATGGCAGAAGAGGATGAGGAGAAAACCGCATTCATCACTCTCTGTGGCACGTACTATTTCGTACGGATGCCTTTCGGTTTAAAGAATGCTGGTTCAACATTTGCAAGGGTCGTCCATACCGCTTTTGAGCCACAAATACACAGAAATGTGGAAGCCTACATGGGTGATATAGTGGTCAAGAGTAGGGAGAAAGCAACTCTGATTCAAGATTTAGAAGAGACTTTTGCAAATCTACGCAAGATCAGCCTCAAGCTCAACCCCGAGAAGTGCGTGTTTGGAGTCCCTTCCGGCAAGCTTCCCGGGTTCTTCGTGTCTCAGCGGGGAATTGAAGCCAATCCCGACAAGATCAAGGCCATTGAGCAGATTGAAGCACCGAAGCGCGTCAAGGATGTACGAAGACTTGCCAGCTGCGTGGCGGCTCTCAGCAGGTTTATCTCTAAGTCTGCTGAGCGCGCCCTGCCGTTTTTCAAAATTTTGAAAAAGGCAGGTCCAATGAAATGGACTCCGGAAGCGGAGGATGCGCTGCAGGACTTGAAGAGATACCTGTCCTCCACTCCGATACTTGTCGCACCTAAGCCACAAGAGAAGCTGCTGCTGTATCTGGCGGCAACCAATCAAGTGGTTAGTGCTGCGTTGGTAGCGGAGAGGGAGGTAGATGATGAGCCAACAACCACGGCGAGTGCATCCAGCGACAAGCAGGGGGCTTCCCTGACAAGCTCTGGTCCCGGCAAAGATGGATCTGCGCAGGCACCCGAGGAGATACAGAAGAAAATGGTGCAATGCCCAGTCTATTTTGTCTGTTCCCTTCTGCAGGGGGCTAGGTCAAGGTACTCTGGTGTGCAGAAATTGCTTTTCGGCCTTCTCATGGCCTCGAGAAAGTTGCGCCATTACTTCCAAGCACATGAGATAACAGTTGTCACTCGTTTTCCGCTGAAGAGGATACTGCAGAATCCAGAAGCAATAGGCATGATTGTTGAGTGGGCACCGGAACTGTCAAGCTTTGGCCTCAAGTTTGAGAGCACTTCAACTATCCAAAGCAGAGCATTGGCAGAATTCATAGCAGAGTGGACGCCAACACCAGATGAAGAAATTCCAGAAACAAGCATCCCCGTCAAGGAAGCAAGCAAAGAGTGGCTGATGTACTTTGATGGTGCTTTCTCGCTGCAAGGCGCCGGTGCTGGCGTACTGCTTGTCGCACCCACCCGAGAGCACCTTAAGTACGTAGTCCAGATGCACTTTCCCAAGGAGCAAGCAACAAACAATACTGCAGAGTATGAAGGATTGCTTGCCGGTCTCAGGATCGCGGCAGACCTTGGGATCAAGAAGCTCATTATCAGGGGTGACTCGCAGCTTGTCGTCCGCCAAGTGAATAAGAGTTATCAGAGTCCGTTGATGGAAGCTTACGTTGATGAAGTGAGGAAGCTAGAAGAGCACTTTGTCGGCCTACAGATGGAACATGTCCCAAGAGCTCAGAACGACATTGCCGATGGCCTGTCAAAGTGCGCAACACTTAAGTTACCTGTGGAACCAGGAATCTTTGTGCTCAAGCTGACTCAACCGTCTGTGACGCCATCAACTGGACAGAGCAAGAAGAGGAAGTTAATTTCTGGTGACTATTTTCCGGCAGAGCTTCCCGAAGCCGCCGCCAAGAAGGTCCCCAAGATCAACACCAAGAGTGCTGGGGAGCAGTCTGCTCCGGCAAACCCCAGGGTTTGTTCCGTTGAAGCAGACGCTCCCGACAAGTTTTGCTCCGGCAAGCTTGCCGGGGAACGTCAAGCTCCGGCTGAGCCGCAGTTTCTCACTGTAGAAGCGGATTTTCCCACAGCAGCAGATGTGCCTTTAGTCCTTGTTGTTGAGCCACAAGCTCCAGCATGGGCACAACAGATCGTCCGTTTCCTTCAGACAGGAGAACTTCCCGAAGAGCAAGAAGAAGCGGAAAGAGTAGCCCGGCAGTCAAATATGTACCAGTTCATCGACAACGCACTGTACAGAAGAAGACTCAATGGTGTGAAATTGAAGTGTATTCACCGGGAAGATGGACAGAAGCTGTCGGCCGAGATACATGGAGGCATTTGTGGTCACCACATTGGCGCAAGAGCACTTGCCGGCAAAGCTTTCCGGCAAGGTTTCTTTTGGTCAACAGCCCTCCAGGATGCAACTGCACAAGTAACCAAGTGTGAAGCGTGCCAGTTTCATTCCAAACAGATACACCAACCAGCTCAGGCTCTCCAGACGATCCCTTTATCCTGGCCATTTTTGGTCTGGGGGCTCGACATCCTCGGCCCCTTCCCCCGAGCAGTCGGGGGCTTTGAGTACTTGTACGTCGCAATCGACAAGTTCACAAAGTGGCCGGAAGTGGAAGCAGTGAGGAAGGTGACAGCACAGTCAGCAGTCAAGTTCTTCAGGTCGATTGTTTGCCGCTTCGGGATCCCTAACAGGATCATCACCGACAACGGTACGCAATTCACGAGCCGCACCTTCATGCAGTACGTCCAAGATCTTGGCGCCAAGGTCTGCTTCGCTTCTGTTGCTCACCCCAGGAGCAACGGTCAAGCGGAGAGGGCAAATGCTGAAGTGCTGCGTGGACTCAAGACCAGGACTTTTGACAGGCTGCACGGGTGCGGAAGAAACTGGATTGAGGAGCTGCCGGTGGTTCTTTGGTCGATCAGGACGACGCCGAATCGATCCACTGGCCAGACACCTTTCGCTCTAGTCTATGGAGCAGAGGCAGTTCTCCCCACGGAACTCGTATACAAGTCGCCTTGAGTGCTCGCTTATAATGAGCTTGAGCAAGAGCAGCTGCGACAAGATGACGCGCTGCTCCTTGAGGAAGACCATCTTCAGGCTGCTGTACGAGCTGCTCGCTACCAGCAAGCTTTGCGCCGCTATCATAGCCGCAAAGTTAACGCCAGAAGTCTCGAGGAAGGCGACCTTGTTCTTCGGCGCGTTCATTCCGCCAAGAATTCCAACAAGTTGACGCCGAAGTGGGAAGGCCCTTATCGGGTGAAACGAGTCACTAGGCCTGGCGCTGTCCGCCTTGAGACCGAAGATGGCATTCCGGTGAGCAACTCCTGGAACATCGAGCATCTTCGTAAGTTTTACCCGTAAGGCGCGGTTGCCGGACCCTGTTCCGGCAACCACCTTTTGTACAAGTCTTGCCGCTGTTGCATGTAATCCTTTGTACAAAGCCAGGCGCAGACCCTGTGCATAAATAAAGCTCATGTGCTCCGCACATCTTGTCAATTTCATGCTTTTTATTTTTTTGCATGAGTTATCTGACACTTTGTGCAGCGAACACCCCCGGTAAGCAATAACGAGCCATAAGGCTCCATATCATTATTTTCTCCACTTCCTTTTTTCTCAAGGAAATGAAGGTTCCTTCGCCCACAAGGGAAAGATAATGGTATGCACCAGGCGTCGTTCAAGAAAGTCTCGCCTTGCTGGGAAGCAAACGACAGAAAAGCTAAGTTGCCAAAGTTTGAGCAATCAGATGTTTTTAAATTTTTAAGTTATCTTCCTTAAACGACCATGCTTTGTATGGAAAACCTGGGCGCGAAGGAACCGGCTCGTGGCTAGTTGCGCCCTTACTTTGTTTCGAGTTCGCTCAACAATTTAAGTGTGCTGCGACTAGAGTCGCGCCCTTACTTTGTTTCGAGTTCGCTCAACAACTTAAGCGAGCTGCGACTAGTTACGACAAGGTTTCTTGTTGGCAACGGCACTGCCAGCAGGCTGCTGACGTCCCGCACTCAGCGCTCGCGGCGAGGGTGCCTGCGCCGGCAAGTTCCCTAAAAGCGTAGGGCAAAAACATACAAAGGAAAGAGTCAAGTAAAGGAAATAACATTGCAATCATTACCCAAAATAAGAGTTATATTACAAAATAGCTTGCCGCGGCTCTAATAGACTATTTTCATAACACGATCAGCAGCGACAAGAAAAGAAGGAAACGGGCGGCCTAGTCCACGCGATCGCCCTCAACCCTCTTGATCCCGCTCACCTTGTCCACAATGGGTGCGACAAGGTCCTTGAGCGCCTCCAGATCAGCTTCCGCCGGCAGGGATCTGAGGACGTTGGTGAGGTTGAGGCCCGGGTTGCGGAAGGCTACCTTCACCAACACCTTCTGAAGAGCTCCTACGCAGATCTTGCGCGACTCGTCGGCCAGCTGCTTTGGGATCCTCTCCCGGAGTCGCTGGAGGGCCGTCGCCACGCCTTTGAAGAACAAAGTGAGCTTGGCGCTGGATGGGAGGGTCCCATCGGAGCGAAGATTGCCCGCTCCTTTCGCAGCGCCGCGAGCCGCTGCGCCTCGGCCGACTTCACCTTCTCAGCTTTCGGCGCCATGGCGGGAGTGGTGAGGGAGGACGACGGCGTTGGTGGTGCTCGTGGCGATGGGAGCGGGGCGCTGCTCTCCTTCGGCTTCGGGAAGAAGGGGAGTGGCGGAGATTCTCGGGGAAGGAATAGCAATGGGCAGATGGGCGAACTGCCCCTATTTCCCCTGCTTATAAGGAGGAAGGGAGCGGACGTTCCACCTTTCCGAATAAAGAAACCACCCACGATCTCTCCCACGACGCCGCAATCGACGCGTGCCGTTTGGGGAGGGCGCGGTGGATACGGAGTAAGATACGGCGTGATCCAGGCCGCGCGTGCCCATGCCCTGTTTTGGGCCTAGCCCAACAGCGCCCGGCACCGTGTATGGCCCAGGCCCGGGGGCTCCTGTCGGTGTACTAGAGTAGGAGTACCCTAGTATCCCGAACATGTGCACGGGCAGTCGCAGCGTCCCGCGGCAAGGCTTGCCGGGTGACCGCCAATATCCTCTGTGGTTCCTTTGGAGCCATTCAAGAACAAAGTATTCAAGCCAAGGAGACAAGGCCCCGGCAAAAGGAGCTTGCCGGGAAGGCCACTCAAGGCACAAGACCCCGACAAGAGGAGCTTGCCGGGAAGGCCAACCAACGCATCTCAAGGTACCCACCGCGACGCACCACGCGTCCCGGCAAGACCCGGCGAGCGGCAAGCTTCCGGACGCGACAGGACAACGACCGCGGCAAGGCACTTTGCCGCGGCAGGCTAGCAACCACTCTGTACCCGCGCTCCAGCACACCCACCAACGTGTCGCTCTGGGACCCTTCCAGGCATACGTGGCGGGAGGCTGTGCAGCCAGGGGTGCACTGTGGCAAGCGGCGCTGACAAGATCGCCATCGTGGCGAGCGGTGGCGTCCCTGATGGTCCCTTTTCTGCACTGTTTGGGCGACGTAGATAGGCATTTAATGCCCTTGTCCCCTGCCGTCAGGGTTAGGTATGACACACTGTACAGGTAGCTGTACCAACCGCAGCACCTTTCCATTTTTACCCTTGTCTACGTTGCCACCTGTTGGAGACCCCTTGAGCATATAAAAGGAGGCCCATGCATAACGTAGAGAGGGGGGACAATAGAACGCTCACGCTCGGTCTCGTTAGCTGCTGGTGCGTACTGTAGCACTCAGCGCTCCCGAGCAAGAACTCAATACAAACCACAAAGCAGCAGTAGGAGTATTATCTCTCCGGAGAGCTCCGAAGCTGGGTAAACTGCTCGTGTGCTCCGCCTCGATCCGCTCTTCGTGCGACCTCCGCCCCCCGCCGAACCGAAAAGGGGCTCGGTCCCCATAGGTGCTCGCGGATCAGTTTCCCTGACAGGAGGCCCAACCCAGAATTGCTGTTTTTTTTGCCTATTTCAGAGTTTCACAGAAAAAGAATATCAAATGGAGTCCAAACGGAATGAAACCTTCGGGAACGTGATTTTCGGAACGAACATGATCCAGAGGACTTGGACCCTACGCAAGAAACAAAGGAGGAAGCCACGAGGTAGGGGGCGCGCCTATCCCCCAGGAGCGCCCTCCACCCTCGTGGGCCCCTCTTTGCTCCACCGACATACTCCTTCCTCCTATATATACCTACGTACCCCCAAACAATCAGAAAAGTAGCCAAAAACCTAATTCCACTGCCGCAACCTTCTGTACCCACGATATCCCATCTTGTGGCCTGTTCCGGAGCTCCGCCGGAGGGGGCATCCATCACGGAGGGCTTCTACATCAATACCATAGCCCCTCCGATGAAGTGTGAGTAGTTTACCTCAGACCTTCGGGTCCATAGTTATTAGCTAGATGGCTTCTTCTCTCTTTTTGGATCTCAATACAATGTTCTCCCCCTCTCTCGTGGCGATCTATTCGATGTAATCTTCTTTTTGCGGTGTGTTTGTTGAGACCGATGAATTGTGGGTTTATGATCATGTTTATCTATGAACAATATTTGAATCTTCTCTAAATTCTTTTATGTATGATTGGTTATCTTTGCAAGTCTCTTCGAATTGTCAGTTTGGTTTGGCCTACTAGATTGATCTTTCTTGCAATGGGAGAAGTGCTTAGCTTTGGGTTCAATCTTGTGGTGTCCTTTCCCAGTGATAGTAGGGGCAGCAAGGCATGTACTGTATTGTTGCCATTGAGGATAACAAGATGGGGTTTATATCATATTGCATGAATTTATTCCTCTACATCATGTCATCTTGCTTAAGGCGTTACTCTGTTTTTATGAACTTAATACTCTAGATGCATGCTGGATAGCGGTCGATGAGTGGAGTAATAGTGGTAGATGCAGGCAGGAGTCGGTCTACTTGTCTCGGACGTGATGCCTATATACATGATCATACCTAGATATTATCATAACTATGCTCAATTCTGTCAATTGCTCTGCAGTAATTTGTTCACCCTCCGTAAAATACTTATGCTCTTGAGAGAAGCCACTAGTGAAACCTATGGCCCCTGGGTCTATCTTCATCATATTAATCTTCCAACACTTAGTTATTTCCTTTGCTTTTTACTTTGCTTTTATTTTACTTTGCATCTTTATCACAAAAATACCAAAAATATTATCCTATCATATCTATCAGATGTCACTCTCGTAAGTGACCGTGTAGGGATTGACAACCCCTTATCCCGTTGGTTGCGAGGATTTATTTGTTTGTGTAGGTGCGAGGGACTCGCGCGTAGCCTCCTACTGGATTGATACCTCACTACAAGAAATATGTCAACTTGCGACCATCACTATTTGTCACTGAAAAGTCATTGTTTTTCATTTGTGACCTTTTTGTGACTAAAAACAGAAGGTCAAAAGCTGGCAGTCGTAAACTGAAATTAACGACCTTCTCTATGAGAAGGTCGTGGAATTCCATGACCAAAAGAAAAGGTTGTTGATTCTATGACCTTTTGTTTTGGTCGCTAGCTATCTGCCCAGGCCACGTCTGATCCGACATGGCAATCTGACGTGGTAAAATTGCAACCAATTGAAAAGGTCGTTGATAAGATTTAGCCCGGTCCGATTAGGTGTCTATATGGGCCGAGCCCAACAATTCAACCCATTTATATATTTATTGTTCCTGTCAATTATGATCACACCTACATGGGCCTGGCCCAACAATTCGGCCTTTTTATTTCTAGCCCTCATCCATTTCGCAGTCCATTTCATTAAGCCCGTTTTACCCTTATTTCATAAATGCACAATATTCCAGTCCACTATTGTTTGGGCCATAGCCTTTTTAGAGCCCAAATATTATCCGATCCAATAGAACATTCAGTCTTTTTCATTCACAGATTTCAATTTTACACATTTCAACAGCAAACAATCAATAATTATCATAATTAAATGATCAAATACAGAAATCACTCAATGAAACTCACAACAGATCATACACATTTGCACGATCCATGAAGTGTACATACAATCGGAAACAAATACAACGCACCAAAACATGGTGGCAACATCAACTAAAACTGTGCACATCTCCAGGCTTCTTCCGATCTTCGGTCACAGCAGCAGCCACCTCGATGATATTAGATCCTGGTCTACATAAATTATTAGTGAGATACAATGGAAGTTAAATGATTGCCAATAAAAAATATACATTCAAGAGAATAAAAAATACACATAAATGCCCAAATGCCTCAGTTCAGTAAACACTAAGCATGGCATGGCAAAACTTCCAAAACTTGACTGCAACACATTAACCTGGTGATGTTCTACTAAGGCCCTATTCGGTTTGCAGGAATTTAAAAGGAAAAGGTACAGGAACCCAAAATGGAGGAAATCTGCTAAGAACTAGAGTTCGGCACGCAGGTCATGTTCGCTGTTAAAGTCAAGCAGCAGCCTCTTGTACTCGAAGGCCTATAAAATAAAATGGATAAGTTAGATTGATTACTATAGGTGCAACACATTTTCTGGAAGAGGCATAAACATGGAATGAAATAGATGTTGTATCATCACTACATGAAAGGAGCATTATACTTGGAAGGAAAAAAACAACATCCTATCACCAAACAAACACTACTTGACAGGAGACTGTGCATTTCGTCCTTGTATCCATTAGTAGAAGGATAGCAGCAATGATTCACATGGAACAAATAATTCATTATGAGGAAACATGTTACGAGGTATGAAACAAACTATTTACATAAGTAAAATGGACACATGTAAAATACATAGCTTGCTGTAAGCAGAAAACACTAGTGCTCATATACCAAAATCAACGACAATACTTACGGACGATAGTAACAAGGTTAAACATCGAAGAAAGCACTTGCTAAGATCTCATCATTTAGGGGCATTTACATCACCAATGTGGCAAACTGCAAAGCTGGTCAGCAGAACATATCTGTCACCAGTTACAAGCATATTCTTGTTCATGCATAACTATAGTCAGTTCTATTTCAAAAACAGAAGCAAATCAACCACCCTTCAAAATTTCTGTACTATCTAAACCGACAAAGATGTCAACTTAAATACTTCTAGAAATCAGTGTCCATACACACTTGTAGGTTGCAGAAACACCAGAGTTTCACCACAACAGTGCAGAGACTGCAACAAACGAATAAACAAATTAAACAAAATGCCACAATTGCCTCAGTGCCTACAGTACCACTGTGATTCATTGACATTGCCAGGGGCAAGGGAAGCACCCAACGAGTGTTTCTACGAAGCTAGAGAGAGGGATAGCAGCAAAGTAGAGCGAACCTTGGTCGTCTTGTGCGGCAGCCTGAAGGTTGTCCACCTCCTCGTAGCCTTCTCCTCGCCATTGCCGTGGTCGTGGTCAGGCGAAGAAAGAAGAGGTCAGATCTGCAGTAGGAAGCAAGCTCATCATATTCATCCTTGCCAACAATGTACAGGCAGACGTCTCTGATCATGGTATACACGATGGAGACCGACCTGGGAAAGTGTCAACATCAGATATTGATGGACGAGGAGTAAAAGGCACATATGCTTGGTTCAGGCTAAAGTCATGACAAACATGGAACTGGAGTTGATGATGCATATGTACTAGCTCAAATCCTCTAGCATGTGGTTAGTTGTAGGGATGCCTAAAGGTCAATCTTAGGAATTCTTGCAGTGCTGGGCTAATAATATAAATCCGGTGCCCCAAAAGTCTAGTGATGCAAATAACAAATCAAGTGCGTGGCTAATTTGTAATTTTGGCAAAATGTAATGCAGTGATGGCTCATAATGATGGCTTTGGCATAGCAGAGAGCAAATTAAATAAAAATGTCTTAGTTCACCCACTTGAATAGAATAACAACTCAAGTAAACGTTTAATCAAAATGTGATGCTTTGGTTTCAGTCAAGGTTTAATCAAATCAACACATAAAAAACTAAACCAAGACCTGATTTGTTTCATATATAGCTGCACAATTGCAAGTATCATCCAGATCTGGGGTAGGGGGAGAGGGGATGCTCACCATGCTAGGAGAGCAGGAGGACGCATCCGTCGGTCCACGCGCTCGAGGATAGGAGGACTTGCTGCTCCACCTCCTCAGACCAAGAGAGCTCGTCAGGGACGGCCGCGTTGAGGAGGACGACATCCAGCACCCTGCCGGATGGGCAGAGAATGGGGTCCAGGGGCATTTCCTGCACGTTAATAAACTTTAAGACAACCTCAAAAAAATCAAATGTGTCGAGCATGGCACATACCCCAACAACATGGGCTCATGTCTAATGTATGAACTATTCTTCAATTATTTCTAAAGAATATATATTCTTTAATTAGTTTATCATTACATAGTGTTTCCCAATTACCATGCTCACTAATGGAAAATTACATCTTAAAAGTTAATTGTACAAGCAAGTCGGCTCAGGTTTCTGTACGAGTAACACCATGACCATGGTCTCCGAGCTAAAATTATCCTATGATATGAAATACTTCTGTTATAGGAAAAACATATAATCTTGATGGACTACATAATGAATCTTAGTATTAATCCTTTTCATTAATTGATCATTTCAATTTTGTTAATATTTATGGACTACACATGGACAAAAAACTTGACAATGATTTATTTGTTTGCAGACTGAGGACACGACCATGACATACAAACTTGCATTCTATAACATGCCATATCTTCAAGGTCCAGAGTACCAAGAAACATAACCTATCTAGTGCACATGTACCCAAAAATAGCCATATTTTGTAAAGTTTCAGACAATTCTAAAAAACACACAAGAACATGGAGGTGTAAACTAGTACATTCTGTAAAGTTTCGTGATCAAATACGGCTTGGTTTGAGCTGTACAAAAATGCAAAACCATAGACTTCTATAGCAAAAATGAATAGTGCACATGCATCCACCCCATGTGTCCCTCACAGTCTAATAGAAAACGTCTGCGTCCTCACTTGGTCCTAGTGTTAATTCTGCTGCTAAGATATCCGGATTCCTTTTCTAAAAAAAGATATCGGGATTACTTGGTCTCCTTCGAAAGGTAGCTAGCCACACGCTCTACCGGTCTCTCAGCGCTTAGTATCGATCGAGTCACATTGCTCGCTTCTCCTGCCGTCCAAGCCACAACCCAGGTTCACAAAGGCTGCTCCTACACGTCTACACAACTACATTACATGTTAACTGAATTAGGTCTCTAAAGCTGAGCGGCAGACCGACCAGTGGTTGTTGGGGCCTTCAAGCCAAAGCCTGCTATTGCTACCAGGAGAAGACTCCACAACAAGCCACAACCGACGGTGACCTCGTTTGGCTCAACCCAAAAAAGAGCGGAACGGTCGAGGTCCACAGACCAGAACAGTCAAGAATGAGAGAGCTAAGTCAGATTCTCCGGCCATGTACCCAGAGATAACATATCTCTCGACACCAAACACTGCAACGATGGCAGACCCTAATGCAAAACAAATAGGGAGCCCTCTAGTGGATCTGATGATGTATCTGTCATAACACTAGGAAGAGAGAGAAAAAAACGAGGGGATTTGGGTTGTGTGAATCGAATGAACCTTGGCGGCCACCGGTGAACTTGACCTGGACGCCGTTGTCGACGAACTTGGATAGATCGAGCGCCATCTCCTTGCGCCTCGCCTGAGCAAAAAAAGCAGCACGACATCAACGTCACGCTCGCACCAACACGAATCGAAGACCCAGGCGCCGGTGGCAGCGGCAGCGGCGCGGGCGTAGGCGGAGGCCTCCCCGCGACGAGGTCGAGGTCGGAGAGGTAGGCGGGGACGGTGAGGTATGCATGCACATGCGGCACGGCGGGCCACGACGCCAGGTTGTTAGCCTCCCCCGCTGTCCTCTAGCTCGCGCACCGCAGGTCCACGGCAGTCTGGAGAAAATGGGGGCAGCGGCTGGAGTGGGAGGAGCTGGCGGGGAGTAAGTGGAGGGGCTTGAGAGGAGCTCTGTCGGATCTGGAAGGGGAGAGGACAGAGCGAGGGAAAGAAAGAAGGTGGGGGTGGATGGAAAATGACCATAGGATAGAGCTAGGGTTTAGGGGTTGGTGTGGAAGGGCTGAGGACTGTCGTTGGATCCCCGATCATCCGACGGTGTTTGATGCATGATCCGTGTGACACATCCATGAACCTATCAGATTACAATACGACGTTATGACCATCTAAATTGGTCGTGGTTGACTAATATTAACGTGTTAAAATCATGTTAGCAATTTTATGACCTGAAAAATTAAAAAAAATTGAAAACCTTCTCATTGTGTCACCAAATGTGAACAAGTTTTCAGGAAAAATAACGAACAATAAATAAGATAAATATCTTTTAAAATGTGTCTTGAGAAATGAGTTTTTTGGCAAAAAACATTTTCCATTTTCCGAGTGCCCAAAATGAGTTTTTTTTGTGAAGGACCTACCATATATTTGTTGCAAAATTGGACCAAATCAATTTTCAAAAATAGTAGGCCATATTTAATGCACAGTTGACCAAATGGTTGGGTGTCAAAAGTTTTGATCCACCTCTGGTGAAAAAGACAAATTTCCGATGATTTAGTAGGAAGCGGGTCAAAATTGAACTGCAGCTGCCTCATAGTTTGCTATTTATTTTTTCCAAAAATCATTTATAGGTACATAAGTATCTATTTAATCAGAGAAACATCAAAAGTTTTCCAAGATTCGACCACTAGCTAGGAACGGTCATGCCCGCTGTTTTGACCTCATTTCGAAACGGGCATAAAAAATTCAAAAAAAAATTAAAAAATTGGAAAACCTTCGCATTGTGTCATCATATGTGACTAAGTTACCAATAAAAATAACAAACTTTTAATACGACAATTATTTAAAAAAAGTTTCATCAAAAATTAGCTATCATGCGTGAAGATTCGTGGCTTTCAAGCCAAATGATCAATCTTATGGCCACATTCATGGCATAGTTTGTTCAAATGATCTCATATTGTGCACAAGGGTGCATCAGGAATTCCAAACAATGTTGACTAAGGGAGTTTTCATTTTGTTTGCATGGAAAATTCATTTTCCATTTTCCGAGTGCCCGAAATGAGTTTTTTTGTGAAGGACCTACCATATATTTGTTGCAAAATTGGACCAAAGCAATTTTCAAAAATAGTAGGCCATATTTAATGCATAATTGACCCAATGGTTGGGTGTCAAAAGTTTTGATCCACCTCTGGTGAAAAAGACACATTTCTGATGATTGAGTAGGAAGCGGCTCAAATTTGAACTGCAGATGCCTCATAGGTTGCTATTTATTTTTTCCAAAAATCATTTATAGGTACATAAGTATATATTTAATCAAAGAAACACCAAAAAAATTCAAGATTCAATCACTAGCTATGAACGGTCATTCTCGCCGTTTTGACCGCATTTTGAAACAGGCATAAAAAATTAAAAAAATCAAATAATTGGAAAACCGTCACATTGTGTCATTATATGTGACCAAGTTACCAGGAAAAATAATAAACTTGTAATATGACAATTCTTTTTAAAAAGTGTTCTCGAAAATGAGCTATCATCTTTAAAGATTCATGGCTTTCAAGCCAAATGATCAATCTTATGGCCACATTCATGGCATAGTTTGTTCAAATGATCTCATATTGTGCACAAGGGTGCATATTGGAATGGCAAACAATGTTGCCTAAGGGAGTTTTCATTTTCTTTGGATGAAAATCAATTTTCCATTTTTGAGTACCCAAAATGAGTTTTTTTGTGAAGGACCTACCATATATTTGTTGCAAAATGGGACCAGGTCATTTTTATAATATATTAGGCCATATTTAATGTCAAATTGACAAAATGGTTGGTCGTCAAAAGTACCTATACACCTCTGGTGAAAAAGACAAATTTCCGCCGATTCAGTAGGAAGCGGGTCAAATTTGAACTACAGCTGCCTCATAGTTTGCTCTTTAGTTTTTCCAAAAAATATTTATACGTACATAAGTATCTATTTAATCAGAAATACATGTTTTGGTGGCGATATGTTGAGGTTTGGATGGTGGCCCAGGGCCCCAACTCCAAAGTGCGTAGACTCGCATGCCCACCGCCTGGTCACCGCGTGACCGTGGTGTTGCCACCCGTTTCGGGCGGCCTAGGCATGTCTAGTGGGTTGGGCACTCACCTGATAGGTGTTAGGAAGAAGAAGTCAATAGAAGAATCTCACAAGGAGACTGAACTGAGCTCAAACATGAATTAGCACCCAAGTGTTTGATTAGTGGTACGGGAAATGCTCTTGGGCAATGGGACTGAGTTTTGGCTGAGGATGATCATCTACTAAGGACACTATCTTGGAAAATTTGCAGCTCAAATGGAGGATCCTAGGTGTCACTTGCTTTGCAACATACCACACTGGACAGAAATATGAATGTTGAAGCCACACTCACATGTATTGTTGGATGGGGCTCAAATTTTGTGGAGAGCTATGATTTGGGAATATAGAAGATGTGGCAAAATTCAGCTCATTAGGATATGCCTAGCTAGTACTTCCCTCACAACAGTTCGAGTTGAACAAAAACTTTGGAAATTTGCCGAGGAAGATTTACCAGGCAAATGGAGTTGAATATTGTCATGAAACGATGTCTATTTTGTATATATTCCATCCTCCTGTCCTGCGCTTGCCTTACATGAAAGTAGTGTTCGTCTGTATCATGCATCAACCAGTTATGCAGAGCTAATTTTATTCATCTTCTTGTGGTTTTGACTTCATAAGGCAATATCAGAAAATAGGAAGGAAAATAGTAAGTTAGGGGATGTTGGTGGTCCTTCGCACCAACACAAACAGAGACTCTCTAGATTTGCCACTGCTACTGCTAATGAAGTTGAAGTCCCAAGTCTACAAGATGAGTTCATCTCCCGTACTCTGCCATCGCAGGTGCTTGCTCTATGTTGATAGTGTGATAATTGGTTTCATGTTAGATATGTTGTCTAGCCTGTATTTCTTCTATTTTGATTAAATTGCACCTACTGAGTTTATACGTGATACATGTGCATATGACATAGCGTTCTGTGTCTAGAATACACTGCATCTATCTATCATACCATGTTCTTACATCAAAGTACTGTTGTTGTGTATCCCGCATCATTTACTCATGATTGGACGCTTTTAACATGGCAGTTTGATAGTGGTTGCATCTTGCATTGATTTATACGTTGTACTGCTTCTAATTTTTCGAATTGCCACTGATGACAAGACACTTTTAACTTGGCAGAGTAATATTGGTTGCATCTTTCATATCGTTCTAGCTTGCATTACTTCTATTTTCTTGAAAATTCTTCTGCTTAGTTTACACATCGTAGCTGTGAATATGTCATGTCGTCCTGTTTTTCTTACATATTCCATCCTCATACGGTTGTCTTACATTAGTATTTCTTGTCTGTATCATGCATCAATGAGTTCTGAAGAGCGATTTTATTCTTTTGTGTTGTGGGTACGACTTGACATGGCAAAGTCAAAAAAGAGCAAGGAAAATAATATAGTAGGGAGTGGTGTTACTCGTCGGGTGAAACGGAAAAGGATCTGCCGTGTAGATTCTGCTGGTACTTATAGTGCAATAGAAGGTCCATGTCCACCGGCTAGATCTACAAACATAGTATCACCTACTCAACCAGCTGCAGCATCCGCTTCAACTGTACCAGCATCTCAACGAGTTACTCGTTCGTTTGCTCCTAAACTAGCCAGTTCCCAAGATGCCTTCACACCTAACACTACTTCCGAAGCACTGCTGACACAACAGGACTTGGCAAGATCATATGAACCTCATGAACATCAACACCAAGACGGTACCTGATCGAGTCAAGTTGCAGTTGCGTGCTCCTTTATATGTAGTCTCACAGTTTGATGTACACTAACACTTTCCATATTCATTGTTGAATTAGCACCACGGCGCAAGCGGAAACAGACATCAGGGATAATGCTTGACAGATTAACAAAATCTAAAGGAGGAAGAATGGAGATCCATTTTGAGGAAGGTTTGAAAAGGCCACGTGATGCTATAGAGTCAGCCAAGGTAGTATCAGAGGCAGCCGTTGCCGATAGGTGTCATGCACGTATCCTCTCAACGTGGATCCAGTATAGGAATGAGAAAGACAATACCCAGTTTAACACCTTCCTTGACCATTTATCTGTAAGTAATGTTATTCATCGCAATTAGTAATATTTTCTTGCTCTGTCCCATACTTTCTAGCTTCCTCCTAATAAGACTCGCATTCTTTTTTCAACAGATGAGGTTCAAGTTGGATCCGAAAGATGATGCAACTAAACAAGCATGCATTCATGTTTTTCAGTCTCCTCTGCGACAGTATCAGTACCACCTTAGAAAATCTCACTTTGAAGGCAAGGCTAACAATGAAATCGCCCAAACATCTCCAGTGGAATATATTACAGATGAAGACTGGACAACCCTCGTTAAACTCTGGTCTGATCCAAAGTATTAGGTAGGCTATATGTATTTGAACAGACCACATATTGAACTTGTATTTATGTATGTGCCTTACAAGTGTATCTTCTTCTAGGCTAACTGTTTGAAGAACAAGACCAACCGTTCTAAAGTGAAATTCCAACAGACAACAGGATCTCGTAGCTATATTGCACACTGCGAGGCTCTTGTAAATAGATGGTATTGCCTTCTTTTTTCTGTGCCATATTATCATATCTATATTGAATTGTTCCAAATACAGAGGAAAGCATGTGCGGACCAAAAAGAACCTGAACCGAATGCAGTGCAAATCTTCAAGGATTGCCACACCAGCAAGATGAAGGGCATGAGCACACCAGTTCAAGCCGATGTTGTAAGTCCTTACTCCCCCTGCCTTTGAACTGATTGGTACTGTGATGTGTTCATTTAACTACTTGGTTTGCAGCCAATGTCAGTTACTATGTTCACTTTTATACACAGTTGTCTTAACATATCATTTCACCTTACATGGTTTAAAAGAGATGAAGGATATTCTTTTGCTCTTGTTCTGTAATCTAGTTGTTATGTTCACGTGTGCACACAATGATAAAATAGCATGTTTGTTTTATATCTGTTTGCCCATGATATGAATGATGACATACTATGTTCATCCTACTTTAAACGAATGTGAGGAAATAGACAATACAGTAGGCATGCTACATGGACATATGTTCCGAAAGTGATTTTATTATGTAGTTGGCACTACAATACATGCTAATGTATTACAATAGTTCACCAAAATAAGTTATGTATAAACGTGTAACCTACTTTGTTTGTTTTTGTCTCATTAGTAACTTATCTGGTACACTAATCTACAAGTTCAAACTTTCAGGAAGCTATGGAACAAATGATTGAACATCCACAACCACCTGAAGGTGACGAGGCTACCACCGGCACAATGTCACCTCCTGCTGCAGTCCGTCAGTATCTCTCCACTAATAGTGCATAAAGCACCTTCCTGCGTAATTCTGGGTTGGTTGTCAAGGTAACCTCGTCCAAATAACCTACCGAACAAAATCTTCCTGCTAGATAGAGTGATATATCTGTGCTCCAGACACAAGTCCAATCCCTAATGCATGGCGTTTTGGAAACAAGAATAGTGGTTGACAAATATCGTCAAGATATGAATGGTTTTGAAACCAGACTATCAGACATTTCCTTCGTTGTTCAAGAGCAATGGCGGAAAAAAGGTGAAGATCGTGCTGCTCCATCAGATTCTACAGCCTGAAACATTAGCACTCAGGTCAAATGATATGTGCTTCTATACATCTGATGGTGCCTTTATCTGCAAGGACTGTAAACTTTAAGCCAACAGGCCTTTTGTTGTATGGTTGGAATTTATTTTGTTGTGATACAACATTTATGATGCTGCCAAAGGCTGCAATAATTATGACGCTATTTTTGTATAGTGTAGGTTTATCTTAGTAATGTGTTTGGCCGAAAGCTTCGTAGGAGCCCAACATGCCAACATTCTTCGGGCCCACTCCAATTGGGCTAAAAATGATTATGGGCTGAAATTTGCATGTAGCCCACTAAAAATATCTGGGCCTAAATCAGCATAAGCTTTCATATTTTTCTGGTAGGCATGTTCCCATAGTCGGCCTTTAACAGGCCTAAACATAATTTGGGCCCTCAGTAACAATAGGCCGTTTACAGGAGTAAATATTTCGAGTCCATAAAAACATGGGCCTTTAATAGACCGAAAGTGAGATTGGGCCCTGATTGTGCCAAATAACCCACTGGTCTTAGCAGGCCGAAATGGTGGCCCATTTACGACGCGGATCTTTCACATGCCGAAATTCGGACGGGCCGTAAATGCACCGACCTAATACACGGGCCTTTAACAGGACGGAAGTTTAGTCGGGCTAGATTATAGTCATTTTATATGGGCCGTTAATGGACCCGATGTGACGTTGGGCCACATATCGCCCATGGATTTCGTCCGACGTTAACATGGCAAAAATCACAACAGGCAGAAAATGGCCCAAATCTATAGTGGGCCTCTAACAGGCCGAATGTCAGACATGGCCGAATATGACCCAAATCCTTCACGGTCGTTTATTGGCCGAAAGTTTCAATGGCCTGTAAATGGGCCCAAATGAAGCAGGACCTTTAACAGGCCGGAAATACACTGGGCCGTAATTCGGCCCATATACTTAGCAGACTGTTAATGGGCCAAAAGTGACCATGGGCCGCGATGATGACGAGTTTAGGGCAGGCCGTTGACGGGCCGGTTTGACACTAGTCGTACGGTCCTTAACTGAGAATGTTGGGCCTTTAGCTGGGCCGGCCCATTATGGTCTGCAAAATCTTGTGGGCCTTTAGCTGGGCTGTCCCATTGTGGTCCGCTAAATCTTGTGGCCCTTTAGCTGGGCCGGCCCATTATGGTCTGCAAATCTTGTGGGCCTTTAGCTGGGCCGGCCCATTATGGTTCGCTAAATCTTGTGGGCCTTTAGTTGGGCCGTCCCATTTAAACTTTATGGGCCACTTTTGGGTCCGTCCACGTGTCAACATATCATAGGCCCATCTCGACCGTTGGATGAGTGACACCTGTGCCAACGCGGAGCTGACGCGTGGTTCCGTCGACCACTGAGAATTTTACACGTGGAAAATCAGCATTGGCCGTGGCTGTTAGCGGGTTATCAGATCCAAAACTGGACCCGATAGCTTAATGCCGTCCCGTTACGGTGGATGCCACGTGTCGGTCACCCATGACGAAAGCACTTCTCTAACGCGTGATTTATCGTCAGGGAAGTGGACACGTCCGTGATGATAATTTTGGTAATGTCATGGAACACTTCTACGACAACACAGGTATGACTATCTTCATTTTGTCATAAATTTGTCATGGATGTACATGCATGGCAGAAAATGTGACCTACTGTGACAAACATGTATCATCACGGAAGTGTATTTTTTTGTAGTGCGTGGACCCAGCTGTCAGCCTCTCCACGTATAGTAATCTTCCGATGGAAGTCGTTCCTTGACCACATTGACCACGCCGCGCCGAGAGCACCGAGGCGATGGACGGCGGCGAGGCCTAGGAAGGGGACGAAGCAGAGCCAAGGAAGACATGGTAGTGGATGCCCACGCAGAGAGGAGTACGAGGGTTCACTGGTTCGGCTGCGGTGTGAGGCTGCCGTCGCTGCAGAATAACAGGGGGTGTGGGTGAGTAGACAGATGGCTTGGCCAGCGGCGGGAGTAGTAGGGGGTGGTGAGGCATCCGCTGTAGCACAACCGGCAACGGGAGGCAGGAGCACGCGGCATGACCGGCGCTGGTTTGGGCGCCTGGAGCAAGAAGACCAGTGGTTGAAGAAGCACTAAGACCGTTGGATGGACATTGTACGGTCACTGGATCTAGAATCGTTCATATTGACTAAGTTGACAACGCCCTCAGTCCACGTCAACTTAGTAGGCCCACAAGTCAGCCTCCCACTATGGTGGGTCCCAGCTAGCAGGGGCCGGGAGTATTAATTTTTTTGTGTGTTGACCACGCCGCGTCGAGCGCATCCAAGGTGGTGGACGACGGTGAGGCACCGGACAGCAACGAGCCGAAGATGGGAAGACGGGGGAGTGGAGTCGTAGACAGAGACGCGTACGACGATTAACTGGTTCTGGTGCAGCGTGGTTCGACAGTCGGTGGAGAAGAAAAGGAGGTGTGGAGTGGTGGAGGGATGGCCTGGCCGGCAGTGGGGTAGCGCTTCACAGTAAAGCGTGCTAAGCAGAGCTGCTAGCAGCAGGAGGCGGGAGCAGGTGGTCTCAGCGGTGCTGGAGGAAGAAGAAGAGAGATTGACGATGGATGTCAGTCGTTGGATGTAAGTCCAATGGCTAACGATGTCAGAATCATTTGTTGACTAAGTTGACAATGACTTGCGTTGGCTTCGACCTATTGGCCCACATTTCACCCTCGAAAATTGTGGCACATATTCAACCATTTTTTCAGAATTTACAGTCCATTTGATCTATTTTTTTGGAGAATTATAGTCCGTTTGCTGGGCTGGGTGAACAAATAATGTAGCGTCCATGCTGCCCTTTTTCGAAAACTACAGCCCGTTTTCACTTTCTCGAAATACACGAATTTGCTGGGTTGGCTGAACAAATAATGTAGCGTCCATGCGGCCCATTTATTTTTTTCCAAAAAAATTACAGGCCATTTGCACTTTGATTTATTATTATATTGGTCCTTAAATCTTACCAAGCTTTTGTACACAATCACCAGGATTTTCATTGCCTTAATGTAAAAATCCAGGATTTTATTGTTAGAAAATTATTTTTATAAGTTAATAAGATGTGGGATATTGTTTTCTTATATATGTAAGTATCTGTTAAATATATGATGACAATAACAATAATATATAATAACATATAAAATAATTTAAACATATATAATATAGTTAGAAGGGAAACATAAGTTGGAGCTGTCATTCCTATTCTTATATAGTAAATAGAACAGACCTTTGTATTTTCTTCAAAAAAAAATACATAAGTTGGTCTGCCGATGTTTTAGGAAAAATAAAACCTCGGATGGGAGGTCCATAGGCCGGGCGATACATGGCGGCCCTCAAGAAAATACAAACCGGCATGTCTTGGGCTGTGCATGTTAAAAAAGAAAGCCTAGACGGAGCAGCCCACACCCCAGCCGATACTTGCTGGCCCACCGATAATAAATGATACCTGCTAGCTCCCCGGCTTCGTTGTAAATTTATCTCCTTTATTAATTACGTTGAAGCACCTCAAAAAAGTGTAACTATGTTAACAAACCCGTGGGCCCCAACGTCAGTATAGCATTAGGAGGAAGTACTTTTTTCAATGAGGCACTTGCTTACGTACGGCCATAGACCTGGTGGGTCCCGACTGTCCGCCTCTCCACATATAGTCCTCTCCAGATTCCTCTCGTTTGTTCAGCATGTTCACAACGGCAGACAGTGGCGCTGCGGCGGACGCACAACGGCGCAGGACGAGAATGAAACACCATAGGTAGTTCCTTATTTATAACGAACTACTGAACTGGCCCAGTGGCCTAGTGACACTACCCGACTGCTGTTCTGCCCGGGTTCGATTCCACCTGATGCAGGGAAACTATCTCCAAATTTTTTACCTCTGCCATTATTGACATGTGGGTCCCCATTGTCATCTACGCACACCACGTCCAACACTTGCCAAAACTTCATCCCTCGTTTTCTTTGTTTTTTGCACACTCGACATTGTGTGGGCATTTTGAAAATAGCATATCTTTTTTACTGTGCATCATATGAAGATGTGCTATGCACGAATGTTGATCATCATGATGTTAACTGGCTGGTAGTTCCATTTTCGACCATGAATAAAACTTCCAACATGTTGTTATCCCTGTTTACAAGGGGTGTGTTAATATAAATGCTCTGGCTCTGAAACTTGCATTTTCTTCTCTGAGAATCACATTGTCTGCACTTTTATACTCCTATGAACCTACATTTTTTAGTGCTAAAAATTCACTCTGTGCGTTCGGTTTAGATGGTTCGGTTTATACGGTTTTTCGGTTTGTACGGTATTAATACTTCGGTAAATATGGTATGAAATTAAAATACGGTTCGGTTTCGATATATACAAAATTATTTCGGAATGGTTTTGGTATATACCATAATAACCAAAGTTGACGTGAATTTGAAAATGACGTCGTAACAATTTACAAATTTATGACTCAAAACACATACTATTTTACACAAATAGTTAAATAGTATATAACTATATATATAAGTATGTATGCATGAATTGATTCATCCCTTGATTGTTATGGACGTGCTTAGCATTTTTTAAAGAGAAAAATAACTATGTACAAGAAAAATGTACGTGCTTGGTAGTGAATTTGACTCATGTACAAAATAACTGATAACTTGTATGGTTGTTTGCCTCAAGAAATATAAATTTATTTTTACTTTGGTTTATTCAGTTAACCATAAAGTTATTCGGTATATACCATAAGAACCAAAGTTCAAAACTGTATGAAAAGCGCATACCATACAAAAACTAGAAACCATAAAAACGGTAAAATTGGTTCGATTCGGTTTATTTTCGGTATGGTTTTTCGGTTCGGTTTCAAAATGCATAGAGTGACTAAAAATAGATCTCTAGAATTCATAAAATACTTCATATGCTCAATATTGCAAATCTGAAATTCAAAAGACATTCATATATGAAAGTACTCTCAAAATACACAACACAAAACACAATTCACAACCTAAAAATACTGACAACCCTAAGCTCCTCCTGACAATTCACAACCTGCCTGACTATTGGGCTGGGGGGTAGTCCCCTCCTATTCCTCGGCGGCAGACAACCGCCCCGTGAGATGATGTAAATGGCGAGGGAGAGGATGGCAGGGAAGCGTCGTCGGGCCAACTGCTTTTCTCCTCTTGTAGTTGGGTTCGGTCGACAAATACTCCACCGGCTTGCTCTGGCACAACACCCTCACAAACGGCACCCTGTAGATGCTCGGTCCTTCAATCTCTGGTGGATGCTCCATCTAGGATCGATACTTCCACCACCGCTGCCTCACAATCGAATTCGGTGAATTTGTTTGCTCCCTGGCCCAGAGGAGCAACTCTATGTACTCTGGCGCGACACCCTTCAGGAGTATCGCCACCTTTTCGCTCTCTTGCAGATATTTGGCCATGGATGCCGTCATCGCCGCTAGTTGGTCGTTGTTGTCAAACCAAGACTGTATCTCCAACATCCTAGCTAGCTTCACATGGTCGCTGTTTGCGGTCGCCACATATCGGTTGTTCTCCTCCATCGATCTACTTCTCCACAACACCTTCACTCGTCGGCGGTGGTTTTTGAATGGAAGAGGAGAGGAGCGGCGCTGGTTTCGGATTAGAACCGGAGAGGAGCGGTGTCACAGCCCTAGCTTTGGCCTTTGCTTATCATTGCATATGCATCCATGCATCATCTTAATTCAAGGGAATTGAATTGAGGGAATTCTCAAGCCTCAGAAATATTTAAAAGAATGATCAGAAAAATCCAAAGAATCTGTTTATGCCATGTTCATGCATGTTTGAGCAAGTTAACCTCACTGTTTAGGATGAAACATGATTAGGGCAAATTTCGTAATAGCTTTGGAGTTGGAATTTGATGTAGTTTTGAATTCCACTTAAATTAAAATGACTTTCTGTTGCATTAGCCCAAATCACAGCATATTGTCGTGTCATGACCATGCATCATATTGTTGCATTGCATTGGTTGTGTTCTTTCTCTGTTGCCGGTGTTGTTCCCTCTCGGTAGACGTTGTTCCGACGATGTGGACGATCACACTAAGGAAGACACAATGCTATCTTCAGAAGTGCCAGGCAAGCAAAACCCCCTTGTTCATTCCGATACAATCCCACTCTCTCGCTCCTGCTCTCTTTTACTGCATTAGGACAACACCGTTTCAATTGTTACATGTTGCGGTAGCTGAACCCCTTTCCTCTGCATGACCTGTCATTGCCACAGTAAATAGATGAAACCCACTAGCATGAGTAGGAGTTGTTTGAGCCATGATGTGCCTACTCATTCATGCTTGTTTGTCATGCCTGCTACTGCCTAGAATTGAGTCAGGTCTGATTCATCGGGGATGAATTAGAGGTGTGTGAACATGTCCTACTGTTGAGAACTAAGTGTGTGAACACATTTTGGTAAAGGTAGCGGTGAGAGGCCATGTAGGAGTACATCGTGGGCTGTCTCATTGAGTTCTGTGTTTGTGATCCATGAACAGTTACTACCACGCATTGGAATGCTTAAGTGCCCCTCTCGACTTATTAATCAACCTGATCTTTGTCCATGAGTTGCAACTAGTTTTTGGTGTTTGTAGGTTGTGTTAGTAGTCTACCAGGTGGCACCCGGTACAGGTGGGCTTGGGACAGACTAGGCACCATGGCACGGTGTACCAAGCGTAGATCCATCCGTCGAGGTGGGCTTTGGAACCCTGCACACATCGTTTGGGGCCGTGAGCGACACCCCGGCCAGATCTCCTTGCGGATGGAACCCGAATAGGTGATAAACCTGGACTAGAGACTTGTGTGGTTAGTCAGGTTGTGGCCGACTCCCTCGCCTGGCTTCCGCTTGAAGGTTGCCGAGATACACGACGTGTACATGGTGGTAAGTGGCGAGAGGGTGTGTGAAGAAGTACACCACTACAGGGTTATAAATGATCTATTCAAATAGCTGTGTCCGCGGTAAAGGACTTCTGGGTTGCCTATACAGTTCATAGACAAGTGAAAGTGGATACTCTCAAATGCGCAAGATAAGCGTGAGTGCTATGGATGGCGTTCTCGTAGGAACACGGGAGCGGATCCATAGTGGTGTATTGACACGGTGAATATGTGGAATCGTGTGTGCCACTTCAAAAGAGTTACTTGCAGTTGTAGTTCAGGATAGCCACCGAGTCAAAGCTGGCTTGCGGCAGTTAAACTCCACCACCCCCTTTGTTGATACCGATGCATATGTAGTTAGTTCTGATGTAAGTCTTGCTAGGTACATTTTTACTCACGTTTGCTTAATTTATGTTTTTGCAGAGAGACTTTAGTCTCGCTAGTAGTTCCGTGTGGACTTCGACGTTTAGCTTGTTACCTCAGCTACGATCTTGTGCCCTCGGCAGGATCTGGTAGATAGTCAGGCTTCTCAGCCTTTTTCATTTGTAGATGTTTGTACTCAGACATGTTAAGCTTCCGCGTGTGCTTTGACTTGTCTGCTCTGAATGTTGGTTCATGAGACCCATGTTTGTAATATCTCTCTCCTCGGAGCCTATTGAATAAATACTTTGAGTTGTAGAGTCATGTTGTGATGCCATGTTGTATTTTCACATATCGGGCATACTGTGTGTATGATTGAAATGCTTGGTATGTGTGGGATCCGACAACCTAGTTGTCTATCCTGGGTAGCCTCACTTATGGGGAAATGTAGTCTGGTGCTTCCACTGAGCCATGGTAGTCTGCTACAACCCAGTTTATCAGAGTCCTGTTAGCCCAGTTGTTACTGCTCCGGAACACTTAGACTGGCCGGCATGTGTCCTTCTTCGATCCTGTGTCTGTCCCTTCGGGGAAATGTCATGAGGTGTCTTTCAGAGTCTTGTTAGCCTGCTACAACCCGGATTCTCGGAGCCCTGCTAGCCTAGTTGCTACAGCCAAATTCACTCGCTGATGACCGACACGTTCGTTGCTGGGTCATGTATGCCTGTCCCTATAAGTTAGTGCCACTTTGGGTTTACGACAAGTCATGTCGGCCCGGGTTCTCTGTCATATGGATGCTAACGACACTATCATATACGTGAGCCAAAAGGCGCAAACGGTCCTAGGCCAGGTAAGGTGGCACCTGTAGGAATATCATGCGTGAGGCCGCAAAGTGATATGATGTGTTACATGCTAGATCGGTGTGACTTAGGATCAGGGTCCTGACAGCTTTGGTATCAGAGCCTGACTGCCTGTAGGATTACCCACGCAAACTGGTCGAAGTCGAGTCTAGAAATGCTTTAGTAATATAAGGGAATTGATTGTGGAAGGGAACGCACGGCTCTTTTTACTCCTTTACGTTATGCCCTTCTGATCTGAGTCAAACTCTTCTTTTCAGCGGGGATTAGGAACTAGGCTTTCTCATCTTCTATCAGGATCACGTGTTACTAATCCATAGACTCATATGATTGATGGATTCAAGGCTCAGTTCAGCTTCTAGTACTTCCGTATGTTGACAGTTGATCTCGGAACCTTGTTATTGTGATGTTGAGTGGTTATGCCACCATTTTGCAGGATGTCTCAAATCTTTTTGAGCATTTATAGCCGTTATGCTGTCTGAGTCATCCCAGGTTTCTAGATAGTCTGATGCACTTGCAATCATTCCTCCATGTTCCTGATGTCTATTTGGGCCAGATTAATCACACCAACTAGTGTGCTGAGGTACTCCATTGCCTCGATATATATGTTGAAGCTATTATTATGACGCTAGGTGTTTTAGGGAGTCTCCTAGTAATCTAGCCATGTTTTGTGTTCCCAGTGTGATGATTCAGGCCACCATTCTTGAAAGCATCCCGTGATGCCATTTAGTTAGTAGGCATTCTATTCCTGGGTTCTTGAACCCAAAATTCACTCTACTTACCTCGTGTTGATAGTGTTGCTCATACCTTTAGGATATTAGTAACCTTTGTGATAGTCTTCGAGGTCAATGGTATATCATTCTTCCAAATACAATGAACCATCTTTGGCAGGAGTTCCTTTGTAGCAAAAGATCACAATAAGAGTGCTCTTGATGAGTTCTTCGTTCTACATTGTGAATCTGCCAGTTCTACCTTTCTGTATGGGTTATCCGGAAGAAATGTTGAGCTTTTCTCGACATACTAATCTATGTGTCCACAATTCGGAAAATCAGATGTTCTTTTGAGTTGTCCCTCTTTAGTTGTGTTCTGATCTCCGTCTATCAAGTGATAGTCAGGAGTAATAGTACAACCGTGTTCATAGATGCCTATTATTCCTGTGGTCCGTCGGTCCGTTCTATTCAAGAATGACTAGGAGAAACAAGCTCCAGTACCTCATCCATTTCTAGGATTGGGTCAAAGCAGTTGTATTCCGCAGATCAAATGCAATCAAGCTTTTGGTCTGTTCTACCCACTTTATGTCAAGAATGTCATGAGAATTGCACCTTCTCTTATGAATTCTTGATGCAGTGATACTTCTCGCCATCATCATTCGCTCCTCGGCTCCGTGTTGTTGCAACCGGAATACCGACAAGTGAACCATGATGTGTGAAATCAATACTCCTAGCAACTAGTTGCTTGGTAGTAAACGGACAATATTCTCATTCTTAGCGTGTTGGTTATTGATTCATCATTCTAAGATAGATTGTGCTACCTAGTCCTTATTTCTGGTGCAGTCTTCGATCAATGAGTTAGGATTATTCAATCCCTTGCTTATTTGATCATATCGTCTTGCTTTGAAAAGCAATATTGTTCTCGAGCTTAGTAACATATCAGTGGTTCGTAATGTTCTGAATATCTTCTCGAAAGTATTACCAGGTTGTCATCTGACCGCTATGTTGAGTTCGTGATCGTGTTGGTTTTCCTCCAAACCACCCATTCTCCAAGAATCTGTGTTCGATACCCCTGAGCTAGTTGGTTAAGCCAAACAACAACTTGGAGAGTTGGAAGATAAAAGCTTGTCTGACTTAGTTCATGTTAAGGGATATCTTTGTGTGTGTGTGTGTGTGTGTGTGTGTGTGTTGAAGAAAGATGATATCTCCATCGATTGGTCCTCGTGATCAGTTGTTGGATCTATTGCCTTGTCAAAACTTTGACATGAGTATGGGCTATCGTCAAGTCAAATCAGAACCAACGATGTTCGTAATGTTGTCTTACTCGTGGTTGATCCCTCGAGCATACACGATTACATCTTTTGGTCTGACCAATGCTATCACCGTGTTCACATGATGGTGGAAGTCCAGTGATATGGAAATTCTGATGAGTTGCTGTTGAGCCCATCAGCAGCATTTTGTCTCCCCCATGATTCATGTTGATCATCAACCTAGTGTTGAAAACTTTGTAAGCAATGCCTTCGTGTTCCGTTCATGAAGCTTATGCTTGGATGAAAGAAGTGACTTTCTCCAAGTTCACATGCATTAGGTGTAAGTTGTCGGCGTTCTGGGAACGGGGGTCCCCAGACTTGCCTGCCTGCGGCCTGCGGCGTGGCTCAAAGGAGGCCCAGTACGGCCCACCTTCATCAACACGAGACTCAAGACCCTCGCGAGGGGCCAAGCCTCGCGGGGTGGACGACACAGCGTTTCCTCAAGCGCGGCCTCCTATGGCTGGCTCATGAGGAGGCGAAGAGATCAAGGCAGGGTACCTCGCGAGGTGCCCATGACGCAAGCCATGACGACCAAGGGTTCCAGGCGGGCGCCAGACCGCATAGTGTCCTCCATTTCCTCTTTGGTGCAAAGGGGGCAAGCGCAGGCAAGAGGATCAAGCAAAGGCATCCATTTCGGTGCAACGAGACCAAGACCAGTCCAACGGTGGGAATGAGCTCATCGTGGAGCCCAGAACGGCGTCACCACAGGGCCTCTGGCAGGCGAGGACCAACTTTGGTCAGGATAAGTGTACCAGATGTTCCCCTTCAAATTGGCCAATTGTTGGCCCGGGTTGTCTGTCATATGGATGCTAGCGACACCATCATATATGTGAGCCAAAAGGCGCAAACGGTCCCGGGCCAAGTAAGGTGGCACCCGTGGGAATACCGTGCGTGAGGCCGCAAAGTGATATGATGTGTTACATGGTAGATCGGTGTGACTTAGGATCGGGGTCCCAACAAGCAGCATTGGTTTTGGATTGGAATAGGAGAGGTGGGGCGGTGGTTTTGAAATGGAGAAGGAGAGGAGCGGTGTTGGATTTAGATTGGAACAAGAGAGGAGCGGCGATGGTTTAAGAGGAGAGGAGCGGCGCTGGTCTTGGAAGTATTTTTTTGTTTTGCGTATTTTGGGTCAAAGTTTGACCACATACTATATTTGACAAGCAAAATGTGAATGCTTGTCACCAAAAATTGTATCGTTTGGTTCGTATCTGAATGTACTTTCAAATTATATTATTTTTGCAACTTATAACATATATTTTATTTGTGAAAATCATGGTCAATTATGACCCAGAATAAAAGGAAGACTAGTTAATGTGGGGTCGCTTTCTTAATTGAAGGGTAAACTGATTTTGATCCAATCACAGCGCGCCGGCCCTCTCGTCCAATCCTAAATCATTGCCGCATGCTCCTCTCCCTCTTCTACATTGCAAAACCACCTCCTCTCCTCTCCATCATCTCCATTCCAAAACAACTATCTCGCCTCTCCGTCTTCGCCATTGCAAAACCACCCCCTCTCCTCTCCATCTTCTCCATTCCAAAACCACTGTATTGCCTCTCCCTCTTCTCTATTGGAAGACCACCTTCTCTCATCCCATCTTCCAAAGCTAGCAGTAGACCTCTCAGAAGGACATCTATGGAGCGGATGCAACAGCGAATCAGGCAGATCGCCGACGGCGACCAAGCAATGTTAGCCAGGTTGAAGGATATACTTACTTGGTTTGACAATGAGTGGTATATTTCAAGGACGGTGAGGGCCATGTGGCAATGTATGTGAAGAGCGAGACATCGGACATGAGGGCAACGATGTACTCCTCGGCGGCAGTCACGCCGCAGTCCTTCGAGTTCATCGACCATCTCCTTTGGCCGATGGAGCAGACAGATTTGCCCGAGGCAAAAGTCAGGAGGAGGTGGTGGGCGTACAGTTCGATGGTCGAGCATCCATAGGATAATGAATCGATCGAGTACGGTGTGCCGTTTGTGAGGGTGCATAGACAGCCAAGCCACAGGAGTATTCGTTCTCCCACCGCAAGAGGAGGTCGGATGGCGCGATGTTGCTTCCCCGCCGTTCTCCATGGTTCCTTCGATGCTCGCCTCGTTTCTACGGCGGTGATAGGGTTTAAGGAAAGCTTCGCACTAACCTAATCTTCCATCTGCTCATGCTTACAATCAGTATGACGGCTAATGAAAATCATGCTTACAATCAGTCTCCGAGTACTAGGACAATCACCCTAAAGTAGCTCTGGACCTTTGGGTCAAATTTGTGACACTGTGTACAAATAAAGAAAACTAAATTGGTGCTTCTTTCAGAAAAGAGTACTCCCTAGAAAACTGCCAATATAAGCTACTGGTATTTGGTTAGAGGATTTGCTGCCGAGAAAGATCCATCCACAGAGAGTGCTACACATCCCACTAGTGGTGGTGGATGCCAATGCATGGATGGAGCATGGTTGGTGTCGGTAATTTTTACTTGGCACACCTCGCACTCTACATATATGTCGGTTCCATCCGTACATTTGTGTAGTTCCACCAAAATGCAGCTGAATAACCCTGTTTGCACAGATAATGAAAAAGCATGATTACATTATAGTGGCACTAGTTGATGAAACATACACTAATAAATAGAACAAAATATTGCAATAGTATCATAGTATGACATGCTGCAAGGGCGAGATGGGCCCTGTGACGCCTCATACGATAGGCCTCATAGTGGAAATCGACCCAATTCTCCTCGATGCATTTTCTACCATGATGAACATCAGTGTACAACGGTAGTACAAGGAGGGGCCTTGAGACATTCCAATCTCTATTTTTGTGTAGATGAACTAAAATTAAGCACCCCAGTTTGCACAAACGCATAAACATTAACAATGGGACTAGTTGATGAAACATATACTAACAAAGAAAAGCACTTTCTTTATCTACATTGGAAATGAAATGATAGAGAGGACACTCGCTCTACTTTAATTGTATTATTACTTCATTTTATCAGTGACACTAGGGTCGAGCAGATGGCAAGCAAGGTGTACCGTGCGTCGCAAGGATGGAGGCCGGGGGTGCTTATACTGGGATGTTGAAGCTCGCTCTTTCAGTCCATATCTTCCCCCTGATGTTTCTGTGGTAGCATGTGGGTTGTAATCCAAACTTGGTTGAGTTGGTGATGCGTCCTCCTACCTGCCTAGCTTATGTGGCGAACTTGTCTCCTGCTAGTACTCAGTCCGTTCTAGTAGTAGTTGCATAACTGCCCGTTTACACTCAGATGTTGTCGGATAATGGTTCTCTATGGTTGGGTTTCTTTAATGAAATCAGAGGAAACCCCCTCTTTCGATATATAAAAAAATCAGTGGCACTAGCGGTGCCAAAACATTGCCTCAAATTAATAGTGCCACTAGATTAAGGTGCAAAATAATAACATTACTGCTTCATCATGGCAATGCCAAAACAGTAGCACAAGAGCAGACTCAACATTCAGGATCTTTGGCAAACGGTTGGACCAAAAAGGATCATACCTCGTGATGGAAACCATATCTGCATTCAACGCCAGCCATCATAGAAGGGATGACAACAGTCACCAACATGGATGATTCAATTCATGGGACCTTTTTGTGCAGTTCACCTAAAATGAAGCAATGTCCCATGAGCTAGCAGCTTCTTCTTCATTAGTTGCAATAAAATTGAGCAACATCAAGGTTTGTTGTGAAGCTCGTGGAATGCTCAAATATAATTTGGATATCATTTGTGCAGTTCAACTAAGGTCAAGCATGAAATGTATATCTCTGTTTGCACAAAAAGGTGGAAAAGAGGGTGACTAACAAGTGATGAAACATACATCAAATAAAAAGAAGCATGTTCCTTATCTGAATGGCAATCCTACAAGCACAATAGCAATTTCTAAAGCAGCAGCATTGCTAGATATTAGTGTGGTGGGCATTAGGATTAACTATGACAACCGTTAAATACGACATTACTTTAATGGTTCCATTGCTTCATTTTACCAGCAACATTACATTAACAGCTGCTACAGAGTTAGTATTTGGGCACGGGAGAGTAGGCGGACCAGGACAATTGCATTTCTAACGAAAAGAAGCAACTTATCTTAATGGGAAATTTAGCATGACATGAAAAATAGTGCCATTGATTCATATTACTGGAGGCATTACATTGAAAACAACTTTGGTTTAACATGTCCTTACTTTTAACAGTGCGATTGCTACATTTTACCAGTGGCATTACATAAGAGGGGCTCGGGACAACAAACATCAGAACATGATATCTGGGTTGGTTTCATTTTTGTTCGGTATAGCCACCTTATGCTGTGTGAGGCTAGCAAATCTAGTGCTGGACATACTCTGTTGACTTGTCCCCTAGTCCCCACTTTCTTTCCTTCTTCAACCAATAGACTGGGTTTATATTGAGTTTGTACTGCGTTTCCCTTTATTTCCCTATAAGACCAAGAGACCAGTTGGATAGCCAGTCTCTGCTACTTTTCGCCCCCATTGTTTCCTCTTTCGACCAAGTCCTTGATCCAGGTAACAAATCTTCCACACACCCTACCCCCTTTCTTCCTTTTTTGAACCAAGTTGTACTAGATTCGAGTGCATGAACTAGTTTTACCTCTTAACAGTAAAAATTTATGTGGCTTTCGAACAACCGATTGATCCTATCTACGAGGGGGCCTGAGAAATAGTAAAAGATACAAATGCAGCGATGTCAGGAGCTGGGGATGTAGAGCAAGGCTGGTTTCAAAGGAAGTTATACCTGAGGGTTGCCAGGATGTCGCTAGGTGGGTGTCGGGGCGGACGGGGTCCCCCGCGAGCACCTATGGGGCCGGAGCCCCTTTCGTTGTCCGGTGAGGGGGGCGGAGGGAGCACGGAGAGCAGATCGAGGCGAGCACACGGGCGGTTTACCCAGGTTCGGGCCGCGATGGACGCGTAAAACCCTACTCCTGCTTGGTTGTATTGAACTGGAGAGCTCGGGAGCTTGGAGAGCTAGCTGCACCGAGCGTATGGCTGTCTGGATTCCCAATCTCCGAACCCCGGAACCCCCGAACCCCCTCTACGTTGCACACGGGCCTCCTTTTATAGCGCAAAGGGGTCACCGACAGGTGTCAACGTAAGAGAAAGGGGTAAAAGTGTAAAAGGGGTGGTAGTTGTAACAGTGCGGGAACAGTGGCGCTGCAGCGCGGCACAGTGTTATCATACCTACTTCTGACGGTAGGGGACAAGGGCATTAAATGCCCGTCACGGTCGCCTGGACAGCACCGAGGCGGACCGTTAGGTGCGCCACCGCTCGCCACGATGGTGGTTGCATGCCTCCGCATGCCCCAGGCTGCGCGGTGCCCCGCCACGTGCCCTTGGGGGATGCCCCGGAGCGACGCGTGGGCGGGCGAGCTGGAGCGCAGTCCTGAGGTGGCGATTTGCCGCGGCAAGTGGCTTGTCGCGGGGGTCGTCTTCCTGTGCCCGATAGCTTGCCGGCTATCAGGCCTTGCCGGGGCGCATGGCGCGCTGTGGCGGGCTTCTCTCGTGGTGCCTGGGTTCGGCCTTCCCGACAAGCTCCTCTTGTTGGGGTCTCGATCTTCTGTCTCTTATACTTTGTTCTTGGATGGTATTACATGGGCTCAGTCGTCCCGGCAAGCTCCTCTTGCCGGGGTCTTGTCTTCTTGGCCCGGCAAGCTCCTCTTGCCGGGGGCCTTGTCTTCTTGGCCCGGCAAGCTCCTCTTGCCGGGGGCCTTGTCTTGAATGCTTGGTCTTCTCTTGGCGCTTCCTGGGGCGGGCCCCGCCGCAGGGCGCTACAACTGCCCGTGCACAAGTCTGGGGTACTAAGGTACCCCTACTTTAGTACACCGACAAGAGCCCCCGGGCCTGGGCCACACACGGTGTCGAGCGTCGTTGGGCCAGGCCCTAACAGTGCACGGGCACGCGTGGCCTTGGTCGCGCTGCTCCTTAACTCCGCATCCGTCGCACCTTCCCCAGGCGGCGCGCGCTTATCGCGGCGTCGCGGGGGCGAGGCGTGCGGGGTGAGCGTGACGTGACCGCGTGGACTAGGCCGCCTGCCCCTTTCTTTTATCTCCTTTCCCTGCCGCTGTTAAATATGCCATGGAAACGGCTGGTTAGAGCAGCAGTAAGGCATTTTGCAATATAACTTTTTATCTTAGGCAATGCATCCCACTGTTATCTCCTCTACTTGACCGGCGCCTTGTTTGTTTCCGCCCTACGTTTTCGGGGACTTGCCGGCGTAGGCCTCCGCCTTGCCACGGGCGCCGAGTGCGGGACGTCAGCGACCCGCTGGCGGGGCTACCACCGGCAAGAAACCTCGCCGCGGCTGGTTGCCGCTCACTCAGGTTGTTGAGCAGGCTCAAGGCAAAGTAAACGGTGCGACTGCGGTCGCAGCACGCTTAGGGTGCCGGGCGAGCTCGAAACAAAGTGAGGACGCTACTCGGGGTGTAGCACACTCAAGTCGTTGAGCGGACTCGAAACGAAATGAGGGCGCAACCAGTCTCGTGCCGGTCCTTCCGCGCTCAGGCCTCTCAACCAAGGCTCGGTCGTTCGAGGGAGATAACTCTTAAAAATTGATGGGACAATTGCTCGAGCTCCGGCAACTTATCTTTTCTTATCGCTTGCCGCCCGGTAGGGTAAAACCTCCCTGGGCAGCATCCAGCCCATCCTGGGGGTAGGCAAAGGCGCAGGTCCTCACGACCCTCCGGGGCTAGGCGTAGCTATGCTTGGGGATCCGCGCCCCTCTCTGCGCCAAGGATCACATGCAACTGCGGCAAGACTTGGGCAGAGAGGATGGTTGGCGGAACGGGTTCCGGCAACCGCGCTGGCAAGATTCCTCCCACGGTCGGCGTCAACTCGTTCGGCACCCCGGCGGACGAGGCGCGCCGGGGAACGAGGTCGCCTTTCTCGTGACTTCTGGCGCTAACTTCTGCGGCTACGGGAGCGGCGCAGAGTTCGCTGGAGGCGAATCGTTCGCCCAGCGGCCAGAAGGCGGTCCTCCTCAAGGAGCAGCTGCTTCTTGCCCAGTCTCTGCGCGAGTGGATACTCGAGGAGGGACGCACACGAGCCCGTGGGAAAGAATGCCAAAGCTTGTCGGGAACCCCCGCTTCAACTGGACAGATCCTCGGATCCGCAGGAGCGGATTGTTCCTCAGCGCTCGGGCTGCTGATCTGCTTGCCGGAGCAAGGCTTATCGGGGACACCTGCTTCGACTGGACGGATCCCGGGATCCGCAGGAGCGGGCTGTCCCCCGGGTTCCCCCTACCTGGCGCGCCAAAGATGTCGGGGCGGACGGGGTCCCCCGCGAGCACCTATGGGGCCGGAGCCCCTTTCGTTGTCCGGTGAGGGGGGCGGAGGGAGCACGGAGAGCAGATCGAGGCGAGCACACGGGCGGTTTACCCAGGTTCGGGCCGCGATGGACGCGTAAAACCCTACTCCTGCTTGGTTGTATTGAACTGGAGAGCTCGGGAGCTTGGAGAGCTAGCTGCACCGAGCGTATGGTTGTCTGGATTCCCAATCTCCGAACCCCGGAACCCCCGAACCCCCTCTACGTTGCACACGGGCCTCCTTTTATAGCGCAAAGGGGTCACCGACAGGTGTCAACGTAAGAGAAAGGGGTAAAAGTGTAAAAGGGGTGGTAGTTGTAACAGTGCGGGAACAGTGGCGCTGCAGCGCGGCACAGTGTTATCATACCTACTTCTGACGGTAGGGGACAAGGGCATTAAATGCCCGTCATGGTCGCCTGGACAGCACCGAGGCGGACCGTTAGGTGCGCCACCGCTCGCCACGATGGTGGCTGCATGCCTCCGCATGCCCCAGGCTGCGCGGTGCCCCGCCACGTGCCCTTGGGGGATGCCCCGGAGCGACGCGTGGGCGGGCGAGCTGGAGCGCAGTCCTGAGGTGGCGATTTGCCGCGGCAAGTGGCTTGTCGCGGGGGTCGTCTTCCTGTGCCCGATAGCTTGCCGGCTATCAGGCCTTGCCGGGGCGCATGGCGCGCCGTGGCGGGCTTCTCTCGTGGTGCCTGGGTTCGGCCTTCCCGACAAGCTCCTCTTGTCGGGGTCTCGATCTTCTGTCTCTTATACTTTGTTCTTGGATGGTATTACATGGGCTCAGTCGTCCCGGCAAGCTCCTCTTGCCGGGGTCTTGTCTTCTTGGCCCGGCAAGCTCCTCTTGCCGGGGGCCTTGTCTTCTTGGCCCGGCAAGCTCCTCTTGCCGGGGGCCTTGTCTTGAATGCTTGGTCTTCTCTTGGCGCTTCCTGGGGCGGGCCCCGCCGCAGGGCGCTACAACTGCCCGTGCACAAGTCTAGGGTACTAAGGTACCCCTACTTTAGTACACCGACAGTGGGCGGCGGGAGGCTGGATCTTCCCACACTACGGCAGCGAGGAAGAAAGGGTCAGAGGTGTAGGATCGAAAGTATTTCTAGAGGGGGGTGATTAGACTACTTGACCAATTAAAAATCTATCCTTTTCCCAATTTTAGTCTTTTGCAGATTTTAGCTATCTTAGCACAACTCAAGCAATCTTAACACGATTCAAGCAAGCATGCAAAGAGTATATGAGCAACGGAAAGTAAAGCATGCAACTTGCAAGAATGTAAAGGGAAGGTGAGGGAGTCCTGGATTAGGGGGTGTTCGGATAGCCGGACTATACCTTCGCCGGACTCCTGGACTATGAAGATACAAGATTGAAGACTTCGTCCCGTGTCCGGATGGGACTTTCCTTGGCATGGAAGGCAAGCTAGGTGATGCGGATATTCAAGATCTCCTACTATTGTAACCGACACTGTGTAACCCTAACCCTATCCGGTGTCTATATAAACCGGAGGGTTGTAGTCCTTAGACAACCATCATCATACACAATCATACCATAGGCTAGCTTCTAGGGTTTAGCCTCCTTGATCTCATGGTAGATCTACTCTTGTACTACCCATATCATCTATATTAATCAAGCAGGAGTAGGGTTTTACCTCCATCAAGAGGGCCCGAACCTGGGTAAACATCATGTCCCTTGTCTCCTGTTACCATCCGGACTTGACGCACAGTTCGGGACCCCCTACCCGAGATCCGCCGGTTTTGACACCGACAAAAGGGTTTGGAGAATTCAAACGCAATTGGAGACACGGATGTTTGTCGTGGTTCCGATAGGTGGTGCTATCGTACATCCACGTTGATGGAGAATAAAACCCACGAAGGGTAATGGTTGCGCGAGTCCACGGAGGGCTCCACCCATGAAGGTTCCACGAAGAAGCAACCTTGTCTATTCCATCATGGCCATCGCCCATGAAGGACTTGCCTCACTAGCGGTAGATCTTCACGAAGTAGGCGATCTCCTTGCCCTTACAAACTCGTTGGTTCAACTCCACAATCTTGTCGGAGGCTCCCAAGTGACACCTAGCCAATCTAGGAGACACCACTCTCCAAGAAGTAACAAATGGTGTGTTGATGATGAACTCCTTGCTCTTGTGCTTCAAATGATAGTCTCCCCAACACTCAACTCTCTCTCTCACAGGATTTGGATTTGGTGGAAAGAAGATTTGAGTGGAAAGCAACTTGGGGAACGCTAGAGATCAAGATTCAGTGGGAATGGAATATCTTGGTCCCAACACATGAGTAGATGGTTCTCTCTCAGAATATGTGTATTGGAAGTGTAGATATGTTCTGATGGCTCTCTCCAAGAATGAAGAGTGGGTGTAGGGGTATTTATAGCCTCCACACAAAATCTAACCGTTACACACAACTTACCAATCTCGGTGAGACCGAATTAAGAAACTCGGTCGGACCGATTTAGCAAACCTAGTGACCGTTAGGATTTTCGATGGGACTGAAACGCAACTCAGTAGGACCGATATGGTTAGGGTTAGGGCATAACGTAATCTCGGTGTGACCAATTACACAAACTCGGTGGGACCGATTTTGGTAATAAGCTAACCAGAGAGTTGGTCAGGTAAACTCGGTGGGACCGATTTGCTCATTTCGATGAGACCGAAATGTTACAAAGGGGAAACAGAGAGTTTACATTTCAATCTCGGTGGGACCGATCGCTCATCTCGGTAGGACAAAAACGTTACGAAGGGAAACAGAGAGATTGCAACCCCATCTCGGTGAGACCGAGATCCCTATCGGTGAAACCGATTTTCCTAGGGCTTGTGGAAGTGGCTATGACATCTGACCTCGGTGGCGCCGGATAGAAAGAATCGGTAGGGCCGAGTTTGACTTTTGGTTTAGGTCATATGTGGATGTGGGAAGGTAGTTGAGGGTTTCGGAGCATATCACTAAGCACTATGAAGCAAGAACCTCATCAAGCAACACCTCATCCCTCCTTGATAGTATTGGCTTTTCCTATAGACTCAATGTGATCTTGATTCACTAAAATATAAAATGTAGAGTCTTGAGCTTTGAGCTTGAGCCAAACTTTTCCTGAAATATTAATCTTGGAATAGTGTTAGCTCAATGAGCTATATGTTGTTAGGAATTACCAAAACCACCCAGGGATAGTTGCACTTTCAATCTCCCCCTTTTTGGTAATTGATGACAACATATAGATCAAAGCTTCGACGAATGATAATAAGAGTGAAAAACATTGTCGCTTTGAGAAGTATGTGAAAAGCAAGAGCTCCCCCTAAATTTGTGCATAGTTTAAGATTTGCTTTGGACTGCATATGCACAATGAGTTAGGATCATGGGTTACTATTCCATGTCACATACATCTTGGTGGAGCGCTCAAAATGATAATAATTAAATACATGCACTCATCACCAAGCAAAGTGAATGATCATATAGGGATATAATGATAATGTCATCCAACAAGCATTAAAGTAGCATATGATCAAACACACATGATCACCAAGTATCACACACAAGCATAAAGTATCTCAATCAACAAATAAAGTTCAACCACCAAAGCAAGAGGGAATAAAAAGCAACTCGAAGCCTATGATCTATACATTTTTCTCCCCCTTTGGCAACAAGTTACCAAAAAGTTCATAGAAAATGCATAAAACTAAATCATCTCTCAGGCTTGGTATTTAGGTGGTGGTGTCCGGAGAACTCCAAGAATGAAGGCTTCAGTCGATGCAGATGGAGCTATTGGAGTAGGTGCTGAAGCTGGTGGCACTAAAGCTGTAGCTGGTGCAGATGAAGTGGCTCTGGTGTCTGTTACTGGCACTGTAGTTGACCTCTGAGCTCGAGGCACTCTGGCAAATGCCTCAGTGGTTGTCTTGCCCTTCCTCTCCTGCATATCATCCTGAAGTTGCTCCACAACAGACTGGATCTCAGTTACCTTCACATCCATGTCATAGAACTTCTGCTCCATGATTCTTTCCAAGCTCTCCTGGTTTCGAGTCAGGGTGGCCAGTCCTTTCTCAATCCTTAGAGTGGATGCAATCAAGTAGCCAAGCTGATCTTGCTTGATCTTCAGAAGATACTGAGATGCCTCTTCCATATGTTCCTTGGAAGTTTTCGTGGAAGGCGTCTTCCAAGTCCTCCCAGTTGCCAATAGAGTTTGTTGGCAGACTGTTTAACCAGTATCGAGCTGGTCCTTTGAGTTATAGTGGCAGGTATTTGATGGCATGGAGGTCATCGCCACAGGCCATGTGGATATGGAGGAGGAACTCCTCGATCCATACCGCGGGATCAATTGTTCTGTCGTATGATTCGATATTCATGGGTTTAAACCCGTCTGGGAATTCATGCTCCATTACTTCGTCTATGAAGCAAAGAGGGTGTGCGGTGCCTCTGTATTGGGCCACACTGCGACGTACCTCCGATGGAGTCCATTTGCGGTTTTCGGCCCGGGTGTGGCTAGGTTTGTCATGTCCGAATAGGTAGCCATCGTCACGTATCGACGCACGTCCTCGCGATCTGTAGATCGGTCTTGTATGTCCTGCTCTACTGTCTAGGCCTTGTCGAAGGTCGTATGTGTGATCCCGAGCTATTTTATCCCTTCCTTTATGGCGAGGTGGGGTGGTATGGTGTTCGGCTTGAGTTGCCGCGTTATCCCGATTGCGTGGCGGCCGGCCAGCCGCGTTGCACGATGGTGGTACAGGCTCCAGCGCCTCATCATCAAACTGAGGCAGCAATTGGCTCTTCGGGTAATTTTTGGCTGGGCCACTAAGGCCATATTCCTCAGCAGCTAGGACTTCGGTCCATCTATCACTGAGCAGGTCTTGGTCAGCTTGAAGCTGCTGCTGCTTCTTTTTCAGGCTCCTTGAAGTGGCTATTAGCCGGCGTTTGAAGCGCTCCTGCTCGAGAGGTTTCTCAGGCACGATGAAATCCTCGTTGTCGAGGCTATCCTCATCCTCGGAGAGCGGAAGATAATTACTATCCTCTGAGTCTTCGTGTATGGCCCGTTCATCGGGGCTGACGTACCCGTCTTCCCATTCATCCTGTTCGGAGATTGTGCCAATAGGGTCTTCATTGTCCTCGGCATCGTCCGGAGTATTGTCTTCTCCGGTGCCGGTGTTGTTGACTTTTGCATGACATGACTTAGAGCGGTGCCGCTGCTTCCGGCATATGGGTTGTGTCTCAAGAAGTTTGTCCTCAACTGGACCCTCTTTGTCATCGTTGTTCGTTTCTTTAGGTGTATCCACCATGTATACGTCATATGAGGAAGTGGTCATCCATTGTTCGGTAAACGGCAGATTTTGGGCCTCCCCCTCTCCGGCATCGTCGTCCATACCATCGATGTCTTCGGAGTCGTAGTCAAGCGCGTCGGTTAAGTCCTCGATAGTGGCTATGTAGTGAGTGGCGGGTGGGAAACGAAATTCCCCATCATCAGCCTCGAGTTCAAACCGGATATAGTTCGGCTGTGAGTCTCCCGCCAAGGACAGATTTTTTAATGAGTTTAGTACATCGCCAAAAGGCGAGTGTCGGAAGACGTCTGCTGTGTCGAATTCGAAGATCGATAACTGATTGAGCTTCGTGTCCGCGGACGCGCATGGTTCGGAGCTTATAACTGGAGACGAGTCTGGAGTTCCGGTGACAAAGATATCACATGAGGTTAATTCTACGTGCGGCTCCAACATCGCGGAATCCGCGGACTCTATGGTGGGCTTGAGCTCCCCGCCCTCGGATGGTGCAATCTGCTCCGGATCTAGGGCCGGAGTAGTTACAGGTGCAATTTCCTGAGTACGGATCGGTGACAGATTTAGGTCATGTTCACCGTAGGGACAAGGAGCGGCTGTCGTGGTCTCAAAGCCGTCGAAGATCAAGTCTCCACGGATATGTGCGACGTAATTCAAGCTCCCAAATCTGACCTGATGGCCAGGGGCGTAGCTATCGATCTGCTTCAGATGGCCAAGCGAGTTGGCCCGTATTGCAAAGCCACCGAACATGAAGATCTATCCGGGGAGGAAGGTTTCCCCTTGGACAGCATTGTTGTTTATGACTGAAGGATCCATCAACCTTCTGAGGACAACACAGTGGAACTCTCAATGAAAGCACCAATGTCCGTGTCAAAACCGGCGGATCTCGGGTAGGGGGTCCCGAACTGTGCGTCTATGGGTGGTGGTAACAGGAGATGGGGGACACAATGTTTACCCAGGTTCGGACCCTATCTATGGAGGTAATACCCTACTTCATGCTTGATTGATCTTGATGAATATGAGTATTACAAGAGTTGATCTACCATGAGATCGTGATGGCTAAACCCTAGAAGTCTAGCCTGTATGACTATGGTAATGAATATCTCTCGACCCTCCAGACTAAGTCCTCCGGTTTATATAGACACCGGGAGGATCTAGGGTTACACAAGGTCGGTTACAGAGAAAGGAATCTACATATTTGATCACCAAGCTTGCCTTCCACGCCAAGGAGAGTCCCATCCGTACACGGGTGCAGTCTTCGGTCTTCGTATCTTCGCAGCTCATCAGTCCGGCCCATGGTTAACAGGCCGGACGCCCGAGGACCCCTTAGTCCAGGACTCCCTCAGGGGGGCTGCTAGCTCTACTTCACACTTTGTTAGGTGAACCTCGGTTGGGGGGCATGCATTCATAGCTTAGGATTCCCTTCGTGCGCACACGAGGGAGGGGGCTACTAGCTAATTTGCACTTTGCTACGGTGAACCTCGGTTGGGGGGCATGCATTCATATAGAGCTTAGGATTCCCTTCATGCCGACACGAGGGAGGAGGGGGCTGCTAGCTACTTCGCACTTTGCTAGGTGAACCTCGGTTGAGGGGGAGGGGCATGCATTCATAGCTTAGGATTCCCTTCATGCCGACACGAGAGGGTGGGAGCAAGCAATACCATGCGCTTTGTGAGAGAGGTGCCACATCGAAGTTGCATTTGGTATTTGAAAATCAAACCACCCTTTTGATACATAAATTTGGTCCACATGCAAGTGTGTTCGTGTTCTGACCCTCTCCTGTGTCATTTTTAGCCAAATTTATGAACAGTAGACAAGTCGGATGACGCAACAGACACGGTTCACTCAAACTAACTGTGTGCCACGCCGGTGCACCAGTCACGTAGACATCTGCACAGTACATTGAGCTCCACGAGGCTCCCCCTCTCAAAAATATCTGCCCGCTTTGAGGGTTTTTCTGTTTCATAACACACGGTTGTTATCTCTGGACCGTGTGCGATGTTTCTTATTCCCAATCCTTCCTGCATCGAAAATATCTTCCCGCCTCGAGGGTTTTTCTTTTTCATAACACATGGTTTTTATCTCCGGACCGTGTGCGATGCACTATCATCAAAATTTTCAATAGCCCGTCATTTCACTCCAGCGTTTGACTCCCGCGTAGTAAAATTTTCATTACCCGCGTCATTTCCTCGAACACCCCCCCCTCCACACACACATACACAACAAAACCTCCCTGGTCGAGCGCGCACACACACACCCTCCTTCGCTCGAAACCCTAGCAAAGTCCCTACCGCCGCTACCGCCGCCGCCGCCGCAAGGCCTCCATTGTCAACATTTGCCGGTTTGCCCGTGCAGCTTACCCACCGATCTCCATACCCAGGCCGCCCTAAGTTTCTTAGATGACGCCTGCCAAATGCCCCCTTTCCCACAGATCCCCATCCCCATCCCCATCCCCCACTCCAGAGCGTCACAGCCTAAGCCGGACTACGCTTCCCGTGGAGCTCGAGGAGCGACTGGCGCAAAAGAGGTGTATAGCGGTCTCTTCGCCCGACGTCACCATGGAAGCTGACGACTATTACTGGCGGCAGGCACTCAAGCAGCGGGCTAGAGTATTCGGGCATGTCTCGTCCGCCGGCTACGACATCGAGGTCATCGACAGCGACGACCTGAGGTGGGTTGTGTCACATGTTAAGTGGCCCACCCTCAACCCCTCGGGTTCAACCGTCGCCGATCTCATCCATGGCCCCGCCGCTGATCTCCTATGGCTGGCTGTCAACAATTTGCCATTCTACATCGCCATCGAGCCCCTTTTGTCATTTCTGAAGGACACATTCTGCGACGCTGGCTTGGGATACACAGCTTCCAAGTCAAACCTCATCGACGGCGACCACGAGGAGGGCACCCTCTCCGGCTCTTCCAAGGGGAAAGAGCCCATCTACTCTTCCAAGGGGAAAGCGCCCGTCTGCGACATCAGGGAGGGCACCCTACTGTCGTGCTCTTCCAAGGGGAAGGAGCCCATCTGCGACAACATGGAGCGCATCTAGGGTCCATGCTCTTCCCATGGGAACGAGCCCATCTATGACAAGTGAGGAAACCCATGATTTGTTTATTTCAATTGTTCACAATGTGATGCTATATATGTGCAATTATTTACTGTGCAGTACATTTCATCAATCAAGTTTTAAACATACTGATAGGAATGCATATATTTGCTTGTTTTTAAGCCTGTTATAGCTAGCATATGCCTCCTTTAAAGTTTTTTGATTGTTCGGTTGTTTGTAGTTAGCATATGTTCAGTTTCGAATGCTATCTTTGGTTGTTCGTAGTATGCCTTGTTCATTCCAGTTATTCACAACGTGATATTCTATATGTGCAAGTATGAACTGTGCAGTTCAATTTCATCAGTACCAGTTTCAACAATACCACTATGAATGACTACATTTGGTTGTTGCATCTTGTAGTTAACACGCCTCACCATTTTTATTTAACCATAACCAGTGTACTTAGACCGGCACAATACCAGTTTGAATGACCATGTTTGCTTGTTGTTAAATGTTAGGCCTATTGCAGTTAGCACACCTTTCCACTTGTTTTGCTTTACTAGCATGCTTAAACCTGCACACCGAAGCTATCTTTTGGAGATTATTTTGTCTGCCATGTGTAATTTTGGTTGATGTTTAGCCTGTTGTGCTTAACATGCTTCTTGATGTACCTACACAGGACAATTTTGGGAACGACTGTTGTTTTCCATCGAGGTTAGTTTCATCACATGGCTTATATCTCCTCACTGTTCAGGATATCCGTAGCTGGTACCATATAGGTCGGCGACTGATAAGGGACTAATCAGTGAATCCGACTTTTAACTGAATATATCTACAACCCATTTTTCCTTAGGTTAACTAGGGCCATATGTAATATATATGAGGCTACATAGCAACATGCAGTGTACTTAATGTCTAAATATGCAATCCTAGGCTACATAGCAACAAGGAAGAGTGTCACATTAATGTTCTAATGGTGTCTAGATATACGTCGAAGAGCAGCAGCAACAACAGCAACAACACAACACTGTTTGGATACTCAACTTAGCTAGAGGTTAGAGTTAGTTTCTAGATCATTAAGAACCATGTACTAACTCCATCCAAAGAGTTGTTTGGATGGCAGGGTCAGATTGACATTAAATGCACTAGGAGAACTAGCTCCAATCAGCACCTCTTGGTTTGGATACTAGTTTTTTTGGGTGGGTTATAGATGCAACTAGCTCAAACTAGCCCTCATGTTTAGATATACTTTAGGCCTATTTGAGCCCTAACGGGCTCAAACTAATTGTAACCCATGGATACAGCAGCAGATAATTTTTAAGAATGAACTAAACTCCTTCCGGTCCATAATATAAGATGTTAATTCATCTAATATGTGAGTATATTGGATGTTATAAGATACTCCCTCCGTTCCTAAATATTTGTATTTTTAGAGATTTCAAATGGACTGCCACATATGGATGTATATAGACATATTATAAAAGAGTGTTGTACTACATCATTGTGCAATTGTTGTTTAGCTTCTAATATTAACTTGGTGCTTTTAGGTACATATGCCATTGGTAAAGATCCGCGTTTCGACCCTTTCTGCGTATGGGGCAATGAGATATCGATGAACCTGCATCAAGTGAGGAAGCTGATAAAGATTGTTAGTAAAATGGGTCCAAAGATGGCAATTAAACTATTTGTTTACACTTTATCCAAGACAACAGCGAACTGCAGGATGGTAAGTAAGAACTCTGCAGCCTTGTTTTTACTGCCCATAATGAGTTGTGTTAGATGACAATGTCTGAAATCTTATTCCTTTGCAGTGGTTACCAAAGCAGTTTACTCAAGATTACCTCTCAGACTACATGATTGGTGGGCATGCAAAGGTTAAAGTATTTCTACCAGAACATGATGATTATCTAGATGTTTTCATGAAGACCGTGAAGGATGGGTGGTCGGCCATCACAAGGGGTTGGACTAGAGTCGTGTGTGCCTTCTGCATGGAGGAGGGCACAATAGGGCATTCCGCTTCGCCTTGTTCAGCAACCAGAATATATTTCGCCTCTTTCTTTGTGTCTTTAATAGTACAAGTATACAACTGTGGTTCATCATTCATTATTTGGTTCTTATGTAAATCTTGAACATACGTGCCTACGAATCGAATAATGCATTGGTTGTTTGAACCTGATGGATGTGAATAAAGTTGTAGCATACATTCAAATTCAAATCCAAATCCGGTACAATTTGGAAAAGCGGCAATTAAATTATGGTGAAATTACGCTCTCCAGGTTGTTTCACCACACATGGTTGGTAAAACACATATGTTTGCGATATGCACCATAATCCGAGACGGTTCACGGAGAGGAAACGTGTGCAAGCATGCACACAGTTGCCATCTGCAAAGCGTGTGCGATGTTAGACAATATCACAAACGGTGCGGGCAAACTAAACGTTTGTGTCAGTTGCCTTATCGTATATGATTCGCAACCATGAACTTTTTCTGATGAAGTATGCATTGTAAACGTTGCACCACAAAATAGCGTGTGCGATAGTTGTTGTGTCCGACGATGTTACGACTGTCCGGCGGTTCGTAATCCTGACCGACACTCGTACGACGATTAGCTAATCTTCTTAACGGTGAATCCTTTGTGATGGGCCGCACATCATGCACGTTCTATAATAGTGAACCGTTTGTGATGGGCCGCTCATTGTAAGCATAGCACCACAGAATACCGACTGTGATGGCAATGTGAGCAGAAACGAGTAGGAGTACTGTAGGGGCCCTATCCCCGACGGTTTCTGGGTCGTGTGGGAAGGACCCCCTATCACCCACACTCACTTGGCGACGGATCCAAATGCCGTCGGGAAAGGGGTTTTAAACCGTTTGATTAGGACCGACGCGCACCAGTGGTAGTATCATACATGGTTTAGATTCCGAACATCTAGCTAGAGCATACATGTACTATGATTTGAATTCAACATAAAATGGATGCATATATTTGAATTTGAGATCGTATGTACATGTAGTTCGTATTTATATAGGAATTTATTACTCCTATATTCATGTCATGTGTTGTGAAGATAATATTTAGATGGTTGTATAACTAACCCGAGTACATTCCCATTCAAACAGGGAAAATGTACTCAAATTTAGTCCATATGCTAGACAACATGAATTGTTTTTTTATTGTTGAGGGAAGTGCAAATTGATTTGGTACTGTACATGTTATGTTTTTTATCCCGATTCTTTTGGTTTTTTTGTTGTGTATTTGAATGCATTTCTAGTAATATAGTAAAACGGGACATGGCACTCTCTAGTGATGAGGTGCGAATTGTCTTTTCTTTTGTACATGCTAAGCTTGTTCTCCCGAGATATCAAGCCACGCCTTGTTATGCCAAAATTTCAAGCTAGCATCTATGTCTATCGTGCTACGAAACTCCCACCTCTTCAACCCGCGCCTTGTTACCCCGAAATATTTAAGATATATCTTTGTCTTATTGTGCTCCAAAAACTCCCTCCATCTCAACCTGCGCCTTGCTATCCCAAAATTACAACGCGCACGAAAAATCCCACCTCCAATGAAATCCCGACACATGAAATGCATGTGATACCCCTGAACCGAAAGAACCGCCTAGCTCAAATCGGTGGGGTTACTTTTGTAACTTACCCCACATTTCAAACAGGCGCGTCCCTAAGCCATGGTTCCCCCCTCCCATCCCATTTGCCCACCCATTCAAACACTGAGGCCGCGAAAACCTGCGAAGCACCACACACCATCCTCCGTCCGCCACCCAGTCGGAGCCTCTTCCACGACGATGTCGTCCACAACAACACCTCGACGTCCCTCATCCACCGCACCAGATGAGGATCCGCCATCGATCTCGTCGTCCCGCCGGTTCAGCCACCCCGTCCTCCACATCCAAGGAGCTGCCCCAATGTTCCTCTCGTCTTTCGCGCCATCTCCATTCCCGCACCACCGTCTTCACCTGCACCACCGGAAGAGCAGCATCATCACCGTTTCCTCGGAAGAAGCTGAGGCCTAATCGGAGCCACCAAAGAGGTTCTACACTAATCGCCGCATTTTCTTCTTGATTCGGTCTCACGGTGCTGCCGGCGCTTGGTCTCGAGCCGACATGACGCGGCTCCATCCACGCCGGTGTCGCCAGCCACTTCCTCCACGGCGTCGCTCCCACGACGACGACGTCCACATCAGTAGGAGCTGCTACTGCTTTGGCTCTCGCCCGCACTGCTGCTCTGCTCTTGCTCTTTGTCCCCTGCCTGGTATGCTCTTGCTCTTGCTCGCGCTGTTGCTCTTGCTCTTCCTCTTGCTTGTGCTGCTGCTCTACTCTTGCGCGTGCTGCTGCTGCACGAGCAGCAGATCATGCTCTCCCTCGAGCCCCTGCAGCTGCTACCTGAGATGTTGCGACACGACCAGCTGCCTCGGCTCTCGCATGCGCTGCTGCTCCGGGCGCTGCTGCTGCTACTGCTTTTCTGCTACTAGTGCGTTCAGTTTCGATAGTAAAATTCAGTTTCGACAGCAAAATTCAGTTTTGACAGTTAAATTCAGTTTAGACAGTTAAGTTTAGAGATGAGTGGCTGATGTATTTTACATCTAGCACTTTGTGGTTATGTATTTTATGTTATCTATTGGAGATGCTATTAGAATTCCACTCAGGTTAACATTGTATTTCTTGTCCTGCTTCAGACTCGTCATCGTACAACTCACAGGAGCTGCTCCAACGATCAAACCCTCCATTGCAGTGGAGCAGTACCCGAGGCTCCACCTCTAGACACCTAAGATCTTCTTCCCTTCCTCTGATAGCCAAAATAGCCGGAGCATCCTAACCGCCCAACCCAATCACGCTGAGATCGACATGGCTTCGCCAAAGAGGTTGTACACTTGTTGCATCGCTTTTTTACTCTACATGTTATATATATTATCCACCGGGCACACGTAGTAACGTGAAATATGGTTAGTTTCTCCTACTATATGACAAGCAGTGAGGTACCAGGCAACTTAGCTATCCGTGATGGACTCTCTTGAATGCCATCATTATTTATCTCTGCGCGTTTGAGCTGTGCATTTGTAGATGGGCCAGGGAGTTGAGCTAGTAGGGGAGTGTCCTGGGTCCAAAGTAGTAGAAGTAGCACAGAAACATTTTTTAGTGTAGGTTTTTCCCTCCTCATGCCTTCCTAGTAGAATCGCCAGTGCTTCAAAGGACAACTGAAGGAAAAACATAGGAATTGGAAAGTTTCCTATGGTACTACTATTCATGCATTTGGTTCAAATGAATGGAGAAATGGAAAACTGTAGGATTTGTTCCTTTAGTGTCTCCTTGAAAGAAAAACCATAGGAATTTTAATATCCACTTGTCCTCCTTTTCAAATTCCTATTCATGAAGCACAAGACTAAGAGATAGTAGCATAATAGCATTATAACCATACATTTTCTTGTGGTTTGACTTAATCTCACCATGCTTCTTTGCATCATGTGATCTTCCAATTCTTGTGAACCATACACCCAGATTGGCAGAAATCCAGTGTTTTAAAATTCTCTGTTTTGCACGTGCATTCCTATCATATTCATATGTATTTCGTATCCCTGCATTATTAGAATCCTCAAATTCAAACAAACCCTTACAGAATTTCTTCTGTTACAGATATGTGTTAAAGAAAACCTTGTGTGGCTTGTTCCGCTCCTGCTGTGCTTTGTTCCACCCCAGCTCCGTTGCTCCAACGACGAAAGGGTTCACCTGTAACGCCCCGGATGTAACTTGCCATATTTGTAATCCAACTCTTGCCATTTTCGGCTATGTGATATGATATTTCCTCCGTGGTTGGGTTTCCCTTTGTTTTGTATTTTTTTTCATGTGATGCATTTATTTTCATGTCATCATGTGCATCGCATTCGCATACGTGTTTGTCTCTTAAATTCGAGCATTTTTCCCGTTATCCGTTTTGCAATCCGGCGCTCCTATGTTCCCCGGCGTCCCCTTTTACGTTTCTTCGTGAGCGGGTATTAAACATTCTCGGAATGGACCGAGATCTGCCAAGCGGCCCTGGTATAGCACCGGTAGACCGCCTGTCAAGTTTTGGGTCAATTGGAGTTCGCTTGGTACTCCAACGGTTAACCGGGTAACCGTGAAGGCCTCGTGTGTGTTGCAGCCCAACACCCCTTCAAAACAGCCCAATAACCCATCTAAGACACTCCCATGTCCTCCGCCGTTTGATCACGATCGCGTGGCCGAAAACCGCTCTCCATTTGGAGCTTCCTAGCTCTTTCTACCTATAAAAAGGCCTCCCCCTCCTCCATTTGCGGGCAAAACACCCCTAACCCTAGTCCAAATCCGCCCCGCCGCCGCCGGACGTGTCCGTCCGCGCCGGACACGCCCGCGCCGCCGCCCGCGCCCAATCAGAGCGTGCCACCTGTCGCGCCCCGCCGCCCGTACCGCACCGGCCCGCCCGGGCCCGGGGCCGGCCCCCGCGGCCTGCTGCCGCCGCCCCTCCCGCGGAGCCGCGCGCCCCGCGCCGAGCTCCCGCGCCGCCGCCCGCCTCCGCGCCCTACGCCGCCGCCTCGCCCTCCGCCGGAGCGCGCCGCGCCGCCCGCTGCTCGCTCCCGCCGCCTCCGCCCGCGCCGCGCCGGATCCGCGTCCCGCGCCGCCGCAGCTCGCCGCCGCCGCCGCCTCCGCGCCGTCCCGCCGCCTCCGCGTCGCCGTCGCCGGCCCCGCCTCGGCTTGCGGGCCCGCCGGAGCCGAGATCTGGATCCAGCCACCGGGTTGACTTTTTCCCTCGGATCCGAAATTCTTCTAAGTCCTCATATTATTGCATTATCTTCACATGTTTGTCATGCCATAACTTTGCATCCGTAGCTCCGTTCCGTGCATATAATATGTCGAATTGTTCGCCTCGATGAGTACATAATTTAATTCCATTGCATCATTTTCATTTGAGGTCGTGTTGAAGCCCGAAATGCTGTTAGATTCATGCCATGCCTTACTTTGCTATGTTCTGTTCCTGTAGCATGTTGTTTCATTGCTCTGAACATGTCATCCTGATGTTAGTTTCTGCTATGTTGATATTTTCACAAAGTCTGTGAACCTGTTATCTTTTGCACTTTTGCCATGCTTGTTTGAACCTGTTGTGATGTGATTTAGCCGTAGCTCAGTGTTCATCTTTTGTCGATCATCTTGAGTAGATTTCTGTCATATGCTTTGTTGATATGTTTGGGTGCAGTAGCTTAATTTCTTGTTGCTTGCTAAGTAGCGTCATGCTGTTAATGGCAGATTATCGTCATTCTTGTTTTGCTTGTCATTTGCAAACCGTGCATCCGATTCCGGTGATCTTTATATCGATTTCAACCGAAATCACCTCACCTATCCAGTGAAATACTTGGTTTGCCAAGATTATGCCTTGTTCACCCTTGTCCTTCCGGAGCATGCATATGCATTGCATATCACATCTCGCATATCATGCCATGTTTTGCATCATGTTGCTTGCGCATTGCATCGTGATTGATAATTGTCCCCTTTGCTTGTTTTCTTGCTTTGGATAGAGCCGGGAGACGAGTACGTGAATGAGGAACCTGTTGAGAACGTTTTTGAGGACCAAGCTTTCGACAACTCTGAGAACCTTGCAGGCAAGATGACCATACCCTCGTAATCACTTCTATCTTTGCTTGCTAGTTGCTCGCTCTTTTGCTATGCCTATGCTGCAATACCTACCACTTGCTATATCATGCCTCCTATATTGCCATGTCAGCTCCTAACCATCCATGTCCTAGCAAACCGTTGATTGGCTATGTTACCGCTTTGCTCAGCCCCTCTTATAGCGTTGCTAGTTGCAGGTGAAGATGAAGTTGTTCCTTATTGGAACATGGACTTGTTGTTCCTTGTTGGAACATGTTTACTTGTTGGGATATCACAATACCTCTTATTTAATTAATGCATCTATATACTTGGTAAAGGGTGGAAGGCTCGGCCTTTTGCCTGGTGTTTTGTTCCACTCTTGCCAACCTAGTTTCCGTCATACCGGTGTTATGTTCCCGGATTTTGCGTTCCTTACACGGTTGGGTGATTTATGGGACCCCCTTGACAGTTCGCTTTGAATAAGACTTTTCCAGCAAGGCCCAACATTGGTTTTACCATTTGCCACCTAAGCCTTTTTGCCTTGGGTTCTGCAGACTCAAGGGTCATCTTTATTTTAACCTCCCCGGGCCAGTTCTCCTTCGATTGCTGGTCCAAACTAGAGCCACTTGCGGTGCCGCCCTGAGGCAACTTGGGGTATCTTCGGTTGCCGTACGTAGTGTTCATCCGGATGTGCCCTGAGACCGAGATATGTGCAGCTCCTATCAGGATTTGTCGGCACAATCGGGCGGCTTTGCTGGACTTGTTTTATTACTACCGAGATGTCTTGTAGTCCGGGATTCCGAGACTGATCGGGTCTTCCCGGTAGAAGGAATATCCTTCATTGACCGTGAGAGCTTATAATGGGCTAAGTTGGGACACCCCTGCAGGGTATTATCTTTCGAAAGCCGTGCCCGCGGTTATGAGGCAGATGGGAATTTGTTGATGTCCGGTTGTAGAATACCCGAAGTTGACCTTAATTAAAACACAACAACCGCGTGTGTAACCGTGATGGTCTCTTCTCGGCGGGGTCCGGGAAGTGAACACGGTGTTGGAGTTATGTTTGACGTAGGTCGTTTCAGGATCACTTCTTGATCACTTCTAGCTTCACGACCGTGCTTTGCCTTCTCTTCTCGCTCTCTTTTGCGTTGCAGCCACCATATATGCTAGTCGCTTGCTGCAGCTCCACCTCACTATCCTTTTCCTACCTATAAGCATAAATAGTCTTGATCTCGCGGGCGTGAGATTGCTGAGTCCCCGTGACTCACAGATATTATCACAACAGTTGCAGGTACCAACGATGCCAGTGCAGATGACGCGACCGAGCTCACTTGGGAGTTCGATGAGGAACGTGGCCGTTACTATGTTTCTTTTCCAGATGATCAGTAGTGGAGCCCAGTTGGGGTGATCCGGGGATCTATGTAGCATTTGGGGTAGTCTTCTTTCATTTTGGTACCGTAGTCGGACCTTGAGTGTATTTGAATGATGAATGTTTATTTATGTATTGTGTGAAGTGGCGACTGTAAGCCAACTATGTATCTCTTTCCCTTATGTATTACTTGGGTCGTGTGAAGATTACCTCACTTGCGACATTGCTTTCAATGCGGTTATGCCTCTAAGTCGTGCCTCGACACGTGGGAGATATAGCCGCATCGAGGGCGTTACAAGTTGGTAATCAGAGCCTTCCCCGACCTTAGGAGCCCCCACTGTTTGATCGTCTTTAGTGGCCGAGTTGTGTCTAGAAAAAAATGTTTTGAGTCATTTAGGAATTATATATCGGAGAGTTTAGGAATTCTTTTTACTTCCCAGTCTCCTCATCGCTCTAGTAAGGCATCCTGACGTAGAGTTTTGACTCTTCTCTTCTCAAATTTCACTAAACAAAATTTTTTAGGATCACGGGGGTATTTTACAATCGTTCCGATGGGTTTATGATGACAACATTGTCTTGGTTGCCTCCCGTCAGCAGGGGTTTTAGAGGAGGTGTCCCGGGGAGTTGAGCTCCGAGGTGTTGTCGTCATAATTTTATCGTTGCGGTTTTGGAATACCTGAGTTTAGTACGCCGACATCGAAAATCTCTTTTGTACAGTTGTTGGTGAGATAACCCTGATAGCCCAGTACTGAGGCGAGTGCGGGAGTATTGCCATGACTTGTATAACGGATGTTTTTCGAAGGTCGGAGGTAGATGATTTCCGAGGATTTCTTGGTTATGTGTTGAAGGATGGATACAGCTGGATCTAGGTATTGTTAGTTTGGGTGATATATTTTGTGTCCCCTGTATCCCCAACACCTGATTGCATAACCAGAAAGTTTCGGGAGTTTATAAGTGGGAATTCATGTAGCTCTAGTATTTCTTCCCGCAGATATTTGGTTTGTGATTGGGTAATCCTTACCAAGTATTTGTTCACATTCGTACCTTGTTGATTTTATTCCTTACCTTGTTCTAAGTGGCTTCTCAGCTTATGGAAGTGTGATGCTTTACTTTGGAATTCATTCGTTCATTCTCGTTCGAATGTTTATTGTGAAGACTATATGTTGCTATTTCGTTCCTTTGATTCAGCTTCAATATATCTCTGTCAAGATGCTAATGGATGTCACCCTCTTCAGGATGGCTCCGCCAATGCGTCAGAATCCAGAACGCAATGAAGGGAATCAGGCTAACCCTCCGCCACCACCTCCGCCTCCGGAGGCATGGCGAGCCTTGATGACTGCCACAAATGCCAATGCTCAGATTCTGATTCAGCTCTTGCAAGATCGCAACCAAGGGCAAGCTAATCAAGAGAATCAAGGCCAAGGCAACAATCAGCCGCATTTCGCTTCACTCAACCAGTTCCTTGCTAATCAACCAAAGACCTTCAGCTTCTGTGTCGAGGCCACAGACGCAGATGATTGGCTCGTGGACATCAGCAAGCATTTCGAGTGCAGCAATGTCAGACCTGAGGACTTTGTCAAGTTTGCCTCTTTTCAACTCAAAGATCAAGCTGCTGAGTGGTTCCAGCAATACAAAGATTCCAGAGGAGGTCGTGTGATTACCTGGGATGATTTCCGCCGTGACTTCAAAGCGCACCACATTCCAGAAAGTGTTGTTGAGCTTAAGCGTGAGGAATTCCGCAATCTCAAGCAAGGCACCATGTCTGTCTATCAATACAACACTCAGTTCTAGAAGCTCTCTCGTTTTGCAAGGCAAGACATCCCTGATGAGAAGAGTATGATCTACCAATTCAGGCGTGGTCTCAGAGAAGATCTGCAACTTGCTGTCGTGCTTTTCGAGCCATTAAAGTATGATGAATTCTACAATATGGCGCTGAAACAAGAAGCTGCTCAGCTCAAGTGTGAGGCATCTAAGAAGAGAGTCAGAGACGCAGTTCAGTCTTCTTCTTCCTCACTTGTGGCAGCTAAGCAACAGAAGTTCTGGTTGCCTCCTCCTCCTCCGTTCCGCCAGCCTTATCAACAGAAGAACTCAAGTGGTCGTGGATCTTCCCACCCACCCAACCCTGGCTATCAGAACAAGTCTCAGAACCAAGCTCCAAGGCCAAGTGCTCTTTACCATCGTCCGTTATCAGAGGTGACTTGTAACAAATGCCAGCAGAAGGGTCACTATGCGAACAAGTGCTTCAACCAAAGGCGTCTTCCGCCTCCTCCTGTGAAATCATCCAGCAATGCAGTGGTCAAACATAATCCTAAGCATGCCAAGGTGAACATGTTGAATGCAGCTCAAGCAGAGGATTCTTGTGAAGTGATCATGGGTAATCTTCCTGTTAATGATATTCCTGCCAAAGTCTTATTTGATACTGGTGCATCGCTTTCTTTCATTTCGAGACCTTTTGTTGCCAAGCATGAGTTTGTGACGGAAAAGATTCCTATTCCGTTGAAGATTGTGTCCCCGGGCAAGCAAATGACATCTAATGTTTGTGTCCCGGATGTTTCTATCAAGATGGGCGACTATAGATTCTTGTCTAAACCAATTGTTCTTGGTGACTCTGATATTGATCTTATTCTCGGGATGGACTGGCTCTATAAGCACAAGGCTCAGCTTGATTGTGCTGCCAGGGAAATTCAATTGACTCACTCTTCTGACGATGTGATCATCTATGCCTCTCGTGATGATACCATTCGGTTGTTTTCTCTCAATGAGAATGGTGAATTGGATGCTATCTCTCAGATTCAAGTCGTTTGTGAGTACCAAGATGTCTTTCTAGAAGAGCTTCCGGGTATGCCTCCCCGCCAGCCAGTTGAATTCGTTATTGATCTTGAGCCTGGCATGGAACCCGTTTGCAAGCGTCCTTACAAGCTTGGACCAGATGAGATGAAGGAATTGAAGAAACAACTCGATGAACAAGAGCGTCTGGGTCTTATCAGACCGAGTTCTTCTCCTTGGGGTTGTGGTGTTCTTTTTGTCAAGAAGAAGGATGGCACGGACTGACTTTGCATCGATTACCGTCCATTGAACAAGAAGACTATCAAGAACAAGTACCCACTTCCCAACATCAATGAGCTATTTGAGCAACTCAAAGGTGCTAAGGTGTTCTCCAAGCTTGACCTTCGTATGGGTTATCATCAGATTCGCATTCGTGAAGAAGATATTCCCAAGGCAGCATTCATAACAAGCTTTGGTTCTTATGAATATACTGTCATGTCATTCGGCCTTGTCAATGCTCCTCCAGCATTCACCCGCTTGATGAATTTCATCTTCAACCCCTACATCAACGAATTTGTCTTGGTCTATCTCGATGATATTTTGGTCTTCTCCAAGAATAAGAAGGATCATGCCAAACATTTGTGATTGGTGCTCGACAAGCTCAGAGAGTACCAATTATATGCGAAGTTCTCCAAATGTGAATTTTGGCTTGATGAAGTTCTTTATCTTGGTCATATCATCTCTGCCAAGGGCATTGCTATTAATCCAGAGAGGGTGTCTGCAGTTTTGAATTGGGAACCCCCTCAGAATGTCAAGCAGCTTCGCAGTTTTCTTGGACTTGCAAGCTATTGCCGAAGATTCGTTGAGAATTTCTCAAAGATTGCAAAGCCTCTTTCCAACCTCCTCCGGAAGCATGTGAAGTATGTCTGGTCTCCTGAGTGTGACGTTGCTTTCAACACTCTCAAAGAGAAACTCGTCACTGCTCCAGTTCTGACTCCTCCTGACGAATCCAAGCCTTATGAGGTATTCTGTGATGCTTCTCTTCAGGGCCTCGGTGCCGTCTTAATGCAAGAGCAGAAGGTTGTGGCCTATACCTCTCGCCAGTTGAAGCCCAACGAACGGAACTACCCCACTCACGATCTTGAGTTGGCGGCAGTGGTCCACGCTATGATAACATGGAGACATCTCTTGTTGGGAAGGAAAGTGGACATTTTCACCGATCACAAGAGTCTCAAGTACATCTTCACTCAGCCCCACCTCAACCTCAGGCAAACTCGATGGGTCGAAATGATTCAAGAGTATAATCCGAGTATTGAATATACTCCAGGCAAGGCTAATGTGATTGCAGACGCTTTGAGCAGGAAGGCTTACTGCAACAGCTTAATCCTCAAGCCCTTTCAACCAGATCTTTGTGAGGCTTTCCGCAAGTTGAATCTCCAAGTTGTCCCTCAAGGTTTTCTTGCCAACCTCATTGTCTCTCCTACTTTGGAAGACCAGATTCGTGAGGCTCAACTGTTGGATACCATGGTGAAGAAGGTGAAACGTGGTATTGACAAGGGAATTTCCAAATACAAGTGCTATCGAGTTGATGACAGAGATACTCTTTTCTTTGAGGACCGGATCGTGGTTCCAAAGGGTGATCTTCGTAAAGTCATTATGAATGAAGCGCACAATTCTCTTCTGTCAATTCATCCTGGAAGTACGAAGATGTACCATGACCTCAAGCAGTCGTATTGGTGGACTCGAATGAAGCGAGAGATTGCTCAATTCGTGAATGAATGCGATGTCTGCAGAAGGGTGAAAGCAGAACACCAACGACCAGCTGGTCTTCCCCAACCTCTTGCTATACCAGAATGGAAGTTTGATCATATTGAAATGGACTTCGTGACTGGTTTTCCTAAGTCCAAGCGTGGAAATGATGTTATCTTCGTCGTCATCGACAAGCTCACTAAAGTGGCTCATTTTCTTCCTATTAAATAGTCTATCACAGCAGCGCAGCTGGCAGAGCTCTAGACCTCCAGAATTGTCTCCTTGCATGGCATTCCACAATTGATCTCTTCAGACCGTGGCAGCATCTTTACCTCCAAGTTTTGGGATTCTTTTCAGAAGGCCATGGGCACCAACATTCGCTTCAGCACAGCTTTCCACCCTCAGTCTAGTGGACAAGTCGAGCGTGTCAACCAAATTCTTGAAGATATGCTCAGAGCTTGTGTTATCTCTTTCGGCATGAAGTGGGAGGATTGCCTTCCTTATGCTGAATTCTCTTACAACAACAGTTTTCAAGCCAGTTCGGGCAAAGCCCCATTCGAGATTCTCTATGGCAGAAAGTGCCGTACTCCTCTCAACTGGTCTGAAACCGGTGAACGCCAATTGCTCGGCAATGATTTGATCTCAGAGGCTGAGGCTATGTGCAAGGTCATTCGTGAGAACCTCAAAGCTGCGCAGTCGCGCCAGAAGAGCTATTACGATAGCAAACACCGAGATGTGGCATTCGAGAGCGGAGACCATGTCTACCTTCGCGTCTCTCCAATGAAAGGGACTCGTCGCTTCGGTATCAAGGGGAAACTTGCCCCGAGATACGTCGGTCCTTTCAAGATCATCGGCAAACGAGGCGATCTCGCCTATCAACTTGAGCTTCCCTCCAACTTTGCAAATGTGCACGATGTCTTCCACGTGTCACAGCTTCGCAAGTGCTTCAAGACGCCTGAGCGCACCATCAACTTCGAAGAGATTGATCTTCAAGAAGATTTGTCCTATCATGAGCACCCCGTTGCTATTCTTGAGACAACTGAGCGCAAGACTCGCAACAAGTCAATCAAATTCCTGAAAGTGAAATGGTCACATCATTCAGATCGAGAAGCCACCTGGGAGCGTGAGGATCACCTACGTTCCGAGCATCCGGAGTTCTTTCAGTCCTAGATCTCGGGACGAGATCCTCTCGTAGTGGTGGAGTGTTGTAACGGCCCGGATGTAACTTGCCATATTTGTAATCCAACTCTTGCCATTTTTGGCTATGTGATATGATATTTCCTCCGTGGTTGGGTTTCCCTTCGTTTTGTATTTTTGTTCATGTCATGCATTTCTTTTCATGTCATCATGTGCATCGCATTCGCATACGTGTTCAACTCTTAAATTCGAGCATTTTTCCCGTTGTCCGTTTAGCAATCCGGCGCTCCTATGTTCCCCAGCGTCCCCTTTTACGTTTCTTCGTGAGCGGGTATTAAACATTCTCGGAATGGACCGAGGTTTGCCAAGCGGCCCTGGTATAGCACCGGTAGACCGCCTGTCAAGTTTCGGGTCAATCGGAGTTCGCTTCGTACTCCAACGGTTAACCGGGTAACCGTGAAGGCCTCGTGTGTGTTGCAGCCCAACACCCCTTCAAAACAGCCCAATAACACATCTAAGACACTCCCATGTCCTCCGCCGTTCGATCACCATCGCGTGGCCGGAACCGCTCTCCATTTGGAGCTTCCTAGCTCTTTCTACCTATAAAAAGGCCTCCCCCTCCTCCTTTTGCGGGCAAAACACCCCTAACCCAAGTCCAAATCCGCCCCGCCGCCGCCGGACGTGTCCGTCCGTGCCGGACACGCCCGCGCCGCCGCCCGCGCCCAATCAGGGCGTGCCACCTGTCGCGCCCCGCCGCCCGTACCACACCGGCCCGCCCGGGCCCGGGGCCGGCCCCCGCGGCCCGCCGCCGCCGCCCCTCCCGCGGAGCCGCGCGCCCCGCGCCGAGCTCCCGCGCCGCCGCCCGCCTCCGCGCCCTGCGCCGCCGCCTCGCCCTCCGCCGGAGCGCGCCGCGCCGCCCGCTGCTCGCTCCCGCCGCCTCCGCCCGCGCCGCGCCGGATCCACGCCCCGCGCCGCCGCAGCTCGCCGTCGCCGCCGCCTCCGCGCCGTCCTGCCGCGTCGCCGTCGCCGGCCCCGCCTCGGCTCGCGGGCCCGCCGGAGCCCAGATCTGGATCCAGCCACCGGGTTGACTTTTTCCCTCGGATCCGAAATTCTTCCAAGTCCTCATATTATTGCATTATCTTCACATGTTCGTCATGCCATAACTTTGCATACGTAGCTCCGTTCCGTCCGTATAATATGTCAAATTGTTCGCCTGGATGAGCAAATCATTTCATCCCATTGTATCATTTTCATTTATGGTCGTTTTGATGACCGAAATGCTGTTAGAAGAGGGCTAGTTGATGTTAGTTGCTGGATCTTATCTGAACATGCACTTTTGTTATTTTTGCCATGATTGATGTGTACCTCCTATGATGTTGAGTCCTACACGAGTTTTGTAATATGCCATGTTACCTTTGCATAGAATTATTCCATGTATTTTTGTGATCTTGGTGGTGACTAGAACAAGCATGCAAACTAGGGCACTTAATGTTGCTGATTTCAGAGACTTAGTAATTTCACCAAGTCCCTGACTGCTGTTATTTTCATGCCATGTATTAATGTTGTTTCCGGGAGATCTATGCATAGTTTGAGCATGATCACTAAGGGTGTTTTGAACTTGAGTATTTTCTATATCCATCCATGCCTTTGTTTGTAATTAAGGAGTGCCATAGCTTGAGTCAATTGAGCTCAACTTTTGCTATAAAATGTTGCTGGCAGATTGTTTACATGTTATTCGATTTTGCCAAGCTTGGCGTAGTTGATCCTTGCATGCTATGATGTTATCATTGCCATGTCTAGTTCCTATGACATGTATTCTTGATGTATGTATGCTTAGTTTATCATGCAATGCTCTGTAGTGAGTGCATCGAGCTCACGAACATGCCTACTCGTTATCTGTTTTTGACATGTCCAGTTTTCTGCCAAGTCTGAGACCTGTAACGAAACGTGCTTAATTGTCATGGGTGTAATCTTATTTTCTGGTCATTTTTGGTTTATGATCAGTAAGGGACTTTTGTCAAGTGAGTTGAGTAGATTCTTGCCATGCCTTACTTTGCTATGTTCTGTTCCTGTAGCATGTTGTTTCATTGCTCTGAACATGTCATCCTGATGTTAGTTTCTGCTATGTTGATATTTTCACAGTCTGTGAACCTGTTATCTTTTGCACTTTTGCTATGCTTGTTTGAACCTGTTGTGATGTGATTTAGCCGTAGCTCAGTGTTCATCTTTTGTCGAGCATCTTGAGTAGATTGCTTTCATATGATTTGTTGATATGTTTGGGTGCAGTAGCTTAATTTCTTGTTGCTTGCTAAGTAGCATCATGCTGTTAATGGCAGATTATCGTCATTCTTGTTTTGCTTGTCATTTGCAAACCGTGCATCCGACTCCGGTGATCTTTATATCGATTTCAACCGAAATCACCTCACCTATCCAGTGACATACTTGGTTTGCCAAGATTATGCCTTGTTCACCCTTGTCCTTCCGGAGCATGCATATGCATTGCATATCACATCTTGCATATCATGCCATGTTTTGCATCATGTTGCTTGCGCATTGCATCGTGATTGATAATTGTCCCCTTTGCTTGTTTTCTTGCTTTGGATAGAGCCGGGAGACGAGTACGTGAACGAGGAACCTGTTGAGAACGTTTTCAAGGACCAAGCTTTCGACAACTCTGAGAACCTTGCAGGCAAGATGACCATACCCTCGAAATCACTTCTATCTTTGCTTGCTAGTTGCTCGCTCTTTTGCTATGACTATGCTGCGATACCTACCACTTGCTATATCATGCCTCCTATATTGCCATGTCAGCTCCTAACCATCCATGTCCTAGCAAACCGTTGATTGGCTATGTTACCGCTTTGCTCAGCCCCTCTTATAGCGTTGCTAGTTGCAGGTGAAGATGAAGTTGTTCCTTATTGGAACAGGGACTTGTTGTTCCTTGTTGGAACATGTTTACTTGTTGGGATGTCATAATACCTCTTATTTAATTAATGCATCTATATACTTGGTAAAGGGTGGAAGGCTCGGCCTTTTGCCTGGTGTTTTGTTCCACTCTTGCCACCCTAGTTTCCGTCATACCGGTGTTATGTTCCCGGATGTTGCGTTCCTTACACGGTTGGGTGATTTATGGGACCCCCTTGACAGTTCGCTTTGAATAAGACTTTTCCAGCAAGGCCCAACATTGGTTTTACCATTTGCCACCTAAGCCTTTTTGCCTTGGGTTCTGCAGACTCAAGGGTCATCTTTATTTTAACCCCCCGGGCCAGTTCTCCTTCGATTGCTGGTCCAAACTAGAGCCACTTGCGGTGCCGCCCTGAGGCAACTTGGGGTATCTTCGGTAGCCTTACGTAGTGTTCATCCGGATGTGCCCTGAGACCGAGATATGTGCCGCTCCTATCAGGATTTGTCGGCACAATCGGGCGGCTTTGCTGGACTTGTTTTATTACTACCGAGATGTCTTGTAGTCCGGGATTCCGAGACTGATCGGGTCTTCCCGGTAGAAGGAATATCCTTCATTGACCGTGAGAGCTTATAATGGGCTAAGTTGGGACACCCCTGCAGGGTATTATCTTTCGAAAGCCGTGCCCGCGGTTATGAGGCAGATGGGAATTTGTTGATGTCCGGTTGTAGAATACCCGAAGTTGACCTTAATTAAAACACATCAACCGCGCGTGTAACCATGATGGTCTCTTCTCGGCGGGGTCCGGGAAGCGAAAACGGTGTTGGAGTTATGTTTGACGTAGGTCGTTTCAGGATCACTTCTTGATCACTTCTAGCTTCACGGCCGTGCTTTGCCTTCTCTTCTCGCTCTCTTTTGCGTTGCAGCCACCATATATGCTAGTCGCTTGCTGCAGCTCCACCTCACTATCCTTTTCCTACCTATAAGCATAAATAGTCTTGATCTCGCGGGCGTGAGATTGCTGAGTCCCCGTGACTCACAGATATTATCACAACAGTTGCAGGTACCAACGATGCCAATGCAGATGACGCGACCAAGCTCACTTGGGAGTTCGATGAGGAACGTGGCCGTTACTATGTTTCTTTTCCAGATGATCAGTAGTGGAGCCCAGTTGGGGTGATCCGGGGATCTATGTAGCATTTGGGGTAGTCTTCTTTCATTTTGGTAACGTAGTCGGACCTTGAGTGTATTTGAATGATGAATGTTTATTTATGTATTGTGTGAAGTGGCGACTGTAAGCCAACTATGTATCTCTTTCCCTTATGTATTACTTGGGTTGTGTGAAGATTACCTCACTTGCGACATTGCTTTCAATGCGGTTATGCCTCTAAGTCGTGCCTCGACACATGGGAGATATAGCCGCATCGAGGGCGTTACATCACCACAGCAGGGTTCCGCTCTCTAGACTGTCTTTCGGCGCCTCAGATCTTCTTCCCCGCCGCCGGTAGCCATGACAACTGCATTACCATCATCAACTGAGCAGATGACCTTGAGGTCTACGCAGGTCCATAAGAGAGGTCGCACTCTTCTGTGTCTGCTTACGTTATGCATGCCTAATATGATGACATGCTATGTTGTCATCATGTTCACCTATTAGACTCCGAGTCAGGTCCAAACTAATGCTGAAATTTGAGTTTTTCAATGGTTGTGGGGTACATATTGGGGCAGCAATAAGTACTATCTGGTTAATCGCGGGTGTCTACTATGAGTTTCTCATTGGGTGCAAACAGACATTAAAGGAGCCATTATCTGTATATTTTAACTAAAGCTATTATCTGCCTGCTCTCATTGGTTTTGGGTCTATCCACAGTTTGCTACCATCACTCTGGATTTGTGCATGCACTCCTTACATAATCTCACTATGTTTAATTCCTATGCAAGTCAGTTATTGTACACAACGGAACTGAACATGTAGAGCAAAAGAGACGAGCCTTGCGTGGCAATAAAATTTCATGCAGACATTGAAGGAAATACGGCCTAGAGGCAATAATAAAGTTATCATTTATTTCTATCATGATAAATGTTTATTATTCATGCTAGAATTGTATTAACCGGAAACATAATACTTGTGTGAATACATGGACAAACAGAGTGTCACTAGTATGCCTCTACTTGACTAGCTCATTAATCAAAGATGGTTATGTTTCCTAACCATTGACATGAGTTGTCATTTGATTAACGGGATCACATCATTAGGAGAATGATGTGATTGACTTGACCCATTCCGTTAGCTTAGCACTCGATCATTTTGTATTCTGCTATTGATTTCTTCATGACTTATACATGTTCCTATGACTATGAGATCATGCAACTCCCGTTTACCGGAGGAACCCTTTGTGTGCTACCAAACGTCACAACGTAACTGGGTGATTATAAAGGTGCTCTACAGGTGTCTCCGAAGGTACTTGTTGGGTTGGCATATTTCGAGATTAGGATTTGTCACTCCGATTGTCGGAGAGGTATCTCTGGGCCCACTCGGTAATGCACATCACTATAAGCATTGCAACTAATAAGTTAGTTGCGGGAGTAGAGAGACTTGCCGGTAACGAGATTGAACTAGGTATTGAGATACCAACGGTCGAATCTCGGGCAAGTAACATACCGATGACAAAGGGAACAACGTATGTTGTTATGCGGTTTGACCGATAAAGATCTTCGTAGAATATGTGGGAGCCAATATGAGCATCCAGGTTCCGCTATTGGTTATTGACCGGAGACGTGTCTCGGTCATGTCTACATAGTTCTCGAACCCATAGGGTCTGCACGCTTAAAGTTAGATGACGGTTATATTATGAGTTTATGTATTTTGATGTACTGAAGATAGTTCGGAGTTCCGGATGTGATCATGGACATGACGAGGAGTCTCAAAATGGTCGAGACATAAAGATTGATATATTGGAAGCCTATATTTGGATATCAGAAGTGTTCCAGGTCAAATCGGGATTTTACCAGAGTATCGGGGGTTACCGGAACCCCCCCCGGGGGGGTATGGGCCTTAATGGAGAAGAGGAGGGGCGGCCAGGGCAGGCCGCACGCCCCCTCCCCCTCTAGTATGAATTGGACAAGGAGGGGGCACCCCCCTTTCCTTCCTCTCTCCCTCCTCCTTACCCCCTTCTCCTAATCCAACTAGGAAGGGCCCCCCTTTCTCCTTTATATACGGGGGCAGGGGGCACCCCATAGACACAACAATTGATCATTGATCATTTAGCCGTGTGCGGTGCCCCCTCCACCATAGTCCACCTCGATAATATCATAGCGGTGCTTAGGCGAAGCCCTGCATCGGTAGAACATTATCATCGTCACCATGTCGTCGTGCTGACGGTACTCTCCCTCAAAGCTTGGCTGGATCGGAGTTCGAGGGACATCATCGAGCTGAACGTGTGCTGAACTCGGAGGTGTCATATGTTCGGTACTTGGATCAGTTGGATCATGAAGACGTACGACTACATCAACCGCATTGTGCTAACGCTTCCACTTTCGGTCTACGAGGGTACGTGGACACACTCTCCCCTCTCGTTGCTATGCGTCACCATGATCCTGTGTGTGCGTAGGAAATTTTTTGAAATTACTACGTTCCCCAACAGTGGCATCCGAGCCTGGTTTTATGCGTAGATGTTATATGCACGAGTAGAACAGAAGTGAGTTGTGGGCGATACAAGTCATACTACTTAGCAGCATGTCATACTTTGGTTTGGCGGTATTGTTGGATGAAGCGGCCCGGACCGACATTACGCATACGCTTACGCGAGACTGGTTCTACCGACGTGCTTTGTACACAGGTGGCTGGCGGGTGTCAGTTTTCCAACTTTACTTGAACCGAGTGTGGCTACGCCCGGTCCTTGAGAAGGTTAAAACAACACTAACTTGACAAACTATCATTGTGGTTTTATGCGTAGGTAAGAACGGTTCTTGCTCAGCCCGTAGCAGCCACGTAAAACTTGCAACAACAAAGTAGAGGACGTCCAACTTGTTTTTGCAGGGCATGTTGTGATGTGATATGGTCAAGTCATGATGCTAAATTTTATTGTATGAGATGATCATGTTTTGTAACCGAGTTATCGGCAACTGCAGGAGCCATATGGTTGTCGCTTTATTGTATGCAATGCAATCGCCCTGTATTGCTTTACTTTATCACTAAGCGGTAGCGATAGTCATAGAAGCATAAGTTGGCGAGACGACAACGATGCTATGATGGAGATCAAGGTGTCGCTCCGGTGACGATGGTGATCATGATGGTGCTTCGAAGATGGAGATCACAAGCACAAGATGATGATGGCCATATCTTATCACTTATATTGATTGCATGTGATGTTTATCTTTTATGCATCTTATCTTGCTTTGATTGACGGTAGCATTATAAGATGATCTCTCACTTAATTATCAAGGTATAAGTGTTCTCCCTGAGGATGCACCGTTGCGAAAGTTCTTCATGCTGAGACACCACATGATGATCGGGTGTGATAGGCTCTACGTTCAAATATAACGGGTGCAAAAAAGTTGCACACGCGGAATACTTAGGTTAAACTTGATGAGCCTAGCATATGCAGATATGGCCTCGGAACACTGAGACCGAAAGGTCGAGCGTGAATCATATAGTAGATATGATCAACATAGTGATGTTCACCATCGCAAACTACTCCATCTCATGTGATGATCGGACATGGTTTAGTTGATTTGGATCGCGTGATCACTTAGAGGATTAGAGGGATGTATATCTAAGTGGGAGTTATTAAGTAATATGATTAATTGAACTTAAATTTGTCATGAACTTAGTACCCGATAGTATTTTGCTTGTCTATGTTGATTGCAGATAGATGGCCCGTGTTGTTGTTCCGTTGAATTTTAATGTGTTCCTTCAGAAAGCAAAGTTGAAAGATGATGGTACCAATTACACGGACTGGATCCATAACTTGAGGATTAGCCTCATTGCTACACAGAAAAATTATGTCCTGGAAGCACCGCTAGGTTCCAGACCTGCTGCAGGAGCAACACCAGATGTTATGAACATATGGTAGAGCAAAGTTGATGACTATTCGATAGTTCAGTATGCCATGCTTTAAGGCTTAGAACCGGGACATCAACGACGTTTTGAACGTCATGGAGCATATGAGATGTTCCAGGAGTTGAAGTTAATATTTCAAGCAAATGCCCGGATTGAGAGATATGAAGTCTCCAATAAGTTCTACAGTTGTAACATGGAGGAGAATAGTTTTGTCAGTGAGCATATACTCAGAATGTCTAGGTATAAAAATCACTTGATTCAACTGGGAGTTAATCTTCCAGATGATAGCATCATTAACAGAATTCTTCAATCACTGCCACCAAGCTACAAGCGCTTCGTGATGAACTATAACATGCAAGGGATGGATAAGACAATTCCCGAGCTCTTCGCAAATGCTAAAGGTTGCGGAGGTAGAAATCAAGAAGGAGCATCAAGTGTTGATGGTCAACAAGACCACCAGTTTCAAGAAAAAGGGCAAAGGGAAGAAGAAGGGGAACTTCAAGAAGAACAGCAAAAACTTTGCTACTCAGGAGAAGAAACCCAAGTCTGGACCTAAGCCTGAGACTGAGTGCTTCTACTGCAAATAGACCGGTCACTGGAAGCGGAACTGCCCTCAGTATTTGGCGGATAAGAAGGATGACAAGGTGAACAAAGGTATATGTGATATACATGTTATTGATGTGTACCTTACTAATGCTTCCGGTAGCACCTGGGTATTTGATGTTGGTTCTGCTACTAATATTTGCAACTCGAAACAGGGACTACGGATTAAGCAAATATTGGCTAAGGACGAGGTGATGATGCGCATGGGAAATGGTTCCAAAGTCGATGTGATCGCTGTCGGCACGCTACCTCTACATCTACCTACGGGATTTGTTTTAGACCTGAATAATTGTTATTTGGTGCCAGCGTTGAGCATGAACATTATATCTGGATCTTGTTTGATGCAAGACAGTTATTCATGTAAATCAGAGAATAATGGTTGTTCTATTTATATGAGTAATATCTTTTATGGTCATGCACCCTTGAAGAGTGGTCTATTTTTATTGAATCTTGATAGTAGTGATACACATATTCATAATATTGAAGCCAAAAGATGCAGAGTTGATAATGATAGTGCAACTTATTTGTGGCACTGCCGTTTAGGTCATATTGGTGTAAAGTGCATGAAGAAACTCCATACTGATGGACTTTTGGAACCACTTGATTATGAATCACTCGGTACTTGCGAACCGTGCCTCATGGGCAAGATAACTAAAACGTCGTTCTCTGGAACTATGGAGCGAGCAAAAGATTTGTTGGAAATCATAAATATAGATGTATGTGGTCCGATGAATGTTGAGGCTCGCGGCGGGTATCGTTATTTTCTCACCTTCACAGATGATTTGAGTAGATATGGGTATATCTACTTAATGAAACATAAGTGTGAAACATTTGAAAAGTTCAAAGAATTTCAGAGTGAAGTTGAAAATCATCGTAACAAGACAATAAAGTTTCTACGATCTGATTGTGGAGAAGAATATTTGAGTTACGAGTTTGGTCTTCATTTCAAATAATGCGGAATAGTTTCGCAACTCACGCCACCCGGAACACCACAGTGTAATGGTGTGTCCAAACGTCGTAATCGTACTTTACTAGATATGGTGCGGTCTATGATCTCTCTTACAGATTTATCGCTATCATTTTGGGGTTATGCTTTAGAGACGGCTGCATTCACGTTAAATAGGGCACCATCGAAATCCGTTGAGACGACGCCTTATGAACTGTGGTTTGGCAAGAAACCAAAGTTGTCGTTTCTTAAAGTTTGGGGCTGCGATGCTTATGTGAAAAAGCTTCAACCTAATAAGCTCGAACCCAAATCGGCGAAATGTGTCTTCATAGGATACCCAAAGGAAAATGTTGGGTACACCTTCTATCACAGATCTGAAGGCAGGACTTTTGTTGCTAAATTTGGATCCTTTCTAGAGAAGGAGTTTCTCTCGAAAGAAGTGAGTGGGAGGAAAGTAGAACTTGATGAGGTAACTGTACCTGCTCCCTTATTGGAAAGTATTTCATCACAGAAACCGGTTCCTGTGACACCTACACCAATTAGTGAGGAAGTTAATGATGATGATCATGAAACTTCGGATCAAGTTATTACTAAACCTCGTAGATCAACCAGAGTAAGATCCGCACCAAAGTGGTACGGTAATCCTGTTCTGGAAGTTATGTTACTAAACCAAGACGAACCTACGAACTATGAAGAAGCGATGCTGATCCCAAATTCCGCAAAATGGCTTGAGGCCATGAAATCTGAGATGGGATCCATGTATGAGAACAAAGTGTAGACTTTGGTTGACTTGCCCGATGATCGACAAGCCATTGAAAATAAATGGATCTTCAAGAAGAAGACTGACGCTGGCGGTAATATTACTGTCTATAAAGCTCGACTTGTTGCAAAAGGTTTTTGACAAGTTCAAGGAATTGACTACGATGAGACTTTCTCACCCGTAGCGATGCTTAAGTCTGTCCGAATCATGTTAGCAATTGCCGCATTTTATGATTATGAAATTTGGCAAATGGATGTCAAAACTGCACTCCTGAATGGATTTCTAGAAGAAGAGTTGTATATGATGCAATAGGAAGGTTTTGTCGATCCAAAGGGAGCTAACAAAGTGTGCAAGCTCCAGCGATCCATTTATGGACTGGTGCAAGCCTCTCGGAGTTGGAATAAACGCTTTGATAGTGTGATCAAAGCATTTGGTTTTATACATACTTTTGGAGAAGCCTGTATTTATAAGAAAGTGAGTGGGAGCTCTGTAGCATTTCTAATATTATATGTGGATGACATATTGCTGATTGGAAATGATATAGAATTTCTGGATAGCATAAAGGGATACTTGAATAAGAGTTTTTCAATGAAGGACCTCGGTGAAGCTGCTTACATATTGGGCATCAAGATCTATAAAGATAGATCAAGACGCTTAATTGGACTTTCACAAAGCACATACCTTGACAAAGTTTTGAAGAAGTTCAAAATGGATCAAGCAAAGAAAGGGTTCTTTCCTGTGTTACAAGGTGTGAAGTTGAGTAAGACTCAATGCCCGACCACTGCAGGAGATAGAGAGAAGATGAAAGATGTTCCCTATGGTTCAGCCATAGGCTCTATCATGTATGCAATGTTGTGTACCAGACCTAATGTGTGCCTTGCTATAAGTTTAGTAGGTAGGTACCAAAGTAATCCAGGAGTGGATCACTGGAGAGCGGTCAAGAACATCCTGAAATACATGAAAAGGAATAAGGATATGTTTCTTGTTTATGGAGGTGACAAAGAGCTAGTCGTAAATGGTTACGTCGATGCAAGCTTTGACACTGATCCGGAGATTCTAAATCGCAAACCGGATACGTGTTTACATTGAACGGTGGAGCTGTCAGTTGGTGCAATTCTAAACAAAGCATTGTGGCGGGATCTACGTGTGAAGCGGAGTACATAGCTGCTTCAGAAGCAGCAAATGAACGAGTCTGGATGAAGGAGTTCATATCCGATCTAGGTGTCATACCTAGTGCATCGGGTCCAATGAAAATCTTTTGTGACAATACTGGTGCAATTGCCTTGGCAAAGGAATCCAAATTTCACAAGAGAACCAAGCACATCAAGAGACGCTTCAACTCCATCCGGGATCAAGTCCAGGTGGGAGACATAGAAATTTGCAAGATACATACGGATCTAAATGTTGCAGACCCGTTGACTAAACCTCTTCCACGAGCAAAACATGATCAGCACCAAGGCTCCATGGGTGTCAGAATCATTACTGTATAATCTAGATTATTGACTCTAGTGCAAGTGGGAGACTGAAGGAAATATGGCCTAGAGGCAATAATAAAGTTATTATTTATTTCCTTATATCATGATAAATGTCTATTATTCATGCTAGAATTGTATTAACCGGAAACATAATACTTGTGTGAATACATAGACAAACAGAGTGTCACTAGTATGCCTCTACTTGACTAGCTCGTTAATTATAGATGGTTATGTTTCCTAACCATTGACATGAGTTGTCATTTGATTAACAGGATCACATCATTAGGAGGATGATGTGATTGACTTGACCCATTCCGTTAGCTTAGCACTCGATCATTTTGTATTCTGCTATTGATTTCTTCATGACTTATACATGTTCCTATGACTATGAGATTATGCAACTCCCGTTTACCGGAGGAACACTTTGTGTGCTACCAAACATCACAACGTAACTGGGTGATTATAAAGGTGCTCTACAGGTGTCTCCGAAGGTACTTGTTGGGTTGGCATATTTCGAGATTAGGATTTGTCACTCCGATTGTCGGAGAGGTATCTCTGGGCCCACTCGATAATGCACATCACTATAAGCCTTGCAAGCATTGAATTATGGCATAATTTGTATCTGAATTATGGCATGCCAACCCATTTTCTAAGGACATAATATAGTTATACCATCTCATAGTCATCATATTTTGAATTACGTCATTATATCCGTGAATTATATCATGCCATCATGTTTCCATCGACGCATGTTTGTGAATTATGGCATGCCAACCACTTTAATAGACACATCGTATAGTCATATCATGCCATCTTGTTTACATAGTCATCATATTTTGAAGTATGTCATTCTATCATGTTTAGTTAGCCATCATACATGTGAAATTGTGTCATGCTATCCTGTTTAATTAGCCATCATATATGTGAAATTATGCCATTCTATTCTGTTTGGTTAGACAACATAATGTGAATTATTTCATGCCCTATTTTCTTCTATACTATCCATTGCACCTGCCTATCTTACAATGTATGTACGTTCAATTACTTTTCTTGTTTATCAGCCATTTGAATTGGAGGGGGTGATGGCAGTATCTATGGGAGTAAAAACACGGTCTTTAGAAAAGATCGTGCTACCTGTCGATGCAGATAGAACCACGGTTGTACTTGCCCAAGAACCAGCCCCACCACACATAACCCAGACTCACGCAGATTGTACCCCTACCCAGTTGGACAGAGAACTAGCTACACTCCTTCTAACCCCAACCCCAACAGATAGCAACCCAGTTCCAGTTAACACATGACCGTCTCCACTACAGAGCACCGAAACACGAGCAGTTAGTAAGGCAATTGCAGTGCCCAAAGCACGAGGACCACCACTCCGAACCCAAGTCAACGCTTAAAGCAGAAGAAGAATTGTTCTCAGGTCAGGTTTTGTAGCTATGGTTCATACTCCTTTGCTCTTGCATCACTATATTTACTCATACCAACTAATTTCAAATTTGAAGGATGCAATTGAAACTCCAATGGTGCAACAGGTATGTTTTAAACCTGTTTCTTTAACGTGTTTGCTGTTGTAGCTTTCTCTATGTTGATTTCAGCTTCAATTGAATAAACAATTATGTTCTAATGCCATGCACATTACAAGTGTTGCTATTGTTGTGTAGTTTCCCACACTTATATTCAGTCTATGCTGCTTTGTCTTAAATAGATATGATTTGAACTGTCTCTATCTTGATTTGGCAACATAAACTAGGATGATATAGACCATGCAGTGACCATACTACATAGATATATGTTTGTTTCATGCTGTTACCCTCTCCACCTTACTACTAAACTGGTTTACCAAAATGAGTTTCATATACAACATGGTAAACCTGTGATGTGTCTGTTTGTTTATCTTTTAGAATGCGGATAAAATATTGGAGAAGAGTACCCCGTTATGCATGGGTAAAGGAAGTAATGCAGATAAGGTTCAAGATAGTGACACATCCCTGTTGGTCTCCAAGAAAGTTGATAAAACTATATTTAAGACATTGAGACAACTCCAAAGTCCTGTCTTGATGTAGTTTTCGAGTTACTGGCTACTACTGCTGGCACCAGCTCTTCGAACTTTGTCGGTGTACAAAACTAGGGGCACATTTTTGTACCCCTTTACCTGTGCACGGGCAGTCAGAGCCGCGCCCGCAACCACGCCAAGCAGAGCGAGGGAGGTGAGCCGAGGAAAGACCGAAGCCCAAGACAAAGCAAAGAAACTATTAGGACCAAGGCCACACAGATCAGATGGGCGAAGCAGGTTTCCCCGGCAAGGACCCTTGCCGGGGGGCAGCCTCAGCGGCCCCGACAAGATCCTTGCCGGGGCAGCTCGCCCACGCCAGCCGAGCGAGCCACCCTTGAGCCCACCAACACTCAACAAATGCGTTGGGACAGGGCTCGGGAGGCACCTCTGTGGTGGCATGCAGATCTTTGTGAAGACAAAGAATAGCCAAAGTCAAATGAGGATAGGAAGGAAGCCATCCTCACCGAAGAAACCCACAAGACCCCCGGCAAGATCCTTGCCGGGGACGCCTACGTGCCACGGCAAGACCCTTACCGGGCCACCCGACAAGGCCCTCGCCAAGCGCACCAGCAGGGCCATCTTCAGGCCCGCACCAGACAAGTCTCTGCCGCCGTTCGCATGCAGCTGCCGACCCAACCAGCTGGGCAGGCACCTGTGTGGCAACATGCAGCCCTTCGTGGAGGCTCCGCCACCGCGCCACCTCAGTTGCCTGCCTGCTTACATGGCACCGCATGCATCGCTGGCCAGGTCGCGTGTCGAAGCTTGGAGGAGCAGCGACGGACAGGACGGGCCTCGCCCCCTGATGTCTACTACACAACCTTCTTCTTGTAGACGTTGTTGGGCCTGCAAGTGCACAGGTTTGTAGGACAGTAGCAAATTTCCCTCAAGTGGATGACCTAGGGTTTATCAATCCGTAGGAGGCGTGAGGATGAAGATGGTCTCTCTCAAGCAACCCTGCAACCAAATAACAAAGAGTCTCTTGTGTCCCCAACACACCCAATACAATGGTAAATAGTATAGGTGCACTAGTTCGGCAAAGATGGTGATACAAGTGCAATATGGATGGTAGATATAGGTTTTTGTAAACTGAAAATATAAAAACAGCAAGGTAACAAGTGGTAAAAGTGAGCGTAAACGGTATTGCAATAATAGGAAACAAGGCCTAGGGTTCATACTTTCGCTAGTGCAAGTTCTCTCAACAATAATAACATAGATAGAACATATGACAAGCCCTCAGCCCCGAGATACATCAAGATCGTGCCATAGAGGAACACAAGAGAGAGAGAGATTAAACACATAGCTACTGGTACATACCCTCAGCCCCGAGGGTGAACTACTCCCTCCTCGTCATGGAGAGCGCCGGGATGATGAAGATGGCCACCGGAGATGGATCCCCCTCCGGCAGGGTACCGGAAAGGGGTCCTGATTGGTTTTTGGTGGTTCTGGAGGCTTGCGGTGGCGGAACTCCCGATCTATCTTCTGTTCTGGAAGTTTTAGGGTACGACAGTATATATGGGTGAAGGGGGAACGTCGGTGGAGCTATGGGGGCCCCACGAGGGAGGGGGCGTGCCTAGGGGGGAGGGCGCGCCCTCCACCCTCGTGACCGCCTCGTGGCTCTTCTGACGTGGGGTCCAAGTCCATCAGGTGGGTTTCCTTCCAAAAATAACTTCTCTAGTTGATTTCGTTCCATTTTGACTCCGTCTGATATTCCTTTTCCTCGAAATACTGAAATAGGCATAAAACAACAAATCTGGGCTGGGCCTCCGGTTAATAGGTTAGTCCCAAAAATAATATAAAAGTGGATAATAAAGCCCAATATTGCCTAAAACAGTAGATAAAGTAGCATGGAGCAATCAAAAATTATAGATACGTTGGAGACGTATCACCCCTGTCCCCGATAAAGTGAAGGGACACCTAAGCCTCGCATTAAATGCGCTTTGTCCTATAATACGAGGGATAACCTCGTGCCACTGTAGACCTTTCCACCTCCTGTGTGCCACTTTGGCAGCCCCTTTCGCCTCTAAAAGGAGGCCCATGGCGCACGGGAGAAGGATTCGGCTTTTTGGAGCTCGTTACACCCCGTAGCTAGCTTAAGAACTCAAAATACATCCACAAAAGCAGGACTAGGGTTTTACGCATCCTCGCGGCCCGAACCTGGGTAAACGAACCGCGTGCTCTCTCTTAGACCCGCTCTTCTCTCAACGCCACGCCTCGCAACCGCAGTAGGGATTCTTGTGATCCCATAGGTGTCGTTTCCCACCGACAAACTTGCTCCTGAATGAGTTCAGCTTCTTGAGTCTCAACTTCAAGTTGAAAGACATCGATCAGATGTTTTGCAACAGGAAGCCGAAGGACTGAGGAAGTCCCTGCAGAATTCACATGCATACTTTCTGGTGCAACAGCAAGTGCTGGAGGATTTAAGCGCCAAACAAGAGAAACTTAATAAAGTTGCTAAGCATCTTGCCAACATTATGGTACCCAGGATATTGTTTCTTGAGCTCTTCTGAATTGGTTTTGAGTTCTGGACTAGTTTTGCTGCAGCGTTTATTTGCACTGGTCGCCAACTTTGACAACTAGTGTATGTGATATGTTGCTTTGTTCCCTATATTTGCACTAGTGGCGAACTTTGATACCCACTGGATGTTGTCGGATTTCGGGTTCCGGCAGACCCTAAGGTTCGAACTCTGGGGTGCGCGCGGAGACTATGCTCTCTACCTCTCCGTCTCGCAAAGATCTAAACTACTGAAAGAACAACACAAGAGACACAAGGTTTATACTGGTTCGGGCCACCGATGTGGTGTAATACCCTACTCTAGTGTGGTGTGGTGGATTGCCTCTTGGGCTGATGAGGATGAACACTACAAGGAAGAACAGCCTCGCGAGGGCCTGTTCTTGGCTGGGAGGATGAACTGCTAGGAGGAGTTCAGCCGCCCTTCTTTCTCTCTGGATTCTAGCTTGCTAGTTCTCGACCTTCCGTCTATCCTGATTGCCTCTACCCAGGGGGTGGCTAGTCCTATTTATAGGCAAAGGCCCTGGGCCTCTTCCCAAATATTGAGCGGGAAGGGCGCCAACAGTTGGCCATTTTGAAGGGGAACATCTGGTACACTTATCCTGACTAAAGTTGGTCCTCGCCTGCCAAAGGCTCTGGTGATGACGCTGGCTTGGGCTCCACGATGACCTCCTCCTTGTCGCGGAGCTGGTCTTGGTCTCGTTGCACCGAAATGGATGCCTTTGCTTGATCCTCTCGCCTGCGCTTGCTCCCTTTGCACCAAAGAGGAAAGGGAGGACACTGCGTGGGCTGGCGCCCGCCTGGCGCCTTCGGTCGTCATGGCCTGCGTCATGGGCACCTCGTGAGGTACCCCGCCTTGATCCCTCCGCCTCCTCGTGAGCCAGCCTGATGAGATCGCGCCTGAGGAAGCTCTGCGTCGTCCGCCCCGTGAGGCTTGGCCCCTCGCGAGGGTCTTGGGTCTTGTGTTGATGAAGATGGGCCGTGCTGGGCCCCCTTTGAGCCACGCCGCAGGCCGCAGGCAGGCAAGTCTGGGGACCCCCATTCCCAGAACGCCGACAGTAGCCCCCGGGCCCAAGGCGCGCCCGGACTTGGCCGTGCCGAGAGGCGAAAGGGCAAGGGCGAAGCGCCGCGAGCTCTAACAGCCTGCGGACTTGGGCGCCGCATGGCGGTTGATTGGACGTGGGCGTCTCTGCTCCGCCACGACGCATCGGCAACTGCGCGGATCGGATAAATCCCTGCACGCAAAGCGGGTCATGATTACATGCGATCGTGGAGGTCGGCGGTTGGCCTTCGCCGACCATAAATACGGAACGGCACGCGCCCTTCCAGTCCATCTCTTCTTGCTTCTCCTTCTTCCCGGTCCTTACTCCGTCTTGCTGCAATGGCTCTGTCGTTATCGTGCTTCCTGGCTATGTTTTGGGTTATTGCTGTTAGTCATCACTTTGCTTTCGTTATCGTGCTTCCTGGCTATGTGCCCGCGAGTGGATAGTTCCCGGCTCCAGCCGTAGTGGGGAGCGACCGACCCAGGCCCTGTGTTCGTGTCGCTGTGCCCGTGGGGCACGAACCGGAGGGGTGCTCCTGTAATGGGACCAGGTCGCGGAGCCTTTGAACGATTAGGAAAGAAACACTCGCGAGGGCGCTCGGCTGCCCCCTCGCGAGGCCTTGCATAAGAGAAATCGAGTCAGGAGAGTGAAAAGGCGAAGAACCACAAGTCAGGGTCGGTAACAGCTTCAATAAAACTTCAGAAAGCAAAATGAACAAACCAACCGCAGAAAGCAAATGAACAACCCAACTGCGGAAAGCAAATGAAAAAGCCGCGTCCGGCACCTAATCTAGTCTTCGACGTCTTCTCACCAGCGCGGAGCTAAGTGCTGCCACTGGGCGTGGGAGGGAGCCCCAGGGCCTGAGGCCGGCGCTCCTGACACTCCGGGGCGTGTACAGCCCCAACTCATTATTACGTGAGAGTGTCACGGGCGGTGAGCTTCACAGGCGTTGGCCTTCTTCACAGGCTCCGGGCCTTTCTTCTTAGGGGAAACGAGCTTCACGGGCACTTGCCCTCTTCACAGGCTTTGGGCCTTCTCCAAAAAGGATAATCTTCACAGGCGTTCGCCCTCTTCACAGGCTCTGGGCCTTTTCCAAAAAGGATAATCTTCACAGGTGTTCGCCTTCTTCACAGGCTCTGGGCCTTTTCCAAAAAGGATAATCTTCACAAGCGTTCGCCTTCTTCACAGGCTCTAGGCCTTTTCCAAAAAGGATAATCTTCACAGTCGTTCGCCTTCTTCACAGGCTCTAGGCCTTTTCCAAAAAGGATAATCTTCACAGGCGTTCGCCTTCTACACAGGCTCTGGGCCTTTTCCAAAAAGGATAATCTTCACAGGCGTTCGCCTTCTTCACAGGCTCTGGGCCTTTTCCAAAAAGGATAATCTTCACACGCGTTCGCCTTCTTCATAGGCTCTGGGCCTTTTCCAAAATGGATTATCTTCACAGGCGTTCGCCTTCTTCACAGGCTCTAGGCCTTCTAGGGGTAAAACCTCTGGAGGTGCTGGATGTTCCACGCGTTCTGGATCGGCTCCCCCTCCTGAGTCTCCAAGCATGCTGAGCCAGGCCTGGAAACATGAACAACCTTGAACGGGCCCTCCCACATCGGGGAGAGCTTGTGCAGCCCCTCCCTGGAGAGAAACCGCCTGAGCACGAGGTCTCCTACCTCGAGAGTCCTGGGGCAGATGTTGCGGCAGTGATATCGTCGTAGCGCCTGTTGGTACCTCGCCGCTCGTAATGCGGCTTCTCAGCGGCGTTCCTCCCCCAGCACGAGGTCCGTCCCCCGCATGGCGTCCTGCTGTGCCTCGTCGAACGCCAGGACCCGCGTGGAACAACGTCTGACCTCGTGAGGGAGGACTGCTTCGGCTCCGTAGACCAGGAAGAACGGGGTCTCTCAAGTTGGCTTGGTCGCGGTTGTGCGGATGGACCACAACACGGGCTGGAGCTCATCGTACCAACCTCTGCCGCAGGCATCAAGCTTCTTCTTGAACGTCCTGGTCTTGAGGCCCCTCAGGACCTCTGCGTTGGCTCGTTCGGCCTGGCCATTGCTTCGTGGGTGCGCCACCGAAGCGTAGCATATCTGCATTCCAAGGTTAGCACAGTATGTTCTGAAAAGGTTACTGTTGAACTGCGAACCGTTGTCTGATATGATGCGGTTCGGCACCCCGAACCGACTCACGATGCCTCTGATGAACTTGACCGCCGAACCCGCGGGGATGGTGCGGACGGCCTCTACTTCTGCCCACTTGGTAAACTTGTCGATGGTGACGTAGAGGTAGCGGTTGCCCCCTGGCGCCCGAGGGAACAGGCCCAGAATGTCCAGCCCCCAGACTGCGAATGGCCATGAAAGGGGGATAGTCTGCAGGCCTCCCACCGGCTGATGGATCTGCTTGGCGTGAAATTGGCAGGCTTCACAAGCCTTTACCAGTTCGACTGCGTCGTTGAGCGCGGTGGGCCAGTAGAACCCACTGTGAAATGCCTTGCCAACGAGGGTCCGTGATGATGCATGATGCCCACAGTCCCTGCCATGTATGTCCCCCAGCAGTTCCTTTCCTTGCTCCCTGGAGATGCAGCGTAGTGATACGCCGTTTGGTCGCTTCCGGTAGAGTTCTCCATCCCTGATGCAGTATGTCGTGGCCTGTCGCGCCACGCGCTCCGCTTCCTCCTCCTTCTCCGGCAGGGTCCCTTGTGTTAAATAACTCCTAAGTTCCGTGATCCAGCACTCCTCCTAGGGTTCCATTGTCAGGAGCAGGCGTGCTCCTGAGGCCGGGCCGCATACCGGGGCTCCCGAGGCAGGTGGCTGGGGGAGTTCCTCCCGAGGCTGAGCAGTGTTTGATAATGACGGCTGGGCTGAGGGCTTGAAGAGCCGCTCTTCAAAGACGCCAGGTGCCTGAGGTAACCGCCGGGACGCCCGTCCGGCGATGTCATCGGCCTCCTAATTGGTGCCGCCGGGCACATGCTTCAACTCCAACCCCCAGAACTGTTTCTCCATTCTGCGGACCTCTGCTAGATAGGCTTCCATGTGCTCATCTTTTGGCTCATACACCTTGTTGGAGAAGTTGACAAGGAGCTGCGAATCGCCCTTGACGGTGAGGCGCTTCACCCCCAGGGCGGCTGCGGCCTTCAAGCCCGCTATTAGACCTTCATACTCCGCTATGTTGTTGGAGACCTTTTCACCATGCCGGAAGCAGAGTTGTACAGCGTAGTAGAGCCTGTCCTGAGTGGGTGATATCAGCACCGCACCAGCCCCAGCGCCGTGCCTGTTGAATGCCCCATCGAAGTAAATGACCCAACCCTCCGGCGCCTCGCTCCCTGGGGAGAGGGACCGATCCTCGTCGTCCTTAAGGCCTTGTGCCTCCGTCCATTCTGCCACGAAATCTGCTAATGCCGCTCCCTTGATGACCCTGGTCGTGCTAAACTCGAGCTGAAACGCCTGCAGTTCTATGTTCCATTCAGCGACCCTTCCGGCTGAGTTAGGGCTCCTGAGCACCCTTTCCAAGGGGTATGACGAGACGACCTGGAAGTAGTGACGCAGCTTTCGCGAGGCCACTAGTAGCGTGAGGAGGAGCTTCTGAGGCATGGGATACCGTGCCCTCGTGTCCCGTAACACCGTGCTAACAAAGTACACTGGGTGTTCCACAAGGCTGAGTGCATCAGCGCTCGTGGCGCCCTCCGGAGGCAAGGGCGCCTCGCGAGGCGACGAGGCCTTTGGAGGCAGACCATCCAGGTGAGTGGCCTCTCCTACTCCCGACGCACTCTTTTGTGGCTGATCTTCCTCAACCGCGGTTGCGGCCTTCAAGGGCCTTCCCTCTTCCTGTTTTGCCTTGTCCCGAGTTGCTGCTGTGGTTCTGATTTGGCGCTCCTCCCTAACCGCCACCAGGGCTGCGCTGGCGGAGTAAGGAGTGGCGGCGAGGTAGAGCACTAGGGGCTCCTGAGGACGCGGAGCCACCATGACTGGAGGGCTGGTCAGGTATTTCTTGAGATCTTAAAACGCTTTGTCCGCCTCTTCAGTCCATTCAAAGGGCCCCTTTTTCTTCATTAGCTGGAAGAAAGGCAGCGCCCGCTCCCCCAGCCTGGAGATGAAGCGCCCTAGCGCGGTCACACATCCGGTGAGCTTCTGCATTTCTCTGAGGGTCTTTGGCGGGCTCATGTCCTCGACCGCCTTGACTTTTTCTGGGTTAGCCTCGATGCCTCGATGGGACACGAGGAAACCCAAGAGCTTGCCTGAGGGGACTCCGAACACACACTTCTTTGGGTTGAGCCGCAGGTTCACTGCGTCGAGGCTCGCGAAGGTTTCCTCCAGGTCTTGTATCAGGGTCCTGACCTCCCGAGACTTCACCACAATGTCGTCAACGTAAGCTTCGACATTCTTCCCAAGCTGCGGGCCCAAGGTGATGTGCATCAGCCGCTGAAAGGTTGCCCCTGCGTTACGCAGCCCAAATGGCATGCATGTATAGTAGTACACCACGCAAGGGGTTAGGAAGGCGGTCTTCTCGACGTCTTCTACCGCCATCTTGATCTGATGATACCCAGAGAAGGCGTCCAGGAAGCATAGCAGGTCGCACTCTGCGGTGGAATCAACGATCTGGTCAATGCGGGGAAGCGGGAATGGATCTTGCGGGCATGCCTTGTAGAGGTTGGTGAAGTCGACACACATGCGCTCCTTCCCTCCCTTCTTTGGCACCACGACGGGGTTTGCCAACCAATCCGGGTATCGCACCTCGCGAATGACCCCAACGGCTTCTAACTTGCAAGTTTCGTGAATGATAAAGGCCTGCTTTTCTGTGGACTGTCGCCTTGCCTTCTGCTTCACGGGGCGCACGTTTGGGCACACGTTGAGGTGGTGCTCGATTACGCTCCTGGGAATCCCCGCTAACTGATCAGGCTCCCAAGCGAATACCTTTTGGTTCGCGCGCAGGAACCTGATCAGGGCCTCCTCCTGCTCAGGCTCGAGGTTGGCGCCTATGGTGAAAGTGGCACTGGAGGTCCCGTCCTCGTCGACAGGTATCTGCTTGGTTTCCGCCTTGTCCTGGGTGAACAGCTGCTTCTTCTTGGCGGGCGCAGCCCCCTTGGGCTCGGGGGTCCCTGAGTCGGCGGGCTGTGCCGACGCCGCCGTCCTGAAGGCGAGCTCGAGCACTCGCAGCGCGTCCCCGGCGTCCCCGCGCATGGTGAGGACGCCGCTGCTCCCGGGCATCTTCATTAGGTTGTACGTCGGGTGCGTGGCGGCCATGAACTTGGCCAGCACTGGGTACCCGAGGATGGCGTTGTAGGGGAGGCCGATGGGGGCGATGTCGAGGTCGACCATCTCCGTGCGGAAATTGTCGTAGGTGCCGAAGGTTACTGGGAGCCGGATCTGTCCCAGGGAGCTGGATGACCCTCCCCCAACGCCCGAGAAGGGCCGACTGGGTTGCAGCCGTTCCAGGGGTATGGGAAGGAGATTGAAGGCCTCAACCGAAAGCATGCTGAGGCCTGCGCCGCCATCAATGAGGGTTCTGGTGACGGCCACCTGGCAGATGGTTGGGGTGCACAACATGGGGAGCGCGCCCGAGCTTGCCGAGTTGGAGGGGTGGTCTTCCGGGCTGAAGGTCAGGCCAGCCTTGGGCGCCGCCCGACCCGGGGGAGCCCCCTGCCGCGCGGAAGCGGCGCTGACTTGGTGGACAAACGGCTTGAGGTGGCGACTTGTGGGCGGCGCCTGCGAGCCGCCCAAGAGGGCCGCAATGACAGGGGGCGTTGGTGTAGCGGCGCGGCCGTCTCGCTGTACTGACGGATGTTGAGACGATGCTTGCCGCCTGTTCCCCGCCGGGCCGGGGGCGGCGTTGACGGGGGCGACGGGGAACGACGAGGACGCCCGCCGATGGGAGCTGTCCGGGTGACGCGGGAAGTGATGGCGGCCTGGCGCTCACCGCGAGCCCGGCGAGCGTCGGACATGGACGCGACGGTCGGAGGAGAGCGGAGCGGTGGGAAACAAATTCCGGCGCACCCCTACCTGCTACGCCAAATGTCGGATTTCGGGTTCCGGCAGACCATATGGTTCGAACTCTGGGGTGCGCGCGGAGATTACGCTCTCTACCTCTCCGTCTCGCAAAGATCTAAACTACTGAAAGAACAACACAAGAGACACAAGGTTTATACTGGTTCGGGCCACCGATGTGGTGTAATACCCTACTCCAGTGTGGTGTGGTGGATTGCCTCTTGGGCTGATGAGGATGAACAATACAAGGAAGAACAGCCTCGCGAGGGCCTGTTCTTGGCTGGGAGGATGAACTGCTAGGAGGAGTTCAGCCGCCCTTCTTTCTCTCTGGATTATAGCTCGCTAGTTCTCGACCTTCCGTCTATCCTGATTGCCTCTACCCTGGGGGTGGCTAGTCGTATTTATAGGCAAAGGCCCCGGGCCTCTTCCCAAATATTGAGCGGGATGGGCGCCAACAGTTGGCCATTTTGAAGGGGAACATCTGGTACACTTATCCTGACTAAAGTTGGTCCTCGCCTGCCAAAGGCTCTGGTGATGACGCTGGCTTGGGATCCACGATGAACTCCTCCTTGTCGCGGACCTGGTCTTGGTCTCGTTGCACCGAAATGGATGCCTTTGCTTGATCCTCTCGCCTGCGCTTGCTCCCTTTGCACCAAAGAGGAAAGGGAGGACACTGCGCGGGCTAGCGCCCGCCTGGCGCTTTCGGTTATCATGGCCTGCGACATGGGCACCTCGTGAGGTACCCCGCCTTGATCTCTCCGCCTCCTCGTGAGCCAGCCCGATGAGACCGCGCCTGAGGAAGCTCTGCATCGTCCGCCGCGCGAGGCTTGTCCCCTCACGAGGGTCTTGGGTCTTGTGTTGATGAAGATGGGCCATGCTGGGCCCCCTTTGAGCCACGCCGCAGGCCACAGGCAGGCAAGTATGGGGACCCCCGTTCCCAGAACGCCGACAGATGTAATATGTGCAATAGTCGTGATAGCCCAGCGTAAGTTGCTTGCTTATTTATTTCCTTGTTGTCTTGTTTATTTGTTTGCTTGTAGTCAATGCAGTTCTTTTTCCGAAGTTTGCTAGTGGCAGCAATAACCTATTTTTAAACTAGGCCACAATAACCATGGGCTACATATTTACTGTAGTTACCATGGGCCTCCTACGGGCCGTATAAACAATGGGCCTTCTAAGGGCCGTAGAAACAATGGGCCTTCTACGGATCGTAGCATCAATGGGTCTTCTACGGGCCGTATGATCGATCGGCCAAACATGGGCCAATAACAGACCGCATTATGGGCCATAAACGGGCTATAGTTGGAATCGTCCGTTCATGGACCGACCATAATGGGCCGTCGTCAATCGATCGTATTTGATGATGCTATGAAAACGGCCCAACAGATTTACGGGCCGCAAACGGGCCGATTGTAACCACGAGTTGAATTTGGCCCACAAGCAGAAAAGGCCAGTAACGGGCCGTAAGTAACCGAATGCTGGAAATGAGCCCAAGAATAAATGGGCCCTGAGAAGGCTGAAAGATAACACGAGTTGGAAATGGCCCAATGGAATAATGCGCCGTTAATGGGTATAAATCGGTACACTGTTCATTACGGGCCAGATTCACCGCGGGCCATCACTACAAAAAAAGACACATCCGTGACATTTTGGGCCGAACGAATTTTTTTTCTGTCATACATATGACAATAATTGTGAAAAAACCCGGTATCATCATAGATGTGGTGGGCTCCTACTTCTATGACAAAAAATCATGACAGAAAATGGGCTTTTCATCCTGGGCGGGCCGGGGACGCAGCTGCATGGCATTCTTTGGGCCGTCCATGACGGAAAAAACTGTGGTAGAAGCGAGGGCGAGGAAAATTTCGGGGAGTTCCTGGTTACAGTGGGAGGTCGGGGGCCGAGCGATGCGCGTTTCTCTCGTACACGTACGCACATGTGTGCGAGGCGTTGTCTCTAACTGAACCCGAGCGAGGCATTGGGCTCTAACTGAACCCGAGCGATTGCACCGCAGGCTACGCGTTACTGAACTCGAGCGATCGATCGATGGCTGTTAACTGAACCCGATCGAGCGATTCCTTCGCTACTGCTGCTAGCTAAAGCCGATCGATGCTGCCTCTGGGATGAACAGTGAGCATTGCGGGGGGGTTTGGATGAACAGTGAGCGGTGGCGTTGCCTCTGGATGAACAGGACCCCGTGGTGTGGTGGAGGGCTGGATGAACAGTAGATGATGGAGGGGTGCCCGTGGAGGGGTGGTTGAACAGGACCCCGTGGTGTGGAGGGTTGGATGAATAGTAGACGGTGGAGGGGTGGTTAAACAGTAGCCGGTGGAGTAGCGCGCGGTGGAGGCTGGATGAACAGGAGCCCGTGGAGGCTGGAGGAGGTCGACGGTAGCCCGTGGAGGCTGGAAGAGGTCGACGGTGGAGATGAACAGTATCCCGTGGAGTCCCGTTTTGCAGTACGCCACACCCCGACCGATGAACAGGACCCCCGTTTCGACCATAGGAGGTCCATTTCGTCCGTTTTGCGGTACGCCACACCCCTCCCGATCAACAGGACCCCTGTGTCGACCGTAGGAGGTCCGTTTCCTCTGTTTTGCGGTAGCCACACCCCTCCGGATCAACAGGACCCCGTTCCGAATGTAGGAGGTCCGTTTCCTCCATTGTGCGGTACGTCAGGCCTCATTTCCATCGCCTGTTCCGTCCAAGCCCTCCCGATGAACACAACCACGTGTTCCATTCCGACCCAGCCAGTTGGCTCCCACGTGTTCCGTTGCCTCCCGATGAACACGGCGCATTCCGTTGCCTCCCCATGAACACGACGACGATGCTATTTCTCCGTTCCGACCCAGCCATGTACACGAGCCCTGGTCGTACATATGCGCGAGTAGGCGTTCGAGACCCCACCCGTATGTACACATACGTGGCCATATTTTCTTTCTTGCACCCTGACCGTTGTACATATGTGTACATGCTACGTGCGCGCCTCTACTACGACATGTACGCGCCTCTACTATGACACGTGCGCGCCTCTACATCCACCAGTATATATGTACATACATGTTCGCGACTAGAATGACAACGCTACGTATGCTTCGACCAGGTGGGTCCCGACTGTCAGGCACTTCCTTGCTTGCGAAGATGTAGCTGGTGGGTCCCAGCAGTCAGGAGGGCAAATCGTTTTTTTTGCCCGGACGCACTTCCTTGCGTGCGAAGATGTAGCTGGTGGGTCCCAGCAGTCAGGGAAAACGTTTTTTCACGAAATACGGTGGCCCGTCCGATGGGTCCCCGCTGTCAAGTGGAGGAATAATTATTTTGCACGTAATAAGGAGGCACTTCCTTGCTGCGGCCGTGGACCCAGCTGTCAGCCAATCCACGTACAGTCCACATCTGATGGAAGCCGTTCCTTGACCACGTTGACCACGCTGCGCCGAGAGCACGAGGGCGGTGGACGACGGCGAGGCCTAGGAAGGGGACGACACAGAGCCGGAGAAGACGCGGTAGTGGATGCCCATGCGTAGAGGAGTACGAGGGTTCACTGGTTCGCTGCGGCGTGAGGTTGCCGTCGCCGCAGAATAACAGGGGGTGTGGGTGAGTAGAGGGATGGCCTGGCCAGCGGTGGGAGTAGTAGGGGCGGTGAGGCCTCCGCCGCATCGCAGCCGGCCACGGGAGGCAGGAGCATGAGGCACGACCGGCGCTGGTTTGGGCGGCTGGAGCAAGAAGACCAAAGGTTGAAGAAGCACTACGGTCGTTGGATGGACATCGTACGGTCACTGGAGCTAGAATCGTGCATATTGACTAAGTTGACAAAGCCCTCCATCCCCATCAACTTAGTAGGCCCACAAGTCAGCCTGCCACTATACTGGGTCCCAGCTAACATGGGGAGTATTCATTATTTTTGTGCGTAATAAGGAGGCACTTCCTTGCGTGCGAAGATATAGCTGGTGGGTCCGAGCTGTCAGCGGCGGTAACGTTTTTTTCATAAAATGCAGAGGCCCTTTTGGTGGGTCCCTGATGTCAAGTGGAGGAATCATTATTTTGCGCGTAATAAGGAGGCATTTCCTTGTGTGCGGCCATGGACCCAGCTGTCGGCCTCTCCACGTACAGTCCACTTCAGATGCATGTCGGTCGTTGACCACGTTGACCAGGCCGCGCTGAGAGCACCAGGGCGGTAGACGACGGTGAGGCCTAGGAAGGGAACGACACGGAGGCAGGGAAGACTCGGCAGTTGTTTCCCATGCGGAGGGGAGAATGACTGTACGCGGGTTTACTGGTCCGTCTACCGTCGCCGGAGAATAACAGCAGGTGTGGGTGAGTAGAGGGATGGCTAGGCCAGTGATGGGAGTACGGTGGGGCGGTGAGGCCTGCGCGGCAGCACAGCCGGCCGCGGGGAGGAGGGAGCAGGCAGTCCCGCTGGCGCTTGTTTGAGTAGCTGGAGCAGGAAGAGCAGAGATTAAAGAAGCACGATGGCCGTTGGATGGCCATCCAACAGTCACTGCTTGTGCGTCAACCTTTTTTTAAGAAAGCCTCAAATCTGTGGAAAACAGCATACAGCCCATCTGCCATTATTTCTAATAATTTACAGCCCATTTGCTAATTATTAAGGTTTTTTTTGGAGCCCATATTCTTTTTGTTAGCATTACAGCCCATATTGTGGCCACGGTTAAACAATTATACGAAATTTTGCATATTTCGGTGCGGTCCGAACTGTTTCTAATCCCGAAATTTTGACTCACATTCAAACTGATTTTAAAACTAAATGTATATCAATATAAAATCCAACAAATTCTCCACGCATAAAAATTAATGTAATTTAAAATCTCGAAATGAAAAAAAAGATATTTGAAACTAGTTGCCAGGTTGATGTGTTTTAAAAATGTACAACCCATTTCTCATTACTGATGGGCCATTTTCTCGGCCAGCCGAATGAAAGCTCTCCTCGTCTTGAAAGATTTGCAACCCAACAAGCCTGACAAAGCGACTTACTTGGCAAATCACAAAAAAAACTGGGCTGTGGCCGTGGACCCAGCTGTCAGCCTCTCCACGTACAGTACTCTTCTGATGGAAGTCGTTCCTTGACCACGTTGACCATGCCGCACGGAGAGCACCACGGCGGTGGACGATGGCGAGGCCTAGGAAGGGGACGACGCAGAGCCGGGGAAGACGCGGCAGTGGAAGCCCGTGCGGAGAGGAATACGAGGGTTCACTGGTTCGGCTGCGGTGTGAGGTTGCCATCGCCGCAGGGCCTGGCCAGTGGTGGGAATAGTAGGGGGCGGTGAGGCCTCCGCGGCAGCATAGCCGGCCACGGGAGGCAGGAGCATGCGACACGACCGGCGCTGCTTTGGGCGGCTGGAGCAAGAAGACCAGAGGTTGAAGAAGCACTATGGCCATTGGATGGACATCGTACGGTCACTGGAGCTAGAATCCTTCATATTGACTAAGTTGACAAAGCCCTTCGTCCCCATCAACTTAGTAGGCCCACAAGTCAGCCTCCCACCAAGGTGGGTCCCAGCTAGCCGGGGAGTATTCATTTTTTTGTGCGTAATAAGGAGGCACTTCTGGTGGGTCCGAGTTGACAGCGGGGGGAACATTTTTTCACGAAATACGGTGGCCCGTCAGTTGGGTCCCATCAGTCAGGGGGCAAACGTTTTTTCGCAAAATACGGTGTCCCATCTAGTGGGTCTGTGCTGTCAGTTGGAGGAATCAATATTTTCCGCGTAATAAGGAGGCACTTACTTGCTGCGGCCGTGGACCCAGCTGAGACTCTCCACGTACAGTATACTTCCGATGGAAGTCGTTCCTTGACCATGTTGACCTCGCCGCGTTCCGTTGCATGTATGCGTCCATGGGCGTGGTGCGTCCCCACTGTCAGCCTCTCACGTACAATCATCTTTCGATGACTCTCGGTTGTTGACCACGTTGACCACACCGTGCCGAGTGCACCCAGACTGGAACGACCCACAGATGGGGAAGACGGGGCAATGGAGCCGCAGATGGAGAGGAGTGGGAAACTTCACTGATTCGGGTGCGCGAAAGCATAGCCGCGGTGCCGCCCACGGGAGACAGGAGCAAGAACTTAGGTTGAAGAAGGAGCACGGCTGTTGGATTAACATCCAACGGTCCAACTGCTAGAATCATTTGTTGATTAAGTTGACAAAGCCGTGCCGTACACATCCGCTTAGTAGGCCCACAAGTCAGTCACCAAATCTGACGGGTCCCAGCTGTCAACGGGATGAATAAATTTTTCCGCAAAACAAGGAGGCACTTCCTTCTGTGTGAAGATACAGCCGCTGGGTCCCAGCTGTCAGGTGGAGGGAACATTTTTTTCAGCTTAGTAAGGAGGAACTTTCCTTGCGTGCGACCATGGACCTCGTGGGTCCCAGCCGTCAGGCTCTCCACATACAGTCCTCTTCCGATGACTCTTGTTTGTTGACCACGTCGCATCGAACGCAGCAAGGCGGTGGACGACGGCGAGGCCCCGGACGAGAACGACTCAGAGATGGGAAAACACAGCAGTGGAGTCACAGATTGAGAGGAGGAGAAGGGTTATAACTGGTTCTGTTGCAGCGTAGGGATGTAGTCTGTGGAGAATAACAGGAGGTGTGGAGGGGTGGAGGCATAGCCTAGCTGGTGGTGGGGTAGCGCTTCGCAGCGATGCGTGCTAAGCAGAGTCTCTAGCCGCCGGAGGCCGCACCAGGCGGTCCCGGCGACGCTGGAGGAAGAAGCCGAGAGATTGAAGGTGCATGCCGGCCGTTGGATAAAAATCCTATGGCTGTGGATGACACAATCATTTGTTGACCAAGTTGACAACGCCCTGCGTAGGCTTCGACCTATTGGCCCACATGTCAGCCTGCAAAAATGTGGCATATATTTAACCCATGTTTTCTAGAATGTACACTCCATTTGCTGGGCTGGATGAACAAATAATTTCGCGTCAATCAGACCCATTTATATTTTCTAAGAAATCCAAGCCCATTTGCACTTCCCTAAAATACACGTATTAGGTGGGCTTGTTTTATATATATATATATATATATATATATATATATATATATATATATATATATATATATAATGTTATGTTAGAAGGAGCAATTAATATCAAAGAATAAACTGGAGAGGCACATTTTATATATATATAATTAAGAAATTCACGAGTTTGCTCAAAATAAAAATCAGCGCGTTATTATTAAACTAGTCCTTAAAATCTTCGCAAGCTTTTGTACGCAATCACCAGGATTTTCCTTGCCAACTTCCGTTAAACATTTACTTTTATAAGTTAATAACACGTGGAATGTTTTTATAATGTATATATAAGTCTCTATAAAATATACGATAATAGTAATAATATAAATATATATAATGTGGTTAGAAGGGAAAACATAAATTGGACACAGCATTACTTTTATAAGAGACCTGCGTTTTATACCCCACAGTAGGCATACTAACAAGTTCACACACAAATACAACAGAAAAGGTAAACATTCATATCAAACTCAGGTTCACAGGACACGTTCATATTCATAGCCAACATTCACTATCAACAACTCAAAAGATTCATATATACACAAGCTCAGCATATCTATGCATCCAAATGATTGATAGATTGTCACATCCCACCTAACTCATGCATTAGAGTGTGCATCATGTTTGCTTTTGACAGAAATTTGAAATGGGGAAGCCAGAACCCCCAGCACCCCTCCTGAATCTACTAGGGTTTACTAAAATCTTTTTCAATGAACCTGAAATGCCCTTCTAAAATGTTCATCATCTTTGCTTTGGTCTTAAACCTCTGGCAAAAATAGTGCACATTTTTCTAGGTCAACAGAAGGTCATTGAATTAATGCATAAATAATTGAATTTGGGCATTTAAAATTTGTAAAACATTTCAAATGCCCAAATATCTCCAAACTAAAATGTTCCTTGCTGGAAATATTCCAACTAAGGACCAGGTGCAGTTTGGTGATTTTTGGAGTTGTGCTAGTATTTTTAATAAGTCTACAAAGCTACAAAAGAAATAGAAAAGGAAACAAAAATCAGAAAAGGACTTACCTGGCCAAACCCCCCAGCCGGCCCACCTGGCGGCCCAGCACTGTGCTGGTCCGAGCCAGCCAGCTGCTTCGTCCCCGCCAGGCAGGCAGGGTGGTGACGCCGACGAGCGCAAGCTCGCCACGACGCCACCTGCTCGCCGCTTCGCCGCCCCGCTGTCCTGGATGAGCTCCACGTCGTGCCCCCGACCCAGTGGACATGTCCACTTCCTCCCTGTCTCTCTCCCTCGCTCCCCTTCGCCATGGCCGACGCCACCGTCGCCGCACCACCGCCGTAGCCATAGCTGCCGTCGCCCCCGTGCCACCCGACCGTGTCCATGAGCTCCGCCACCTTCTTCTCCTTCGAGCAAGACGAGCCCCGAGCGCTCGCGTGCCCCGAAGCCACCGCACCGACCCCGCCTGAGTCCACCGTCGCCGGAGATCCCCTTCAACGTCCTCGCCGCACCAGCTCGTCCCCGACCACGCCGTCTGGCTCTGTGAGTTCGCTGTGAGCATAGCCACCTCCCCAACCTCCCCGTTCCTCTTCTCGTGCACCACAGCGACTGCACGTAGTTCAACCGCACGCGCCGCCGCGGAGCTCGTCGCCGACGAGGCTCCGGCCACCCAATGGCCGCACCACTTTGTCCACTAGCCTCACCGCACACCCAGGGGCCCGACGCATCACTCCACGCGCCTCGCCGTGCCCCGCAGCCTCGGTTCCACTTTCACCCGAGCCCTGGCGCCGCCAAACTCGTCGCCGGCGCCAACTCCGGCCACCCCGACCCCAACCAACTCCACCAAGAGTTGCGGGTCAGCTCCCGCATCACGTAGACGTGCTCCGCCGTCGATTTGGTCGCCGGAGCACGAATCTGCACTTCCTCCGCCGCGTCTGGACGTCGCCGGCGGCTCAACGCCGGCGGAGTTGGCCCGTTGACCCCCTGGGTCTATGACATGTGGGCCCCGCCCGCTAACTAATCCAGGATTAGGAATAATCTAATCTGTTTAAACTAATGACCCTGACACGCGGGACCCACGCGTCAGGTTTGACCTGGACCGGGTCTGTTGACCTGCTGAGGTCAGCATGACCTCATGCTGACGCCACAAGTAATTTTCTGGATTTATTTTTGCACAGGAAATTCCAGAAATTAGTTCAAACTTCAAAAATTCATAGAAAATTATCTATAACTCCAAATGCAAAGTTTTATATATGAAAAATTATCAGAAAAATCCAACCTATCCATTGGTACTGGTTTCATGCATGTCAGAACAAGTTAAACCCACTGTTTTGGCATTGCAAGTTGATACACTAATATGGTCTTCATAAATGAGTTTCCATTTGAATCTTTGGTTCAAATGGGTTCATTCCCTTCTGACTTAACTTACACTAGGTCAGGACACATACATATTGCCATGTCATAGCATGCATCATATTGTTGCATATCGCCATGTATTGATTGTGTTTCGATGTGTTCATCGTGGTAGGTTCTGCCTCCGAGGATATCTCCGAGTATCCAACTGAAGGGCAGTATCCCACGACCACTCCATCAGGCAAGCAACCCATTGATCATTCCGATACAAACCCATGTTCTCGCTTCTGCTCTCGTTTACTGCATTAGGACAACGCGTTTCAAACTGCTGTGTGTCGCGGTAGTTGAACCCACTTCCTTTGCATGACCTGTCATTGCCACAGTAACTAGATGAAACCCACTAGCATGTGTAGGAGTTGATTGAGCCAATACATGTGTGTGTGTTCCTACCATGCTATGCTTGCTATGCTTAGAGTTGTGTCAGGTCTGGCTCATCGGGATGATGAACTGGAGTGAAAGGTTGTGTCGGTGACAAGAGTGAAGTGTTGAACACGATTTGGTAAAGGAATCGATGAGAGGCCATGTAGGAGTACATGGTGGGTTGTTTCATTGAGGCCGTCCTTAAGAACCGAGATCTGTGTTTGTGATCCATGATACAGATACTACCACACATTGGGCCCTGAAATATGACCCCGCTCGACTTCTTATCCACCCTTGTCCTCTGTCCAGGAGTTGCAAGTAGTTTCTGGTGTTTGTAGTATGCTGGGGGCCGCACGCGGCGCTGACCATCGGGGTGGGCCGTGTTGCCGTAGGCACGTGGCCGGGTCAACCGGGCGCCCGTTTGGTGTCTCGGAACCCTGTTCACATCGTTCGGGGCCGTTAGTGGAAACCTCGGCCGGACTCCCTGCGGATGGAACCCGAATAGGCGATAAACCTGGACTAGAGACTTGAGTGTTTAGGTAGGTCGTGGTCTACACCCACGTCGGCTTTCGCTTGAAGTCTGCCGAGCACATGTCGTGTGCAGACGCTAAGTGGTGGAAACATGTGTGAAGAAGTACACCCCTGCAGGGTTATAAATGAACTATTCGAATAGCCGTGTCCGCGGTAATGGACTTCTGGGTTGCCTATATCAGTTCATAGACAAGTTAAATGGATACTACTAAAAATCTCAAGATAAGTGTGAGTACCGCGGATGGCCCTCTCGTAGGATGGCGAGAGAGGATCCTCGGTGGAGTATTGTGACGGTGATAGTGGACTCGTGTGCGACAAATGTTTTACAAGTGGTGTCTATCGTAGGATAGCTTAGCCAAGAGTCAAAGCTGGCTTGCTGCAATAACCCCACTACCTTCTTGAGAATGTGCATGTATGATAGGTTCCTGTTGTAAGACTTGCTGAGTACTTCTGTACTCATGTTGCTTTAATCATGTTTTTCAGATGACTGCACCAACCCCTCTGATGGGTTTTATGTAGACCTCGACGTTGACGAGTGACCTATCACCAGGTGGTGATCCAAGACTTGTGAAGGGTCTTTGTAGATAGACAGGCTTCGTCAAGCCTTCTTTCTTTCTAGTGTCTGTACTCAGACTACTTTGCTTCCGCATGTGCTTGTATGTTGTATGACTTGAGTGTTGGGTCATGTGACCCCTATCTGTATGAATGACATGTATGGCTCCTCGGAGCCTTCTAAATAAAGTACTTGAGTCGTAGAGTACTGTTGTGATGCCATGTTGTATTTACTCATATCGGGCATATTGTGTGTATGATTGAAATGCTTGGTATGAGTGGGATCCGACCATCTAGTTGTTTATCCTTGGCAGCCTTTCATATGGGGAAATGTAAGTTTTGTGCTTCTGAGCGATAGTAGTCCGCTACAGCCCGGTTCACCGGAGTCCTGCTAGCCCAGCACTACTGCTTGGACACTTGACTGGCCGGCATGTGTTTCACGTCGTTCCTATGTCTGTCCCTTCGGGGAAATGTCACGCGCTGTTATTCGGAGTCCTGCCTAGCCTGCTACAGCCCGGGTTACCGGAGTCCTGTTAGCCCAGTGCTACAGCCCGAATAAATACGTTGATGACCGACATGTTCGATGTGATTCACGTATGCCTGTCCTCATAGGCTAGCGCCGCTTTGGGTTCACGACTAGCCATGTCGGCCTGGGTTCTCTGTCATATGGATGCTAGCGACACTATCATATACGTGAGCCAAAAGGCGCAAACGGTCCCGGGCCAGGTAAGGTGGCACCCGTGGGAGTACCGTGCGTGAGGCCGCAAAGTGATATGATGTGTTACACGCTGGATCGATGTGGCTTAGGATCGGGGTCCTGACAGCGTTGGCATCAGAGCCGGACTGCCTGTAGGTTCGCTAAGCCAAACTGGTCGATGTCGAGTCTAGAAATGCTTTAGTTATATGTAGGGGAATTGATTGTGGGAGGGAACGTAAGGCTCTTTTACTCCTTTACCTTATGCCCTCTATTCTGAGTCATTCTCTTCTCATTCTACGTGGGTTAAGTACTAGGCTCTCTTCTCTCTATCAGGTTCACGTGTTACTAAATCCGTAGTAACTTGTAGGATTGTTGGATACAACCCAGTTCAGTTCTACTAAAGTTTAGTATGTTGCCAATTGAACCAGAACCTTGATATGATGTTGTTGAGTGGTTTCGCAAACTGTTGTGGATGTCTCAAGTCTTTCTCTGAGCATTTACAGCCGTTATGCTGTCCAATTTCATCCAGAAATTCTAATGCCTTTGCACTATTTTGTGCTTTCAGATGGCTACCCGTCCCCAAAACCAAGTGGTTCGTCTGACCCGTTGCATCGGTGTATGTGGTCATACCGCCATGTTGGTTCGAGTGATGGTTGAGGCAGGTTACCGATGGTACCCTGAATACACCGTCGAAGAGCAGTTTAGAGATTTTAACCAGAGCCAATATCTGTGCACGGTCAGGATATATCCATCTTATCCCGGAGCCACGGAACCACTCCACCGTTCTTATGGACTCGGGATCACTATTGGGATGTCCGTTCAAGATGCAGCCTACTCGATGATGACCATTATGCGAGCTAGAACTGCCTTGTTGAGCAACACTGAATTTCGTTACATGCCAGCATCCCTCCCTGGGGCGCATGGTTACCTTCAGGGCATGTACAGTGATGCATCCCATGAGGACTCACTCCTTTGCACCACTACTGAGATGTTGGAAGATAAGGACCGTGAAAACCGGGCCTTGCGTATGGAGCTCTTTAATGCTCGTGCTGATCATTGGGCCACCTTGACGAGGTTTGCACCTGCTGTGCAAGCCGGATACATGGACATGAGAGACTTGTATCCTGTGCGGGCTAGTCTGCCAGACTTCATGGAATGGCGTGAGGTGGGAGGTATCACCCCTCCTCGTGGGCCTCTTCTGCCGCCGTCTGTTGGACCGAGGCCGCACCCAAGTCCCTATGGTCCACAAGCGCCGCAGGACCGTCTGTTCCCAGATGACCATGTTCCGCTTCCAGGTCTGGGTGGTGACTTCTATGAGGACTTCTACGGAGCCGTCTGAGCTAGTAGTAGTCTCGCTAGTATTGTAATAGTTGTATGTCCACCGTCCTGCGTGATTGTGGAATATAACTTAGTGTGTATCAATTCCGGAGGTGTAGAAAAATAATGTATAGGAGCTTGGAATGCCTTCGATGAGATGTAACGTCTTTCGTCTTAGTTGTACTTCAGCTTGAGCTTGTACTAAACTATGTATGATGTGTATGACCGTTGGTATATATATGGCAGTTTCTATATTACCATGTCATACGGATGATCATCTCTGCATTCCTTGTTATCCATTACATTCCGCACTTCCTTGGCCAGATTTTGCCATCCTGGTTTAAATCGTTGTTTTGTTTTCCTAGGATGGTCAACACCCGCAGCAACCCTGTTGCTCCGGAGCAGGGAGAAGCTAGTGCACCTAGAGAGGAAAGTCTGCCTCAACCACCTTCTCTGGCCGAAGTGATGCTGGAGGCAGAGCGCAACAGGCGTGACACCAACCGCTTGTTAGAGCGGATTGAGCAGAACACTGCACGCCAGCAAAGGATCAATCCAGTGTCCATCATTGACTTTGTCAAGCTGTACCCGCCAAAGTTCAATCATTCCATCGAACCTCTCGATGCGGATGACTGGCTCCGCAGCATCGCCCACAAGCTACGTTCTGCTAACGTGGCTGAAGATGATAAAGTCACCTTTGCTGCCTATCACCTTGAAGGGCCTGCCAGTCTTTGGTGGGAGAATTATGAAGCTATGCGCCCGGTCGGCCAACTCACTACTTGGGCTGATTTCAGTACCGCTTTTCGTGAGCATCACATCCCGGAAGGCCTTATGGATCGCAAGAGGGAGGAGTTTTGTAACTTCACCCAGGGGAAGCTGTCTGTGGATGCATACAGTCGCGAGTTTGGAAAGCTTGCACGCTATGCTCCCGAAGAGGTATCCACCGACGCCAAAAAGCAGGCAAGGTTCCGCAAGGGACTTAGCCCTGAGCTCCGTCGTGACCTTCGTCTACATGAATGCATTTCTTTTTCGAAGCTAGTCAATAAGGCCATCAGTGCCGAGACAGGGCAGAATGATTTTGAAGCTTCACGCAAGCACTCCCGTGACTATGGATCTTCATCCGGCTCTGGATCTCAGAAGCGCCGGGTCTGGATTCCAAATTCTGCTATGCCACCCAGGTATACCCCGAGGCCATCCTTTGAGGCGCCTCACCCCAATCAGCAGTATGTGCCGCCCAAGACTTTTGGTGGCCCCACTGCCAATACTGCTCCACGCCCCAATATGATAACTTGCTTCAAGTGTGGTGAGCCGGGCCACTACATCCGTGAGTGTCCCCAGAACAGCCCCAACCAGTTCGGAAAGTCTGTTGGACGTGGTAAGTCAACAGCGAAGGTGCTTGTCGCCAAGCCAGCCACCATTGCTCGTGGCCATGTCAACTACGTCTCAGCTGAAGAGACTCAGGAGAACCCCAACGTCGTTCTCGGTACGCTCCTTGTTAATTGCCATCCGGCAACTGTTCTCTTTGATACTGGAGCATCTCATTCATTTATTTCTGAGAGCTATGCTCGATTGCACAACACTACCTTTAGTGACATGCCCACCTCCATGGAAATTCAAACTCCCGGTTCTAGATGGCAAACCTCTAGGATCAGTCATGGAAATGAAATTCTTGTCGACAGATTGGTTTTTCTCGCGTCACTAATAGCTCTCAAGTCTTCGGACATAAACATCATCTTGGGTATGGACTGGATGTCAGCTCATTACTCCAAGATTGATTGCTCAACTAGAACTGTCCAACTTACCCATCCATCGGGCAAGACAGTCAATGTTTTGACCCGAGTATCGGAGCGTCAGCTCTACTCTCTAAATGCCAATCCCCTTCCAGACCTCGAAGATGTTCCGGTAGTCCGTGACTTCCCGGATGTCTTTCCAGAGGAACTGCCAGGTGTTCCACCTGACAGAGATGTCGAGTTCGTAATAGACCTTGTTCCAGGAACCGTCCCAATCTCTAGGAGACCTTATAAGATGGCACCCCTAGAACTAGCTGAGCTTCAGAAACAACTCGATGAGTCCTTGCAAAAGGGTTTCATCCGTCCTAGTTCATCTCCATGGGCTTGCCCCGTCCTCGTCGTCAAGAAGAAGGATGGAACGGATCGGATGGTTGTGGATTATCGACCTGTCAATTTGGTCACTATCAAGAACAAGTATCCGCTCCCCAGGATCAAGGACCTGTATGACCAGCTCGCTGGATCCTCAGTCTTCTCCAAGATGGATTTGAGGTTGGGCTACCATCAAATCAAAATCAGGAACGGGGACATTCCCAAAACGGCCTTCGTTACTCGTTACGGCCAATACGAATACACCGTCATGTCCTTCGGTTTAACCAATGCTCCAGCTACCTTTTCTCGGTTAATGAACTCGATCTTCATGGAGTACTTGGATAAATTCGTCGTGGTATACCTCGATGATATACTCATCTACTCCAAGAATGAGGAAGAACATGCCGAACATCTAAGGCTAGTATTGATGAAACTTCGAGAGCATCGCCTTTATGCCAAATTCTCCAAGTGCGAATTCTGGTTGCCAGAAGTGACCTATCTGGGCCATGTAATCTCTGGCAAGGGCATTGCTGTCAATCCCGAGCGAGTTCAAGCTGTCCTTGACTGGACTCCACCTGAAACGGTTAAGCAAGTTCGGAGTTTTCTTGGTTTAGCGAGCTATTGCCGCCGCTTCGTCAAAAATTTCTCCAAGGTTGCTAAGCCTCTAACTGAACTCCTCAAGAAAGATAAAAGGTTCGAGTGGACCCCACAGTGCGAGTTCAGCTTTCAGGAACTGAAAAGACGCCTGACGTCTGCTCCCGTACTGGTACCACCGGACTTCTCTAAGGACTTTGTTATCTACTGCGACGCCTCGCGACAAGGACTAGGTTGCATACTCATGCAAGATCGTCATGTGATTGCCTACGCATCTCGACAGTTGCGTCCACATGAGGATAATTATCCCACTCATGATCTAGAGCTTGCAGCAGTAGTCCATGCACTCAAAACCTGGCGACACTACCTTCTGGGTAATCGTTGCGAAATTTACACTGATCACCAAAGTCTGAAATATATCTTCACCCAACCGGATTTGAATCTCAGGCAAAGACGTTGGGTCGAGTTGATCTCGGATTACGACTTAGGAATAACTTACACCCCAGGCAAAGCCAATGTCATGGCTGATGCACTAAGTCGTAAATCTTATTGTAACACCATGATGTTACAACAAGGTCAACCACTTCTCCACGAGGAATTTCATAAGCTTAACCTTCACATTGTTCCTCGAGGATTTCTTTCCACCCTGGTGGCGAAACCTAACCTTACGGATCAAATCATAGCTGCCCAGAAGCGCGATAAGGGCATATCTCGGATTAAGGAAAACATCGCTAGCGGAGTTGCTAAATGTTTTTCCATGGATGAACGAGGTGTTGTCTTCTTCGAGAACCGCTTGGTGGTTCCCAAGAAGCAACATTTACGTCAATTGATCCTTAAGGAAGCTCATGAATCCCCTCTCACCATTCATCCCGGTAGCACTAAAATGTATCAAGACCTACGCCAGAGGTTTTGGTGGACTAGGATGAAGAGAGAAATCGCTCAATACATTGCAACTTGCGACGTCTGTCGTCGTGTTAAAGCAGAGCATCAACGGCCTGCTGGCACCCTTCAACCTTTGGAGATTCCTGAATGGAAATGGGATAAAATCGGTATGGATTTCATTACCGTGTTTCCCAGAACCAAAAGAGGGAATAATGCTATCTTCGTTGTTGTCGATCGTCTCTCCAAAGTAGCCCACTTCTTACCTGTTCGCGAGAGCATAACCGCTAGCCAGCTAGCTGATTTGTACATCTCTCGAATAGTGTCTCTCCATGGTGTCCCATTGGAAATTAATTCGGACCGTGGAAGTCTTTTCACCTCTCGATTTTGGGAAAGTTTCCAAAATGCTTTGGGAACTCGACTTTCCTTTAGCACCGCCTTCCATCCGCAATCAAGTGGTCAAGTAGAACGAGTCAATCAAATTCTGGAGGATATGCTCCGAGCTTCTGTCATCTCTTTCGGTATGAATTGGGAGAAGTGCCTTCCATTCGCCGAGTTCGCTTATAACAACAGTTTTCAAGCTAGCTTGGGCAAAGCCCCTTTCGAAGTTCTCTATGGACGAAAATGTCGAACGCCTCTTAACTGGTCAGAAACCGGCGAGAGACAACTCTTTGGCCCGGACATGATCCAGGATGCAGAAGAGCAGGTTCGCATTATTCGTGAGAAGTTGAAAACCGCCCAGTCTCGACAAAAGAGTCAGTATGACCGCAAGCATAAGCCCATGGCTTATGAAGTCGGCGAGATGGCTTACCTTCGGGTTACACCTTTAAAGGGAACCCATCGATTCGGTATCAAAGGCAAATTGGCTCCTCGTTACATTGGACCTTTTCGCATTCTTGCCAAACAAGGAGAAGTTGCCTACCAATTGGAACTACCTCCGCATCTCTCCAGAGTTCATGACGTCTTCCACGTTTCTCAACTCAGGCGTTGCTTCTCGGATCCTATCCGCGGAGTGGACCACGAAACGCTTGATCTCCAAGATAACCTCACTTATCGGGAATACCCCGTTCGTATCCTTGATCAAGCCGAGCGTACCACTCGACGCCACAATATCAAGTTTCTCAAGGTTCAATGGTCACACCATTCCGAGCAAGAAGCTACATGGGAAAGGGAGGATCGTCTTCGACTTGAGTATCCCACCTTCCTTCCGACAGATCCTAAATCTTGGGACGAGATTCTTTTGAGTGGGGGTGAGTTGTCACATCCCACCTAGCTCATGCATTAGAGTGTGCATCATGTTTGCTTTTGACAGAAATTTGAAATGGGGAAGCCAGAACCCCCAGCACCCCTCCTGAATCTACTAGGGTTTACTAAAATCTTTTTCAATGAACCTGAAATGCCCTTCTAAAATGTTCATCATCTTTGCTTAGGTCTTAAACCTCTGGCAAAAATAGTGCACATTTTTCTAGGTCAACAGAAGGTCATTGAATTAATGCATAAATAATTGAATTTGGGCATTTAAAATTTGTAAAACATTTCAAATGCCCAAATATCTCCAAACTAAAATGTTCCTAGCTGGAAATATTCCAACTAAGGACCAGGTGCAGTTTGGTGATTTTTGGAGTTGTGCTAGTATTTTTAATAAGTCTACAAAGCTACAAAAGAAATAGAAAAGGAAACAAAAATCAGAAAAGGACTTACCTGGCCAAACCCCCCAGCCGGCCCACCTGGCGGCCCAGCACTATGCTGGCCTGAGCCAGCCAGCTGCTTCGTCCCCGCCAGGCAGGCAGGGTGGTGACGCCGACGAGCGCAAGCTCGCCACGACGCCACCTGCTCGCCGCTTCGCCGCCCCGCTGTCCTGGATGAGCTCCACGTCGTGCCCCCGACCCAGTGGACATGTCCACTTCCTCCCTGTCTCTCTCCCTCGCTCCCCTTCGCCATGGCCGACGCCACCGTCGCCGCTCCACCGCCGTAGCCATAGCTGCCGTCGTCCCCGTGCCACCCGACCGTGTCCACGAGCTCCGCCACCTTCTTCTCCTTCGAGCAAGACGAGCCCCGAGCGCTCGCGTGCCCCGAAGCCACCGCACCGACCCCGCCTGAGTCCACCGTCGCCGGAGATCCCCTTCAACGTCCTCGCCGCACCAGCTCGTCCCCGACCACGCCGTCTGGCTCTGCGAGTTCGCTGTGAGCATAGCCACCTCCCCAACCTCCCCGTTCCTCTTCTCGTGCACCACAGCGACTGCACGTAGTTCAACCGCACGCGCCGCCGCGGAGCTCGTCGCCGACGAGGCTCCGGCCACCCAATGGCCGCACCACTTTGTCCACTAGCCTCACCGCACACCCAGGGGCCCGACGCATCACTCCACGCGCCTCGCCGTGCCCCGCAGCCTCGGTTCCACTTTCACCCGAGCCCCGGCGCCGCCAAACTCGTCGTCGGCGCCAACTCCGGCCACCCCGACCCCAACCAACTCCACCAAGAGTTGCGGGTCAGCTCCCGCATCACGTAGACGTGCTCCGCCGTCGATTTGGTCGCCGGAGCACGAATCTGCACTTCCTCCGCCGCGTCTGGACCTCGCCGGTGGCTCAACGCCGGCGGAGTTGACCCGTTGACCCCCTGGGTCTATGACATGTGGGCCCCGCCCGCTAACTAATCCAGGATTAGGAATAATCTAATCTGTTTAAACTAATGACCCTGACACGCGGGACCCACGCGTCAGGTTTGACCTGGACCGGGTCTGTTGACCTGCTGAGGTCAGCATGACCTCATGCTGACGCCACAAGTAATTTTCTGGATTTATTTTTGCACAGGAAATTCCAGAAATTAGTTCAAACTTCAAAAATTCATAGAAAATTATCTATAACTCCAAATGCAAAGTTTTATATATGAAAAATTATCAGAAAAATCCAACCTATCCATTGGTACTGGTTTCATGCATGTCAGAACAAGTTAAACCCACTGTTTAGGCATTGCAAGTTGATACACTAATATGGTCTTCATAAATGAGTTTCCATTTGAATCTTTGGTTCAAATGGGTTCATTCCCTTCTGACTTAACTTACACTAGGTCAGGACACATACATATTGCCATGTCATAGCATGCATCATATTGTTGCATATCGCCATGTATTGATTGTGTTTCGATGTGTTCATCGTGGTAGGTTCTGCCTCCGAGGATATCTCCGAGTATCCAACTGAAGGGCAGTATCCCACGACCACTCCATCAGGCAAGCAACCCATTGATCATTCCGATACAAACCCATGTTCTCGCTTCTGCTCTCGTTTACTGCATTAGGACAACGCGTTTCAAACTGCTGTGTGTCGCGGTAGTTGAACCCACTTCCTTTGCATGACCTGTCATTGCCACAGTAACTAGATGAAACCCACTAGCATGTGTAGGAGTTGATTGAGCCAATACATGTGTGTGTGTTCCTACCATGCTATGCTTGCTATGCTTAGAGTTGTGTCAGGTCTGGCTCATCGGGATGATGAACTGAAGTGAAAGGTTGTGTCGGTGACAAGAGTGAAGTGTTGAACACGATTTGGTAAAGGAATCGATGAGAGGCCATGTAGGAGTACATGGTGGGTTGTTTCATTGAGGCCGTCCTTAAGAACTGAGATCTGTGTTTGTGATCCATGATACAGATACTACCACACATTGGGCCCTGAAATATGACCCCGCTCGACTTCTTATCCACCCTTGTCCTCTGTCCAGGAGTTGCAAGTAGTTTCTGGTGTTTGTAGTATGCTGGGGGCCGCACGCGGCGCTGACCATCGGGGTGGGCCGTGTTGCGGTAGGCACGTGGCCGGGTCAACCGGGCGCCCGTTTGGTGTCTCGGAACCCTGTTCACATCGTTCGGGGCCGTTAGTGGAAACCTCGGCCGGACTCCCTGCGGATGGAACCCGAATAGGCGATAAACCTGGACTAGAGACTTGAGTGTTTAGGTAGGTCGTGGTCTACACCCACGTCGGCTTTCGCTTGAAGTCTGCCGAGCACATGTCGTGTGCAGAAGCTAAGTGGTGGAAACATGTGTGAAGAAGTACACCCCTGCAAGGTTATAAATGAACTATTCGAATAGCCGTGTCCGCGGTAATGGACTTCTGGGTTGCCTATATCAGTTCATAGACAAGTTAAATGGATACTACTAAAAATCTCAAGATAAGTGTGAGTACCGCGGACGGCCCTCTCGTAGGATGGCGAGAGAGGATGCTCGGTGGAGTATTGTGATGGTGATAGTGGACTCGTGTGCGACAAATGTTTTACAAGTGGTGTCTATCGTAGGATAGCTTAGCCAAGAGTCAAAGCTGGCTTGCTGCAATAACCCCACTACCTTCTTGAGAATGTGCATGTATGATAGGTTCCTGTTGTAAGACTTGCTGAGTACTTCTGTACTCATGTTGCTTTAATCATGTTTTTCAGATGACTGCACCAACCCCTCTGATGGGTTTTATGTAGACCTCGACGTTGACGAGTGACCTATCACCAGGTGGTGATCCAAGACTTGTGAAGGGTCTTTGTAGATAGACAGGCTTCGTCAAGCCTTCTTTCTTTCTAGTGTCTGTACTCAGACTACTTTGCTTCCGCATGTGCTTGTATGTTGTATGACTTGAGTGTTGGGTCATGTGACCCCTATCTGTATGAATGACATGTATGGCTCCTCGGTACCTTCTAAATAAAGTACTTGAGTCGTAGAGTACTGTTGTGATGCCATGTTGTATTTACTCATATCGGGCATATTGTGTGTATGATTGAAATGCTTGGTATGAGTGGGATCCGACCATCTAGTTGTTTATCCTTGGCAGCCTTTCATATGGGGAAATGTAAGTTTTGTGCTTCTGAGCGATAGTAGTCCGCTACAGCCCGGTTCACCGGAGTCCTGCTAGCCCAGCACTACTGCTTGGACACTTGACTGGCCGGCATGTGTTTCACGTCGTTCCTATGTCTGTCCCTTTGGGGAAATGTCACGCGCTGTTATTCGGAGTCCTGCCTAGCCTGCTACAGCCCGGGTTACCGGAGTCCTGTTAGCCCAGTGCTACAGCCCGAATAAATACGTTGATGACCGACATGTTCGATGTGATTCACGTATGCCTGTCCTCATAGGCTAGCGCCGCTTTGGGTTCACGACTAGCCATGTCGGCCCGGGTTCTCTGTCATATGGATGCTAGCGACACTATCATATACGTGAGCCAAAAGGCGCAAACGGTCCCGGGCCAGGTAAGGTGGCACCCGTGGGAGTACCGTGCGTGAGGCCGCAAAGTGATATGATGTGTTACACGCTGGATCGATGTGGCTTAGGATCGGGGTCCTGACATAGATCACACGACAATATTCATACATAATTCACAAAAATATTCAGATATACACATGTTCAGTATGTTTATGCATCCAAATGATTGGGATCACAGCCAATATGATCCATGGACGAACTTTAATTACTTAGGGTACAGACTGGTAAATGGTGTTCAATCGGAGGTACTTCTAGCTGAAATTAGTTCTTGTACGAGTAAACTTTTGAGTACATAAGAGGCAGCACAGAGAATCTGAACTTTGCTTGTAGGTTTATCCTCAAATAGTGGCCTCGTGCCGAGGGAGGTTTGAGCAACTTGGCCACTACTTTCATCCAACTAGTTTACTGGCTCATCTTGGTCCTGTATCTCGCCAAAATTCTACATTGCAGACGAGAAAGGAGGCGGTTGAGAAAATGAACCACCCAATTTTTTTGTGCATTTCAACTGAAATGGAGCATCCTTGGCGTGCAGACTGATTAAGTGCCAGATGAAAATACGCGTCAACGAACTTGTCTGGAATCTTTAGACTCCATGCCATATAGTTTGCTACCATATGTGTCGATAACCAAAAGGCACAAGTTGGGACCAAAGACTGGACTGCGTTTTTCTGGGCTATGCACCAAGCAATATTTTTGGTGTTCACTCTCCTAATACTTGGAGTTTGACAATTGGTTGAAGCCGGTTGATACTCGAATGAATATAGGCACTTCTTGTCAACATCGATGCTTGTCTGAGTGAGCTTTGGAGTACATAGCAGCAGCATAAGTACATGTCCATCTGATCATTTTGTGCAGTTCTACTGAAATCACCCGATGTAATGATTTGCCTGCGAGTTCAGGCTCCAAATTACTCCTTTACGAAATCGGCAAACAGAAGCACAACACCAAATTACCAATACATATGACAGGCACAATAATCAGGATAAAGACCAGTACCAACCTGTGTGAGGTAGCATATCAATTACTATTTCATTTGACTGAAAGCCAAGATAAGCCAAGCAACTGACAGCAAAGGAAGAAAGCAAGCAGAGATTAGCGACTGACAGGAAAGGACGGAAGCTGCCGAGGCAATGAAGCACCCAAAGTTTTTGTGTAGTTCCACCAAAATCGAGCATCCCTGTTGGCACATATATTGAGAGAGTGAGATTATGGTAATAGTGGGACTAGTTGATGAAACATACACTAACAAATAGAAGCACCCTCATTATCTTAATGGGTAAAGTTAGCAACATAGTAGTCTTGCTTAAAGAGAGGTATTAGTTTATTTAATCAATGCCAATTAGCTCAACTCAACACTCAAAGCATTGCCATTTATCATAGGTTGCAAGACTTTAATGTGCAAAGATAAAGGAGTTTCTCATGAAAGTAGCATGATACAAATAGAGATGACAGCAAACTAATATGGATGAAGGCCTTAGGCCCGTACCAACCTGAGAAAAAAAGCTTATTCATGTAGTCCCATAAGAGATGATAAAGCACTCACTAGAATCACACAATAGTATATACTTTTGTGCACTTCAAATGTATGGTTGAAATCATTCTTGTTTACCAGTGCTGAGATTATATTGAAAGATTATCAAGAACTTCCAGCAGAGTTAATGCACTGGTTGGGATACAGTCATTGTATTGTCTTGTGTAGTTCCACTAAAATGTATGATTGGCACAACATGATCCCTGTTTGCACAAGTAGGAACAAGGTGAAACCTTCATTATCTTAGTGAGAAAGGATAGGAAGACATTAGCATATTACTCAAACAGTAGCATCAAATTCATGATGGACAATACGCAAAACATTGCCTCATTGAACCAATGGCAATAAATTGACATGCAAAACAATAGCACTATTATGTCATGACACTAATAATATTCCCCCCCTGCTCCACCACATGATTCACCTCCATAGACAAACATACACACGTACATGATTCGGCATAGGGTCCTACTAAGGGTTTGTCTAACTCCAACAGGAAAATTAGGCAGTAATAAATTAGTGGTACTTAAGTACTCCTAATTAATAAGTGAGACATCAGAAGTGGAAGGGCTCCCTGGAGGATCGTCTCACATGTAAGGTAGTCGTTGCCGGAGCCCTTGAATGGCCTCGACTGAGGCCTCTGGCTTCAGCAAGATCGCCTTGGCACTGTTTATTCTTCTTCCTCCTCCTCTTCATGCTATGTTTCTCTTTCTCCTCACCAGTTGGTGAAACCAAGTACATGATTGGCCTTCTAATTCAGAATTGGTTTTGTCAGTGAGGGAGTACAAGTGTACTAGTAAAAAACTGCATTATTTTCTCATGGCAGTCGGAAAATAGAGATGAACGCATGCATTAAATATCATTCTTACCTAAAGGAAGGTTATGGCACCAATATGGAGGATGAGGATTGGAACACAAATCTCCCTTTATGCAGTTCCACCAAAATGAACCAACTGTTCCATTCTGACATTCCATTTAAGCAACACAAAAGTCACTTCTTTTAAGAAGAGTTTTGTGCAGTGCACCAAAAGGTCACAACAGCAACCAGGTGAATTGGATATCCATGTTTGCACAAAAAGGCACAGAGGAAATAGTCAGAGTCTCGGACAATTACAGGCAAAAACATTTGGCTAAACTTGTCATGGCTTATAACAGTGGCATGGCTTCATTTTTACCAGGGACATTAGATTAAGAACAGCTAAGGTTGCGTCCGGTTCACAGGTTTGGTGCAGGATTTTCATAGGAACACAATTCCTACGGTATTCTTTCCCTTCCAACCGTTCGGAACACGGGAAAGGTGAATAGTGTTTCATAGGAAAGTTGGTCTGGTAGTACTAATTCCATAGGATTAGAAACATCCACGCGCTGCTCATTTTTTGGGCGGAAGCCCGAGGCAGGCGCTCGCTGCCATGCGTTACACAGGTTGCTGTGCTGTGTTGCCGGAATAAAAAAGTCAAGCTATGTGTTGTACGTGAGGTGAGGACAAGAGTAGTCACTGTGTAGCTGAATAAACAAATAGCATCTCATACTGCCAAGCATGGTACTCTAAAATAACAAATCTGTACATTTCGTAGTCCATCTGAACACATTCTCTTGAGAGTTTCCTCCGGTTCGTTGTTCCATAGTTTTATACCTACATTCCTTTCCTATTCCTCTATTTTCATCAAGACCTATGTTTTCTGCCCCTTTATTCCGAACGGAGCCTAAATATTTGGTATAAGGGTATGGGACAGTGGGTGCACCAGCAGTCCAGCACCATGTACGTAAATAGGGGCATAAAGTGGTGATTCATAGTTTGTTGCCTCGAGAAACGATCATCCAAGAAACATATCTGGGTTGGTCCCATTTTTGTTCACTCTAGCCACCTACTCTTATGTGTGGGTAGCAAATCTAGTCCTGGTCATACCACTGTGTACAGCGTTACCCCTATATTTCCCTTTTCGACCAAGAGACCGGTTGGATGACCAGTTTGTACTACTTTCACCCCCTTTCCTTCCTGTTTGTACCAAGCCCGGTGTACATACCAAATTCTCCCAGCCCCACTTTATTTCTTATTTGAACCAAGTACTCCCTCCGTCCGGAATTACTTGTCATCAAAATGGATGTGTCTAGAACTAAAATACATCTAGATACATCCATTTCAATGACAAGTATTTTCGGACTGAGGGAGTACAAGATTTGACTCGATGAAGTAGCTTTACCTCTAACAATAGAAGAAAAAAATATGTGACGTTGGACCATCCGATCGAGAGGGGCTGAGAGGTAGAAAATGACGCACATGCAGCGACGTAGCGAGCTGGGAAAGTAGAGCTAAGGTGGTTTCGAACGAAGATACACCTGAAGGTCGTCGAGATGTGGATAGGTGGGCCGCGGGAGGCCGGATCCGCCCACATGCAATGACGAAGGGATCGGAGGATCTCTCGCGCCGGCGCTCGGCCAGAGATAACGATGCGGCCGGCAGTGGGTGCTACCTCTTGACCTTGCGTTGGTTTTCCCCAAAGAGCAGAGGATGATTGTCACGCCCAAGATGCGACCCTATCCTAAAGGAACTCGAAGGTCCCACCAAGGATAGACGCGCATATTGAAGACGCTTTTGCAAGGTGGATATCATTACATCAACATTACATAATAGTGGGGATACATCCAAGACATACAATGTCACATGAATACAACAACACATCATACATATGATCAACATCTGACTACGGATGAAACATAAGCAGAAACTCAAACAATATCCACCCTGCTAGTCCAGGCTGCCGACCAGGAACCTATCCCTCAATCGAAGAAGAAGCAGAAGAAGAACTCCAACACAAACAACATTGCTCTCGCGTCATGATCATCGCATAACCTGTACCTGCAACTGGTGGTGTAGTAATCTGTGAGCCACGAGGACTCAGCAATCCCATTACCATGGGTATCAAGACTAGCAAAGCTTAATGGGGAAGGAAGGGGTAAAGTGGTGAGGTTGCAGCAGCGACTAAGCATGTATGGTGGCTAACTTAGGCAAGTAAGAGCGAGAAGAGAAGCAAAGCAAGCGGTCGTCAACTAGTAATGATCAAGAAGTGATCCTGAACTCCGACTTACGTCAGACATAACCCAGAAACCGTGTTCTCCTCTCGATCAACCCCGAAAAGAGACACTCACGGTTACACACACGGTTGGTGTATTTTAGAAGAGTTTACTTTAAGTTTACTACAACCGGATATCAACAAATTCCCATCTTCCACATAACCGCAGGCACGGCTTTCGAAAATTCAAACCCTGCAGGGGTGTCCCAACTTAGCCCATGATAAGCTCTCGCGATCAACGAAGGATATTCCTTCTCCCGGGAAGACCCGATCAGTCTCGGAATCCCGTTTACAAGACATCTCGACAATGGTAAAACAAATCCAGCAAGACCTCCCGGCGTGCCGACATCTTGATAGTAGCCGCGCGTATCTCGTCTCAGGCCACGGCCGGATAAGCTAAGCGTACAGGTACCAACATAACCCAAGTTGCCAAGGGACGGTCCCGCACGGTGCTCTAGTTTGGACCAACACTTAGACAAGCATTGGCCCGGGTCTAAATAAAGATGACCCTCGAGAGAGCGACTCCCAAGGGAAAAATAGGTGGTGGTGAGGCAAATGGTAAAACCAAGGTTGGGCCTTCCTGGAGGAGTCTTATTCAAAGCGAACTGTCATGGGGGTCCCATAAATCACCCAACCGCGTTAGGGACGCAAAATCCGGGAACATAATACTGATATGACGGAAACTAGGGCGGCAAGAGTGGAACAAAACACCAGGCATAAGGCCGAGCCTTCCACCCTTTACCAAGTGTATAGATGCATTAATAATATCAGAGATATTGTGATATCCCAACATAAACATAAACATAATCCAACATGGAGCAATCTTCATCTTCACCTGCAACTAGCAACGCTATAAGAGGGGCTGAGCAAAGCGGTAACATAGCCAAACAACGGTTTGCTAGGAAGGGTAACAAAGGTTAGAGGTTCATGGCAATTTGGGAGGCTTGAATGCAAGTGGTAGGTAACGCAGCATAGCGATAGAACAAAGCAACTAGCATAGCAATGATAGTAATGAGATCCAAGCTGACGATCATCTTGCCTGAAATCCCGCAAGGACGAAGAACGAGTTTATGAAGAAGATGAAGCCACGAAGACGAACCAAGCGTAGACGAACGTATCCTCACGATCGCAACGAAACGGGAACTAGCGAGAAGAAGCACACAACACGGTAAACACACCACACATGAACAAGGCATGATGCTCAACCAAGTATGATGCATGACAAGACTACATGAAGCTACTCATGGCAAGAGATGATGCATACAAGAACAACACATCAAGGCAAGTTTAAATGAGGCCGGAAATAACATGTAACAAATCCGGTAAGTCCTCATATGCAAATTTCGAAATTGGTCCAGATATGAATAAACCTTATGTTCAAGTGGTTAAACAGAAAGTTAAGATGCATCAACATGATCTACACAAAATTTTAGTCCAATTACATATAAAGTTCATTAGATTCGGAGCTACGGCCTAGAAGATATGAGCAAAACAAGTTAAGCATGGCATTGGTGCAAAGAGCATTCAAACATCAAACAAATACATTCAAGACATGGATCCAATAAGGAAATATGAAACTACTGTTGGGGAACGTAGTAATTTCAAAAAAATTCCTACGCACACGCAATATCATGGTGATGCATAGCAACGAGAGGGGAGAGTGTTGTCTACGTACCCTCGTAGACCGAAAGCGGAAGCGTTATATCAACGCGGTTGATGTAGTCGTACGTCTTCACGATCCGACCGGTCCAAGCACCGTTACTCCGGCACCTCCGAGTTCTTGGGACACGTTCAGCTCTTTGACGTTCCCCGGGCTCCGATCCAGCAAAGCTTCGGGGAAGAGTTCCGTCAGCACGACGGCATGGTGACGATCTTGATGTACTACTGACGCAGGGTTTCGCCTAAGCACTGCAACAATATGACCGAGGTGGAATTTGGTGGAGGGGGCACCGCACACGGCTAAGGAACGATCACGAAGATCAACTTGTGTGTCTATGGGGTGCCTCCTGCCCCTGTATATAAAGGATGGAGGAGGAGGAGGCCGGCCAAGGCTTGGTGCGGCCAGGATGTGGAGTCCTACTAGGACTCCAAGTCCTAGTAGGAGTCCACCAAGAGGGGAGGAAGGGAGAAGGAAGTGGAGGAGAAGGAAAGGTGGCCGGCCCCCTTTTCCCTAGTCCAATTCGGACCAGAGGAAAGGGGGGGCGCAGCAGCCCCTTGGCCCTTTCTTCTCTTCCCACTAAAGCCCATCAAGGCCCATTGCTTCTCCCGTAACTACCCGGTACTCCCGAAAATATCCGAATCACTCAGAACCTTTCCGATGTCCGAATATAGTGTCTAATATATCGATCTTTACGTCTCGACCATTTCGAGACTCCTCGTCATGTCCCCGATCTCATCCGGGATTCCGAACTCCTTCGGTACATCAAAACTCATAATATAACTGTCATCGAAACCTTAAGCGTGCGGACCCTACGGTTCGAGAACAATGTAGACATGACCGAGACACATCTCCGGTCAATAACCAATAGCGGGACCTGGATGCCCATATTGGCTCCTACATATTCTACGAAGATCTTTATCGGTCAGACCGCATAACAACATACGTTGTTCCCTTTGTCATCGGTATGTTACTTGCCCGAGATTCGATCGTCAGTATCCAATACTTAGTTCAATCTCGTTACCGGCAAGTCTCTTTATTCGTTCCGTAATACATCATCCCGCAACTAACTCATTAGTTGCAATGCTTGCAAGGCTTAAGTGATGTGCATTACCGAGAGGGCCTAGAGATACCTCTCCGACGATCGGAGTGACAAATCCTAATCTCGAAATACGCCAACCCAACATCTACCATTGGAGACACCTGTAGTACTCCTTTATAATCACCCAGTTACGTTGTGACGTTTGGTAGTACCCAAAGTGTTCCTCCGGCAAACGGGAGTTGCATAATCTCATAGGCATAGGAACATGTATAAGTCATGGATAAAGCAATAGCAACATACTAAACGATCGGGTGCTAAGCTAATATAATGGGTCATGTCAATCAGATCATTCAACTAATGATGTGACCTCTTTAATCAAATAACAACTCTTTGTTCATGGTTAGGAAACATAACCATCTTTGATTAACGAGCTAGTCTAGTAGAGGCATACTAGTGACACTCTGTTTCTCTATGTATTCACACATGTATTATGTTTCCGGTTAATACATTTCTAGCATGAATAATAAACCTTTATCATGATATAAGGAAATAAATAATAACTTTATTATTGCCTCTAGGGCATATTTCCTTCAGTCTCCCACTTGCACTAGAGTCAATAATCTAGGTCACATCACCATGTGATTAACTCACATCACCATGTGATTAACATCGATAGTTCACATCATCATGTGATTAACACCCATAGTTCACATCGCCATGTGACCAACACCCAAAGGGTTTGCTAGATTCAGTAATCTAGTTCACATCGCTATGTGATTAACACCCAAAGAGTACTACGGTGTGATCATGTTTTGCTTGTGAGAGAAGTTTAGTCAACGGGTCTGCCACATTCAGATCCGTTATGTATTTTGCAATTTTCTATGTCTACAATGCTCTGCACGGAGCTATTCTAGCTAATTGCTCCCACTTTCAATATGTATCTAGATCGAGACTTAGAGTCATCCAGATCGGTGTCAAAACTTGCATTGACGTAACTCTTTACGACGAACCTTTTGTCACTTCCATAATCGAGAAACATATCCTTATTCCACTAAGGATAATTTTGACCGCTGTCCAGTGATCTACTCCTAGATCACTATTGTACTCCTTTGCCAAACTCAGTGTAGGGTATACAATAGATCTGGTACACAGCATGGCATACTTTATAGAACCTATGGCCAAGGCATAGGGAATGACTTTCATTCTCTTTCTATCTTCTGCCGTGGTCAAGTTTTGAGTATTTACTCAACTTCATACCTTGTAACATAGGAAAGAACTCTTTCTTTGACTGTTCCATTTTGAACTACTTCAAAATCTTGTCAAGGTATGCACTCATTGAAAACTTATCAAGCGTCTTGATCTATCTCTATAGATCTTGATGCTCAATATGTAAGCAGCTTTTCCGAGGTCCTTCTTCGAAAAACTTCTTTCAAACACTCCTTTATGCTTTGCAGAATAATTCTACATTATTTCCGATCAACAATATGTCATTTACATATACTTATCAGAAATGCTGTAGTGCTCCCACTCACTTTCTTGTAAATACAGGCTTCACCGCAAGTCTGTATAAAACTATATGCTTTGATCAACTCATCAAAGCGTATATTCCAACTCCGAGATGCTTGCACCAGTCCATAAATGGATCGCTGGAGCTTGCACATTTTGTTAGCACCTTTAGGATTGACAAAACCTTCTGGTTGCATCATATACAACTCTTCATTAATAAATCCATTAAGGAATGCAGTTTTGTTTTATCCGTTTGCCAGATTTCATAAAATGCGGCAATTGCTAACATGATTCGGACAGACTTAAGCATAGATACGAGTGAGAAACTCTCATCGTAGTCAACACCTTGAACTTGTCGAAAACCTTTTGCGACAATTCTAGCTGTGTAGATAGTAACACTACTATCAGCTTCTGTCTTCCTCTTGAAGATCCATTTATTTTCTATGGCTTGCCGATCATCGGGAAAATCCATCAAAGTCCATACTTTGTTCTCATACATGGATCCCATCTCAGATCTCATGGCTTCAAGCCATTTTGCGGAATCTGGGCTCACCATCGCTTCTTCATAGTTCGTAGGTTCATCATGATCTAGTAGCATGACTTCCAGAACAGGACTACCGTACCACTCTGGTGCGGATCTCACTCTGGTTTACCTACGAGATTCGGTAGTAACTTGATCTGAAGTTACATGATCATCATCATTAGCTTCCTCACTAATTGGTGTAGTACTCACAAGAACAGGTTTCTGTGATGAACTCCTTTCCAATAAGGGAGAAGGTACAATTACCTTATCAAGTTTTCAACTTTCCTCCCACTCACTTCTTTCGAGAGAAACTCCTTTTCTAGAAAGGATCCATTCTTAGCAACGAATGTCTTGCCTTTGGATCTGTGATAGAAGGTGTACCCAACTGACTCTTTGGGTATTCTATGAAGACATATTTCTACGATTTGGGTTTGAGCTTATCATGTTGAAACTTTTTCACATAAGCATCGCAACCCCAAACTTTAAGAAACGACAACTTTGGTTTCTTGCCAAACCATAGTTCAGATTGTGTCGTCTCAACGGACTTAGATGGTGCCCTTTTAAACGTGAATGCAGCTGTCTTTAATGCATAACCCCAAAAACGATAGTGGTAGATCGGTAAGAGACATCATAGATTGTACTATATCCAATAAAGTACGGTTATGACGTTCGGACGCACCACTATGCTGTGGTGTTCCAGGTGGCGTGAGTAGTGAAACTATTTCACATTGTTTTAACTGAAGACCAAACTCGTAACTCAAATATTCGTCTCGGCGATCAGATCGTAGAAACTTTATTTTCTTGTCACGATGATTTCCCACTTCACTCTGCTGTGAAGGTCAGAAAATAATGATACTTGTCGCGAGCCTTAATCTTCATCGGACCACATACATCGGTATGTATGATTTCCAACAAGTCATTTGCTCGCTCCATTGTTCTAGAGAACGGAGTCTCAGTCATCTTGCCCATGAGGCATGGTTCGCAAGCATCAAGTGATTCATAATCAAGTGATTCCAAAATTCCATCAGCATGGTGTTTCTTCATGCGCTTTACACCAATATGACCTAAACGGCAGTGCCACAGATAAGTTGCACTATCATTATTAACTTTGCATCTTTTTGGCTTCAATATTATGAATATGTGTATCACTACGATCGAGATCCAACAAACCATTTTGTTGGTGTGTATGACCATAGAAGGTTTTATTCATGTAAACAGAACAACAATTTATTCTCTTACTTAAATGAATAACCGTATTGCAATAAACATGATCAAATGATATTCATGCTCAACACCAAATAACACTTATTTAGGTTCCACACTAATCCCGAAAGTATAGGGAGTGTGCGATGATGATCCTATCAATCTTGGAACCACTTCCAACACACATCGTCACTTCACCCTTAACTAGTCTCTGTTTATTCTGCAACTCCCGTTTCGAGTTACTACTCTTAGCAACTGAACCAGTATCAAATACTGAGGGGTTGCTATAAACACTAGTAAAGTACACATCAATAATCATGTATATCAAATATACTTATGTTCACTTTGCCATCCTTCATATCCGCCAATCACTTGGGGTAGTTCCGCTTCGAGTGACCAGTCCCTTTGCAGTAGAAGCACTTAGTCTCAAGCTTAGGACCAGACTTGAGCTTCTTCACTTGAACAGCAACTCGCTTGCCGTTCTTCTTGAAGTTCCTCTTCTTCCCTTTGCCCTTTTCTTGAAACTAGTGGTCTCGTCAACCATCAACACTTGATGTTTTTCTTGATTTCTACCTTTGTCGATTTCAGCATCACGAAGAGCTTGGGAATTGTTTTCGTCATCCCTTGCATACTATAGTTCATCACGAAGTTCTACTAACTTGGTGATGGTGACTAGTGAATTCTGTCAATCGCTATCTTATCTGGAAGATAAACTCCCACTTGATTCAAGTGATTGTAGTTCCCAGACAATCTGAGCACATGCTCACTAGTTGAGCGATTCTCCTCCATCTTTTAGCTATAGAACTTGTTGGAGACTTCATCTCTCTCAACTCGGGTATTTGCTTGAAATATTAACTTCAACTCCTGGAACATCTCATATGGTCCTTACGTTCAAAACGTCTTTGAAGTCCCGATTCTAAGCCGTTAAGCATGGTGCACTAAACTATTAAGTAGTCATCATATTGAGCTAGCCAAACGTTCATAACGTCTGCATCTGCTCCTGCAATAGGTCTGTCACCTAGCGGTGCATCAAGGACAAAATTCTTCTGTGCAGCAATGAGGATAAACCTCAGATCACGGATCCAATCCGCATCATTGCTACTAATATTTTTCAACAGAATTTTCTCTAGGAACATATCAAAATAAACACAGGGAAGCAACAACGCGAGCTATTGATCTACAACATAGATATGCTAATACACTAAGTTCATGATAAATTAAAGTTCAATTAATCATATTACTTAAGAACTCCCACTTAGATAGACATCCCTCTAATCCTCTAAGTGATCACGTGATCCAAATCAACTAAACCATAACCGATCATCACGTGAAATGGAGTAGTTTTCAATGGTGAACATCACTATGTTGATCATATCTACTATATGATTCACGCTCGACCTTTCGGTATCCGTGTTCCGAGGTCATATCTTATATGCATAGCTCGTCAAGTATAACCTGAGTATTCCGCGTGTGCAACTGTTTTGCACCCGTTGTATTTGAACGTAGAGCCTATCACACCCGATCATCACGTGGTGTCTCAGCACGAAGAACTTTCGCAACGGTGCATACTCAGGGAGAACACTTCTTGATATTTAGTGAGAGATCATCTTATAATGCTACCGTCAATCAAAGCAAGATAAGATGAATAAAAGATAAACATCACATGCAATCAATATAAGTGATATGATATGGCCATCATCATCTTGTGCTTGTGATCGCCATCTCCGTAGCACTGTCATGATCACCACCGTCACCGGCGCGACACCTTGATCTCCATCGTAGCATCGTTGTCGTCTCGCCAATCTTATGCTTCTACGACTATCGCTACCGCTTAGTGATAAATTAAAGCATTACAGGGCGATTGCATTGCATACAATACAGCGACAACCATATGGCTCCTGCCAGTTGCCGATAACTCGGTTACAAAACATGATCATCTCATACAATAAAATTTAGCATCATGTCTTGACCATATCACATCACAACATGCCCTGCAAAAACAAGTTAGACGTCCTCTACTTTGTTGTTGCAAGTTTTACGTGGCTGCTAAGGGCTTTAAGCAAGAACTCATCTTACCTACGCATCAAAACCACAACGATAGTTTGTCAAATAGACTCCGTTTTAACCTTCTCAAGGACCGGGCGTAGCCACACTCGTTTCAACTAAAGTTGGAGAGACAGTCTTCCGCAAGCCATCTATGTGCAAAGCACGTCGAGGGAACCGGTCTCGCGTAAGAGTACGCGTAAGGTTGGTCCGGATCGTCTCGTCCAACAATACCGCCGAACCAAGGTATGACATGCTGGTAGGCAGTATGACTTATATCGCCCACAACTCACTTGTGTTCTACTCGTGCAAATAACATCAAACCATAAAACCAGGCTCGGATGCCACTGTTGGGGAACGTAGTAATTTCAAAGAAATTCCCACGCACACGCAAGATCATGGTGATGCATAGCAACGAGAGGGAAGAGTGTTGTCTACGTACCCTCGTAGACCGAAAGCGGAAGCGTTATATTAACGCGGTTGATGTAGTCGTACGTCTTCACGATCCGACCGATCCAAGCACCGTTACTCCGGCACCTCCGAGTTCTTGGCACACGTTCAGCTCGATGACGTTCCCCGGGCTCCGATCCAGCAAAGCTTCGGGGAAGAGTTCCGTCAGCACGACGGCGTGGTGACGATCTTGATGTACTACTGACGCAGGGCTTCGCCTAAGCACTGCAACAATATGACCGAGGTGGAATTTGGTGGAGGGGGCACCGCACACGGCTAAGGAACGATCACGAAGATCAACTTGTGTGTCTATGGGGTGCCCCTGCCCCTGTATATAAAGGATGGAGGAGGAGGAGGCCGGCCAAGGCTTGGTGCGGCCAGGATGTGGAGTCCTACTAGGACTCCAAGTCCTAGTAGGAGTCCACCAAGAAGGGAGGAAGGGAGAAGGAAGTGGAGGAGAAGGAAAGGTGGCCGGCCCCCTTTTCCCTAGTCCAATTCGGACCAGAGGAAAGGGGGGGGCGCAGCAGCCCCTTGGCCCTTTCTTCTCTTCCCACTAAAGCCCATCAAGGCCCATTGCTTCTCCCGTAACTACCCGGTACTCCCGAAAATATCCGAATCACTCAGAACCTTTCCGATGTCCGAATATAGTTGTCCAATATATCGATCTTTACGTCTCGACCATTTCGAGACTCCTCGTCATGTCCCCGATCTCATCCGGGATTCCGAACTCCTTCGGTACATCAAAACTCATAATATAACTGTCATCGAAACCTTAAGCGTGCGGACCCTACGGTTCGAGAACAATGTAGACATGACCGAGACACATCTCCGGTCAATAACCAATAGCGGGACCTGGATGCCCATATTGGCTCCTACATATTCTACGAAGATCTTTATCGGTCAGACCGCATAACAACATACGTTGTTCCCTTTGTCATCGGTATGTTACTTGCCCGAGATTCGATCATCAGTATCCAATACTTAGTTCAATCTCGTTACCGGCAAGTCTCTTTACTCGTTCCGTAATACATCATCCCGCAACTAACTCATTAGTTGCAATGCTTGCAAGGCTTAAGTGATGTGCATTACCGAGAAGGCCCAGAGATACCTCTCCGACGATCGGAGTGACAAATCCTAATCTCGAAATAAGACAACCCAACATCTACCATTGGAGACACCTGTAGTACTCCTTTATAATCACCCAGTTACTTGTGACGTTTGGTAGCACACAAAGTGTTCCTCCGGCAAACGGGAGTTGCATAATCTCATAGTCATAGGAACATGTATAAGTCATGGATAAAGCAATAGCAACATACTAAACGATCGGGTGCTAAGCTAATATAATGGGTCATGTCAATCAGATCATTCAACTAATGATGTAACCTCTTTAATCAAATAACAACTCTTTGTTCATGGTTAGGAAACATAACCATCTTTGATTAACGAGCTAGTCTAGTAGAGGCATACTAGTGACACTCTGTTTGTCTATGTATTCACACATGTATTATGTTTCCGGTTAGTAAAATTCTAGCATGAATAATAAACCTTTATCATGATATAAGGAAATAAATAATAACTTTATTATTGCCTCTAGGGCATATTTCCTTCAACTACATGCAAAACTAAGCAAGTTTCATATAGAGCACGCTCAAAACGGAGCAACGGTTCAACACATACACTCTATACAAGACATAACAACAATCTGTCCAAAACAGCAAGTAGGCATCTAGCAAGCATCAAAACAACATGCTATGGGATCTCAACATGAAAACAAAAGGCATTAACATGATGTACAGGTAAAGCATGACGAAACATGAACACTGAGCTATCTCCAGAAGCTACTAGAACATACTCAAAAGGACATGGCAAGATTGCAAATAATAACAGGTTCACAGACTTGGCAGAATTTCAGGACATGGCAGAAATAACATCAGGTTGCAATATTTAGAGCTATCAAACAACATGTTACAGAAAGCTATCGTATTAAACTAGAGCACGGCATGAATCAACTCAAAGCATACGACAAAAGTCCCTTAGTGACCAAAAGCCAAAAGGGATCAGAAAATACAATTGCAAGCATTTGAACATAGCAAAAACATAAACAGATCCAGACAGTGAAAAACTGGAGAATGGCAAAACAGATAACAAGTAGGCATGTTGGTGAGCTCGATGCACTCACTACGAGACATTTCATGACAAACCAAGCATACAAACAGCAACTAGACATGGCATAGAAGCTAGACTTGGCAAGAACAATAACATAGCATGCACGGATCAACTACAACAAGCTTGGCAAAATTGAATAACATGAAAACAATCTGCCAGGAACATTTTATAGCAAAAGTATAGCAAGATTAGGACATGCTAGAGCACCCTATAAATACAACCAGGAGCATGGACGGATAGAGCATAACCACATGAACAAAACACCCTTACTGAACATACCCAAAAGAAGCATGGAGCTCACTGTAGCAACATGAATACATGGCATAAAAATAACAGCAGACAGGATTGGTGAAATTCCAAGTCTCTGAAATCAGCAACATCACGGAGGCTACTTTGCAAGCTCGAAACAATCAATACATGGCATATCATGAAGAACGAATTGCACCACAGCAAAGATGGCACGTTATAGCTCATAAGACATGTAGGCTTCATACTCAAAAGAAAATCACACATAAAGATGCAAAAATGACAAATGGGCAAGTTCTGATAAACTACAGCAGGCAACATTATATAGCACTCTTGCAACGATGTATAGGGCATCAAGATGAACTCTAATCAACATGTCACAATGCAACAAAATTAAGAGCACAACGGGATGAACATTTTCATATATCGTACATGCAAAACGGAGCAGTATGCATGAAGTTACAACAGGTCAAACATGCATACATAATGACATGAAACAGGGACTTGGCAGTTTTTTTTTGAAAAAAAACAGAACGGATGTAGGTGAATTAATAGACGCCTGGGGTGGGGTTTACTGGGCTCTCACCATGGGCCTTGGCCCAGAGCGCGGAGAGGGGCAGGCCAGCTGCTGGGCCTTGGTGCTTCGGCCCACGCGGGGAGGAGACGGAGGCGCTCGTCATCCTCCTCGAGCACTCGCTCGAGCAGGACAGCGGGACGGCGGCGCCCGAGGTCAACGGCGGCGCAGCGGCGACTCCGGCAGGCGGGCACGGCGGGGATCTGCGGGAATGGATGGATCCAGAGGCGGGGGCGCCGGATCCGTGCTTGATGGAACTCCAAACGGCGGCGGAAGCGGATCGCGGCGGCGGTGCGGTTCCTGTCGAACGGGATAGAGAGAGAGAGATGAGGACGGGAGAGATCGGGCCATAGGAGGAGGAGCGAGATGGGGACGGGCGCGATGGCCGGTGACCTGGTGCAGACGGCGGACGACGAGGCAGGCGAGGCGGAGGATGGGCGGCGGCGTGCTCCGGTCGCCGGCGACGGCGCGAAGGCGGCGGCGAAGATCCGGCAAGGCGGGTGCGGGCGGCGAGGTTGCGGGCTCCCTCGGGCCCGGTGCGACCCGGGGCGGGTCCGATCTGGGCTTCACGGGCCCGACGGCGAAGTATGCGCGGGTGGACATGTGGCGCGCATCAATTGGTCCAGGCGACGGGGTTGATGATGTGGCGGTGCCCCATTGGCTGAGGGGACGTGTCCGGCGGACATGTCCGGTGCGGGTGGACATGTCCGGCGGCGCCAGGAGAAAGACTACTAGGGTTAGGGTGGATTTGATCCGAAATTTCGGAGGAGGGGGTGTTTTTATAGGTAGAAGAAGCTAGGAGGCTCCAAATGAGGTGCGGTTTTCGCCCACACGATCGTGATCGAACGACTGAGATGATGGAGGGGGTTAGGATGGGTTATTGGGCCACTTTGAAGGGGTGTTGGGCTGCACATAAAAGAGGCCTTTGCGGCTACCCGGTTAACCGTTGGAGCATCAAACGGACTCCAAATGACCCGAAACTTGACAGGCGGTCTACCGGTGGTGTAACAAGGCCGCTTGGCAAACCTCGGGCCATTCCGAGAAAGTTTAGCACCCGCACATGAAAAGAGGCAAAAGGGGGCGCCGGAGGACATAGGAGTGCCGGATTGCAAAACGGACAATGGGGAAAATGCTCGGATGCATGAGACGAACACGTATGCAATGCAATGCACATGATGACATGATATGAAATGCAGATGATGACATGGCAAAGTGCAACACGCAAGCAAATGACATGGCAACAACGGCGAGTAACTAGCGGACACCTGGCGCATCGAATCCGGGACGTTACAACTCTCCTCCACTAACAAGAGATCTCGTTCCGAGATCTTAGGACCGAGACGGAAGGGAAAAGGGATGAGGTGAAGTAAGAACAAAAGAGAGAGGCTAAACAACGAAAGAATAGAACATGAGCTTGAGAAGATGGAATGATACTTGACGAGAGGAACAACACAATGCCTCCGGAAGACTTGAAAGAGTGGAAAGAAAAGAACGGGGAAGAAAATGACAACTTCTATCACGAGTGAAACTGAAAGCAACCTTAGAAGGAAGGAAAGAACGGAGTTTTTGAGAAAATCAACAACGAAAAGAATAAGCTTGTCGTGGACGTATGGATAGCATCCCAAAATTATGAGGTGATAACCGACCACAAGCGGAAAAGATTTAATAGCTGAGAAAACGAAGAAATGCAAAACTCCACTTAAAAGGAATACGGAGAATTAATTGCACTTCAAGATGCAAGAAGAAAAGAAACTAGAACTCCTTGAGCAAGAATCTTGATGAACTCTTTGAAGAATGAATTAAATCTTGATGGGCCACCATGAAGAGTTCCGGTAGCAAAAGAATGAGGAGATAAAATTGAAGGATGAAAGAATAAGATTAAAGCCTTGAGATGATTAAGATGGAGCTTCGTGACGAGACAAGCGAGAAGACTTGGGACTCCAGAAAGGAAAAGATGAACAACTTAGAGCCGAGAAATTATTCAACGTGAACAATCTCCGAAGAAAAAGAATTAAACAGCTTGACCACGATGAAATGAGAATAAGAATTATGTTATGCTTATCCTTCATCAGTTAAATTGATGCGAAGCAATGGATTGCATACCACTTATTCACACTGGAAAAAGATTAAGGGAATATATACCGCCAAATTTGGGAAGGTCTTCATAAGCCACCGGTAGGATTGAAAAGAAACGAACGAATTGATACGATAACAACAGAAAAGAAATCTTGAACGAACCACCGTTAGAAATGAGAATGAACGAAGAGAAGAGAACGAATTGCCGGAAAGAATTAGAAAAGCATGAAGATACTTGAGGGAGAATAAGAGACAAGAGAACGAAGAGATCGCGAACTGATTGACGAATGCTTGAACGAAGCACCGGAAGAATATTGAGATGAACGAAGCTGAAGACTTGGAACGAAGAAATATTCCGAAAAGATGACCTCCGGATGATCGAGACGAAAAACAACTCCTGAAATACTCCGGATGGATGAAAAGAATTGCATGACTGGAAACAATTTGAGAGGATAACATCGAGCTAGCACCGCGAATCTCCGGGAGAACTAACAAGATTTAAGAGAAACTCTACTCCGGTCTACAAATGTTGAGAATGGCGACGAGACACCATCAAAATTGTTGAGATACTCCAGGATAATGAAAAGCAAAGAGGTTGAGCCGACGATGACAATGATTTGGAATCGATCTTTGAAAGACGTCTGACTGATGAAATTCATACTTACGTCAAATTTCAAAAGAACTTGAGAATACCTCCGGGAAAATTAGAAGAGTCAGGTAAGATCCTGGGAAAGACCTCTGGGTTAGGGCCCACTAAAATAAACACCGTTGGAAAGGATTGTTGAATGATGCACCGGAACGATTGAAAGATTTGAATGAGGTGACAACCTCGAATTAATTGGATGCAAACACGAATCTTCTGAGATGTCTTCAGCACTCCAGAAGGATTAAATAGCGAGAGACGAACAGTCAGAGTGAAATTTTTGACCTAAAGGAAAGAATACGATCGACAACGAAAAAACTTGAACTGGATCCAGCGGAAGAAAATGCGACGAACAATGATGAACTAGACGAGACTTCACCGGTTGAAACAATTGAGGGAAGGCTGAAGATACTCCGCACGAATGAAATTGATGCTTGGATAGCGGCTCAGACTTCGAGAATAAAAAGGGTGGGAGGGCGGGGAAAAACACAGGTAACTTGGAACGACAAATCGACGAATATCTTGAAGAGAAAAGCACCGATTAAAATAATTTAGGGAAGAATGCAAAGACTTTGCACGAGTAGGATGGATACTCGATTACGGACTCCGGTTCCGAGAAGAAAAAGGGAGGGCGGGTGGGAAAAACAAGGACAACTTTGGACAGGGAAACAACGTTGTGGAGGAAGAACTGAGAGGATTTATCTCACGAAAGACAAAGAGGATTGAATCAGCCTGACGAGAAATGCAGCGGACAAAAGAGGATGGACAATGAACGAAAACTAACCACGTGATCCTAAAGAAAAATTTGAATAGGAAGAGGAGTAGTTCAAAACACCTACCTCAAGATTCCTTGCCAGAGCGACGAAGGGGCAGAGGAGTAAAAAGAATTCCTACTCTCCGATATAACTAGACTCCAAAAAAGATTTTTCTAGACTCGACATCGGCCAAAGCTACATGATCAATCAAGGGGGCTCCTAGGGTCGATCGAGGCTCTGATACCAACTTGTCACGCCCAAGATGCGACTCTATCCTAAAGGAACTCGAAGGTCCCACCAAGGATAGAAGCGCATCTTGAAGACGCTTTTGCAAGGTGGATATCATTACATCAACATTACATAATAGTGGGGATACATCCAAGACATACAATGTCACATGAATACAACAACACATCATACATAAGATCAACATCTGACTACGGATGAAACATAAACAGAAACTCAAACAATATCCACCCTGCTAGTCCAGGTTGCCGACCAGGAACCTATCCCTCAATCGAAGAAGAAGCAGAAGAAGAACTCCAACACAAATAACATCGCTCTCGCATGATGATCATCGCATAACCTGTACCTGCAACTGGTGGTGTAGTAATCTGTGAGCCACGAGGACTCAGCAATCCCATTACCATGGGTATCAAGACTAGCAAAGCTTAATGGGGAAGGAAGGGGTAAAGTGGTGAGGTTGCAGCAGCGACTAAGCATGTATGGTGGCTAACTTACGCAAGTAAGAGCGAGAAGAGAAGCAAAGCAAGCGGTCGTCAACTAGTAATGATCAAGAAGTGATCCTGAACTCTGACTTACGTCAGACATAACCCAGAAACCGTGTTCTCCTCTCGATCAACCCCGAAAAGAGACACTCACGGTTACACACATGGTTGGTGTATTTTAGAAGAGTTTACTTTAAGTTTACTACAACCGGATATCAACAAATTCCCATCTGCCACATAACTGCGGGCACGGCTTTCGAAAGTTCAAACCCTGCAAGGGTGTCCCAACTTAGCCCATGATAAGCTCTCGCGATCAACGAAGGATATTCCTTCTCCCGGGAAGACCCGATCAGTCTCGGAATCCCGTTTACAAGACATTTCGACAATGGTAAAACAAATCCAGCAAGACCTCCCGGCGTGCCGACATCCTGATAGTAGCCGCGCGTATCTCGTCTCAGGCCACGGCCGGATAAGCTAAGCGTATAGGTACCAACATAACCCAAGTTGCCAAGGGACGGTCCCGCACGGTGCTCTAGTTTGGACCAACACTTAGACAAGCATTGGCCCGGGAGCTAAATAAAGATGACCCTCGAGAGAGCGACTCCCAAGGGAAAAATAGGTGGTGGTGAGGCAAATGGTAAAACCAAGGTTGGGCCTTCCTGGAGGAGTCTTATTCAAAGCGAACTGTCAAGGGGGTCCCATAAATCACCCAACCGCGTTAGGGACGCAAAATCCGGGAACATAATACCGATATGACGGAAACTAGGGTGGTAAGAGTGGAACAAAACACCAGGCAAAAGGCCGAAACTTCCACCCTTTACCAAGTGTATAGATGCATTAATAATATCAGAGATATTGTGATATCCCAACATAAACATAAACATAATCCAGCATGGAGCAATCTTCATCTTCACCTGCAACTAGCAACGCTATAAGAGGGGCTGAGCAAAGCTGTAACATAGCCAAACAACGGTTTGCTAGGAAGGGTAACAAAGGTTAGAGGTTCATGGCAATTTGGGAGGCTTGAATGCAAGTGGTAGGTAATGCGGCATAGCGATAGAACGAAGCAACTAGCATAGCAATGATAGTAATGAGATCCAAGGTGACGATCATCTTGCCTGAAATCCCACAAGGAAGAAGAACGAGTTCATGAAGAAGATGAAGCCACGAAGACGAACCAAGCGTAGACGAACGAATCCTCACGATTGCAACGAAACGGGAACTAGCGAGAAGAAGCACACAACACGGTAAACACACCACACATGAACAAGGCATGATGCTCAACCAAGTATGATGCATGACAAGGTTACATGAAGCTACTCATGGCAAGAGATGATGCATACAAGAACAACACATCAAGGCAAGTTTAAATGAGGCCGGAAACAACATGTAACAAATCCAGTAAGTCCTCATATGCAAATTTTGAAATTGGTCTAGATCTGAATAAACCTTATGTTCAAGTGATTAAACATCAAGTTAAGATGCACCAACATGATCTACACAAAATTCTAGTCCAGTTACATATAAAGTTCATTAGATTCGGAGTTACGGCCTAGAAGATATGAGCAAAACAAGTTAAGCATGGCATTGGTGCAAAGAGCATTCAAACATCAAGCAAACACATTCAAGACATGGATCCAATAAGGAAATAGGAAACTACATTCAAAACTAAGCAAGTTTCATATAGAGCACGCTCAAAACGGAGCAACGGTTCAACACATACAGTCTATACAAGACATAACAACAATCTGTCCAAAACAGCAAGTAGGCATCTAGTAAGCATCAAAACAACATGCTACGTGATATCAACATGAAAACAAAAGGCATTAACATGATGTACAGGTAAAGCATGATGAAACATGAACACTGAGCTATCTCCAGAAGCAACTAGAACATACTCAAAAGGACATGACAAAAATTGCAAATAATAACAGGTTCACAGACTTGGCAGAATTTCAGGACATGGCAGAAATAACATCAGCTTGCAATATTTAGAGCTATCAAACAACATGTTACAGCAAGCTATCGTATCAAACTAGAGCACGGCATGAATCAACTCAAAGCATATGACAAAAGTCCCTTAGTGACCAAAAGCCAAAAGGGATCAGAAAATACAATTGCAAGCATGTGAACATAGCAAAAACATAAACAGATTCAGACAGTGAAAAACTGGAGAATGGCAAAACAGATAACAAGTAGGCATGTTGGTGAGCTCGATGCACTCACTACGAGAAATTTCATGACAAACCAAGCATACAACCAGGAACTAGACGTGGCATAGAAGCAAGACATGGCAAGAACAATAACATATAATGCACGGATCAACTACAACAAGCTTGGCAAAATTGAATAACATGAAAACAATCTGCCAGCAACATTTTATAGCAAAAGTAGAGCAAGATTAGGATATGCTAGATCACCGTATAAATACCACCAGGAGCATGGACGGATAGAGCATAACGATAAGAACAAAACACCCTTACTGAACATACCCAAAGGAAGCATGGATCTCACTGTAGCAACATGAATACATGGCATAAAAATAACAGCAGACAAAGGCTTGGTGAAATTCTAAGTCTCTGAAATCAGCAACATCACGGAGGCTACTTTGCAAGCTTGAAACAATCAATACATGGCATATCATGAAGAATGAATTGCACCACAGCAAAGATGGCACGTTATAGCTAATAACACATGTAGGCTTCATACTCAAAAGAAAATCACACATAAAGATGCAAAAATGACAAATGGGCAAGTTCTGATAAACTACAGCATGCAACATTATATAGCACTCTTGCAACGATGTATAGGGCATTAATATGAAATCTAATGAACCTGGCACAATGCAACAAAATTAAGAGCACAACGGGATGAACATTTCCATATATCGTACATGCAAAACGGAGCAGTATGCATGAAGTTACAGCAGGTCAAACATGCATACATAATGACATGAAACAGGGATTGGCAGTTTTTTTTGAAAAAAAAACAGAACGGATGCAGGTGAACTAAAAGACGCCTGGGGCGGGGTTTACTGGGCTCTCACCATGGGCCTTGGCCTAGAGCGCGGAGAGGAGCAGGCCAGTTGCTGGGCCTTGGTGCTTCGGCCCACGCGGGGAGGAGGCGGAGGCGCTCGTCGTCCTCCTCGAGCACCCGCTCGAGCAGGACAGCGGGACGGCGGCACCCGAGGTCAACGGCGGCGCAGCAGCGACTCCGGCAGGCGGGCACGGCGGGGATCTGCGGGAATGGATGGATCCAGAGGCGGGGGCGCCGGATCCGTGCTTGATGGAACTCCAAACGGCGGCGGAAGCGGATCGCGGCGGCGGTGCGGTTCCTGTCGAACGGGAGAGAGAGAGATGAGGACGGGAGAGATCGGGCCAGAGGAGGAGGAGCGAGATGGGGACGGGCGCGGTGGCCGGTGACCTGGTGCAGACGGCGGACGACGAGGCAGGCGAGGCGGAGGACGGGCGGCGACGTGCTCCGGTAGCCGGAGTTGGTCGCCGGCGACGGCGCGAAGGCGGCGGCGAAGATCCGGCAAGGCGGGTCCGATCTGGGCTTCACGGGCCCGGCGGCGAAGTAGGCGCGGGTGGACACGTGGCGCGCATCAATTGGTCCAGGCGACGGGGTTGATGATGTGGCGGTGCCCGATTGGGTGAGGGGACGTGTCCGGCGGACATGTCCGGCGCGGGTGGACATGTCCGGTGGCGCGAGGAGAAAGACTCCTAGGGTTAGGGTGGATTTGATCCAAAATTTCGGAGGAGGGGGTGTTTTTATAGGTATAAGAAGCTAGGAGGCTCCAAATGAGGTGCGGTTTTCGCCCACACGATCGTGATCGAACGACTGAGATGATGGAGGGGGTTAGGATGGGTTATTGGGCCACTTTGGAGGGGTGTTGGGTTGCACACAAAAGAGGCCTTTGCGGCTACCCAGTTAACCGTTGGAGCATCAAACGGACTCCAAATGACCCAAAACTTGACAGGCGGTCTACCGGTGGTGTAACAAGGCCGCTTGGCAAACCTCGGGCCATTCCGAGAAAGTTTAACACCCGCACATGAAAAGAGGCAAAAGGGGGCGCCGGAGGACATAGGAGTGCCGGATTGCAAAATGGACAACGGGGAAAATGCTCGGATGCATGAGACGAACATGTATGCAATGCAATGCACATGATGACATGATATGAAATGCAGATGATGACATGGCAAAGTGCAACAGCAAGCAAATGACATGGCAACGACGGCGAATGACTAGCGTGAAGGAAATATGCCCTAGAGGCAATAATAAAGTTATTATTTAATTCCTTATATCATGATAAATGTTTATTATTCATGCTAGAATTGTATTAACCGGAAACATAATACATGTGTGAATACATAGACAAACAGAGTGTCACTAGTATGCCTCTACTTGACTAGCTCATTAATCAAAGATGGTTATGTTTGCTAACCATGAACAAAGAGTTGTTATTTGATTAACGAGATCACATCATTAGTTGAATGATCTGATTGACATGACCCATTCCATTAGCATAGCACCCGATCGTTTAGTATGTTGCTATTGCTTTTATCCATGACTTATACATGTTCCTTTAACTATGAGATTATGCAACTCCCATTTACCGTAGGAACACTTTGTGTGCTACCAAACGTCACAACATAACTGAGTGATTATAAAGGTGCTCTACAGGTGTCTCCGAAAGTATTTGTTGGGTTGGCGTATTTCGAGATTAGGATTTGTCACTCCGAATATCGGAGAGGTATCTTAGGGCCTTCTCGGTAATGCACATCACATAAAGCCTTGCAAGCATTGCAACCAATGAGTTAGTTGCGAGATGATGTATTACGGAACGAGTAAAGAGACTTGCCGGTAACGAGATTGAACTAGGTATTGGATACCGACGATCGAATCTCGAGCAAGTAACATACCGATGACAAAGGGAACAAACGTATGCTGTTATGCGGTCTGACCGATAACGATCTTCGTAGAATATGTAGGAGCCAATATGGGCATCCAGGTCCCGCTATTGGTTATTGACCGGAGACGTGTCTCGGTCATGTCTACATTGTTCTCGAACCGTAGGGTCCGCACGCTTAACGTTACGATGACAGTTATTATGAGTTTATGCATTTTGATGTACCGAAAGAGTTCGGAGTCCCGGATGTGATCACGGACGTGAAGAGGAGTCTCGAAATGGTCGAGACGTAAAGAATGATATATTGGAAGCCTATGTTTGGACATAGGATGAGTTCCAGGTGAAATCAGGATTTTACCGGAATACCGGGAGGGTTACCGGAACCCCCCGGGAGCATGATGGGCCAACATGGGCCTTGGTGGAGAGGAGAGAGGGCTGCCCTCATGGGCTGCGTGCCTCCCCCCCTTCCCCTAGTCCTATTAGGACTAGGAGAGGTGGCCGGCCCCCTCTCTCTCTCTCCCCCTTGGAGAATCCTAATCCAACTAGGATTGGGGGGGAATCCTACTCCCAGAGGGAGTAGTACTCTCCTGGCGCGCCAGGCTTGGCCGGCCAGCCCCTCCCCCTTGGCTCCTTTATATACAGGGGCAGGGGGCACCCCATAGACACACAAGTTGATCTACGGATCGTTCCTTAGCTGTGTGCGGTGCCCCCTTCCACCAAATTCCACCTCGGTCATATCGTTGCAGTGCTTAGGCGAAGCCCTGCGCCGGTAACACATCAAGATCGTCACCACGCCGTCGTGCTGACGGAACTCTTCCCCGAAGCTTTGCTGGATCGGAGCCCGGGGATCGTCATCGAGCTAAACGTGTGCCAAGAACTCGGAGGTGCCGGAGTAACGGTGCTGTGATCGGTTGATCGCGAGGAGAACGTACGACTACTTCCTCTATGTTGTGTCAACGCTTCCGCTTCGGTCTACGAGGGTACGTAGACAACACTCTCCCCTCTTGTTGCTATGCATCACCATGATCTTGCGTGTGCGTAGGAAATTTTTTGAAATTACTACGTTTCCCAACAGTGGCATCCGAGCCTATGTTTTTATGGTTTGATGTTATTTGCACGAGTAGAACACAAGTGAGTTGTGGACGATACAAGTCATACTGCCTACCAGCATGTCATACTTTGGTTCAGCGGTATTGTTGGACGAGACGATCCGGACCAACCTTACGCGTACGCTTACGCGAGACCGGTTCCCTCGACGTGCTTTGCACATAGATGGCTTGCGGAAGACTGTCTGTCCAACTTTAGTTGAACCGAGTGTGGCTACGCCCGGTCCTTGAGAAGGTTAAAACGGAGTCTATTTGACAAACTATCGTTGTGGTTTTTGATGCATAGGTAAGATGAGTTCTTGCTTAAAGCCCGTAGCAGCCACGTAAAACTTGCAACAACAAAGTAGAGGACGTCTAACTTGTTTTTGCAGGGCATGTTGTGATGTGATATGGTCAAGACATGATGCTAAATTTTATTGTATGAGAGGATCATGTTTTGTAACCGAGTTATCGGCAACTGGCAGGAGCCATATGGTTGTCGCTTTATTGTATGCAATGCAATCGCGATGTAATGCTTTACTTTATTACTAAGCGGTAGTGATAGTCGTGGAAGCATAAGATTGGCGAGGCGACAACGATGCTACGATGGAGATCAAGGTGTCGCGCCGGTGACGATGGTGATCATGACGGTGCTTCGGAGATGGAGATCACAAGCACAAGATGATGATGGCCATATCATATCACTTATATTGATTGCATGTGATGTTTATCTTTTATGCATCTTATCTTGCTTTGATTGACGGTAGCATTATAAGATGATCTCTCACTAATTATCAAGAAGTGTTCTCCCTGAGTATGCACCGTTGCGAAAGTTCTTCGTGCTGAGACACCACGTGATGATCGGGTGTGATAGGCTCTACGTTCAAATACAACGGGTGCAAAACAGTTGCACACGCGGAATACTCGGGTTATACTTGACGAGCTATGCATATAAGATATGACCTCGGAACACGGAGACCGAAAGGTCGAGCGTGAATCATATAGTAGATATGATCAACATAGTGATGTTCACCATTGAAACTACTCCATCTCACGTGATGATCGGACATGGTTTAGTTGATTTGGATCACGTGATCACTTAGAGGATTAGAGAGATATCTATCTAAGTGGGAGTTCTTAAGTAATATGATTAATTGAACTTTAATTTATCATGAACTTAGTCCTGGTAGTATTAGCATATCTATGTTGTAGATCAATAGCTCGCGTTATTGCTTCCCTGTGTTTATTTTGATATGTTCCTAGAGAAAATTGTGTTGAAAAATGTTAGTAGCAATGATGCGGATTGGATCCGTGATCTGAGGTTTATCCTCATTGCTGCACAGAAGAATTACGTCCTTGATGCACCGCTAGGTGACGGACCTATTGCAGGAGCAGATGCAGACGTTATGAACGTTTTGCTAGCTCAATATGATGACTCCTTAATAGTTTAGTGCACCATGCTTAACGGCTTAGAATCGGGACTTCAAAGACGTTTTGAACGTCATGGACCATATGAGATGTTCCAGGAATTGAAGTTAATATTTCAAGCAAATACCCGAGTTGAGAGATATGAAGTCTCCAACAAGTTCTATAGCTAAAAGATGGAGGAGAATCTCTCAACTAGTGAGCATGTGCTCAAATTGTCTGAGTACTACAATCGCTTGAATCAAGTGGGAGTTAATCTTCCAGATAAAGATAGTGATTGACAGAATTCTCTAGTCACCATCACCAAGTTAGTAGAACTTCGTGATGAACTATAATATGCAAGGGATGACGAAAGTTATTCCCAAGCTCTTGGTGATGCTAAAATCGGCGAAGGTAGAAATCAAAGAAAAACATCAAGTGTTGATGGTTGACAAGATCACTAGTTTCAAGAAAAGGGCAAAAGGAAAGAAGGGGAACTTCAAGAAGAACGGCAAGCAAGTTGCTGCTCAAGTGAAAAAGCCCAAGTCTGGTCCTAAGCCTGAGACTAAGTGCTTCTACTGCAAAGGGACTGGTCACTGGAAGCGGAACTACCCCAAGTGATTGGCGGATAAGAAGGATGGCAAAGTGAACATAAGTATATTTCATATACATGTTATTGATGTGTACTTTACTAGTGTTCATAGCAACCCCTCAGTATTTGGTACTAGTTCAAGTTGCTAAGATTAGTAACTCGAAACGGGAGTTGCAGAATGAACAAAGACTAGTTAAAGGGCAAGGTGACGATGTGTGTTGGAAGTGGTTCCAAGATTGATATGATCATCATCACACACTCCCTATACTTTCAGGATTAGTGTTGAAACTAAATAAGTGTTATTTGGTGTTTGCGTTGAGCATGAATATGATTTGATCATGTTAATTGCAATACAGTTATTCATTTAAGTTAGAGAACAATTGTTGTTCTGTTTACATGAATAAAACCTTCTATGGTCATACACACCAATGAAAATAGTTCATTGGATCTCGATCGTAGTGATACACATATTCATAATATTGAAACCAAAAGATGCGAAGTTAATAATGATAGTGCAACCTATTTGTGGCACTGCCGTTTAGGTCATATTGGTGTAAAGCGCATGAAGAAACTCCATGCTGATGGGATTTTGGAATCACTTGATTATGAATCACTTGATGCTTGTGAACCATGCCTGTTGGGCAAGATGACTAAAACGCCGTTCTCCGGAACAATGGAGCAAGCAACAGATTTGTTGGAAATCATACATACTGATGTATATGGTCCGATGAATATTAAGGCTCGCGACAAGTATCATTATTTTCTAACCTTCACAGATGATTTGAGCAGATATGGGTATATCTACTTGATGAAACATAAGTCTGAAACGTTTGAAAAGTTCAAAGAATTTTAGAGTGAAGTGAAAATCATCGTGACAAGAAAATAAGGTTTCTACGATCTGATCGCGGAGACAAATATTTGAGTTACGAGTTTGGTCTTCAATTAAAACAATGTGGAATAGTTTCACAAATTCATGCCACCTGGAACACCACAGCATAATGGTGTGTCCGAACGTCACAACCGTACTTTATTGGATATAGTACAATCTATGATGTTTCTTACTGATTTACCAATATCATTTTGGGATCATGCATTAGAGACAGCTGCATTCACGTTAAAAGGGGCACCATCTAAAGTCCGTTGAGACGACACAAAATAAACTGTGGTTTGGCAAGAAACCAAAGTTGTCGTTTCTTAAAGTTTGGGGTTACGATGCTTATGTGAAAAAGTTTCATCCTGATAAGCTCAAACCCAAATCGGAGAAATGTGTCTTCATAGGTACCCAAAGGAGACTGTTGGGTACACCTTCTATCACAGATCCAAAGGCAAGATATTCGTTGCTGAGAATGGATCCTTTCTAGAGAAGGAGATTCTCTCGAAAGAATTGAGTGGGAGGAAAGTAGAAAACTTGATAAGGTAATTGTACCTTCTCCCTTATTGGAAAGTAGTTCATCACAGAAATCTGTTCTTGTGACTACTACACTAATTAGTAAGGAAGCTAATGATGATGATCATGTAACTTCAAGATCAAGTTACTACCGAATCTCGTAAGTAAACTAGAGTGAGATCCGCACCAGAGTGGTACGGTAATCCTGTTCTGGAAGTCATGTTACTAGACCATGACGAACTTGCGAACTATGAGGAAGCGATGATGAGCCCAGATTCCGCGAAATGGTTAGAGGCCATGAAATCTGAGATATGATCCATGTATGAGAACAAAGTATGGACTTTGATGGATTTGCCCGATGATCGGCAAGCCAAAGAAAATAAATGGATCTTGAAGAGGAAGACGGACACTGATAGTAGTGTTACTATCTACAAAGCTAGAATTGTCGCAAAAGGTTTTCGACAAGTTCAAGGTGTTGACTACGATGAGAGTTTCTCACTCGTATCTATGCTTAAGTCTGTCCGAATCATGTTAGCAATTGCCGCATTTTATGAAATCCGGCAAATGGATAAACAAAACTACATTCCTTAATGGATTTATTAAAGAAGAGTTGTATATGATGCAACTAGAAGGTTTTGTCGATCCTGAAGGTGTTAACAAAATATGCAAGCTCCAGCGATCCATCTATGGACTGGTGCAAGCATCTCGGAGTTGGAATACACGCTTTGATAAGTTGATCAAAGCATATAGTTTTATACAGACTTACGGTGAAGCCTGTATTTGCAAGAAAGTGAGTGGGAGCACTACAGCATTTCTGATAAGTATATGTAAATGACATATTATTGATCGGAAATAATGTAGAATTATTCTGTGAAGCATAAAGGAGTATTTGAAAGGAGTTTTTCGAAGAAGGACCTCGGTGAAGCTGCTTACATATCGAGCATCAAGATCTATAGAGATAGATCGAGACGCTTGATAAGTTTTTTCAATGAGTACATACCTTGACAAGATTTTGAAGTTGTTCAAAATGGAACAGTCAAAGAAAGAGTTCTTGCCTGTGTTACAAGGTGTGAAATTGAGTAAGACTCAAAGCCCGACCACGGTAGAAGATAGAAAGAGAATGAAAGTCATTCCCTATGCTTGGCCATAGGTTCTATAAAGTATGCCATGCTGTGTACCAGACCTATTGTATACCCTACCCTGAGATTGGCACGGGAGTACAATAGTGATCTAGGAGTAGATCACTGGACGGCGGTCAAAATTATCCTTAGTGGAATAAGGATATGTTTCTCGATTATGGAGGTGACAAAAAGGTTCGTCGTAAAGAGTTACGTCGATGCAAGTTTTGACACTGATCCAGATGACTCTAAGTCTCAATCTGGATACATATTGAAAGTGGGAGCAATTAGCTAGAGTAGCTCCATGCAGAGCATTGTTGACATAGAAATTTGCAAAGTACATGCGGATCTGAATGTAGCAGACCCGTTGACTAAGATTCTCTCACAAGCAAAACATGATCACACCTTAGTACTCTTTGGGTGTTAATTACATAGCGATGTAAACTAGATTACTGAATCTAGTAAACCCTTTGGGTGTCGGTCACATAGCGATGTGAACTATGGGTGTTAATCACATGATGATGTGAACTATTGATGTTAATCACATGGTGATGTGATCTAGATTATTGACTCTAGTGCAAGTGGGAGACTGAAGGAAATATGCCCTAGAGGCAATAATAAAGTTATTATTTAATTCCTTATATCATGATAAATGTTTATTATTCATGCTAGAATTGTATTAACCGGAAACATAATACATGTGTGAATACATAGACAAACAGAGTATCACTAGTATGCCTCTACTTGACTAGCTCATTAATCAAAGATGGTTATGTTTCCTAACCATGAACAAAGAGTTGTTATTTGATTAACGAGATCACATCATTAGTTGAATGATCTGATTGACATGACCCATTCCATTAGCATAGCACCCGATCGTTTAGTATGTTGCTATTGCTTTTATCCATGACTTATACATGTTCCTTTAACTATGAGATTATGCAACTCCCATTTACCGTAGGAACACTTTGTGTGCTACCAAACGTCACAACGTAACTGAGTGATTATAAAGGTGCTCTACAGGTGTCTCCGAAAGTATTTGTTGGGTTGGCGTATTTCGAGATTAGGATTTGTCACTCCGAATATCGGAGAGGTATCTCAGGGCCTTCTCGGTAATGCACATCACATAAAGCCTTGCAAGCATTGCAACCAATGAGTTAGTTGCGAGATGATGTATTACGGAACGAGTAAAGAGACTTGTCGGTAACGAGATTGAACTAGGTATTGGATACCGATGATCGAATCTCGAGCAAGTAACATACCGATGACAAAGGGAACAAACGTATGTTGTTATGCGGTCTGACCGATAACGATCTTCGTAGAATATGTAGGAGCCAATATGGGCATCCAGGTCCCGCTATTGGTTATTGACCGGAGACGTGTCTCGGTCATGTATACATTGTTCTCGAACCGTAGGGTCCGCACGCTTAACGTTACGATGACAGTTATTATGAGTTTATGCATTTTGATGTACCGAAAGAGTTTGGAGTCCCGGATGTGATCACGGACGTGAAGAGGAGTCTCGAAATGGTCGAGATGTAAAGAATGATATATTGGAAGCCTATGTTTGGACATCGGATGAGTTCCAGGTGAAATCAGGATTTTACCGGAATACCGGGAGGGTTACCGGAACCCCCCGGGAGCATGATGGGCCAACATGGGCCTTGGTGGAGAGGAGAGAGGGCTGCCCTCATGGGCTGCGCGCCTCCCCCCCTTCCCCTAGTCCTATTAGGACTAGGAGAGGTGGCCGGCCCCCTCTCTCTCTCCCCCTTGGAGAATCCTAATCCAACTAGGATTGGGGGGGGGGGGGGATCCTACTCCCAGAGGGAGTAGGACTCTCCTGGCGCGCCAGGCTTGGCCGGCCAGCCCCTCCCCCTTGGATCCTTTATATACAGGGGCAGTGGGCACCCCATAGACACACAAGTTGATCTACGGATCGTTCCTTAGCCGTGTGCGGTGCCCCCTTCCACCAAATTCCACCTCAGTCATATCGTTGCAGTGCTTAGGCGAAGCCCTGCGCCGGTAAGACATCAAGATCGTCACCACGCCGTCGTGCTGACGGAACTCTTCCCCGACGCTTTGCTGGATCAGAGCCCGGGGATCGTCATCGAGCTGAACGTGTGCCAAGAACTCGGAGGTGCCGGAGTAACGGTGCTGTGATCGGTTGATCGCGAGGAGAACGTACGACTACTTCCTCTACGTTGTGTCAACGCTTCCGCTTCGGTCTACGAGGGTACGTAGACAACACTCTCCCCTCTTGTTGCTATGCATCACCATGATCTTGCGTGTGCGTAGGAATTTTTTTGAAATTACTACGTTTCCCAACATAGCGGACACCTGGCGCATCGAATCCGGGGCGTTACAATGATGCACCAGAGTAGCGTAAGTATTTCCCTTAGTTTTTGAGAACCAAGGTATCAATCCAGTAGGAGGCCACGCTCAAGTCCCTCGTACAAGCACAAAACGATAACAACTCGCAACCAACGCGATTAGGGGTTGTCAATCCCTTCACGGTCACTTACGAGAGTGAGAACTGATAGATAATGTTTTTGGTATTTTTAATATAGAGATGCAAAGTGAAAAGTAAAAGGCAAAGTAAAAAAGCAAAGCAAGATTAAAGTGATGGAGATTGATATGATGAGAATAGACCCGGGGGCCATAGGTTTCACTAGTGGCTTCTCTCAAGAGCATAAGTATTCTACAGTGGGTGAACAAATTATCGTTGAGCAATTGACAGAATTGAGCATAGTTATGAGAATATCTAAGGTATGATCATGTATATAGGCATCACGTCCGTGACAAGTAGACCGACTCCTGCCTGCATCTACTACTATTACTCCTCTCATCGACCGCTATCCAGCATGCATCTAGAGTATTAAGTTAGAAACAGAGTAACGCTTTAAGCAAGATGACATGATGTAGAGAGATAAATTCATGCAATATGAAATAAACCCCATCTTGTTATCCTCGATGGCAACGATGCAATATGTGCCTTGCTGCCCCTTCTGTCACTGGGAAAGGACACCGCAAGATCAAACCCGAAGCTAAGCACTTCTCCCATGGCAAGAAAAACCAATCTAGTAGGCCAAACCAAACTGATAATTCGAAGAGACTTGCAAAGATAACCAATCATACATAAAATAATTCAGAGAAGATTCAAATATTATACAAAGAGAGACTTGATCATAAACCCACAATTCATCGGTCTCAACAAACACACCACAAAAAGAAGATTACATCGAATAGATCTCCACTAGAGAGGGGGAGAACTTTGTATTGAGATCCAAAAAGAGATAAGAAGCCATCTAGCTACTAACTATGGACCCGAAGGTCTGAGGTAAACTACTCACACTTCATCGGAGAGGCTATGATGATGTAGAAGCCCTGCGTGATGACGGCCCTCTCCGGCGGAGCTCCAGAACAGGCCCCAAGATGGGACCTCGTGGATACAGAAGGTTGCGGCAGTGGAATTAGGTTTTGGGCTGCTGTTCTGATCGTTTGGGGGTACGTAGGTATATATAGGAGGAAGGAGTACGTCGGTGGAGCTTCGAGGGGCCCACCAGGCAGGGGGCGCGCCCTAGGGGGCGCGCCCCCCACCCTCATGACGGCCTCTTCGATGCCTTGGCGTAGGGTCCAAGTCCTCTGGATCACGTTCGGTGAGAAAATCACGTTCCCGAAGATTTTATTCCGTTTGGACTCCGTTTGATATTCTGTTTCTCCGAAACACTGAATTAGGCAAAAAACAGCAATTCTGGGCTGGGCCTCCGGTTAATACGTTAGTCCCAAAAATAATAGAAAATTGGAAAATAAAGCCCAATATAGTCCAAAACAGTAGATAATATAGCGTGGAGCAATCAAAAATTATAGATACGTTGGAGATGTATCAGGCATCCCCAAGCTTAATTCCTGCTCGTCCTCGAGTAGGTAAATGATAAAAAGAGAATTTTTGATGCGGAGTGCTACTTGGCATAATTTCTATGTTAATTGTGGTATGAATATTCAGATTCGAAAGATTCAAGACAAAAGTTCATATTGACATAAAAATAATAATACTTCAAGCATACTAATAAAGCAATTGTGTCTTCTCAAAATAACATGGCCAAAGAAAGTTATCCCTACAAATTCATATAGTCTGGCTATTCTCCATCTTCACCACACAAAGTATTTAAATAATGCACAACCCCGATGACAAGACAAGCAATTGTTTCATACTTTAACATTTTCAAAACTTTTTCAACCTTCACGCAATACATGAGCATGAGCCATGGATATAGCACTATATGTGGAATAGAACGGTGGTTGTGGAGAAGACAAAAAGAGGGGAAGATAGTCTCACATCAACTAGGCGTATCAACGGGCTATGGAGATGCCCATTAATAGATATCAATGTGAGTGAGTAGGGATTGCCATGCAACGGATGCACTAGAGCTATAAGTATATGAAAGCTGAACAAAAGAAACTAAGTGGGTGTGCATCCAACTTGCTTGCTCACGAAGACCTAGGGCATTTTGAGGAAGCCCATCATTGGAATATACAAGCCAAGTTCTATAATGAAAAATTCCCACTAGTATATGAAAGTGACAACATAGGAGACTCTCTATCATGAAGATCTTGGTGCTACTTTGAAGCACAAGTGTGGTAAAAGGATAGTAGCATTGTCCCTTCTCTCTTTTTCTCTCATCATTTTTTTGGGCCTTTTTTTATGGCCTCTTTCTTTTTCTTTTTTTTCATCTGGAGTCTCATCCTGACTTGTGGGGGAATCATAGCCTCCATCATTCTTTCCTCACTTGGGACAATGCTCTAAACATGATGATCATCACACTTTCATTTTTCTTACAGCTCAACAATTACAACTCGATACTTAGAACAAGATATGACTCTATATGAATGCCTCCGGCGGTGTACCGAGATATGCAATGAATTAAGAGTGACATGTATGAAAGAATTATGAATGATGGCTTTGCCATAAATACGATGTCATCTACATGATCATGCCAGCAATATGACAATGATGGAGCGTGTCACAATAAACGGAACGGTGGAAAAGTTGCATGGCAATATATCTCAGAATGGCTATGGAAATGCCATGATAGGTAGGTATGGTGGCTGTTTTGAGGAAGATATATGGTGGGTGTATGATACCGGCGAAAAGTGCGTGGCATTAGAGAGGCTAGCAATGGTGGAAGGATGGGAAAAAGTGTGTATATTCCATGGACTCAACATTAGTCATAAAGAACTCATATACTTATTGTAAAAATCTAGAAGTTATCAAAGCAAAGTATTACGTGCATGCTCCTAGGGGGATAGATTGGTAGGAAAAGACCATCGCTCGTCCCCGACCGCCACTCATAAGGAGGACAATCAATAAACACCTCATGCTCCGACTTCGTTACATAACGGTTCACCATACGTGCATGCTACGGTAATCACAAACTTCAACGCAGAAATTATTGGTCTTGCGCAAAAGGAATGACGACTCCCACCTCCCACCACCGACCTAAGCCCTAGCCACCCTCCACGCTGGCGATCTCCACGTTCAACCGTGGGGTAGGACTTCTGATCCGCTCATTCGCTCTGGCGTCCTCTCCTCTTTCCTTTGGTTATCATCTTCATGGCGGTGCATGCATCCATCTCGCTTGGGCTAGATTTCCCCCCCGGAATGGCCCTTTCTCAGGAGATCTGGCGCTCTTTTCAGAGGACAATGCATCCTATGGAACGATCTGGCCACTTCATCATGGTGGTCTCTTTTGCTCGGAGTTCTTTCCGACTGGATGAGGATAATGTTGGTCCCTCTCTTGAAGCTGCTCTTGGAGGGTATTATTCTTCACTTAAGGTATCTTGCCTACGAGACCGTGTTTTCTCCTTTCATGTCTCTTGCAAGGATGTTGGGTTTTTCATCCTGCACCAAATATCATTTGTGTGCGACCATTTTAAGTGTTTCTTTCATCTTTCGGGACATGGGGGTCCTGATTGGGAGCAAGAGTTTAAGTGTTGGCAATTAGAGTGTCAACAGGAATGGATCTTGGTTAGTCCCTCTAAGGCCAGAGCCAAACTAGATTTGTTAGCCATGAAAAAAAACTCCGGCCAAATCATCTCTTAAAACCTCTCTGGGTGCCAAGAAGAAGCTTAGGTTTGCCACCTTCATTAACTATGAGGCGTGCAAAGGTTATCGTTATCCTGCTTCCTCTCAAGATTGTTTAACTGTTCGGGAGGCTGGTTATGTGGTTAATTCTGATGAAGAGCCTCCCTTGCCGGAGATTCACATCCCCTCGCCGCCGGTGGCCATCAAATTTGGATCTTTGCCACCTTCTCCGGAATCTCCGCTTTGGGTTCCTTCTTCGTCCGGATCTTCAGGGATTTTGAAAGTTATTTTTTGGCCCACCTAGCCCTGACACCCTGGGCCCAGATACTGTCAATGCCCCAATTGACGTATCTGATGATGATTCTATTGATGTTGGACCTCAGGCTGCTCATATTCCATCCCCACGGGATATTGTTTCTGATCTGCAGAGTTTTGATGAGATGATTGAAGACCTCGCTGCCAAATTTTGGGACTGTCAAATTTGTTTGGGTATGGCCCACACCTCAGTGACATGCACAAACTTGGTCCGGTGCCGCAAGTGCCTTAGGTCTGGTCACATTAAAAAAGATTGCGTCCGCCAGCCGCCCGAGTCGTCCATCTGGGTGCCCAAAGTCCCATCACCAGGTTTCGTTTCTCGTGCCCGAACAGAGCAGCTAGCCTCTCTGCCTTCCAATCCACCGCCGCCCCCCCCAAAAAACCCCAATCTGCTACTTCTTCATCGCCGTCGCCGCCTCCATTGCAACCCCCTGGGGTCGCTCCACCTGATCTCTCAATGGTGGTCTATGCTCTCGGCCCGCGGCGTTTTCTTCCGGCTGGCTACGACATCATCGATGGTGGCGGAGACAGACTGCCGCGCACCTACTTCACCTCTCAGCAGCCGCCCCCGCGCATGCATGAGCAGTTCATGGTGGCCATAGTTGAGCCAGTGCCACCCGCTCATCTGGTGGCCATCAGGCGGGAGCAGGTGCTGCACTTCATCACCCAGAATCTGCAAGTTCCGGTACGTTCCGCTCAGCCATGGGTTCATGGAGTTGGCCTGTTTGAGATGGAAGACCCAGTAGTCCGTGGATCTTTTACCTTGCATCCGCCGTTTCCTTTGGGACTAGACGAGGAGGGAGACGAGTTCTTTGTCAGATTTATTCCGCATGACCATGGCGAGGGGTTTCGTGCGCTGCATGGCTATCGTACGGGTTGGCTTATGTTTATTGGAATCCCTTTGGATTATCGGAACACGCAGGGGCTTGCTGATGTGGTCGGGACTTTTGGTCAGTTTCATTACTAGAACCACACCGATCGTCGACGTGCCCGCTCCCTGGTCCGAGCTTCTTTTCCAGACAATGCTCTCGTTCCTCGCGATGTGGTCTTCCGCGAGTTCGCCAACTGGGGAGGTACGATTGTGTCTTGGACGTCTGCATGCTATATACTGTCTGCCGAGTTTGCTGAAGCCATGATTGGGGCGGATGAGGATCCGATGCCGTTGGATGGCAATCCACATCCGATGCCTGGAGAAAACCCCCACAACCTTTTTGGGCTATGCCACCTCACCCAGCTTTGGGGTGGAAAGCCGTACCGCCACATCATCAGCCAGTTCAGCAAGGATTCAATGGTTTGGAACCAAATGTTCAGCAGGATGAGGGATGGGGAGTTTGGGAAGATCAAGCTCAGAACCAGCCTGTGAAGGAGAATCAGGATGCCGCGCAGAATGTGGAGGAGGTTGAACAGAACTCCATGGTTATGGACGCACCTTCTTTTGGTTCTTCTGGCTCTGTGGCAATGATGGATCACCAGGGTCTCAATTTGGAAGTTCAGCAGCAAGTGCACCAGCCTGTGGTTGACCCAATTCGGTTGGGCATTGTGCGAGTAGTTTATGGGCCGGTTCTGCCGCCACAGATGATCTGGGAATGAACTTTCCGAAAGATGCTACCAGAGTTTGTTACTGCACGGATCCCCTGCTCTCTTTCTTTGTCAGTGCTCCCACCGTTTGTCTTGCCCACGCGCTTTTGGCCTTGGGCGATTGAGCTGGAGTTTATCAATCAGATGGCAGCGGCTGGTTTCTTCTCGTCGGCTCTGTGTGCTCCCAGGAACAGATCTTCAGCTGCAATTGCGCCGCTACAGCCGCAGCCACTTATCATGCCGGGACCAGAGCTGCCTACTCAGGAGGTACAGCACGAGGAGGAGCAGCCGCCCAAAGAGGATATTTCTTCAGGGGATTTCCTTTTCCAGGCTCAGACTCCTCCTATCCTTGGGAAGCGAACATCCAGTAGATCACGCAAGTCTGCCCAGTTGGTGGCTGTAGAGCCAGACTTTTCCACCAGACGGGTGACTCGGAGCTGCGCCAAGGCGACAGGTTTCAAACCCACCTCTGCCATCCCGATGAGGACTTCAAGCTTACGACGGCCGCGGGCCAAGAAGCCACGCCTCCCTGTGCCGGAGCCGAACGAAGATGGCGTTGCGCTTCCACCTCCGACGCCTATCCCTACTTTGAAGTTGCTGGGAGAAGCACTGCAAATTCCTCCTGAAGATCTTACGGTGGCCAAGCTTATGGCGGGCCCGGAGTCTGATGAATCGATCAAGCCTCCCAATGATGATTGATCTTGTTTATTTCGGATGGGGATGGGTTCAGGGACCTCATTTCTTTTGGGTCGTTAATATTATGGATTTCTATGTGCTGGTTCTATCTGTCGTTTGGGTGAACTTTGTTTTGCTCTGCTACTCGTTCTGTTATGCAGTTATGAGTCTACTATGCTTTGATTACTGTGTTTATGGATCATACATCTTACCGTAATTGGCGAGTGTTGTGCTGGAATGTGCGTGGCCTGAACTCTGAGGACAGGCAACGGGATGTCAGAGCAAAAATTGAAGAGAGCAAATGTTCCATCATATGTCTGCAAGAAACCAAGGTCGAGCATTTTGATCTGCGATCGATACGTGCTTTTTGTCTGCGTAGGTTCGATCGCTTTGCGTTTTCCCCTTCTGTGGGAGCCTCAGGCGGTATTCTCGTTATTTGGAATTCAGCAGTTTTTAATGGCGCTCTGGTTGAGGTTCAACGCTTTGGCTTAGTCATATCTTTCCAGTCTGTGCACAATTCTGAAACTTGGACTATGGTGTCTATCTATGGCCCATGCAAAGGGCCACAACGGGATGATTTTGTTCAATGGTTGTATAACCTTACTATACCTCTGGATCAAAACTGGCTCCTACTTGGAGATTTCAATTTTACTCGTTCTTTGGATAATAGGAATAGGCCTGGGGGAGATGTTAATGATATTTTTTTGTTCAATGAGATCATCGGCCATCTAGGTTTGCTTGAGTTGCCTCTGAAAGGCAGAGCCTACACATGGTCTAATATGCAGGAGCCGCCTCTTTTGGAACAGCTGGATTGGTTTTTTACTACTGCTGACTGGATATCTGCTTATCCGAATACAGTGGTGTTTCCTTTGGCTAAAACGTCCTCTGATCATGTGCCCTGTGTTGTGTCAATCGATACCACTATTCCGAAATCGAAGATCTTCCGCTTTGAGAACTTTTGGGTGGAAATGCCAGGTTTTCTTGACTGTGTTAGGACCTCTTGGGAGGAGCCCGTTGCTGTGGGACTATCTGCACCTGCCACTTTGTCTGCTAAATTCAAGAGGTTGAGATCTGCACTCAAGAAGTGGAGCACCAATCTTTCCTCCTTAAAAAGGTTGGCTACTAAATGTTCAGAGGTGGTTTTGTATTTTGATAACCTTAAGGAACTCAGACCCCTTACCAGACCTGAGTTCAACTTCAGGAAAAGGGTCAAGCTCCAGTATGAACGCGTTCTGAAACTGCACCATATGTATTGGAAGCAGAGGTGCACCATCAGATATATCAGGGTGGGGGATGAAAACTCCAAGTTCTTTCATGCTATGGCCTCGGAGAGGCTTAGACGTAACACGGTCTCCTTGTTGCAGAGAGAGGATGGTTCTGTTGTCAGTGATCATGACCAAATGGCGGGAATTTTATGGAACTCCTTTAAATCCAGAATGGGCCAAGTGCAGGGTATCTCCATGGGTTTTGATCTCTCCTCTCTGATTGCCCCTGTCTTGGGCCTTGAGGATTTGGACGCCCCTTTTGCTGATGAGGAGATTTTTGCGGTACTTAAAGATCTGCCTACTGATCGGGCACCTGGACCTGACGGATTTAACGATATGTTTGTCAAGAAATGTTGGACTATTATCGAGGCAGATTTCAGAAAGTTAGTTAAGGATTTTTTTTAGGGGAGGATCAGCTTGCAAAATATTAACTCTTCCTTCATCACCCTCATCCCCAAAATGTTGGCGCCAATGGGCCCTAATGATTTCCAGCCTATTTCCTTAACTAACACTTGCCTCAAATTCCTCACCAAGTTGTTGGCCAATCGACTGCAAAAGGTTATCCTCAAGTGCATACACAAGAACCAATATGGCTTTTTGAAGCATCGGTCTATTCAGGATTGTTTGGCATGGGTGTTTCAGTACACCTACCAGTGGAAGAAATCAAAGAAACCAATCATCCTCTTAAAATTGGATTTTGCTAAGGCGTTTGATACTGTTGAGCATGAGGCTATTCTGGCTCTGCTTATGGCAAAAGGTTTCCCCCCTAAATGGATTGGTTGGGTCAAGGAAATTTTGTCCTCTGGTGACTCTCAGGTACTTCTTAACGGCATCCCCGGCAACCACTTTAAGTGTAAGCATGGGGTTAGGCAAGGGGACCCTTTTTCTCCATTGCTTTTTGTCTTGGCAGCAGACCTATTGCAGTCAGTTGTTAACAAGATGTTGCTTGATGGTGTCCTCTCCTTGCCGATTGACTGCAATGACAAGGATTTTCCAATAATCCAGTATGCTGATGATACTATCATGCTACTCCCTGCGGATGAAGCACAGTTCGTAGCCCTCAGAGATATGTTGCAGGTTTTTGCTGAATCTACTGGCCTAAGAGTAAACTTTGAATTTTTCCATGATGGTACCTATTAATGGCCCTGAGGATGAGGCTCTTCGGCTTTCTCAGGTTTTTCAATGTACTCTAGGATCACTGCCATTTACCTATCTTGGCCTCCCCTTGGGAACGACCAAGCCCACGATCCTTGATCTGATGCCTTTGGTGGATTCACTTGAGAGGCGTTTGACTGCAAGTTCAGCTATGTTAAACCAAGGTTGCAGACTTCAGTTGCTGAGATCGGTTCTTTCGTCAATGCCTATATACTTCCTATGCTCCCTATCCATCCCACCTGGCATCATCAAACAATTAGAGCGGATTATGCGCCAATGTCTTTGGAGAGGCAACTCTGCTACCCCGAGGCAATCCCTTGCTGCGTGGGATATGGTTTGCAGACCCAAGGAGAAAGGAGGATTGGGGGTCATCAACATGCAGCTTCAGAACCAAGGGTTCCTCATTGAACACTTACATAAATTCTACAATAAAGCGGATATACCCTGGGTATCCTTGTTGTGGGATTCATATTATGATGGAGTTGTCCCTCATGCCACTGTTCTTTGTGGCTCCTTTTGGTGGAAGGATATTCTTAAGTTAGCTGACAATTACAGAGCTGTTGCCTCTGCCTCAGTTAACAAAGGGGACTCAGTTTTGTTCTGGTCTGATGCTTGGATTATGGGGGGCTCTACGATGCCTTTAAGACAAAGATTGCCGCGGTTGTTCTCTTATGCTTTGGATGACAAGATTTCTGTGGCCGATTTCATTGACAGCCACGATAGGGCCTCTTTCTTTCAGTTGCCTATCTCCCAGCAGGCTGCTATTGAACTTGATTCGCTCACCGTTTGGGTGAACAATTTGGATAGAGACCCGTTGGCTAATGATGTTTGGTCTTGGGTAGGACCCACGAGAGCTTACACCTCACAGAGCTACTACACCATCATGCACTCTCATATGGTGACCATTCAACCTTGCAAATGGTTATGGAGTAGTCGATGTACGCTAAAAATCAACGTTTTTGCCTGGCTCCTATTCTTTGACAGGCTCAACACCAAGGACTTGCTGGTGAGGAGGCACTGGCAGGCTGGGGATGCTGATAATCTCTATGTGTTGTGCCACCAGCATATTTATGAGGATCGTCAACACCTGTTTTTTTCCTGCAACTTCAGTATAAGGATCTGGACTTATTTGCAGATTGATTGGTCTGGTGGTTCTAATGTCCATCAATGCATCTCTTTGGCCAGAAAAAGATTTGGTAAATGCTTTTTCTTAGAGGTGGTGTTCACAGCTGCTTGGAACATTTGGATACTCAGGAATGGAAGGTCTTTCAGAGGGGAACGACCTACTTTTAGTGCTTGGCGTTGTAAATTTGTACATGACCTAACTTTGCTTTCTCAAAGAGTGAAGGCTCATGTTAGACCCCTCCTTCTAGCCTGGTTGGATGGGTTGCCTTGAGTTCTTCTTTGTATAGGTAGGTTTAGGTAAGTTTGCCATCTTTGACACTCTTTGGTTCCTTTTTGTGTATATAGTTAACTTGTAATGGATTACTGCTTTATTTGGAATAAAGGACTGTGAGGCTGTGCCTTGCAGTAGTTAGTCAAAAAAAAAACTTCAACGCAAGTATTCTTTAAATTCACAACTACTTCCACTAGCATGACTCTAATATTATCACCTCCATATCTAAAAACAATTATCATGCTTCAATCTATTCTTAGTATTCAACGCACTCAAAAGAAAATTTCACAAATCATGAATACCAAGCATATTAATATTAAGCAATTTACCATGCTATTAAGACTCTCAAAATGATCTAAGTGAAGCACGGGAGATCAATAGTTTCTTTAAAACAAGTCCACCACCGTGCTCTAAAAAATCTAAGTGAAGCACATAGAGCAAAATTATCACGCTCAAATGATATAAGTGAAGCACATAGAGCAAAACTGCCTAGCTCAAAAGATATAAGTGTATCACAAAGAGTATTCTAACAAATTTTAATTCATAGATGGCTCTCTCAAATGTGTGTACAGCAAGGATGATTGTGGCACACTAACAAACAATGACACAAATAATACAAGACGCTCCAAGCAAAACACATATCATGTTGGTGAATAAAAATATAGCTCCAAGTAAAATACCGATGGAAGTAGACGAAAGAGGGGATGCCTTCCGGGGCATCCCCAAGCTTTGAATTTTTGGTGTCCTTGGATTATCTTGGGGGTGCCATGGGCATCCCCAAGCTTAGGCTCTTTCCACTCCTTGTTCATAATCCATCAAAAGATTTCACCCAAAACTTGAAAACTTCACAACACAAAACTCAATAGAAATCTCGTGAGCTCCGTTAAAGAAAGAAAACATAAACCACTTCAAGGTACTATAATGAACTCATTCTTTATTTATATTGGTGTTCAACCTACTGTATTCCAACTTCTCTATGGATTATAAACTATTTTACTAACCATAGATTCATCAAAATAAGCAAACAACACGCGAAAAACAGAATCTGTCAAAAACCGAACAGTCTGTAGTAATCCGTAACTAATGCAAACTTCTGGAACTCCAAAAAATCTACCAAAATTGGAAGACCTAGACAATTAGTTTATTGATCAGCAGAAATTGGAATCAGAATTTTATAAAGTTCTGGTGATTTTTAATAATTCGGGCACTAAGAGCAAAGTTTCTGGAAATTACAGCAAGATCAAATAACTATCATCCAAGAAGATCCAATAGGTATAGCTTGGCACAAACACTAATTAAAACACAAAACCACATCTAAACAGAAGGTAGATGGATTATTTATTCCTAAACAGAAGCAAAAACAAAAAACACAAAATAAAATTGGGTTGCCTCCCAACAAGCGCTATCGTTTAACGCCCCTAGCTGGGCATAAAAGCGAGGATAGATTTAGGTAGTGTCGTAGTAATAAGATAGATCGGTGAAACTCATTTCATATTCTCTACGTTCGGCAGCAAGTTTTCTTTGAGGCAAGCAAAAGTAATCAAAAGGGCTAAATTTAATAGGACAAAAGTCCCCAAGATCAATTTTAGGAGGTATAGGTTCCTCTTTCGGCCCTTCGTATTGCACAACTAATTCATCATTATAAGCATTCTTTTGACAGAACCTTGTGAGCCTAAACTCAAGAGAGCATCCTAGCTCGTTGTTTCGAATAGCCAAATCATCATTAAGTTCAGAGATTCTATCAATTAAGATATTGATGGGCACCTTTTTCATAAGGTTTTCATTGAAAGCAACATAGTCAATAGGTTGAAAACGCATAATTTCTTCTTGATCAAAGAGGATAGATTCTATGGGAGGACGACCGGCATCCACCCTATAATGCGCAAAAAATTTCTTTGGTTTCTTTTATTATAAACCTGAATTCATGAGCCAAAAAGATAGTAGCGGCATGCTTAACAGAAGAATGTTCGATATTAGAAAATTCTAAGAAAATTCTTTGTATAGATGGGTGCATATGCATGAATTGCCTTTCAAGTTCAACAATAAGCATGGCAATAGCGTCCGCAAGACTACTAGTTCTATGGAGAATAGAACCGCCCATAGAGGGTAAAGCACCGGCACAAGTAAAGAAATCTTGAATAACTCCTTTTCCAATAATATTACCACTACCGATTCGAAATCTTTTTGTATGATAGGTAGGGGGTTCTTCAGCAGGAGCATCAGAATTTTCTATGATATTGTTATCGCCCATATCAGCGACAATCTCCCCAATTTCAGACATAGCGACAAACAAGCGATCCAACACACGAGCAAACAAAAGGCAAGCGAGAAAAAGGCAAACGGAAAAAGAGAAGGAGAAGGAGAAGGAGAAGGAGAGGGCAAATAAAACGGCAAGGGTGAAGTGGGGGAGAGGAAAACGAGAGGCAAATGGCAACTAATGTAATGCGAGAGATAGGGATTATGATGGGTACTTGGTATGTTGACTCTTTGCGTAGACTTCCCGGCAACGGCGCCAGAAATTCTTCTTGCTACCTCTTGAGCTTGCGTTGGTTTTCCCCGAAGAGGAGACGATGATGTAGCAGAGTAGCGTAAGTATTTCCCTCAGTTTTTGAGAACCAAGGTATCAATCCAGTAGGAGGCCACGCTCAAGTCCCTCGTACCTGCACAAAACGATAGCAACTCGGAACCAACGCGATTAGGGGTTGTCAATCCCTTCACGGTCACTTACAAGAGTGAGAACTGATAGATAATGTTTTGGTATTTTTATATAGGGATGCAAAGTGAATAGTAAAAGGCAAAGTAAAAAAAGTAAAGCAAGATTAAACTGATGGAGATTGATATGATGAGAATAGACCCGGGGGCCATAGGTTTCACTAGTGGTATAACGCCCTCGATGCGGCTATATCTCCCACGTGTCGAAGCACGACTTAGAGGCATAACCGCATTGAAAGCAATGTCGCAAGTGAGGTAATCTTCACACAACCCATGTAATACATAAGGGAAAAGAGATACATAGTTGGCTTACAATCGCCACTTCACACAAATACATGAATGAAACATTACATCATACAGTTACAATCAGGGCCCGACTACGGAGCCAAAATAAAAGAAGAAACCCCAAAAGCGACAAAGGTCCACGATCGACCCCAACTGGGCTCCACTACTGATCGACTAGAACGAAACAACACAATGTACGAGATCTTCATCGAACTCATGCTTGAGCTCGAATGCATCACCTGCACAGTCTCATAGGCACCTGCAAACTGGTTTGGAAGTATCTGGTGAGTCACGAGGACTCATCAATCTCACACCCGCGAGATCAAGACTATTTAAGCTTATAGGTAGGGTAAATGGTATGAGGTGGAGCTGCAGCAAGTGACTAGCATATATAGTGGCTAACATACGCAAATGAGAGCGAGAAGAGAAGGCAAAGCACGGTCGAACAACTATGATCAATAAGTGATCCTGAACTACTTACGTCAGACATAACTCCAACAACCGTGCTCACTTCCGGGACCCCGCCGAGAAGAGACCATCACGGTTACACACGCGGTTGGTGTATTTTAATTAAGATCAACTTCGGGTTTTCTACAACCGGACATTAACAAATTCCCATCTGCCACATAACCGCGGGCACGGCTTTCGAAAGTTCAAAACCCTACAGGGGTGTCCCAACTTAGCCCATGATAAGCTCTCGCGATCAACGAAGGATATTCCTTCTCCCCGGGAAGACCCGATCAGTCTCGGAATCCCGGCTACAAGACATTTCGACAGCAATAAAACAAGTCCAGCAAAGCCGCCCGATGCGCCGACATCCTGATAGGAGCTGCACATATCTCGGTCTCAGGGCACACCGGATGAGCAAGACGTCGGGTTGGCATAGACCCTGATTGCGCAGGGGGCGCCGGACATCGCTCGGTTTGAACCAGCACTTAGAGAAACACTGGCTCGGGGGGCTAAAATAAGATGACCCTCAGGCTGATCAGGCCCAAGGGAAAGGGATAGGTGGTAGGCAAATGGTAAAACCAAGGTTGGGCCTCGCTGGAAAAGTCTTATTCAAAGCGAACTGTCAAGGGGGTCCCATAAATAACCCGACCGCGTTAGGGACGCAAAATCCGGGAACATAACACCGATATGACGGAAACTAGGGCGGCAAGAGTGGAACAAAACACCAGGCATAAGGCCGAGCCTTCCACCCTTTACCAAGTATATAGACGCATTAATTAAATAAGATATATTGTGATATCCCAACAAGTAAACATGTTCCAACAAGGAACAACATCTCCATGTTCCAACAAGGAACAAACTTTATCTTCACCTGCAACTAACAACGCTATAAGAGGGGCTGAGCAAAGCGGTAACATAGCCAAACAACGGTTTGCTAGGACAAGGTGGGTTAGAGGATTGGTTTAACAATATGGGAGGCATGATAAGCAAGTGGTAGGTATCGCAGCATAGGCATAGCAAAAGAGCGAGCAACTAGCAAGCAAAGATAGAAGTGATTTCGAGGGTATGGTCATCTTGCCTGAGATCCCGCAAGGAAGAAGAACGAGTCCATGAAGAAGACAAACGGACGTAGACGAACGGATCCTCACAATCGCAACGTTATCGGAACTAACCCGAAGAAGCAACACCGGAAAGAAGCAAACAACAAAGTAAACAACCACCACATAAACATGGCATGATATGCGAGATGTGGTATGCAATGCATATGCATGCTTCGGAAGAAAAAGATGAATCAGGCATAATCTTGGCAAACCAAGTATGCCACTGGAAAGATGAGATGATTTCGGTTGAAATCGATATAAAGATCACCGGAATCGGAGGCACGGTTTGCAAATGACAAGCAAAACAAGATTGACAAGAATCTGTCATTAACAGTATGATGCTACTTAGCAAGCAACAAGAAATTAAGCTACTGCGCCCAAACATATCAACAAAGCATATGAAAGTGATCTACTCAAGATGCTTGACAAAAGATGAACACTGATCTATGGCTAAATCACATCATAACAGGTTCAAACAAGCATGGCAAAAGTGCAAAAAATAACAGGTTCACAGACTTGGAGAAAATAGCAACATGCCAGAAATTACCACCAGGATGGCATGTTTAGAGCAATGAATCAACATGCTACACTATCAGGACATAGCAAAGTAAGGCATGACATGAATCTACTCAAAGCACTTAACAAAAATCCCTTACTGACCATAAGCCAAAAAGGATCAGAAAATATAATAACACCCATGTCAATTAAGCAAGTTACGTTACAGGTTTCAGACTTAGCAGAAAACTAGACATGTCAAAAACAGATAACAAGTAGGCATGTTTACGAGCTCGATGCACTCACTACAGAGCAATGCATGATAAACTAAGCATACATACATCAAGAAGACATGGCATAGAAGCTAGACATGGCAAAAACAACATCATAGCATGCAAGGATCAACTACAACAAGCTTGGCAAAATCGAATAACATGTAAACAATCTGCCAGTAACATTTTTATAGCAAAAGTAGAGCTCGATTGATTCAAGCTATGGCACTTCATAAATACAAACAAAGGCACGGTTGGATAGAGCAAACCCATATGCTCAAAACACTCTTACTGATCATGCTCAAAAGAGGCATAGATCTCTCTGAAACAACATGAACACATGGCATAAAAATAACAGCAGGCAGGGACTTGGTGAAACTACTAAGTCTCTGAAATCAGCAACAATAAGTACCCTAGTTTGCATGCTTGTGCTAGTCACCACATAGATCACAAAAATAAATGGCATAAATCTCTGGAAAGATGGCATGGCATATTACCAAACACATGTAGGACTCAACTTCATAGGATGTACACATCAATCATGCCAAAAATGACAAAAGTGCATGTTCTGATAAGAATCAGCAACTAACATCACATAGCCCTCTTCTAACAGCATTTCGGGCATCAAGATAACCTCAAATGTAAATGGTGCAATGGAATGAAATGATATAACCTTCGAGGCGAACAATTTTACATATTATACGGCCAAAACGGAGCTACAGACGCAGAGATATGGTGCGATGAACATGGCATGATAATGTCCAAAATTACGGGACTTGGTGGAAAATTGGACCTCGCGGGAAACTGGACGGAGGGATCCGGGGCGCCGTTTGGATCGCGGGACGGGTGGATCTCATCCACCCGCTCGGATCTGACCGGAGCGGCTCGCTGGAGGTCGGGGAGGGGCGGATACCGGCGAGGGAAGCGGGAGGCGGCGGCGCGCGGCTCCGGCGATCGCCGGCGACGGAGGGCGGCGGCCACGGGTGCAGCGGGGCCGGATCCGGCTCGGGGAGGCCGGGAGGAGGCGGAGGCGTTGCGGGAGACGGGCGACGCGGGGGCGGCGCGCGGCGCCGGAGCAGCGGCGCGGAGCGGCGAGCTCGGGCGGCGCGGGACGCGACTCGCGCGGGCGGCGGTGTGATGGAGCAGCGCCAGGGAGGCGAGGCGGCGGGGCAGCGCCGGGCGCGGGCTGCGGGGCGGCGGCGAGCGCGGGTGCGGGGCGGCCGGGCCCCTGGCGGCGGAGCAGGCGGGGCAGGCGCGGCGGCGGCGACCGGGCCGGGCGGCGGCGGATCGGGCCCGCGCGGGCCCCGGATGGGCTCCGCGGGCCGGCGACGGAGAGAGGAGAGAGTGGAGGCCGGCGGAGCCACGTGGCGAGGCGTGGTTGGAGGAGGCGCGCGGCGAGGTGACGTGGTGGCTTGTGATTGGCCAGAGCGACGTGGCTGGTGGATATGTCCGGCGCGGACGGACGTGTCCGGCGGCGGAGAGGGAGCGGGGCTAGGGTTGGACTGCGCGAAAATCGAGAGGGGATCACATATTTATAGGTAGAGGGGGCTAGGAAGCTCCAAATGGAGTGCGGGTTTCGGCCACGTGATCGTGATCGAACGACCGAGATGATGGAAGTGACTTTGGTGGGTTTTGGGCCACTTTGGAGGGGTGTTGGGCTGCAACACAAAAGAGGCCTTTACGATTACCCGGTTAACCGTTGGAGTATCAAACGACCTCCGATTGACCCGAAACTTGGCACGCGGTCTATCGGTGCTATACCAAGGCCGCTTGGCAAACCTCGGTCCATTCCGAGACCGTTTAATACCCGCTCACAGAAAAAGGTAAAAGAGGACGCCGGGGAACATAGGAGCGCCGGATTGCAAAACGGACAACGGGGAAAAAGCTCGGATGCATAAGACGAACACGTGTGCGAATGCGATGTGCATGATGACATGATATGAAATGCAGATGATGACATGGCAAAGAGCGACACGCAAGCACATGACATGGCAACGATGGCGAATAACTGACAGACACCTGGTGCATCAGATCCGGGGCGTTACAAGTGGCTTCTCTCAAGAGCATAAGTATTCTATGGTGGGTGAACAAATCACTATTGAGCAATTGACAGAATTGAGCATAGTTATGATAATATCTAAGGTATGATCATGTATATAGGCATCACGTCCGTGACAAGTAGACCGACTCCTGCCTGCATCTACTACTATTACTCCACTCATCGATCCCTATCCAGCATGCATCTAGAGTATTAAGTTAGAAACAGAGTAACGCTTTAAGCAAGATGACATGATGTAGAGAGATAAATTCATGCAATATGAAATAAACCCCATCTTGTTATCCTCGATGGCAACGATGCAATACGTGTGTAGGATCTTGAGAAGATGTGTCTAGAGGGGGGGTGATTAGACACTTAGTGCTAAAGTTGCAGTTTTTAAACTTTTTCGGTTTAAGTGGAGTTCAGGCACAATTTCAACATTCATAATACATATCAAGAAAGCATGCAAAGAGTATATGAGCAGCGGAAAGTAAAGCATGCATCTTGCAAGAATGTAAAAGGAAGGGTTTGGAGAATTCAAACGCAACTAGAGACACGGATGTTTTTGGCGTGGTTTGGATAGGTGGTGCTATCCTACATCCACGTTGATGGAGACTTCAACCCACGAAGGGTAACGGTTGCGCGAGTCCACGGAGGGCTCCACCCACGAAGGGTCCACGAAGAAGCAACCTTGTCTATCCCACCATGGCCGTCGCCCACGAAGGACTTGCCTCACTAGCGGTAGATCTTCATGAAGTAGGCGATCTCCTTGCCCTTACAAACTCCTTGGTTCAACTCCGCAATCTTGTCGGAGGCTCCCAAGTGACACCTAGCCAATCTAGGAGACACTACTCTCCAAGAATTAACAAATGGTGTGTTGATGATGAACTCCTTGCTCTTGTGCATCAAATGATAGTCTCCCTAACACTCAACTCTCTCTCATAGGATTTGGATCTGGTGGAAAGAAGATTTGAGTGGAAAGCAACTTGGGGAAGGCTAGAGATCAAGATTCATATGGTAGGAATGGAATATCTTGACCTCAACACATGAGGAGGTAGTTTTCTCTTAGAAATAGGATGCTGGAAGTGTAGGCTTAGTCTGATGGCTCTCTCCACGAATGAAGAGGAAGTGGAGGTGTATATAGCCTCCACACAAAATCTAACCGTTACACACAATTTACCAATCTCGGTGGGACCGAATCAACAAACTCGGTCGGACCGATTTAGTAAACCTAGTGACCGTTAGTGATTTTCGGTGGGACTGATATGCAACTCGTTAGGACCGATATGGTTAGGGTTAGGGCATAACGTAATCTCGGTGAGACCGATTACACAAACTCGGTGAGACCGATTTTGGTAATTAGCTAACCAGAGAGTTGGTCAGGCAAACTCGATGGGACCGATTACTAAACTCGGTTGGACCGATTTTGGTAATAAGTTAACCAGAGAGTTTGCATTGTAATCTCGGTAGTACCGATTGCCTAAACTCGGTGAGACCGATTTGGGTAATGGACATACACAGAGATATTACAATCCCATCTCGGTGAGCCCGAGATCCCTATCGGTAGAACAGATTTGCTTAGGGTTTGGCAGTGGCTATGACATGTGAAACTCGGTGGCGCCGGATGGAAAGAATCGGTAGGGCCGAGTTTGACTTTAGGTTTAGGTCATATGTGGAAGTGGGAAAGTAGCTGAGGGTTTTGGAGCATATCACTAAGCACATGAAGCAAGAGGCTCATTAAGCAACACCTCATCCCTCCTTGATAGTATTGGCTTTTCCTATAGACTCAATGTGATCTTGGATCACTAAAATGTAAAATGAAGAGTCTTGAGCTTGAAGCTTTAGCCAATCCTTTGTCCTTAGCATCTTGAAGGAGTTCCCACATCCTTTAGTCCATGCCACTCCATTGTTGAACTTATCTGAAACATACTAGATAAAAATGTTAGTCCAACAAGAGATATGTTGACATTAATTACCAAAACCACCTAGGGAGCACTTGTGCTTTCAATATCCCCCTTTTTGGTAATTGATGGCAACATACATCAAAGCTTTAGATAAAGATATAAAGAATAGCAAATAAAGCTTTGGAAGGACATGTAACAAACATAGGCTCCCCCTACATGTATGCAATCATGTGAATATGAAATATAGAAGCATGTGAGAGCATAACCATGACATAGTAGGCAATGTGTTACATGTATCTTGGCCATATGCATCAGAGCAAAAGATTATTAAGGAAAATACATTCATGCTCATGAGTCCTTCTTGCAAACAGTATGTACATAAGCAAGAATTCCTCATACTCATGATTCTGATGCATATACTTACCTTGTAGTCTTGAGTTGGCTTAGGGTGGAATGAACCTGCACAAACAAGGTTAGATAACACAGGTACATCCACTAGCGAGAGCAAACAAAAGAAACCACAAGAATACCAAGACTAGGATGACATGTAGAGAGTGAGTACAAGGTACCACATTGGATTAGACATGTCCCCAAGAGTAAAGATATGCAATGAATTAGAATGATTTCTTTCCCTTAGATGTCTTGCTCCCCCTGAATCTGGCATGGGATATTGGGAGAAGATAGGGAACAGAAAATCAGAGCTGAAAGATACAAATGGATAGAGCTTAATGCAAATAAGCACATATGAACATGTATTTCCCCCAAAAAGACATGTGGCATCTCTCCTCTTGAACATCAAGCATCTGGGATCCTTGAGTATTCTCTCCCCCTGGAGATCTCTTTCTCCCCCTTAATACTCTCTCCCTTGTAGGTGATAAGCTTTGATGTGATCTCTCTCTCCCCCTTTGACATCTATTTCCAAGAAGGACTTTCTGGAATCTGTCGAATGGGTTTGGTCCTTGAGACTCAGCACAAAGCAATGGATAAAATTGTGATGCTTGTAGAGGACAAGATTCATTGAGTGGAGCTGGATCAGAAGAAATATAGAACAAGTGGCAAACTGTTTTTCCTGTTGTGAAATCGGTGGCACCGAGTGGCATGTTTCGGTGGTACCGAAAGGATTCGGTTGGGCCGAAAACTACAAGTCGGTGAAACCGAGTTCATCACAGAGAAAAACACTTGTCACCTCAGCTCACTAGACAAGTAAGATCTCACAAAGATTTGCAATGAATTATCTGAAAGATTTGTAATGAATTGGGTGCAGAAAATGCAGAACAAAAACAAAAAAAGAAAAGACAAGAAACTGAAAGATCTAGATGAAGTTTTAAAAAAACAAATATGCATGAGACAAATGCAATAACACAGAAAAGAACACAAGAGAACTTCATCTAGAGTTGGGCAGTGACATAGTCACCTATGTTAGAGTATATTGACTTAGGAGTCAAGTGAGAGCACTTGATCATAGGTCATACTCATCGTTTAAGCTCAAAATGGGGTTACCATTTTCTTTTAAGCATCTTGATGTATTCACATCTTGTTGAGTTGCTTTGACTCATGACTTGGAGTAAAGCTTCTAAGATGGAATAACATACCTTGGGTGGTGGTGTGGATCTTGCTCATGTAGTTGAACTTGTGTGGGTGCTCAAGGTTGATGTAGCTCATCAAGAATTGGGAGCACCACTTGGAATTTGAGTCCATCTACCTACATGGGTTAGTTCTTGCAAGCAAGAGCACTTGTGTATCCAGAAATGACAATCATGAAGCTCAACATAGAATTTGTTAAAGGATATGTTTGAATGGTTTTGTGCTTCCTTGTCTTCAACCACCATTGTGTAGAGACTTGGTGATGTAGAGATTGCTCAAGATGTGAGTGAGTTGCAATCTCATAGAATCAGATTCAACCAAGTACCTACATGGGTTAGATAACATGCAAGATGCAAATTTCTCCAAGACATAAGATAATCATCATAAGAGATATATCATGGATTAGTCATAAGCTCATGCCTTGCATGTATCCAATGGAGTTCCTACTCCAAGTTCGAAGCATCAATAATGTTCAATTCACCTCTCAACCTGCAAAACACTTTCTCATCAAGTGGTTTAGTGAATATATCTGCTAATTGCTTATCGGTGCGAACATGTGTAAGATTAATGTCACCCTTAGCAACATGATCTCGAATGAAATGATGACGACCTTCAATATGCTTAGTTTGAGAATGTTGTACAGGATTATGACCAATTTTGATAGCACTTTAATTGTCACAAAGCAATGGAACATGTTTCACATATATCCCATAATCTTTAGGAGTTTGGGTCATCCAAAGTAATTGAGCACAACATGAACCAGCGGGATGTACTCCGCTTCGGCGGTAGATAAGGATACCGAGTTTTGTTTCTTGGAGGACCAAGACACAAGAGATCTACCAAGAAATTGACAAGTACCCTAAGTGGACTTTCTATCAACCTTGTCTCCGGCGTAGTCCGAGTCGGAGTAGCCAACAAGATTGAAAGATGCCCTCTTAGGATACCAAATGCCAAAATTTGGTGTATGAATTAAGTATCTCACTATCCTTTTCATGGCCTTAAGATGACATTCTTTAGGAGCAGCCTGATATCTTGCACACATGCATACACTTAGCATGATATCGGGACGTGAAGCACATAGGTATAACAATGAACCAATCATAGAGCGATAAACCTTTTGATCAACCAGTTCACCATCTTTGGTCAAATCAAGATGTCCACTAGTAGGCATGGGTGTAGGAATACCTTTGCATTCTTGCATATTGAACTTCTTGAATAAGTCTTTGGTGTACTTCGTTTGAGAGACAAATGTACCTTCCTTAGTTTGCTTGAGATGCAAACCGAGAAAGAATTTGAGTTCACTCATCATAGACATCTCAAACTTCTTCGACATTAGCTTTCCAAACTTTTCACTAAAAAGAGGGTTAGTTGAACCAAATATGATATCATCAACATAAATTTGGCATACAAATAGTTCTCCATTAACCCTTTTAGTAAAAAGTGTGGAATCAATTTTTCCCATTTCAAAACCACTTGCAATAAGGAACTTGGTCAAGCATTTATACCATGCTCTAGGAGCTTGTTTACGACCATAAAGGGCTTTGTGAAGTTTGTAAACATGATTTGGTTTCTTAGGATTGACAAAGCCGAGAGGTTGTTTGACATAAACTTCCTCCTCAATTTCACCATTTAGAAAAGCACTTTTAATGTCCATCTAGTACAGGGTGATATTATGGTGATTAGCATAGGCAAGTAAGATGCGAATGGACTCAAGTCTAGCAACGGGAGCATATGTCTCACCATAGTCCATACCTTCGACTTGTGTTTAGCCTTGGGCGACGAGACGTGCTTTGTTGCGAACCACTTGTCCATCTTCATCTTGCTTGTTGCGAAACACCCATTTGGTACCAATGATGTTGTGGTTGTTGTCGGGCTTCTCAACCAATGTCCAAACTTGGTTTCTCTCAAAGTTGTGTAGCTCTTCATGCATAGCGTTTATCCAGTCCGGATCTTCCAATGCTTCTTCAACCTTCATAGGTTCAATGCTAGAGATGAATGAATAGTTTTCACAAAAGTTAGCTAAACGAGTTTTTGAGCAAGTGATTCTCCCGGTTTGAATATCATTGTAGATTTGCTCGACGGGATGGTCCTTAGCAATTCTTGCTCGAACTCGTGAGAGCTTTTGCTTGGGTCTTCGTTGAAAATCTTCTTCATCTTGTTCTTCTTCTTGGCCTTCTTCATTGTTGGCGTTGTCGTTCTCTTGTCGTGGTGGAGAAGGAGGTTGTTAACGTTCGTCTTGATGCATTTCCCCGTCTTCTTCATCTTGGTGTGTCCCACTTGTGGATGCTTCCGTATCAATTCTTGGTTCATCTTGTCGTGAAGTAGAAGCTTCCACTTGGACGGACGAGGTACTCTCCTTCACCTCCGTTGGACGAACTTTGCCAATAGACAAGTCTTGGATTGCTTCTGAAGGGTCTTTGTCTCCTACATCAATTGGCCATTGCTCTACTTGTGAGCCATTGGATTCATCAAACTTCACATCTACCGTCTCTTCAACCTTTCGGGTGAAATTGTTGTAGACACGGTAAGTGTGAGAGTTTGAGCCATAACCAAGTAGGAAACCCTCATGAGATTTAGGAGCAAATTTTGAACGACGATGCTTATCAAGAATGTAACACTTTGAGCCAAATACTCGAAAGTATCCAACTTGGGGTTTGTTACCGGTGAGGAGCTCGTATGCCATCTTGCCGAGTAGCTTGTGAAGATACAAGCGATTTGTTGCATGACAAGCTGTCTCAACCGCTTCTGCCCAAAAGTGCTTCGGCATCTTGTACTCATCAAGCATCATTCTCGCCATTTTGATGAGCGTTCGGTTCTTCCTCTCAACAACTCCATTTTGTTGAGGTGTGTACGTAGCCGAGAACTCGTGTGAAATCCCTTCTTCGTCAAGAAAGGTGTCCACATTTGCATTCTTGAACTCCGTTCCGTTGTCGCTGCAAACCTTCTTGATCTTCACTTCAAATTGATTTTGGGCCTTCCTAGCGAAGTTTTTGAAGATCTTTTGGACCTGCGATTTATCATCAAGAAAGAACACCCACGTAAATCTGGAAAAATCATCAACTATAACTAGACCAAAAGAATTTCCACCGAGACTCTTGTAGGCGTTGGGACTAAAAAGATCCATATGAAGTAGCTCGAGTGGCCTCCTTGTGGTCATGATGTTCTTCACGGGATGCCTTCCTCCAACCTGTTTACCTGCTTGACAAGCACTGCAAAGTCTATCCTTATCAAATATGACATCGTTAACTCCAAGGATATGATTTCCTTTAATAAGCTTGTCAAGGTTTCTCATGCCAACGTGACCTAGTCATCTATGCCACAACCAACCTTTTGAGGATTTAGCAATAAAGCAAGTTTTAGGTTGTGCCTTTTTAGAGAAATCGACAATGTAAAGATCACCTCTACGTATACCGGTAAAGACCATTTTATGATTGTCTCGACGAAACACTTGGCAATCTACCTCAGTAAATAGGACATTGAAACCAAAATCAGCAAGTCTAGATATTGAAAGTAAGTTGTAGCCGAGAGATTCAACGAGCATGACATTTTGAATGGAGATATCATGTGAGATGGCCACCTTACCAAAGCCAACCACCTTACCCTTTGAATTATCACCAAAGGTGACATATTTTCGAGGGCCATCATTTTCAGCAAGCTCACGGAACATCTCTTCATCTCCGGTCATATGATCAGTACATCCACTATCAAGAACCCATTCCTTTCCTCCTGACACATATCCCCGAAGATTTGCCATAAGACCAAAATGTCTCATTGCATCATCAAGATCGAAGTCACTATCATCATCCTCATCATAGTATCCATGTTCAACATTGTCATGTGGTGGATCAAGTCCTAGAGAGGGTAATTCGTTAGAGTGAGTTTGACAATGATCTTGTCTATGAATTCTTATAGCTTCGGAAATAATATCACCAATAATTCCAACATCTCCTTTGGCACGTATAAGGTTTGTAAGATCAAATAGACGATCACCATACATAGGATCACTAGTATTTATCTTACTCAAAGCAATAGACTTATGGAGAATTTCATCTAGATTTTTCAAGGAATAATTTGGAAAGCGTTCCTCAAGAAATTTCCATATAGTGTAAGCACACTTGAGAGTAGGAAAACATCTAATCAAGTTTCTAGGCAAGCCTCTAATGATGAGCTCAACAGTTCTAAGATTGCGAATCATGTCAATATCTTCATCTAGGGTAGGATGCATAGGATCAACATGAGGTGCACAAGGGCTAGCAAAGTACTTGTTCAAATGATATTGATTGAAAATTACAAGCATCTCATTTTTCCACTCATGAAAATACTCTCCATCGAGAATAGGCACTCTATGTCTAAGACTCCCCAAAGTAGACTCATCCAACTTCCTCCAATGGTGATTAAACCAAGGCAATGGATACCAAAGCTCTGATACCACTTGTAGGATCTTGAGAAGATGTGTCTAGAGGGGGGGTGATTAGACACTTAGTGCTAAAGTTGCAGTTTTTAAACTTTTTCGGTTTAAGTGGATTTCAGGCACAATTTCAACATTCATAATACATATCAAGCAAGCATGCAAAGAGTATATGAGCAGCGGAAAGTAAAGCATGCATCTTGCAAGAATGTAAAAGGAAGTGTTTGGAGAATTCAAACGCAGTTGGAGACATGGACGTTTTTGGCGTGGTTCGGATAGGTGGTGCTATCCTACATCCACGTTGATGGAGGCTTCAACCCACGAAGGGTAATGGTTGCGCGAGTCCACGGAGGGCCCCACCCACGAAGGGTCCACGAAGAAGCAACCTTGTCTATCCCACCATGGCCGTCGCCCACGAAGGACTTGCCTCACTAGCGGTAGATCTTCACGAAGTAGGCGATCCCCTTGCCCTTACAAACTCCTTGGTTCAACTCCACAATCTTGTCGGAGGCTCCCAAGTGACACCTAGCCAATCTAGGAGACACTACTCTCCAAGAAGTAACAAATGGTGTGTTGATGATGAACTCCTTGCTCTTGTGCATCAAATGATAGTCTCCCCAACACTCAACTCTCTCTCATAGGATTTGGATCTGGTGGAAAGAAGATTTGAGTGGAAAGCAACTTGGGGAAGGCTAGAGATCAAGATTCATATGGTAGGAATGGAATATCTTGACCTCAACATATGAGTAGGTAGTTCTCTCTCAGAAATAGGATCCTGGAAGTGTAGGCTTAGTCTGATGGCTCTCTCCACGAATGAAGAGGAGGTGGAGGGGTATATATAGCCTCCACACAAAATCTAACAGTTACACACAATTTACCAATCTCGGTGGGACCGAATCAACAAACTCGGTCGGACCGATTTAGTAAACCTAGTGACCGTTAGTGATTTTCGGTGGGATCGATATGCAACTCGGTAGGACCGATATGGTTAGGGTTAGGGCATAACGTAATCTCGGTGAGACCGATTTTGGTAATTAGCTAACCAGAGAGTTGGTCAGGCAAACTCGGTGGGACTGATTACTAAACTCGGTTGGACCGATTTTGGTAATAAGTTAACCAGAGAGTTTGCATTGTAATCTCGGTAGTACCGATTGCCTAAACTCCGTGAGACCGATTTTGGTGATGTACATACACAGAGAGATTACAATCCCGTCTCGCTGAGACCGAGATCCCTATCGGTAGAACCGATTTGCTTAGGGTTTGGCAGTGGCTATGACATGTGAAACTCGGTGGCGCCGGATAGAAAGAATCGGTAGGGCCGAGTTTGACTTTAGGTTTAGGTCATATGTGGAAGTGGGAAAGTAGCTGAGGGTTTTGGAGCATATCACTAAGCACATGAAGCAAGAGGCTCATTAAGCAACACCTCATCCCTCCTTGATAGTATTGGCTTTTCCTATAGACTCAATGTGATCTTGGATCACTAAAATGTAAAATGAAGAGTCTTGAGCTTGAATCTTTAGCCAATCCTTTGTCCTGAGCATCTTGAAGGAGTTCCCACATCCTTTAGTCCATGCCACTCCATTGTTGAACTTATCTAAAACAGACTAGATAAAAATGTTAGTCCAACAAGAGATATGTTGACATTAATTACCAAAACCACCTAGGGAGCACTTGTTCTTTCAACGTGCCTTGCTGCCCCTTCTGTCACTGGGAAAGGACACCGCAAGATCGAACCCAAATCTAAGAACTTCTCCCATGGCAAGAAAAACCAAACTAGTAGGCCAAACCAAACTGATAATTCGAAGAGACTTGCAAAGATAACCAATCATATATAAAAGAATTCAGAGAAGATTCAAATATTATTCAAAGATAGACTTGACCATAAACCGACAATTCATCAGTCTCAACAAACACACCGCAAAAAGAAGATTACATCGAATAGATCTCCATTAGAGAGGGGGAGAACTTTGTATTGAGATCCAAAAAGAGAGAAGAAGCCATCTAGCTACTAACTATGGACCCAAAGGTCTGAGGTAAACTACTCACACTTCATCGGAGAGGCTATGATGATGTAGAAGCCCTCCGTGATGACGGCCCTCTCCGGCGGAGCTCCAGAACAGGCCCCAAAATGGGATCTCGTGGATACGGAAGGTTGCGGCGGTGGAATTAGGTTTTTGTCTCCTGTTCTGATCGTTTGGGGGTACGTAGATATATATAGGAGGAAGGAGTACGTCGGTGGAGCTTCAAGGGGCCCATGAGGCAGGGGGCGCACCCTAGGGGGGGTGCCCCCCATCCTCATGACCGCCTTTTCGATGCCTTGGCGTAGGGTCCAAGTCCTCTGGATCACATTCGGTGAGAAAATCATGTTCCCGAAGATTTTATTCCGTTTGGACTTCGTTTGATATTCTGTTTCTCCGAAACACTGAAATAGGCAAAAAAATAGAAATTCTGGACTGGGCCTCCGGTTAATAGGTTAGTCCCAAAAATAATATAAAAGTGGAAAATAAAGCCCAATATAGTCCAAAATAGTAGATAATATAGCATGGAGCAATCAAAAATTATAGATACGTTGGAGACGTATCAGTGGGTCTCCTCCCTCGCTATCGACGATGGTCTAATCGCTGCCCTCCTCCCCTTCATCGACGGAGGGGGATACGTCCGGATCTGTAACCAGCGGTGAGGATAGAAAGCCAGTGTTTTTTGAAGGGAGAAAGGCAGTGTTACTACCCCTATCTTGTTTAGATCTGGAGACGATGAGAGTGTGTGAACAGAGCAACCCTAGCAAGCAAGCGTGGAGGCTCCGGCGTATATATACGTAGTGGGGTAGTTTTCCTTTTTCACTCCATCAAAACAATCATTTAAAATTGTGTACTACTACATGCCAGGTTGCGGTTTTTTTAGTTGTTGATTGTTTTTTGTGATAGCTACCCGCTTGTTCCAAGTGGTGTTACGGTGTGCCAGGTCGCACTTTGTATCATTCAAGTCTGGTACTACAAGTCCCTCCATTAAATGAACAACCACCCCCTCGTAAAAATTGTGAACAAGCCCACGGCTAAAATTAGCGGAAACGTGCCCAACATGCATTATTATTTATATTTTCTACTCCCTCTATTCCTAAATATAAGTCTTTTTTATTAGCCACACCTAAGACAAGAATTTTTTTATTAGTAGTGAACCCCACATGTCATAGACACAAAAACTGTGGCAAGATTCCCTTAGGCAAGCCAAAGTGTGTCTAACAATTTGAGCAACTCAGGTTAGGCAAGTGTGGCAAGTGTGGGAAAAATAATGTGGCAACATAAGACAAACATAGTCACAATCCAAACAGCCCCTTAATTTTTTGTGACATGCATGAAAATTTGGTTAGTTAAATTTATAGTCAAAATTTGGCAAGGTGCATCAAATCAACACATGCAAGTATCAAAAGGAAAGTCACGGCATGCATGCATGCGTTGTACTCCCTCCGTTTCCAAATATAAGTCTTTTTAGAGATTGCAACAAGTGACTACATATGAAGCAGAATATGTCTACTCCTACATACGAAGTAGCCCATTTGAAATGTGTAAAAAGACTTATATCGAGTGCAGTGCTTTGATGTGTCGCGTCAACTCGTACAAGACCGAGAAATTTGATTACTACAACGCCCTCTCCCTCACGGATTGAGCTCCGGTGCCTTAACTGCACCTGCCTTTGGTTGCATGACAGGAGGGCCAACCACATGTTGGGCCCACCTGTCATAGACGCAAAGGTAGGAGCAGTAGGTAGAAGCTTTCGCTACACGCTATCCCTCCCGCACGAGGTGGACGGACATGCAGCAGTGGATTCGATACTGTAGAAGTAGGAGTAACATCATTGTTTGTCTTCTCGAAGAGACGAAGAGCCAAGCGCAACCCGGACATGGCACTTGCGAATGCTCGCGTGGTGCGGTTCCTTGGAGTACTAGCCAGGCTCTTGCATGAGACAAAATTGCTATTGTTTAACAATTAAACTCCATTATCCATTGGTTGATACTCATTCTGCATAGGTCCACGCGCTTAGCGCCGTTTCCTCCTGGGGTCACCAATGTTTATTTGCTAATTAATAGCATTGCATGCAATGAACTAGCCATTGCAAGTCATTAAAAGCATGCACACCTCTCATCTCTTATTGGTTGATATGTCAAGAAACAAGAAACAAGGTAAAAGTTAATGCACCGCGCCTAAGTGTTTTGGGACTATTTGGTTTTCGTAAGATGACTTACACACCTAGACGGAGGGAGTAGTATAGCCCTGTAAACCGGAAAGGAGTATTTGCCTTTCTAGAGATTTCAACAAGTGACTAGACTACACCGTGTGCAGTACTCCCTCCCTTCCGGTTTATAGGGCTCAAATCTCCAATCTCATGAACCAAGGCATTTTGCAATGGAGGAATGTATCTCGTACTTTACGAGACTACCCTAATTAAACTCATGCATTAATTACGTAGTTCTCTTGTTTTCCTCTCCGCATTGGTCGCGGTGCACAATATTGAGCACTCCTATCTCTACTATTAAAGGGGGATCGAACGTCGTGATGGTTCGACCACCGGTTCGATCCCCCCGCCTTGTTCGACCTACCATCTTATGATCCCGCACACAAAAAAATACAGGGAACAACCCACGTTCGACAACAAATGAAAAAAAGAAAAAAGAAAACGGAAAGAACCCGCACGAGGCACGTTCTCCATCTTCTTCTCCGGCATGTCTGTCTCCGTCCTCAGATCTCAGCGCCTCCTTCCCCTTGTCCACCGGACGAGGCCCTCTCCATCGGCCCTCTCCAGCGGACGCCCCCCTCTCCGGCGACTAAAAGGGAGCTTCCCTCTACTCCCATCAATTTAGCATCGCCCCGTCCATGGAGCTTTTGCCATGCCCACCAGCGGCCATGGTCGGGATAGGCACCACAATTGGATGGAGAGGTCTGACAACGGTCCAATGCGACGGTGGGGATTGCCGGATGGGGTCGTGGTGGTCTAACCACGGCGGTTGATGCGGCGACGGAGGTCTAGGAGCAGGAGAGGTATGTGCGCTACAACTATGAAGGCGACGACAAAGACCAGGGAGGAGGAGGAAAGGTACGCGAGCTACAATGGTGGAAACGGTGGTGAAGGTCAAGGAGACGGGGGAGAGGCGCGCTCTCAGGTCTCGACAGTGTGTGTAGGGTGCTCGCTAGAATTCCCCACTCATGGAAGCAGGCGAAGTACCGCACCTGCCACCTAACATGACTGCTCTTAGTATTGGTTAAGAAGATTTCCAACGCCAAATCTGGTATCACCTTGCCCCTTCTGCCCTTCATTTCTAATTTTGAAAGCAATCGGAGATGTCTGTTTCCTTCTCGTCTGTTTGGTTGACTTCGTGTTAGCGTGGAGAGTTAAACTACTTTATATGACCAAGTACTCACTTCCCTGTTGGATTTGAGCTTCACGGAATGGATTATTTGTATGACAGGGAGGTTACAAGTGACGGGCCACAATTTTGCAAGGTGATTTACTTAGGCAAAGCTAGAATTTTTGTTTGGTTTAGTGTTAACCGCTGAGCAGTCTTGTTGTGTCCAACTTGGTGATAGCAAACTACTGCATACTTAAATAAAGACTGCCATGTCAATTTTGATGTGTGCAGAGCTCTTCTACTTCTCTTTGTTCTCAAAGAATTTTGTACTGTAGGCTGTACTACTTAATTTTAGGGTCGCAGCAGCAAGGGCGAGGTGGCCGGGTGTGGGGAATGCAGGCATAGACAAGATGATGTGCTGCGGTTACCAGCTACACACCTATCACTGCCTCCAGTCAGATTTGGGCGACTGGCGTTTTGAGAAAATATACAAAAGATCATGCTGGCGCATGCGATGACACCTCACACACTGACACCAAGTAAAACCTAGATCAGACGGCAAGGAGATATAACGGTAAAGAAATAGTGGAAGAGACATGAAAGAACCCATTTAAAGATAGGTTGTTTTATGAAAATTATCAAGATTATGTATCCTTGTGGTCGTATTGCTACAACCGAAGTTCATTTATTCATGCCCTACTTCTATCTATCTTGCATACATGTCTGAAAACACACATGCTTGCAGTATTTAAAGTGCTGCACAACATCATCATCAATATGAGATGCTCAGACCAGCTGCTTTAGGATACGAGCATGTTTAATATAATATCCTTGTCATACCAAGAAGGATTTAGCTGAAGGTTTGTGATTGAGGAGAATGAACCGGTGATATTAACCTAAAGAGAGGGATGGAACACCTCTTTGAAATGCTCTACAAATGGAAACATCCATGAATATGTTGATCCTCATTTTTTCGGTCTCAGTGGATAATAGTAATATGCAGAGCTAGAGGAAGACAGCGTCGTTGCTCTTCATGTGTGCCTGCTGAATGTGAGGACACAATTGCTCCATTGTTTCAAACCTTTATTTCCATCCGTCGGCTCTACTGGTAGGAACCTTGGTCAAGACAAAATTGTGAACCCATGCATGGCAGTGGCAGCAAAACATAGTCCAAATGTCAATAGAAAGGAAGTGGGAGTGTGTAGTGGTAATAAAATGGGAAGGGAGCCACCCCATGTGTTTGTGACAACATAGAATGAAGAGTTTGTCTATATATTGTTGTTCTGTACAAATGAAAGGGTTGGGATTGTAATTGGTGAGTCACTAGGGGTGCATGTTGATAGTAAGAGAGCTAGGACTTAAATACAATCTAAGCAAAAATTCAGATTATGATTTTATTTATCTTTTCATGGAAATGCTTTTAGTCCGTGGCAACGCACGCGCACTCAGCTAGTATGACTAGCCGCTCTATCTACATGCGGGACATTTCCAAGCATATGGGCCCGCGTGCCATCCACCAAATCACAGCGAGGTGCTACAGTCGAGACTCACCTGTCACCCCGGTGTGGCCGTCATGACCCATCATATCACAAAACCCATACCTTTACCAGCAGTGGTAAGGTGGCCTCCAGGTTGGACTGGACGAAGCAACCATCATTTCACTGGAATGCTCGTTCAAGCCCTTTCTTCCCTTTCTTGAAGAAAATCTCACTCCAGGCTACTCACTTCTGCCATTTTTCTTCTGTACCGACGAAGGAAAGGTGGGCGAATCAGTTATGCTGCTATATTTTCATTCCAAGAATCTTCTTTTTGCGAAGCACCGACCGATTCTCACATCCTATTCTTTTCCCGTTTTCATTGCGATTGTGGTTTCCTTTCAATTGCTTTTTGTTTGTCAGTTCATTGATGGATCCTGGAGCACTAGGCAAAGAGTTGCCGGTGAACAACCCATTGGAGACAGCGATCTCCAGGAAACGAGCACCAACCAACGAGTTGACCATGTTGGCGGGCCAACCCATGGAGATGAAGAACTCCAAGAAACAAGCACTAGCCAAAGAGTTGAGGACGTTGGCGGACGAACTCCTCAAAGAAAGTTGGAAGAACAGCAAGGGCCCCACCGTGCCTACCCCAGGAACTCTGATTGCCACCTATGTGAGGCTCAAGACCAAGTTTGAGGAGATAGTCGCCGTTGAGAAGCAGTATTCCCCTGGCAAGGTGATGGCCCCCATCGAGGACGAGGAGATGGCCCCCAGAGGGATGAGATCCCCCGGTGAGCTGCACAAGGTAAAAAATAATGGCTTATTACCATAGTTGTGGTTTTTGATTATTTGTAATGTGCTTGCTAATATGTTAGGGTTGTGCAGGTGCCGGTGGGCGTCCTTGATGATTCCGATGTCGTGGCCCGTCCTGTTGGCATCGCCCCAGAGATCGATTCTGATGCCGCTGTCCATCCTGTGGACATCGCCCCAGAGATCGATTCCGATGTCGCGGTCAGTCCTGTGGACATCGTCCCAGAAATTGATTCACATGCCGCTGTCCGTGTTGTGGTCATTGCCCGAGAGATCGATGACAAGAAATAGTTGGTCTCGCTAATCCTTCAGGGTAGTTTGCATTGCCCTATGTTTAATTACCAGAACAATGTGTGTTACCAAACCATCTTAGGGCTAGTGCACTGTCTTGTGTGGGCGGATCTTGCTACTTTTGTTTGATAGTGAAGCATGCGATGAATCATGTGAACCCTCTCTGAGTTACGGAAACAGATGTATCCTCACCAGCTTTTGATGTAATATATGTCATGCTTAGATGTAAGTTTGAACTTTTTATCATATTAGCAGGGCTTGTTTGATGATTCTTTGTGTTAGTAGGCTAGCTACTGTGCGAGCTATAGTACTTGCAAAACACTCACCGAAGAGAAAAGTTGGAGCTGATGAGCTCGTGGTACGCTTATACTTGTCCCTCGTCGATCACCAATAGCCCTAGCTCCTAAAATTGTAGGCTTAGCGATCGATCAGACAATAGTCGACATACATTCAGGCCTCATTTGGTTCATAGGGTAGGAAAATCTTAGCAAAAGTACAGAGAATGTGCAACACAAAATCATAGCAGTGCAGAGACGTACTCCCTCCGTTCCAAAATAGATGACCTAGGCGGGCTAGTTTGGCCTAGTGGGTTTCAGTGATATGACATGGTACAGTGCCGTGCAGTCTTCGTGTGTGGTAGCAGTATTGCGGGTATAGTAAGTTCTCTTGAAGAAGCGGAATTCAACGAAGTCATGATGGTTCCTTCGTCCAAACAACTTACAGCAGGAAAGGTTGGGCATGCGATACGACCAGGGTAGACCAGGATAATTTTGTGCATGGCAGGTGGACCAGGATGGTCGATGTCCCACATGTCGGTGAATGAAAGTATTCTTTTCGATATAGAGGACGAGCAATGACTATTCATTGTTTATTTTTTATGAAAGCTATTGTCTCCACTGTTACGACGGAGGAGTGTGAAACACGACAGCCGAGTGAACTTGGCATGTGCACCACTCCCTCCTTCCTCATGTAATGCCCAGGTTACAGCTTTTTCTCACTTTCTCTCTATCTATTTCCTCTCAAATGTTTTTACCTTTCTTTTTTTAAGACACAATTGTTTTTCATGCCTTTTTTAGAATTATTTTTTTATACCTAGGAGCACGTGTAGAGACGGGCTCTTGCAGGGCCCACTCCTTGACTTTGTCAATGCCTCTCTCTCCTCCACATAAGGAGTACTACATGCTATGCATGCATGCGGCGGGCAGCTGGCGTCTTGAGGGGCCAGGGCGGTGAGAGCGGGCTCCGGAAGCGGTCCGGACTCCAGCATGGCCCACCTCACATTATCACCATATATTTCTTAGAGTCCGTGCGCGGCGGGCGGGCGATCTCTTCTCCCTCCCACGTTTCTCTCTTCTCAGCTGACGCACGACGAGCGATTAGATTTCGGCTATCGACGGTTTATTCAATTACGGACCCACATGTCAGTGAAATTGCAAGACATCGTGTGTCCCTCTGGTGAGCGGCGTGCGAGCTAGACTGTCGGGGTTGCGACGCGTACGAGTTGAAAGTGTGCCGCCTTTTCCTTTAGAACTTGTGAAGCATAACATTTTCGCGCGATTGGTCGATAGAAATCGAGAACAAAATGATGAGGGCGGTGCTTTCCCGCTCATTAGGTGGGCTAGTTCGAGTGATATGACGTGCTACAGTGTCGTCCACTTGCTCCATTTTTTACGTAAGCAAGAGTTTACACTCTTACGCGAGAGGAGTGCGAAATACCGCGGATCTGATTTTGATTGAGGGATAACTGTTCCCTGCCAAATAATGGAGGATTGTTAGCGATTATAGCATGATAGTTAGGGCATCTCCAGTGCTGGCCCACAAATTTACACCGGCATCTGTCTGAGGACACTAATGGATGCCATCCGATGCTGCCCGCATACCTTTCGACAACTATATGAACTAACCGGACGAAATTCGTGCAAACAAAGCAAATTTCAAATTAACCGGATGAAATTCATTACATTTTGAAAACTTCTCCTACAAACTGGACGAAATTCATTACATATTTCGCACAAACCGTACTAAAACCTACTGTAAACCTAATCTAAATGATCGTCAGCGCTCGACCACCAGGTCCGGCCATGAACCCGAGAAAGCCGGCCATTTTCTTTGCCTCCTCCTCCTCCGTCTCGATAACCTCCTCCTCCCGAGCACAAGGTTCTGAAGATTTCCGCCTCCATGTCGCCGTCAAGCGGCTAGTCGGTCGCCGATGTTTACCCCACCAAGCTTGGCGTCGAATGAGTGGAGTAGCGGTGGCCTTCCCGGGACCAGAGCGGCGGCGGCCTAGCATGTACTACTCTTCCTCGCTACTGGTTGCGCCCGCGCACGCGCGCCGGCTTCATGGTCGTGGCGGCGGAGGGCGGTCGGGGGGTGCCGGCGATCTCCTTCGTTTGCTCCTGTGACAGTACGTCGAAGAGAGCTTTGGAGCGCGCCCGGAGCGGAGCCGCCAATGTCCCTCGTCTGCTCCTGCGATAGTACATCCAAGAGAGCTTCGGAGCGCCAGGAGGCCATGGTTAAAGTGGTGCCGACAGAAGGAAGGACCGGAGTAGAATAAGTGTGGGTCTTTGGCTATGGCTGGGAGCTGGGGCTCAAGTTAATATAGCGGGCGAATGGCAATGAGCCGCGGCAGACGGATGGACAACTGGCGCCGGAGTAGGTTCGTCGGGCGTGAATGCGGACGCTGCTTCAGTGACTTAACTGCAGATGTGTTTGGGTTACTGACATGTGGGCCCAACGGGCATCTGGCCCGCATGTGAGTGACACACCAATTGCACATGCAGTTAAGTCCAGTGAATGCGGCATTGACATTCTGGAGAGACGATGACCGTTTCAGGCGGGAAGCGCGCGCAGCGATGGAAGGGGTTTAGGTGTGTAGTGGCACTAAGATCGGTCGCTCACGATAGTACATACTTCGTACCATACCACCATAGTACCCTCTCTAGCTTAGGCTGTTTTATAGATTGTCGTTGTGATGGACGATATACATGAGCAGGGCGGTCCGAGTATGACCGTGGGTGTTGAGCCAGGTGAATACATGCTCGGCGTTCGCGTAGGCCTCCATCAAATGTCTAAACAGTAATGGCAGGCACCACCGGGGCGCGCAGGTGATGGGCTCGCCGTTTGCGTTGCGCCATGAGCAGGACTTTGATTTAGAGGGTGACGTGCATGCATTAGCATGCTTTGACAGCGTGAGCATGAGTGTCTGACGCGAAGTATTTCATTTTCATTTGGCTGACGAGGGTGCGTTGCAGCGACGAGTCCGTGGTTTGGTTCCCCACATACGCATACTTTTGGTTTTTACAGTATTTCTTTCTCCATTAACAGGTAGGACCGCGTAGATAGATAAACAACACGAGCTGATGAGGCGCATGCGGACTGTTTGACTGGTCAACCATACAAATACGGAGCTATACGCTGAGCCAGTGACCGTATAATCACCATATCTCGTATACAATGATCAAAGTGAGCTATCAAGACAAGTTCGATGACCGCCAATGCATTTTACTCGGTAATAAATGACCAGGATTGAAGGGGAATCCAAATTTGCTCCGTCTTCTGCCCTTGAGCTCTTGACAAACCAACGCACTATACGGTTGTCCGTCCACTCCACCCTAGAGCTCTCACCAAGTGTCGTTCATGCCACCACGCCGCACACTAACCAGCAAGGCAGCGATGGCATCCCACTGCGCCGAGTTCCTCGCCGCCCACGACCGCACACAAAATGGTAGGGAAGCGATGGCATCCCTCCGTGCCGAGTTCATCGCCGCTCGCGACCTCACAACTATGTGGGAGGAATTTGAAGATGCCAAGGCCGAATGGGCGGTAGAGCAAGAGGCGGCCAAAGCCGCACGGAGGGAGCGGAAAAGTTAGAAAGCACTCAAGAAAAGAGAGGCCCGCCGCCGCAAGAAAGAAAAGGACGCACGCGCTGCTGCGGAGAGGTCGGCGGAGATCCAAGCATGGTGGGGTGTCACCGACAAAGCCGGGAAGGAGAACGACGGCGTCTGGCCAGCATGTGAGAAGTAGTAGTACTAGTAGTTAGTGTGTGTGTCTGTGTCTAAGTACGAGCATGTACCAATAGTACTAGTTACTACTGTAGTTTTTAGAGAAAATTACCAGTACATTAGCCTAGACTAAATGGAAAAATTCCTATCCTAAGCATCAAATGGAATCTCTTTCTCTATAGGAATTGATATGCATGTCATCTCACTTCCTATGATTTTCATATTCCTATCCTATGAATGAAAGGAGGCCTTTGTTGGAGTAACTACTGTAGCTAGCAGTTCTGCTGGTACAGTAGTTTTCTTCAAGAAGCGGAATTCAACAAAGTCGTGATGGTTCCTTCGTCCGAGAAACTTCAAAGTGGGAAGTGGGCCTGTGATTTGATGGCTCATTAGTCATTGTTATTGCGGCGCCACGACCTGGGTGACTCTCCCTTGGAGTTCTGTGTGCATGGCAAGTGGACAAGGATGTTCGACGTCCCACATGTTGGCGAACGTAAGTATTATTTCCGATATCAAGGAGCAAGGAAACCGCGTGGTATAGTATCATTGCTGATTGGTTCGCAAAAAAATAGTATCACTGCCGATTTATAATTATTTTTTGTTTCTGATGAATGCTAGCATTTCAACTCTTACGACGAAGGGTGCCAAACACGGCACGTGCTGGATGTCCCATACGTCAGCGAAAGAAGTGGGACATGAACAGTGTGGTAGAGCCCAGCGTAAAAAAAACAGCGTGGTAGAGCGTCTCCACTTCTGGGTCAGAGACCACACGTAGTAGTACTTAGTGGTATGAACGATACAAAGTGCGACCTGGAGAGAAAGACACGTCTAGTTGGAAGGTCTTGGGGCATACACGTAAACAAATATAAAAGTTAATATGTGCCTCAAACTAATATAGTAGTAGTAGAGTACTTAGGCACGTACTCCATAACATCACCGTGCATTGCACGTACAACATTTAGTGGTAGTACGTAGTAAGAGACAAATGCCGCCCAAGAGTTCCCTTCTCGACCTACTTTTGGGTGTTTGGTAGAGTGTATGGAGGGTGCATGAGTCCACACTAGTTTAGCACAAATACACTAGAAGCATGCATGAAGAGAGCATGCATGAAGAGGGGTGTTGAGTTGAGCATGCATGAAGAGGGGTGTTGAGTTGAGCATGCATGAAGAGGGAACAACTATGCTAAGATGAGAACGCAACCAAACACACCCTATATGCCACGCATGTTCATACCATTTGTGCCTTTCTACTTCACTTACTGCGCTACATTACTCAGGTTCGTACGTCCACTCCTGGGTACATGTCCGTCTCGTAGTTACAGTCCCACGTGTTCTTCATATAGATGGAACGATCCTTGCATAACACATGCACCTTAATGCTAGATGTCTCGCGTGTTGGCAAAAGGATGAACAAAGCTCACGTAAAAAAATAGAGTGGAAGAACATAGATTCCGGACGACCGAGAAGGAGCAAGGAACCTCGTGGTGGAGCGTCTGCACTCATAATATTTAATATTATTCAGTGATATAAAATTAACCAATCATCTCCACAGTGGACTGGAAGAGTACGAAACACGGCAGCCCAGTGTAGTTACATCATACTAGTACATGGCTAACCCATGCTATCACCATATTTCTTGGCTTCCGTGCGACACCTATCTCTAGTAATCCAGCAGCCTGTATCGCTTCTCCCTCCTCGTCTCTATCAAAGTGCGGCGGGCTGGCGTTTCTGCCGTCTATTGAGGTCGGTTAACTATCACATGTTAGCGACATGCCAAGAGCATTGTAAAAAAATTCCTTTCACGTTCCGTTTTCAGAAAGAAAAAAATCCTTTCACGTACGAATTTGCCTATATGCTTTGAGCAACTTGCATGTCCTATACTGCTCCTGTTTGATACTCTAACTTAGCTAGAGGTTAGACTAACTCATGACTAACCCTGAACTAACTGTAGCCAAAGAGGTGTTTGGGTTACAGGGTTAGATTGACAATAAATGCACTTCATGGAGAGAGAAAAGTGATTTTTCAGTGGTCCCAATGAGAACTATCTCCAGTTAGCACCTCTTGGGTGGGATATTTTTTTTTGTGGGTTCGGTGCAACTTGCTCCAATTTAAACCCTCATGCTTGGATACTTTAGGGCTATTTGAGCCCCAACTAGCTCAAACTAACTCTAACCCATGGATCCAAACAGGGCCTATGGCCAGTCTTGATGCGATGCAGTCGCGTGCACCGAGAAGCGGCGCTCTCTCGGCCGTCGCCAGTGAGAGGTCGCCTCCGCTCTGGCCGGGTATTAATGCGGCACTGACGCTCTAGGGCGACGCTGACCGTTTCACGCGGGAAGCGCGCGCTGGCAAGGGAGTATAGGTTTTGAACCGTTTCAGGTGTAGTACTGGTAGTTTGCAAAACTACTCAATTATTGCACTCAGTTTCCTAATAAATTGTGGTAAAAAACATTACTCCACAGCCCGCTTCCCTTCTCCTTCCTCTTCCACCACCCGCGCACATCCGGCCGGCCCACTAAAGATGCATGCATGACCACTAAAAATTTCCATATTAAAGCGCCGCTCCAGCGGGAGTATGGCGTATGTTGTTACCTCCGGCCGGCCCATGGCTACCAGGCGACGGTGACCGGAGAAGAGGCGGCGGGAGGGGAATGAATGCAGCTACTGTTTGGGTTCGCCTTCCGGCTTAAATAAATGCGCAGCATCACATGTACCCACGGGTGCACAAATTGTAACATACGTGTCTTCTTAAGTGGGCGTCACGTAACCGGTGTGTGTGTGTGAGAGATTCTGAGAGACAGAGTGCGTGTGTGCGACTCTACTCTTCGGACATGTACTCAACCTTTTGCATCGGGATATAAGTATAATGGTATTTATTTTAGCTAGTGATTTACGTGGCCATGTTAACGTGGTTGTGTCAAAAAATGTCACTTCCTGCTCGTCATTTGCGTTATATAATTACAAGCAAGATTCTCGTGCATTGCACGGAACATCAATATGCATTTTTTTTACAAAACACCTGTTGTGATTGACCCATGCAGGAGTAATCCCATGTGTAAAAACAAATGGTATCTCGAGAATTTTATCAGAAAACTGGTATCTCGAGAATGTCATTGGAAAAATGAAAGATGAGAGATAAGGCGAGGAGGAGTGGAGCATGGTGGTGACTGGTGGTCGGAATGGGCGGAGGCATGGGGATGGACGGCGCCAGCAGGCGGTTGCGGCCACCATGCATGCTAGATTGTTCTAGAGACTTATTCCTTTTTTAATTGTTGAGAAATGAGGTTGCGGGAGATAATGATGTGGAGAGAGGTGCGGGTATCTTTTGTAAAATTATCATAGTTTGCTTTCTATCCTCGGATATAGATCATATGGTCTGTATTACAAGATGGCAGGCACACCATCACCGCCAACTCGTTTTTTATAAGGGTACAGATGATAAGTTTGCTAACTACTAAAGTAAAGTGGAATTTGTCCATGTTATGCAAGTAAATAAAGGTGATTGTTTATCATACGGGTAAGGTTGGATGAAGGGTGGTAGGAACAAATGCTCCGCCTAGAGCATGTGTGTGTAAGATGGAGTCTTAGTGTGTGTGGTGTGTGTGTGTGTGTGTGTGTGAGAGAGAGAGAGAGGAGAGACAAAGAGATGGAGTCTTAGTTTGTGTGTGTGTGTGAGAGAGAGAGAGAGGGAGATGGAGTCTTAGTGTGTGGGGGGGGGGGTGTGTGTGCGTGCGTGCATGTGTGTGTGTGTGTGTGTGTGTGTGTTTTGTGTGTGTGTGTGAGAGAGAGAGATGGAGTCTTAGTGTGTGGGGGGTGCGTGTGTGCGTGTGTGTGTGTGCGTGTGTGTGTGTGTGTGTCGCGGGGTCCTTTGTGGTGGATGTAATTTAAGTGTGCATGGCTTCATCATAGAGAGGTGATGTGTATGGCAGAGGCCAACAAAGATGGGGTGCGAGAGAAGGTGTGTGCGCGTGAGAGGAGTCGACATCGATAGAACGTGTTTGTTCGAGAGACATCGAGGAAGAAAACTATATATCGATGGTGCATGTAGGCGGGAATTAAACAAAGGGATGGTCTTATTGGTTTCGGGGATATGGGGGAAGAGTGAGAGGCCGGGGGTAGCTAGAAGGATATTGTCAAGTGTGAGTGTGTGTTTTACCCATCCAGGTGGAAGTTATGTGCACAAAAGAGGAGAACGATTCGAGAAACTACAGATAGATACAGAGATGGAGATGTTACCTAGAGGGACATCCGCTAGTTTGGGTGTTGGAGATGACCGTCAGGTGGTTCAAAGGGTGAAGTTATATATGTGTGTGAGAGGGCACTTGACTGCATGTAGAGAGAAACATATGTAGTGTGTGTGATAGGAATCAAGAGTGAGGGCGAGAAGGAAGGTTGATGGAGAAACAGATAAATAGAAAGATAAATATGCTAGCTAGTGTGCGTTAGAGATAGGAGTCGAGTGGATCAGAAGGCTGGGTTATGTGTGTGGGTGTGAGAGAGATAGAGAGAGGGTCCACGTGAGTCACATACAAATAGATATCAGAGAGAAATGAGATCCAGAGAGATGGAGTTTTGTGTCTGCGAGAGAGAAAGATATTTCACAACGAGAGTGATAGCTAGAGAGACATACGAGGGAACGCAAGATATCTCTAGGGAGAGAGGGTGTGTGTGAGTGACATACAAGAGAACAATGGGAAATATGAGACCCTGGGAGACAGAGTTTGTGTTTGTGTGTGAGAAAGAGATATTGAAGAGGAAGAGACGTAGGTTCTCATATCTAAGGAGCGAAAGACATCTCTGTATGAGGGGTGTGCGATTGGCACACATGGGAATAGTAGAGAGAAATGAGACCCCGGGAGACAAAGTTTTGTGTTTGTGTGAGAGAAAGAGATTCCACATGGAGAATCATAGTTAGAGACACATAGCAGGGAGCGAGATATACTTAGAGAGAGATAGAGTGATGAAGGTCGAGGGAGAGAGTACCGTCAGTGTGTTATGAAGATAAAAGATCATTGTCGACATACAAGTAGCACAAGAGATACCTGAGACATGATGAACGTGTATAGGTCCGTAGAGATAGTCATATATAAGCATGAGTGATAGTTACATGAGACGAATATCTGGATTAAAGGGGATTCAAATATTTAAGCTGGAGATCATGACATCGATAATATCATAACGCAAATTGGTGTATCAAACATGCATATTCATTTGAATTTGGGCACACGTGTAATGTTTTATAGTTTATCAATATTGGTGATCCATAGATTCTTCAATTACAAACAATGCATGGTTTATATGCAATTAATGTCTAAACAGGATTACACTATATGTTGCGTGTGTGAAACACATTATACATGTTTCAGAAGTAAAAAAACCGCATGAAACACACATTAATTGGAGACAGTTAGCGAGGAATGCATACATTGGATTTCAACATAAAGTGGTTTCAAATATTTGAAAATCCAAATTGATGGATACAACCTTATGAATCTGAGATCATGCCATTTATAAACCATATTTATGTATAAATGGTGTTGTGCTTGATACGTCTCCAATGTATTTATAATTTTTTATTGCTCCATGCTATATTATCTACTGTTTTGGACTATATTGGGCTTTATTTTCCACTTTTATATTATTTTTGGGACTAACCTAATAACCGGAGGCCCAGCCCAGAATTCTTGTTTTTTGCCTATTTCAGTGTTTCGAAGAAACGGAATATCAAACGGAATGAAACCTTCGGGAACGTGATTTTCTCATCAGATATGATCCAGGAGACTTGGACCCTCCGTCAAGAAAGCCACGAGGCGGTCATGAGGGTGGAGGGCGCCCCACCCCCCTAGGGCGCGCCCCCTGCCTCGTGGGCCCCTCGAAGCTCCACCGACGTACTCCTTCCTCCAATGTATATACCTACGTACCCCCAAACGATCAGAACAGGAGCCAAAACCTAATTCCACCGCCGCAACCTTCTGTACCCGCGACATCCCATCTTGGGGCCTGTTCCGGAGCTCCGCCGGAGGGGGCCATCATCACGAAGGGCTTCTACATCATCATAGCCGCTCCGATGAAGTGTGGATAGTTTACCTCAGACCTTCGGGCCCATAGTTAGTAGCTAGATGGCTTCTTCTCTCTTTTTGGATCTCAATACAATGTTCTCCCCCTCTCTCGTGGAGATCTATTCGATGCAATCTTCTTTTTGCGGTGTGTTTGTTGAGACCGATGAATTGTGGGTTTATGATCAAGTCTATCTATGAACAATATTTGCATCTTCTCTGAATTCTTTCATGTATGATTGGTTATCTTTGCAAGTCTCTTCGAATTATCAATTTGGTTTGGCCTACTAGATTGGTTTTTCTTGCAATGGGAGAAGTGCTTAGCTTTGGGTTCAATCTTGCGGTGTCCTTTCCCATTGACAGAAGGGGCAGCAAGGCACGTATAGTATTGTTGCCATCGAGGATAACAAGATGGGGTTTTTTATCATATTGCATGAAACTATCCCTCTACATCAGGTCATCTTGCTTAAGGCATTACTCTGTTTTTAACTTAATACTCTAGATGCATGCTGGATAGCGGTCGATGAGTGGAGTAATAGTAGTAGATGCAGGCAGGAGTCGTTCTACTTGTCTTGGACGTGATGCCTATATACATGATCATACCTACATATTCTCATAATTATGCTCAATTCTGTCAATTGCTCAACAGTAATTTGTTCACCCACCGTAGAATACTTATCCTCTCGAGAGAAGCCACTAGTGAAACCTATGGCCCCCGGGTCTATTCTCATCATATCAATCTCCATCACTTTATTATTGCTTTGCTTTTTTACTTTGCCTTTTACTTTTTTACTTTACATCTTTATATCAAAAATACCAAAAATATTATCTATCATCTCTATTAGATCTCACTCTCGTAAGTGACCGTGAAGGGATTGACAACCCCTAATCGCGTTGGTTGCATTGAGCTATTTGTTTTGTGTAGGTACGAGGGACTCGCGCGTAGCCTCCTACCGGATTGATCCCTTGGTTCTCAAAAACTAAGGGAAATACTTACGCTACTTTGCTGCATCATCCTCTCCTCTTCGGGGAAATCCAACGCAGTGCTCAAGAGGTAGCAAGAAGAATTTCTGGCGCCGTTGCCGGGGAGGTCTACACAAAAGTCAACATACCAAGGACCCATCACAATTCCTTATCTATCGCACTACATTATTTGTCATTTGCCTCTCGTTTTCCTCTCCCCCACTTCACCCTTGCCGTTTTATTCGCCCTCTCTTTTTCGTTTGACTTTTTCTCTCTTGCCTTTTGTATGCTCGTGTGTTGGATTGCTTGCTTGTCACGATGGCTCAAGATAATACCAAATTGTGTGACTTTACCAACACCAACAATAATGATTTCCTTAGCACTCCGATTGCTCCTCTTACCAATACTGAATCTTGTGAAATCAATACTGCTTTGTTGAATCTTGTTATGAAAGATCAATTCGCCGGCCTTCCTAGTGAAGATGCCGCTACTCATCTGAATAGCTTCATTGATTTATGTGATATGCAAAAGAAGAAAGATGTCGATAATGATATTGTTAAATTGAAGCTATTTCCTTTTTCACTTAGAGATTGTGCTAAAGCTTGGTTTTCGTCTTTGCCTAAAAATAGTATTGGTTCTTGGAACAAGTGCAAAGATGCTTTTATCTCTAAGTATTTTCCTCCCGCTAAGATCATCTCTCTTAGAAACGACATTATGAATTTTAAGCAACTTGATCATGAACATGTTGCACAAGCTTGGGAGAGAATGAAATTAATGATACGTAATTGCCCTACTCATGGTTTGAATTTATGGATGATTATACAAAACATTTATGCCGGATTGAATTTTGCTTCTAGAAATCTTTTAGATTCGGCCTCGGGAGGCACTTTTATGGAAATCACTTTAGGAGATGCTACTAAACTCCTAGATAATATTATGGTTAATTATTATCAATGGAACACTGAAAGATCTACTAATAAAAAAGTGCATGTGATAGAAGAAATCAATGTTTTGAGTGGAAAGATGGATGGAGTTATGAAATTATTTGCTACTAAGAGTGTTTCTTCTAATCCTAATGATATGCCTTTGTCTACTTTGATTGAGAATAATAATGAATCTATGGATGTGAATTTTGTTGGTAGGAATAATTTTGGTAACAACGCGTATAGAGGGAATTTTAATCCTAGGCGTTATCCTAGTAATCCTTCTAATAATTATGGAAATTCCTACAACAAATCTTATGGAAATTTTAATAAGATACCCTCTGAATATGAGAATAGTGTTAAAGAGTTTATGAATTCACAAAAGAATTTCAATGCTTTGCTTGAAGAGAAATTGCTTAAAGTTGATGATTTGGCTAGGAACGTTGATAGAATTTCTCTTGAGGTTGATTCTTTAAAGCTTAGATCTATTCCTCCTAAGCATGATATCAATGAGTCTCTCAAAGCCATGAGAATTTCCATTGATGAGTATAAGGAAAGAACCGCTAGGATGCGTGCTACGAAAGATGCCTTTATTAAACGTGTTCTTCCAATTCTTATGAAAATCAAGATGAAGATCTAAAAGTTATTGATGTATCCCCTGTTAAATCTTTGTTTTGCAATATGAATCTTGATGAAACTGAATATGATCTTCCCTTACCTAGAAGGCGTTCCAAAAATTCAGAGTATTTAGATCTTGATGATGAAATTAATAAAAGTGGGATTGAAAGAAATAAAACCCTAGGTGTTGCTAAACCCACTATATTGGATTTCAAGGAATTAATTATGAAAGTTGCTCTTTAATTGATTGTATTTCCTGGTTGCAATCCGTGCTAAATTCTCCTCATGTTTACAGTCAAAATAAAGCCTTTACCGTACATATCGTTGATGCCTTGATGCAATCTTATGAAGAAAAACTTGAGCTGAAAGTTTCTACCCCTAGAAAACTTTATGATGAGTGGGAACCTACTATTAAAATTAAAATTAAAGATCATGAGTTTTATGCTTTGTGTGATTTGGGTGCTAGTGTCTCTACTATCACCAAAACTTTGTGTGATTTGCTAGATTTCCGTGATTTTGATGATTGCTCTCTAAACTTACATCTTGTGGATTCCACTATTAAGAAACCTATGGGAAGAATTAATGATGTTCTTATTGTTGCAAATAGGAATTATGTGCCCGTAGATTTTATCGTTCCTGATATTGATTGCAATCCTTCTTGCCCTATTATTCTCGGTAGACCTTTCCTTAGAACGGTTGGTGCAATTATTGATATGAAGGAAGGGAATATTAGATTTCAGTTTCCGTCAAAAAAGGGCATGGAACACTTCCCTAGGAAGAAAATAAAATTACCATATGAATCTATCATGAGAGCCACTTATGGATTGCCTACCAAAGATGGCAATACCTAGATCTATCCTTGCTTTTATGCCTAGCTAGGGGCGTTAAACGATAGTGCTTGTTGGGAGGCAACGCAATTTTATTTTAGTAGTTTTGTTTTTGCTTTTGTTTAGGAATAAATAATCCATCTACCTTCTGTTTAGATGTGGTTTTATCTTTTAATTAGTGTTTGTGCCAAGTTAAACCTATAGGAACTTCTTGGATGATAGTTATTTGATCTTGCTGTAATTTGCAGAAACTTTCTGTTCACGAAGACAATTGTTAAAAATCACCAGAACATGATAAAATACTGATTCCAGTTGCTGCTGATCAAAAAACAAATTTTCTAGGTCGTCCTATTCTGGTAGATTTTTTGGACTTCCAGAAGTTTGCGTTAGTTACAGATTACTACAGACTGTTCTGTTTTTGATAGATTCTGTTTTTCGTGTGTTGTTTGCTTATTTTGATGAATCTATGCCTAGTAAAATAGTTTATAATCCATAGAGAAGTTGGAATACATTAGGTTTAACACCAATACAAATAAATAATGAGTTCATTACAGTACCTTGAAGTGGTCTTTTGTTTTCTTTCGCTAACGGAGCTCACGAGATTTCTGTTGAGTTTTGTGTTGTGAAGTTTTCAAGTTCTGTGTGAAATCTTTTGATGGATTATGGAACAAGGAGAGGCAAGAGCCTAAGTATAACGCCCTCGATGCGGTTATATCTCCCACGTGTCGAAGCACGACTTAGAGGCATAACCGCATTGAAAGCAATGTCGCAAGTGAGGTAATCTTCACACAACCCAAGAAATACATAAGGGAAAGAGATACATAGTTGGCTTACAATCGCCACTTCACACAATACATGAGTAGGGCATTACATCATATAGATACAAGCAAGGTCCGACTACGGAACCAAAAATAAAAGAAGACTACCCCAAATGCTACACAGATCCCCGATCGTCCCGACTGGGCTCCACTACTGATCAACTGAAATGAAACAATACCAAAGAACAAGGTCTTCATCGAACTCCTCCTTGAGCTCGGGTGCGTCACCTGCACAGTTTCATCAGCACCTACAAACTGGTTTTGGAAGTATTTGTGAGTCACGGGGACTCGGCAATCTCACACCCGCGAGATCAAGACTATTTAAGCTTAAAGGTAGGACAGGGTAGTGAGGTGGAGCTGCAGCAAGCGACTAGCATATATGGTGTCTAACACACGCAAATGAGAGCGAGAAGAGAAGGCAAAAGCACGGTCGAACAACTATGATCAAGAAGTGATCCTGAAACTACTTATGTCAAGCATAACTCCAACACCGTGTTCACTTCCCGGACTCCGCCGAGAAGAGACTATCACGGTTACACACGCGGTTGGTGTATTTTAATTAAGATCAACTTCGGGTTTTCTACAACCAGACATTAACAAATTCCCATCTGCCACATAACCGCGGGCACGGCTTTCGAAAGTTCAAACCCTGCAGGGGTGTCCCAACTTAGCCCATTATAGGAGCTGCACATATCTCGTTCTCAGGGCAACACCGGATGAGCTGTCCGTACAACTAAAACCAGACCTCAAGTTTCCTTGAGGTGGCGCTGCAAAGCGCTCTAGTTCGGACCAACACTTAGACAAGCATTGGCCCGGGGGGGCTGAATAAAGATGACCCTCGGGTTAGCTACTCCCAAGGGAAAGGTATAGGTGGTAGGCAAATGGTAAAACCAAAGTTGGGCCCTGCTGGAAAAGTCTTATTCAACGCGAACTGTCAAGGGGGTCCCATAAATCACCCGACCGCGTTAGGGACGCAAAAATCCGGGAACATAACACCGATATGACGGAAACTAGGGCGGCAAGAGTGGAACAAAACACCAGGCATAAGGCCGAGCCTTCCACCCTTTACCAAGTATATAGATGCATTAATTAAATAAGATATATTGTGATATCCCAACAAGGAACAACATCTCCATGTTCCAACAAGGAACAAACTTCATCTTCACCTCCAACTAACAACGCTATAAGAGGGGCTGAGCAAAGCGGTAACATAGCCAAACAACGGTTTGCTAGGACAAGGTGGTTAGAGCCTTGGTTTAACAATATGGGAGGCATGATAAGCAAGTGGTAGGTATCGCAGCATAGGCATAGCAAAAGAGCGAGCAACTAGCAAGCAAAGATAGAAGTGATTTCGAGGGTATGGTCATCTTGCCTGAGATCCCGCAAAGAAGAAGAACGAGCCCATGAAGAAGACAAACGGACGTAGATGAATGGATCCTCACAATCGCAACGTTATCGGAACTAACCCGAAGAAGCAACACCGGAAAGAAGCAAACAACAAAGTAAACAACCACCACATAAACATGGCATGATATGCGAGATGTGGTATGCAATGCATATGCATGCTTCGGAAGGAAAAAGATGAACCAGAAATAATCTTGGCAAACCAAGTATGCCACTGGAAAGGTGAGGTGATTTCGGTTGAAATCGATATAAAGATCACCGGAATCGGATGCACGGTTTGCAAATGACAAGCAAAACAAGAATGACAAGATTCTGCCATTAACAGCATGATGCTACTTAGCAAGCAACAAGAAATTAAGCTACTGCACCCAAACGTGCCAGCAAAGCATACGGCAGTAATCTACTCAAGATGCTTGACAAAATATGAACACTGAGCTACGGCTAAATCACTACATAACAGGTTCAAACAAGCATGGAAATAGTGCAAAAGATAACAGGTTCATAGACTTGGTGAAAATACTATCATGCCAGAAATTAACATCAGGATGACATGGTTAGAGCAAGGAAACAACATGCTACAGGAACACAATATAGCAAAGCAAGGCATGGCATGAATCTACTCAAAGCATATAACAAAAGTCCCTTACTGACCATAAGCCAAAAAGGACCAGAAAATATAATAACACCCATGTCAAATAAGCAAGTTTCGTTACAGATTTCAGACTTAGCAGAAAACTGGACATGTCAAAAACAGATACCAAGTAGGCATGTTCGTGAGCTCGATGCACTCACTACAGAGCATTGCATGATAAAATAAGCATACGTCCATCAAGAAGACATGGCATAGAAGCTATACACGGCAAGAACAACAATATATCATGCAAAGATCAACTACAACAAGCTTGGAAAAATCGAATAACATGTAAACAATCTGCCAGTAACATTTTATAGCAAAAGTAGAGCTCGATTGTCTCAAGCTATGGCACTCCATAAATACAAACAAAGGCATGGATGTATAGAGCAAACCCATAAGTTCAAAACATCCATACTGATCATGCTCAAAAGATGCATAGATCTCTCTGAAACAACATGAACACATGGCATAAAAATAACAGCAGGACATGACTCGGCATGGCATATTACAAGTCTCTGAAATCAGCAACATTATGATCCCTAGTTTGCATGCTTGTGCTAGTCACCACAAAGATCACAAAAATACATGGCATACACCCCTGTAAAGATGGCATGGCATATTACAAAACACATGTAGGACCCAACTTCATAAGGTGCACACATCAATCATGGCAAAAATGACAAAAGTGCATCTACTGAAACAGATCTGAAACTAACATCACATAGCCCTCTTCTAACAGAATTTCGGGCATCAAGATGAGCTCAAATGAAAATGACGCAATGATAAGAAATGATGTAATCATTGAGGCGAACAATGGGCGTATTACACGCACGAAACGGAGCAGTATGCAGCAAGTTATGGCATGTCAAACATAGCATGAAAAAGTAATAGATCCGAGGACTTAGCCAAAAACCACCTCGGAGGAAAAAGTCAACGGGCGAGGTGGCGGCGGATCTCGCCGGAATCTCGCCGGAGATGGCGAGGGACGACTCCGGGGAGGCGAGGAAGGCGGCCGGCGAGGTCGAGGTGGCCGGATCCGGTCCGGCCCGACAGGATCCGCGGCGCGTGGGGCGGCGGGCAGGGCGCGGAGGCGGGCGCCTCGGGCCGCGGCCGGGCCGCGGGGGCCGACGGCGGGCCTGGCGGGCCGCGGTGGACGCGAGGAGAGAGAGAGGCGGCTCGCTGACATGGCGACGGCGGATTCGCCGGGGACGGCGGCGGACATGTCCGGGCGCGGGGACGAAATGTCCGGCGGCGCGCGGGGAGCGGGGCTAGGGTTTGGACTGCGGGAATTTTCGGAGGGGTGCACATATTTATAGGTAGAGGGAGCTAGGAAGCTCCAAATGGAGTGCGGTTTGCGGCCACACGATCGTGATCGAACGACCGAGAATATGGAGATGACTTAGATGGGTTTTGGGCCACTTTGGAGGGGTGTTGGGCTGCATTACAAAAGAGGCATTTGCGGTTACCCGGTTAACCGTTTGAGTATCAAACGACCTCCGAATGACCCGAAACTTGACAGGCGGTCTACCGGTGCTATACCAAGGCCGCTTGACAAACCTCGTTCCATTCCGAGAAGGTTTAATACCCGCACACGAAAATAGGTAAAAGGGGACGCCGGAGGACGTAGGAGCGCCGGATTGCAAAACGGACAACGGGGAAAATGCTCGGATGCATAAGACGAACACGTATGCGAAAGTGATGCACATGATGACATGATATGAAATGCAGATGATGACATGGAAAAGTGCAACACGCAAGCACATGACATGGCAACGACGGCGAATAATTGGCGGACACCTGGCGCATCAGATCCGGGGCGTTACACTAAGCTTGGGGATGCCCATGGCAACCCCAAGATAATCCAAGGACACCAAAAATTCAAAGCTTGGGGATGCCCCGGAAGGCATCCCCTCTTTCGTCTACTTCCATCGATAATTTTACTTGGATCTATATTTTTATTCACCACAGGATATGTGTTTTGCTTGGAGCGTCTTGTATTATTTGTGTCTTTGTTTGTTAGTGTGCCACAATCATCCTTGCTGTACACAACTTTTGATAGATCCATACATGAATTGGAATTTGATAGAATACTCTATGTGCTTCACTTATATCTTTTGAGCTTTATAGTTTTGCTCTAGTCTTCACTTATATCTTTTAGAGCACGGTGGTGGGTTTGTTTTAAAGAAACTATTGATCTCTCATGCTTCACCTAGATTATTTTGAGAGTCTTAAATAGCATGGTAATTTGCTTAATAATAATATGCTTGGTATTCAAGATTTGTAAAACTTTCTTTTGAGTGCATTGAATACTAAGAAAAGTTTGATGCTTGATAATTGTTTTGATATATGGAGGTGATAATATCAAAGTCGTGCTAGTTGAGTAGTTGTGAATTTGAGAAATGCTTGAGTTGAAGTTTGCAAGTCCCCCAACATGCACGTATGGTAAACGTTATGTAACAAATTTGAAACATGAGGTGTTATTTGATTGTCCTCCTTATGAGTGGCGGTTGGGGACGAGCGATGGTCTTTTCCTACCAATCTATCCCCCTAGGAGCATGCGATTAATGCTTTGGTTTTTGATGACTTGTAGATTTTTGCAATAAGTATATGAGTTATTTATGACTAATGTTGAGTCCATGGATTATACGCACTCTCACCCTTCCATCATTGCTAGCCTCTTCGGTACTGTGAATTGCCCTTTCTCACATTGAGAGTTGGTGCAACTTCGCCGGTGCATCCAAACCCCGTGATATCATAATCTCTTTCACACATAAACCTCCTTATATCTTCCTCAAAACAGCCACCATACCTACCTATTATGGCATTTCCATAGCCATTCCGAGATATATTGCCATGCAACTTTCCACCATTCCGTTCATCATGACACATTCATCATTGTCATATTGCTTAGCATGATCATGTAGTTGACATAGTATTCGTGGCAAAGCCACCATTCATAATTCTTTCATACATGTCACTCTTGATTCATTGCATATCCCGGTACACCGTCGAAGGCATTCATATAGAGTCATACTTTGTTCTAGTATCGAGTTGTAATCATTGAGTTGTAAATAAATAGAAGTGTGATGATCATCATTTAATAGAGTATTGTCCCAAATAAAAAAAGGCCAAAGAAAAAAAGGCCCAAAAAAGGAAAAAAATATAAAATATAAAGGGGCAATACTACTATCCTTTTTTCCACACTTGTGCTTCAAAGTAGCACCATAATCTTCATAATAGAGAGTCTCTTGCTTTGTCATTTTCATATACTAGTGGGAATTTTTCATTATAGAACTTGGCTTGTATATTCCAATGATGGGCTTCCTCAAATGCCCTAGGTCTTCGTGAGCAAGCAAGTTGGATGCACACCCACCTAGTTTCTTTTGTTGAGCTTTCATATATTTATAGCTCTAGTGCATCCGTTGCATGGCAATCCCTACTCCTTGCATTAGCATCAATCGGTGGGCATCTCCATAGCCCGTTGATTATCCTCGTTGATGTGAGATTTTCTCCTTTTTTTCTTCTCCACATAACCCCCATCTTCATATTCTATTCCACCCATAGTGCTATATCCATGGCTCACGCTCATGTATTGCGTGAAGGTTTATAAGTTTGAGATTATTAAAGTATGAAACAATTGCTTGGCTTGTCATCGGGGTTGTGCATGATGAGAGCATTCTTGTGTGACAAAAATGGGCATGACTAAACTATATGATTTTGTAGGGATGAACTTTCTTTGGCCATGTTATTTTGAGAAGACATAATTGCTTAGTTAGTATGCTTGAATTATTATTATTTTTATGTCACTCGGAACTCTTGTCTTGAATCTTTTGGATATGAATATTCATACCACAATTTAGAAGATTTACATTGAAATTATGCCAAGTAACACTCCACATCAAAAAATTCTTTTTTATCATTTACCTACTCGATGACGAGTAGGAATTAAGCTTGGGGATGCCTGATACGTCTCCAACGTATCTATAATTTTTTATTGCTCCATGCTATATTATCTACTGTTTTCTATATTGGTCTTTATTTTCCACTTTTATATTATTTTTGGGACTAACCTATTAACCGGAGGCCCAGCCCAGAATTGCTATTTTTTGCCTATTTCAGTGTTTCGAAGAAACGGAATATCAAACGGAGTCCAAACGGAATGAAACCTTTGGGAACGTGATTTTTTCATCAGATATGATCCAGGAGACTTGGACCCTCCGTCAAGAAAGCCACGAGGCGGTCACGAGGGTGGAGGGCGCCCCCCTAGGGCGCGCCCCCTGCCTCGTGGGCCCCTCGTAGCTCCACCGACGTACTCCTTCCTCCTATATATATACCCACGTACCCCCAAACGATCAGAACAGGAGCCAAAAACCTAATTCCACCGCCGCAACCTTCTTTACCCGCGACATCCCATCTTGGGTCCTGTTCCAGAGCTCCGCCGGAGGGGGCCATCATCACGAAGGGCTTCTACATCATCATAGCCGCTCCGATGAAGTGTGAGTAGTTTACCTCAGACCTTCGGGTCCATAGTTAGTAGCTAGATGGCTTCTTCTCTCTTTTTGGATCTCAATACAATGGTCTCCCCCTCTCTCGTGGAGATCTATTCGATGTAATCTTCTTTTTGCGGTCTGTTTGTTGAGACCGATGAATTGTGGGTTTATGATCAAGTCTATTTATGAACAATATTTGATTCTTCTCTGAATTCTTTCATGTATGACTGGTTATCTTTGCAAGTCTCTTCGAATTATCAGTTTGGTTTGGCCTACTAGATTGGTTTTTCTTGCAATGGGAGAAGTGCTTAGCTTTGGGTTCAATCTTGTGGTGTCCTTTCCCAGTGACAGAAGGGGCAGCAAGGCATTTATAGTATTGTTGCCATCGAGGATAACAAGATGGGTTTTTTTATCATATTGCATGAAACTATCCCTCTACATCATGTCATCTTGCTTAAGGCGTTACTCTGTTTTTAACTTAATACTCTAGATGCATGCTGGATAGCGGTCGATGAGTGGAGTAATAGTAGTAGATGCAGGCAGGAATCGGTCTACTTGTCTTGGAAGTTGTCGGTGTTCTGGGAATGGGGATCCCCAGACTTGCCTGCCTGCGGCCTGCGGTGTGGCTCAAATGGGGGCCCAGCACGGCCCATCTTCATCAACATAAGACTCAAGACCCTCGCGAGGGGCCAAGCCTCGTGGGGCGGATGACAACGCTTCCTCAGGCGCGGCCTCCTCAGGCTGGCTCACAAGGAGGCGGAGAGATCAAGGCAGGGTACCTCGCGAGGTGCCCATGACGCAAGCCATGACGACCAAGGGTGCCAGGCGGGCGCCAGACCGCGCAGTGTCCTCCCTTTCCTCTTTGGTGCAAAGGGGGCAAGCGCAGGCGAGAGGATCAAGCAAAGGCATCCATTTCGGTGCAACGAGACCAAGACCAGTCCAACGGTGGGAAGGAGGTCATCGTGGATCCCAGCACGGCGTCACCACAGGGCCTTTGACAGGAGACGACCAACTTTATTCAGGATAAGTGTACCAGATGTTCCCCTTCGAATTGGCCAATTGTTGGCGCCCTTCCCGCTCAATATTTGGGAAGAGGCCCAGGGCCTTTGCCTATAAATAGGACTAGCCACCCCCAGGGTAGGGAGGGGATGGAGTACTCAGAGCAATCGCAGAGCAAGTAGCGAGAGAGAGAGAGAGAGAGAAGGGCGATCGAACTTCCCCTAGCAGTTCATCCCCCTACCCAAGAGCAGGCCCTCGTGAGGCTGTAATCCCTTGTATCATTCGTCATCATCATCAGCCCAAGAGGCAATCCACCCACCACAAACTAGAGTAGGGTATTACACCACATTGGTGGCCCGAACTAGTATAAACTCTGTGTCTCTTGTGCTGTTCTTTCTGTAGTTTAGATCCTTGCGAGACGGAGAGGTAGAGGGAAGAATCTCCGCGCGCACCCCAGAGTTTGAACCTTAAGGGTCTGCCGGAACCCGAAATCCGACATTTGGCGCGCCAGGTAGGGGTGCGCCGGAATCTGTCTTCCACCACTCCGTCCTTCTCCGGCCGCCGCACCCATGTACGGCGCCGGTCGGGCCCGTGTCGCCCCAGCAGCCCTAGACGGTGGGCGTCCTCGTCGTCCCCCATCGCCCACCGTCGGCACCGCCACCCGCCCGGCGGGAATCGAGCAGCAAGCACCACCCCACCATCCGCCTATGCGACGGGGCGACTACGCCACAACATCGACACCTCCGGTCGTTGCGGCCCTCCTGGGCGACTCGCAAGCGCCGCCCACGAGTCGCCATGTCAAGCCGTTTGCGCGCCGAGTCAGCACCATTTCCTCACGGCAGGGGGCTTCCTCAGACCGGGCGGCGCGCGAGGACGATCTGACCTTCAGCTCGGAGGACCACCCCACCAACTTGGCCGGCTCGGGCGCGCTTCCCCTGTTGTGCACCCCCACCATCTGCCAGGTGGCCGTCACCAGAACCCTCGTCGACGGCGGCGCGGGCCTCAGTGTGCTTTCGGTCGAGACCTTCAATCTCCTCTACATACCCCGGGAGCGGCTGCGGCCCAGTCGATCTTTCTCGGGTGTCGGGGGAGGATCGTCCGACTCCCTGGGACAGATCCGGCTCCCGGTAACCTTCGGCACCTACGACAACTTCCGCACGGAGATGGTCGACTTCGACATCGCCCCCATCGGCATCCCTTACAATGCCATCCTCGGTTACCCGGCGCTGGCTCAGTTCATGGCCGCCACGCACCCGGCGTACAACCTCATGAAGATGCTCGAGAGCAGCGGTACCCTCACCGTGCACGGAGACACCGGGGACGCCCTGCGAGTACTCAAGCTCGCCTTCAAGACGGCGGCATCGGCACGGCCCGCCGACGTGGAGACCCCTGAGCCAAAGGGGGCTGCACCTGCCAAGAAAAAGCAGTTGTTCATCCACGACAAGGCAGAAACCAAGCAGATACCCGTTGACGAGGATGGGTCCTCCAGTGCCACTTTCACCATAGGCGCCAACCTTGAGCCAGAGCAGGAGGAGGCCTTGGTCAGGTTCCTGCGCGCAAATAAGAAGGTGTTCGCTTGGGAGCCCGATCAGTTGGCAGGGATTCCCAGGAGTGTCGTCGAGCATCACCTCAACGGGTGCCCAAATGTGCGCCCCGTGAAGCAGAATGCCAGGCGGCAGTCCGCAGAGAAGCAGGCCTTCATTGTCCAAGAGACCCGCAAGCTAGAAGCCGCTGGGGTCATTCGCGAGGTCCGATACACGGATTGGTTGGCCAACCCCGTCATCGTGCCTAAGAAGGGAGGAAGGAACGCATGTGTGTTGACTTCACCAATCTCAACAAGGCATGCCCGCAAGATCCGTTTCCGTTCCCCCGCATCGACCAGATTATCGATTCCACCGCAGAGTGCGACCTGCTATGCTTCCTGGACGCCTTCTCCGGATATCACCAGATCAAGATGGCGGTAGAAGACGTTGAAAAGACCGCCTTCCTGACCTCGTCCGGGTATACTGCTATACATGCATGCCATTTGGACTGCATAACGCAGGAGCTACCTTTTAGCGGTTGATGCACATCACCTTGGGCCCGCAACTCGGAAAGAATGTCGAAGCCTACGTTGATGACATTGTGGTAAAATCTCGGGAGGCCAAGACCCTGATACAAGACCTGGAGGATACCTTCGCGTGCCTCGACGCAGTAAACCTGCGACTCAACCCGGAGAAATGTGTGTTTGGCGTCCCCTCGAGCAAGCTCTTGGGCTTCCTCGTATCTCATCGTGGCATCGAGGCCAACCCAGAGAAGGTCAATGCGGTCGAGGACATGAGTCTGCCAAAGACCCTCAGAGAGATGCAGAAGCTCACTGGGCGCGTGACCGCGCTAGGTCGCTTTATCTCCAAACTGGGGGAGCGAGCATTGCCTTTCTTTCAGCTGATGAAGAAAAAGGGACCCTTTGAATGGACTGAAGAGGCAGATAAGGCGTTTCAAGATCTCAAGAGGTACCTAACCAGTCCCCCAATCATGGTGGCTCCGCACCCTCAAGAGCCCCTGCTGCTCTACCTCGCCGCCACTCCCTACTCCGCCAGCGTGGCCCTGGTGGCGGTTAGGGAGGAGCGCCAAGCCAAGACCGCAGCGGCAGCCCGAGGCAAGGCAAGACGGGAGCAAGGAAAGCCTGCAGAAGCCACAACTGCAGTTGAGGAGGGTCGGCTGCCGAAGAGTGCACCGGAGGCAGGAGAAGCCACACGCCCGGATGGTCCGCCTCCCGAGGCCACGTCATCTCGTGAGGCGCCCTTACCTCCCGAGGGCGCCGCAACCCCAGATGCTCTCAGCCTTGTTGAGCATCCAGTCTACTTTGTTAGCACGGTGCTACGGGACGCGAGGGCACGGTACCCAATGCCTCAGAAGCTCCTCCTCGTGCTACTGGTGGCCTCGCGCAAGCTGCGTCACTACTTCCAGGCCCATCCCTTTAAGGTCGTCTCATCGTACCCCCTGGAGAGTGTGCTCACGAGCCCTAACTCAGCTGGAAGGGTCGCCGAGTGGAACATAGAGCTGCAGGCGTTTCAACTCGAGTTCGGCACAACTAGGGTCATCAAAGGAGCAGCATTAGCGGATTTCATGGCTGAATGGGCGGAGGCACCGGGCCTCAAGGACAACGAGGATCGGTCCCTCTCTCCAGGGAGTGAGGCGCCGGAAGGCTGGGTCATGTATTTCGATGGGGCGTTCTCCAGGCACGGTGCGGGGGCTGGCGCGGTGCTGATATCACCCACTCGGGATAATCTCTACTATGCCGTACAGCTCTGTTTCCAGCAAGGTGAAAAGGTCTCCAACAACATAGCAGAGTATGAGGGTCTGATAGCCGGATTAAAGGCCGTAGTAGCTCTGGGGGTGAAGCGCCTCACCATCAAGGGCGACTCGCAGCTCCTTGTCAACTTCTCCAACAAGGTATACAAGCCGAAGGACGAGCATATGGAAGCCTATCTAGCGGAAGTCCGCAGTATGGAAAAGCAGTTCTGGGGGTTGGAACTGAAGCACGTGCCCCGTGGCACCAATCAGGAAGCCGACGACATAGCCAGACGGGCATCCAGGCGGTTGCCACAGGAACCAGGCGTCTTCAAAGAGCGGCTCTTCAAACCCTCAGCACAGCCGACGTTATCAAACGTCGCTCAGCCTCGGGAGCCCCGATCTGTGGACCGACCTCAGGAGCGCGTCTACTCCTGACGATGGAACCTCGGGAGGAGTGCTGGATCACAGAACTCCGGAGCTATTTAACACAAGGGACCCTACCGGAAAAGGAAGAGGAAGCGGAGCGTGTGGCGCAGCAGGCCACGGCATACTGCATCAGAGATGGGGAGCTTTACCGGAAGCGACCAAATGATGTATCTCTGCGCTTCATCTCTCGGGAGCAAGGAAAGGAACTACTGGAGGACATACACGACGGAGACTGCGGGCATCACTCATCATCACGAACCCTCGTCGGCAAGGCATTCCGTAGCGGGTTCTATTGGCCCACCGCGCTCAACGACGCAGTCAAATTAGTAAAGGCTTGTGAGGCCTGCCAGTTTCATTCCAAGTAGATCCATCAACCGGCGGGGGGCCTGCAGACTATTCCCCTCTCTTGGCCATTCGCAGTTTGGGGGTTGGATATTCTGGGCCCATTCCCTCGGGCGCCAGGGGGCTACCGCTACCTCTACGTCGCCATTGACAAGTTCACCAAGTGGGCAGAAGTGGAGGCCGTACGTACCATCCCCGCTGGTTCCGCGGTCAAGTTCATCAGGGGTATCGTGAGCCGGTTCGGGGTGCCGAACCACATCATCACAGACAACGGTTCGCAGTTCACCAGTAATCTCTTCAAAACATACTGTGCTAACCTTGGGACGCAGATATGCTACACTTCGGTGGCACACCCGCGAAACAATGGGCAGGCCGAACGGGCCAACGCGGAGGTCCTGAGAGGCCTCAAGACCAGGACATTCAAGAAGAAGCTGGAAGCTTGCGGCAGAGGTTGGTATGACGAGCTACAGTCCGTGTTGTGGTCCATCCGCACGACCGCGACCAAACCAACTGGGAGACCCCGATCTTCCTGGTCTATGGAGCTAAAGCAGTCCTCCCTCACGAGGTCAGGCATCGCTCCGCGCGGGTCCTAGCATTCGACGAAGCGCAGCAGGACGCCATGCGGGGGATGGACCTCGTACTGGGGGAGGAACGCCGCCGGGAAGCCGCGTTGCGAGCGGCGAGGTACCAACAGGCGTTGCGACGATATCACTGCCGCAACATCCGCCCCAGGACCCTCGAGGTGGGAGACCTCGTACTCAGACGGGTTCTCTCCAGGGAGGGGCTGCACAAGCTCTCTCCCATGTGGGAGGGCCCGTTCAAGGTTGTTCATGTTTCCAGGCCAGGCTCCGTGCGCTTGGAGACTCAAAAGGGGGAGCCGATACAGAACGCGTGGAACATCCAGCACCTCCGGAGGTTCTACCCCTAGAAGGCCCAGAGCCTGTGAAGAAGGCGAACGCCTGTGAAGACCTTCCCTTTTTGGAAAAGGCCCAGAGCCTGTGAAGAAGGCGAACGCCTGTGAAGACCTTCCCTTTTTGGAAAATGCCCAGAGCCTGTGAAGAAGGCGAACGCCTGTGAAGACCTTCCCTTTTTGGAAAAGGCATAGAGCCTATGAAGAAGGCAAGTGCCTGTGAAGCTGATCACCTCTAGGGAGAAAGGCCCGGAGCCTGTGAAGAAGGCCAATGCCTGTGAAGCTCGCCGCCCCGTGACACTCTCACGTAATAATGAGTGGGGTTGTACAAGCCCCGGAGTCTCAGGAGCGCCGGCCTCAGGCCCTGGGGCTCCCTCCCACGCCCAGTGGCAGCACTTAGCTCGGCACTGGTGAGAAGACGTCAAAGACTAGATTAGGTGCCGGATGCGGCTTTTTTATTTGCTTTCCGCAGTTGACGTGTTTATTTGCCTCTAAAATCTTATCCAAACTATCGCCGTCGTCGATTTTTGGTTCGTTGATTTTCGCTCCTCGTTTTGATTTCTCTCATGGAAGGCCTCGCAAGGGATGGAACTCAAATGCCCTCGCGAGCGTTTCCGCCCTAGCTGCTTAAAGGTTTCACGGCCCGGGCTCTCTTCAGGAGCACCCCTCTAGTCCGTGCCCCTCGGGCACCGCGACACGCGCACAGGGCCTGGGTCGGTCGCCCCCCCTCCCCCCCGGCTGGGGCCAAAAACTACCTACGCGAGGGCAAATAGTTGAGAAGCGCAACAACAAAGTCAAGGTAATAGCTACAACGGCAATGATTCTCAACACGCCCCTACGGGGCTCCATGCAGCTGTTTTGTCTTACACAGGAAGCAAAAGGAAAAGGAAAAGGAAAAGGCGAGCCCGGTGCGGCCCGCCTCACATCGGCCTGCAGAGGCGACACGGGATGCCTCCGAGGCTCAGGCGGACTCCCTCTCGCGCTTCACCGGGGCGCGGCGACGGGCGGATGAACAGCCACCCCCCAAGAAAGCGCGACGACGAGGGGGCTGGCTGCGGCCACCGCTGGAGGAGCCGCCCGAAGAAGAGTTGGTGGAGCTTGGGGAGCATCGGGCGCCGCCATCGGAGCGGGCGCTGTCTCCTCCATCGTCGTCGGAGCGAGGCCCCTGGCCACGGTCGTCACCCTCGGGGCAGCAGCCTGCACCGCGACCATCTTCCCCAAACACCCTCATGTAGAGGGTGCCGTCGCCGTCGAACTTGAAGTGCAGAGTGCACCGCTGGCCCAGGCCGCGCACGCGGGCAAACGTTTGCCAGCCGCGGGTCAGGGCCCCATTCCCAGAAGGGGATACCTCGAGCGAAACCCAGGAGGCCCTGCTGCAGCAACCGTTAGCTTGAAGCCAGAAGCCGCACCGGGCGCTGGCCGGCAGCTCGCTGATGAAGAAGCGAGGGAGCTGGAGCCAGGTGCTGGTCGGGTCCACCGACCACACGACGAACTCCAGCAGCACCTCCGCCGAGCGAAAGCGCGGCCTGGGGGGCCGCGCAGTCGTAGCCTGCCTCCCCTTGGCAGCCGAGCGCTCACCACCACGCGGAGAACCATCCTTGTGGCCACGGGGAGCCGCAGCGGGGACCGCGGGATGCTTGCGGGGACGACCCCGACCGCGCTTGGCTGGGGGGAGTCGGGCCCCGCCCGACTAGCCTTCCCTTTCTCCGCGGCTGAGAACCTCTTTGGAGCCATGCGAGTGGCGGGCGGCAAGAGAAAGGAAGAAGAAGAGAAGCAGGAAGGGGCGGACTAGCGGAGCTTACGCGGCCCCGTACTTATAGCCGGAAAAGGCCAACCATCGAGCACCACGATCGTAGGTAATAATGAACCGTATCTATGCATGCAGGGACTAGTCAAGTCACGCAGTTGCCAAAGCGTCGTGGGGAAGCGGAGACGCCCACGTCCTGTCAAGCCGCCACGCTGCGCCCAAGGCCGCAGGCTATTAGGGCCCGCGGCACTTCGCCCTTGCCCTTTCGCCTCTCGGCACGGCCAAGTCCGGGCGCGCCTTGGGCCCGGGGGCTACTGTCGGCGTTCTGGGAACGGGGGTCCCCAGACTTGCCTGCCTGCGGCCTGCGGCGTGGCTCAAATGGGGGCCCAGCGCGACCCATCTTCATCAACATAAGACTCAAGACCCTCACGAGGGGCCAAGCCTCGCGGGGCGGACGACACAACGCTTCCTCAGGCGCGGCCTCCTCAGGCTGGCTCACGAGGAGGTGGAGAGATCAAGGCAGGGTACCTCGCGAGATGCCCATGATGCAAGCCATGACGACCAAGGGTGCCAGGCGGGCGCCAGACCGCGCAGTGTCCTCCCTTTCCTCTTTGGTGCAAAGGGGGCAAGCGCAGGCGAGAGGATCAAGCAAAGGCATCCATTTCGGTGCAACGAGACCAAGACCAGTCCAACGGTGGGAAGGAGGTCATCGTGGATCCCAGCACGGCGTCACCATAGGGCCTTTGACAGGCGAGGACCAACTTTATTCAGGATAAGTGTACCAGATGTTCCCCTTTGAATTGGCCAATTGTTGGCGCCCTTCCCGCTCAATATTTGGGAAGAGGCCCAAGGCCTTTGCCTATAAATAGGACTAGCCACCCCCAAGGTAGGGAGGGGATGGAGTACTCAGAGCAATCGCAGAGCAAGTAGCGAGAGAGAGAGAGAGAGAGAAGGGCGATCGAACTTCCCCTAGCAGTTCATCCCCCTACCCAAGAGCAGGCCCTCGCGAGGCTGTAATCCCTTGTATCGTTCTTCATCATCATCAGCCCAAGAGGCAATCCACCCACCACAAACTAGAGTAGGGTATTACACCACATTGGTGGCCCGAACTAGTATAAACTCTGTGCCTCTTGTGTTGTTCTTTCTGTAGTTTAGATCCTTGCGAGACGGAGAGGTAGAGGGCAGAATCTCCGCGCGCACCTCAGAGTTCGAACCTTAAGGGTCTGCCGGAACCCGAAATCGACAGACGTGATGCCTATATACATGATGATACCTAGATATTCTCATAATTATGCTCGATTCTGTCAATTGCTCAATAGTAATTTGTTCACCCACCGTAGAATACTTATGCTCTCGAGAGAAGCCACTAGTGAAACCTATGGCCCCCGGGTCTATTCTCATCATATCAATCTCCATCACTTTATTATTGCTTTGCTTTTTACTTTGCCTTTTACTTTTTACTTTGCATCTGTATATCAAAAATACCAAAAATATTATCTATCATCTCTATCAGATCTCACTCTTGTAAGTGACCGTGAAGGGATTGACAACCCCTAATCGCGTTGGTTGCGTTGAGCTATTTGTTTTGTGTTGGTACGAGGGACTCGCGCGTAGCCTCCTACTGGATTGATACCTTGGTTCTCAAAAATTGAGGGAAATACTTACGCTACTTTGCTGCATCATCCTCTCCTCTTCGGGGAAATCCAACGCAGTGCTCAAGAGGTAGCAGTGCTTTTGAAAGTATATATAAAAAGTGATGTATATAGAATGTAATTCCAATTGAAAATGGATCCCGCCCGAAAAAAATAGAATACAAAAGGGATTCGAATTGAGTTGGCACGGTAAACGTGCACTCTGCAAAATTTGAACGAAGCGGGGAAAGTCGCAGTAACCGCCCGAAACCAAAATCTGCGAGATGGAAATCACTACTGCCTATCCCTGCCACGCAAAGCCTATCTGCTGGATTTCTGTAGGTTTCGATAGGGGTAGGTTTGTAATTTCACCCAAACATGACGTAACCGCCTCGCATTTGAGACAAGCGCGCCCTGAATACATAGTTCCCCCTTCCTCTCTACCTCCCTTTTCCCCATTCGTACTCCGTGGGCGCCAAAACACCCTCTCCACCCCACCCTCCTCCGTCCGCCGCCATCCGCCACCCCATCCACCACCGTCCTCCTCCACCATGCCGGAGCTAATACCCCGATGCCGCCGTCCATTACAAGAGATCGACCTCTCTCATCCACGTCTTCGGACCGGGATCCTTGCATCCCGTCCTCTCGCTTCATCCCCGCCGTCATCCACCTTGCCGGCAAAGCTCCTACGACCGTCTCGTCCACTGCACCCCGCCGCCACCTTCTACCCTCCTAGATCTGTTTCCACGCTGCCGACAGCCACCGCTACCGCAGCACCGTCAAATTCTCAGCAGATCCGTACACGGCGCCGCACCAGAGGCGGTACTCTTTCGTATCTGCTCAACTTATTTATCGCAGCAAGAAAATAGATTGCCACTGCTTTACTCCGATTTCTTGTCTTGGTTGCGAAGTTGCCTTTGTCCGGTTTGCACCTTCAGACCCGCCATGGCACGCTCAACACTATACTCCCAATGCTTAAGGTTTTCCCCTTTTATATTCCACACTAGTTAAATCACAGTAGACTAAATTTCAAAATTGGGTCAGTCGATTTTTCAGAGCTCGCCGGAGTTCATCGGTGCGATCGAAGGGGCTCGGGTGGTTGTGGGGCCTCGCCGAACGAAGAAAACTCGACGCGGGTGGGGGTTGGGGCGGGGGTGGGGGTGGGGGTGGCGGAGGAACACACGTGGTGGGGCCGGTGGTCTGGCTGGCGGCCCGTGCGGTGTTCTGTATGGGAAGAATCAAAGACGATGATAGGAGACGTAGGATCTTCATCCAACCGCCTGAAATGGTCGAGAGACAGCTGGGAGTTGCATTCTTAATGCGCTCTGGTTCATCATGTGTGGGCACTGCGCAACCAACATTTTATTATCCAAAATCTTCTTGCTCTTCTTTACCATGTTCCTCTTTCCGTTCTTCTTTAATATGTACTCTCTCCATTCCTAAATACAAGTCTTTGTATAGATTCCACCATGGACTACATATGGAGCAAAATGAGTGAATCTACACTCTAAAATGTATCTGGATACATCTGTATGTGATCCATAGTGGAAATCTCTACCAAGACTTATATTTTGGAACGGAGGGAGTATTATAGTAGTACAGTATGTTCCTTGTACTGAAGATGAGCGGGGACATTTGCAGTGTAGAGGTATATACGGTCGGTTGTGATGGAAACTTTGAGCCTCTTTGATTCGTAGGATCTTGTAAACATAGGAATAGGATTTGTAGTGGCCTGCCCACTTGAATCCTATAAGAATAGCAAGGAAATGCGGGGAGCTATGTTGCCTTTGAGAGTTACACTGATATTAACAGTACCGCACCTTCACTTGAAGAGAGCTGGTATTCGAAGCCTTTCTAGCCTTACTGGCAATACTAGCACATATATTCCAGCAAGTTCCACTTCCTCCTCTTTTTTTCATCTTTCTTGTTTATTCTTAAAAAAATAGAAAAAAACCTAAACTAAACTAAACTAACCCAAACTAAACTAAACTTACCTAAACTAAATCTAAAAAAACAGAAAGAAAACGTAAGACTCACCTCCGGCGAGGTCGGCCCGTGGAGGCAGGCCACAGGGAGGGGCGGAGCGACTCCGGCGGGTGGGCGGAGCGGGGCGGGGTGGCACGGCACGGCTCTGGTGATGGGGGGGCAGGGCGGCCGCCGCGGCCTGTGTCCGCTGGGCGGGGTGGGCGGGTGGGGCGGGCCGGCCGACCGGCGACGGGGCGGGCTCCGGGGGCGGGGCTGGCCGGCGGCGCCTCAGGCTCCAGGGGTGGCGCGGGCCGACGGCAGGTCGGGCACGGGGGCGGCATAGGTGAGGTGAGGGGAGAAAAAGAGAGAGGGGTGGGGATCGGGGCGCTGACTGTTTTTAGTTAGGTCCAATCTCTTTATCGTCTGCTAGCAGACGACATAGATGCTTTGACATCTGCTACCAGACGACAAAGAGCCTAGCTAGTGGGGTGGGGCTGGGGGAACGGCTGTTAGCTAGGTCACTTTCTTTGTCGTCTACTAGCAGAAGTCAAAGAGGGAGGTCGGCCCACTAACGAGCACAACCTAACGGCCCCCATCTTTGTCGTCTGCAACCAGACGACAAAGCTTCTATGACGTCTGCTAGCAGATGGCAAAGAGCTGGCTGACAGCAAACACGATCTTTGTCGTTAGCTCTTTCTTTGCCATTAGTTTTTTGTAAGCTGATGGCAAAGACCTTCTTTGCTGTCAGCTAGCAGACGACAAAGAGCTGGCTGACGGCAAAGATCCTGATTCCAGAAGTGAATGGGCTTATTTTAATCCATGGACGCAATATAATTCCTTATATCATGAAAGGAATCACTACACATTTGATTAGCTACAAGTTTGTTGCTAATCCAAAGGATCGAAATACTTTATTTGTCATCTCATTTCTTCATTTCAGCTATACCTGCTTGGGTGGATGGAGTTTGCAAGGAACTTATGGTAATGGCCAATTTTATTTATCGCCCTAAGAATATGTCAAAGCATGATCGGTGTAATATTCTAACATCATCCTTAGTTCGATTGGAGAGCGAGACAAGGTATGTGCTCATGGAAATTTATACGTATACCTATATTATGCATGCCTGGAGTTGAGACATTATGACCGATGCCATTCAAAATATGTTGTATAGACCAATTCATAGCAAAATTGGTGAGTGGGCTTATTCTTTGAGTTAATATGATTTGGCCTACAAATCTTTCAAATTTACGAGAGGCCAAATCATTGTCGTTTTATTATTGAACATCGGATTCACGACATGCATAATATTTATTTTAGCTCTATCTCTCTAGTACCATGGTGATTATATATTGATGGTTAAATTTGTAGCAATGGCCAAGGTGTTGGTGTTGTTTATATATCTCCTTATGGTGATATTATGTGAAGCCTCATGCCTCTTAAAATATTTGTGCACAAATGATCAAAGCCGAATTGCCGGGGAAATCTGGCTCCTCGAGCACCTATGGGGACGGAGCCCCTTCTCGGTTCGGCGGGGGGCGGAGGTCGCGCAAAGAGCGGATCGAGGCGAGGCACGCGAGGGGTTTTACCCAGCTTCGGAGCTCTCCGGAGAGATAATACTCCTACTGCTGCTTTGTGGATTGTATTGAGTTCTTGCTCAGGAGCGCTGAGTGCTACAGTACACACCAGCAGCTAACGAGACCGAGCGTGAGTGTTCTACTGTTCGTCCTCCTGGGGGCGATCCCCTCCTACGGTATGCATGGGCCTCCTTTTATATGCTCAAGGGGTCTCCAACAGGTGGCAACGTAGGCAAGGGCAAAAATGGAAAGGTGCTGCGGTAGGTACAGCTACCTACATAGTGAATCATACCTAACCCTGACGGCAGGGGACAAAGGCATTAAATGCCTATCTACGTCGCCCAGACGATGCAGAAAAGGGACCGTCAGGGGCGCCACCGCTCGCCACGATGGCAATCTTGTCAGCGCTGCATGCCACAATGTACCTCTGGCTGCACAGCCTCCCGCCACGTATGCCTGGAAGGGTCCCAGAGCGACACGTGGGTGGGTGAGCTGGAGCGCAGGCACAGAGTGGTTGCTTGCCATGGCAAATGCCTTGCCGCGGCTGTTGTCTTTCCGCGTCCGGGAGCTTGTCGCTCGCCGGGTCCTGCCGGGACGCGTGGCGCGTCGCGGCAAGTTCTTTGAGATGCTCTGGTTGGCCTTCCTGGCAAGCTCCTCTTGCCGGGGTCTTGTGCCTCGAGTGGCCTTCCCGACAAGATCCTCTTGCCGGGGACTTGTCTCCTTGGCTTAAATACTTTGTTCTTGAATGGCTCCAAAGGAACCATAGAGGGCCTTGGTGATCACCTGGCAAGCCTTGCCGCGGGGTGCTGCGACTGCCCGTGCACAAGTTCGGGATACTAGGGTACCCCTACTCTAGTACACCGACAGGAGCCCCCGGGCCTGGGCCATACACGGTGCCGAGCGCTGTTGGGCCAGGCCCAAAACAGGGCATGGGCATGCGCGGCCTGGGTCACGTCGTACCTTACTCCGCATCCACCGCGCCCTCCCCGAACGGCACGCGTCGATTGCGGCGTCGTGGGAGAGGTCGTGGGTGGTTCTTTATTCGGAAAGACGGACCGTCCGCCCCCTCCCTCCTTATAAGCGGGGGGGGGAACAGGGGCGGTTCGCCCATCTGGCCGTTGCTATTCCCTCCTCGAGAATCTCCGCCACTCCCCTTCTTCCCAAAGCCGAAGGATAGCAGCGCCCTGCCCTCATTGCCACCAGCACCACCAACGCCGTCGTCCTCCCTCACCATTCCCTCCATGGCTCCGAAGGCCGAGAAGGCGAAGTCGGCCGAGGCGTAGCGGCTCGCGGCGCTGCGAAAGGAGCGGGCAATCTTCCCTCCGAGGCTCGAGGCGGCGGAGCTGAAGGAGGACTTCTACCTCTTCTGGTCGACGGGGACGCGAGCGCATCCGCGCACGAAGGTACTCCCAGCCACTGCTTGGGATAAGTATCCCACTTGGTATCCCTTCTTTGCCTTGTTCTTCTACTGCGGGCTCTGCCCGCCCTTTTCTGAATTCTTTTGTGGCATCATGAACACCTACGGGCTCCACCTCCTTGACTTCACCCCCAATGTTGTCCTGACCATGGCAGTTTTCGCACATCTCTGCGAAAACTTTGTCGGGATCCATCCAAACGTAGCCCTTTTCCGCCATTTCTTTTCGCCTCGGGTTGAGAAAGGAGAGCCTTTATCTGGCAGAATCGCCTGGATCTCGAAAGCCGGCAAGAAGGATGCTTATCTGGAAGGAGAGTTCCGCAGCAAGTGGGAGGAGTGGAGGGCGGACTGGTGCCTGATTGTCGAGGAGAATCCGCAGCCGTTTACTGCTCTGCGCGAAACCCCAGTAGTGCGCGGCAGTGATTGGAGTAGCCTGGCCCCGGAAGACGACAGACTGAAGATTGCCGTCGCCCGGATCCTACGCCTCAGGCTTGCCGGGCTCACTGTAGGAGCGGTTGGCACAGATTTCCTCTCCCGCCGCATCGCCCCCCTGCAGGAGAGGAGGAGACCCGCCTGGGAGTTCCAGAACGTGGCGGATATCATGAGGTTGCGGCCGGGCCTCAACTTCAACTTCACTGTCCTGGAGCTCAACGCGATGCTCCAGGAGCTGTTCAAGCACGACCCACAGCACCCCGAAGTGTTCAGGTTGCCGAGGGGTGTCGTTCCGCTGTGCAACAACTCCGCACTCGACCGCATCCGTGCAATGATGCCGCTGTGCGACTCGCACGGAATTGATCCAGCCTGGATAGAGCCTGCAGATGATGTCGTGCGGGCGTTCTTCGATAACTTGATAGAAGTGCCGGTTGACGCCGATGAGAAGAGGGGCCTCACCCAGGACACTACCGAAGATGAGCTCGAACGCATCGCCACAAGGCTGGAAGAGGCGGCGGCAGCCGCAGCTGCGGGCGAGTTCGGGTTCACCGTGGAGGAGGCAGATGCAGCGGAGGCGGCAAGCCTTGCCGATCGAGAGGAGCTTGCCGGCGAGAAGAGGTCCGTCGGGCATGACGTCAGGCCGAGCGGGCCCGCCGAGGATACGAGCGGGCCCGCCGAGGATACGAGCGGCTCGTTGGAGATCGGCTCCTCTTCCTCTTCGTCTTCGGACAGCTTGCCACAAGCGGAGCCCCCGGCTCCACAAGCAGAGCCCTCGGTTCCGCCAACAGAGCCCCTGGCTCCAAGAAGGCGTCTTCGCAAGGCCGGGGACGTAGCGGAGCGGCTGACGAGCCAACCGCCGCCGCGCCACACGACACGCTCCACCGCGGCAAGTTCCGTCGCCGCGGAAGCACCTCACGCTGCAGCGGCAACTGGAGCGGGGTCCTCCCGATCCGCCGCTCCAGCTCCCGCCAAGCGGCCAAGGGATCCTACTCCTCTGCCTCCTCGCGCCGGAGGTGGGCCAGGATTTGACTTCTCCGCGCTCAGCTCCGACGAGGAAGAAGAAGAGTAAGATCCTTGTTGTACTTGCATGTCTTCAATACTTGTTGTCTTGTCTTGTATCTCATTTGCTTTACTCTGAACTTATTCCTTTTTAGGACTCTGGCCCAGAGAATGGCAAAGAGAGCCAAGGTCCCGGTGATTGTCATCGAGGATGATCCCACCGTGCCAGCAGGGGGTGCGCCCGAGACAAACTTGTCGGACCCAACAGCTGTTCTTCAGAGCAGCCCCCAGCGCAGCCCCCACGTAAGTATATGGTTTACTTCCCGTTGTTAGGCGCGCATGGATACTCTTTGCTTGCTGATATCTGGCTGTTGTCTTGTGTAGGAGCAGAGCAGCCCCACCAGGAGCGTCCGGACGCCGCCCCTGACATGCCATCTGCTTCGACTACGCTGCCAAGGGAGAGTTCTCCGGCAAAGGAGAATCCTCCGACGGTGGAGAGCTCCCCGGCAAGGGAAAAGTCTCCGACGAGGGAGAGCTCCCCGGCAAGGGAGAAGTCTCCGGCAAGGGACAGTGCCAGCGAGCCCCCGGCAACGGAGATCCCAACTACCGAGCCTGGTACAGGTACTCCTTGCTTCTAAACTTCCCTTGGGTTTTTCTTTTTGGGTATTTGCTTGACTTTTCTTCCTTTTCCGGCTGTCAGATCCATCTACTGTGGAGCCGATGGAGACCGAGGTCGCTATTGACGATGCCTCCGCCACCGAAGAAGCGGCCGGCGCTGATGATCCCGCCGGCGAAGAGGCCGCCAGGGCTGCCACCGCAGCAGCCGACGAGGGGTCCGGCGATCGCACTGACGACCCTGAGGCCGCAGGAGCGACAGGTGCTACACCGACCGCCGATCCTCCCGCCGCTGCCGCAGCGCCAGGCTCCGAAGAGCCCCAGCCAGGCGTCTACTTGAAGGCCGGCGACGGCGTCTTCATCAACCTCCCCTGGGCGTCAACGTCCAGGGCGCCGGTCGAGGGAGAAAGCTTTGACGTGGAGGTGCTCGCCTCCGCTGGGCTGACGCTGGTCGACGCGCCGGGCAGTAGCAGCGACGAGCCTGAGGAAGAGCGACTGCTACGGAAGCTGGTGTCGCTCTACCGCGCCCGACAAGCCAAACTGGAGTCCCGCGAAGCGCTTGTCGCGAAGGCGGGGGTGGACATGGAGAAGCGCGCGGAGGAGCTCCGGGGTTTCAACCAGGCAGCTCTCCAGTCGCTGGCGGCAGAGCGTGTGCAGCTTGATGAGGCACATAAGGCCTTCATCCTCGAGAAGGCAGAAACTGCGGAGCAACAGCGGCTTGCCGTCGAGGAGATATCTGCGCGGGAGGGCGAATTGGTGCAGCTGAAAGCCAGCCTGAACAGTCACGACGAGGAGCTTGCTGCACGCGAGCAAACACTCAGCGGAGCTCTCAAGGAAACAAAGGACGCCGCCGCAGCTGCCGAGGCCGCCAAGAAGGAGCTAGAGACGAAGGTGGCGCAGCTGGAGGCTGATCTTAAGGCAAGCGGTGAAGCGCTTGCCACGCTCAAGCATGAGCGCAATAAGGACGCCTACACTTTTGGTGAGCTGCAGGGTCGTCTCGCCGAGAAGGTCAAGGAGCTTAGCGCCGCCAAGGATTCCAACGCCGATCTTGAGCTGAAGCTGGCTGCCTGGACCAAGACGCTGGATGGTGCCAGGGAGCAGGAGGCATCCTTGAAGAAGGAGATCAAGGCTGACAAGGCGCTGCTGGAGAGCATTGCCGCCACCTAGAATGATTTTAGAGAGACTATGGAGCAGTGGACGGAGGGTCTTGTGAATGCTGCCGCAGACATCGACAAGGAGCTGACACAGCTGGGGATGGGGGATCTCGGGTATCCCTCCGATGGGACCCTCCCATCTAGCGCCAAGCTCACTCTGTTCTTTAAAGGCGTGGCGACGGCCCTTCAGCGACTCAGGGAAAGGATCCCAAAGCAGCTGGCCGACGAGTCGCGCAAGATCTGCGCGGGAGCTCTTCAGAAGGTGTTGGTGAAGGTAGCCTTCCGCAACCCGGGCCTCAACCTCACCAATGTCCTCAGGTCCCTGCCGGCGGAAGCTGATCTGGAGGCGCTCAAGGACCTTGTCGCACCCATTGTGGACAAGGTGAGCGGGATCAAGAGGGTTGAGGGCGATCGCGTGGACTAGGCCGCCCGTTTTCTTCTTTTCTTGTTGCTGCTAATCATGTTATGAAAGCAGTCTATTAGAACCGCGACAAGCTATCTTGTAATATATAACTTTGTTTTGGGTAGCTATTGCAATGTTATTTCCTTTACTGGATTCCCTCCTTTGTATGTTTTTGCCCTACGCTCTTAGGGAACTTGCCGGCGTAGGCACTTTTGCCGCGAGCGCTGAGTGCGGGACGTCAGCAGCCTGCTGGCAGTGCCGTTGCCGACAAGAAACCTTGTCGCAACTAGTCGCAACTCGCTTAAGTTGTTGAGCGGGCTCGAAACAAAGTAAGGGTGCGACTCTAGTCGCAGCACACTTAAACTGTTGAGCGAACTCGAAACAAAGTAAGGGCGCAACTAGCCACGAGCTAGTTCCTTCGCGCACAGGTTTTCCATACAAAGCATGGTCGTTCAAGGAAAATAACTTAAAATTAAAAAATCTGATTGCTCAAACTTTGGTACTTAGCTTTTCTGTTCTTCGCTTCCCGGCAAGGCGAAACTTTCTTGAACGACGCCTTGCCCATACCATTATCTTCCCCTTCCCTCCCGGCAAACTTGTGGGCGAAGGATCCTTCATTTCCTTGATAGACAAAAGAAAGAAAGTAGAGAAAATAATGATATGGAGCCTTATGGCTCGTTATTTCTTATCGGGGGTGTTCGCTGCACAAAGTGTCAGATAATTCATGCAAAAGAGCATGAAATTGACAAGGTGTGCGGAGCACGTGAGCTTTATTTATGCACAGGGTCTGCGCCTGGCTTTGTACAAAGGATTACATGCAACAGCGGCAAGACTTGTACAAAATGGTGGTTGCCGGACAGGGTCCGACAACCGCGCCTTACGGGTAAAACTTACGAAGATGCTCGATGTTCCAGGAGTTGCTCACCGGAAAGCCATCTTCGGTCTCAAGGCGGACAGCGCCAGGCCTAGTGACTCGTTTCACCCGGTAAGGGCCTTCCCACTTCGGCGTCAACTTGTTAGAATTCTTGGCGAAATGAACGCGCCGAAGAACAAGGTCGCCTTCCTCGAGACTTCTGGCTTTAACTTTGCGGCTATGGTAGCGGCGCAAAGCTTGCTGGTATCGAGCAGCTCGTACAGCAACCTGAAGACGATCTTCCTCAAGGAGCAGCGCGTCATATTGTCGCAGCTGCTCTTTCTCAAGCTCATCATAAGCGAGCACTCGAGGTGACCCGTATACGAGTTCCGTGGGGATAAATGCCTCTGCTCCATAGACTAGAGCGAAAGGTGTCTGGCCAGTGGCTCGATTTGGCGTCGTCCTGATCGACCAAAGAACCACCGGCAGCTCCTCGATCCAGTTTCTTCCGCACTTGTGCAGCCTGTCGAAAGTCCTGGTCTTGAGCCCACGTAGCACTTCAGCATTTGCCCTTTCCGCTTGACCATTGCTCCTGGGGTGAGCGACAGAAGCGAAGCAGACCTTGGCGCCAAGATCTTGGACGTACTGCATGAAGGTGCGGCTCGTGAATTGCGTATCGTTGTCGGTGATGATCCTGTTAGGGATCCCGAAGCGGCAAACAATCGACCTGAAGAACTTGACTGCTGACTGTGCTGTCACCTTCCTCACTGGTTCCACTTCCGGCCACTTTGTGAACTTGTCGATTGCGACGTACAAGTACTCAAAGCCCCCGACTGCTCGGGGGAAGGGGCCGAGGATGTCGAGCCCCTAGACCAAAAATGGCCAGGATAAAGGGATCGTCTGGAGAGCTTGAGTTGGCTGGTGTATCTACTTGGAATGGAACTGGCACGCTTCACACTTGGTTACTTGTGCAGTTGCATCCTGGAGGGCTGTCGGCCAAAAGAAACCTTGCCGGAAAGCTTTGCCGGCAAGTGCTCTTGCGCCAATATGGTGACCACATATGCCTCCATGTATCTCTGCCAACAGCTTCTGTCCATCTTCCCGGGGAATACACTTTAATTTCACTCCGTTGAGTCTTCTTCTGTACAGTGCATTGTCGTCGAACTGGTACATACTTGACTGTCGGGCTACTCTTTCCGCTTCTTCTGGCTCTTCGGGGAGTTCTCCTGTTTGGAGGAAACGGACGATCTGTTGTGCCCATGCTGGAGCCTGTGGCTCGACAACAAGGACTAAAGGCATATCTGCTGCTGCGGGAACATCCGCTTCTACGGCGAGAACCTGCGGCTCGGCCGGAGCTTGATGATCCCCGGCAAGCTTGCCGGAGCAAAACTTGTCGGGAGCGTCTGCTACAACGAAACAAGCCCTGGGGCTTGTCGGAGCAGACTGCTCCTCAGCACTCTTGGCATTGACCTTGGGGACCTTCTTGGCGGCGGCTTCGGGAAGCTCTGCCGGAAGATAGTCACCAGAAATCAACTTCCTCTTCTTGCTCCGTCCAGTTGATGGCGTTACAGACGGTTGAGTCAGCTTGAGCACGAAGATCCCTGGTTCCACAGGTAACTTAAGTGCTGCGCACTTTGACAGGCCGTCAGCAATGTCGTTCTGAGCTCTTGGAACATGTTCCATCTATAGGCCGACAAAGCGCTCTTCTAGCTTCCTTGCTTCATCAACGTAAGCTTCCATCAACGGACTCTGATAATTCTTGTTCACTTGGCGGACGACAAGCTGCGAGTCACCCCTGACAATGAGCTGCTTGATCCCAAGGTCTGCCGCGATCCTGAGACCGGCAAGCAATCCCTCATACTCTGCAGTATTGTTGGTTGCTTGCTCCTTGGGAAAGTGCATCTGGACCACGTACTTGAGGTGCTCCCCGGTGGGTGCGACAAGCAGCACGCCAGCACCGGCGCCTTGCAGCGAGAAAGCACCATCAAAGTACATCAGCCACTCTTTGTTTGTTTCCTTTACGGGGATGCTCGTCTCTGGAATTTCTTCGTCTGGTGTCGGCGTCCACTCTGCTATGAATTCTGCCAATGCTCTGCTCTGGATAGTTGAAGTGCTCTCAAACTTCAGGCCAAAGCTTGACAGTTCCAGTGCCCACTCAACAATCCTGCCTGTTGCTTCTGGATTCTGCAGTATCCTCTTCAGTGGAAAGCGAGTGACAACTGTTATCTCATGTGCTTGGAAGTAATGGCGCAGCTTTCTCGAGGCCATGAGAAGGCCGAAAAGCAATTTCTGCACACCAGAGTACCTTGACCTAGCCCCCTGCGGAAGGGAACTGACAAAGTAGACTGGGCGCTGCACCATTTTCTTCTGCTGTATCCCTTCGCACATTTGCGCATATCCATCTTTGTCGAGACCAGAGCTTGTCAGGGAAGCCCCCTGCTTGTCGCTGGATGTGCTTGCCGTGGTTGCTGGCTCATCATCTGCCTCTCTCTTCGCTACTAACGCAGCACTAACCACTTGATTGGTTGCCGCCACATACAGCAGCAACTTCTCTTGTGGCTTAGGTGCGACAAGTATTGGAGTGGAGGACAGGTATCTCTTCAGGTCTTGCAATGCAGCCTCCACTTCCGGAGTCCATTTCATTGGACCTGCCTTTTTCAAGATTTTGAAAAATGGCAGGGCGCGCTCAGCAGACTTAGAGATAAACCTGCTGAGAGCCGCCACGTAGCCGGAAAGTTTCCGCACATCGTTGACGTGCTTCGGTGCTTCGATCTGCTCAATGGTCTTGATCTTGTCAAGATTGGCTTCGATTCCTCTCTGAGACACGAAGAACCCGAGAATCTTGCCGGACGGGACTCCAAACATGCACTTCTCGGGGTTGAGCTTGAGGCTGATCTTGCGCAGATTTGCAAAAGTCTCTTCTAGATCTTGAATCAGGGTTGCTTTGTCCCTACTCTTGACCACTATGTCATCCATGTAGGCTTCCACATTTCTGTGCATTTGCGGTTCAAAAGCAGTATGGACTACCCTTGCAAATGTTGAACCAGCATTCTTCAAACCGAAAGGCATTCGTACGAAATAGTACGTGCCACATGGAGTGATGAATGCGGTTTTCTCCTCATCCTCTTCTGCCATGAAGATCTGATGGTATCCTGATTATGCATCAAGAAATGAAAGCAAGTCACATCCAGCCGTGGAGTCAACAATCTGGTTAATGGGCGGCAAGGGAAATGGATCTTTGGGACAAGCTTTGTTAACATCGGTGAAGTCGATACAAAGCCTCCACTTCCCGTTTGCCTAGCGCACGACTACAGGATTGGCCAACCACGTAGGATGGAGCACTCCTCTGACAAGCCTGCTGCTTCCAACTTCTTGATCTCTTCTGCGATGAATTCTCGGCGCTCCACTGCTTGTTTCCTGACTCTCTGCTTGACGGGCCGCGCATGAGGACAGATGGCAAGGTGGTGCTCAATTACTTTCCTGGGAACGCCGGGGATGTCGGACGGTTGCCACGCAAACACATCGACATTCGCCCACAGGAAAGCAATGAGCGTGCTTTCCTATTTAGGGTAGAGAGTGGCACTGATGGTGAAGGTACCACCAGTGTCGTCCTCCTTGGCGGACACCTTCTTGGTCGCTGGCGGAGCTGCCATCGTCTTCTTATACTTGCCGGTGGATCTCAATGGTGCGTCCTCAATGGTAGCGCAGCACTCTGAAGAGGTGCGCTTGCCGGAGTGGGCATCAGAACTCTTGCCGGACTTGGTCTTCTTCTTCCCCCCAGGAGCTTCAGCGGCAAGTGTCTCGCGATCTGCTGCGGCTGCTGCTTCCCGGTAGATCTTGTCGGCATAGATAAGAGCGTCTTTCTTGTCGCCATGTACAGAGATGACACTTATCGGGCCTGGCATCTTCAGCATGTTGTACGCGTAATGAGAGGCCGCCATGAACTTGGCGAGCGCTGGACCACCAAGAATTCCATTGTAATGTAATGGAAAATCGGCAACGTCAAAAGTGATCCTCTCAGTCCTGAAGTTCAGCTCGCTGCCAAATGTCACCGGCAGCGTGATCTTCCCCTTCGGCTTGCTCCTTCCCGGGTTGATTCCTTGGAATGTACCGGTCTCTTCGAGCTCGCTGTCAGGGACCTGGAGTTTTCGGAGCATAGCGGAGGAGATCAGGTTCAAGCCGGCCCCGCCGTCAACTAGCATCTTAGTGACCTTGAGGTTGCGGATAGTTGGTGAGACCAACATCGGCAAGCACCCGACCGCATTTGTGCGATCAGGGTGGTCCTCAATATCAGAGATGATAGGCGTGCTGGACCATTTCAGAAGCTTGCATGATTCGACGGGTGGTTCTGCTGCATTGACTTCCCGCACCCACTGTTTGAGTTGGCGATGCGAAGTATGCAGAGAAGCACCATCGTCAACGCACAAGACCTCTGTGGCTTTCTGAAACTCCTGCTCGCTGGTCTCGTCATCATCCATGTCTTCGTCGTCATCGTCTTCATCCTTGTCGCGGCCACGGGGAGGCCTGTCTCCTTGCCGCTGATTGGCCTTGCCGCGGCATCCTCCCCGGCCGGTGCGCTTCGTACCGGATCCTCCAGCACCTGCTTGGGCTTTCTCCTTGTCGCGTCGCTCGTACTCGGCCTTTTGCAGCTCGACAAGCTGCTCGACCTTCTTGCAGCTCCGGAGGTCATGGCCCTTGGTGCGGTGGATCTTGCAGTACTGTTTGTTGGTGCCGTCCTGCTTGTTGGCGACTGCCACAGCCTGGCAGTTGGCGCATGCGGCAACCTCCTTGCCGGAGCTGCCATCTTTGGCTTTCTTGGCGCCACCGTCGCTGCCGGACTGCTCAACAACTAGCACATCTTTGCCCTTCCTCTTCCTGTTGTTCCGCCGCCGGTTTTTATTTGCCGGGGCGGCATCCTCGCTGTCAGATCCTCCTGTTCCTGTATTCTCTCCGGGGAGTTTCCTCCCTTCCTCAGCACGTGCACACCTGCCGACCAGAGCATACAGCTCGCTGACGTCTCTGATCTTGCACATCGCCATCTCCTCCCGCATCCTGCGGTTACGCACGTTCTGATGGAACGCACTGATGACCGCAGCAGGGTGGACATCTGGGATGTTGCGTTGCACTTGGCTGAATCTCTGGATGTACTTGCGCAAGGGCTCTCCTTCTTTCTGGGCAAGTAGGTGAAGGTCACTCTCCATGCCATGGGGTTTGTGGCCGCCCGTAAAGGCGCCAACAAATTGATGGCACAGGTCTGCCCAGGAAGATATGGAGTTTTCCGGCAAGTGCATGAGCCAGGATCTGACGTTGGGCTTGAGCACCAGCGGGAAGTAGTTGGCAAGGATCTTGTCGTCTCGCCCCCCGGCAGCCTGCACCGCGATGGTGTAGATGCTGAGGAACTCCGACGGATGCAACCTGCCGTCGTACTTCTCGGGTACGTCTGGCTTGAAATTCTTCGTGCTGGGCCACTAGACTTGCCGCAGCTCACGAGTAAACGCAGGGCAACCTATTGCATACGGCAGGTCACCTGGTTCCCCTGGCGCATGCATGTCGACAGTGGGCCCAGCGTGCCGGTCTGATTGACATCGCGTTTCTCTTCGGCGCTCGATGCGGGTACGAGCGTTTTCTTGCTGTCGTTCATGAAGAACGTGGCGCTGATCGTGACGAGTTCGTGGATCTGATGAAGCGGTGGAGTCGCTGTCGCGGTGGACCCGACGAGTCGGCGATCTTGGCCTTCAGGGCGGGGAGTGCACGGTGGTCGCACCCCCACCGGTCGTGTCGCCATCGGCTCGCACCTGGCTGGTTTGCCGCGGCTGCAATGTGGTTGGCTGCCGCGGAGTGTCGCCGTTGGCGAAGCCGATGAGGCTCTGGATGGTGGCCCTCCAGTCGTCGATCTTGTCTGGCGTTGGAGGGAAGTCTAGGAGCAGTTGAGCTCGCGCCAAAGCTTCTGCTGGAGTGGCGGGTAGCGGTGGCGAACAGTGCGAGGAGCGGGATATGCTCGGACTTCCAACGACGTTAGAAGGAGCAGTATTCCGTCCAGGCGACCGTGCCTCGCTTGCGCCAGCACGTTGGCGTGCATGCTGGCCTTGAGCATCTCGAGATCTGCCAGCTCGATTTGGGTCCAGCGAACGTATGGTACCGTGAGTACCACGACGCTGCCGATCCCGCGCTTCCTGAGATGGGCGCGGAGCATCCATCGATGTCCGGTCGTCGTGGGATCCTGCTACACCGCCGACGGGCAGCGCAGCCTTGTCCTTGGACCTGGTGGCACCGTGGGCTTCTTCGTCGACGCCCGTTCTTCCGCCGGCGTCTTCCCCACCAGCCGTTTGGTCTGGCGGCGGTGGGTTCGAAGCGGACGGAGCAGCCGCCTCCGAAGCCTTCTTCTTCGGCGGCATGTCGATGAAATCAATGAAGATCTAGCGTGTGTGAATGCCGGATCGGGTTCACACAACCTCGACGCCCCCTACCTGGCGCGCCAAAGATGCCGGGGAAATCTGGCTCCTCGAGCACCTATGGGGACGAAGCCCCTTCTCGGTTCGGCGGGGGGCGGAGGTCGCGCAAAGAGCGGATCGAGGCGAGGCACGCGAGGGGTTTTACCCAGCTTCGGAGCTCTCCGGAGAGATAATACTCCTACTGCAGCTTTCTGGATTGTATTGAGTTATTGCTCGGGAGCGCTGAGTGCTACAGTACACGCCAGCAGCTAACGAGACCGAGCGTGAGTGTTCTACTGTTCGTCCTCCTGGGGACGATCCCCTCCTACGTTGTGCATGGGCCTCCTTTTATATGCTCAAGGGGTCTCCAACAGGTGGCAACGTAGGCAAGGGCAAAAATGGAAAGGTGTTGCGGTAGGTACAGCTACCTACATAGTGAATCATACCTAACCCTGACGGCAGGGGACAAAGGCATTAAATGCCTATCCACGTCGCCCAGACGGTGCAGAAAAGGGACCGTCAGGGGCGCCACCGCTCGCCACGATGGCGATCTTGTCAGCGCTGCATGCCACAGTGTACCTCTGGCTGCACAGCCTCCCGCCACGTATGCCTGGAAGGGTCCCAGAGCGACACGTGGGTGGGTGAGCTGGAGCGCAGGCACAGAGTGGTTGCTTGCCGCGGCTGTTGTCTTGCCGCGTCCGGGAGCTTGTCGCTCGCCGGGACCTGCCGGGACGCGTGGCGCGTCGCGGCAAGTTCTTTGAGATGCTCTGGTTGGCCTTCCCAGCAAGCTCCTCTTGCCGGGGTCTTGTGCCTCGAGTGGCCTTCCCGACAAGCTCCTCTTGCCGGGGACTTGTCTCCTTGGCTTAAATACTTTGTTCTTGAATGGCTCCAAAGGAACCATAGAGGGCCTTGGTGATCACCTGGCAAGCCTTGCCGCGGGGTGCTGCGACTGCCCGTGCACAAGTTCGGGATACTAGGGTACCCCTACTCTAGTACACCGACACGAATATACATTGTTATTCGGATTGGAGTTTTTCTTTGTATAGGTGATGTACATAATGAGGCTTTCGGCGATTCGTTATTAGCATAGTGCAACATATATCCAAGGGTTAACAATGTTTTTGACGAATCACTTTTAGTTTATCTTGAGGTATGCCTAGATTTAGAGTTTACCTTGCGTTGCTTTAGTATTGCACGTATATTTAGATATGACAATTTAAGAGCAAATGAATTGGCACGATAAGCATCCGGCTACCATGTTGATCATGGTGCATTGCATATCTGTCAATAGCTGATGCTTGGTCTCACCGACATAAGTAAGGCCGAACCAAAGCCCACCGCTATGGCCACTAATGAAATGTTTATGCAGGCGAAAGCAAGGATTAGAGGGAGTTCATTATTGGTTATCTGTAAAATCCTAGCAAAAGGGTGAACACTATGGTTCGGAGGATGGCTTTGAGATACATATCTATTAAACTTTATCACCGGATTGTTAATGAGGTTGAGAAGATTTGGCCAAGTTTGCATCAATAAGTTCACACAAGCAATGGTTCATATATACTTATCGCCCAAAGCAGACATGGGTGATGTAGTGTTGACATCGTCCTTAGAGTAAATACGGTACAAGTTATTTTTCGGCATGCTAGCTTTGCCGAAAAACAGGGGTGCATTTGTTGACGCTCAAAAGTGGCACGATCATAAGGAGTAGCGTGAAGCTATGTCAAGATTAATCAAACTTATTACTGAAAGTCACCATGGGATGGCTCTCTTCCAAAAGATCAAGATGGATACAAAGATGGTCTAAAACGGAGCTCGGATGCAAAAGTTATGACTGATGAGCCATAAGTATAGGGGATCAATCGTAGTCCTTTCGATAAGTAAGAGTGTCGAACCCAACGAGGAGCAGAAGGAAATGACAAGTAGTTTTCAGCAAGGTATCCTCTGCACGCACTAAAATTATAAGTAACGAGTAGTTTGATAGCAAGAAAATTTGTAACAAGCAAGTAACAGTAACAAAAGAGCAGCAAGGTAGCCCAATCCTTTTGAGGCAAAGTACATGCCAAAACGGTCTCTTATGATAAGCAAAGCATTCTTGAGAGCACAGGGGAATTTATCTAGTCACTTTCATCATGTTGGTTTGATTTGTGTTCGCTACTTTGATAATTTGATATGTGGGTGGACCCGTGCTTAGGTACTGTTCTTACTTGAAAAAACCTCCTACTTATGATTAACCCCCTCACAAGCATCTGCAACTACGAGAAAAGTATTAATAATAATTTCTAACCATAGCATTAAACTTTTGGATCCAAATCGGTCCCTTACGGAATAGCGCATAAACTAGGGTTTAAGCTTTTGTCACTCTCGCAACTCATCATCTAATAACTACTCCCCAATGCATTACCTTAGGCCCAAATATAGTGAAGTGTCATGTAGTCGACGTTCACATGACACCACTAAGGGAATAACAACACACAAACCATCAAAATATCAAACACATATCAAGTTCACATGATTACTTTCAACAAGATTTCTCCAGTGACCTCAAGAACAAAATTAACTACTCATAAATGATAATCATGCTCAAGATCAGAGGGGTATTAAATAGCATATTGGATCTAAACATATAATCTTCCACCAAATAAACCATATAGTAATCAACTACAAGATGAAATCAACACTACTAGTCACCCACAAATACCAATCTATAGTTCCGGTACAAAGATTGAACTGAAGGAAATATGCCCTAGAGGCAATAATAAAGTTGTTATTTATATTTCCTTATATCATGATAAATGTTTATTATTCATGCTAGAATTGTATTAATCAGAAACTTAGTACATGTGTGGATACATAGACAAATAGAGTGTCACTAGTATGCCTCTACTTGACTAGCTCGTTGAATCAAAAATGTTTAAGTTTCCTTGCCATAGACATGAGTTGTCATTTGATTAATGGGATCACATCATTAGAGAATGATGTGATTGACTTGACCCATTCCGTTAGCTTAGCATTTGATCATTTAGTATATTGCTATTGGTTTCTTCATGACTTATACATGTTCCTATGACTATGAGATTATGCAACTCCCGAATACCGGAGGAACACTTTGTGTGCTACCAAACGTCACAACGTAACTGGGTGATTATAAAGGTGCTCTACAGGTGTCTCCGATGATACTTGTTGAGTTGGCATAGATCGAGATTAGGATTTGTCACTCCGATTGTGGGATAGGTATCTCTGGGCCCTCTCGGTAATGCACATCACTATAAGCCTTGCAAGCAATGCAACTAAAGAGTTAGTAGCGGGATGATGTATTACGGAACGAGTAAAGAGACTTGCCGGTAACGAGATTGAACTAGGTATTGAGATACCGACGATCGAATCTGGGGCAAGTAACATATCGATGACAAAGGGAACAACGTATGTTGTTATGCGGTTGACCGATAAAGATCTTCGTAGAATATGTAGGAGCCAATATGAGCATCCAGGTTCCGCTATTGGTTATTGACCGGAGACGTGTCTCGGTCATGTCTACATAGTTCTCGAACCCGTAGGGTCCGCACGCTTAACGTTCAGTGACAATCGGTATTATGAGTTTATGTGTTTTGATGTACCGAAGGTAGTTCGGAGTCCTGGATATGATCATGGACATTACGAGGAGTCTCGAAATGGTCGAGACATAAATATCGATATATTGGAAGCCTATATTTGGACATCGGAATAGTTCTGGGTGAAATCGGGATTTTACAGGAGTACCGGGAGGTTACCGGAACCCCCCGGTAAGTGTGTGGGCCTTATTGGGCCATAGTGGAGAGAGAGAAAGAGAGAGAGAGAGAGAGAGAGAGAGAGAGAGAGAGAGAAGAGACCAGGGCAGGCCGCGCGCCCTCTCTCCCTCCAGTCCAAATTGGACTAGGAGGGGGCGGCACCCCCTTTCCATCCTCCCTCTCTCCCCCTTCCTTCTCTCCTAGTCCAACTAGGGAAGGGGGAATCCTACTCCCGGTGGAAGTAGGACTCCTCCAGGGCGTGCCATAGGAGGGCTGGCCCTCCCCCTCCTCCACTCCTTAATATACGTGGCCAGGGGGCACCTCATAGACACACAAGTTGATCATTGATCTTTTAGCCATGTGCAGTGCCCCCCTCCACCATAATCCACCTCGGTCATATCATACCGGTGCTTAGGCGAAGCCCTGTGTTGGTAGCATCATCATCATCGTCATCACACCATCGTGCTGATGGAACTCTCCCTCGAAGCTCTGCTGGACTGTGGGTTCGTGGGACGTCACCGAGTTGAACGTGTGCTAAACTCGGAGGTGCCGTGTGTTCGGTACTTGGATCGGTCAGATTGTGAAGACGTACGACTACATCAACCGCGTTGTCATAATGCTTTTTCTTATAGTTTACGAGGGTACGTAGACAACTCTCTCCCCTCACTGCTATGCATCACCATCATCTTGCGTGTGCATAGGATTTTTTTTGAAATTACTACGTTCCCCAAGAGTGGCATTCGAGCCAGGTTTATATGTAGATGTAATATGCACGAGTAGAACACAAGTGAGTTATGGGCGATACTAGTCATACTGCTTACCAGTATGTCATACTTTGATTCGGCGGTATTGTTGGATGAAGCGGCCCGGACCGACATTACACGTACGCTTACGCGAGACTGGTTCTACCGACGTGCTTCTCACACAGATGGTTGGCGGGTGTCAGTTTCTCCAACTTTAGTTGAATCAAGTGTGGCTATGCCCGGTCGTTGTGAAGGTTAAAACAGCACATACTTGACGAAATATCGTTGTGGTTTTGATGCATAGGTAAGAACGGTTCTTGCTCAGCCCGTAGCAGCCACGTAAAACTTGCAACAACAAAGGAGAGGACGTCTAACTTGTTTTTGCAGGGCATGCTGTGATGTGATATGGTCAAGACATGATGCTAATTTTTATTGTATGAGATGATCATGTTTTGTAACAAAGTTATCGGCAACTGGCAGGAGCCATATGGTTGTCGCTTTATTGTATGAAATGCAATCGCCATGTAATTGCTTTACTTTATCACTAAGCGGTAGCGATAGTCGTAGAAGCAATAGTTGGCGAGACGACAACGATGCTATGATGGAGATCAAGGTGTCGCGCCGGTGATGATGGTGATCATGACGGTGCTTTGGAGATGGAGATCAAAGGCACAAGATGATGATGGCCATATCATATCACTTATATTGATTGCATGTGATGTTTATCCTTTATGCATCTTATTTTGCTTAGATCGACGATAGCATTATAAGATGACCTCTCACTAAATTTCAAGGTATAAGTGTTCTCCCTGAGTATGCACCATTGCGAAAGTTCGTCGTGCCGAGACACCACGTGATGATCGGGTGTGATAAGCTCTACGTTCACATACAACGGGTGCAAGCCAGTTTTGCACACACAGAATACTCGGGTTAAACTTGACGAGCCTAGCATATGTAGATATGGCCTCGGAACACTAAGACTGAAAGGTCTAGTGTGAATCATATAGTAGATATGATCAAGATAGTGATATTCACCATTAAAAACTACTCCATCTCACGTGATCATCGGACATGGTTTAGTTGATATGGATCACGTGATCACTTAGATGATTAGAGGGATGTCTATCTAAGTGGGAGTTCTTAAGTAATATGATTAATTGAACTTTAATTTATCATGAACTTAGTCCTGGTAGTATTAGCATATCTATGTTGTAGATCAATAGCTCGCGTTTAGATCCCCTGTTTTATTTTTGATATGTTCCTAGAGAAAACTAAGTTGAAAGATGTTAGTAGCAATGATGCGGATCGGATCCGTGATCTGAGAATTATCCTCATTGCAGCACAGAATAATTATGTCCTTGATGCATCGCTAGGTGACAGACCGATTGCAGGAGCAAATGCAGACATTATGAACGTTTGGCAAGCTCGATATGATGACTACTTGATAGTTTAGTGCACCATGCTTTACGGCTTAGAATCGGGGCTTCAAAGACGTTTTTGAAACACCACGGAGCATATGAGATGTTCCAAGAGTTGAAATTAGTATTTCAGACTCATGCCCATGTCGAAAGGTATGAGACCTCTGGCAGTACTTTGCCTACAAGATTGATGAGAATAGCTCAACCAGTGAGCATGTGCTCAGATTGTCTAGGTACGACAATTGCTTGAATCAAGTGGGAGTTGATCTTCCAGATACGATAGTAATTGACAAAGTTCTCTAGTCACTATCACCAAGTTACTAGAACTTCATGATGAACTATAATATGCAAGAGATGACGAAAGTAATTCCCGAGCTCTTCGCGATGCTGAAATCAGCGATGGTAGAAATCAAGAAAGAGCGTCAAGTGTTGATGGTTAACAAGACCAATAGTTTCAAGAAAAGGGCAAAGGTATAGAAAGGGAACTTCAAGAAGAATGACAAGCACGTTGTCACTCCCGTGAAGAAACTCAAAGGTAGACTTAAGCCTGAAACTGAGTGCTTCTACTTCAAGGGGTTAATCACTGGAAGCGGAACTACCCAAAATAATTGGCGGATAAGAAGGATGGCAAAATGAACAAAAGTATATTTGATATACATGTTATTGATGTGTACTTTACTAGTGCTTATAACAACCCCTCAGTATTTGATACTGGTTTTGTTGCTAAGAGTAGTAACTTGAAACAAGAGTTGCGAAATGAACAAAGACTAGTTAAGGGCGAGGTGACGATGTGTGTTGGAAGTAATTCCAAGGTTGACAAAATCACCACCGCACACTCCCTTTACCTTCGGGATTAGTGTTGAACCTAAAATAAATGTTGTTTGGTGTTTGCGTTAAGCATAAATATAATTGGATCATGTTTATTGCAATATGGTTATTCATTTAAGTCAAAGAATAATTGTTGTTCTATTTACATGAATAAAAATTTCTATGGTAATACACTCAATATAAATGGTTTATTGAATCTTGATCGTAGTGATACACATATTCATCATATTGAAGCCAAAAGATGCAAAGTTAATAATGATAGTGCAACTTAATTGTGGCACTGCCGTTTAGGTCATATTGGTGTAAAGCACATGAAGAAACTCCATGCTGATGGGCTTTTGGAATCACTTGATTATGAATCACTTGATGCTTGCGAACCATGCCTCATGGGAAAGATGACTAAGATTCCGTTCTCCGGAACAATGGAGCGAGCAACAGACTTATTGGAAATAATACATACTGATGTATGCGATTCGATGAGTGTTGAGGCTCATGGCGGGTATTGTTATTTTCTGACATTCACAGATGATTTGAGATATGGGTATATCTACTTGATGAAACATAAGTCTGAAACATTTTAAAAGGTTCATATAATTTCAGAGTGAAGTGGAAAATCATCGTAACAAGAAAATAAAGTTTCTACGATCTGATCGTGGAGGAGAATATTTGAGTTATGAGTTTGGTCTTCATTTGAAACAATGCGGAATAGTTTCGCAACTCACGCCACCTGGAACACCACAGCATAATGGTGTGTCCAAACATCGTAACCGTACTTTATTAGATATGGTGCAATCTATGATGTCTCTTACTGACTTACCACTATCATTTTGGGGTTATGCATTAGAGACAGCTGCATTCACGTTAAATAGGGCACCATCTAAATCCGTTGAGACAATACCATACGAACTGTGGTTTGACAAGAAACCAAAGTTGTTGTTTCTTAAAGTTTGGGGTTGTGATGCTTCTGCGAAAAAGTTTCATCCTGATAAGCTCAAACCCAAATCGGAGAAATGTGTCTTCATAGGATACCCAAAGGAGACAGTTGGGTACACCTTCTATCACAGATCCGAAGGCAAGACATTCGTAGCTAAGAATGGATCTTTCTAGAGAAGGAGTTTCTCTCGAAAGAAGTGAGTGGGAGGAAAGTAGAACTTCATGAGGTAACTGTACCTGCTCCCTTATTGGAAAGTAGTTCATCACAGGAATCTGTTCCGGTGACTCCTACACCAATTAGTGAGGAAGCTAATGATGATGATCATGTAACTTCAGATCAAGTTACTACCGAACCTCGTAGGTCAACCAGAGTGAGATCCACACCAGAGTGGTACGGTAATCCTGTTCTGAAGGTCATGTGTAACGCCCTCGATGCGGCTATATCTCCCACGTGTCGAAGCACGACTTAGAGGCATAACCGCATTGAAAGCAATGTCGCAAGTGAGGTAATCTTCACACAACCCATGTAATACATAAGGGAAAGAGATAAATAGTTGGCTTACAGTCGCCACTTCACACAATACATAAATAAACATCCATCATCCAGATTACACTCAAGGTCCAACTACAGAACCAAAATGAAAGAAGACTACCCCAAATGCTACACAGATCCCCGATCGTCCCAACTGGGCTCCACTACTGATCATCAGGAAAAGACACATAGTAACGACCACGTTCCTCGTCGAACTCCCACTTGAGCTCGGTTGAATCATCTGCACTGGCATCGTCGGCACCTGCAACTATTTGGTAGAATCTGTGAGTCACGGGGACTCAGCAATCTCACACCCGCGAGATCAAGACTATTTAAGCCTAAAGGTAGGATAGGGTTGTGAGGTGGAGCTGCAGCAAGCGACTAGCATATATGGTGGCTAACAACGCAAAAGAGAGCGAGAAGAGAAGCAAAGCACGGTCGTGAAGCTAGAAGTGATCAAGAAGTGATCCTAGAACAACCTACGTCAAACATAACTCCAACACCGTGTTCACTTCCCGGACCCCGCCGAGAAGAGACCATCACGGTTACACACGCGGTTGATGTGTTTTAATTAAGGTCAACTTCTGGTTTTCTACAACCGGACATTAACAAATTCCCATCTGCCGCATAACCGCGGGCACGACTTTTGAAAGATAATACCCTGCAGGGGTGTCCCAACTTAGCCCATTATAAGCTCTCACGGTCAACGAAGGATATTCCTTCTACCGGGAAGACCCGATCAGTCTCGGAATCCCGGACTACAAGACATTTCGACAGTAATAAAACAAGTCCAGCAAAGCCGCCCGATTGTGCCGACAAATCCTGATAGGAGCTGCACATATCTTGGTCTCAGGGCACATCCGGATAAGTCAAGCTACGAGTAAAACCAAGTCTCGAGTTTCCACGAGGTGGCCCCGCAGGTTGCTCGGTTCGGACCAACACTCGAAGGAGCACCGGCCCGGGGGGGCTAAAAATAAAGATGACCCTCGGGCTCGCGAAAACCCGGGGGAAAAGGAGTAGGTGGTAGGCAAATGGTAAAACCAATGTTGTGCCTTGCTGGAGGAGTCTTATTCGAGGCGAACTGTCAAGGGGGTCCCATAAATCACCCAACCGTGTAAGGAACGCAAAATCAAGGAACATAACACCGGTATGACGGAAACTAGGGTGGCAAGAGTGGAACAAAACACCAGGCATAAGGCCGAGCCTTCCACCCTTTACCAAGTATATAGATGCATTAATTAAAATAAGAGGTATTGTGATATCCCAAAATAATCATGTTCCAACAAGGAACAAACTTCATCTTCACCTGCAACTAGCAACGCTATAAGAGGGGTTGAGCAAAGCGGTAACATAGCCAATCAACGGTTAGCTAGGACATGGATGGTTAGAGGTTTGACATGGCAATATGGGTGGCATGATAAAGCAAGTGGTAGGTATCGCAGCATAGGCATAGCAAAAGAGCGAGCAACTAGCAAGCAAAGATAGAAGGGATTTCGAGGGTATGGTCATCTTGCCTGCAAGGTTCTCAGAGTTGTCGAAAGCTTGGTCCTCGTAAGCGTTCTCAACAGGTTCCTCGTTCACGTACTCGTCTCCCGGCTCTACCCAAAACAAGAACACAAGCAAATGAACAACTATCAACCACGATGCAATGTGCAAGCAACATGATGCAAAACATGGCATGATATGCGAGATGTGATATGCAATGCATATGCGTGCTCCGGAAGGATAAGGATGAATAAGGCATAATCTTGGCAAACCAAGTATGCCACTGGATAGGTGAGGTGATTTCGGTTGAAATCGATATAAAGATCACCGGAATCGGATGCACGGTTTGCAAATGGCAAGCAAAACAAGAATGACAAGATTCTGCCATTAACAACATGATGCTACTTAGCAAGCAACAGGAAATTAAGCTACTGCACCCAAACATATCAACAAAGCATATAAAAGTGAACTACTCAAGGTGCTTGACAAAAGATGAACACTGAGCTACGGCTAAATCACACCATAACAGGTTCAAACAAGCATGGCAAAAGTGCAAAAGATAACAGGTTCACAGACTTAGTGAAAATAACAACATGCCAGAAATTAACATCAGGATGACATGTTTAGAGCAAGGAAACAACATGCTAAAGGAACAGGACATGGCAAAATATGGCATGGCATGAATCTACTCAAACCATTGATCAAAAGTCCCTTACTGACCATAAGCCAAAAGGGATCAGAAAACAAGATAACACCCATGTCAAATAAGCAAGTTTCGTTACAGATTTCAGACTTGGCAGAAAACTGGACATGTCAAAAACAGATAACAAGTAGGCATGTTTACGAGCTCGATGCACTCACTACATAGCATTACATGATAAACTAAGCATACATCCATCAAGAAGACATGGCATAGAATCTAGACATGGCAAGAACAACATCATAGCGTGCAAGGATCAACAACACCAAGCTTGGCAAAATCGAATAACATGTAAACAATCTGCCAGTAACATTTTATAGCAAAAGTAGAGCTCGATTGACTCAAGCTATGGCACTCCATAATTACAAACAAAGGCATGGATGGATAGAGCAAATCCATATGCTCAAAACACACTTACTGATCATGCTCAAAAGGGTCATAGATCTCTCTGAAACAACATGAACACATGGCATAAAAATAACAGCAAGACATGACTTGGCAAAATTACGAAGTCTCTGAAATCAGCAACATTATGTACCCTAGTTTGCATGCTTGTGCTAGTCACCACAAAGATCACAAAAATACATGGCATATACCCTTGTAAAGGTAGCATGACATATTTCAAAACACATGTAGGACTCAACTTCATAGGGTGCACACATCAATCATGGCAAAAATGACAAAAGTGCGTGTTCTGAAACAGATCTGAAACTAACATCACATAGCCCTCTTCTAACAGCATTTCGGGCGTCAAGATGTGCTCAAATGAAAATTATGCAATGAAATAAAATGATGTAATCGTCGAGGCGAACAATTTGATATGCTATACGCCCGAAACGGAGCCACAGGTGCGAAGTTATGATGCGATGAACATGGCATAATTATGCAACGAAATTCGGGACTTAGTGAAATATACCCTCCGAAATCCCAGATCTAGGGTTCCGGCTCGCGGATCGAGGATGGCCGGAGTCTTCGCCGGAGAAGCGGGGCACGGGCGGCGTCGGAGCGCCGGAGAGGGCGAGGCGAGGCGCCGGCGGATGGAGGCGCGTCGGCGACCTCGGGCGACGGCGAGGCGACGGGTCGCGGCGGTCGACGGCGGCGGAGGCGCGGGGCGCGCGGCTCCCGCGGCGGCGGGCGGCGGCGGGACCGGATCCCAGCGCGGGACGGAGGGAGACCGCGGCGGGGCGGAGCCGGCGCGGCGGCGCGGGGAGCTCCGGCGCGGAGGCGCGGCGCACCGGCGCGCGCGCGGGGCGGATGGCGGCGGCGCAACGGGCGCGGGAGGCGGGCGCGCGCGGGCGGCGGCGACGGGCCGCGGGGGCCCGCGGCGGGCCGAGCGGGCCGGCGCAGTGGGAGGTGGCGGCGGGCCACGTGGCGCCCCCGGATTGGCTGGCGGACGGCGGCGGACGGTGTCCGGCCCGGGCGGACGCGTCCGGCGGCGCGGAGAGGAGCGGGACTAGGGTTAGGATGAATTTTGATCCACAATTTCGAAGGGGGAGGTGTATTTATAGGTAGAGGGAGCTAGGAAGCTCCAAATGGAGTGCGGTTTTCGCCCACACGATCGTGATCGAACGGCGATAGACATGGGAGTGACTTAGAGGGTTTATTGGGCTGTTGAAGGGGTTTTGGGCTGCAACACACACGAGGCCTTTACGGTTACCCGATTAACCGTTGGAGTATCAAACGACCTCCGAATGACCCGAAACTTGACAGGCGGTCTACCGGTGCTATACCAAGGCCGCTTGACAAACCTCGGTTCATTCCGAGAAGGTTTAACACCCGCTCACGGAAAAAGGTAAAAGAGGACACCGGGGAACATAGGAGCGCCGGATTGCAAAACGGACAACGGGGAAAATACTCGGATTCATAAGACGAACACGTATGCGAAAGCGATGCACATGATGAGGTGATATGAAATGCATGACAAGGACAAAATGCAAAATGAAGGAAAACCCAACCACGAAGGGAATATCATATCACATTGCCGAAAATGGCAAGAGTTGGAGTTACAATTATGGCAAGTTACATCCGGGGTGTTACATCATGTTACTAGATTGTGATGAACCTACGAACTATGAGTAGGCGATGATGATCCCAGATTCCGTGAAATGACTTGAGGCCATGAAATCTGAGATGGGATCCATGTATGAGAACAAAGTGTGGACTTTGGTTGACTTTCCCGATGATCGGCAAGCCATAGAAAATAAATGGATTTTCAAGAGGAAGACGGACGCTGATAGTAGTGTTACTATCTACAAAGCTAGACTTGTCGAAAATGTTTTGACAAAGTTCAAGGTGTTGACTACGATGAGATTTTCTCACTCGTAGCGACGCTTAAGTCTGTCCGAATCATGTTAGAAAATTGCCACATTTTATGAAATATGGCAAATGGATGTCAAAACTACATTCCTTAATGGATTTCTTAAAGAAGAGTTGTATATGATGCAACTAGAAGATTTTGTCGATCCTAAAGGTGCTAATAAAATGTGCAATCTCCAGTGATCCATCTATGGACTTGTGCAAGCATCTCGGAGCTGGAATATACGCTTTGATGAGTTGATCAAAGCATATAGTTTTATACAGAGTTGCGTTGAATCCTATATTTATGAGAAAGTGAGTGGGAGCACTACAACATTTTTGATATATATATATGTGAATGACATATTGCTGATCGGAAATAATGTAGAATTTTCTGGAAAGCATAAAGGAGTATTTGAAAGGAGTTTTTCAAAGAAAGACCTCGGTGAAGCTGCTTACATATTTAGCATCAAGATCTATAGAGATAGATCAAGAAGCTTGATAAGTTTTTTCAGTGAGTACATACCTTGACAAGTTTTTGAAGTAGTTCAAAATGGAACAGTCAAAGAAAGATTTCTTGCATGTGTTGCAAGGTGTGAAGTTGAGTAAGACTCAAAGCCCGACCACGGCAGAAAATAGAAAGAGAATGAAAGTCATTCCCTATATCTCAGCCATAGGTTCTATAAAGTATGTCATGCTGTGTACCAGACCTATTGTATACCCTGCCCTGAGTTTGGCAAGGAAGTACAATTTTGATCTAGGAGTAGGTCACTGGACAGCGGTCAAAAATTATCCTTAGAGGACTAAGGAAATATTTCTCGGTTATGGAGGTGATAAGGAGTTCATTGTAAAGAGTTACGTCGATGCAATCTTTGACACTATTCTGGATGACTCTAAGTCACAATCCAGATACATATTGAAAGTGGGAGCAATTAGCTAAAGTATCTCCATGCAGAGCATTGTAGACATAGAAATTTGCAAAATACAGATGGATCTGAATTTGACAGACCCGTTGACAAAACTTCTCTCACAAGCAAAACATTATCACACCTTAGTACTCTTTGAGTATTAATCACATGGCGACCTGAACTAGATTACTCACTCTAGTAAACCCTTTGAGTGTTGGTCACATGGCGATGTGAACTATGGGTGTTAATCACATGGTGATGTGAACTATTCGTGTTAAATCACATGGCGATGTGAACTAGATTATTGACACTGGTGCAAGTGGGAGAGTGAAGGAAATATGCCCTAGAGGCAATAATAAAGTTGTTATTTATATTTCCTTATATCATGATAAATGTTTATTATTCATGCTAGAATTATATTAACCAGACACTTAGTACATGTGTGGATACATAGACAAACAGAGTGTCACTAGTATGCCTCTACTTAACTAGCTCATTGAATCAAAGATGGTTAAGTTTCCTAGCCATAGACATGAGTTGTCATTTGATTAACAAACTCACATCATTAGAGAATGATGTGATTGACTTGACCCATTCCGTTAGCTTAGCATTTGATCATTTAGTATATTGCTATTGCTTTCTTCCTGACTTATACATGTTCCTATGACTATGAGATTATGCAACTCCCGAATACCGGAGGAACACTTTGTGTGCTACCAAACGTCACAACGTAACTGGGTGATTATAAAGGTGATCTACAGGTGTCTCCGATGGTACTTGTTGAGATGGCATAGATCGAGATTAGGATTTGCCACTCCGATTGTCGGAGAGGTATCTGTGGGCCCTCTCGGTAATGCACACCACTATAAGCCTTGCAAGCAATGCAACTAAAGAGTTAGTAGCGGGATGATGTATTACGGAAAAAGTAAAGAGACTTGCCGGTAACGAGATTAAACTATGTATTGAGATACCGAAGATCGAATCTCGGGAAAGTAACATACCGATGACAAAGGGAACAACGTATGTTGTTATGCAGTTTGACCGATAAAGATCTCCGTAGAATATGTAGGAGCCAATATGAGCATCCAGGATCCGCTATTGGTTATTGACCGGAGACGTGTCTCGGTCATGTCTACATAGTTCTCGAACCCGTAGGGTACGCACGCTTAACGCTCGGTGACGATCGGTATTATGAGTTTATGTGTTTTGATGTACCGAAGGTAGTTCGGAGTCCCGGATGATCACGGACATGACCAGGAGTCTCGAAATGGTCGAGACATAAAGATCGATATATTGAAAGCCTATATTTTGACATCGGAATAGTTCCGGGTGAAATCGGGATTTTACCGGAGTACCGGGAGGTTACCAGAACCCCTGGTAAGTATGTGGGCCTTATTGGGCCATAGTGGAGAGAGAGGAGACCAGGGCAGGCCGCGCGCCCCTCTCCCTCCAATCCGAATTGGACTAGGAGGGGGGCGGCGCCCCCCTTTCCTTCCTCCCTCTCTCTCCCTTCCTTCTCTCCTAGTCCAACTAGGGAAGGGGGGAATCCTACTCCCGGTGGGACTAGGACTCCTCCAGGGCGCGCCATAGGAGGGGCGGCCCTCCCCCCTCCTGTTGGGGAACGTTGCAGAAAATAAAAATTTTGTATGCTTCACTAAGATCAATCTATGGAGTCATCTAGCAACTAGAGATAGGAGTGCATCTACATACCCCTATAGATCGCGAGCGGAAGCGTTCAAGTGAACGGGGTTGAGGGAGTCGTACTCGTCGTGATCCAAATCACCGATGACCAAGTGCCGAATGGACGGCACCTCCGCGTTCAACACACGTACGATTGGGGAGAACGTCTCCTCCTTCTTGATCCAGCAAGGGGGAGGTAGAGGTTGATGGAGATCCAGCAGCACGATGGCATCATGGTGGAAGTAGAGGGATCCCGGCAGGGCTTCGCCAAGCGCAAGCGGGGAGGAGATGTGTTACGGAGGGAGAGGGAGGCGCCAAGAGCAAGGGTGCGGCTGCCCTCCCTCCCCCCCTCTTTGTATAGGGGCCTTGGGGGGCGCTGGCCCTAGGAGATGCAATCTCCAAGGGGGCGGCGGCCAAGGGGCGGCTTCCCCCCAAGCAAAGTGGGGCGCCCCCCCCCCCACCCCTAGGGTTTCCAACCCTAGGCGCAAGGGAGGCCCAAGGGGGACGCACCAGCCCACCAAGGGCTGGTTCCCCCTCCCACTTCAGCCCATGGGGCCCTCCAGGATAGGTGGCCCCACCCGATGGACCCCCGGGACCCTTCTCGTGGTCCCGGTACAATACCAATGACCCCCAAAACTTTCCCGATGGCTGAAACTGGACTTCCTATATATAAATCTTTACCTCCGAACCAATCCGAAACTCCTCGTGACGTCCGAGATCTCATCCGGGACTCCGAACAACTTTCGGGTTACTGCATACCAATATCTCTACAACCCTAGCATCACCGAACCTTAAGTGTGTAGACCCTACGGGTTTGGGAGACATGCAGACATGAACGAGACGACTCTCCGGTCAATAACCAACAGCGGGATCTGGATACCCATGTTGGCTCCCACATGCTCCTCGATGATCTCATCGGATGAACCACGATGTCGAGGATTCAAGTAATCCCGTATACAATTCCCTTTGTCAATCAGTACGTTACTTGCCCGAGATTCGATCATCGGTATCCCAATACCTCGTTCAATCTCGTTACCGGCGAGTCACTTTACTCGTACCATAATTCATGATCCCGTGACCAAACACTTGGTCACATTGAGCTCATTATGATGATGCATTACCGAGTGGGCCCAGAGATACCTCTCCATCATATGGAGTGACAAATCCCAGTCTCGATCCGTGTCAACCCAACAGATACTTTCGGGGATACCTGTAGTATACCTTTATAGTCACCCAGTTATGTTGTGACGTTTGGCACACCCAAAGCACTCCTACGGCATCCGGGAGTTACACGATCTCATGGTCTAAGGAAATGATACTTAACACTGGAAAAGCTTTAGCAAACTAACTACACGATCTTGTGCTAGGCTTAGGATTGGGTCTTGTCCATCACATCATTCTCCTAATGATGTGATCCCGTTATCAATGACATCTAATTTCCATAGTCAGGAAACCATGACTATCTGTTGATCAACGAGCTAGTCAACTAGAGGCTCAGTAGGGACATGTTGTGGTCTATGTATTCGCACATGTATTACGATTTCCGGATAACACAATTATAGCATGAACAATAGACAATTATCATGAACAAGGAAATATAATAAGAATCATTCTGTTATTGCGTCTAGGGCATATTTCCAACAGTCTCCCACTTGCACTAGAGTCAATAATCTAGTTACATTGTGATGAATCGAACACCCATAGAGTTCTGGTGTTGATCATGTTTTGCTTGCGGAGGAGGTTTAGTCAACGGATGAGGGAGTCCTGGATTAGGGGGTGTTCGGATAGCCGGACTATACCTTCAGCCGGACTCCAGGACTATGAAGATACAAGATTGAAGACTTCGTCCCGTGTCCGGAAGGATCTTTCCTTGGCGTGGAAGGCAAGCTAGGCGTGCGGATACTCAAGATCTCCTACCATTGTAACCGACTCTGTGTAACCCTAACCCTATCCGGTGTCTATATAAACCGGAGGGTTGTAGTCCGTAGGACAACCATCGTCATACACAATCATACCATAGGCTAGCTTCTAGGGTTTAGCCTCCTCGATCTCGTGGTAGATCTACTCTTGTACTACCCATATCATCAATATTAATCTAGCAGGAGTAGGGTTTTTACCTCCATCGAGAGGGCCCGAACCTGGGTAAAATAAAGTGTCCCTTGTCTCTTGTTACCATCCGACCTTGACGCACAGTTCGGGACCCCCTACCCGAGATCCGCCGGTTTTGACACCGACATTGGTGCTTTCATTGAGAGTTCCTCTGTGCCGTCACGATCAGGAAGGATGCCTCTTCCCGTCCTTAAAGACGGCGCCATTACAAAAGGAGCCTTGGCTGTCGGCCCAACTCTCCGGCTAGGTGGTTTTCTCGCAACCGCCTGTTCGGCTGTTGCGCCGACGGTGACCTCCCAGGTCATCGAAAGCAACCTCCACGTCGGCTCAGAACTCGCCGAGCAATTGGATCCGATGGAGCTCTCTTCTGTAAACGAGCTCCTGTATCGTATCGCCGCACTCGGTGTCGCTACAAATTACGACCAGGTTGGGCTTAAACCCGATCTAAGAGAAATTAACTCTCCCCAAGTCACCCACCACGTTGCCGTGGTGGAGACACAATGCGGCGACCCTTCATCTATCTTAAGGACTAGCTACGTCCGAATTCCCGAACCCTCCGTGCCGGATATCCGCGGAGGGGAGGATACAATCCAAGACCTGAACTTAAAATCAGGCAAATCGGATAACATCCAAGACTCCGGATCTCAGAATTCGGAAGTTCTTCGGCCTCCGAACAGTAAACTGGGCGAGGTCTCAGATTCAACGACACCCGCCCGCCCGATCTTAAGCGATCTTTCCCAAATCAGGCAAACGCCCGAAGAAACAGTACATCATTACTGGGCCAGATTCCTCCTGGTTATTTACAGGATAAAGGACTGCCGCGAGGGAGACGCAATTTCAATCTTTTGCAGTAACTGCACGGACAAGGGAATACTCAACGCCGTAAGTCGTCGTAATATTACACGCTTTGCTGACTTGGCATCCATAGTACAAAAATATTGTGCGATGGAAAGTGCTTGGAAAACCGAAATAAAATTTTGGGATAATCCGGCCTTGAATAGCAATCCCGTCCGAATTAAGAGGGCGCACCACAGTAAGGCGCCCGGACTAAATATCAAAAAATCAAAACCCTTTAGAGGGCATGGAACCGTACTGGAAAGGTGGCTAGATGGACCCTGCAAGATTCACAGTGCAGAGGACGCCACCCCAACTCACAGCCTAAGGGCATGTTGGATACTCCTGCAGGTGGCCAAAATTGGCGAGGACCTCCTAATTCCAGAGGTCGAAGGAAACCAGCCCGAGAATTTCAGTTCCGTTCTCACAGTCTTTGAGACTTTCGCATCAAATAACATGCGAAAAAGAACACTCCGCAGCCTCACTGAAGTCTATCAAGTAGCGACAATAAACCCATGGAGTAATACTGCTATCACCTTCAACGCGAGTGACGAACCTAAATTTCGAACAGCCAGAGCACCAGCCGCATTGGTCCTCAGTCCCATAGTGGACGGCTGTCGCCTCGCAAAGGTACTCATGGACGGAGGCAGCGGATTGAACCTCATTTAGGAGGAAACCCTCCAAAAGATGGAAATAGACTGGAACCGCATTGAGTGAAGCAGCACAACCTTTAGAGGAATAATCCCCAGTCAGAAAGTGCGCTGCACCGGAAAGATCACACTAGATGTGGTATTCGGCACGCCGGATAATTACAGGTCCGAACAGATCACGTTCCAAGTGGCCCCGTTCAAAAGCGGATATCACGCTATACTAGGACGGGAGGCTTTCACAGTTTTCCAAACTATACCCCATTACGGGTACATGAAGCTTAAGATGCCTGGGCCAAACGGAATTATCACTCTCGCTAGTGGTCCGGACATAGCACTCCGCGCCGAGAGCAAGACAGCCGCATTGGCCCTCGAGGCACTATCCGAAACCTTAGCGGCCGAAGAACTGACTGCGCTGCGATCCACGGTCAATAGGGATGATGTGATACTCGATAAGAGATCCAAATCCACATCCTTCAAACCAGCGAACGAAATAGTCAAATTCCAGGTCCACCCAACGGACCCCAATAAAACAGCCTCCATCGGGGCAAGACTGAACCCTGATGTAGGCACCGCAATGCGAGAGTTCTTACGAGAGAACTGGGACATTTTCGCTTGGCACCCTTCAGACATGCCAGGAATCCCACGCAGGTTGGCCAAACACAGCCTAAATATCCAGAAAGGATTCAAACTTGTCAAACAAGCCCTTCGGCGTTTCTCCGAACCAAAGAGACAGGCTATGGGAGAGGAGCTAGCCAAGTTATTGGAGGCCGGATTCATTAGAGACATAAAACACCCGGACTGGCTAGCAAACCTGGTGATGGTACCAAAGAAGGACAAATCCTGGCGCCTGTGTGTTGATTTCAAAGACCTTAATAAGGCTTGCCCAATGGATCATTTCCCCCTCCCTCGAATAGATCAAATCATCGATGCCACTGGAGGACACGATTCGCTGTGCTTCCTCGACGCATACTCCGGTTACCATCAAATCAAGATGGCAGAATCAGACCAAGCCGCAACAGCATTCATCACACCATACGGCCCATTCTGCTTTAACACAATGCCCTTTGGGCTAAAAAACGCCGGCGCAACATATCAGCACATGATTCAAACATGCCTGGCAAACCAGATCGGCAAAACAGTGGAGGCGTATGTAGATGATGTGTTCATTAAATCAAGACATGTCGAATCTCTAGTAGACGACTTGAGGCTTACATTCGACAACCTCTGAAAATACGACATTAAGCTCAATCCGGAAAAATGCGTTTTCGGCTTTCCAACCGGAAAGCTCCTGGGCTTCATTGTATCCGGTAGAGGAATTGAAGCAAATCCAGCTAAAATCCGAGCTTTGTCACAATTGGATGTCCCAAAAGACCTCAAACAAATACAGAAACTCACCGGATGCGTGGCGGCTTTAAGCCGCTTTATCTCCCGCCTGGGAGAAAAGGCATTGCCCCTTTACCACCTCCTTAGGCGCACCGAACACTTCGAGTGGACAGAGGCTGCCACGGCCGGACTCGAGGAAATAAAGGCCATCTTAGCAACAAACCCAGTCCTGGCCGCGCCGAACACTGGCGAACCCATGCTATTGTACATTGCCGCAACTCATCAAGTTGTTAGCGAAGTACTCGTCGTCGAGCGGGCAACGGACGGACACAAACTCCCCTTCAAAGGCCGGTTTACTACGTGTCCACTGTCCTCACACCATGCAAATCACGGTACCCGCATTACCAAAAGATTGCATACGCGGTGTTTATGTCATCCCGGAAGCTACGACACTACTTTCAAGAGTGTTCTATAACAGTAGCCTCGGAAGTACCACTCAACGATATTATCAACAACCGCGATGCAATGGGTCGGATAGCAAAATGGGCCATAGAGCTCCTCCCGTTTGACATAACCTACAAACCACGGCGAGCCATTAAATCGCAAGTCCTAGCCGACTTCGTCGCCGAATGGACAGAGGCCGAACTCCTAAAGAGTACGGCACATATTCAAACTGGATCATGCATTTCGACGGCTCCAAAATGTTGGCCGGACTAGGGGCTGGCGTCATTTTGACATCCCCTATAGGAGACACAGTCCAATATGTACTTTAAATTATGTACACGGACTCCAACAATGCAGCCGAATACGAGGCCCTTCTACATGGTCTCCGGATGGCAGTATCCATGGGCATTCAACGCCTGGAAGTACGCGGGGACTCAAACCTCGCGATATCCCAAATAAATGGCGACTTCGACGCCAAAGCCCCAAAAATGGCAACTTATCGCAATGCCGTTCTAAAAATGTCAGTTCGTTTCGAGGGACTGGAGTTTCACCATATAGCCCGAGAAAATAATCAGGCAGCGGACGTCCTGGCACGCATCGGAGCAAAATGAGATGCAGTCCCCCACAACATCTTCTTAGAAAGATTATTCAAGCCATCTGTAGCATGGGAGGGGGAACCCTCGGATAACAGTCCGGACACAACCGCACAACCCGACGCCGAACAATCCGACATAATCGGAGGCCCTGCCACCGAAATCACACCTTCAGCCCACGAAATAATGGCGGTCATCGCCCCATGGACAGAACCATTCCTAGCCTACCTTACTAGGCAGGAACTCCTAGAGGACCAAAACAAGGCACGCTGCATAGTGCGGCGATCTAAATCCTATAAAGTCCACGAGGGAGAGCTATATAAGAAAAGCACAACAGGAGTCCTTCAAAGGTGTATCTCCGAAGAGGAAGGGCAGAGTCTGTTGGCTGAAATTCATGCCGGACTCGGTGGCCACCACGCCGCAGCTCGGTCCCTTGTAAGCAAGGCTTTCCGTACGGGCTTTTATTGGCCGACGGCCCGAGCAGACGCTCATGACTTAGTCAAACGATGCGTCGGTTACCGGCTCTTTGCAAACCAAAGCCATATGCCGCCCAACGCCCTCCGAACTATCCCCATCACCTGGCCTTTTGCGGTCTGGGGGCTTGATATGGTGGGACCCCTTAAAGGTGGAACCCATAAGAAAAAATACTTATTGGTCATGGTGGATAAATTCACCAAATGGATAGAAGCCAAGCCTGTTAAGACGGTCGAATCCGGACCTGTGACGGACTTCATATCCGGGGTCGTACACCGTTATGGTGTCCCTCACAGCATCATCACCGATAACGGCACAAACTTCACCTCCGATGAAGTAAAGCTGTGGTGCAAAAACATGGGCATTAAGCTCGACTATGCTTCTGTCTATCACCCACAAACTAACGGTCAGGTCGAATGTGCAAATGGTCTCATCATGGGCGGCATTAAACCCAGACTAGTGCGCTCCCTCAAGGAATCTAATACGCACTGGGTGGAGGAGCTCGACTCCGTACTCTGGGGGCTGCGAACCATGCCGAATCGTACGATCGGATTCACAGCATTCTTTTTGGTGTACGGCGCATAGGCAGTTCTGCCCTGCGACATAATTCATGACTCACCTCGAGTGTGCATGTACGAAGAAAGAGAAGCCGAGCTTGATCGGCAGGACAACCTGGACGCCTTAGAGGAGGAGTGCGACGTGGCTAAAGCCCGTTCCGCATTTTATCAACAGCAGGCTCGAAGATATCAAAGCAGAGAAGTACGGGCCAAAAATTACAATGTTGGCGAACTAGTTCTATGCCTGCCGGATAAGAAAAAGGACAAACTCAAGCCCAAATGGGAAGGTCCCTTCATAATTGACCAAGTCCTGACTGGTGGAGCGTACTGCCTGCGAGATGCGTTGGATAACCAACTCGAGCCGAACCCATGGAATGCCGCACGTCTCCGAAGATTCTATGCCTAGCGCCGAACTCTGGGTTTGTCTCCTTCCTCTGTCCATTTTCATATATATTTTTCTGTTTTTATTTGTCTCCTCCCACTCTTTCCTATTATAGCCCTTAAAGGCTCATCATGTGACGCGCTACCCGCGCTCCTTAAACCTGGGGGCTTCTTTAACAGAAGCTTGTTTATATGGGTTTCACGCCCAACGCATGCGTCAGACTTCCGCATGCACCTTTTCTTCACCATTATATTCATCAATATGACTTAAGTTTTGGCCAAGCTGGGTTGCCTGGCTCCTGTGCTTACCCCTACGTTCCCGATTGTTCGGCTAGGCGGTAAAGGGAGCACCTCTGCGATTGCTACTGCCGGATAAGCCAGATGTGTACCTCAGACTGGGTGAAGCCGAAAGCTAGCGTTCTTAAGGGAATATTCGGTCGGTGAACTAAAGATGAACCTTTTTACTTATACATGCCCCCAGATGTTTTCCTGCATTTGCAGTCCGGACGTGCACTTCAGGGCACGCCACCCCAGCGAATGGAACCCTTAACGGAACTATTCTCTCTGGAAGATGTTTCTTACTAACCATGTAATATAACATAACTAGTTGGGCACTTGTCTGATAAAGCACTAATGACCCCTACGCCTGGTCTCCATGCATACCTCGGTTCTTATATAACTGTTATGGTATTCGGACACACTCTGGACCGTCAGGTCCTGAGGTCGAAGCGAAAAGGTCGGCAACGACAAACGATCTACAATCCGGCTAGAAGGCATTACACATGTCAATTATAAATTACATAGTCATCCTGACTGATTAAATTCCTCCTCTATACCATCTAACAGGCTGTCTAATTTACAGTCCTGCTGGGAATACTTTGCGGCCAGTTCTACCTGGCCATACACTAAGCTCACAGGGATCTCCTTCCCGTCAGGCCCCACCGGTCCGACCTCGGCCATGTGATTGGGGTCAGACTTCGTAAAGAGGGTCTTCACCATGGCCCAGGCCTCCCTAGCGCCCTGCCGGCAGGCCGATATCTTCCACAACCGGAAGCGCCGCCGAGCTCCCTTCAACTTCTCCGCAAGTTCTCCAAGGCCCTCAGGCATGGAGTGGGCAGGCCACAAGGCTTGGGCAATACCTCGCATCGCCTGCCGAACTCGTTCGTGCAGTTGCGAGAGTTCGGGAAGAAGATCGCCCGTTGAATCGGGCATCTCCTCTGCAGGACGACCTGTCAGCATACCTACAGGCATAACTCTGTTAGTCGTCTTCCTCGCCGAACTCCTTTTTCAAGAGTTCGCTTAAGCACTTACTAAAAATGCCGCGTCGAAGTCGCTGATTCTCCTTATTGAAGTCCGACAGCTGGCCACGAACATCTTTTAGTTCAACATCCAGCCTGGTGTTGGCATCCTGGAGATCATTCTTCTCCCGCCTCACCTTTGTTAGCACGCTTTCACCAGCCTTTAACCGGCATAAAAGTTGTTGCCTGTCCGGATCGAGCCCGGCGCCATCTGCAATACCATTTGTCATATTGGCACTTAAATCCACACAATACTAAATATTCTGGTGTATTCTTTACCTGCAGGGGTCTCTTTAGACCCCCCCCCTGCTGTCGTTAGTGCGCCTCTAGTTGGGCCCTGCACCTTTCCAGCTCCTGGGACAGCGCGGTGTTCTTCTCGGTAAGAAACTTCATGTTATATGATTCTCGAATCAGTTATTTCCACTGCTTCAAGTCTCGGGGGCTACTGGCATATCTATATTTACCAAAATTTTCTTACCTGTATGTCTTTTACATACTGCTCCGTGGCTCTGGCTAAACCATTTTGAGTGGCACGGAGGTACGTGTCTCCTGAATTGAAGGCATTTAAAGCCTCCTGGGAGAAACAAGCGTCACGAAGAGTTGTCCGGCGACGCCTGTGGTTCATGGCACTCTCCACCTCGGAATGGGTGGCAGACAGCCTGTCTGCATCCTCTGATGGAGGAGTGTCCGATGCATGCCTTGCGTGGGCCTCTGCTTCTGGGCCGGGCATTGGAGTCTGGCTGGTGGAGGCGCGGTTGGCAACCTCTCCGGATATAGTCCGGCGAGGTCTCTTCGTCCTGAAGATAGCATGAATGTTAATATACCCTGGAGGAGTAAAACACCAGGGAAAAAGAGAGGATACGCCATACCTTTGCTCTGGCACCTCAGTCCGGACTACGTTCCTCTTTGCCCCACGGGGCCCTGCGGCCCCCCACCGGCTAGCTGCAGCGGGGTCGGCTTCCCGCCTCGGGAATCTCCCCTACAAAGCACGGTTGCTGTCAGAACAACCAAACCCGTGAAAACGGAACCCCTCTTAAGGGGGTAAAGCTCCGGTATTTGTCACCTGGGAGGCCGGGATTAACCCTGGGTAATCAGCTATAATAGCTACCAAGGTATCGTCCTTGCTTAGCTGATAAAACACTCCGTCGATAAACTCCACCACTAAGTCCGGATCCTCTTCGGAGTCCGGATCGAGGGACCATTCTGGGTCCTCTGGCTGTGGAGGACGGTTGTTTATGTTTTTTCCTCCTGACGCAGGTCCTGCGTTGAAGTCGTTAGACTGCCTATTTAATCATGGGAATGTAAAATGAACAGGGAAGCACGACTGTCCGCTTACCCAATTCGGAGGACTATACATGGAAAATTCGCCCTGCGGGTCGACGCGGAGGAATTCCTCTTCTTCTCCCTTGTATAAAGATGATAAGATCTTCATTAGAGCGGCAGGCGAGTCCGGCCCTTTACGGCCGTAACGGTTGGCGTCATCTTCCCCGTTGAAATCCCACATGGGGTGGCTTCTGTATTGGAGCGGCTGCACCCCCCGCATAATGCATATGGCCATGACTTTAATCATGGTTAGTCCGGAATGAGCCAATAGCTTAATCCGGCCCATTAAGTAAAGGACGTCTCTATCATTCTCTCTCTGAGAGCTCCGAGGGCGCCAGCTCAGGCGTTTCTTCAGGGGAGCGTTGTTAAACTCAGGGAGACCGGCCCGGATAGGGTCCAACAGGGGGATGTCGTCTATGTAAAACCATTCTGAAGGCCAGTCCTCGGACGCCTTCTTCGGGGTTCCGGACGGATATCCGGTCCCGGCGATGCGCCATACTTCGGCTCCGCCCACTTGATATATGGACCCCTCTTGGGAACGGGGCACCAGGCAGAATATCTTCTTCCACAGCGCGAAATGAGCCTCGACGCCTCAAAATAGCTCGCAAAGAGCAACGAAGCCCACGATGTGTAACACGGAGCCGGGCGTAAGGTGGTGCAGCTAGAGGCCGTAGAACTCTAGAAGCCCGCGGAGAAAGGGATGAATTGGAAATCCCAGTCCCCTTATTAGATAAGGGACCAGGCACACCTGCTCCCCTTTAGAGGGACTAGGTGAGTTCCCCGCTTGTTTTCCGCCTTGATAAGTGGTGAGTCCGGCTCGGACCGAGACCATATAGGCTTGAGGGAGAAATCCCTTGGCTTGGAGCGACACTAATTTGCTATGCGGGATGGAACAACTCTCCCAGTCTCCAGGGATAGGACTGGAAGGGCGAGAGGAGGGGCTACGGCGGCTGGCCATGTTAGAATGGATCTTTGCTGGAGACGCTCTGATGATTTCTCGCAGAAGGGGAAGGTGTGATTTGGATCTGAATCCTCATCTTGTTAAATAGGCGGCTCGTTTATACGGCTAGGGGCTTGGATGTAAAACTACCCCGGCTTTTCGCATTCGTTTGACACGTGGAAGGCGGCCATTATTGGGCGTGAAAGCCAAGGAGCGCTGCATTATAAAAATCGGACGTTATACCCGCAGGTACACAAAGTTTGAAGGAGAACCGGCCTTGCAATGCCGAAGACAATCTGCGCGCCGGACTCATCGTCATTGAAGCCTGGTTTGGGGGCTACTGAGGGAGTCCTGGATTATGGGGTGTTCGGATAGCCGGACTATACCTTCAGCCGGACTCCAGGACTATGAAGATACAAGATTGAAGACTTCATCCCGTGTCCAGAAGGATCTTTCCTTGGCGTGGAAGGCAAGCTAGGTGTGCGGATATTCAAGATCTCCTACCATTGTAACCGACTCTGTGTAACCCTAACCCTATCTGGTGTCTATATAAACCGGAGGGTTGTAGTCCGTAGGACTACCATCGTCATACACAATCATACCATAGGCTAGCTTCTAGGGTTTAGCCTCCTCGATCTCGTGGTAGATCTACTCTTGTACTACCCATATCATCAATATTAATCTAGCAGGAGTAGGGTTTTACCTCCATCGAGAGGGCCCGAACCTAGGTAAAATAAAGTGTCCCTTGTCTCCTATTACCATCCGACCTTGACGCACAGTTCGGGACCCCCTACCCGAGATCCGCCGGTTTTGACACCGACAATGGATCTACGACATTCAGATCCGTATGTACTTTGCAAATATCTATATCTCCATTTTGAACATTTTCACGAATGGAGTTGAAGCGACGCTTGATGTGCCTGGTCTTCTTATGAAACCTGGGCTCCTTGGCAAGTGCAATAGCTCCAGTGTTGTCACAAAAGAGAGCAATCAGCCCCGATGCATTGGGTATGACTCCTAGGTCGGTGATGAACTCCTTCATCCAGATTGCTTCATGCGCTGCCTCTAAGGCTGCCATGTACTCCGCTTCACATGTAGATCCTGCCACGACGCTTTGCTTGCAACTGCACCAGCTTACTGCCCCACCATTCAAAATGTACACATATCCGGTTTGTGACTTAGAGTCATCTGGATCTGTGTCGAAGCTAGCGTCGACGTAACCCTTTACGACGAGCTCTTCATCACCTCCATAAACGAGAAACATATCCTTAGTCCTTTTCAGGTACTTCAGGATGTCCTTGACCGATGTCCAGTGTTCCATGCCGGGATTACTTTGGTACCTTCCTACCAAACTTACGGCATGGCTTACATCAGGTCTGGTACACAGCATGGCATACATGATAGACCCTATGGCTGAGGCATAGGGGATGACACTCATCTTTTCTCTATCTTCTGCTATGGTCGGACATTGAGCTGAGCTCAATTTCACACCTTGCAACATAGGCAAGAACCCCTTCTTGGACTGATCCATATTGAACTTCTTCATTATCTTATCAAGGTATGTGCTTTGTGAAAGACCTATGAGGCGTCTCGATCTATCTCTATAGATCTTGATGCCTAATATGTAAGCAGCTTCTCCAAGGTCCTTCATTGAAAAACACTTATTCAAATAGGCATTAATGTTGTCCAAAAGTTATGTATCATTTCCCATCAAGAGTATGTCATCTACATATAATATGGGAAATGCTACAGAGCTCCCACTCACTTTCTTGTAAACGCAGGCTTCTCCATAAGTCTGCATAAACCCAAACGCTTTGATCATTTCATTAAAGCGAATGTTCCAACTCCGAGATGCTTGCACCAGCCCATAAATGGAGCGCTGGAGCTTGCATACTTTGTTAGCATTCTTAGGATCGACAAAACCTTCCGGCTACATCATATACAATTCTTCCTTAAGAAAGCCGTTGAGGAAAGCCGTTTTGACGTCCATTTGCCATATCTCATAATCATAGTATGCGACAATTGCTGACATGATTCGGACGGACTTCAGCTTCGCTACGGGTGAGAAGGTCTCATCGTAGTCAATCCCTTGAACTTGTCGATAACCCTTAGCGACAAGTCGAGCCTTATAGATGGTGACATTACCATCCGCGTCCGTCTTCTTCTTAAAGATCCATTTATTCTCTATCGCTCGCCTTTCATCGGGCAAGTCTGTCAAAGTCCATACTTTATTTTCATACATGGATCCTATCTCGGATTGCATGGCTTCAAGCCATTTGTTGGAATCTGGACCCGCCATTTCTTCTTCATAGTTCGAAGGTTCACCGTTGTCTAACAACATGATTTCTAGGACAGGGTTGCCGTACCACTCTGGTGCGGAACGTGTCCTTGTGGACCTACGAAGTTCATTAGCAACTTGATCTGAAGTTTCATGATCATCATCATTAACCTCCTCTCTAGTCGGTGTAGGCACCACAGAAACATTTTCTTGAGCTGCGCTACTCTCCGGTTCAAGAGGCAATACTTCATCAAGTTCCACTTTCCTCCCACATACTTCTTTCGAGAGAAACTCTTTCTCCAGAAAGGACCTGTTCTTGGAAACAAAGATCTTGCCTTCGGATCTGAGGTAGAAAGTATACCCAATGGTTTCCTTAGGGTATCCTATGAAGACGCATTTTTCCAACTTGGGTTCGAGCTTTTCAGGTTGAACTTTCTTGACATAAGCATGGCATCCCCAAACTTTTAGAAACGACAGCTTAGGTTTCTTCCCAAACCATAATTCATACGGTGTCGTCTCAAGGGATTTAGACGGTGCCCTATTTAAAGTGAATGTAGCTCTCTAGAGCGTATCCCCAAAATGATAGCGGTAAATCAGTGAGTGACATCATAGATCGCACCATATCCAATAGAGTGCGATTACGATGTTCGGACACACCGTTACGCTGAGGTGTTCCAGGCGGCATGAGTTGTGAAACGATTCCACGTTTCCTTAAGTGCGTGCTGATGAAGCTATGTACCTAGGGTAGGGTCATGGACCTGTCCAAACTACCCTCCCCAAGGACATCCCTAGAAGAAATCACCTTTCAATCGACTTGGAGGTGATCCACTCGACGAACTTGAAGACACTCGACCATGAAGACTACCACTCGACCAAGATCTGCCCACTCGAAGACCAGGAGATCTAAAGTCACTCCACTCGCTAACGTACGGGCATTAAGTGGCTTTTATGGTCATCATAGCACTTTATTAGTGGCGTTACCAGTAACGCCCGACCTTAATGTACCTTAAACCCTGCATAACTGAGGGCCGAAGGGGTCTGGCGAACTCTATATAAGCCACTCCCCTCCTCAGTGTAAAGGGTTCGCACCCCTGTAATTCATACACACATAATCCAGTCGACCGCCTCCGGGCTCCGAGACGTAGGGGTATTATTTCCTCCGAGAAGGGCCTGAACTCGTAAACCTCGTGTGTCTACAACTACTCCATAGCTAGGATCTTGCCTCTCCAAACTTACCCCCCTACACTACCATCAGACTTAGAACCACAACACGTACCAAATTCGTAACTTAAATATTCTCCCCCACGATCTGATCGTAAGAATTTTATCTTTCGGTCACGTTGATTCTCTACCTCATTCTGAAATTCCTTGAACTTTTCAAAGGTCTCAGACTTGTGTTTCATCAGATAGACATACCCATATCTACTTAAGTCATCAGTGAGAGTGAGAACATAACGATAGCCACCGCGAGCCTCAACGCTCATTGGACCGCACACATCAGTATGTATAATTTCCAATAAGTTGGTTGCTCGCTCCATTGTTTCGGAGAACGGAGTCTTGGTCATTTTACCCATGAGGCATGGTTCGCATGTGTCAAATGATTCGAAATCAAGAGACTCCAAAAGTCCATCCGTATGGAGCTTCTTCATGCGTTTGACACCTATGTGACCAAGGCGGCAGTGCCACAAGTATGTGGGACTATCATTATCAACCTTACATCTTTTGGTATTCACACTATGAATATGTGTAACATCACGTTCGAGATTCAATAAGAATAAACCATTGACCAGCGGGGCATGACCATAAAACATGTCTCTCATATAAATAGAACAACCATTATTCTCAGATTTAAATGAGTAGCCATCTCGCATTAAACGAGATCCAGATACAATGTTCATGCTCAAAGCTGGTACTAAATAACAATTATTGAGGTTTAAAACTAATCCCGTGGGTAAATGTAGAGGTAGCGTGCCGACGGCGATCACATCGACCTTGGAACCATTCCCAACGCGCATCATCACCTCATCCTTCGCCAGTCTCCGCTTATTTCGCAGCTCCTGTTTTGAGTTACAAATATGAGCAACCGCACCGGTATCAAATACCTAGGAGCTACTACGAGCGCTGGTTAGGTACACGTCAATAACATGTATATCACATATACCTTTGGTATTGCCGGCCTTCTTATCCGCTAACTACTTGGGGCAGTTCCGCTTCTAGTGACCGTTTCCCTTGCAATAAAAGCACTCAGTCTCAGGCTTGGGTCCATGCTTTGGCTTCTTCCCGGCAACTGGCTTACCGGGCACGACAACTCCCTTGCCGTCCTTCTTGAAGTTCTTCTTACCCTTGCCTTTCTTGAACTTAGTGGTTTTATTCACCATCAACACTTGATGTTCCTTTTTGATCTCCACCTCCGCTAATTTCAGCATTGAATATACCTCAGGAATGGTCTTTTCCATCCCCTACATATTGAAGTTCATCACAAAGCTCTTGTAGCTAGGTGGGAGCGACTGAAGGATTCTATCAACGACCGCGTCATCCGGGAGATTAACTCCCAGCTGAGATAAGCGGTTGTGCAACCCAGACATTTTGAGTATGTGCTCGCTGACATAACTATTCTCCTCCATCTTACAACTATAGAACTTGCCGGAGACTTCATATCTCTCGACCCGGGCATGAGCTTGGAAAACCATTTTCAGCTCTTGGAACATCTCATATGCTCTGTGCTGCTCAAAACGCTTTTGGAGCCCCGGTTCTAAGCTGTAAAGCATGCCGCACTGAACCAGGGAGTAATCATCACTACGCGACTGCCAGGCATTCATAACGTCTTGAGTTGCTGGGAAACCAGGTGCTTCACCTAGCGGTGCATCAAGGATATATGCTTTCTTGGCAGCTATGAGGATAATTCTCAGGTTACGGACCTAGTCCCTGTAGTTGCTGCCATCGTCTTTCAGCTTGGTTTTCTCTAGGAACGCGTTGAAGTTGAGGGCAACATTAGCGTGGGCCATTTGATCTACAAGACATATTGCAAAGTTTTAGAATATGTTCATGATAATTAAGGTCATCTAATCAAATTGATTAATGAACTCCCACTCAGATAGACATCCCACTAGTCATCTAAGTGATACATGATCCGAGTCAACTAGGCCGTGTCCGATCATCACGTGAGACGGACTAGTCATCATCGGTGAACATCTTCATGTTGATCGTATCTTCTATACGACTCATGTTCAACCTTTCGGTCTTCCGTGTTCCGAGGCCATGTATGTACATGCTAGGCTCAACCTAAGTGTATTGCGTGTGTAAATCTGGCTTACACCCGTTGTATGTGAACGTTAGAACCTATCACACCCGATCATCACGTGGTGCTTCGGAACAACGAACCTTAGCAACGGTGCACAGTTAGGGGGAACACAATTCTTGATATTTTAATGAGGGATCATCTTATTTATGCTACCGTCGTTCTAAGCAAATAAGATGTAAAAACATGATAAACATCACATGCAATCAAATAGTGACATGATATGGCCAATATCATTTTGCTCCTTTTGATCTCCATCTTCGGGGCGCCATGATCATCATCGTCACCGGCTTGACACCATGATCTCCATCATCATGATCCTTGTCATCGTGTCTTCATGAAGTTGTCTCGTCTACTATTACTTCTACTACTATGGCTAACGGTTTAGCAATAAAGTAAAGTAATTACATGACGTTTATGTTGACACGCAGGTCATAAATAAATTAAGACAACTCCTATGGCTCCTGCCGGTTGTCATACTCATCGACATGCAAGTCGTGATTCCTATTACAAGAACATGATCAATCTCATACATCACATATATCATTCATCACATCCTTTTGGCCATATCACATCACACGGCATATGCTGCAAAAACAAGTTAGACGTCCTCTAATTGTTGTTGCAAATTTTTACGTGGCTGCTATAGGTTTCTTAGCAAGAACATTTCTTACCTACGCCAAAACTACAACGTGATATGACAATTTCTATTTACCCTTCATAAGGACCCTTTTCATCGAATCCCATCCGACTAAAGTAGGAGAGACAGACACTCGCTAGCCACCTTATGCAACTAGTGCATGTCATTCGGTGGAACCTGTCTCACGTAAGTGTACGTGTAAGGTCGGTCCGTGCCGCTTCATCCCACGATGCCGCCGGATCAAGATAAGACTAGTAACGGCAAGTAAATTGACAAAATCGACGCCCACAACAACTTGTGTTCTACTCGTGCATAGAAACTACGCATAGACCTAGCTCATGATGCCATTGTTGGGGAACGTTGCAGAAAATAAAATTTTTGTACGCTTCACCAAGATCAATCTATGGAGTCATCTAGCAACGAGAGAGAGGAGTGCATCTACATACCCTTGTAGATCGCGAGCGGAAGCATTCAAGTGAACGGGGTTGAGGGAGTCGTACTCGTCGTGATCCAAATCACCGATGACCAAGTGCCCAAGGGACGGCACCTCCGCGTTCAACACACGTACGGTTGGGGAAGACGTCTCCTCCTTCTTGATCCAGCAAGGGGGAGGGAGAGGTTGATGGAGATCCAGCAGCACGACGGCGTGGTGGTGGAAGTAGCGGGATCCCGACAGGGCTTCGCCAAGCGCAAGCGGGGAGGAGATGTGTTACGGAGGGAGAGGGAGGCGCCAAGAGCAAGGGTGCGGCTGCCCTCCCTCCCCCCTCTTTATATAGGGGCCTTGGGGGTGCCGGCCCTAGGAGATGCATAAGAGGCGGCCAAGGGGTGGCTTCCCCCCACCAAGCCAAGTGGGGCGCCCCCCCCCCACCCCTAGGGTTTCCAACCCTTGGCGCAAAGGAGGCCCAAGGGGGGCGCACCAGCCCACTAGGGGCTGGTTCCCCCTCCCACTTCAGCCCATGGGGCCCTCCGGGATAGGTGGCCCCACCCGGTGGACCCCCAGGACCCTTCTGGTGGTCCGGGTACAATACCGATGACCCCCAAAACTTTCCCGATGGCCGAAACAGGACTTCCTATATATAAATCTTTAGCTCGGGACCAATCCGGAACTCCTCGTGATGTCCGGGATCTCATCCAAGACTCCGAACAACTTTCTGGTTACCGCATACTAATATCTCTACAACCCTAGCGTCACCGAACCATAAGTGTGTAGACCCTACGGGTTCGGGAGACATGCAGACATGACCGAGACCACTCTCCGGTCAATAACCAACAGTGGGATCTGGATACCCATGTTGGCTCCCACATGCTCCTCGATGATCTCATCGGATGAACCATGATGTCGAGGATTCAAGTAATCCCGTATACAATTCCCTTTGTCAATCAGTACGTTACTTGCCCGAGATTCGATCGTCGGTATCCCAATACCTCGTTCAATCTCGTTACCGGCGAATCACTTTACTCGTACTGTAATGCATGATCCCGTGACCAAACACTTGGTCACGTTGAGCTCATTATGATGATGCATTACTGAGTGGGCCCAGAGATACCTCTCCATCATACGGAGTGACAAATCCCAGTCTCGATCCGTATCAACCCAACAGATACTTTCGGGGATACCTGTAGTATACCTTTATAGTCACCCAGTTACGTTGTGACGTTTGGCACACCCAAAGCACTCCTGCGGCATCCAGGAGTAACACGATCTCGTGGTCTAAGGAAATGATACTTAACATTGGAAAAGCTTTAGCAAACGAACTACACGATCTTGTGCTAGGCTTAGGATTGGGTCTTGTCCATCACATCATTCTCCTAATGATGTGATCCTATTATCAATGACATCTAATGTCCATAGTCAGGAAACCATGACTATCTGTTGATCAACGAGCTAGTCAACTAGAGGCTCACTAGGGACATGTTGTGGTCTATGTATTCACACATGTATTACGATTTCCGGATAACACAATTATAGCATGAACAATAGACAATTATCATGTACAAGGAAATATAATAATAATCATTTTATTATTGCCTCTAGGGCATATTTCCAACACCTCCTCCACTCCTTTGTATATGTGGCCAGGGGGCACCCCATAGACACACAAGTTGATCATTGATCTTTTAGCCGTGTGTGGTGCCCCCCTCCACCAAAATCCACCTCGGCCATATCGTAGCGGTGCTTAGGTGAAGCCCTGCGTCGGTAGCATCATCATCACCGTCATCACGCTGTCGTGATGACGGAACTCTCCCTCGAAGCTCTGCTGGATCGTGAGTTCGTGGGACGTCACCGAGCTGAACATGTGCTGAACTCGGAGGTGCCGTGTGTTCGTTACTTGGATCGGTCGGACTGTGAAGACGTACGAATACATCAACCGCGTTGTCATAACGCTTCCGCTTACGGTCTATGAGGGTACGTAGACAACACTCTCCCCCTCGTTGCTATGCATCACCATGATCTTGCGTGTGCGTAGGATTTTTTTTTGAAATTACTACATTCCCCAACATGAACACAAGAGATGAACTAGGGTTTGAGAGGAGATGGTGTTGTTGAAGATGTTGATAGAGATTTCCCTCCCCAATATGGGAGAGTTGTTGGTGATGATGATGATGAGTTCCCCCTCCGGGAGGGAAGTTTCGCCTCCGAGAGGGATGTTCCCCGGGTGGAATTGCTCCGCCGGAGGGCAAAAGTGCTCCTTCCCAAGTTCTGCCTCGAGACAGTGACACTTCGTCCCGAAAGTCCCCTCCTTATTTTTTTTTCTAAGTCAAAATGACATATATACCAGAAGAGGGGCACCCGAGGTGGGCCGAGTAGGGCACAACCCACCAGGGCGCGCCTAGGCTCCCTGGCGTGCCCAGGTGGGTTGTGCCCACCTGGTGGGCCTCCTCTGGTACTGATTGGCTCCAATATTTCTTATATATTCCATAAAAATCTCCGTGAAGTTTCAACTCATTTGGAGTTGTGCAGAATAGGTAGCCTGACGTAGCTTTTTCAGGTCCAGAATTTCAGCTGCCGGTATTCTCCCTCTTTGTGGGACCCTTGCATATTATGAGAGAAAAGGCATTAGAATTACTCCAAAAGCATTATTATACATAAAAACATTAGAAATAACAGTAGGAAAACATGATGCAAAATGGACGTATCAAGGACAAGTTTAGAGATGCTCATGTTGACACCAGATTAGAGAATAGCTTTCAGCCCAACTAAGATGGTCTCGGATGGAAAAAGTTTCAACATGAAAGTTCTTCATCTCGTCGAAATGGTTGATTTTTATATAAAATTCGTCTTAATCCGAGGTTGCATGCAAAATTTAGAGCCAAAATGCGCGGCTGCATCAGGATGGCCGGACACTCCGAGGATAATCATCCATGTTTTGGATTTCTCTGAGGATGGCCGGACTCTCCGGGGATGTTTGTCCGGGTTTTGGATTTCTCTGCCGCAGACCTCGGAAAACAGCCAAAAAAACCATCATAATCGCATCTGATAAAAAACGTTCAACGTAAAAGTTGGTCGCCTCGTCAAAACGGTCAAGATTGCTTTTGGACTCGTTTCCATCCGAGGTCGTTTACTGCCTCAAACATGGCCCACTAGGTGCGGCCAGGTTGTAAACCAAACAGTTTTGAGAAGTTCAAATTTCGAGTTGGACCCAAACTAGGGTTATGAACATGAATTCTAACCTTTCCTTGCACGGGAAGTCCATCCGCCCCTTATAAACCTAAGGGGTGACGGCCGATTGAACAACACACAATCGAACAAACACATCTACCACTTTTTATCTTTTATCTTTTCTTCTTAACCCTAGTTCTTCTTCTTCTGGTTCCTCGCTCGTTCTTCGTTTGCAGGGCAGCGATCCACAAGGCCCTAAGGGTGATCAGGTCGACCTAGGGCAGCCCATAGCCGCCACGCGCCCTGATAGGGTCCCTCCTGGATGTGTGGGGTTTCAGGTCCACAAAAGCATTCGTCGGCTGTCCTGCATATCGCATTGTCGGTTGGGTCTCCTTCGACGTGAGCTGCGGTGCATCACCCCCGGCGTTGCGGGTACACATTGACATGTTCGTGTGCGAACACACTTTTTAGCGACTCTGCTGGGGACGAAGCTTTGAACGGTCTCCGGCACGTTCTTGCTACGAAGAAATCGGTATCTAGGGTTTGCAATCTACGAAGGTAATATGTATACCCAATTAACTTCTCTAGATGCAAATAATGCATATGTTGTTGCTAGATCGTCTAATGAGCATAATGCATCGGCTAGCCCTAGTTTTATCAATCATGCATCTAATTATGTGCAACAACCGATTTAGAATAATCTCCATGCTTCTAGTTACAATTTTAGCAACATGACACATATGTATCCCAACCCACATGTATCGGGAACCCCACAAATCCATATGCCGATGAACAACATGATGAGTTCGGTTAATCAAGTTGAAACACCTCATGTAGGAGCTTGCAATAGCATGCGACAAAGTATTACACCTTTTTATTCATCGGCAACTAATTTGCAACATGTTAATCTGAACATGCCGATGGATAGGGGAATTGGCCATGCTACTACTTGTTATTCGGCCAATTACCTTCAAACATCATATGCTACAACTTTTTTTGCATAAAATGCAACTGTTGATATCCATAATTTGGCTTCATACCTTCACGGTTATGGCCGAATAAGTGAAACTTCTATAAGAGCACAAATGCCTTTATCTACTACCATGGCATATCATGTCCCCCTACACAATTACAGAATTTCGGCAACATCTCATTACCGAAAGAGTCTAAAAGCATGGGGGGCAACCATATCCAAACTGGGTAATTGAGAACAAGCTTACATTCTCTTGGGATTTGTGCCACTCTATTCGCCAAGAACTAATAGAAGGCAGGAAGCCTCATGACTTTGCTGTTGTAAAAGCTGGAGTTGTGCAAATGATGCACTCGTCTAGTGTTTGTCGGCGTTCTGGGAACGGGGGTCCCCAGACTTGCCTGCTTGCGGCCTGCGACGTGGCTCGAGTGGGGGCCCAACGTAGCCCATCTTCATCAACACAAGGCTCAAGACCCTCGCGAGGGGCCAAGCCTCGCGAGGCGGACGACACGGCGCTTCCTCCGGCACGGCCTCATTAGGCTGGCTCGCGAGGAGGTGGAGAGATCAAGGTGGGGTACCTCACGAGGTGCCCATGACGCAAGCCATGACGATCAAAGGTGCCAGGCGGGCACCAGCCCACGCAGCGTCCTCCCTTTCCCCTTTGGTGCAAAGGGGGCAAGCGCAGGCGAGAGGATCAAGCAAAGGCACCCATTTCGGTGCAACGAGACTAAGACCAGCTCCACGACAAGGAGGAAGTCACTGTGGAGCCCAAGCCGGCGTCATCACCAGAACCTTTGGCAGACGAAGACCAACTTTAGTCAGGATAAGTGTACCCGATGTTCCCCTTCAAATTGGCCGACTGTTGGCGCCCTTCCCGCTCAATATTTGGGAAGAGGCCCAGGGCCTTTGCCTATAAATAGGGCCAGCCACCCCCAGGGTAGAGGCATCAGCTAGAAATCCAGAGATCTAGGCATCGTGAACTTAAGGTAGAATCCCGCACAGAGAGAGAGAGAAGGGTGATTGAACTCTCCTTAGCAGTTCATCCCCTAGCCAAGAACAGGCCCTCGTGAGGCCGTTCGCCTGTACTGTTCTTCCTCATCAGCCCCAGAGGCAATCCACCCACCACACTGGAGTAGGGTATTACACCACCATGGTGGCCCGAACCAGTATAAATCTTGTGTCTCTTGTGTTGTTCTTGCAGTAGTTATATCCTTACGAGACGGAGAGGTAGAGGGCTTGATCTCCGCGCGCACCCCAGAGTTCAAACCTTAAGGGTCTGCCGGAACCCGTGATCCGACATTTGGCGCGCCAGGTAGGGCTGCGCCGGAATCTGTCTTCCACCGCTTCGATCTCCTCCGACCACCGCATCCATGTCTGACACTCGTCGGGCCCGCGCCGAGCGTCGGGCCGCCATCGCTTCCCGCGCCGTCCAGACGGCCCCTGTCGGAGGGCGTCCTCGTCGTTCCCCGTCGCCCGCCGTCAACGCCGCCACCGGCCCGGCGGGGAACAAGCAGCAAGCGTCCTCTCAACACCCGTCTGTGCGGCGGGATGGCTGCACCGCCACTCCGTCGCTCACCCCAGCCGGTTCTTCGTCGCACGCGCTGCGCGCGCCCTTGGAGGCTCGAGCTGCGCTCATCGCGGCGAACGAGCTCCTGCGCTACCTCCCCGTCGACGATGTCTACGAGGAGTGGCTCGACCGCGTCGCCGAGCTCGTCCGCGCTGCAGGGGGCTCTCCCGCGCCTTCCGCACCACTGCGCCACACTCCGCCCCGCATGGGCAATGAAGCCCCGGGGGCGTTCCAGCCACCACCTTTCCAAGAAGATCCCATGGCCCCAAGGCGCGCAGCTCCTGGGCGGAACCCGCTCCGCCATGCGCTGGCCCAGCAGGAACGGAGCTGCCAAGAAGTCCCGCGACCGCAAGAGGCCGCCCGGGCGCTCCTGGCCCCGGCTCGCCGAGACCCTGCTCCAGCTCCGGCACGTCAAGACCCCGCGCTGCTCCCAGCTGCGGCGCAAGAGGACCCACAAGGCCATGCTCTCCCTTAACCAAAACCTCCCGCGGCCACCGCTGGCTGCCACGCCTACACCCCCGAGCTGCGTAGCGTCGCGTGGCCCGGCAAGTTCAAGCCGGACCTGCCTCCTCGCTACGACGGCACAACTGATCCCACGGAGTTCCTCCAGCTCTACGAGCTGGGAATCGAAGCTGCCAGCGGGGACGAGAAGGTCATGGCGAACTGGTTCCTCATGGCACTGAAGGAAGGTGCTCGCACTTGGCTCCTGAACCTGGCCCCAGGCACGATCTCCTCCTGGGACCAGATGCGTACCCGCTTCATCGCCAACTTCCAAGGTACCCGCGACCGGCCTCCCGCCGTGAGCGACATGCGCCGCATCAAGCAGCAACCTGGAGAGACCCTGCAGAAGTACATCCAGCGCTTCAACAGCGCCGCCTCAAGATCCCCAGGGTGTCCGAAGAAGCCATCATTTCGGCCTTCTCTGATGGCGTGCGCAACGTCAAGATGAAGGAGGAGCTAGTGATGCATGAAGACCTCTGCACCTCCCTGGAGCTGTTCAACCTGGCGACCAAGTGCGCCAGAGCTGAGGAGGGACGCCTCTCCCTCCTCGAGCTGCCTGCCGCAGACCCAGAAGAGAAGAAGCCCAAGGCCAAGGACGTGAAGCGCAAGGGGGCTGCCGTGCTCGCGGCAGAACCGGACACCAAGCGGGGCAAGGATCTGCCTGAATCCTCCAGGGGCAGCGGGTACTGTGTGTACCACGACCTTCACACCCACAACACCAATGAATGCCAAGAACTCCGCACCGTGCGAGAAGGAAGAGTCGGCCGACGCCCTGACCGTGCTGACCGGGGCTACGGCCGAGGAGGAGGAAGGAACCCGGGACGCTGGGAAGACCGCGGCCCACGTCCAGGCTGGCGCGACCAACCTCGCGAGGACCGCTGGCGCGACCCGCCTCGTGAGGGGGACTGGAGGGATCAGCCTCGTGAGATCACCCCCACGGCAACCCAGGCCTGCCGCCGTTGCCGCCTCAGCCAAGAAGGAATGAAGACCGCCACCAAGACGAGGGGGCTGGGAGCTTCCAGGAGCCTCGCGCCATCGCCTACATCCTGGGCGGAGCTCAAGCCCCAGCCTCCCAACGCATCTTCAAGCAGTTTGCTCGCGAAGTGAATGCAGTCCTCCCCAAGCTTGAAGCAACGCGTCCCCTCAGGTGGTCGTCCTGCACCATCACGTTCAGCTCAGCAGACCAGCTCAAATGCGCAGCCACAGCTGGAGTCCTCCCAATGCTTTGTTCCCCAGTCATCAGCAACGTTCTGGTCATCAGGACCCTCATCGACGGAGGGGCAGGGCTCAATGTCTTGTCCGTGGAAATGTTCAACAGCCTCCAAGTGCCCTATGACCAGCTTCAGCCAACCAAGCCCTTCTCCGGAGTCACCGACGGTTCCACGATCCCGATCGGGCCAGTCCGCCTCCCAGTCACCTTCGGCACCTACGACAACTACCGCACCGAGCTCATCGACTTTGACGTCGCCCACATCCGCCTGCCGTATAATGCCATCCTCGGGTACCCGACGCTGGCCAAGTTCATGGCCGTGACTCACCATGGCTACAACGTCCTCAAGATGCCAGGAAGCGGCGGCGTCATCACGGTGCCATGTCAAGAGAAGGATGCAGTGTGTGCCTTGGAGCGAGCCTTTTAGGCCGCGTCACTAGAAGACCCAGATCGCCGAAGCAGGAGGCTTCCTGAGACCACCCCCAAGAAGAAGAAGACAACGTCAGGCTCAGACCCTCTGGAGGCAGGCCCTTCAAGGCCCGCGTTTGCCCCAGGGGGACCCTCCTTCAATCGCATAGGGAAGCACGCCCGGCGCCCTCCTCAGGCAGGGCTCAGGGGCTCTCACCTGGAGAGCCACCGACCTCGCCAAGGTCACGAGGGAGGTGATGGGGCACCATGTGGAGGCATGTTTCGAAACACGCTTCCCTCGGAATGAAGCCAGGGAAGGAAGGTCAGACCAGCAGGAGTTTGTTAGCAAGGCCATACAAGAACTACAGGAGCCAAGGATCATGAGGGGTTGCCATCGCCCACCAGCTGTGGCTCCCCATCCAGGCGAGGATGGTGGGCTATGCGTCTGCGTCGACATACCAGGGCTCAATCAGATCGCCACGACGGAGCGCCTCTGGCCCTCACAAGTGGGGCGCAGCGGAGGACCACCCCACAGCTATGTTCGCATGCCTTATGGCCTGCCGAGCGTGGCTGTGGCGTACCAGCGCATCATGAGGGGCATCTTGGAGGCGCAAGAAGGCAGGCGGTCCGCAGCCCTGGCGGAGATGGAGGCCGCTCACGAGGAGCCGCCAGTGCCTCCGGAGCCTCCCGAGGCCCCCGGGCCTGGGGGCTTGTGAGGATCAGCTTCCGCAGCCTACCGAGTCTGCCGCACCAGCGCCACTGCATCAACGACATCTTCAGGTGACATCTTTTAAGTTTCATTCTCAGCTGGGAGCGCCCTCCCAGGGTTGCGTCATTCCCAGGCCGCGTGGGTCCGTCCCTGTGGCATGTATCCCTTTTTATCTTTTCGGTCGCTAGCTTGCTTTACTGGGGGCGCCCCTCAGGCTGCATCATCCCCAGGCCGCTCGGGTTAGACCCAGCGGCGTGTATCCCTTCCGCGTTTATTTCCAGTTATGCATCATTACTCGATGCCGTCTGCGGCGCCCTTCTTCTTCATGTCGAACACTTGCACGTTAAAGGGGGGGTGCCTGAGCATCGCGACCCAGGGCTCTTACTGGCTCTCCAGCCCTCACCCTCTGGCCTTGTCCACGGCATCGCGACCTGGCATACCAGCGACGGCTGAGACAAGCTCGAGGGCCGGGACCCCAGGACGTAGAGTGCCGACATCTAACCAGATTTTGCAGGAACACATCTCAAGATACGGCCTAGTGCCAGGCGCAACCCGCCTAGAGGTAGGGCCTCGTGAGTCCCGCGCTGGCTCACGGGTGCCCAGATACACCTCACCTAGCTCTACCGTGCCAGCCACGTGTCAGGGCGGGGCTGTACACGCCCCGGGGGCTCCTCCTGGAGGGGAGCCCCCTCCCACGTACCAGTGGAAGCACCATGCTCCGCGCTGGCTGATGACACTGCCGAGGAGCGGCTATGCCCGTACACATACGGAAGCACTATGCTCCGCGCTGGTGATAAACAATTGAGGGTGGCCTCCGGGCCGCGTTAACCTCAGGGAGCCCCGAGCTCAGTGGCCGGCCTCATCGCAACGCCTCCCCCCGGGAGCACCGCGCGAGGGGGTTGGGCACGGGGGCTACGATTGGGTCACGCCCAGCCGTACGCCCCAGCCAGGCCCCTCGGGCCTGGTTCGCCGCGCGTCTCTCCCCGAGCGGAGCCAAGGTACGAAGGCCGTTCACGTGTCAAGGGGGACTCCTGAGCATCGCGACTCAGGAGCCTAACTGGCTCCGTAGCCCCTCACTCCTTAGTTCCGAAAGGCTATGCTGGGTGAGGTACGCGCGGGGTCGGGCTCTGCAGACGTAGAACGGTAGCCCCGCCTGCATTTCATCTCGCCACCTGCTGTTCGCGCATCAAGGGGGACTCCTAAGCATCGCGACTCAGGAGCCTAACTGGCTCCGTAGCCCCTCACTCCTTAGTTCCGAAAGGCTATGCTGGGTGAGGTACGCGCGGGGTCGGGCTCTGCAGACGTAGAACGGAAACGCACCTACATCGCGCTTCCCTACTTGTTGCTCGTGCGCTAAGGGGGACTCCTGAGCATCGCGACTCGGGAGCCTAACTTGTCACGTGGCCCCTCATTCCTTTGGTCCCGTCCTGGTTTCCGGTCGGGGCTGATGCTGGGTGAGGCATGCGCGTGGCCGGGCATTGCCGGCGTAGAGCATAAGCAAGTAGGGAAGAGGAATATAAAATTCAGGGAACTTAAAAACGAATATTACAACCCATAATGTCGCCTTGGTTCCAAATGCAAATTTAAATGCCTCCTCGAGGCGTCGTGCATGTGCAGGAATCAGAAGAAGAACAGGGACGATAGCGGAGTCACTTGTCGGCAGCGGAGTCGCGTGGATTGGCTTCACCTTGCGGGGTAGTAGGGCCGGCAGCTCCTCGCTTCGGCTTGGTGCTGAAAGCCCGGAACTTCCCCAGCAGCGCCTCCGTGCGCCCCTTCACGGCCTCGATAGCAGCAGCGGCGCCTTCGCCGCTCACCGGCTCCAGCAGGCTGTCAAGGTCGGTGCTGGGGTCGCGAAGGTAGACATGGGCGAAGACCCGCGTCAGCGCGGCGGAAGACAGGACACGCGCCTCGGCTTCGACCGTGGGGACAAGTCCGAGGGCGACATCTCCAAGAGCCTTCACCAAGAAGGGAAGCAGTTTGGTAGGGCCGTCCCCGTCGCCAGCCAGCGGGCAATCCAGGCCACTCTCGTAAAGCGTCTTCAACGAAGCGCGGGCATCCTTCTCCATGTTCGCGAAGGCCACGCGATCCTCGGCAAGGACCCGGGCCTTGGCGTCCAGCTCGGCCTTCGTCGTCTCCAGCTCCTTCTTTAGCGCACCTAGGTGGCTGCGGCGCTTCTTGAGCTTCGCCTCCTGGTCCTCGAGCGCCGCCTCGCGAGCCTTCGCTTCCTTCTCCTGCTCTTGGCGAAGGCGGGTCCCCTCTGCAAGCTGACCACGCAGGCCTTGCAACTCGTCCTCCAGCTCCTTGCAGCGGCCGCGGAGTCTAACCGCCTCTCCCAGGGCCGCGTCACGGGCAGCCTTCGCCTCGAGGGTAGCCTCCTTCTCCTCGTCACAGGCCGTCGAGGCCTGAACCAGCGCTGCCCGGATCGAGGCGTCGGAGCGAATCCACCCCGAGGCCAGCTCCAGGCGCCCGACCACCAGGCGAGGGTCGGCGCCTAGAAGATCCTGCTGCAGCCGGTCCAGTCCAGCAGCAGCTCGCTCCAGGATGGAAGAAGAAGGCGGGGAAGCATCAGGGCGCTTCGGGGCAGCAGGAGGAGTCCCGGAACCAGCAGCCGGCGGAACGGGAGGAGAAGGTAGCAGCGGCGAGGCTGCAGTATCCCGAGGCGGAGTCTGCTGCGCCTCCTCAGCCAGCAGCAGCACTAGACAAGGGCACCTCTGGGGTCGACCGAGCCATGGGGGCTCCGGCCCTAGCCAGATCAGCCAAGCCCCGCAAGGGCGAGTGGGCAGGGGGATCCTGTGCGTCGCGGTCGCCCTCCCCTGCAGGTGGAGGTGTCGTCGCAGCCGGGGCCTCAGGAGCCCCCTTCAGCTTCTTCGTCGCGGGCGCCAGCCTGCTCAGGAGAAGTGATCGTCAAGCCTCGTCGGCGGAACAAGAAACCAGGAATCAAGGATCAAGCGCTTACAGGTCGTCGGCAGAAAGCTTCGGCGGTCTCCTGCCAAACTTGAAGCCGGAGAGCCGGCTGGAGGGGTCGACCTCGGAAGCAGAAGGCGCGTCCGTGGTTCGCTCCAGAGTCAGGGCGGACCCGCGGGGAATCAACCCGGTCCTGCCCTTCTTCAGGACCGGAGGCGAGCTCCCGCTACCCAACACGTCGTCATCGTCATCATCATCACTCAGCGAAAGGCGTAGAGCACGGGGCTTGCGCTGGAGCGAGGGAGTCCTAGACTCTCCGTCGGTCGCCTCGGAGTCGGGGCCTGCCTCCTCCTCCTCCTCACCCCCACCTCCGCTAGAGTCGCCGGAAGACACATTCACCAGATCCTCGGGAGCCACCGCGGGCATGAGCCCGTCTCCGTCGAAGACGGGCATGGACTCCACCACTTGCTCCCAGTCATCACGGAGCAACAAGGGCGAAGGCGCGCCCTCCGGCATTGCTGCCTCGCCCCCGACCAGGGACTGGACAACCGCAGTCACATCCCCTTCGCCCACGGCTGCGGGACTCGGGTGAGGCCTCCACATCGGAGGAGAATACCGCCGAAGCGGAGCCAGTTGGTGCTCCAGGAACTCCCTCAGCAACGACGCCCCGGTCATCTTCGCTGCCGCCAAGTTGGCCGGCTTCAGATTGGCGTCCATCTTCGCCAGCACCAACTTCGCGCGGGGATCCGTGAGCTCCGCCCGGCTCCAGTCTTTCCAGCTCACAGCCGGCTCCGTGGGAAGGGCCAACCGAGGATCAACGCACCCGACGTCAACCAATACCCACTTGCTCCGGAAGCCCTCAATCCTCTTCCCTGGATTCGAGATGGCCATGGAGCTGCCGCACGCGACAAAGCCCGCGCACGCAGAAGGAGAACCCTTGGAGGTCCGGAGGTAGAAGTAGTGGCGCAGCAAGGCCACTGAAGGCTGCACCCCCACATGCGCCTCGCAGTAGTAGGCGAAGATCGCCAGTTGAAGAACGGAGTTGGGGTGGAGATGCAAAGCTTGCAAGTTGTAATGGCGGAGGACGGCGAGGAAGAACTCAGAGAAAGGAGGCACCAGGCCCGCTGCAATGGAGCTCACGAAGAAAGGATAGAAGGTGCTCCCTTGGCCTTCAGGGACATCGGAGCCGGCCTTGAACATCTGCGCCCCGTCAATGCCCTGCGCCGCGGCCATCCGGTGCAGTAGGGCGAAGCTCGCCTTCGACACATTGGGCGAATCCAAAGCGAGCGAGAACCAAGCTTCAGCCGGGGTCCGGCGAGGCGCCATGGCTACCTGGGACGAGCGGAGGAGCAGATCTGGAAGCTTGGAGGAAGGAATAAGAAGCGCGAGGAAGGGGATCTGAGCAGCGGATGAAGAAGGAGAGGAACAAAGCCCGAGCAGATGCCACACCTTTAGTATCCTGTGCGGTTGCAAAAGCGCCCATGTCCAATCAACCGCCACGCAGCGCCCAAGGCCGCAGGCTGTTAGGGCCCGCGGCGCCCAAGGCCGCAGGCTGTTAGGGCCCGCAGCGCTTTGCCCTTGCCCTTTCGCCTCTCGGCACGGCCAAGTTGTAACACCCCGGATGTAACTTGTCATATTTGTAATCCAACTCTTGCCATTTTCGGCATTGTGATATGATATTCCCTCCGTGGTTGGGTTTCCCTTCGTTTTGCCTTTTTTTCATGTCATGCATTTCATATCATGTCATCATGTGCATCGCATTCGCATACATGTTCGTCTCATGAATCCGAGCATTTTCCCCGTTGTCCGTTTTGCAATCCGGCGCTCCTATGTCCCCCGGCGTCCCCTTTTACATTTCTTCGTGAGCGGGTATTAAACTTTCTCGGAATGGACCGAGGTTTGTCAGGCGGCCTTGGTATAGCACCGGTAGACCGCCTGTCAAGTTTCGGGTCAATCGGAGGTCGTTTGATACTCCAACGGTTAACCGGGTAACCGTGAAGGCCTCGTGTGTGTTGCAGCCCAAAACCCCTCCAAAACAGCCCAACAACCCATCTAAGACACTCCCATGTCCACCGCCGTTCGATCACGATCGCGTGGCCGAAAACCGCTCTCCATTTGGAGCTTCCTAGCCCCCTCTACCTATAAATACACTTTCCCCTCCTCCATTTGCGGATCAATCACCACCCTAACCCAAAAATTCTTCCCCCGCCGCCGCCGGACGTGTCCGTCCCGGACGCGGACGTGTCCGCGCCCGCGCGCCCGGTGAATCCCGCCGTGCCACGTGGCCAGCGCCGCCTCCCACCGCCGCGGCCCGGCGAGCCCGCAGCGGGCCCGCCCGGCCCGAGTCGCCTCCGCCGCCCCTGCGGAGCCCCCGCGCCCAGCGCCTCGCGCCGCCCGCCGCCACCCGCCGTGGTCGCCTCCCGCCGCCACTCGCCGCGCTCGCCGCCCGCCGCCTCTTCCGCACCGCGCGCCGCCCGGGGTCGCCGCCACTCGCCGCGCTCGCCGCCCGCCGCCTCTTCCGCGCCGCGCGCCGCCCGGGGTCGCCGCGCCCGCCGCCCAGCGCCGCCCAACGCCCCGCCGCCTCCAGCTCCGGCCGGATCAGGCGAGGAGCGCCCGGATCCGCCCGAGCCCGACCGCCTCCTTCCTCCCCGGCGCCAGATCCGGCGTTCCTCGGCTTCCGTGCCGCCCGGTTGACTTCTTCCCCCCTCAAAAATCTACCAAGTCCCGTGATTTTCACATTATTGTCACATGTTCATCATGCCATATCTTTGCATCCGTAACTCCGTTTCGTGCGTATAATATGTCAAATTGTTCGCCTCGATGAGTACATCATTTCGTTCCATTCCATCATTCGAATTTGGGGTCAGCTTGATGCCCGAAATGCTGTTAGAAGGGGGCTATGTGATGTTAGTTTCTGATTCTTATCAGAACATGCACTTTTGTCATTTTTGCCATGATTGATGTGTGCATCCTATGAAGTTGAGTCCTACATGAGTTTTGTAATATGCCATGGTACCTTTCCATAGAATTATGCCATGTATTTTTGTCACCTCTGTGGTGACTAGCACAAGCATGCAAAATAGGGTACTTGATGTTGCTGATTTCAGAGACTTAGTAATTTCACCAAGTCCCTGTCTGCTGTTATTTTTATGCCATGTGTTCATGTTGTTTCAGAGAGATCTATGCCTCTTTTGAGCATGATCAGTAAGAGTGTTTTGATCATATGGATTTTCTCTATCCATCCATTCCTTTGTTTGTATTTATGGAGTGCCATAGCTTGAGTCAATCGAGCTCTACTTTTGCTATAAAATGTTGCTGGCAGATTGTTTACATGTTATTCGATTTTGCCAAGCTTGGTGTAGTTGATCCTTGCATGCTATGATGTTATTCTTGCCATGTCTAGTTCGTATGCCATGTCTTCTATATGTATGTATACTTAGTTTATCATGCAATGCTCTGTAGTGAGTGCATCGAGCTCACGAACATGCCTACTTGTTATCTGTTTTTGACATGTCCAGTTTTTCTGCTAAGTCTGAAACCTGTAACGAAACTTGCTTAATTGACATGGGTGTTATCATATATTCTAGTCCATTTTGACTCATGGTCAGTAAGGGACTTTTGTTAAGTGCTTTGAGTAGATTCATGCCTTGCCTTACTTTGCTATGTCCGGATCCTGTAGCATGTTGTATCATTGCTCTAAACATGTCATCCTGATGTTAATTTCTGGCATGTTGACATTTTCACTAAGTCTGTGAACCTGTTATCTTTTGCACTTTTGCCATGCTTGTTCGAACCTGTTGTGTTGTGTTATAGCCGTAGCTCAGTGTTCATATTTTGTCAAGCATCTTGAGTAGATTACTGTCATGTGCTTTGTTGATATAGTTGGGTGCAGTAGATTAATTTCTTGTTGCTTGCTAAGTAGCATCATGCTGTTAATGGCAGATTCTTGTCATTCTTGTTTTGCTTGTCATTTGCAAACCGTGCATCCGATTCCGGTGATCTTTATATCTATTTTAACCGAAATCACCTCACCTATCCAGTGGCATACTTGGTTTGCCAAGATTATGCCTTGTTCTTCTTTTTCCTTTCATAGCACGCATAGGCATTGCTTATCACATCTCGCATAACATGCCATGTTTTGCATCATGTTGCTTGCGCATTGCATCGTGATTGATGTTTGTCCCCTTTGCTTGTGTTATTGCTTTGGGTAGAGCCGGGAGACGAGTACGTGAACGAGGAACCTGTTGAGAACGCTTACGAGGACCAAGCTTTCGACAACCCTGAGAACCTTGCAGGCAAGATGACCATACCCTCGAAATCACTTCTATCTTTGCTTGCTAGATGCTCGCTCTTTTGCTATGCCTATGCTGTGGTACCTACCACTTGCTATATCATGCCACCCATATTGCCATGTCAGCCCCTAACCATCCATGTCCTAGCAAACCGTTGATTGGCTATGTTACCGCTTTGCTCAGCCCCTCTTATAGCGTTGCTAGTTGCAGGTGAAGATGAAGTTTGTTCCTTGTTGGAACATTGACTTGTTGTTCCTTATTGGAACATGTTTACTTGTTGGGATATCACAGTACCTCTTATTCAATTAATGCATCTATATACTTGGTAAAGGGTGGAAGGCTCGGCCTTATGCCTGGTGTTTTGTTCCACTCTTGCCACCCTAGTTTCCGTCATACCGGTGTTATGTTCCCGGATTTTGCGTTCCTGACACGGTTGGGTGATTTATGGGACCCCCTTGACAGTTCGCTTTGAATAAGACTTTTCCAGCAAGGCCCAACATTGGTTTTACCATTTGCCACCTAAGCCTTTTTCCCTTGGGTTCTGCAGACTCAAGGGTCATCTTTATTTTAACCCCCCCACCCCGGGCCAGTTCTCCTTCGATTGCTGGTCCAAACTAGAGCACCGTGCGGGACCGTCCCTTGGCAACTTGGGTTATGTTGGTTCCTGTACGCTTAGCTTATCCGGATGTGCCCTGAGACCGAGATATGTGCAGCTCCTATCAGGATTTGTCGGCACAATCGGGCGGCTTTGCTGGACTTGTTTTATTACTGCCGAGATGTCTTGTAGTCCAGGATTCCGAGACTGATCGGGTCTTCCCGGTAGAAGGAATATCCTTCGTTGACCGTGAGAGCTTATAATGGGCTAAGTTGGGACACCCCTGTAGGGTATTAGCCGTGCCCGCAGTTATGAGGCAGATGGGAATTTGTTGATGTCCGGTTGTAGAAAACCCGAAGTTGACCTTAATTAAAAACATATCAACCGCGTGTGTAACCGTGATGGTCTCTTCTCGGCGGGGTCCGGGAAGTGAACACGGTGTTGGAGTTATGTTTGACGTAGGTTGTTTTAGGATCACTTCTTGATCACTTCTAGCTTCACGACCGTGCTTTGCTTCTCTCCTCGCTCTCTTTTGCGTTGTTAGCCACCATATATGCTAGTCGCTTGCTGCAGCTCCACCTCACATATCCTTTCCTACCTATAAGCTTAAATAGTCTTGATCTCGCGGGTGTGAGATTGCTGAGTCCCCGTGACTCACAGATTCTACCACAACAGTTGCAGGTACCAACGATGCCAGTGCAGATGACGCGACCGAGCTCACTTGGGAGTTCGACGAGGAACGTGGCCGTTACTATGTGTCTTTTCCTGATGATCAATAGTGGAGCCCAGTTGGGGCGATCCGGGGATCCGTGTAGCATTTGGGGTAGTCTTCTTTCATTTTGGTACCGTAGTCGGACCTTGAATGTAATCTGGATGATGAATGTTTATTTATGTATTGTGTGAAGTGGCGACTGTAAGCCAACTATGTATCTCTTTCCCTTATGTATTACATGGGTTGTGTGAAGATTACCTCACTTGCGACATTGCTTTCAATGCGGTTATGCCTCTAAGTCGTGCCTCGACACGTGGGAGCTATAGCCGCATCGAGGGCGTTACAAGTTGGTATCAAAGCCTTCCCCGACCTTAGGAGCCCCCACTAATTGATCGTTTTTAGTGGCCGAGTTGTGTCTAAAAAATATTTTGAGTCATTTAGGAATTATATATCGGAGAGTTTAGGAATTCTTTTTACTCCCCAGTCCCTTCGACCTTCTGGTGAGGTATCCTGACGTAGAGTTTTGACTCTTCTCTTCTCAAATTTCACCAAAAAAAAAAATTAGGATCTCGCGGGTATCTTAGAATCGTTCTGATGGTTTTATGATGACAACATTGTCTTGGTTGCCTCCCGTCAGCAGGGGTTTTAGAGGAGGTGTCCCGGGGAGTTGAGCTCCGAGGTGTTGTCGTCATAATTTTATCGTTGCGGTTTTGGAATACCTGAGTTTAGTACGCCGACATCGAAAATCTCTTTTGTACAGTTGTTGGTGAGATAACCCTGATAGCCCAGTACTGGGGCGAGTGCGGGAGTATTGCCATGACTTGTATAACGGATGCTTTTCGAAGGTTGAGGTAGATGATTTCCGAGAATTTCTTGGTTATCTGTTGAAGGATGGATACAGCTGGATCTAGGTATTGTTAGTTTGGGTGATATATTTTGTGTCCCATGTATCCCCAACACCAGATTGCATAACCAGAAAGTTTCGGGAGTTTATAAGTGGGAATTCTTGTAGCTCTAGTATTTCTTCCGCAGATATTTGGTTTGTGATTGGGAAATCCTTACCAAGTATTTGTTCACATCCGTACCTTGTTGATTTTATTCCATACATTTTTCTAAGTGGCTTCTCAGCTTATGGAAGTGTGATGCTTTGCTTTGGAATTCATTCGTTCATTCTCGTTCGAATGTTTATTGTGAAGACTATATGTTGCAATTTCGTTCCTTTGATTCAGCTTGAATATATCTTTTTCAAGATGCTAATGGATGTCACCCTCTTCAGGATGGCTCCGCCAACGCGTCAGAATCCGGAACGCAATGAAGGAAGTCAGGCTAACCCTCCGCCACCACCTCCACCTCCGGAGGCATGGCAAGCCCTGATGACTGCCACAAATGCCAACACTCAGATTCTGATTCAGCTCTTGCAAGATCGCAACCAAGGGCAAGATAATCAAGGGAATCAAGGCCAAGGCAACAATCAGCCGCATTTCGCTTCACTCAACCAGTTCCTTGCTAATCAGCCAAAGACCTTCAGCTACTGTGTCGAGGCCACAGACGCCGATGATTGGCTCGTGGACATCAGCAAGCATTTCGAGTGCAGCAACGTCAGACCTGAGGACTTTGTCAAGTTTGCCTCTTTTCAACTCAAAGATCAAGCTGCTGAGTGGTTCCAGCAATACAAAGATTCCAGAGGAGGTCGTGTGATTTCCTGGGATGATTTCCGCCGTGACTTCAAAGCTCACCACATTCCAGAAAGTGTTGTTGAGAGTAAGCGTGAGGAGTTCCGCAATCTCAAGCAAGGCAACATGTCTGTCTATCAATACAACACTCAGTTCCAGAAGCTCTCTCGTTTTGCGAGGCAAGACATCCCTGATGAGAAGAGTATGATCTACCAATTCAGGCGTGGTCTCAGAGAGGATCTGCAACTTGCTCTCGTGCTTTTCGAGCCGTTAAAGTATGATGAATTCTACAACATGGCGCTGAAACAAGAAGGTGCTCAGCTCAAGTGTGAGGCATCTAAGAAGAGAGTCGGAGACGCAGTTCAGTCTTCTTCTTCCTCACTTGTGGCAGCTAAGCAACAGAAGTTCTGGTTGCCTCCTCCTCCTCCGTTCCGTCAGCCTTATCAGCAGAAGAACTCAAGTGGTCGTGGATCTTCCCACCCACCCAACCCTGGCTATCAGAACAAGTCTCAGAACCAAGCTCCAAGGCCAAGTGCTCCTTACCATCGTCCGCTCTGAGAGGTGACTTGTAACAAATGTCAGCAGAAGGGTCACTATGCGAACAAGTGCTTCAACCAAAGGCGCCTTCCGCCTCCTCCTCCTGTGAGATCTTCCAGCAATGCAATGGTCAAGCATAATCCTAAGTCTGCAAAGGTGAACATGTTGAATGCAGCTCAAGCAGAGGATTCTTCAGAAGTGATCATGGGTAATCTTCCTGTTAATGATATTCCTACAAAAGTCTTATTTGATACTGGTGCATCACATTGTTTCATGTCGAGATCATTTGTTTCAAAGCATGACTTCATTTCGGAATTGTTGGAAAAACCCATGGGGGTTGTTTCTCCGGCCAAGCCTATGAGGGCTACCAAGATGATCCCGAATGTTTCTATCAAGATGAGCGACTATAGATTCTTGTCTAAACCAATGGTGTTTGGTGACTCTGATATTGATCTTATTCTCGGGATGGACTGGCTTTCTAAGCACAAGGCTCAGCTTGATTGTGCTGCCAGGGAAATTCAATTGACTCACTCTTCTGATGATGTGATCATCTATGCCTCTCGTGATGATACCATTCGGTTGTTTTCTCTCAATGAGAATGGTGAATTGGATGCTATCTCTCAGATTCCAGTCGTTTGTGAGTACCAAGATGTCTTTCCAGAAGAGCTTCCGGGTATGCCTCCCCGCGCGGCCAGTTGAATTCGTTATCGATCTTGAGCCTGGCACGGAACCCGTTTGCAAGCGTCCTTACAAGCTTGGACCAGATGAGTTGAAGGAATTGAAGAAACAAATCGATGAACAAGAGCGTCTGGGTCTGATCAGACCGAGTTCTTCTCCTTGGGGTTGTGGTGTTCTTTTTGTCAAGAAGAAGGATGGCACGGACCGACTTTGTGTCGATTACCGTCCATTGAACAAGAAGACTATCAAGAACAAGTACCCACTTCCCTACATCAATGAGCTATTCGAGCAACTCAAAGGTGCTAAGGTGTTCTCCAAGCTTGATCTCCGTATGGCTTATCATCATATTCGCATTCGTGAAGAAGATATTCCCAAGACAGCATTCAGAACAAGCTTTGGTTCTTATGAATATACTGTCATGTCTTTCGGCCTTGTCAATGCTCCTCCAGCATTCACTCGCTTGATGAATTTCATCTTCAACCCCTACATCAACGAATTTGTCTTGGTCTATCTTGATGATATTTTGGTTTTCTCCAAGAATAAGAAGGATCATGCCAAACATTTGCGATTGGTGCTCGACAAGCTCAGAGAGTATAAATTATATGCAAAGTTCTCCAAATGTGAATTCTGGCTTGATGAAGTTCTTTATCTTGGTCATATCATCTCTGCCAAGGGCATTGCTATTAATCCAGAGAGGGTGTCTGCAGTTTTGAATTGGGAACCTCCTCAGAATGTCAAGCAGCTTCGCAGTTTTCTTGGACTTGCAAGCTATTGCCGAAGATTCGTTGAGAATTTCTCAAAGATTGCAAAGCCTCTTTCCAACCTCCTCCAGAAGTATGTGAAGTATGTCTGGTCTCCTAAGTGTGACGTTGCTTTCAACACTCTCAAAGAGAAACTCGTCACTGCTCCAGTTTTGACTCCTCCTGACGAATCCAAGCCTTATGAAGTATTCTGTGATGCTTCTCTTCAGGGCCTCGGTGCCGTCTTAATGCAAGAGAAGAAGGTTGTGGCCTATACCTCTCGTCAGTTGAAGCCCAACGAAAGGAACTACCCCACTCACGATCTTGAGTTGGCGGCAGTTGTCCACGCACTAATAACGTGGAGACATCTCCTGTTGGGAAGGAAAGTGGACATATTCACCGATCACAAGAGTCTAAAGTACATCTTCACTCAGCCCCACCTCAACCTCGGGCAAACTCGATGGGTCGAAATGATTCAAGAGTATAATCCGAGTATTGAATATACTCCAGGCAAGGCTAATGTGATTGCAGACGCTTTGAGCAGGAAGGCTTACTGCAACAGCTTAATCCTCAAGCCATTTCAACCGGATATTTGTGAAGCTTTCCGCAAGTTGAATCTCCAAGTTGTCCCTCAAGGTTTTCTTGCGAACCTCATAGTCTCTCCTACTTTGGAAGATCAGATTCGTGAGGCACAACTGTTGGATACCATGGTGAAGAAGGTGAAACGTGGTATTGACAAGGGCATTTCCAAATACAAGTGCTATCGAGTTGATGACAGAGATACTCTTTTCTTCGAGGACCGGATCGTGGTTCCAAAGGGTGATCTTCGTAAAGTCATTATGAACAAAGCGCACAACTCTCTTCTGTCAATTCATCCTGGAAGTACGAAGATGTACCATGACCTCAAGCAGTCGTATTGGTGGACTCGAATGAAGCGAGAGATTGCTCAATTCGTGAATGAATGTGATGTCTGCAGAAGGGTGAAAGCAGAACACCAATGACCAGCTGGTCTTCTCCAACCTCTTGCTATTCCAGAATGGAAGTTTGATCATATTGAAATGGACTTCGTGACTGGATTTCCTAAGTCCAAGCGTGGAAATGATGCTATCTTCGTCGTCATCGACAAGCTCACCAAAGTGGCTCATTTTCTTCCTATCAAAGAGTCTATCACAGCAGCGCAGCTGGCAGAGCTCTACACCTCCAGAATTGTCTCCTTGCATGGCATTCCACAATTGATCTCTTCAGACCGTGGCAGCATCTTTACCTCCAAGTTTTGGGATTCTTTTCAGAAGGCCATGGGCACAAATATTCGCTTCAGCACAGCTTTCCACCCTCAGACTAGTGGACAAGTCGAGCGTGTCAACCAAATTCTTGAAGATATGCTCAGAGCTTGTGTTATATCTTTCGGCATGAAGTGGGAGGATTGTCTTCCTTATGCGGAGTTCTCTTACAACAACAGTTTTCAAGCCAGCTCGGGCAAAGCCCCATTCGAGATTCTCTATGGCAGAAAGTGCCGTACTCCTCTCAACTGGTCTGAAACTGGTGAACGCCAATTGCTTGGCAACGATTTGATCTCAGAGGCTGAGGCTATGTGCAAGGTCATTCGTGAGAACCTCAAAGCCGCGCAATCGCGCCAGAAGAGCTATTACGATAGCAAACACCGATATTTGGCATTCGAGATCGGAGACCATGTCTACCTCCGCGTCTCTCCGATGAAAGGAACTCGTCGCTTCGGTATCAAGGGGAAACTTGCCCCTAGATACGTGGGCCCTTTCAAGATCATCGATAAACGAGGCGATCTCGCCTATCAACTTGAGCTTCCCTCCAACTTTGCAAATGTGCACGATGTCTTCCATGTGTCGCAGCTTCGCAAGTGCTTCAAGACGCCTGAGCGCACCATCAACTTCGAAGAGATTGATCTTCAAGAAGATTTGTCCTATCATGAGCAACCCGTTGCTATTCTTGAAACAACTGAGCGCAAGACTCGCAACAAGTCAATCAAATTCCTGAAAGTGAAATGGTCACACCATTCAGACCGAGAAGCCACCTGGGAGCGTGAGGACCACCTACATTCCGAGTATCCGGAGTTCTTTCAGTCCTAGATCTCGGGACGAGATCCTCTCATAGTGGTGGAGTGTTGTAACACCCCGGATGTAACTTGCCATATTTGTAATCCAACTCTTGCCATTTTCGGCATTGTGATATGATATTCCCTCCGTGGTTGGGTTTCCCTTCGTTTTGCATTTTGTTCATGTCATGCATTTCATATCATGTCATCATGTGCATCGCATTCGCATACGTGTTCGTCTCATGAATCCGAGCATTTTCCCCGTTGTCCGTTTTGCAATCCGGCGCTCCTATGTCCCCCGGCGTCCCCTTTTACATTTCTTCGTGAGCGGGTATTAAACTTTCTCGGAATGGACCGAGGTTTGTCAGGCGGCCTTGGTATAGCACCGGTAGACCGCCTGTCAAGTTTCGGGTCAATCGGAGGTCGTTTGATACTCCAACGGTTAACCGGGTAACCGTGAAGGCCTCGTGTGTGTTGCAGCCCAAAACCCCTCCAAAACAGCCCAACAACCCATCTAAGACACTCCCATGTCCACCGCCGTTCGATCACGATCGCGTGGCCGAAAACCGCTCTCCATTTGGAGCTTCCTAGCCCCCTCTACCTATAAATACACTTTCCCCTCCTCCATTTGCGGATCAATCACCACCCTAACCCAAAAATTCTTCCCCCGCCGCCGCCGGACGTGTCCGTCCCGGACGCGGACGTGTCCGCGCCCGCGCGCCCGGTGAATCCCGCCGTGCCACGTGGCCAGCGCCGCCTCCCACCGCCGCGGCCCGGCGAGCCCGCAGCGGGCCCGCCCGGCCCGAGTCGCCTCCGCCGCCCCTGCGGGAGCCCCCGCGCCCAGCGCCTCGCGCCGCCCGCCGCCACCCGCCGTGGTCGCCTCCCGCCGCCACTCGCCGTGCTCGCCGCCCGCCGCCTCTTCCGCGCCGCGCGCCGCCCGGGGTCGCCGCCACTCGCCGCGCTCGCCGCCCGCCGCCTCTTCCGCGCTGCGCGCCGCCCGGGGTCGCCGCGCCCGCCGCCCAGCGTCGCCCAACGCCCCGCCGCCTCCAGCTCCGGCCGGATCAGGCGAGGAGCGCCCGGATCCGCCCGAGCCCGACCGCCTCCTTCCTCCCCGGCGCCAGATCCGGCGTTCCTCGGCTTCCGTGCCGCCCGGTTGACTTCTTCCCCCCTCAAAAATCTACCAAGTCCCGTGATTTTCACATTATTGTCACATGTTCATCATGCCATATCTTTGCATCCGTAACTCCATTTCGTGTGTATAATATGTCAAATTGTTCGCCTCGATGAGTACATCATTTCGTTCCATTCCATCATTCGAATTTGAGGTCATCTTGATGCCCGAAATGCTGTTAGAAGGGGGCTATGTGATGTTAGTTTCTGATTCTTATCAGAACATGCACTTTTGTCATTTTTGCCATGATTGATGTGTGCATCCTATGAAGTTGAGTCCTACATGAGTTTTGTAATATGCCATGGTACCTTTCCATAGAATTATGCCATGTATTTTTGTCACCTCTGTGGTGACTAGCACAAGCATGCAAACTAGGGTACTTGATGTTGCTGATTTCAGAGACTTAGTAATTTCACCAAGTCCCTGTCTGCTGTTATTTTTATGCCATGTGTTCATGTTGTTTCAGAGAGATCTATGCCTCTTTTGAGCATGATCAGTAAGAGTGTTTTGATCATATGGATTTTCTCTATCCATCCATTCCTTTGTTTGTATTTATGGAGTGTCATAGCTTGAGTCAATCGAGCTCTACTTTTGCTATAAAATGTTGCTGGCAGATTGTTTACATGTTATTCGATTTTGCCAAGCTTGGTGTAGTTGATCCTTGCATGCTATGATGTTATTCTTGCCATGTCTAGTTCGTATGCCATGTCTTCTCTATGTATGTATGCTTAGTTTATCATGCAATGCTCTGTAGTGAGTGCATCGAGCTCACGAACATGCCTACTTGTTATCTGTTTTTGACATGTCCAGTTTTTCTGCTAAGTCTGAAACCTGTAACGAAACTTGCTTAATTGACATGGGTGTTATCATATATTCTAGTCCATTTTGACTCATGGTCAGTAAGGGACTTTTGTTAAGTGCTTTGAGTAGATTCATGCCGTGCCTTACTTTGCTATGTCCGGATCCTGTAGCATGTTGTTTCATTGTTCTAAACATGTCATCCTGATGTTAATTTCTGGCATGTTGACATTTTCACTAAGTCTGTGAACCTGTTATCTTTTGCACTTTTGCCATGCTTGTTTGAACCTGTTGTGTTGTGTTATAGCCGTAGCTCAGTGTTCATATTTTGTCAAGCATCTTGAGTAGATTACTGTCATGTGCTTTGTTGATATAGTTGGGTGCAGTAGATTAATTTCTTGTTGCTTGCTAAGTAGCATCATGCTGTTAATGGCAGATTCTTGTCATTCTTGTTTTGCTTGTCATTTGCAAACCGTGCATCCGATTCCGGTGATCTTTATATCTATTTTAACCGAAATCACCTCACCTATCCAGTGGCATACTTGGTTTGCCAAGATTATGCCTTGTTCTTCTTTTTCCTTTCGTAGCACGCATATGCATTGCTTATCACATCTCGCATAACATGCCATGTTTTGCATCATGTTGCTTGCACATTGCATCGTGATTGATGTTTGTCCCCTTTGCTTGTGTTCTTTCTTTGGGTAGAGCCGGGAGACGAGTACATGAACAAGGAACCTGTTGAGAACGCTTACGAGGACCAAGCTTTCGACAACCCTGAGAACCTTGCAGGCAAGATGACCATACCCTCGAAATCACTTCTATCTTTGCTTGCTAGATGCTCACTCTTTTGCTATGCCTATGTTGTGGTACCTACCACTTGCTATATCATGCCACCCATATTGCCATGTCAGCCCCTAACCATCCATGTCCTAGTAAACCGTTGATTGGCTATGTTACCGCTTTGCTCAGCCCCTCTTATAGCGTTGCTAGTTGCAGGTGAAGATGAAGTTTGTTCCTTGTTGGAACATGGACTTGATGTTCCTTATTGGAACATGTTTACTTGTTGGGATATCACACGGTTGGGTGATTTATGGGACCCCCTTGACAGTTCGCTTTGAATAAGACTTTTCCAGCAAGGCCCAACATTGGTTTTACCATTTTCCACCTAAGCCTTTTTTCCTTGGGTTTTGCAGACTCAAGGGTCATCTTTATTTTAACCCCCCCCCCCCCGGCCAGTTCTCCTTCGATTGCTGGTCCAAACTAGAGCGCCGTGCGGGACCGTCCCTTGGCAACTTGGGTTATGTTGGTTCCTGTACGCTTAGCTTATCCGGATGTGCCCTGAGACCGAGATATGTGCAGCTCCTATCAGGATTTGTCGGCACAATCGGGCGGCTTTGCTGGACTTGTTTTATTACTGCCGAGATGTCTTGTAGTCCAGGATTCCGAGACTGATCGGGTCTTCCCGGTAGAAGGAATATCCTTCGTTGACCGTGAGAGCTTATAATGGGCTAAGTTGGGACACCCCTGTAGGGTATTAGCCGTGCCCGCAGTTATGAGGCAGATGGGAATTTGTTGATGTCCGGTTGTAGAAAACCCGAAGTTGACCTTAATTAAAAACATATCAACCGCGTGTGTAACCGTGATGGTCTCTTCTCGGCGGGGTCCGGGAAGTGAACACGGTGTTGGAGTTATGTTTGACGTAGGTTGTTTTAGGATCACTTCTTGATCACTTCTAGCTTCACGACCGTGCTTTGCTTCTCTCCTCGCTCTCTTTTGCGTTGTTAGCCACCATATATGCTAGTCGCTTGCTGCAGCTCCACCTCACATATCCTTTCCTACCTATAAGCTTAAATAGTCTTGATCTCGCGGGTGTGAGATTGCTGAGTCCCCGTGACTCACAGATTCTACCACAACAGTTGCAGGTACCAACGATGCCAGTGCAGATGACGCGACCGAGCTCACTTGGGAGTTCGACGAGGAACGTGGCCGTTACTATGTGTCTTTTCCTGATGATCAGTAGTGGAGCCCAGTTGGGGCGATCCGGGGATCCGTGTAGCATTTGGGGTAGTCTTCTTTCATTTTGGTACCGTAGTCGGACCTTGAATGTAATCTGGATGATGAATGTTTATTTATGTATTGTGTGAAGTGGCGACTGTAAGCCAACTATGTATCTCTTTCCCTTATGTATTACATGGGTCGTGTGAAGATTACCTCACTTGCGACATTGCTTTCAATGCGGTTATGCCTCTAAGTCGTGCCTCGACACGTGGGAGCTATAGCCGCATCGAGGGCGTTACACAAGTCCATGCGCACCTTGGGCCCGGGGGCTACTGTCGGCGTTCTGGGAACGGGGGTCCCCAGACTTGCCTGCCTGCGGCCTGCGGCGTGGCTCGAGTGGGGGCCCAACGTAGCCCATCTTCATCAACACAAGGCTCAAGACCCTCGCGAGGGGCCAAGCCTCGCGAGGCGGATGACACGGCGCTTCCTCCGGCACGGCCTCATTAGGCTGGCTCGCGAGGAGGCGGAGAGATCAAGGTGGGGTACCTCATGAGGTGCCCATGACGCAAGCCATGACGATCAAAGGTGCCAGGCGGGCGCCAGCCCGTGCAGCGTCCTCCCTTTGGTGCAAAGGGGGCAAGCGCAGGCGAGAGGATCAAGCAAAGGCACCCATTTCGGTGCAACGAGACCAAGACCAGCTCCACGACAAGGAGGAAGTCACTGTGGAGCCCAAGCCGGCGTCATCACCAGAACCTTTGGCAGGCGAAGACCAACTTTAGTCAGGATAAGTGTACCCGATGTTCCCCTTCAAATTGGCCGACTGTTGGCGCCCTTCCCGCTCAATATTTGGGAAGAGGCCCAGGGCCTTTGCCTATAAATAGGGCCAGCCACCCCCAGGGTAGAGGCATCAGCTAGACATCCAGAGATCTAGGCATCGTGAACTTAAGGTAGAATCCCACACAGAGAGAGAGAGAAGGGTGATTGAACTCTCCTTAGCAGTTCATCCCCTAGCCAAGAATAGGCCCTCGCGAGGCTGTTCGCCTGTACTGTTCTTCCTCATCAGCCCCAGAGGCAATCCAGCCACCACACTGGAGTAGGGTATTACACCACCATGGTGGCCCGAACCAGTATAAATCTTGTGTCTCTTGTGTTGTTCTTGCAGTAGTTAGATCCTTACGAGACGGAGAGGTAGAGGGCTTGATCTCCGCGCGCACCCGAGAGTTCGAACCTTAAGGGTCTGCCGGAACCCGTGATGCGACAATGTTGTACCATCCAGTGTACCCCCTAAACAATTGCAAAGTTTCGGCAACTCATTGCCAAAAGAGTCTCAAAGCATTGGGGGCAATCCCATGAGGAGTGGATTGAAATTGAGATGAAAAAATTTTAAACCTCGCCAAGCTGAGATGTGGGCTAAAATTAGACAAGAATGAGCAGCCTTACAAATCCAAAAAGAGAAAAGTATTGATTCAGGTAACAAATAAAATTCAGTTATTGAAAAACCCGAATCGAATAATATGTGTACCGAATCTATTTAAGAAAAAGAGGACGCCAAGGCATTGGAGAGTCATTCAAAAGTGTTGTCGGCGTTCTGGGAATGGGGGTCCCCAGACTTGCCTGTCTGCGGGCCACAACGTGGCTAAGCCAGCAGGCCGTACGACCCATCTTCGTCAACAAGGCATCCAAGACCCTCGCGAGGGTCCAAGCCTCGCGAGGCGAACGACGCAAGACCTCCTTTGGAGTGTCCTAGCCAGGCAGGATCACGAGGAGCGGAGATATCAAGGCGGGGCAAACCTCACAAGGCTCTCGTGATGTGATCCATGACGAACGACACCAGGCGGGCGCCATGCGGGCGCCAGCGCGCGCAGTGTCCTTATTTCCTCTTTGGTGCTAAGGAGGCCAGTGCAGGCAAAGAGTACCGAGGCATCAGACAAAGGTTGCCATATTGGTGCAACGAGACCAAGACCAGGAGGACGGCAAGACGAAGGTCATCGTGGAGCCCAAGACGGCGTCACCACCAGAGCTTTTCACAGGCGAAAATCACTTTTGTCAGGATAGCTTGTACTAGTTGTCCCCCTTCAAATTTGCCCGCCGTTGTTGGCTCCCTTCCCTCTCAACATTTGGGAAGAGGACCAGGGCCTATATAAGTAGAGCTAGCCACCATAGTAGGGGGCAGTCGAACCTTAGCTTGATCCAACCCGATCGAGAGCCTACCCACAAGAACACCTCAACCTCAGGAGGTTGTTCTTCCCTTGTACTGTTCATCGTCAGCCCCAGAGGCAATCCACCACCACCACAATGGAGTAGGGTATTACACCACAACGGTGGGCCGAACCAGTATAAACCTCGTGTCTTTCTGTGTTGTGAGTTCATCGAGTTCGTCCGCGAGATCTTAGCGAGCTAGGGCGTAAATTGGTAGGAGGGAAAGACTTCGCGCGCACCCTAGTGTTTGAACCTCAAGGGTTTGCCGAAACCCCACATACGACATTTGGCGCGCCAGGTAGGGGTGCGCCGTAGCTTCCCTTCCATCAGTTCATCGCTCCGTCACTCCGTCGTCTCCATGGCGGACGCTCGCCGTGCTCGGGCTGAGCGTCCGGCTGCCCTCACCGCCCGCGTCGCTCAGACGGCTCCGGTTGGCGGGCCCCTCGTCATTCCCCATCACCTGCCGCCAACACTGCCACCGGCCCGGCGGGGAACGAGCAGCAGGCGTCCTCGTTGCATCCTTCGGTACGGCAGGACGGCCGCACCGCCACTTCATTGCTAACCCCTGCCAGTTCTTCGTCTCACGCGCCGCACTCGCATAGAGGCGCGGGCCGCGCTCCTCGCGGTGAACGAACTCCTGCGCTACCGCCCCGTTGACGACCTCTATGAGGAGTGGCTCGACCACGTCGCCGAGCTCGTCCGCGCCGCAGGGGGTTCCCCGGCGCCGTCCCTCTCTCTACCTCCTCCTCAACCAACCACGGGCGACGAGGCTCATGGCATGCCTCCACCACCTCTGCCCCAAGACGGTGCCTTGGCACCAAGGCGCGCGGCACCACGGCAAATCCACCACGCCCAGTGCCCGTGCGCGAAGAGAGAAGCTGCCAAGAAATCCCTCGGCCGCGAGAAGCTGCACCTGTGCTCCCCGCGCCACCTCGTCAAGACCGCGCACCGCCCGTAGCGGCGCAGCGCGGACCTTGTCAAGACCAAGCTCCACCTCCGAAGCGAGCCCCAGCAACCACGGCCGGCTGTCGCGCCTCCACCCCCGAGCTGCGTAGCGTCGCCTGGCCAGGCAAGTTCAAGCCGGACCTGCCCCCTCGCTACGACGTCACCGCCGACCCCGCGGAATTCATGCAGCTCTATGAGTCGAGCATCAAAGTGGCCAGCGGCGATGAAAAGGTCATGGCGAACTGGTTCCCCATGGCTCTCAAGGATGGGTCTCGCTCTTGGCTCCTTAACCTGCGGCATGGCTCGATCTCCTCCTGGGACGAGATGCGCGACCGCTTCGTCGCCAACTTCCAGGGCACTCGCGACCGTCCGCCGGCCGCGGGTGATCTACACCGCATCAAGCAACAACCAGGAGAGACCCTTCAGAAGTACATCCAGCGCTTCAACAACACCCGCCTCAAGATCCCCAAGGTCACGGACGAAGCCATCATATCCGCGTTCTCCGACGGCGTCCGTGGCGTCAAGATGAAGGAAGAGCTCGCCATCCATGAGGAGCTCTACACCTCTCAGGAGTTGTTCAACCTGGCGACCAAGTGCGCAAGAGCTAAGGAGGGGCGCCTCTCTCTCCTTGAGTTGCCGGCCGTGGGCGTAGAGGAGAAGAAAACCAAGGCCAAGGATGTGATGTGCAAGGAGGCAGCTGTGCTCACAGTGGAGCCCGACACCAAGCGGGGCAGAGATCAGCCCGAGTCTTCCAAGAACAGCCGGCCGTTCTGCGTCTTCCACAACCTGAACACCCACAACACCAGCGACTGTCAAGCGCTCAGAGCCATACGTGAAGGACGCTTCGGTCGACGCCCCGAGCGCAGCGACCGGGGCTATGGCCGCGGAGGAGGACGTGGAGGCAGATGCTGGGACGACCGTGGTCCGCGCCAGGAATGGCGCGACCGGCCTCGTGAGGACCGCTGGCAGGACCAACCTCGCGAGGGCGCCTGGAGGGACCCGCCTCATGAGGATCGCCCCAGGGCAACGCCGGTCTTCCCCCGCTGGCGCCACCAAGAAGGAACGACGACCACCACCAGGACGAGTGGGCTGGGGGCTTCCAGGAGCCGCACGCAATCGCCTGCATCTTGGGCGGCGCCCAGGCCCCAGCCTCTCAGCGCATCTTCAAACAGTTCGCTCGCGAGGTGAACGCGGTGCTCCCCAAGCTCAAGGCCACACGCCCGCTCAAGTGGTCCCAATGCGCCATCACTTTCAACTTGACAGATTAGCTCAAGTGCGCAGCCACCGCTAGCGCCCTCCCTATGCTGTGTTCCCCAGTCATCAGCAATCTGCAGGTTACCAAGACCCTCATCAACGGCGGCGCAGAGCTCAATGTCCTGTCCATTGACATGTTTGACAACCTCCAAGTGCCATATGAACAGCTCCAGCCCACCAAGCCTTTCTCAGGAGTGACCGACGGTTCCACCACACCGATAGGGCAGGTCCGCATGCCTGACACCTTCGAGCAGCGCAAGAACTACCACACTGAGCTCATCGACTTCGACGTCGCGCACATCTGCTTGTCGTACAATGCCATCCTCGGGTATCCAGCCCTGGCCAAGTTCATGGCAGTCACCCATCACGGCTACGACGTTCTCAAGATGCCAGGAAGCGGAGGAATCATCACGGTCCTGTGTGAAGAGAGGGATGCGGTGTGCTCCCTCAAGCGCGCCTTTCAAGCCGCAGCGATCGACGACCCCGACAGCAGAAGTGAAGGCCCTCCGGAGACCATTCCCAGGAAGAAGCAGCCGAGCCGCGCAGGACCTCAGGAGGATGGCAGCACGGCAGGAGTCTCATCAGGATCAGCGCCCGTTCCAGGGGCGCCTCCCTTCGTCGCATAGGAAAGCGCACCCGGCGCCCTCCTCGGGCAGGGCTCGGGGGATCTCTTCTGGAGGGCCTCAGACCTTGCCAACCTCACGAGGGAGGCGCTTGGGCACCACTTGGAGGCGTGCTTCGCGGCACGTGTCCCTCGGGAGAGCACAGGGCAAGGAGTGCCCACCACCCAGGAATTCATCACCAAGACCACACAGGAACTGCAAGACGCAAGAGCCATGCGCGGCGACAGCCGCTCACAAGGCGCAGCTCCCCATCCAGGCGAGGATGTCGGTCTGCGTGTCTGCGTCGACGTCCCAGGGCTTAACAGGGCCGCATCTCAGGAGCGTTTCTGGCCTTCGCGTGTGGGTCGATGCGAGGGCCCGCCGCACAGCTACGTTCGCATGTCTTTTGGCTTGCCGAGCGTGGCGTCGGCCTATCAGAGCAACATGCGGCGCGTCCTGGCGGCTCAGGAGGCCAGGTACCACGCCGTCCTGGAGGAGATGGAGACGGCCTTTAGGGAACCTCCCGAGCCCCCAGAGCCCCCCGAGGCTCAGGGCTCTGGCAGCTCATGAGGAGTCATTTCTTCAACGCATGCCATCAGTTGCACCAACTCTACTTCGTCTACAGAACCAGGTGAGCACCCCTCGGGCTGCATTATCCCCAGGCCGCATGGGTCCGTCCCTGTGGCATGTATCCCTTTTGCTTATGTCTTTAGCTTACCTTGCTGGCGGAGCCCCTCGGGCTGCATCATCCCCAAGCCGCTCGGGCCGGACCCAGTGGCATGTATCTTCCTGCATTTACCCAAGTTGATCTGCTCTCCATGCTTAACCTGCCAACTGCTATCACCTGCTCGATCATCGCCTCCCTGGGGCCTCCACACAGGCACGGCGCGGGTGCATGGGTCCGTCCCTGTCACATCGACAAACCTGAGCGGTTGAGCTCTGGCTGACGGGATGCCCCACACACGTCACCTCACCAGGCCCTCAGTGCCTTCACCTCATCCAGAGCAACCAGTGGCAGGCTGACAGCTGTAACGGCAAACCGTGTTTCTTCTTGTGCCAGTTCACAGGAATCCCGTGAAAAGGATAGCAGGCGGCACTGCGAGTCTCCTTTTCTCTCGTGCAATTCGTTTGCGCGCTAAAAGGGGGGCTCCTGAGCATCGCGACTCAGGAGCTCTTACTGGCTCTCCAGCCCTCACCCCCTGGCCTTGACCACGGCATCGCGACCTCGCATACCAGCAGCGGCTGAGCTCGCTCTAGGGCCGAGACCTGAGGACGTAGAGCGCTAAGAAGAGCATGAGGGGAGGGAAACTCGTACGGACCGGCCTAGCTATGTCGCACGAGTAGGCGCGCAGCTCCAGCGTAGCGTCAGGAATCGTCGCGAAGTTGTTGGGGTAAATGACCACGGATAGCCTAGCCGGCACCCCCTGGCACTTCAAAAAAAATTACGAGCCGATCCGGTCTCCAAGAATCCAAGACGTGGGGACGCCTTCCCCCTGTCGGCTGCCTCTCAGGCTGACTATCGGAAGGCGGCCCGGCCTTAACCCTCATGAAGAAAGCCGCGGTAGGGCCGGCTCCAAGAAGCCGACCACGAGAAGGCCGACTCCAAGGAGCCGGCTCCCACAACGCAGTCAATATCGTACCCTCGAAGCCCGCATCCACATAACGGCGATGGGACGCGGCGTGGCTACAGTAAAGCCTGCCACCCTCGAAACCCGGAGCACGCCTAGCACAGTGCGCCGTACGTGGTAGCCCTGACCCGTCCGGTGCGGCACTGTTGCCATGTTGACTATGGCGCCATCCACGGCGGGCTGTCAGCGCGGTCCACGAGCGGTGGCCCCCTTCGGGCAGAGAGACACCCGAAGACGGCCAAGCCTCCTCCGGTTGGCCCAAGACATGGCCGGCTTCCCCAAGCCGGCTTGCCCCCTCCCTCGAAGGAGGCGCTCCATTAAGGAGACAAGATGACGTGAGGCTACAACGATCGCCCGCCAGGCGGCAACACTGTAGCCATGCTTACCTCGACAAAGCCCTCATCATCAGGATTGAGGCAACAGTAACCAGCCGCCGACAGGGCCCTTGGCCGTGGGGCCTGCCTGTCGACCAAGGAGCCGGCAGCCGGCGGGACCCACCAGCCGGCGCAGAAGCCGGCAAGCGTAGACACTGACGGCTAGGGCCCGCGCCCAGCCGGATTACCATTGTACCCCCGGGGGGTAGGCCTATATAAACCCCCCGGGGCACCCATGCAAAGGGTTGATCTGATCTAGGTTTTACCCCACATAGAGAGAAGAGTAGAGCTAGCCTTGCCCTTCTTCTTCCTCTCACCAAACAGCTCAAGGAGCATCTTGTAGCTACTTGTTCATCGAGTGATCATGCGGAGACCCCGCAGAGCAGCAGTAGGGGAGTTATCTCCACGGAGAGCCCCGAAGCTGGGTAAGATTCGCCGGCGTGCATGTCTTCGCCTCATCCCGCTTCCAGGCATCGGCGACGTCTTACTGGCTCCCACAATGATAAGCCACCCGTTGGCATATGTCACACCTACCACCCGACATTTGGCTCCCACCGTGGGGCCAGGTGCATCGTCGTCCGAAGACCTGTTCTGGACGGGAACCCTCTTCCTTCCCAGCGAGCGTAGCCAGCCCGGCACGCCCGATGGCGCTTGCCACGACGCGCTGCAAGGCGTCACCAACGCCTGCGCAGCGAGCAACCTCGCCGATCCCCTTGGCAAGGCCCTCATCTCCGACGAGCCCGCCTATGACGCGGGCGCCGACCACCTCGTCAACCTCCTCGGCCAGCTCCACGTCTCCAGCGAGCCTGCTGCGGATAAGGAGTCCGTTGGCTCCACCGATCCGATGCCTGTCGACTCCGACACGGCCTCGCTCGACGCCTTCCCCACCAATGTCGTGATCTACGACGACCCGCTTCCCCGAGCCGATGGCTGTGACGGTGCCACCGCCGAGGTGATGGTCATCAGCCATGGCGGTGCTTCTGGCGAGAACGCCCACGACGCCCCGCATGCGGTGATCCATGACTTGTCTGTCCCCCTCCTGGCCGACGCCGACGCCGAAGCACTGGAGGCTCGCCGTCTCGCCCTCCTCACGAAGGGCCGGAAGTTAGCTTCCATGAGGCGCCTCACCGAGGCCCACCAGCGCGAAGTCGACCGCGCCGCCTTCGGCACGCCACCTCCTGGCGGGCCAAGCCGAGCCGGCGTTGTCAGTCAGCATGGCGCTGCCATCGCCAACATGCTTGGAGTCGACCGCCCAGTCTACGCCACCCCACTCGAGAACCTACGCGCCGCCCAGGCGGCTGTAGACGAGCTGGATGGACTGGGGGCCGAAGAGCTCCCCCACATGACCAGACGCATCCAACAGCTAATCGATGCAGCCGCACGGCGGCATGAGGCCGATGCCCATGCGGAAAGCCCTCCCCCGCGCCGAGAGCACGACGCGACGTCCCGGACGCCGACTGCGGGTAAAACCCGTGCGCGACACGAGAAAGAGCCGGCTGCCAGCCGAAGCCGAACCCGGATCTCCATCGAGCGAGACGCAGAGGGCCACCCTCGAGCCGTGGAGCGGCGGGGCAACCCGCCTCCGCCTCCGCCTCGTGGGGAAAGGTATCCCACCCCGCCGCCTATCACGCATCCGACTCTCAGCGGCCGACTAGGTCGCCGCGAAGGAGTCGGCGAGAATGATGCTCGCCATCGGATTGACCGCCTAGCGCGATCCCTGGCGCTAGAAGAAGAAGATGATGTCGGCCCGCCTTGTTTCAGCCCCCGCATCCGCGACGAGCCCTTCCCCAAAGGGTTCTCGCTCCCAAGAGACACGCCCAAGTACAACGGCTCCGTGAAGCCGGAAGATTGGTTGATCGACTACTCCACCGCAGTACGCATCGCGAACGGCAATAGGCGCGTTGCCGTGAAGTACTTGCCCCTCATGCTCCAAGGCACGGCGCGGACCTGGCTCAACAGCCCTCAAGCCATATAGCGTCAACAACTGGCTAGATTTCACAGAAGCCTTCGTCCGCAACTTCACCAGCACCTACAAGCAGGCTCCCAAGCCCAGACAGCTCTCCTTGTGCGTGCAAGGCCCCGCCAAGTCCACTCGCGACTACCTCACGCGTTGGGCCGAGCTCCGCAACTCTTGCAAAGGAGTGCACGAAGTGCAAGCCATAGAATACTTCACAGCCGGGTGCCGAGAAGACACCCTCCTCAAGCACAAGCTCCTCTGCGACGAGCCGACTACCCTCGACGAGCTTCTGGTCATAGCGGACAAGTACGCCACTGCCGACTCCTCAATGAAGACTGAACTCCGGGTAGACGCGCCCGGGAAGGTACTCAACCCGGCACCCAAGACGCCGGCTGGGGACTCCGGCCAACGCCTGTACCAAAACAACCACAAATGCAAGGGCCCCATGCCGCCTTCCGCTAGTCGGCAGGTGGCCACCGTCGAGGGCGAGCAACCCGAAGGGCGTCCCACACCCAAGAAGCAGAAAGGCGGCAGGCCGGCTTGGCAGCCGGCCTTCTCCTACGAGCAAACTCTCGACGCCCCATGCAAGTTCCACAGCGGCGCGAAGCCATCCAACCACACAACCCGGAAGTGCCACTGGCTCACCCAGATTTCCAAAGGCGAAGGGCTCATGCCGCCTCCGCCTGCTGGTCCGCCGCCTCCGGCTCCACAGCAGCCGGCCGCTCGGCCAGCAGTCGGAGCCGTGCACGACGAGTTCCCCGACGAGCATGCCGCCTATGTCGTCTTCACGAGCCAGCCTGAAGACCGACGCAGCAGGCGCCGAGAGCACCAGGAAGTCAATGCGGTTGCCGCCAACACCTCCGAGCACATGCACTGGTCAGAAAAGCCTATCAACTGGAGCCGGGCCGACCACCCAGAGGTGATGCCATCTCCCGTCTCTTATGCGCTGGTTCTGGATGCCACCCTTGCAACGGACAGACGCGCTGCCCGTTTCTCCCGCGTGCTGATAGATGGCAGGAGCAACATCAACATCCTGTACCTTGACACCCTGAAGAAGCTCAACGTCAAGATGAAGCAGCTCATGCCTACCCGGACTGTGTTCCACGGCATCGTACCCGGCCTGTCCTGCGCCCCCATTGGCAAGATCAAGATTGATGTCCTCTTTGGGGACAAGGATCATTTCCGCAGGGAGGCCATCTGGTTCGAAGTGGTGGACCTTGAGAGCTCTTACCATGCACTGCTTGGCCGTCCGCCCCTGGCCAAGTTCATGGCTGTCCCCCATTATGCCTACCTCAAGATGAAGATGCCGAGCACCAAGGGCATCATCACCATAGCCGGCGATTACAAGAAATCCTCTGAGTGCGTAGCAGCCAGCAGCCGGCTGGCCGAATCCCTTGTGATTGCCGATGAGAAGAAGATGTTGGACCGGGTCGTGGCCATGGCCGGCAAGCAGCCGACCCTGTCCCCCGATCCCAAAGAATGTGATGCCCAAGGTTCCTTCCAGCCGGCCAAGGAAACGAAGAAGATACCTCTTGACCCCGAGCACCCAGAAAGGTTTGCCGTCATTGGGGCAAACCTAAGCGGCAAATAGGAAGGCGAGCTCGCCGATTTCCTCCGTGAGAATCGGGACATCTTTGCATGGTCCCCCAAGGATATGCCGGGTGTTCCGAAGGATTTCGCCGAGCACAAACTACACGTCCGAGAAGGTGCAAAACCAGTCAAACAACCCCTCCGCCGACTGTCGGAGGAAAAGAGAAGGATTGTAGGAGAAGAGATAGCCCGGCTTCTGGCCGCCGGCTTCATTATGGAGGTTTTCTTTTCATTAGGAGAAGAGATAGGTGCTGTACATAATGAGGCTTACGGTGATTCGTTATTAGTATAGTGCAACAAATATCCAAGGGTTATCAATGTTTTTGACAAATCACTTTTAGTTTATCTTGAGGTATGTCTAGATATAGAATTTACCTTGAGTTGCTTTAGTATTGCTCATATATTTAGACATGACAATTGAAGAGCAAATGAATTGGCCCGATAAGCATCCGGCTACCATGTTGATCATGGTGCATTGCATATCTATCAATAGCTGATGGGTTTCACCGACATAAGTAAGGCCGAACCAAAGCCCACCGCTCCGGCCACTAATGAAATTTTTATGTAGGCAAAAGTAAGGATTAGAGGGAGTTAATTATTGGTTATCTGTAAAATCCTAGCGAAAGGGTGAACAATATGGTTCGGAGGATGGCGTTGAGATACATATCTATGAAACTTTATCACCGGATCGTTAATGAAGTTGAGAAGATTTGGCCAAGTTTGCATCAATAAGTTCACACAAGCAATGGCTGATATATACTTATCGCCCTAATCAGACATGGGCGATGGAGTGTTGACATCGTCCTTAGAGTAAATACGGTACAAGTTATTTTTCAGCATGCTAGCTTTGCCGAAAAACAGGAGGCATGTGTTGACGCTCAAAAGTGGCACGATCATAAGGAGTAGCTTGAAGCTATGTCAAGATTAATTCAACTTATTATTGAAAGTCATCATGGGATGGCTCTCTTCGAGAAGATCAAGATGGATATGAAGATGGTCTAAAATGGAGCTCAGATGCAAAAGTTATGACAAGTTTAGAGATGCTCATGTTGACACCAGATTAAAGAATGGCTTGGAACCCAATTAAGATGGCATCAGATGGAAAAAGTTTCAACATGAAAGTTCTTCGTCTTGTCGAAACGGCTGATTTCGATATAAAAGTCGTCTTAATCCGAGGTCATATGCAAAAGTTAGAGCCAAAAATGCGCGGCTGTATCAGGATAGCCGGACACTCCGGGGATAATCATCCGGGTTTTGGATTTCTCTGAGGATGGCCAGACACTCTGGGGATTTTTGTCCGAGTTTTGGATTTCTCTGTCGCAGACTTCGGAAAACAGCCGAAACCCCCCTCAAGATGGACTCTGATAAAAAAATGTTCAACATGAAAGTTGTTCGTCCCGTCGAAGCGGTCAAGATTTCTTTTGGACTCGTTTCCATCCGAGGTCGTTTACTGCCTCAAACATGACCCGCAAGGTGCAGCCAGGTTGTAAACCGAACAATTTTGAAAAGTTTTGATTCCGAGTTGGACCCAAACTAGGGTTTTGAACGTCGAACCTTTCCTTGCACGAGAAGTCCATTCGCCTCTTATATACCTAAGGGGTGACGACTGATTGAATAACACACAATCGAACAAACACACCTACCACTTTTTATCTTTTATCTTTTTTTCTTAACCCTAGTTCTTCTTTTTCTCATTTTTTCGCTCGTTCTTCGTTTGTAGGGCGGCGATCCACGATGCCCTAGGGGCGATCAGGTCGACCTAGGGCAACCCATAGCCCCATGCGCCCTGACGGGGTCCCTTCCGGATTTGTGGGGTTTCAATTCTACAAAGCATTCGCCGGCTATCCTGCATATCGCGCTGTCGGTCGGGTCTCCTTCGACGTGAGCTGCGGTGCATCACCCCAGGGTCGAGGGTACACAGTGACATGTTCGTCGGGGGTAAATCGTCCTTCCAAAACGAAACAACCAAGGCTGGGAAGCGATGCGGAGATTGCCCCTTGGTTAACCCGAGCTGTTCGCTAGAAGAAAATGGCGGGGGAAGTGGGACCTCAACGGCGCCGCTAGTGCGTTGCCGAGAGGACCCTAAAACCCTAACGAGAGGGGATTGTTTCTTAGACCACCAATTTCAAGAGATTGTCTTACCCCTCCTTAAAACCCTAACGAGAGGGGATTGTTTCTTAACCACCCATTTAAAGAGATTGTCTTACCCTTCCGATGCATTTAAAACTTTTTTCCAGCAATTCCGGTGCATTTGAACTGAAAAATGATCAGTTCTGGCATCTGGCCCAACCCATATATACCCACAACCCAAGCCCCCCTTCCTATTCAAAAGCAACATAAAGAAGCCCCACGGTACAAGGAGCGAAGAAGCGAGCCCAAACCATTTTACCCAACACTCCTTCCTCCCCACCCCACTCCCAAAACCCCAGTTCGAGCGCGGCGCCGGAGCGCAGATAAATAGCTCCCCGCGGACACCTCCATCTACGGCGGCGATGGCCGGCGTCGGCGCCGACGGCGGAGGAGACACGGAGATGGGTGGCTGGTCAGAGCTGCTCAACACCTCCACCAAGCTCCTCGAGCAGGCCGCCCCCACCCCTCACTTCCCTACCCTCCAGGTGCCGCATCGCGCTCTTCCTTGCCCTCCTCGCCCGCATCTATCTCTTGCCGCGCCGGCGCCTCCCTCGCTTTCTTCCGCCTGATTGGTTCGTTGTTGTTGACCCGCGCAGAGGAACCTGGACCAGCTCGAGGTGCTCTCCACGAAGCTTAAGGCCAAGACGATCCGCGCCGAGGCGCCGTCGCAGTCGCTCTCCGCCACCAGGTTGCTCTCCTGGACCCCTTTAGTTAACTCTGAGAGAGCCTCTCTGCCCATCTCTCCGTGATGTTTCGTTCGAATTGGGATTGCTGCTTCTGGTGTTTTGGAGGGACTTAGGGTTTCGGCTGTGCATCTGCAGGTTGCTGGCGCGCGAGGGGATCAATGCGGAGCAGCTCACCAGGGACCTCAAGTCATTTGAACTCAAGGTGATTAGCTTGTAAACCTGGAAATGCATGTAGGGTTTATTTCAGAGAATGCTATATAGATAATCTTATGTGTCGGTCGTTTAGACGAGGTAGTTGATTTTGTCGAAGTCTTACATTTTGTGCTGCACTCTTCTTTCTTTCATCCATAGCCGACCATTGGGGTCTTCACTTGTTTTCTTCGATTAGCAGTATTAAGAATTTCCCCACTTCATGAAGAGGCAGAACTGCAGAACTCATGCTGATTGCCTGAAAGAAAAGAATAGCAAGAATAACGCCACCTTCTCAGTTTCTTACATAAGATCCTAGTTTTACTTTTAGACACACATTCCCTAGTCTTTTTTTCAGCTTGTAGTCCACTTTATTAATACACATTCCCTAAGTCTGGAGGCTGCAAATCACCTGCTTATCTGAAACAATGTTTTCTAGTCTCAGTTGAGGCAATGTAGTGTTTTCATTTAAAGCTTCCTACTCAAAAGACAGAAAATATAGTTGTGAGTGGTCAGGTCAGATGTTACTACTTATCATAGTGTAACAATCTTTTGCCACCAATTAGGCCAGCACATTGTTTTCTACCCTGTTGCTCTATGTATATCTGCGCTTGCTTGTTACTGTACATCTACAGCTCTTGAATATCACTCAGGCAACAGGTTATCAGTATACATCATAGTGGCTGCATTTTTTTTAATTGTAGACCACCTTTGAGGATGTTTTTCCGTCGGAAGCAACTTCTGTCGAGGAATACCTGCAACAGGTGAACACCTCTCTCTTTAGTGATTTTTCTTCTGAATTTCATGGTGTTAGTACGTAATGGGCCTATTGGCCTGGGCTGGCAGTATGGAGTGCATCACGGAGTTTGTGTTTTCAGCTTCATGAAATGGCAATTGTCTCATCCATCCAAGGAGCACAAAAGGACAACTTAAAGAGTTTTAACAATAAAATGATGCAAGTTCTTGAGGTCGGTTGCCTTTTGGTTTTATTCTATTCAGCTTTATTTTTGTAGCAGAGCTAGTAGCTATGATAATACCTTCATAAGTTCATATTGCAACTTTTTGGAGCATCCTGAGGTCTGTACCACTACCATCCATGCTTTCGGTCGTGTTATTTAATCAAATCTGTTGCATCTTTCAGAAATTAGCTATATTTGTGGTAGTTTTGTAATGCTAGGTGTTGTAACTAACAGGTCGGAGCAAGTTCTACCATTGAGCTAATTGTCTTCATTTTTCAATTGCCACGCTGAGCAATTTTAATGTGCTTGGTAGTGGATGCTTTGAATTGTTTTAGGGTGTGTTTGGTTTTGTGTCAAGGTTGCCCTGCCAAAATATTGGCTGGCCAAATTTTTGGTTGAGGTTTTGCTTGCCCATGGATTGGCCAACATTGGCTAGAAAAATTAAATGAACTAAAGTTGGGAAGGGAGCATTGGCATGCCAAAATGTTGGTCCTCATCCAAACAAAGACCAATGTTTTGGTTATACCAAAAAATTTGCAGGGTACACTTTGTTTACGATCCAAACATACCTTTACTGTTCAGTTCAAACAATTTTTAGTAACTTTGTTGTAGGATGACTGGCAGAAGGAGAAGAGAGATTTCTTGCAGAGTCTAAGCCGACTTTCTACATTACCAAAGAGAAACACCAATCTAGCTGGTGGTCTGTCTCGTTATGCTCTGATGCCATCTTCAGCTTCCAGTCCTCAAGCTTCATCAGGCCTGCCCGCTGCGGAAGTCATGCCCATACCTAGCAAGACCATAATTGATAGTAAATCTTCAGTTTACGCGGGGGTTGTGAAGGATCTCAACGATGCTAGAGGACGCAGTCTGCCTTTCAGTGTAAGCTTCTATATCAAGATTTGATATGTCAGAGCCTTATTGGTCATGTGCAGATTAGTAATCATGTCTGTTAGTCATCCTGTTTTTCTCCAATTAATTTAGGTTTGACAAATGTCTTAAGTGTCTATTTTTGTATGTTATCATCGGGGCAATAAGTTCTCTTGATGCACCGAATCCAACTAATGCTTATTGAGACCTTTTTTTGTTAGCCTGCTACAGCTTTCAGAGCTGCCTATGAGTCCTTGTCTCTTGATGCTACTGGCTTGAAGTCAGTGACCATGCAGAAAGTGTGGCATTTGATTCAGGTAATAACCTTTAATTGTACAGAACAGTATTACAGGATGCAATATCAACTATATGATGTCTATGTGACATTTCCTTGTTTCTCTTATTTCATTGTGATTTATTTAAGGTGCTTTTCCTGTTTGTCTAATTCAGGCATTAGTAGGGGAAGGGTTAACTCATAGAAACATTTCAAGAAAAATGTCACTAGTGGTTGGAGCAAGGCGACACCTTGAATGGGGTCATGAGAAATACATTATTGAGACCATCAACAGCCAGCCAGCACTAGTGAGTATTTCTGTGTAGCTTTTTATTACTGAATACTTCTATCCAAATTCACTTCTGGAAATGAAAAAAAGACTTCCTAAGTGCTATGGAAGATTTCTGAACAATGATATTTGTTTTGTATTTACCTGGATTTTTTCTGTGTTGTGGTATGGCCTATTGGTACTTCTGTTCTATACATATGACATTGTGTTAATTTGACATCTCAAGTGCTCCCATGTTGCTTTTCACTATTGAGTTCCCTGAAGATGGAGTGGATCCTATATGCCTGTGTATTTAGGATTTTTTTTTACTTATTAGTGTAGTTAGTGATGAAGTCAGTGGTGATTGTTTGATTTACTCTTGCATCCATGTTTATAGTTTCTTGTATACTATCTCAAATTCTCAATCAGTCCTCTACCATCCTGTTTATAGTTTTTCTAACCAAATGATGTTTTCCTTTATTCTTGGTTTATATTTTGTGAACCCTGTTAATGTAGAAGATCGATTATGGTTAATCTCTGTCATGCTTTGTGGTTCTAGGCTGCTCTTGGTGGATCGGTTGGCAATCTTCAAAAGATTCGTGCATTTCTTCGGGTCTGTTTTGAGTTTGATGATTAATCTGTCTTTTTTCTGCATTGTTTAAATCTGTAACCAAATGCAATTTTTTTATCTGTATGAATTGACAGGTCCGGTTGCGGGATCATGGCGTGTTAGACTTTGATGCAAGTGATCTTCGCAGACAGCCACCAGTGGATACAACATGGCAGCAGGTTTACTTTGCCTGTTTGATTTGTATTAAACATCGAATAAAAATTGTAGCTGACATCATTTTTTTTCTATCTAGTAATGGCAACATAAAAACTCACGAAAGTAAGCTTAATAGGTTAAATGGAAAATTGCCACTAGAATAAGATAAGAGCAGTAATCAAGGAATTGATACGTTTATCACATCACTTCATTAGAGCATCAAGATGAAGCATGGTGCAACTATTGGTTTTTAAAGGGGGGCTGTTCTGTTCAACTTAATCTTAGGTCTGTCATGAAACCATGCATATGGTAGGCCATTGACCGACCTATTTGTAGACTTACTAAAATTAATCAATCACTACAGAAAATGATTTCTTGCTGGGGCCATGGGATTTATTTGAATAATTTATTTCGTGATTACACACCTGTGAGGTATGTTGTTTGATGGTAGATGGTTCTCAAATCAAGAACTTGTCATCTATACCATACTCACAAATCAAACTGAACGTGTTGATAGGTATAGGTGCTATGATAGATCTCAAAGATGTAATCTAAGAAATCTTATCCATAGCACAAGACAAGTATATAGGGCTATCAAGCATGACATGCCATATAGAATGTCAGAATTATCACAAGATATCCTAGTGAACAGTTCATCACATCTAATCAACTCCACATGTTCCAGTCAGTGGGGTTAAAGCATCACATGAGTAAGTCAAAGTAGCATGAGAAAAAAAAAGGATTATCATCATCATGCAACTCATTGTTTTTTTTATGACCTATACAAGTTTTGCACGTACCTTTTCAATGAGAAATATATTTATGTATTATTGTTCCATCTTTTGTAGATTTATTTCTGCTTAAGAACTGGGTATTATGATGAAGCAAGGCAAGTTGCTCAATCATCTCGTGCTGCTTACAACTTCGCCCCTCTGGTAAAGTACATGAATAATGATGGCGACTTGTTCTTAATGGGAAACGTACATATAATATGTTCTCTGGCAGCTTGCAGAATGGATCACTACTAATGGTGCTGTGTCATCAGAGACTGCTCTGACAGCTTCTGAGGAATGTGAAAAAATGCTCAGAATGGGTGACCGACCAGGGCGTCCTGGTTATGATAGGAAGAAGTTGCTTCTTTATGCCATAATTTGTGGCTGTCGACGGCAAATTGACAGATTACTTAAAGATCTCCCAACACTTTTCAATACTATAGAGGATTTCTTGTGGTTCAAGTTGTCAGCTCTGCGGGAATACTCCAGTGCATCTTCTTCTAATGTTGCGAATGAAGGCTTGGTTCCTTATATGCTGGAGGATTTACAAAATTATCTGAACAAATTTGAGCCATCATATTATACAAAAAGTGGAAAAGACCCCTTGGTCTATCCCTATATTCTGCTCTTAAGCATCCAATCACTTCCAGCAATTCTTTATTTGTCTAAAGAAGTTGGAGAGGAAGGGTACCATGTTGATGCTGTGCATATTTCAATTACTCTAGCTGATCATGGTATTCTCCCTGAGGGAGTTGGATCAGGTCAGAAGATGGGTGTAATGGATGCTTGTGCAGAAGCTGACAGTATTATACGGCAATATGGCTCTATTTACTTGCGCAATGGCAACCTTGATTTGGCCTTGGAATATTATGCACAAGCTGCTGCTGCAATGGGTGGAGGAGAGGTATCATGGATTGGTCAAGGGAATGCTGATCAACAACGTCAACGAAGTTCAATGTTGAAGCAACTGCTCACAGAGATATTACTAAGGGACGGTGGTATTCAACTTCTGCTTGGTCCAAGTGGAATGGGAGAAGAAGGAGAACTCAAAAAGTATATGATGGATTGGAGAAGTAGGCAGCAATTCTTGCTTGAAGCCGCCCATCGGTGTCAAGAGGCAGGGCTCTATGACAAAGTAAGTTTAATTCTTGAACCAAAATGTTTTTAGAATTTTTTGGGTTCTTGTGCTTTAGGGAACATTTTATTTTGTATCTTCCTAGGTTGGGATCCACAAAAGGATCAGCAAGAGCATGCTATTTTATTACTGTCATGGATTTATATTTCTATTGAATTATTTTATCTCATCACGTTCATAGCTGAGTTGAAAGAGTCAAACTTCTCTGCTCTTAAAGCGATATGACCCGTCCTAGGACTGATTCTAGCTGCTTGAACACTGGTTATCATATCATATTCTGCAGTAGTATTCTCAAGATGACATGCCATCGATTAGTCTTCGTTGGCACATCTAACATGCATGGTTTATCAACTTCGATGTGATGCACATGTATCTGAATCCATTTACTTCATGTTATTGAACTATGTAGTATTAGTATATTTACTCTGTGTGAGGTCATATTTTAATTTGCAGCACTTCAGTCTTGTTTGAGCTATCATGTATCCATCTCATGGTACTTCACTTTTTACATGAAATAACAGTCAGTGGAAATTCACAAAAGAGTTGGAGCCTTTGCCATGGCACTTCAGACAGTAAACAAGTGTCTATCGGATGCAGTATGTGCCCTGGCACACAATATGTTAGATGGCGAAAGCCGTGCTGTTGCTCTAATTCAATCTGGCAATGAAATTTTGGAGACAGCCAGATATTCTTCTGAAGCCAGGTTAATTACCTCCTATCTTCTGCTTCTACATCATGTGACTGCTGGTTATTTATGCCTTCAATACTTAATTAATCATGTGGAAACTCACTTGCAGTGTTCAAGACAAGGATCTCATTTCTGAACAGCAAATTATACTGAGACAGCTTGAAGCTATTCTTCACATTTATAGGCTAGCTCGTGCTGGACAAACTGTTGACGCTCTGAGGGAAACCATCAAACTTCCATTTCTTCATTTGGATCCACAGTCTTCGAATGTATCAGTCGATGTATTCAGGAATTTATCACCCCATGTTCAAGCTTGTGTGCCAGATCTCCTGAAGGTTGCTCTAAACTGCATGGACAATGTTAGAGATACCGATGGGACCCTGCGTGCTGTCAAGTCAAAGGTATTCTCTATCCTGTTTATTTTTATTTTTATTGCGTCTATCGGTAGATTTTGCTTTAAAGGGCACTTTTTTGCATTACCACGGAAAATATGTTGCTGAACTGCACGGAATAGGTTCAATACCGACTATTTCTTGGATCTGCTTAGCACATAGCTAGGGAGGGGGTAGGGACTACTTGATTTGTAGCCAATTTAACCCTAGCCTACTTTTGGCTAGCCAAGACGTAGGCAACACGTGGTTAAGCCAACATTTGGCAAATTTAGAGTCCATATTTGGCAAAAAGTGTTGGCCTATCAACATGTTGCCAAATGTGCCTAACAACCAACCATGGTTGCTATGCCTAGCTTTGTGCCGATAAGCAGCTGCAGGATAATTTTATCCATGATGACTGTGTAGGCTTGTAAAGACTGCCTCTAATAAAACTGAACCAGCTGGAGAAGGGAAAATACAGTGATATTAGACCTTTCCCTGTGTTGCACACCACATTCATGCTAACTACGCATACGTAAACTTGTTTTTCTGTCGGTGTCGCCAGGGAAGAAAAAAGTGCCAACTGTTTTTACGTTGCTAAATTGTAACAGAAATGCTCCTGCAATTTCTGATGCAATATTTTTGTGATGAGCAGATTGCGAACCTTGTGGCAAGCAACATGAGCAGGAATTGGCCACAAGATTTGTACCAGAAGGTGGCTCAGTGCATATGAATAGTTAGTGTTTGGGCTGAAGTGCTAGGGAAATGGGCTATCTGTATCGGAACCTCCCCAACAGGCCAACACCATTTGAGCAGATAGTTGAAGGTTTAAAGATGCACAAATGTTTTTTTGGTCGCAGAAGCATGTCGTTGTTTGTAGGCCCTGTCCGGTTGGTGGGTGTCAAAATTTGAGAGAATTGCCACTTTTCATAATTTGTTACTAAATCCAAGGCTGCTGCAGCAGCCTCTTGAATCTTAATTTTCAAGAATTCATCTACTAGTCAATTTTGGTGTTGTATCTTGAATTATTTTCTTTAGCATTCAACTTTGCGGACTCTGGTTTTCTTTTCAGTTTATCTCATGCGAGGCTGCGACAATCGATACAGCTTCTCGGTTTTTACTGCGCAGTGGGCACCTTGCAAGTTGGTGGCACGAGGGAGTCTGGCCCATAGCAGTCCGTTGTTCCAGTATAAGAGCATCTCCACTCATTCGCCCCCAAGGGGCTAGAAATAGCGCTGCCCTAGGGGCGCGCTGGCTGAAATATTGGCTTGGGGCGGTCGGGTTCCCAGCCGCCGCCCCAGGTCGCCCCAGGCGTTGATTTCGGTCCATTTACGGCGCAAATTGGCGCACTTTTCAGCCCATTGTCGGTGCAAATCTGCCCACTATCGGCGCCCATTGTCGGTGCAAATCTGCCCACTATCGGCGTAAATTGTTCAATTTTGGCTCGTATTCGGCGTGCTTTGGCACAAATTCAACAGAAGCTATTTTTTATCACATAGTTTATCATAGAAAATCAATAGAAATCAAATAGTTTAATACAAATTATATAGTTTAACAAATAAAAAGACACATTTCATCACATGTCGAGCTAGGCGTTGCCCTTGAGCCTACATAGGTGCTCCACCAGATCTTGCTGCAGTTGTTGATGCATCACTGGGTCTCGGATCTCCTGACGCATATTGAGGAAGGCAGTCCAGGTTGCCGATAGGTGGTGATCAACTTGGGCAAGAGGACCCTGCCTGTAATATGGTTCAGTGTCAAATACTGGCTCTTGCTGCTCTCTCTCAATGATCATGTTGTGCAAGATGACACATCAAGTCATGATCTACCACATTTGATCTTTCGACCAGGTCTGAGCAGGGTACCGGACAACAGCAAATCGAGATTGGAGCACACCAAATGCTCGCTCGACATCCTTCCTGCAAGCCTCCTGAACCTTCGCAAAATGGGAGTTCTTGCCTCCTGACATAGGGTTTGAGATAGTCTTCACAAATGTGAACCACCTCGGATAGATGCTATCTGCTAGGCAGTATCCCTTGTTGGTGCCACCCATTGACCTCGAAGTTCACCGGAGGAGGGTGACCTTCAACAAGGCTGGAAAAGACAAAGGAGCACTGTAGTACGTTGATGTCATTGTGAGTTCCTGGCATACCAAAGAAGGAGTGCCAAATCCAGAGGTCGTATGTGGCCACTACCTCAAGTACCACACCGCAACTGCCTTTGACGCTCTTGTACATCCCCTGCCAAGCAAATGGACAGTTTTTCCATTTCCAATCATGAAGTCGATGCTTCCAAGCATCTCTGAAAATCCTCTTGCTGCATTTTGTGCTAGGATCCGAGCAGTGTCTTCAGCATTGGGTGATCGCAAGTATTGCGGTCCAAACACTGCCACCACTGCCCTGCAGAACTTGTTGAAACACTCAATGGTCGTGGACTCGGCCATGCGTCCATAGTCTTTCAATGAATCACCGGGAGCTCCTTATGCAAGATTCTCATAGCTGTTGTGCGCTTCTGGATCGAGGTGAATCTAAGTGTGCCGGTGCAATCCTTCTTGCACTTGAAGTAGCTATCGAACTCCCGGATGGAATTCACAATCCCGAGGAAGAGCTTTCAGCTTATCCGATAACGACGTCGAAATACTTTGTTGCCATGCAGTGGAGCGTCGGCGAAGTAGTCGGAGTAGAGCAAGCAATAGCCTTCCAGTCGATGTCGACTCTTTGTCTTCAGCCGGCCCGACGCCGAGCCACCTCACCGTGGCTTTGCATTGCTCGCGAGCAGGCTGGCCAGGGCGCCGAGGACCATGAGATGCTCTCCGTCCTAGGCATCGACTTTGGCTCCCACCTCCAACAGTGTCGTGAGCGCCTCCTCGTCGCCCGAGTCCATCGCCGAGCAGACAAATCGCTGAACACTTGGCGGACATGGTAGGGCCGCAACCGCCGGTATTCCAGCCCTGTGCGGCCGAAGCGCCGGAAAGCTCGCCCAGGAACGGGGTGGAGGATGTCGTGGCGGAACTCTCTCTCTCTCTCTCTCTCTCTCTCTCTCTCTCTCTCTCTTTTTCGGCGGGAATGACCTATCTAGCAGGGGTGGGTGGGTGGGCGGCGCCGAGATCGGCAAGGCTGCGGGAGGGCGTGCGCGTAGGGGGGGGGGATCTGGACGTGCAAGATGCGTTTTCGCGTGACAGTGGTGGCCCAGACGCGGTTTTCCCTTTCGGCGGAGCCCCCAGACGCCCCAAGTGCGCTGAGTTCGGCTTGGGATCGCCGGGCCCAAAAAATGGGCCGAGCCGGCGGATTTCGGCGTCCTGGGGGCGCGATTGGGGTTTTTTTTGGCGTCGGCAAGAAAAAAGTCGCCCTGGGGGGGCCTGTTGGGGGTGCGAGTGGAGATGCTCTAAAGCCTTGTAAACTCTAGGACAGGCTAGCGGGTGCCTGTTGGTTAGATCGAGCGCTCGTCCAAATATGTAAGAAGCAGGAGCAACTAGTTGAGGAGCGCTCCCCGCTCGTCCAAATATATAAGAAGCATGAGCAACTAGTTGAGGAGCGCTCCTCCGGGAGCCCCTTCAACGGTCACATGGGATGGACTAAGAGCATGTTGGTGCGCTCTTAGCCGTCGCTATGTGTCGCGCTCTGAGCGCTCCGTCTAGTTTTTTTAGCATTGGTTTTTAGTTTTGTAATGGTTTTTTAGTTTTCCACCAGTCTTTCTTAATTTTTTGACAATTTCTTTTCAGATTTTTTTGCGCGAAAAATGTGTTTTCTCTTTTTTTGTGAGAGACATGGTTTTGCTTTTGCGAGAGGCACGGATTTGCTTCCGCCAGCGGCACGGCCGTGCCTCTTGGAAACGAAAAAAGACGTGTTTTCTCTCCGTGCCTCTTGAAAATGAAAAAAATGTGTTTTCTCTTTTTTCTTCTTCCGTGAGAGGCTTGGTTTTGCTTTCACGAGAGGCACGGATTTGCTTTCGCAATAGGCATGGACGTGCCTCTCGGAAAGGGAATTTTTTCCCGGTTCGGTTTTTTGTATGTTTCTTTCGTGAAAAAAGTTCGTCAAAACCTATCAACATTGGATCTAGTTTTGAAGATCTCGGCGCGAGGAATCTAACGGTGAAAACTGTTCGAGATTTGGACACACGGTTTAAGAGATAAAACATTTTGAACAAACAGATCTAAGAAAAAAGAGAAAATTGCCAGGTTGGGACAAGTGGCGCACATGCAGCACGCCACTTGTCCCAATCTCGGGAGGTGGGAGTGATCTTTGAAAGGAGTACTCTTCAATTAGTAATTTGGTAAAAAGCAGTTGATGGGCCCCACGCGGTCCATCAAAATAGAAAGCCCGATGTGGTCCATCAAAATAGTAAGCGCGCCGCGCGCCCCATCTGGTGCCCCTCGACGCGCGAACTCTTGGGTCGTACCTTTTTTTTTAAAAAAGATCATCAACTTTATTAATTAAAAATAATGGTTACGTCGCCTATAAGAAGAGATACAATATTTTCCATAGGTTCCTTGATCCAATTCCTAGCCTTGGAACATTTTGCTAGTCTAGCAATCTTATGAGCTACTTTGTTTGTTTCCCTATTACAATGTTCACAACTAGTAAGAGGAAAATTACAAGCCATAAAAAAACAATCAAGATTGCCACCGCCACTCGTGCAGAATGTCCTCCATTCTTTATTGTGTCAATGACTTCCATTGTAACACCCCGGATGTAACTTGCCATATTTGTAACTCCAACTCTTGCCATTTTCGGCAATGTGATATGATATTCCCTCCGTGGTTGGGTTTCCCTTCTTTTTGCATTTTGTCCTTGTCATGCATTTCTTGTCATGTCATCATGTGCATCGCATTCGCATACGTGTTCGTTTCATGAATCCGAGCATTTTCCCCGTTGTCCGTTTTGCAATCCGGCGCTCCTATGTTCCCCGGCGTCCCCTTTTACCTTTTTCCATGAGCGGGTAATAAACTTTCTCGGAATGGACCGAGGTTAGCCAAGTGGCCTTGGTATAGCACCGGTAGACCGCTTGTCAAGTTTCGGGTCATTTGGAGGTTGTTTGATACTCCAACGGTTAACCGGGTAACCGCGAAGGCCTCTTTTGGGTTGCAGCCCAAAACCCCTTCAAAACAGCCCAATAACCCACTAAGTCACTCCCATGTCCATCGCCGTTCGATCACGATCGTGTGGCCGCAAACCGTGCTCAATTTGGAGCCTCCTAGCTCCTCCTACCTATAAATATACCCTCTCCCCCGAAATTTCGGGTCAAATCCTACCCTAACCCTAGCTCCCTTCTTCCTCCGCGCGCCGGATGCGTCCGCCCGGCGCCGGACACATCCGCCCGCCGCGCCGGACCAATCGCGCGCTGCCACGTGGGCAGCACCGCGTCCCGCCGCCGCCGGCCCGCTCCCGGCCCCCGCGGGCCCAGTCGCCGCCGCCCGCGCCTTCCCAGCGCGCCGCCCGCGCCTCGCCTCCCCGCGCTGCATCCCCGTCGCCGGCCGCCTCCGCCCGCCGCCGCCGTGCCGCGGCTCCGCCGCCCGAGCGCGCCGCGCCGGCGCCCCGCCCGCGCTCCGCCTCCTCCGCCCCGCGTCGCCGTCGCCGGCGACGGATCCGGTCGGATCCGTCCGCCCCGGCCTCCTCCGCCCTCCTCTCCAACTCCGGCGCGAGCTCCGGTGAGAGCTCGGCCCGCCGGATCTCAGATCCATCGTGGTTGACTTTCTCCTCCCCCCCGAAATCCTCCAAGTCATTTTCTGCAGATATTTTGTTGCATGTTCATCGCATCATAACTTGCTGCATACTGATCCGTTTCGTGCGTTTAATATGTCAAATTGTTCGTCTCGACGAGTAAATCATTTTATCTCATTGAATCATTTCCATTTGAGCTCATCTTGATGCCCGAAATGCTGTTAGAAGAGGGCTATGTGATGTTAGTTTTAGATCTGTTTCATTAGATGCACTTTTGTCATTTTTGCCATGATTGATGTGTGCATCCTATGAACTGGAGTCCTACATGTGTTTTGTAATATGCCATGCCATCTTTACAGGGGTGTATTCCATGTATTTTTGTGATCTTTGTGGTGACTAGCACAAGCATGCAAACTAGGGATCATATTGTTGCTGATTTCAGGGACTTAGGAATTTCACCAAGTCATTCCCTGCTGTTATTTTAATGCCATGTGTTCATGTTGTTTCAGAGAGATCTATGCCTCTTTTGAGCATGATCAGTAAGGATGTTTTGAACATATGGATTTGCTCTATTAATCCATGCCTTTGTTTGTAATTATGGAGTGCCATAACTTGAGTCAATCGAGCTCTACTTTTGCTATAAAAATGTTACTGGCAGATTGTTTACATGTTATTCGATTTTGCCAAGCTTGTTGTAGTTGATCCTTGCATGCTATGATGTTGTTCTTGCCATGATTAGCTTCTATGCCATGTCTTATTGGTGGGTGTATGCTTATTTATCATGAAATGCTCTGTAGTGAGTGCATCGAGCTCGTAAACATGCCTACTTGTTATCTGTTTTTGACATGTCCAGTTTTCTGCCAAGTCTGAAAACTGTAATGAAACTTGCTTAATTGACATGGGTGCTATTATATTTTCTGGTCCTTGTTGGCTCATGGTCAATAAGGAACTTTTGTTCTATGTTTTGAGTAGATTCATGCTATTCCTTGTTTTGCTATATTGTGTTACTGTAGAAGGTTGTTTCCTTGCTCTAAACATGTCATCCTGATGTTAATTTCTGGCATGATAGTATTTTCACCGTCTGTGAAGCTGATATGTTTTGCACTTTTGCCATGCATGTTTGAACCTGTTGTGTTGTGATTTAGCCGTAGCTCATTGTTCATCTTTTGTCAAGCATCTTGAGTAGATCACTGTCATATGCTTTTCTGATATGTTTGGGTGCAGTAGCTTAATTTCTTGTTGCATGCTAAGTGGCATCATGCTGTTAATCGCAGAAATATGCCATTCTTGTTTTGCTTGTCATTTGCAAACCGTGCATCCGATTGCGGTGATCTTTATATCGATTTCAACCGAAATCACCTCACCTATCCAGTGGCATACTTGGTTTGCCAAGATTATGCCTTGTTAATCTTTTCCTTCCGGAGCACGCATATGCATTGCATACCACATCTCGCATATCATGGCATGTTTTGCATCATGTTGATTGCGCATTGCATCGTGGTTGATAGTTGTTCCTTTGCTTGTGTTCTTGTTTTGGGTAGAGCCGGGAGACGAGTACGTGACCGAGGAACCTGTTGAGAACGCTTACGAGGATCAAGCTTTCGACAACTCTGAGAACCTTGCAGGCAAGTTGACCATACCCTCGAAATCACTTCTATCTTTGCTTGCTAGATGCTCGCTCTTTTGCTATGCCTATGCTGCGATGCCTACCACTTGCTATATCATGCCACCCATATTGCCATGTCAAACCTCTAATCATCCTTTCCTAGCAAACCGTTGATTGGCTATGTTACCGCTTTGCTCAGCCCCTCTTATAGCGTTGTTAGTTGCAGGTGAAGATGAAGTTTGTTCCTTGTTGGAACATGGAGATGTTGTTCCTTGATTGGAACATGTTTACTTGTTGGGATATCACAATATCTCTTATTTAATTAATGCATCTATATACTTGGTAAAGGGTGGAAGGCTCGGCCTTATGCCTGGTGTTTTGTTCCACTCTTGCCACCCTAGTTTCCGTCATACCGGTGTTATGTTCCTTGATTTTGCGTTCCTTGCACGGTTGGGTGATTTATGGGACCCCCTTGACAGTTCGCCTTGAATAAGACTCCTCCAGCAAGGCCCAACTTTGGTTTTACCATTTGCCACCTAAGCCTTTTTCCCCCGGGTTTTCGCGAGCCCGAGGGTCATCTTTATTTTAACCCCCGGGCCAGTGCTCCTCTGAGTGCTGGTCCAAACTAGAGCACCGTGCGGGACCGTCCCTTGGCAACTTGGGTTATGTTGGTACCTGTACGCTTAGCTTATCCGGTGTGCCCTGAGAACGAGATATGTGCAGCTCCTATCGGGATTTGTCGGCACATCCGGGCGGCTTTGCTGGTCTTGTTTTACCATTGTCTAAATGTCTTGTAGTTCGGGATTCCGAGACTGATCGGGTCTTCCCGGTAGAAGGAATATCCTTCGTTGACCGTGAGAGCTTATAATGGGCTAAGTTGGGACACCCCTGCAGGGTATTATCTTTCGAAAGCCGTGCCCGCGGTTATGAGGCAGATGGGAATTTGTTGATATCCGGTTGTAGAAAACCCGAAGTTGACCTTAATTAAAACACATCAACCGCGTGTGTAACCGTGATGGTCTCTTCTCGGCGGAGTCCGGGAAGTGAACACGGTGTTGGAGTTATGCCTGACGTAGGTTGTTCTAGGATCACTTCTTGATCACTTCTAGCTTCACGACCGTGCTTTGCTTCTCTTCTCGCTCTCTTTTGCGTTGTTAGCCACCATATATGCTAGTCGCTTGCCGCAGCTCCACCTCACAACCCTATCCTACCTTTAAGCTTAAATAGTCTTGATCTCGCGGGTGTGAGATTGCTGAGTCCCCGTGACTCACAGATTCTACCAAAACAGTTGCAGGTGCCGACGATGCCAGTGCAGATGACGCATCCGAGCTCACGTGGGAGTTCGACGAGGAACGTGGTCGTTACTGTGTGTCTTTTCCTGATGATCAGTAGTGGAGCCTAGTTGGGACGATCGGGGATCTGTGTAGCATTTGGGGTAGTCTTCTTTCATTTTGGTTCCGTAGTCGGACCTTGAGTGTAATCTGGATGATGGATGTTTATTTATGTATTGTGTGAAGTGGCGACTGTAAGCCAACTATGTATCTCTTTCCCTTATGTATTACATGGGTTGTGTGAAGATTACCTCACTTGCGACATTGCTTTCAATGCGGTTATGCCTCTAAGTCGTGCTTCGACACGTGGGAGATATAGCCGCATCGAGGGCGTTACATCCATGTTGTCAAAATTAATAATGAGACAATTGCAACCCGCCTTTTGTGCCAACAATAAGCCAAACCTAAGTGCTAACGCTTCCGCTGTCAGAGCATCAACACACCACTCAACCTTCCAATTTTTACCTGGAATGAAGTTTCCTTTGTTATCCCTAAGAACAACACCTGCTGTGCCCCTTAGCAGACCATGATCAAAGGAATAATTCACATTCAATTTAACAAACCCCATAGGAGGTTTCCTCCATTCTCCATTCTTCCTATTTGCATTAGGTGAGTGGGGATTTACATAATTTGCCATTATAGCACGAATCCCCATCGAGGTTTGGAACACCTCTTAGACTTCCCCTCATGAATCAGCTTCAGTCTATTCCACCATAAATACCACACAGTTATAGCGATTAGCTCCCGTGCATTCTGGGAACCCAATATAAATAGTTCTTGATCTGGCATGAGGAGTAATAATTTAAGGACTGCCTCTCCTGCACAATCAACAACACAAGTGAAAGTGCAACTAATCCCCCGGTGGTTTTACATATACCTCATTGAACTAATGTCCATTCAAGATAAATATTTCAGGATGTTCAATGATTGGCATGACAAGGACTAGAGATGTGGACCCCTCAAAATGCTAAGGATAAGGATTGGCAAAAGCTCAAGACTATATTTTTGTTTAAGTAATCAAAGATCACATTGAGTCCATAGGAAAACCAATACTATTAAAAGGGGATGAGGTGTTGCTTGATGACCTGGTTGCTCAAGTGCTTAATGATATTGCTCCAAAATCCTCAGCCACTTTCTCTATCCAAATATGTCCAAACCCCAAATTCCAACTCGACCCCACCATACTTCCTACCTGCAGCCACCGATTTCATTTGGACTTAGCCACTGCCAAAACCCTAACAATTCGGATCCACCGATATGGATCTTGGTCCCATCGAGATGGCTTGACCAACTCTCTGTTGCCTTATTGCTTCACTTCGGTCCCACCGAGATGATGCAGTCGGTGCCACTGAGACGAGGTTTGCCCTAAGCCCTTGCACATCGGTCCCTCTGAGTTGTTCCCTTCGGTCCCACCGAGATTCCTAACGTTCATATTTTTACACAGATCAGTGCCACCGAGTTTTCTGATCGGTGCCACCGAGATGGGTAAAAAGTGTGTAACGGTTGGATTTTGTGTGGAGGCTATATATACCCCTCCACCCCTTCTTCCTCATAGAGGAGAGCCATCCTAACGTGCCTACACTTCCACCATTCATTTTCTAAGAGAGAACCACCTACTCATGTGTTGAGATCAAGAGATTCCAATCCTACCATTTGAACCTTGATTTCTAGCCTTTCCCAAGTTGATTTCCACTCAAATCCTTCTTCCACCATAGCCAAATTTGTGAGAGAGAGTTGAGTGTCGGGGAGACTACCATTTGAAGCACAAGAGCAAGGAGTTCATCATCAACACACCGTCTATTACCTTTTGAAGAGTGGTGTCTCCTAGATTGGTTAGGTATCGCTTGGGAGCCTCCGACATGATGTGGAGTTGAACCAAGAAGTTTGTAAGGGCAAGGAGTTCGCCTACTTCGTGAAGACCTACCCGAGTGAGGCAAGTCCTTTGTGGGTGATAGCCATGGTGGGACAAACAATGTTGATTCTTTATGGATCGTTCGTGGACTCGCGCAACCGTTACCCTTCGTGGGTTGAAGTCTCCATCAACGTTGATGTACGATAGCACCACCTATCGGAACCACACCAAAATCTTCGTGTTCCCACTGCGTTTGCCTTCTCCAAACCCTTCCCTTTACTTACATGTGCAGTGTTTTACATTCCGCTGCTATACTCTTAGACTTGCATGTGTAGGTTGGTACTTGACTTGTCATACTTGCTAAAATCTTCCTACAACTAAAGTTGGGAAAATAATAGATTTTTATTCGGTCAAGTAGTCTAATCACACCCCTCTAGACATACTTTCGATCCTACAAGTGGCATCAGAGCTTTGGTCTCTGTAAGGCTTGATTTCCATTACTTTGGTGATCATAGCCTTAGTTTCACAACCTAGGAGAGTATGGCGTCTAGTGAGGGTAACTATCACAGTAGAGATCCTTACTTTGATGGTATAATTTTTGTTAGTTGGAAGCATAAGATGAAAATGCATATTCTTGGTCATAACCCCGCCGTTTGGGCTATTGTTCATATTGGCTTGCAAGGTGAATTCTTTGAGGATGGTAGAGAACCGGATCGCGAAGCGACCATCGAAGAATAGAAGATGTTGTAATACAATGCTCAATCTTGTGATATTATCTTCAATGGATTGTGCCATGAGGAATTCAATAAAATTAGCCATCTTGAGAATGCAATGGAAATTTGGGATACTTTGGTTGATATGCACGAAGGTACCGAGTCTGTCAAGGAATCCAAGTTGGATGTGCTTCGAAGTCAACTTGACAAGTTCAAGATGAAGGACGGTGAAGAAGTCGCTGAAATGTACTCTAGGATTGCTCTCATGCTAAATGAGATTACCGGCTTAGCAAGTGAAGAGATGACCGACAAGTTCATCATCAAGACGATCCTTAGATCTTTGGATGGCAAATATGATACTGTGTGCACATTGATACGAATGATGCCCAATCACAAAGATTTCTAGCCCATGGAAGTCATTGGGAATTGTTGCTCATGAGATGTCACTCAAGGATAAGTAAGAGCTCCACAACAAGTCAAGTTGTGCATACAAAGCTTCAAGTGATTCTCCTACAACATCAAGTGACAAGCTAGTCTCCAATGAAGAATTGAGCTTAATGGTGAAAAACTTCAATAAGTTCTACAAGAGTAGAAACAAAGATAGAAGCTCCAAGTCATGGTCCTATAATGAGAAAATATCTTCTAGTCGTGATCGTAATTGCTACAATTGTGGAAGACCCGGACACTATTCCAATGAGTGTATGGCTCCCTACAAGAAAAGAGAAGACTCACCAAAAGGGAGTAGAAGAGATGAATCACCTCATAGAGAGAGAAAGAGTAGAGATGATCATTATGAACAAAGACCCTCTCAAAGAAGCAAGGATTCGGAAAGGAAAGACAATTCATCAAAGAGCTACACAAGATGAAGACATCAAGCTCATGTTGGTGAATGGGTATCTGGCTCCGACTCTGACAACTATTTCGAGAGAAGATATCACTCCGACTCCGAATATACTCAAGATGAAGGTGTTGCCGGTCTTGCACTAGTGTCATCCAACTCCCATGGCATATTTGATTCACCAAATGAAGGAATTGGAAGATGCTTCATGGATAAAGGCCCCAAGGTATCACACCCGAGTATCTTGATTTCAATAGTGATGAAAATGATTTGCTAGGTGATGATGATTTGCTTGTTGATAAAACTAGTGATGTGAGCTATAATTAACTTGCTAGTAATCATGATAGTCAAGATGAAACTAATGACAATGATAAGAAGGAGATCGAGCGTCTAACTAAATAACGAAACACTCTTAATTTAGCTCATGAAACAACTCAAGTGGATCATAGAGAGCTCCTAAGAACTCATGAGAAGCTACGCTTCGAGAAGCTAAATTGAGAGCAAGAGCATGAGTTACTAAACCAATCAATGATGATATTTGAAAGAAGAGTTCTTATTACATTGCCAAATGTCTCTCTTGTCTACTTACATTCCACAAGTTAAACCTAGTAATAAGAGCAAGACATATTCTTCTTCTAGTAATAACAATAACCATGCTAAATCCAATATTGTTGCTTCTAGTAATTCTATTAATTCCACTAATGATTCTCTTAGCCAAGTTCCACTTGAGCAAGAAAATAGCTTATTGAAGGGAATTATGAGAATGCATTTGAATGGGAAGAGGATCAATACCCCAAGAAGAAGTTTGTTCCTTAACAAGAGAAGTATGACCCCACTTCCTTTTGAGGTAACACAAGCTCAAGATGATCTTTCACAACAAGACCACAAGCTAAAAGGCAAGGACAAGCTTCAAGAGGAGATTGACTCATTTGAAGAAGAACCTAAAGCCATGGTCAAGTGGCTTCCCAAGACTACTGCAAGCTCTACTTCATCAAGTTCATCTAAAACTCCAAGGATTCCCATCAAGTTGATGTGGGTCCCAAAGAAGAAGAACTAGAGTGTTCTTGAGGGTGACTCCGCCAACCTACTCCATTCATATTCATTTTGGCAAGGACTTGTGCAACCAACTTCCACATCTTGCACTAGTTCATGGAGTCACAAACCCTCTTGTTGGTAAGACAAGGGACAAGGCAACCTAATACTTTCATGGACATCACCATATGTGCAATTCACTCTATGTCTATGGATATTCTTGTATGTTCCTTGTGGGACTAACCCATGTAGGTATTGAAAGTGCAAAACTCCAAACGATTGCTCCGAACCCTTGATGGACTACATCAACATTGAGCATCCACATCTTCACTATCTACATGAAGTAATCATCGACAAAACCCAAGGTTAGTTCAACCCTCCTTGGGGGAATATCACATCTAGGGGGAGCTTTGCTCTAAAATTTGAGCTAAAGCAACTCTAATGGTGTGAACACATTAATGCTTTATGTAAAAGTGGTAACCCCACTTGTGCTTAAACGATGAATATGACCTATAATCAAATGTTCTCATTTTACTCCTAAGTCAATATACTCATATATAGATGATCTAATCATCGCCAATTGCTTGGTAGATGCTAGAATTGGTTGTGCATGTTTGACACATATTTCATTTGCTACTTTATTGTGTGAGCATGTTGGTTTGCATATTTTCTCCATTTCAGGACATCCATTTGTTGTTTTGATTGTCTTGTTTTTTTCTGGCCAAGTGGATATACAAGAATGCCTAAGAACCTTGGCGAAGTATCCAGTGAAAACGTTCATTCAGTGAAAACTTGAAAATTTCCTCCTAGGCCTTTGGATCACGAACGTATGGTATAGATCAGAGATGGGAATCCCACCAGCCACTTAACCATAGTTTTCTCGAAAACCCCCTACTAACAGTAATTAGCTCAATAGAATTTTTTGAGGGTTATATCCCCTTCCTAATTTTTCTCCAGCCGTGAGGACGACCTGGAGGCCTCGGCGATTCAACGGCAATTGACTGCGGCGCCGCTCCCATAGCGACAACTCGGAGGCCGCGACCGCGCTCCAACGCGACTGCGACCCGGCAAGGACCACACCCTCTAGAGGTGCGGCGTTGGCTCACACAACGATGACCCGATAGCCATGGTGATGCCCTTGCGCGGCGGCGACCTCCGCGACCCGGCACTGCACCCACACGCATGGGAGACCAAGTGGCCGCAGTGCTGCATCCATGCGATGGCGACCCGGCGCGGCCCCCACACGGGGAACGGAGGGAGCGAGCGGCCGCGGCGCTGCATCCATGCAACAGCGACCCAGCGGCTTGCTTGCCCTTCAAAACTGCTAATGTTCTACTGATGTTTGACCGAGAACTTGCTGATGTTTTGCTGTAACTGAATGAATGTGGATGAACAGATAAATCCTAGTTCTTTTGCTGCACGTGAATCAGTGTGGATCTACAGAAAATACTTGAATGAATGAGGATGTACAAGAAATCTTTTCTGTCATTTCAGTCACATGGATAACGCAAAAGGATTTTGCTTCTTTTACATCCACGTTCATTCTTCACTGACTCAGCAGAGTACTACTATACTGAAATTCATGTGCTGATGCAATCTCTTTATATATTTGTACATCCACTGATGCCAAGCATGTACCAGTGGTATTCAGAGAGAACTGAAATTCATGAGATAACATTCAGACAGCTAGAATTCAGTGACATGCCATTTAAAATGTACTGGTGGTTAACATTTTCAGTCTTGATAAATTTTGAGTTTACTAAGCCATCTACTACAATCAACAGGAATCAGCATTAACCAATTAACCTCTTGCGGCTTACTACCTTGTCTAATTCTAGCTACTAAAAAGAAACAATTTGCCATGAGAAGCAATATTCTTGCACATCTATTCAGAGATACAAGGCCATCTAAAATGCATCCAACAAGTGAGCTTCAGTACAAATATTCAGAGATAAAATGATAATCCCCTGGCAAAATGTCGAAACAACTACAAGTGCCCATGAGCTTCAGTACAAATATTCAGAGATAAAAGTTCATCTAAAATCCATCCAACACATGAGTTTCAGTACAAATATTTAGAGATAAAATGATAGTGTCGACACAAGTACCAATGAGCTTCAGTACAAATATTCATAGATACAAGGCCATCTACGTTGTCGTTGTCATTCAGGACTGCATCATAATCCTAGCAAATGATAATCTCCTAGTAAAATACATGTGTCAGCCTATTATCATCACCAATAACATACTCAAGAAGAACCCCGAGTTGATTTTCTTCCCCTTCCAATGGTTGTCAATTAATATTTGAGCGTCAAAATCATGGTTGGGGCTGGCGAGGGTGGGGGATCACGGCCTGCGGAGGGCGAGCGCTCCTGGACGGAACCGTCGGAGGGCGAGGAAGAGTGCTCAAGGATGGGGCCATTGGAGAGCTAGGGCACACGTCCGCCGGAGGGCCATCACACATGGCGATCCAAGCGGGACGAGGCTCCATGGCAGCACAGATCGAACGTGATCTAGTTTCCTTTTTTTTCAGCCCTTACCAAGCTACACGTACGAGCAGGGGGTTTTCCAGAAAACTGTGATTAAGTGGCTGGTGGAATTCCACCTCTGATCTGTACCATATATTCACGATCCGACGGCCCACTAGGAAAGTTTTCAAGTTTTCACCGAATTGGCATTTTCATTGGATACTTTGCCAAGAACCTTTTCTAGCTATCTATGTTTTCTTGTCTCAAATTCTCTTGACGCTACATCACAAAAATTGAACAAGTCTTTTTCTGACCCTCCGGGTGAGGCGCACTCAGAGCCACAGATCTGAAAGGGCCGACCTCCAAAACCTTCAAAATTGCTTTCGGTGTGACCAATCCACTCCTACTCAGACTCACCAAAACAGTTGGATTGATCTAGGTTTTTGATCTCGGTGTAACTGATTAGACCAACTCGGCGTCACTGATTTGCTCTAACTGCGCACAGTTACATGTCTCGGTGCCACCGATTTGTTCCATTTGGCGCCACCAATAGCAGATGGGTATATATATCCCACGGGCTCGTACGATTGAAATTTCTCAAACGTCACGCCTCCCGCACACCTCTACTGCCGCCGCCCTCGTCTCCGGACTTCGCCGTTGTGTCAAACCCACCCTCGCGATTGGACTCCGCCGTTGTCAATGGGTTTCTCTCCCGCCGTTGCCACCATAGGGCATTTGCGGTGAGCTAGGGTAAAAATCCCACCCCCTTGTGCTTCAAATTTTTATGATTCAATGCACTAGGAATTTTCCATGAATCTTGCTACGTATGAACTACTTCAATCCACTAGGTCGGACTTCGCCGTTGTGTCAAACGCGCCCTCGCCATTGGACTCCGCCGTTGTCAACGGGTTTCTCTCCCGCCGTTGCCACCGTAGGGCATTTGCGCCGAGTTAGGGTAAAAATCCCACCCCCTTGTGCTTCAAATTTTTATGATTCAATGCACTAGAAATTTTCCATGAATCTTGCTACGTATGAACTAGTTCAATCCACTAGGTCAATTCCATAGGTCATATGCGAGTAAACATTTTAGGTTTAGGTTTCCACTGAAAGCATCTTAGACCGACCGAATTGGAATTTTCGGAGTCACCGATTTGGCCCTGGCCATTGCACTAGTACGTCTCAGTGCCACCGAGAAGTACGAATTGGTGAGACCGAAAGTAATGTTTCTGTGAAACCCTAGTATCTCAGCGACACCGAACCACATCTCGATCTGATCGAAATGGTGTGTTTGGGTTTTGTTGAGTGCTTCGGTATCACCGAGATTATTAACTCGGTGGATCCGAAATGCATTCTGTGTAAACTTAATACTAAGATTTGAACTCAATTTTCATGAAAAATATCTTCTTTTTGTGATGACTGATCTACTCTGCCCATACCTATCTATTCACAGGGTCAATTTGCAAGATGTCAAGTGCCAGTGATAGCCAGAATGTGTCAGAACAACATGAGGATCTCAGTGAGGGATCCAGTCCTGAGGGCAGCTGTTATGAAGGAGTAAGGAGCTCACCTGAAGTGCCCAAGGCCTCCACAAGAACCAGAAAGAAGAGAACCTCATACAATGAGGATGAGGATTCTGTGGCTAGTGAGGCCACATCAAAGAAGAAGAAAGTGGTGCTTGCTAAGAAGTACGGCACAACAACTAGCACAAGACCTTCAGGCAGTGCCAAGGAGAGAACAACTGTGAGGAAAGTCCCACTCTCCAAGGCAGATAAGGCCACAACTCCAAGGGAACACATGACATTCTGTAACGCCCTCGATGCGGCTATATCTCCTACGTGTCGAAGCATGACTTAGAGGCATAACCGCATTGAAAGCAATGTCGCAAGTGAGGTAATCTTCACACAACCCATGTAATACATAAGGGAAAGAGATACATAGTTGGCTTACAATCGCCACTTCACACAATACATGAGTAAAGCATTACATCAACCAAGTACAATCAGGGCCCGACTACGGAGCCAAAATCAAAGAAGAACCCCAAAAGCGACAAAAGGTCCACGATCGACCCCAACTGGGCTCCACTACTGATTGACTAGAACGAAACAACATAAAGGATAAGATATTCATCGAACTCCTCCTTGAGCTCAGGTGCGTCACCTGCACGGATTCATCGGCACCTGCAAACTGGTTTTGGAAGTATCTGTGAGTCACGGGGACTCAGCAATCTCACACCCGCGAGATCAAGACTATTTAAGCTTAAAGGTAGGACAGGGTAGTGAGGTGGAGCTGCAGCAGCGACTAGCATATATGGTGGCTAACATACGCAAATGAGAGCGAGAAGAGAAGGCAAAGCACGGTCGAACAACTATGATCAAGAAGTGATCCTGAACTACTTACGTCAGACATAACTCCAACAACCGTGTTCACTTCCCGGACCCCGCCGAGAAGAGACCATCACGGTTACACACGCGGTTGGTGTATTTTAATTAAGATCAACTTCGGGTTTTCTACAACCAGACATTAACAAATTCCCATCTGCCACATAACCGCGGGCACGGCTTTCGAAAGTTCAAACCCTGCAGGGGTGTCCCAACTTAGCCCATGATAAGCTCTCGCGATCAATGAAGGATATTCCTTCTCCCTGGGAAGACCCGATCAGTCTCGGAATCCCGGCTACAAGACATTTCGACAACAATAAAACAAGTCCAGCAAAGCCGCCCGATGCGCCAACATCCTGATAGGAGCTGCACATATCTCGTTCTCAGGGCAACACCAGATGAACACTACGTACGGCAACCGACGATACCCCAAGTTGCCCCGGGGTGGCACCGCAAGTGGCTCTGGTTTGGACCAACACTTAGACAAGCATTGGCCCGGGGGGCTAAATAAAGATGACCCTCGGGCTGATCAAACCCAAGGGAAAGGGATAGGTGGTAGGCAAATGGTAAAACCAAGGTTGGGCCTTGCTGGAAGAGTCTTATTCAAAGCGAACTGTCAAGGGGGTCCCATAAATCACCCGACCGCGTTAGGGACGCAAAAATCCGGGAACATAACACCGATATGACGGAAACTAGGGCGGCAAGAGTGGAACAAAACACCAGGCATAAGGCCGAGCCTTCCACCCTTTACCAAGTATATAGATGCATTAATTAAATAAGGTATATTGTGATATCCCTACAAGTAAACATGTTCCAAACAAGGAACAACAACTCCATGTTCCAACAAGGAACAAACTTCATCTTCACCTGCAACTAACAACGCTATAAGAGGGGCTGAGCAAAGCGGTAACATAGCCAAACAACGGTTTGCTAGGACAAGGTGGGTTAGAGGCTTGGTTTAACAATATGGGAGGCATGATGAGCAAGTGGTAGGTATCGCAGCATAGGCATAGCAAAAGAGCAAGCAATCTAGCAAGCAAAGATAGAAGTGATTTCGAGGGTATGGTCATCTTGCCTGAGATCCCGCAAGGAAGAAGAACGAGTCCATGAAGAAGACAAACGGACGTAGACGAATGGACCCTCACAATCGCAACGTTATCGTAACTAACCCGAAGAAGCAACACCGGAAAGAAGCAAAGAACAAAGTAAACAACCACCACATAAACATGGCATGATATGCGAGATGTGGTATGCAATGCATATGCATGCTTCGGAAGGAAAAAGATGAACCAGGCATAATCTTGGCAAACCAAGTATGCCACTGGGAAGGTGAGGTGATTTCGGTTGAACTCGATATAAAGATCACCGGAATCGGATGCACGGTTTGCAAATGACAAGCAAAACAAGAAAGACAATAATCTGCCATTAACAGCATGATGCTACTTAGCAAGCAACAAGAAATTAAGCTACTGCACCCAAACATATCAACAAAGCATATTACAGTAATCTACTCAAGATGCTTGACAAAAGAAGAACACTGAGCTACGGCTAAATCACACCACAACAGGTTCAAACAAGCGTGGCAAAAGTGCAAAAGATAACAGGTTCACAGACTTGGTGAAAATAACATGCCAGAAACTAACATCAGGATGACATGTTTAGAGCAATGAAACAACATACTTCAGGATCAGGACATAGAAAAACAAGGCATGGCATGAATCTAATCAAAGCACTTAACAAAAGTCTCTTACTGACCATAAGCCAAAAAGGGCTAGAAAATATAATAACACCCATGTCATTTAAGCAAGTTTCGTTACAGGTTTCAGACTTAGCAGAAAACTGGACATGTCAAAAACAGATAACAAGTAGGCATGTTTACGAGCTCGATGCACTCACTACAGAGCATCTCATGATAAACTAAGCACACATACATTAGGAAGACATGACATAGAAGCTAGCATGACAAGAACAACAATATATCATGCAAGGATCAACTACAACATGCTTGGCAAAATCGAATAACATGTAAACAATCTGCCAGTAACATTTTATAGCAAAAGTAGAGCTCGATTGACTCAAGCTATGGCCCTCCATAAATACAAACAAAGGCATGGATGGATAGAGAAAAACCATATGCTCAAAACACTCTTACTTATCATGCTCAAAAGAGGCATAGATCTCTCTGAAACACCATGAACACATAGCATAAAAATAACAGCAGGCAGGGACTTGGTGAAATTACTAAGTCTCTGAAATCAGCAACATTAAGTACCCTAGTTTGTATGCTTGTGCTAGTCAACACATAGATCACAAAAATAAATGGCATAAACCTCTGGAAAGATGGCATGGCATATTACAAAACACATGTAGGACTCAACTTCATAGGATGCACACATCAATCATGGCAAAAATGACAAAAGTGCATATTCTGAAAAGAATCAGAAACTAACATCACATAGCCCTGTTCTAACAGCATTTCGGACATCAAGATGAACTCAAATGAAAATGATTCAATGGAATGAAATGATGTACTTCTCGAGGCGAACAATTTGACATATTATACGCCCTAAACGAAGTCACGGGTGCAAAGTTATGACGCGATGAACATGTGATAGTGATGCAATAAAATTAGGACTTAGAGGAAAAACGGGGAGGGGAAAAGTCAACCCGAGTGCAGATCTGAGATCCGGCCTCGCCGGAGTTCGTCGCCGGAGAGGAGGGAGAGATGGGGCGCGGCGGATCCGGTGCGGGGCAGCTCGCCGGAGCTACGGGCGGCGTGCGGCGGCGCAAGGGCGCGGCGACCGGCGAGGGGCAGAGGTGCGCGGAGCGAGGCGGAGGAGGGCGCGGCGGCGGCCGGGCGCGCTGCGGCGGCGGAGCCCGGCGGCGAGGCGGCGAGTGGAGGCGGGCGGCGGAGAGGCGGCAGGGTCCGGCGCGAGGACGTGCGGCGGCGCGGGGCGCGCCTAGGCGAGCGGCGGCGGCGGGCGGGCCCCGTGGGCCCGACTCGGGCCCTGTGGGCCGGCGGCGGCGGAGGAGAGAGAGGGAGGCGCGCGGGAGGCGACGTGGCGCGGCGCGATAGGTCCGGGCGGCGGCGGCGCTGATGTGGCACGCCCGGATTGGCCGGGGTGAGGTGGCTGAGCGCGGTGGACACGTCCAGTGCGGGTGCGGACGCGTCCGGCTGCGGGAGGAGGACGAAGCTAGGGTTCGTCTGCCCGAAAAATCCGAGGGGAGCACATATTTATAGGTAGAGGGGGCTAGGAAGCTCCAAATGGAGTGCGGTTTTCGGCTACGCGATCGTGATCGAACGACCGAGAGGATGGAGATGACTTAGGTGGGTTTTGGGCTACTTTGAAGGGGTGTTGGGCTGCAACACACGAGGCCTTCACGGTTACCCGGTTAACCGTTGGAGTATCAAACAACCTCCAAATGACCCGAAACTTGACAGGCGGTCTACCGGTGCTATACCAAGGCCGCTTGGCAAACCTCGGTCCATTCCGAGAAAGTTTAATACACGCTCACGGAAAGAGGTAAAAGGGGACGCCGGGGAACATAGGAGCGCCGGATTGCAAAACGGACAACGGGGAAAATGCTCGGATGCATGAAACGAACATGTATGCGAATGCGATGCACATGATGGCATGATATGAAATGCAGATGATGACATGGCAAAGTGCAACACGCAAGCACATGACATGGCAAGGACGGCAACTAACTGACGGACACCTGGCGCATCAGATCCGAGGCGTTACACATTCACACTTGAGGAGCCAAGTGATACAGAGGCTACTAAAGGAAAGAAGAAGAGGGTTAGGAAGACTACTGCTTATGTCATTGGCAAACCCTCCATGGTTCCTGCTGATGATAATGAGGAAACAGCAGCTGATGCACCTCCAGCCAAGACTCAGAAGCTCATGTCTGATGTAATGAAGTATACTGCCCCCACCAAGTCCAAGTCCAAAGCTCCAGCACTGAAGAGATCAACGAGGAACATTTTAGCTAGTGAGAAGAATAAGGCCCTAGTGCCTGAAGCTAAGATTGATGATGAGCCACTAGTGCTAAAAAAGTTGAAGCCAAAGATTCCAGACCATGAGAACTCACATCCAGTTACAGAAAACATGATGCTCAGGAAGGATAAAGGTTTGCGAGAGTGCAGGATGTCTAATCCATATTCTGTCAAGAGAAGGACCGCATGTGATTATTGTTTCCACACACGAGGGCAACATGATTTCTATGAAACTATGCAGCTCGACAAGAAGCCAATTGTCAGTGATATGAAGTGAGTGGACTAGAAGTATATTGGTGATAATGAGGATCACTCCCCCCATGTTCATGAGAGCTCCAGGCTTGCTGGAGTTGATGCCTTTGTTGGGAAGAAGCTCACAAATTGAAATGATGAGATGATCATGCAATTATACTCCACAACTCAGTTTTTTCTAGATGTCAGAATTGTGTTGATGACTGAGGGATCCAAATACTAGTCAACCATATCAAAATAGGCTAAACTTCTTGGTGCTCCAAAGGAGGAGGAAGATGATATTGATGTCTATGGCAAGCCCAGGATGGATCACAATTCTATGGCTAACATGTACAAACCCATACCCAAGAAAGATCTTGACACACACAAGCTTGGTTCTGTAAAGCATTTGCTTGCTGGTTTGGCCACCACCAACACTACCTTGAGGTACACTCTTTTTCCCAAGTATGGATATGATAAGATGATCCGTGTCCACTCCATCAACTTGCTGCATTTGTTTGATACTCCATAGAAATTCAAAGTAATGAACCTTATCGTTGACACTATCAAGAGAACTTCAGCTGACCAGAAGAGATCATGTGGATTTTCTCCACACATTCAGTTGCTCATCAACTCTAAGGTTGGAACGAGCACATACCTACTTGATCGTGAGCATCTTCCATTATAGCCTGAGTTTGAGGACAATGTTTTAGTGATGGACCCTTCACATCCTTTGTCTGCTCAAGATCAAGAGGAAATTCAGGCAGCTGTGGCAGCAAAAGAAGCACACAAGGCCTCTGCTCCCAATGCACCCATTGCTAACTGATAAACCACAAGTATAGGGGATCGATTGTAGCTTTTCGATAAATAAGAGTGTCGAACGCAACGAGTAGCTAAAGGTAGGATTTATATTCCCTTCAAGTTCTATCGACCACCGATACAACTATACGCACACTTAACGTTCGCTTTACCTAGAACAAGTATGAAACTATTTTGTAGGTGTGATGCTAGAGCTACTTTGCAAGAATAAGACTAGATGTAATTAGCAAGAATAAAACTATGAGTAATTTGCAATATAATAAAATTAGTTGTTTAGTAGAGAGCTTTTTACAACATAAGAAGTATTTTGTCCATAGGAAATCGATAACTAGACCGGTAATCATTATTGCAATTTTATATGAGGGAGAGGCATGAGCTAACATACTATCCGTACTTGGATCATATGCACTTATGATAGGAACTCTAGCAAGCATCCGCAACTACCAACGATCATTAAGGTAAAACCCAACCATAGCATTAAGTATCAAATCCTCTTTACTCCCATATGCGTCAACCCACCTACTCGGGTATGTTTTTCAGTCACTCACGCCACCCACCATAAGAGAATTATCAACATATTGCAACACCGTACAATGTGAATCCCACACTCTTGAGTGACATGGAAGGCACCATAGGACAACACCAAAATAAAACATAGAATTCAAACCAATCATGATCATCAATCAACCATAGGACAAAACGAATCTACTCGAACATCATAGGATGGCCACACATCATTGTATAATAATATATAGCATAAGCACCATGTTTAAGTAGAGATTACAACCGGGAGAATAGGTGTTACACTGCTGTATAGAGGGGGAGAGAGTTGGTGGTGACGTGTGACACCCCAAAAATTTGACCTTGTTTTAATGGATTAAAGTTTTGCTAGAATTTAAAACTTTGATTTTCTGAGCTCCCTTTTGATTTTTTTAATCATTTTCTTCCTTGCTGTGATGAAGTTTTTCCCATAATGAAAATCTTTCAAATATGTCATTGGACCTGTTTAACCACTCAAGAAAAACTTTTCTTGTATTAGTAGAACTAATTAAATAATTAAGTTGCTGGATTTTTTTTATTTTATTGAAAATGGTTTTCAAGGTTAAATGGCCATTTTTGAACTACAACCATTTGATAAATTCACTTAAATTTTCAACCAAAATTTGGAGATGTCATGTGATGTTTTTAAATCACTTTTATACAAAAATATCTTTTATTCTTGAAATATTTTGAGTTCTACTCCCAAGTTTCTTCTCTGACCCAGAGTGCAAATTTGCACTACAGCCTATTTAATTATTTCTTTCTAGCCTCCACCAAAATTATGGGATATTGGTGATAGCCCATGATTCAACTTTATGCAAAAACCTAATGTTGTTCTTTGAAAATTTTGAGTGAATCAACCTCTTTTCCATTCTGGTCCAGCCTGGTGATTTCTACTGCAACCCTAATTATTTTTGCTCCAATGACCTTGTGCTTCCTCCTTCTTATAATCCTTCCTGCAAAACCACTAAGTCCAGGAGCATGCACCTATTGGACCATCTTTGGTTCATGAAAAGATGCCATTTATCTTTTGACCAGAATTGAAGCTCAGCAAAACTTGCACTAACAAGTTTCTGCATTTGACAAACTAACCTTACCACCTTCTCTTTCATCTAAAGAGACACTGATCTAGAGAACTTGGCCACTCCAAGAAATGCCTAAGTGCCCTTGGCATTTTGTCAAACACCCTACAGGCATGATCTGTTTTGACATGAATTTTGACACTGCATTGTGAGCTTGCACCTTTGATCAAACCAACTTGTCCACTAGGCTCCCAGTTACTCCTAGCCTGGGTCTGTTAAGTGCCAGCCTCACCCAAGCTCTGTAGCAAGCTCTGGCATTACGTCGAACACGTCCCGTGCACGCCCAGAGCGCGAGCAGAGCGTGCGTTTGGCACGCACGTGCGCCCGAGCCGCCGCGTCTCGCCCCGCACCCGTTTCGGCTCTTGGCCATCAGCAGCTAGCCTCCACGTAACCCCTTGCATCGCCACGCCGCCCCGACCACCCTGGCCTGCTACAGCGCCGCCGTCAGGGCACCCTTGGCGGCACGCCGGCGTCCGCAGCGCGCCTCTGCTAGGTCGGTGCCGCCCATGCCTCTCCCGCTCGCCACCTGTCCCTGGAACAGCTCATCCTCATCCTCTCGAGTGTCCCCTAGCTCTTGTCGTCGCCACGACGACCTGGCACCACAGTAAGGCGGTCCGCCGACGAGCTCATCCACGGCCGCCACGGAACCGACCCCGGACGCCTATTTAAGAAGCCCCGAGCTCGTCTCCGCACGCAGGCAGCTCCAAACCATCACCCTAGGATCCCCATTGGCAGCCAATCGACCCGGGGAGGTCTCCTTCCCCATCTCCGGCAACCGCAGCCGCCGCCACTGCCCTAGCCCTTCCGGCGCCACCAGGGCCTCCCCCTATCCATTCTCTTCACCAAGAACTCCCCCTTCCTCCCGTGAACCATTCCCACTACTCGATTTTGATCGGGACTCACCGCGGGAGAAATTTCACTTCGCCCGACGGCCTCCGCCCGCCGCGAAGCTCGCCGCCGGCAGCTCCGTCCATCCCCAAGACCATAACGACTACCGGAGTGACCGTCTTGATCCCCTGAGCACGCTGATTGCCTCCGTTCTCCGAACGATGCCGTCATTCGCCGGCAGACCTCGCCGGAGCCCCGCCTCTGTTTCGGCCGGAGGAGATGACGCGCGCGTGGACCAGTCAAACCTGACCAGTGGGCCAGGCGGGCCCACTATCGGTGACCCACGCGCAGTCCACGCTGGATAAGTGGAGGCGTATTTGCAGAATACGCTTTCGACGTGTACGTATATATTCGAATCTTTTTTTTTCTGATTTGTTTTTTAAACAAATTTCGACCACAACTTTGACTGGCTATATCTTTTAAAATACAACTCCAAATGAATTAATTCTTTTTCCTACCTCTCCCAAATATTGTCTAGTTTATTTTAAGATTTATTTAAAAAATTTCCAAACAACTTTTTGTGCTGCTTTGGAATTGTGTGTTAATTTAAATTATTTCAAAATATGATTTTTGGAGAGAGGAAGGAAATCTTTCAAAGACTTTGGAGTGCACCCTGCCTTTCCACACCATAAAGGCAAGCATTCTGAACCCCGCAATAATATTTTTGGTGTGATAGTTGACACGTTTATAACCCCACTTTATTTTGGAGTACTATTATTTCATGTGATATGGTCATTTGCATGGATGCATTGTTTGTGATTTCCTTGTTGTTGGAGATGAACATACGTATGATGGTAATCATCCTCATGTGCCTTACATGCATGCCGGTAAGGAATCCGGGTAAGCCTCTGCCTTGGGTAGGCGTGAGCTTGTCGCCGGTCTCCGTCGGGACGGTTATATCCGGTATGGCATGGCAAGGTGTAGTGAGTGTTGATTTGTTGGTTGAGAAAAATTTTGTTACTCACGTCATGCGGGAAACTTATAAACCTCCTGAGTCAACCACAGATCGAGTCTTGTTCCAGTAACCCCCATACTTGCCTCGTACAACCACTTGTCCCTGCAGCAGGTAGGGTACGGTTTAGTAAGTCGTCAACCCCTTTCAAGCACAGACCATACAGAGAGGCCATGGTGGAGGATATCGGTTGTAGCCGGTAGGCAGGCCACCTGGTCCGGGGTCATGGGTGTTTCCGGTTGGGACCGAGAGGGGAGGCCACCCCTTAGAGCGCGCGATATAAATTTGATCCCATGCTACGCGAGGTTGTAGCCTCCCCACTTAGAGTTTTGCTTAAACAAGTGTCGTGGGTGATTCCAGACACCGATGAGTTAAGCTGGTGTGTGCAAGTTAGGCGTGTTTTCAACTAAAAGGCCGTAGACGGAATTAGTCCCGATGGACTAAAGGAATCCGTTACTCGTGGGTAAAGAGTACACCCTCTGCAGAGATATTAAACCTGTTCGAATAGCCGTGTCCATGGTTAAGGATTACAGTCTGGGATGGGTCAAGTGTCGGTCTTAGTGTCGGTCTTCGGAGGAGAAACTGTTAAACCAGAACTGGGATCACGATTGGAGACTTGTGATGATTATGAATTATTATTTTGTTGTGGACTAACCCGTTATACTTTTGGCTTTATCGAATATCCCTGGGATGGTTCTACCTCCTGGATATTCACTGTGATTACTTTATCAGCCCTTTCTGTGGTGTCGCTCAGACGCCCGACTGTGGCATGTTTACTGTTTCATTTATCTTATAAGCCCTTTCTGTGGTGTCGCTCAGACGCCCAACTGTGGCATCTTTAATGTTTCATTTATCTTATAAGCCCTTTCTGTGGTGTCGCTCAGACGCCCGACTGTGACATGCAAGTTATTCCATTTACTTATAAGCCCTTTATGAGGTGTCGCTGAGACGCCCGACTGTGGCATTGTCGTATTTTATTTCTTGAGCCCTTTATGTGGTGTCGCACAGACGCCCGACTGCGGAATTTCATTCCTGCTCCTTTATTACTTATTCATGTTGCATATAAATAACTTGTTTGCATGCATAAGAAGTGTTTTATTTATGACTGACAATGTGATCGTAGCATATTTTAGTGCATGTTACCAAATAATTTATTTCAGCGTTCATAATGTTTGCGAGTACATTCAAAGTACTCACTGGCTTGTCCCTGGCTATTGTCTTGGCCAGATTTCTTGCCCGGAGAGGAATGACGTGATGACAGCCCCGGGACTTAAGCAACGGTGATAGCAGCCTCGCGAAGATAGGAGTTAACCTCGTCACTAAAATGGAGTCCCATAGACCATGGTGATCCACAAACCGCTTCCGCCCTCGACCACTAGAAACCATGTGATGTACTCATAGGCCAGAATGGTCTTGTACTACATATTTTGTACTCTTGCTTGGAATTTCTATATCAAGTTGGTGCCTCATCAGCTAACAGTAATCCTGGGGCTGATGAGCTCGACGGCCATTTTCTGGAAATTAATGTCTGGAAAACCGGTCACGACAGACTTGGTATCAAAGCCAGGCTGACCATTGGCTAATTCTATCTTAGCCAGGTCAATAAACTTAGGCAAACCAAGCCACCAAGCCATAGCCAAACCCCAGCCAAGCTTCTCATGCAAGATAGCCCCACAGTGACCCGACACCTTTTGGTAGTCGGTGCCCAACCTACCAACCTAGCCGTCGATCACGCGCCAGTGACCGCCCCCCCTAAATAGTCCTTTTTCGCAAGCGTGCGAAGAAAGACCCTGTCCCCTTTTTCCTATAAAAAGGGCACGCTAGCCTCGACCCAGCACAACACAACCGCTATCCCAAACCGAGCCACAATGCCTGGTCCTGTCATGCACAATGAGACCACAACAACCAACCTTGGAGGTTTTGTGACCATATTCGCAAACCTCACCCGTCGTGCCTATGCGTTAGAAGAGCCCCCAGAATATGTTGTGTACCAAGGACCCTTGAGCGGTGAAAGCCGTCAATTCTGGGCCACTGTACACATCTACGATAAGGGTCTAGCACTCGAACGTCCCTACAGGTTCACCGGAAGAACAACTTCCTTTGAGCCACAAGCCATCCAACTAGCTGCTCGAGAAGCTATAGTTCATCTCCGACACTTGTCGCCCAGAGCCAACTGTCGCTCGTTCCACTACTACCCCAGACGTGAAGGGTATGGTAGACCACCCAAAGTTGCCAACGGAGATCACGAGACAGATCCCGCATTGTTGCACCTAGTGCGCTACGTAAGTGCACTAGAGGAACTATGCGATCAAATCACCATTGATCTAATCGCAACTCGTGGAGAGCTGGTTCGTCGAGCTCCGCCGAGAGAAGAGGACGAGCCCAACGCCGACAACCCAGTCGTGCTGTTTGGACACCCGATCGAGTCCCTGAGGTCTGCCCCAGCCATCGGCCAAGGTGCTGCGATAACCCCGGAAGTGCTTCGTCGCATATTGGGAGCACACTCCAACGGGGTTGTGGCCAACAATCCCCGTGATGGTCATCATCGCTACCCCGAGCCTGCAGCCCCTCAACCCACTCCAGCTAATTCCGACGGCGAGACCCGTGGAGAAGCCTCAACATCCACAAGGCACGCCCGCATGGATGTAAACGAGATAGACTAAGTAACCCGAGTCGTATCGAGTCCCAGTGTACCCTCGCTTTGTAATCGTGTGGCCTTGTAAATAAACGCTGCCTGTTGTCGTGCCTCTGTTTTAATAGTAGCCTTGCCTGGATACGCCAGTATGCAGTATAAGATTTCTATCCCTGGCACAGTTACCAAAAATCTCCGCGACAACCCCCACAGTAACACATCACTTTAGTGAAATGTGTAAATCTGTGGCTTGACCCCGACCCTTGGAGCAGGGATGGAAATTTTCTTACCATTAACCACGGTAAAAATGACCCAGCTCCAGTGCTATAAAGAGGCCACCGCGTGACCATGCCAAACACCTCTCACCTTGTGCACCACCCTCACAACCTTTTCTTGCCATGCCGACCCCCAGCATTTACCTGAGAACCCCAGATGCAACCCCGGTTAGTTTTGTCAAGATATTGTGGGATTTTACCTGCAGTACCATGGGCGCTACACAGCCACCCCAGTACGAGCTGTTCAAATCGAGAATCACCTCTTCCACGTCGAGATACTGGGCAACAGTACACATCCCTCCCATAAAATCAAACCAAGACCCAACGGAGGTCTCCTTCGTGGGGAAATCAATGCCAACCCCACAGATGGCCGTGGAAGCTGCGACATACGAAGCGCTTGCTCGCCTTTGATTCGCGGTACCCTATGCCAGCGAACGAGGGTATTATTACTTCCCGAGCCATGCAGCGCCCGGAGGAGTAACATCTTTTCCCGGCGGACGAATTGAGAGAGACCCAGTCCTGGCCAACCTTGTCCAGTACGTCATCGCTCAAGAGCGTTTAACCCAACACGTGATGGGTTATCTCCAGAGCCTCGCAGATTTAAATCCTCAGATCGCCATCGGCAGATCACTAAGGCCCGACCAGGAGAGACACGTGCATCGACTGGTCAATCCACTTTCCCCGATAGAAGAAGAGTGTGTCTCAGTACCAGAGACATTTTCTCGGGACCCCGTCCAGTTACCTTGTGCATTATAGACGTCGCTGCTACGTTTATTATTGCAACATTTATTTATGCGATGTAACTTATGCGTGGTACCCCCGAGTTTGCGCAACGAGTAAATCTTTGGTTTCAAATAATGTGAGTACTTCTGTTGCATTACTGTTTTCTTCCGCGAATAGTCCTGGAGTGAATTTCTTTTCCTGAGCTGTTACATCTGCACCTTCTCACGACATGGATTATTTTATTTCACACAGCACAACGGCCGCAGACTCACAACCGTAATCATTCGAACACATACACTGTTTGCAAAACTTTGCAGCGGTGTTACATTTGGCTAATCACCCATAACAACAGTTAGCACCCGGCACACCCCACCTACTCCTCGTGATCACCACCACCATGGAGAGCCAACACCCGAGCAGCAGCATCGCAACGATCATCGAGGATCATCGCACACAGGAGCACGGAGAGCCCCAGCAGTGTCGCCAGCCCTCCGCATATCAGGATCGCGAACCAGTCCGGCATCGCCTCCGCCATTAGAGCCTCACCCGAGCTTTTGTAAGCTGAAATGGAGGAAGAAGGAGGAGGAGAAGCGAGGCCAGGTGTGAGGGAGAAGAGAGGGACACCTCGGCCGTTTTATAGCTCGAGCTCGGTGCACGGTGGGCGAAGTCCACCAATGCCGTTCGTCGCCCGATTGCCGGTGTTCGGAGTCGAATCCGCGAGCAGTGCCGACATCATGCTGGCCCGTGAGGTGAGTGCACGCTGCCCCGGCAGCTAGCACGTCGCGCACTACCGCGGTACGGCCTAGATGCCCTATGCGCTAGACGTCGCCGGTGGAGAAAGCGCGGGAAAGCACGCGGGAGAGAGGAAGAAGAAAGAGCCAGAGGGAGAAGAAGAGGCTGACTGTGGGCCCCGGGTCCACCTGTCAGCCAGAGAGAACACTGTGCTCTCGGGTGCGACCAGCGTATAATTAAATTTGGAAATTATTCTAAATTTACATCCAGCGTAGAAATCTCACGTTTTTTTCCCGAACCGTAGATTTTTCCACGCATCGCCAGTTTTCACACTGTGGTTTTACACCACTTATTGCCCTCTCACTGTAACCACTTTTTTATTGCATATTATTTTCTTAAAACAGCTTTTAACAAATCTCGAGGACGAGATTTTTCTTAAGGGGGGTAGTACTATGACACCCCAAAATTTTGACCTTGTTTTAATGGATTAAAGTTTTGCTAGAATTTAAAACTTTGATTTTCTGAGCTCCCTTTTGATTTTTTTAATCATTTTCTTCCTTGTTGTGATGAAGTTTTTCCCATAATGAAAATCTTTCAAATATGTCATTGGACCTGTTTAACCACTCAAGAAATTTTTTTCTTGTATTAGTAGAACTAATTAAATAATTAAGTTGCTGGATTTTTTTATTTTATTGAAAATGGTTTTCAAGGTTAAATGGCCATATTTGAACTACAACCATTTGATAAATTCACTTAAATTTTCAACCAAAATTTGGAGATGTCATGTGATGTTTTTAAATCACTTTTATACAAAAATATCTTTTATTCTTGAAATACTTTGAGTTCTACTCCCAAGTTTCTTCTCTGACCCAGAGTGCAAATATGCACTACAGCCTATTTAATTATTTCTTTCTAGCCTCCACCAAAATTATGGGATATTGGTGATAGCCCATGATTCAACTTTATGCAAAAACCTAATGTTGTTCTTTGAAAATTTTGAGTGAATCAACCTCTTTTCCATTCTGGTCCAGCCTGGTGATTTCTACTGCAACCCTAATTATTTTTGCTCTAATGACCTTGTGCTTCCTCCTGCTTATAATCCTTCCTGCAAAACCACTAAGTCCAGGAGCATGCACCTATTGGACCATCTTTGGTTCATGAAAAGATGCCATTTATCTTCTGACCAGAATTGAAGCTCAGCAAAACTTGCACTAACAAGTTTCTGCATTTGACAAACTAACCTTACCACCTTCTCTTTCATCTAAAGAGACACTGATCTGGAGAATTTGGCCACTCCAAGAAATGCCTAAGTGCCCTTGGCATTTTGTCAAACAAACTACGGGCATGATCTGTTTTGACATGAATTTTGACACTGCATTGTGAGCTTGCACCTTTGATCAAACCAACTTGTTCACTAGGCTCCCAGTTACTCCTAGCCTGGGTCTGTTAAGTGCCAGCCTCACCCAAGCTCTGTAGCAAGCTCTGGCATTACGTCGAACACGTCCCGTGCACGCCCAAAGCGCGAGCAGAGCGTGCGTTTGGCACGCACGTGCGCCCGAGCCGCCGCGTCTCGCCCCGCACCCGTTTCGGCTCTTGGCCATCAGCAGCTAGCCGCCACGTAACCCCTTGCGTCGCCATGCCGCCCCGACCACCCTGGCCCGCTACAGCGCTGCCGTTAGGGCACCCTTGGCGGCACGCCGGCGTCCGCAGCGCGCCTCTGCCAGGTCGGCGCCGCCCAGGCCTCTCCCGCTCGCCACCTATCCCTGGAACAGCTCATCCTCATCCTCTCGAGTGTCCCCAAGCTCTTGTCGTCGCCACGACGACCTGGCACCACAGTAAGGCGGTCCGCCGACGAGCTCATCCACGGCCGCCACGGAACCGACCCCGGACGCCTATTTAAGGAGCCCCAAGCTCGTCTCCGCATACAGGCAGCTCCAAACCATCACCCTAGGATCCACATTGGCAGCCAATCGACCCGGGGAGGTCTCCTTCCCCATCTCCGGCAACCGCAGCCGCCGCCACTGCCCCAGCCCTTCCGGCGCCACCAGGGCCTCCCCCTCTCCGTTCTCTTCACCAAGAACTTCCCCTTCCTCCCGTGAACCATTCCCACTACTCGATTTTGATCGGGACTCACCGCGGGAGAAATTTCACTTTGCCCGACGGCCTCCGTCCGCCGCGAAGCTCGCCGCCGGCAGCTCCGTCCATCCCCGAGACCATAACGACTAAGGAGTGACCGTCTTGATCCCCTGAGCACGCTGATGGCCTCTGTTCTCCGAACGATGCCATCATTCGCCGGCAAACCTCGCCGGAGCCCCGCCTCTGTTTCGGCCGGAGGAGACGACGCGCACGTGGACCAGTCAAACCTGACCAGTGGGCCAGGCGGGCCCACTGTCGGTGACCCAGGCGCAGTCCACACTGGATAAGTGGAGGCGTATTTGCAGAATACGCTTTCGACGTGTACGTATATATTCGAATCGTTTTTTTTCTGATTTGTTTTTTAAACAGATTTTGACCACAACTTTGACTGGCTATATCTTTTAAAATACAACTCCAAATGACATAATTCTTTTTCCTGCCTCTCCCAAATATTGTCTAGTTTATTTTAAGATTTATTTCAAAATTTTCCAAACAACTTTTTGTGCTGCTTTGGAATTGTGTGTTAATTTAAATTATTTCAAAATAGGATTTTTGGAGAGAGGAAGGAAATCTTTCAAAGATTTTGGAGTGCACCCTGCCTTCCACACCATAAAGGCAAGCATTCTGAACCCCGGAATAATATTTTTGGTGTGATAGTTGACACGTTTATAACTCCACTTTATTTTGGGGTATTATTATTTCATGTGATATGGTCATTTGCATGGATGCATTGTTTGTGATTTCCTTGCTGTTGGAAATGAACATACGTATGATGGTAATCATCCTCATGTGCCTTACATGCATGTCGGTAAGGAATCCGGGTAAGCCTCTGCCTTGGGTAGGCGTGAGCTTGTCGCCGGTCTCCGTCGGGACGGTTATATCCGGTATGGCATGGCAAGGTGTAGTGAGTGTTGATTTGTTGGTTGAGAAAAATTTTGTTACTCACGTCATGCGGGAAACTTATAAACCTCCTGAGTCGACCACAGATCGAGTCTTGTTCCAGTAACCCCCATACTTGCCTCGTACTACCACTTGTCCCTGCAGCAGGTAGGGTACGGTTTAGTAAGTCGTCAACCCCTTTCAAGCACACACCGTACAGAGTGGCCATGGTGGAAGATATCGGTTGTAGCCGGTAGGCAGGCCACCTGGTCCGGGGGCATGGGTGTTTCCGGTTGGGACCGAGAGGGGAGGCCACCCCTTAGAGCACGCGATATAAATTTGATCCCATGCTACGCGAGGTTGTAGCCTCCCCACTTAGAGTTTTGCTTAAACAAGTGTCGTGGGTGATTCCAGACACCGATGAGTTAAGCTGGTGTGTGCAAGTTAGGCGTGTTTTCAACTAAAAGGCCATAGACGGAATTAGTCCCGATGGACTAAAGGAATCCGTTACTCGTGGGTAAAGAGTACACCCTCTGCAGAGATATTAAACCTGTTCGAATAGCCGTGTCCATGGTTAAGGATTACAGTCTGGGATGGGTCAAGTGTCGGTCTTAGTGTCGGTCTTCGGAGGAGAAAATGTTAAACCAGAACTGGGATCACGATTGGAGACTTGTGATGATTATGAATTATTATTTTGTTGTGGACTAACCCGTTATACTTTTGGCTTTATCGAATATCCCTGGGATGGTTCTACCTCCTGGATATTCACTATGATTACTTTATCAGCCCTTTCTGTGGTGTCGCTCAGACGCCCGACTGTGGCATGTTTACTGTTTCATTTATCTTATAAGCCCTTTCTGTGGTGTCGCTCAGACGCCCGACTGTGGCATGTTTACTGTTTCATTTATCTTATAAGCCCTTTCTGTGGTGTCGCTCAGACGCCCGACTGTGGCATGCAAGTTATTCCATTTACTTATAAGCCCTTTATGAGGTGTCGCTGAGACGCCTGACTGTGGCATTGCCGTATTTTATTTCTTAAGCCCTTTATGTGGTGTCGAACAGACGCCCGACTGCGGCATTTCATTCCTGCTCCTTTATTACTTATTCATGTTGCATATAAATAACTTGCTTGCATGCATAAGAAGTGTTTTATTTATGACTGACAATGTGATCGTAGCATATTTTAGTGCATGTTACCAAATAATTTATTTCAGCGTTCATAATGTTTGCGAGTACATTCAAAGTACTCATTGGCTTGTCCCTGGCTATTGTCTTGGCCAGATTTCTTGCCCGGAGAGGATAGACGTGATGACAGCCCCGGGACTTAAGCAACGACGATAGCAGCCTCGTGAAGATAGGAGTTAACCTGGTCAGCTGTTCCCGTGGGAAATGGAGTCCCATAGACCGTGGTGATCCACAAACCGCTTCCGCCCTCGACCACTAGAAACGATCTGATGTACTCATAGGCCACAATGGTCTTGTACTACATATTTTGTACTCTTGCTTGGAATTTCTATATCAAGTTGGTGCCTCATCAGCTAACAGTAATCCTGGGGCTGATGAGCTCGACGGCCATTTTCTGGAAATTAATGTCTGGAAAACCGGTCGCGACATGACGGCGGCGAAGTTGTTGGTGTAGATCATCGTCACGATGTTAGTTTAATAAATCATATAAATTGTTACCAAAAGTATGTGAAAGTTGTATAATATTGGCATGGAACACGAAAAAAATTATAGATATGACGAAGACGTATCAGCTTCCCCAAGCTTAATTCCTGCTCGCCCTCGAGTAGGTAAATGATAAAAATAATAATTTTTGATGTGGAATTCTACCTAGCATAATCTTGATCATATAATCTAATCATGGCATGAATATTAATACATGGGTGATTCAAAGAAGTAGTCTATAATGGCTAAATAAAGTTATCCCTACAAAATCATATAGTCTTGTCATGCTCCATCTTCTTAACACAAAGTATTTATCATGTACTACCCCAGTGTCAGCCAAGCAATTGGTTCATAATTTTTAACACACTTCAGCTTTTTCAACCCCCACACAATACATGAGTGCAAGCCATTGATATAACACTATGGGTGGAATAGAATATTGTCGGATTTCGGGTTCCGCAGACCCTTGAGAGGTTCAAACTCTGGGGTGCGCATGAAGAACGCTCTCCCCTCAGCATGCCCGCTGCTGATCCCACGGCCTAGCTCGACGGACCCAAAGAACAAGAGACACGGGGGTTTATACTAGTTCTGGGTACCTCGCGGTGTAATACCCTACTCCAGTGTGCGGTGAGCTGCCTCGAGGGGCTAAGGATGAACTAGTACAGTGGATGAACAGCCTCAAGAGGTGAGGTGTTCTTGGGCTTGATGAGCTGGTGAGGTGGTCGGGGTGGAATGGATCCCATCCCTCTTACGGTGGTGGCTAAGTCCTATTTATAGTGGCCTTGGTCCTCTTCCCAAATGTTAGGTGGGAAGGGATCCAACAACGACTAATTTTGAAGGGGGACAACTAGTATGAGTTATCCTGACAAAAGTAGTCTTTGCCTGCCAAAGGCTCTGGTGGTGACCCCGCTGTGGGCTCCGCGATGACCTCCGTCCTAGCGGTCTTGGTCTTGTTGCACCGATATGGAAACCTTTGCCTGATGCCTTGGGACTCCGCGCTTATGCTTGCCTCCTAAGCACCAAAGAGGAAACTGGTACACTGCGCCCGCTGGTGCCCGCCTGGCCTTGGTCGTCATGGCTCACGTCATGTGAACCTCGCGAGGTGCACATTGCATAGATATCTCCGCTCCTCGGGAGCCAGCCTAGCGAGGCTGCCCCCAGGGAGGTCTTGGTGTCGTCCGCCTCGCGAGGCTTGGCCCCTCGTGAGGGTCATGAGCTGTTGCTGCTAAAGCTGGGCCATACCAGGCCGCTGGTGGAGCCACGCCATGGGCCGCAGGCAGGCAAGTTTGGGCGCCCCCAGTCCCAGAACGCCGACAATAGCCCCCGGGCTCAAGGCGCGCTCGAACTTAGCTTCGACGCAAAGCCAAAGGGCAAGTGTGTAGCGCCACGGGCCCCAACCTCCTACGGCCTTGATTGGCGCATGGCGATTGATGGGACGTGGGCACCCCTGCTTCCCTATGCTGCCTTGGCAACCGTCCTCACCTGACAAAAAGACTGACGCCCACACAGGGCTTTCATTGCTCCTCCTTCGTCTTGCTCCAGATCCTCTTCTCCTTCTTGCCCAAAGCAACTCCAGATCCGTCGAAACCCTTCCCCGAGGTTGCAGCCGATGGCCACCGACAAGGCTAAGGCCGTGCGCTCGAGCTCCTGGTTCGAGCCCGCCCTGGGTGCACCCACAGTCATAGAGAAGAACCTCGCCGCTGCGCTCCTAATGGCCGTGGGCGACAACAACCGGGGGGGGGGGGATACCATGCTTCGGCCCAGCTCCGCGGAACCGGAGGCCTCAGGTAGTACCTTCTACCCCTTCTTCACGCACAGTGTCTTTGGGGTCTGGTCCCCCCTTTATCTAAATTTTTCTATGCTGTCCTTCGCCATTACAAGCTCCACGCCCTCCATCTTTATCCCAACTCCGTCCTCCTCCTGTCGATCTTCGCCTTTTACTGTGAAGCATTCGTGAGGGTGATGGCGTCCGTGGTGCTGCTTCGCCACTTCTTCTATCTTTGGAACAAGGAGGGCCAGTGCTCGGGGTGCGCCAACTTCGTCGCGGCTAATGGGGCTAATGCAATCTCGAGAGCCGGGAAGAAGGGGGATGGATTTAGGAACAAGTGGGTCCTCATGGATGCCAAGATCCCCTACCCCCGGCTGGTGCTGCCGACGGGGATGCCAACCCCCCACGAGGGATGGAACAACATGAAGCTCACGGACCCTCGTGCGGAGCAGATGCTGAGGAGGATGGCGGCCGACCTGAAGCCTGATGACCCGAAGGCGGAGAAGCTTACGAGGGCCATGATCATCAAGGAGTTCCTGGCGCAGCGCCTGGCTCCACTCCACGTGTGCTCGCGCCCCTTGTGGGAGCTCACGGACGAGGGAGGCAACCTCCTCCTGCGCCCGGATGCCTTGTCCGACGAGGAGCTGGACAAGGCCCTCCGCTTCCTGGTCAGGGAGGACCAGTGGTACCCGCCTGATACCCATCTTCCGCTGTACCGCCGTGCGGATGGGGCGAGGATCACCGCCGCCATGCCCGTCTTCAACGAGTGCGGGCTCGTGCCGCCGGCGCCCACTGGGGCCCCAGTGGTGGTGTCCTCTGGTGAGTCCGGCGAGGAGGAGGGGTCGAACTCAGAGGCAACCTAGGAGGGGGCGGGGAAGACTTCTCCTCTGCGCATAGCCGACCTCCTCCGCACCTTCCCCGATGACGACGACGCCGACGAGCATCCGGTGAGGGAGTCGCCGAACCCCACCGGGGTCACCACGATGTCCAAGGGCACTCCCCCGAAGAAGCAGCCGTCCGGGGTCCTGAAGAAGAACATATCGGCGCTGGTCTCCCATGGTGATGCCTCCGCCTCGCCGCCGGCCAGTGCTACCGCGGATCCGGCTGTCGTACTCTCGTCTACCCCTGGGGCTCGCATGTCGATGTTCCAGCTTGCGAAGCCATTGGTGCTCCAGAAGAGGGTGAGGGAGTATGCCGCCATGGACCAATAAGTGCTCCGTCTTGACCTTTTGTCCCTGTTCTTGCCGTAGTTTATTGATGCCTTCCCTTCGCATTGTTAGGCCAACATTGGCGGCGAAGAAGAAGAAGGGGCGCATGCAACCTCCGAGACCCAGCAGCTTGCCGCGACCGTGCCACCTCCGGCACGGAAGGTCGGTCATGGCTCCCGAGCCTCAGCGGCCGGGTCATCCTCGCGATACTTAGAGGCCCGTCCTCAGGAGAAGGTGATCTCCATAGCCAGGCTGGTTACGGAGGCGCCCGCCCCTAGCTCGCCTGCTGAGATTGCGAAGGATCAGGAGCCCCAGGTCCTCTGTGTTGCTGACTAGCAGGCCTTGGCACCAACACCACCTCTTCCCATCGTGCCGCTGGGCTGTGACCCTCCTGCTTCACCTGATGCTCTGGAGGACGCCCTTTCTGTGCTGACCTAGCTTCGCGTCGATCTTCAAGGCACCGACCGCCGGCTGGCGTCAGGGCGACTGGAGTTGGTCTTGGGATGGCTGCGATCTGATGCGTCCGTGAGGGCGGCATTGAGCCAGGCCGTGGCAGCTTCTGAGGAAGGTAAGCAGGCCGCCGACCTGGCGGTGGCCGCCCGCGAGGCAACGTTGAAGGATGCCGAGGATGCCAAGGAGCGCTGCCGGGTGGCGGAGGCCGAGCTGGAGACCCTACGCAATGAGCGCGCCGCCGAGGCTCGTTAGCGCGAGGTATGGGAGGAGAAGATGAAGGGTCAAGAAAACGCGGTCGCCGGTCGTGACACCAAGCTGGAGCAGTCGGCATGGGCGCAGGCCACGGAGCGCAGCCGCCTGGAGGAACTGGAGAAGAAGGTGGAGGCGGAGAAGGCCCAGCTGGAAGCCAAGGTGAAGGTTCGTGTTGAAGATCGTCTGGCCTTCAAATCTCTTGAGCTGAAGTCCCGCAAGTCACTGTAGGAGCTCTACGGGAAGGGCTTGAAGAAGCCGTTGGTGACCGATGAGGAACGTACCGCCGAGCTACTCCCTCAGCTTGTCACGGCACTCGAGGGTGTTGTTAACGGGATCGGCCCCATGGTGGAGGGGAATCCCGCCCGCTCTCTGCCTCGGCTCTGACGCGCGTCTTCAACCATCTTCATCTTTGCGACTCCAATGTCGACCTCGACGCCCTGCTTGAGCCCGTGGATGAGGAGAACTACGTAGCTGCTGCCGTAGCCGTGAAGGACCGGGTGGAGGCCCTACTGGAGAAATTCCTCGCCATCGACTCCGCGCCCCCGGCTGATGGTGCCGCCGACTGATGCGGAGCATCCGACGATCATCCCCATGTACACTCGAGCCTACGCCATATGACCTAAGGTGAACTCGCTCCTTTCCGAATCTTCCCTTTCCGCATGCAAGACATGGATGCTACTTCAAGCGCGGACCTTGTGCATACTCAGGTACACCCGAGGAGACTATGGAGAGCCCAAGAACCAAGGCCAAGCATGCGCGGAAGCGAAGGAAGGAGAAGGAAGAAGATGGACATCAACAACTTGAAGTGGATCCGGCCGCTCCAGAACGAGCGGCACTACCGCTCCCTCCAGCGGTACTACCGCCTATAGGCGGTACTACCGCTCCCCACTGCCGCTCACTACTACCGCTCGACCCGACAAATGCCAGTGTTCGCACGTCCCGGGTCCGGTACTACCGCTGTCCTAGCGGCACTACCGCTTGAGCGGTACTACCGCCCTTTGGGCCGGTACTACCGCCCTGCCTGCGCGCAGAGAGCGGGCCTAGGGCCCATGTATCCCCCCTCTCACTTACCCCTTCGTGGATGTAGACTACATATACTCTCCCACCTCATTCTAGCTAGGGTTAGCGTTGGTTTAACTCATATGTGAGATAGAGCTTCGCTCATCCATACCGGATCGTCTCTTCGAGAGTGACCGCGGCCCCTCTACGGAGAAGATCCACCTTGGATTCAAGACCTCCTTTACGGAGAAGACCCCCATCAAGACCTCCTCACGGAGAAGAACCGGTTACCGTTTGTATCATCCGTTGTTGACCTTGGATCATCGTGTATCTCTTTGTGTTCATCGATCTAGCATATGTGTGATCTATTTCTTGTTGGTTGAGTGTTTCTCTCGTGTTTCCCCTCGTTTCCCCCTTGTGTTCTTCGTGTTCATCGTAGGGATCCGCTCCTTTCGTGAAAGATCGGCCATCTAGGGTTCCACCCTACATCATCTTGGATCAGAGCTTAGGTTGATCACGATTTCGTAGCCCCCTCTCTTTGTTTTCTAGCTTGATTTTGTGGATTTCGTCCTAAATTCGAGAATTCCCCACCAAAAATAGCCCCAATTTTTTTTTGATTTGTTGGTTTGATGATGTTTTGTTGGATTTGATCCATGGATTTGCTTGGTTTCGAGTGGATCTAGCATCTCCCCAAGTTTCCCCACTTTCCATCCACGAAATCTCTCCAATTTTGACCCCGAAATCATCCATTTCCGCCCCAAAATCGCGCCCCGATCCGGATTTGCGAAAAAACCCGACACGAGCGGTACTACCGCCCATCCCAAGCGGTACTACCGCCCTTCCAAGCGGTACTACCGCCCCTCCCAGTTTCAGCGTTCCGAGTTTCACCGTTTTGTCCATAACTTTCACATCCGGAGTCCGATTTTCGCGTTCTTTAGCTCGTTGAGTATCTATTGACATCCTCTATACCCCTAGATAGGTTTCACCAACATTTGACTCCATCAAATTTTTGGAACTTTGGCATCTTTGCCTAGGGCTTCCACCACATCCTCCGCATAACCACCACCGACTTCCGCAACCTAACCAATTTTGTGCCCCATCACATTTGAGGTTGTTTGAGTTGTGATTTGAGTCTCCTAAGGTGTTTAGTCTACTTAGGGACGGTTGCTTCTTCATCAACCACCACCATAACTTCCGCATAGACTTACCCAACACACACTTCCACCATCCCAACCTAACCCAATTTTGTTTGTGTTGTGAGTTATGTCTCCTAAGGTGTTTCGGCTACTTAGGGACCGTGCTTCCAACTCCGACACCTTGTATAGTCACCCTCGACTTCCGCATTACGTCTCACAACCCCGTCATTGCATTTAGGCAATCCCATTGAGCTTCCGCAACCACCACCACATTCCTGCTACCACCGTTTGACTTTTGTCCTTGAGATTTTGAGTTGTGGTTTTTCCGTTTCCTAAGGTGTTTCGGCTACTTAGGGACGAGTCTCCATCATCTTGGTATCTACATCAAGAACACCACCACTCATCATTGCAACGGACGGTAACCTCAACGACACCATTGTATATTTCCCTTGCACATTGCATTGATAACCCCTAGCCCATTTTGCGTCACTTACCTATCGAGACTAGCCATTTGAGTATTGCCCGACAACGTTACTTGTGCACATTAGTGGTCTACACCTCCCATTGCATACATACCATATCATATTGGTATCATATCATCCCTTGTGTCACAAGATTGTTCCCGCATATACACAATTGCTATCTTGGTTTGTGCATTTCGCAAAGTGGCCATACATACAAAAAAAGAGAATAAGCTTTTAAGCAAAAGAGAAGAGCAAAGAAGCTTGTAAGCAAGTGCCATAGCATCATACCACATTGCATATAAGATGGTCATATCCGATCATCTTGGATCATCTCGAGAGAAACATCGGGAACCATACATACATAGCATACTTGGGATAGAAAGTTTATCCATTTTGCATATCATAGGTTGTGCACAAGTGTCGTATCCGCCTATAGAGCAATCGTGCTAGCGTCTCTCTTGAGTTGTACAACACGAGCGTTTTCCATGGACTCCACATTTTGTGCTCATTCCTTGGTTGAACGACCCCATTTATCTATCCGTGTGTGTGTTTCCGTGTGCCATTCTTTGCTATTGGTCTACTTGTTTCACTTGCGAATTTGTGAATCTCTTTCAACATTATTGACTCTTGCTAACATTTTGCATTAAATTTTTGTGCCACTATCCTCACCGAGCTCCACCATAAGCCTTACTTGTGTAGGTGTGAGAAACCGACAAGAATTGATACCAATTGTGCTATTTCCTTGTTACACATTGAGTGATCATTGATCCATCTTCAACATCGGTCAAGGTACATTTGGTATACGTTCTTCTCTTTCTCCCACTCATATTTGCTCGAGTCTTGTGATGGATAGGAAAGGCATTTCACCCTCGGTCTACAACAACAACAACGAGTTCGATGCCACGAACAACTCCAACAATGCCAAGATGAATGCTCAAATGGAGGAGATCAAAGCCCTCATCAAGTCCTACAAGCGATCTTCCTGATCTTCGAGAAGACGCTCAAATACACATGCTTCCGAGCTACCATCTCTGGCAAGATCGCATCGGCATCGACACCATCACCACCAAGAATGTGAAGGTCAAGAGCTCAACACCAACAACTGCTCAACGACTTCACCGTCTCCCTTGGCATCTTCGCCTTCTGATATACGGCATCTTCGCCAACAAGCACCTCAAGACTACGCTCAAGAGAAGCTCCCCAAGCTCAAGTCCGCGACCTCCACGAGCTACTACGACCTCGACACCGACCATGAGATTCCTTTCTATGGGACTCTAGAACCCGAGGAGTATCTCGAGTGGGAGCACCTAATGGATGACTACCTCAAACTACATCAAGTTCCTCCCGAAGATCAAGTGAAGTGGGCCACAAGAAACTTCCACGACTACGCGTCAACATGGTGGTTTCACACACCTTCGGAGAGCTACGACATGAGTTGGCCCAAGACGAAGAGAGCGTTGCGGCGAGAGTTTGTGCCTCCAACCTACACGGAACAACTTCTACGCCAATTGGAGAACACCATCCAAGGATCCAAGTCCATCGACGAGTACTTCAAGGATATGAAGATTGCCTTGCGACGAGCCGGCGTGGACGACCCCATGTCAATGAAGTTCCACTTCATGATGGGATTGAACAACAACATCTCCAAGACTATCTTCCTCGAGAACTACAAGTCCCTCGACGACAACTACATTGGTGCTCTCAAGGCGGAACAAGAACTCATGAAGGCCAAGGCTTCTCCACCCCAAGCACACTTCTCGAAGACCAAACTCAAAGGCGACGAGCATGAGGCTAGTACCACCAAAATGTCCAAGCCCGATGAGCTACAAGACGATGCTCCCAAGTTCGACTTCACCGCCATCCCTCTTTGTGGCATTGATGATGCCGAGTCCTCCATGACTCTTTTTCAAGATGGTGCGGCGACAAGTACGACTACGGAGACCTTCAAGGACCACTCTTTGGAGGCGAGCGACTTGGTGACAAGCAAGGATGATGCTTCCATCTTAGGAGGCGAGAGCGATGATGTGCCATCTTCGGCCTTCATCCACGGCGACGGTGACGCGATGATCGAGCATGTGATTTTCCCTTCGGTCATGGAGGAGAGAGATGATGTGCCATCTTCGGCCTTCATCCATGGTGACAACGACGAGATGGTTGAGCATGTGATTTTCCCTTCGACCACGATGACGTATGATGACTTGAGTGACTTGTGCCACCATATTGAGAGTGAGAGTGACTTCACCACTAGCCACATATGTGATGAGTTGCCCCAATTCCCATGTGAGGAGAGCCACAACCCCCACCACTTGAGTGAGATGAGTGACTCCACCATACATGAGATTGAGTGCACCTACATTGAGGGAGTGAGTGAGCCACCACATAGAGAGAGTGAGGCCACTATGATTTCTAACGACTTAAGCTCTACCTCTATTGTGTCTTCTCATTTGGTGCTAGGTCCCATATATGATGACGCGCCGATTCGTGACGATTTCGTCCTCCCTTTGGACAAGACGATGGCCATGGTGGAATATGATGCACCCCCCACATGGTTCCATCAAGATGAAGATGACCACCATTTGGTCTTTGCCACCTCACCTACACCACTTGAGTGGAATGAGAATGGTAACATAGGTGAAGGTGATACTCTAGTCCCACTAGTAGACATTCTTGACATTGATTGCTTGCATGATGTTGATCAACCTATTCCCATGCTTCATGCTAGTGTGACTTCTTCATGCCATGACCTACCAATTTATGATGAATATGATGATGAGCATGTTGAGTTGCCTAGTTGTGATGCCATGTTACATAGGATTTCTTGTGACAATTCTTTAGGTCACATCATGTTTGACAACCCGCTTGACTTGTCATATGCTATGCATGAGATCAATCATATGTCATATTTGCAATCTCATCTTAGTGACTATGCATATGCCATTAAAATTAACCCAATTTGCACATATGGCATAGATGACAAGCCCATGGTTATTGGCATTTGTTTCTCTTGTGATGATATTGATATGCTCCCTTTGCATCATTTATCTCATATGCCATGCCATGACGACCTAGCTTCGGATATGCATTGTTTTGGATGTTGTCCATTTTCTCCATGTGATGTTTCCATTAATGCTCATGAGGAGACCCCCATAGTTTCCTCATACATATTAGGAGATTTTGATGCATTCCATACTTTGCATGATTCCCATAATTGTGTGCACCATATGCTCCCGATGAATCATAATGATATTGTTGTGCCATATACAAGTATGCTCAATTTGCATCCCCATCGTGTCATACATAACAACTATTCTTTCATGATGGATGACATGTTCTTATACCATGCATCAAATTTCTTTGAACGATGCTTATCTTGTGCTAACTCACACATGAACATGCACATCATGATGGATGATGTGTACATTTACCACGCACACAATTTCTTCGGTTTATGTCTCTTTTGTGTAGGTACTCACGTATACTCGTCAACCTCTCAATCCCAAGAGTTGACGAAACGAGCTCTTGAGAGCAACGACGATTTGGGATCCCGTGGACTATCCTTACCACCATTCCCTTCGCGCAAGGACTACGCGCATCTCTTCTACTTGGCTCTCACACGGCTTTGGGCTATTTACCACTTGTCACATTATGCCCATTCTATTGTGTTCACTTTGCATGTTATGCCTCTTTCTATGATTTTGCCATGCAATTGTGACCCTTGCTTGCATTTACCCATGATGCACCATTATGATACTCCTATGTGTATTTGCATGCTTGGTGGAGATCCTTGTTGCTATTGCCATGTTTATCATGTGACCCATGCTATTGATGCTATTTTGCTCATATCTTGCCCTTATGCTTGTGAAATGTCATGTGCATTATATATGCCCACTATTTGCACACATGACATGTTTGCCATGATTCCTTCTAGTACGTTGCATCTTCGCACTACTAGCTTGCTTGACTTGATCTCTATGATTGATTGCTTTGATGCATCGCCCATGTTCCATTCTTACTCGCTTTCTTGGGTTGATGACATATATGTTCATGCCTCTCACATGATACATCTTGATCTTTGTCTCTTGTCTCCATTAGTTGCATCTCTCATATCACCTTGTATTGAGTGCCAACTTGCTATGCTTATTGATCGTCGAGACTTGGACATATTACTTGTGATGCATGCTTGCTTGTTTAAGCCTATTGTCTTTGGTTGTAGTTGTATATTATGCTTTCATACAATACCACACCTTGTCCTTTCTTATGATAAGAATGATGAGAACACTTGTTGGGTATCTTACCACACGAATGATAGGTGTTGCATTTGGACTAACCTCATTTGTTTTCCGAGTGTTTGTCATGTTCTTTCATTTTCAAGGATTCACAAGGTGGTACCATAACGACACATATTGGTTATGTGAAGGCATACAAGATGTGCAACTCCATCATCCTTGTGAAACACCTAAAGGTGACCTCCTTCACTTTGAACCATCCTCATATATACATATTGGACGGGTCATTCTTTCATTGTTGTTTCCTTCTTCTTGTCTACATGATGCATATATTGGATGGAGGACCGACATTGGAGATGAACCCTATGGACCTTCAAGTTGAGGAGTGCCATGACATCGAGCTATGGTACAACACCACCCATGACAAATTTGCACCCTATGCATGGATTGACACATATTATGATTGTCTTGTTGCACTTATTCCCATGTCATCCATGATATATGAGCTTGTGCATTTTCTTAGAAAATTTGTTGTGATCTTTCTTGATGACATATTCGTAACTCGTGATCATATTGCCTACCATCAATTGCATGATAACATAATCATATTGAGCACCCATTGCCATATTCATGCTATTGATAAACCGTCTCACTATGACATCATTTTGCACCATGGTTGCATCGATCACATTCACTTTACATTTGTGTGCACAATGAACGCTTTTGCTCCCATGAATGCATTACATGTCATTTTACATCATTTGGATAAGCATCTCATGCCTTGTCATGAACAATTCCTTTGGACGACCTCATTCTCACATGATGGACACCTTGTGTGCGCTAACCATTGTATTTCCGAGTGTCGCTTGTGTTTGCTCTCTTTGCATGTCTACCACTCCGGAGACACCTTGGAGTACTTGGATTGCGCCATGACTTCCACTCCGTCCAATTACAAGTCCGTCAACGACAACCGTTTCCATGGTGATGAGGATTTCGATCCGAGGTCGGATCTTTCCCAAGGGAGGGGAGATGATGCGGAGCATCCGACGATCATCCCCATGTACACTCGAGCCTACGCCATATGACCTAAGGTGAATTCGCTCCTTTCCGAATCTTCCCTTTCCGCATGCAAGACATGGATGCTACTTCAAGCGCGGACCTTGTGCATACTCAGGTACACCCGAGGAGACTATGGAGAGCCCAAGAACCAAGGCCAAGCATGCGCGGAAGCGAAGGAAGGAGAAGGAGGAAGATGGACATCAAGAGCTTGAAGTGGATACGGCTGCTCCAGAACGAGTGGCACTACCGCTCCCTCCAGCGGTACTACCGCCTATAGGCGGTACTACCGCTCCCCACTGCCGCTCGACCCGACAAATGCCAGTGTTCGCACGTCCCGGGTCCGGTACTACCGCTGTCCTAGCGGCACTACCGCTTGAGCTGTACTACCGCCCTGCCTGCACGCAGAGAGCGGGCCTAGGGCCCATGTATCCCCCCTCTCACTTACCCCTTCATGGATGTAGACTATATATACTCTCCCACCTCATTCTAGCTAGGGTTAGCGTTGGTTTAGCTCATATGTGAGATAGAGCTTCGCTCATCCATACCGGATCGTCTCTTCGAGAGTGACCGCGGCCCCTCTACGGAGAAGATCCACCTTGGATTCAAGACCTCCTTTATGGAGAAGACCCCCATCAAGACCTCCTCACGGAGAAGAACCGGTTACCGTTTGTATCGTCCGTTGTTGACCTTGGATCATCGTGTATCTCTTTGTGTTCATCGGTCTAGCATATGTGTGATCTATTTCTTGTTGGTTGAGAGTTTCTCTCGTGTTTCCCCTCGTTTTCCCCTTGTGTTCTTCGTGTTCATCATAGGGATCCGCTCCTTTCGTGAAAGATCGGCCATCTAGGGTTCCACCCTACATCACCGACCCTGCGGCCCCGGCGGACGGCACGGGCGACGACAACATTGTCGACGAAGGGGCACTCCTTGCGAGCGGTGGCAGCGCTCAGGGATGAAGGGAAGGCTTGCTGGCGGTGCTTCTTTCCTGTTTTATTTTCCTGCAACATGCACCGTGCCTCGTGGAGGCATTAAAACTTATGTTTGGTATTTGGAGGAACAATATGTCTTGTAATAATTTGCTAGGATTCCGTGATTTCGTACCCGTTGCTTTAGTGTTCTGCATCGGCAGAGCCCGGCCCGCCGCATGCCTTAGCCGCCATCTGGTCATCTGGATCGCTAGGACGAGACCAAGGGGTGAGGGGCTACGTGACTAGTTAGGCTCCTAAGTCGCGATGATCAGGAGTCCCCCTTGACGTACGAACATCCCTCGGGAAGGGAAAGCGAAAGTGGGACTTAGCATTCTGTGTCGGCAGAGTCTGGTCCCGCGCATGCCTCAGCCACCATTGGGTTGTCCGGATCGCCAGGACAAGACCCAAGAGGTGAGGGGTCACGTGACCAGTTAGGCTCCTGAGTCACGATGCTCAGGAGTCCCCCTTGACGTACGAACAGACCTCCATACCTGTCCTTGCCGAGGTCCCGCATGGGAGGGGCGCGTGACGACCAGGTTCGAGGGACCTGGCAGGGTGGCGTACGCTAGGCGTGACCCGAGCGTAGCCCCCATGCCCAGCCTCCTCGCACGACTCTCCCAAGGGGAAAGTGTTGCGATGAGGCTGGGCACTGAGCCTGGCGGCTCCCTTAGGTTGATGCGGCCATGGGGCCGCCCCCAGTTGTTTATCACCAGCGCGGAGCATAGCGCTTCTGCACTTGCACGGGCATAGCCGCTCCTCGACCGTGTCGACTGCCAACATGGAGCATGATGCTTCCACTGGTGCGTGGGTGGGGGATCCCTCTGAGTGGAGCCCCTGGGGTGTGTACATCCCCGCCTTGACACATGGCTGGCACGACAGGGATAGACGAGGGTGCCTGGGCACTCGTGAGCCAGCGCGGGACTCACGAGACCCTACCTCAAGGTGGGTTGCACCTGAATTTGGTTCTTGATAGCTGTGGTGGTCCTGCGAGATGGCTAGACAACCTGCGCCAAATGAATCTCCTGAGGTGATCACATGAGAAGGCCAAACACCAATGACCCCAGGAGGTGACGTGAACGGGGCCGGCCCGCCAGATAGAGCTCAGTGATGCTGTAGGGACGGACCCGAGCACAGACGCTGTGCCTAGTCTTCTTATGCGAAAAATCCTGAAGAAAGACAGCTGGCGCGCGACTCCCGTGGTGACGAGGCACCGGGTCGCGCGCCCTAACTCATCCGCCCGGGATTAGCTCATGCGAGAACCAAGCACCAAGGACCATGGGAGGTGACGTACATGGGAGCTTGCCCGCGAGCCAGAGCTCAGCCTCTTGGATTTAGCGACAACCTCTTGGATTTAGCGACGCTGTAGGGACGGACCCGAGCACAGACGCCGTGCCGACCCTTAATCATGAAGCGGTCGTGGGTGGGTTTGCAAGGGTGCACGATGTTCATGGCATCGAAGTGCCGGACTGGTAGGTGATAATCATAAAGTAGCTCACGAGAGGAGGCAAGCTAGTTCTGGTTAAATGCAAGAACGATACATGCCGCAGGGACAGGCCCATGCGGCTTGGGGATAATGCAGCCCGAGTGGCGCCCCAAACTGAATGAACCAGAAAATGTCACCTGGCGCCGTTACTGGAGAGAGGTCGGAGCAGCTAAAGACGCATGTTGAAGAAGCCGTTCCTCATGAGCCGCCTGAATCCAGAGCTTCGGGAGGCTCAGGGGGCTCGGGAGGCTCGTGAAGGACCATCACCATCTCCTCCAGGACCGCGTGATGTCTAGCCTCCTGAGACGCCAGAATGCTCCGCAGGTGACGCTGGAATGCAACAGCCGCGTTCGGCAAGCCGGATGGCATGCGAACATAGCTGTGAGGTGGACCTTCGCATCGACCAATACACTAAGGCCAGAAGCGCTCTTGGGATGCGGCCCTGTTGAGCCCCCGGATGTCGACGCAGACGTGCAGCTCGTCGTCCTCGCGAGGACGAGGAGCTGCGCCAGGTGATGGGCGGCAGTTGCCGCGCATGGCTCTTGCCTCTTGAAGCTCCTCGGTCGTCTTGGTGATGAACTCCTTGGCACCAGGCACTCCATGCCTTGTGTTCTCATGAGGGAAGCGTGCGATGAACCATGCCTCCAAGTGGTGCCCGAGCGCCTCCCTCGTGACATTGGCTAGGTCAGAGGCCCTCTAGAAGAGAGCCCCCGAGCCCAGCGCGAGGAGGGCGCCAGGCGCGCCTTCCTATGCGAGAGAGGGAGGCGCCCCATACGTGGGCACAGGTCCTGAGGTGGCGCCGCTGGAGACACCGCTCTCCTAAGGCTCCTGGCAGAGCAGCTGCTTCTTCTTCTTCTTCTTGGGTATTGCCTCCGGAGGGTAGATGTCACCTACGTTGTCTGGGTCTTCAACTGCTGCAGCTTGGTAGGCGCGCTCGAGGGAGCATACCATGTCCTTCTCCTCACATGCGACCGTGATGACGCCGCAACTCCTTGGCATCTTGAGGACGTTGTAGCCATGGTGGGTCACCGCCATGAACTTGGTCAGGGCCGGATACCCAAGGATGTCATTGCACGGCAGGCGAATGTGGGCGACGTCGAAGTCGATGAGCTCAGTGCAGTAGTTGTCGTGCTTGCCGAAGGTGACAGGGATGCGGATCTGCCCTATCGGGGTGGTGGAACTGTCGGTCACTCCTGAGAAGGGCTTGGTGGGCTGCAGCTGATCATATGGCACTTGGTGGCGGTCGAATGCTTCGACAAAGAGAACATTGATCCCCGCAGCACCGTCGATGAGGGTCTTGGTGACAAGGACATTGCCGATGATGGGCGAGCAGAGCATCGGGAGGGCGTCGGCAGTTGCCGCGCACTTGAGCTTGTCGGACAAGCTGAAGGTGATGGTGCACTTGGACCACCTGAGCGGGCGCGTGGCCTTGAGCCTGGGGAGGGCCGCGTTCACCTCACAGGAGAAATGCTTGAAGATGCGCTAGGAGCAAGGTAGTCAGAATACCGATTCGACTGCTAGAATCCTACTACTTCACGACCCTACGGAAGCATGTCGATCCAAATCCCACTTTGAATCTGGATCAGGTAGAATCCATGTTGAGTTGCGATCCAAATCATAGAATCCTATACAAAACTGCACAATCCCGACTATTCTATGGACTATGTCTGATTCTAATAATTTATCTAAGCCATTTGTTTAGTTGTAGCAGTATAGTATGCCATCATCCAAACCACTTTTCGTATACCTCATAGAACTTTATTCCCCTCCCAAGCCCAAACGCTTAGCCGCCGACACCTTTGATCTAGCTCTCAGAAACCCTAGATCAAAACTGAGGATTAGGCTTGTCAACAGATGGAATTGGCGTGAAAGGAAGGATGCTTCAAGATTGATCGAAGAAGGAGAGCAAGACCCTTCAAGGTTTAGCACTACAGGTCAAATAGACAAGTGATCGACTATTCACGCACTCTAAAAAGAACCTAAGTAAATTTTGTGCATTGAAGGTTTAAATGTTCTATATATTTACCTCTCATATATGTTCCATACAAACGAGCTCGATGGTAGGTTAGCCATAACAATAAGTGGAATACAACTATCATTGATTTGTACGTTCTTTGCTCCATATTTAATGTCAAAACTCTATAGAACCCATATAAATTTCTTGTGTGCATACAAAATATCTTATTTGAGTAAATCTAGTACAATCCTCAATTCCACGACTCGATCTTACGACTCGATTCTGTTTGAGGAAAATCGATCCGACTCCGAATCTCGACTCTAACTACCTTGGCTAGGAGGCTGGGGCCTGAGCGCCACCCAAGATGCAGGCGATGGTGCGAGGCTCCTGGAAGCCCCCAACCCCCTCGTCCTGGTGATGGTCGTCGTTCCTCCTCGGTGGTGGCGGCAGCGGAGGGAGGCCAGCGTTGCCCTGAGGGTGGTCCTCACGAGGATGATCTCTCCAGGCGCCCTTGCAAGGCTGGTCCTGCCAGTGGTCATCACGAGGCCTGTCACGCCACTCCTAGCGGGGGTCGCGGTCATCCCAGCGCCCTCCACTTCTGCCTCCTCTGCGGCCATAGCCTCGGTCATTGCGCTCGAGGCGTCGACCGAAGCGTCAGTCGCGGATGGCCCAGAGCTCTTGACAGTCGTTGGTGTTGTGGATGTGTATATTGTGGAAAGCGCATAGCGGGCGGCTACGCTTGGATGACTCGGGGTGGTCGCAGCCGTGCTTCATCTCCGATTTAGCTACGAGCATGGCCGCTCCCTTGCGCTTCACGTCCTTGGTCTTGGCCTTCTTGTCTTCTGGGTCGGCATCTGGAAGCTCGAGGAGGGAGAGGCGTCCCTCCTCAGCTCTCGCGCACTTGGTCGCCATGTTGAACATCTCCAGAGCCGTGCATAGGTCCTCGTGTATGGCGAGCTCCTCCTTCATCTGGACGTCACGGACGCCATCAGAGAATGCTGAGAAATGGCCTCATCCGTCGCCTTGGGAATCTTGAGGCGAACACTATTGAAGCGTTGGATGTACTTCTGTAGGGTTTCCACTAGCTGCTGCTTGATGCGTCGCAGGTCACCCGCGGCAGGCGGGCGGTCGCGCGTGCCCTGGAAATTGGCAACGAAACGCTCACGCATCTCTCCCCAGGAGGAGATCGATCCCGCGGGCAGGTTCAGGAGCCATGAGCGCGCGCCGTCCTTGAGGGCCATGGGAAACCAGTTCGCCATAACCTTCTCGTTGCCGTTGGCTGCCTCGATGCTCAGCTCATAGAGATGCAGGAACTCAGCAGGGTCGGGGGTGTCGTCGTAGCGCGGAGGCAGGTCGGGCTTGAACTTGCCGGGCTAGACAACGCTGCGTAGCTCGGGAGTGAAGGCTTGGCAGCCCGCTGTGGTCATTGGAGCCCGTCGTGGAGGTGGAGACTGGTCTTGGTATCCTCGCGCCGCTGCCGCAGGCGATGCACGATCTTAACGTGGTGGTGCCGGGAGTGTAGGAGCGTCCTCTCGCGGCCGCTGGACCTCCTGGCAGCTTTCTTCTTCATGTGTGGGCGCCCTGCACTACGGGTCACGCCGCGAGGCCACGCGTCTTGGTCGGAGGGCGACGTCTTGACGGACAGGTGGTGGAGGCACTCCATGGGCTACGTCTCCCGCAACAGGAGGTGGACGAGGCAGCGAGAGGGACGGTGCAGGAGAGCCCCCAGTGGCGTTGACGAGCTCAGCGATGCGGTCCAACCAGTCTTCGTAGAGGTCGTCAACGGGACGGTAGCACAGGAGCTCGCGCGCCATGAGCAGCGCAGCCTACGCATCCATGGGCCCGTGACGAGCATGTGATGATGAGCCATCCAAAGTCAGTGACGGGGTGGCGGTGCGTCTGTCCCGCCGCACGAAGGGGTGCAGCGATGTAACGCCCTCGATGCGGCTATATCTCCCACGTGTCGAAGCACGACTTAGAGGCATAACCGCATTGAAAGCAATGTCGCAAGTGAGGTAATCTTCACACAACCCATGTAATACATAAGGGAAAGAGATACATAGTTGGCTTACAGTCGCCACTTCACACAATACATAAATAAACATCCATCATCCAGATTACACTCAAGGTCCGACTACGGAACCAAAATGAAAGAAGACTACCCCAAATGCTACACAGATCCCCGATCGTTCCGACTAGGCTCCACTACTGATCATCAGGAAAAGACACATAGTAACGACCACGTTCCTCGTCGAACTCCCACTTGAGCTCGGTTGCGTCATCTGCACTGGCGTCGTTGGCACCTGCAACTATTTTGGTAGAATCTGTGAGTCACGGGGACTCAGCAATCTCACACCCACGAGATCAAGACTATCTAAGCTTAAAGGTAGGATAGGGTTGTGAGGTGGAGCTGTAGCAAGCGACTAGCATATATGGTGGCTAACAACGCAAAAGAGAGCGAGAAGAGAAGCAAAGCACGGTCGTGAAGCTAGAAGTGATCAATAAGTGATCCTAGAACAACCTACGTCAAACATAACTCCAACACCGTGTTCACTTCCCGGACTCCGCCGAGAAGAGACCATCATGGTTACACACGCGGTTGATGTGTTTTAATTAAGGTCAACTTCGGGTTTTCTACAACCGGACATCAACAAATTCCCATCTGCCTCATAACCGCGGGCACAGCTTTCGAAAGATAATACCCTGCAGGGGTGTCCCAACTTAGCCCATTATAAGCTCTCACGGTCAACGAAGGATATTCCTTCTACTGGGAAGACCCGATCAGTCTCGGAATCCCGGACTACAAGACATTTCGACAGTAATAAAACAAGTCCAGCAAAGCCCCCCGATGTGCCGACAAATCCCGATAGGAGCTGCACATATCTCGTTCTCAGGGCACACCGGATGAACACTACATACGGCCACCGAAGTTACCCCAAGTTGCCTCAGGGAGGCACCGCAAGTGGCTCTAGTTTGGACCAACTCTCAGAGGAGCATTGGCCCGGGGGTTAAATAAAGATGACCCTCGGGCTTGCGAAAACCCGGGGGAAAAAGGCTTAGGTGGCAAATGGTAAAACCAAAGTTGGGCCTTGCTGGATGAGTTTATTCAAAGCGAACTGTCAAGGGGGTCCCATAAATCACCCAACCGTGTAAGGAACGCAAAAATCAAGGAACATAACACCGGTATGACGGAAACTAGGGTGGCAAGAGTGGAACAAAACACCAGGCATAAGGCCGAGCCTTCCACCCTTTACCAAGTATATAGATGCATTAATTATATAAGAGATATTGTGATATCCCAAGATAATCATGTTCCAACATGGAACAAACTTCATCTTCACCTGCAACTAGCAACGCTATAAGAGGGGCTGAGCAAAGCGGTAACATAGCCAAACAACGGTTTGCTAGGAAAAGATGGTTAGAGGTTTGACATGGCAATATGGGTGGCATGATATAGCAAGTGGTAGGTATCGCAGCATAGGCATAGCAAAAGAGCGAGCATCTAGCAAGCAAAGAAAGAAGTGATTTCGAGGGTATGGTCATCTTGCCTGCAAGGTTCTCAGAGTTGTCGAAGGCTTGATCCTCGTAAGCGTTCTCAACAGGTTCCTCGTTCACGTACTCGTCTCCCGGCTCTACCCAAACAAGAACACAAGCAAAGGAACAACTATCAACCACGATGCAATGCGCAAGCAACATGATGCAAAACATGGCATGATATGCGAGATGTGGTGTGCAATGCATATGCGCGCTCCGGAAGGAAAAAGATGAACAAGGCATAATCTTGGCAAACCAAGTATGCCACTGGAAAGGTGAGGTGATTTCGGTTGAAATCGATATAAAGATCACCGGAATCGGATGCACGGTTTGCAAATGACAAGTAAAACAAGAATGACAAGATTCTGCCATTAACAGCATGATGCCACTTAGCATGTAACAAGAAATTAAGCTACTGCACCCAAGCATATCAGAAAATCATATGGTAGTGATCTACTCAAGATGCTTGACAAAAGATGAACACTGAGCTACGGATAAATCACAACATAACAGGTTCAAACAAGCATGGCAAAAGTGCAAAATATATCAGCTTCACAGACTTAGTGAAAATACTATCATGCCAGAAATTAACATCAGGATGACATGTTTAGAGCAAGGAAACAACCTGGTACAAGAACACAATATAGCAAAACAAGGCATGGCATGAATCTACTCAAAACATAGAACAAAAGTCCCTTACTGACCATGAGCCAAAAAGGACCAGAAAATATAATAGCACCCATGTCAATTAAGCAAGTTTTCGTTACAGTTTTCAGACTTGGCAGACAACTGGACATGTCAAAAACAGATAACAAGTAGGCATGTTTACGAGCTCGACGCACTCACTACAGAGCATTGCATGATAAACTAAGCATACACCCACCAAGAAGACATGGCATAGAAGCTATACATGGCAATAACAACATCATAGCATTCAAGGATCAACTACAACAAGCTTGGCAAAATCGAATAACATGTAAACAATCTGCGAGTAACATTTTTATAGCAAAAGTAGAGCTCGATTGGCTCAAGCTATGGCACTCCATAATTACAAACAAAGGCATGGATGGATAGAGAAAATCCATATGTTCAAAACACCCTTACTGATCATGCTCAAAAGAGGTATAGATATCTCTCAAACAACATGAACACATGGCATAAAAATAACAGCAGGGAATGACTTGGTGAAATTACTAAGCCTCTGAAATCAGCAACATTATGATCCCTAGTTCGCATGCTTGTGCTAGTCACCACAGATATCACAAAAATAAAAGGCATACACCCCTGGAAAGATAGCATGGCATATTACAAAACACATGTAGGACTCAACTTCATAGGGTGCACACATCAATCATGGCAAAAATGACAAAAGTGCATGTACTGAAACAGATCTGAAACTAACATCACATAGCCCTCTTCCAACAGCATTTCGGGCACCAACATGAACACAAATGAACACTGTGCAATGGAAAAAAAATGAAGAGCACGTCCTGATGAACATTTCCATATATTATATGCATGAAACAGAGATACGGTCATGGATATATGGCATGATGAATAATGCAAGAAAATGTCGCAGATCTGGGTACTTAGTGGAATTTTTACCTCCGCGAAAGTCAACGCGGGACGGAGGAATCCGGGACGGAGCGGATCGGGACGGGGGCATGCGTTTGTTTCGTGGGCCTGGTGGATCTGGTCCACCCGGACCGGATCTGGCCGGAGAGCAGCTCCGGCGAGCTCGGCTCCGGCGAGGCGAGGAGGGCCGACGAGGGTGGCGCGGAGAGGAGGAACGGCAGGGCGGCGAGGCGGCGCGCACCGGTGGCCGCGGGCGGCGCGGGAGGAGGCGGCGGCGCTCGGGCGTCTGCGAACGCGCGGGACGGCGGCGCAACCGGCGACGACAAGCGGCGGCCGCGGCGGAGAGGCGGCGGGGCGGCAGACGGCGGAGGCACGGGAGCTCGGCCCTCGCGCGGGCGAGCGACGGCGGCGTGCGGGCCGCGCGGGTGGCGGCGGACGGGCCCCGCGGGCCCGACTCGGGCTCGGCGGAGAGGCGCGGGCGGAGGAGACCGACGGCGACACGTGGCGAGGCCGGGTTGGTCGGGAGCGGCGGCGGGATGAGGTGTCGCGATCCGATTGGTTCGGGTGAGGTGGACGACGGACACGTCCGGCGCCGGGCGGACGTGTCCGGCACGCGGAGGAAGAAGAAGGCTAGGGTTAGGGTGGAATTGATCCGAAATTTCGGGGGAGGGGGTGTTTATATAGGCATAGGGAGCTAGGAGACTCCAAATGGGCAACGTTTTTCGCCCACACGATCTTGATCGAACGACCGAGAACATGGAGGGGTTAGGATGGGTTATTGGGCTGATTTGAAGGCGTTTTGGGATGCAACCCAAAAGAGGCTTTCACGGTTACCCGGTTAACTGTTGGAGTATTAAACGACCTCCGAATGACCCGAAACTTAACAGGCGGTCTACCGGTGCTATACCAAGGCCGCTTCACAAACCTCGGTCCATTCCGAGAAAGTTTAATACCCGCTCACGGAAAAAGGTAAAAGGGGACGCCGGGGAACATAGGAGCGCCGGATTGCAAAACGGACGACGGGGAAAATGCTCCGATTCATGAAACGAACACGTATGCGAATGCGATGCACATGATGACACGATATAAAATGCATGACAAGGACAAAATGCAAAATGAAGGGAAACCCAACCACGGAGGGAATATCATATCACATTGCCGAAAATGGCAAGAGTTGGAGTTACAAATATGGCAAGTTACATCCGGGGTGTTACAAGCGACGAAGCTTGCTGCTCGTTTCCCGTCGGGCCGGTGCCGGCATTGGCAGCGGGTGATGGAGAGCGGCAGGGAGGCCCGCCGATGGGCACCTTCTAGGCAACACGAGTGGCATGGGCGGCCCAGCGCTCAGCACGGGCTCGATGAGCGTCAGCCATGGAAGAGGTGGAGCGGCGGAGCGTCGATCGATGGAATAGAGGTTTCAGCGCACCCCTACCTGGCGCGCCAAATGTCGGATTTCGGGTTCCGCAGACCCTTGAGAGGTTGGAACTCTGGGGTGCATATGAAGAACACTCTCCCCTCAGCACGCCCGCTGCCGATCCCACGGCCTAGCTCGACGGACCCAAAGAACAAGAGACACGGGGGTTTATACTAGTTCGGGCCACCTCACGGTGTCATACCCTACTCCAGTGTGTGGTGAGTTGCCTCGAGGGGCTAAGGACGAACTAGTAAAGTGGATGAACAACCTCAGGAGGTGAGGTGTTCTTGGGCTTGATGAGCTGTAGAGGTGGTTGAGGTAGAATGGATCCCATCCCTCTTACGGTGGTGGCTAAGTCCTATTTATAGTGGCCTTGGTCCTCTTCCTAAATGTTAGGCAGGAAGGGATCCCACAACGGCCAATTTTGAAGGGGGACAACTAGTACGAGTTATCCTGACAAAAGTAGTCTTCGCCTGCCAAAGGCTCTAGTGGTGACGCTGCTGTGGGCTCCGCGATGACCTCCGTCCTGCCGTCCTGGCGGTCTTGATCTCGTTGCACCGATATGGAAACCTTTGCCTGATGCCTCAGGACCCCGCGCCTGTGCTTGCCTCCTTAGCACCAAAGAGGAAACTGGTACACTGCGCCCGCTGGCGCCCGCCTGGCCTTGGTCATCATGGCTCACGTCATGTGAACCTCGCGAGGTGCACCTTGCATAGATATCTCCGCTCCTCGGGAGCCAGCCTAGCGAGGCTGCCCCCAGGGAGGTCTTGGTGTCGTTCTCATCGCGAGGGTCTTGAGCTGTTGCTGCTGAAGCTGGGCCGTACCGGGCCGCTGGTGGAGCCATGCCACGGGCCGCAGGCAAGCAAGTCTAGGCACCCCCGGTCCCAGAACACCGACAAATACAGTGGTAGAGATTAATTTTGAGATGACAAAAAAGGAAGAACGTCTCACATCGACGCGGCTAATCAACGGGCTATGGAGATGCCCATCAATTGATATCAATGCGAGGAGTAGGGATTACCATGAAACAAATGCACTAATAGCTATATGTATATGAAAGCTCAACATGAAACTAAGTGGGTGTGCATCCAACTTGCTTGCTCGAAGACCTCGGGCATTTGAGGAAGCCCATCATCAGAATATACAAGCCAAGTTCTATAATGAAAAATTCCCACTAGTATATGAAGGTGACAACATAGGAGACACTCTACATGAAAAACATGGTGCTACTTTGAAGCACAAGTGTGGTAAATGATAGTAGCATTGCCCCTTCTCTCTTTTCTCTCATCATTTTTTGTTTTCTCTTTTTTTTCTTGGGCTCTTTTTGGCCTCACTTTTTTTTCTTTTTTTTGTCGGAGTCTCATCCCGACTTGTGTGGGAATCATAGTCTCCATCATCCTTTCCTCACTGGGACATGCTCTAGTAATGAATAATGATGATCATCACACTTCTATTTACTTGCAACTCAATATTACAACTTGATACCTAGAACAATATGACTCTATATGAATGCCTTTGGCAGTGTACCAGGATGTGCATTGATCTAGCGTAGCAAATATATCAAAAAACAGACAAGCCATGAAAACATCATGCTAGCTATCTTATGATCATGCAAAGTAATATGATAATGAATGCTCAAGTCATGTATATGATGATGATGGAAGTTGCACGACAATATATTTTGGAATGGCTATGGAAATGCCATAATAGGTAGGTATGGTGGCGACTTTGAGGAAGATATAATGAGGCTTATGAGTGATGGGTTTGGATGCACCGACGAAGTTTGCACCAACATCTTGAGGTGAGAAAGGGCAATGCACAATACCGAAGAGTCTAGCAAATTGCGGAAAGGTAAGAGTGAGTATAATCCATGGACTCACATTAGTCATAAAGAACTCACATACTTATTGCAAAATTTTATTATCCCTCAAAGCAAAGTACTACTATGCATGCCCCTAGGGGGGAGGTTGGTAGGAGATAACCATCGCGCGCCCCCGACCTCTACGCAAAGGAAGACAATCAATAATAAATCATCCTCCAACTTCTTAGCATAACGAGAGACTATACGTACATGCTTCGGGAATCACAAACCTTAACACCAATATTCCTACTTAAAAAAATCATTCACTAGTACCTCTCACATATTACCATCTCTATATCGCAAAAGTATTGCAAGGAATCAAACTTATCGTATTCAGCGATCTACAAGTTTTATGTAGGATTTTATGTCTAACCACGTGAATGGCCAATTCCTGTTGACTCTCTAAATAGGTATAAGTGAAGCAAGAGAGTTTAATTCTTTCTACAAAATACCGCACACTAATAAATATAAGTGAAGCAAAAGAGCATTGTACAAATAATGGTTTTCTATATGTAGAGAAACAGGCAATCCAAACTTCAAATGATATAAGTGAAGCACATGAAGCATTCTATAAAGCCATACTCAAAAGATATAAGTGGATTTGTCACACCCTGATTTTTATGCCACAACACTTGAGCTAATAAATCATGATAAAATGTGGCTTGACAAAAACTTTTGAGTGTTTTGGGCTTTGCTTGATTTGATTTTTGTGTGTTGCTTGCAAGTGCTCTAAAAATCAAATAAATCCTCCAACTCTTATACTCCTTCTCCTTGATCCAAAAAAAACTCTTCCCAATGATCATGCCATGTGTATAGTACAATATAGTATTTTCTTACAAAAATAACTTGGCCAAATGGTATTTTCAAAAATTAGTTTTCCAAAAAAACCCCTTGATTGAGGTTTGCACTGCAAGTACTTAATAAAGGGTTGTAAAAATCTTTTCAAAAATATTTTTGACTCCTATTAGATATAGGTTACCCATAAACCACAAAAATATAATTTTAAAAGTTATTTTCCTATTTTATTTAAAGGCTTTTTCTTAAGGCCAGAAATGGTCTTAAATAGGTTAAAATTATTTTAAAGCTTTAAAAATATTTGAGTAAAATTAGGGAGACTCAATGGACATATATTTTCCATATATATGAGTTTCAACACATGGTTATGATCAAAATATTGGACAAAACCTCCCAAAACCATTTCTGCCCATTTCAAGGATTTGAAATATTTCTACAGGAAATATTTTCACAAAAATCCACGAAAAATCCAGCAAGTCACAAATGCATATTGTGATGATCTTGCAAAGCCTCACTTCAATAAAGATCATTTTGTTTCACCAAAATGCCCCAAAACCCTCTTTGATCAGAACCATATTTGAACAAGTTTGTACTACCAACTTTCTCTCCTTGACCCCAACTTTTGTGAGCATGTTCACATGACCAAATGAGGCCACTACACCAAGTGATGCATCAAGGAGAAGTGATTTGCTCAACTAGATCTACACAAGTCCATTTCTGCTCATTTCTAGGGTTTACAAAAGTTGCATTGGCAACTTTGCCCAATTAAGCTCCAAATAGGTGGAAGGCCCTAATTATATGTGTCATTTCACCCTGTGGAGTATTATGGCAATTGGAGATCATAATCTTGCCCAAACCAACATCAAACACCTTCTGACATTTTGCAAAAACCACTGTTTTGACCCCTTCCACTATTCTTGGTGAGCTCCACTTTTTACCACAGCTCCGCCTAGACCCCTTTCACCTCCAGTAACAATGGCAAGTCCCCAGCTCAATAATTGAGGGGTGAAACCCCCCCTCTTTCTCTCTCTGGACAGCCACTTTCCCCCTCTTCCTCACCTCCCTCCTCACTCCAGTGGCCATCCAGGGCACCCAATGCCCCTCTCCTCTTCCTTACTCCCCCCTAGACCTGCTAGACACTGGTGGGCACACCCCTGCCCTTTAAACAATGCCATGGCAGCCAAAGGCGCGCTCTGGAGCACACTACAGTGCGCTCCCGCACTGTAGCCGCCCTCTGCCCAACGCCCCCGACCACCTCGAGCCTCCCCCGCGCGCCTGCTGTTGTGCCTCGACGTCCGCGACACGCTACGTGGTCGGCCCCCTCCTCTCTCCTCCTCCCCGCGCCTCCGCACTAACGGACACCGGCCGCCCGAGCGCGCCAATGGCGCAGCTCACACGCGCGGTGCCTCTGGCCCCCTGCTCCCTCTCTCCCTTCTTCCCTCGCTCTGGACCAAACCCACGAACACCCCAGACGCAACCAATCAGGCCCCCGTGACCCGTGGCGACGACAACGAGCTCGCCGGCGCACAGGTCCATGGTGGACCACCGTGCGGCTATATAAGCCCGCCCCGGGCCGCTCCAAAGGCATTCGCCTCCTTCTCACACCCCCAGGAGCACGCCCGCACCACCCAATCACCCCTGGAGAGCCTCTGTGCTCGGGATCGACCGGAGCTCCGCCGCCTCAGGTCGCCGTCGATCTCAGGGTATGGGCTCCCTCCGCCCCTCCTCTCTCCCGATCTGGACCCTCCACTCCTCCCTGATCAATTCCCCTCTGTTTCCCCTCTCTCTTGCAGTCGGAAACGGCCAAAGCCAACACCGCCCGACGCCTCTCCGCCGCGAACCTCGTCGCCGGCAAACCCCTGCACCCCGGCGACCAACTCCGGCACCACCCGAACGGCGACACAACGAGGAGCACAGTGGTGCCATTAGCTCACCCTGCCGTGCCCGGATACGTCGCCGGTGAGCTCGCCCCCCTCTCTGACCGGGGTTGAAGACGACGGCCGTGGGGCCCGTTGGTCAGCCGCACACCCTGACGGGTGGGCCCCACCCGTCAGGTTTAAACACGCACGCGCGCACACCGGTTCGCTGCGTCGGCTGGAGGCGTATTTCCCAAATACGCCTTCGACGTGGCAGCTCTGTGCGGGCTGGATTCCCTCTGGGCCTGCTGCACTGTGGCCTTTCTGGCCCAGTGGCACAGTGCCACTTTTCTTTTTCCTTTTTCTTTCTGTCTTATAAAAATTCCACAGGGAGAAATAATAGTCCAAATAAATTAATTCCAATTTCTAAATTCCTAGAATATTGCAACCTATTTAATGGTGCAACTTCCATTCAAATCCAACCAACTTTTCTTTACTATAAATATTTAAATATGATTTTAAGCATTTAAATATGCCTTTGAAACTCCATTTCTCCTGTTCCACAACTCCAAATCCAAAACTAGGAATTTTCCCCTTCTTAGGTTTCCACCTAGTATTTTATAAAAATGAGTTGACATTTTTCTGAGCACTTTGATTTTTCTGTTTTATTATTGCCTTATTTTTTTCTCATAATTATTTTGCGGCGATAGATTGCGTTGCTGACGAAGGAGTTGGACCAGAAGACTTTGAAGACCCAGAAGACCTTGTTGATCCAGGCAAGCAGCCCTTTGACCATGTCTATGAAACCTTTTTATGCATGTCATATAGCACTTTGTTGATGTTGCATTGGAATCATGATGAGGTGGTAGCCACTTTGGTGGGTCACCTCCGTTACTTCGTCGTTGATACTTGCATTGTGCATGACCCTACCTCCTTATGAGGGTTATGCCGGTGGGAGTAGATAGGATGCTAAAGTAGTGCTACGCAAAAAGGGACGGGAATATGCATGGTGATGGAGGCAGAGTGCTTTCAAAAGACTTTTCGAAAACCCCATCGGGTGCCACTTATGCCCGAGGGAGATGATGAGTTGGGTAACCACTTGATGACGAAGTGGTGTACCGAGACAAGTGTGTGTTTTTTTCCAAAACGGATTGGTTTAAGTTGCGACCGTTATTCCAACCTTACATGCGCAACCACTCTACCCTTATATGGGAAAGGGCATTGTTGATTACCTAGCTCGATACTAGCTTGAAGCCCGCATTACTAGTGACGGGGGAGAGTTGGTGCTCTCTCACGGGACGGGGTCGTGCCAGGTAGGGCGGCCATGATTGTTTTCACAGGGCACCGGATACACCGTTGTGTCCCCTCTCGGATGTTACGATCTCGAGCGAGTCTCGTATGATGTACATCGTGAGGATACGGAGCAACGAGTGGACTCCTTGTTAGTATCGTCTAGGGAAAGATAGTGATCGGGTGCTTACCCCGGGTGCTTTAGGTACCGCGGGTCGTGGATGACACGGAAGCTCCCTGGATCTTGTGGGTAAAGTGTGCAACCTCTGCAGAGTGTAAAACTATTCGAATAGCCGTGTCAACGGTCAAGGACAGTTGGGTGACCGCTCTTGGGCTACGTCCACTTGTTTACAAACCAGTGTGTGTGGGAAGAACTACTTGGGTCAAGTCAAGGACTTGACATGATTGAGTTGGGTTGGTGCCCACTCTATTTATGTTGATATCTGTAACCTGTCCTCATGGTTACTTGAATTCTCCTGATGCATGCCTTACAAGTTGTTGAACATGTCATTGCACTCAAAACTAGCTTTCCGCAAAAATTTACCTATATCATGCATAGTTGTATCTTGAACCAAAACATGGGTTGCTTGCGAGTACATTCAAAGTACTCATTGGCTTGCCACTGGTTATTTAATTGACCAGGCATGGAAGAACATGAGTTCGAGGAAGAATCCTTTGGAGACGAACATGCGAACTAGGACGCTTCCCAATCAGAATGCCTGTAGGGTTAAGGCAGATGGCATGGGTTCTACTTATCAACGAAGATTTCCGCTGCTTGTGTTTCATTTGATGTTCAGCCCTTAGGGCTTTATCTATGTATGACTTGACCATAATGGTCATAAATTGTGTAAGACGGTATGTATGGATGTAAGACTCTTGTTATTCAGCTTCTGTGTGTTCAGTGAGCATTGATCTCTGGGATCACTGTACACGTGCATTCGGTGATCACGACTTATGAGTCGGGGTCCCCACAAAGCTGGTATCAGAGCCATCCTGACTGTAGGAAGCCTTAGTTAGCATGGACGTTAGTTAGCTTGATACCATCTAAACTTCTCTTCTTTTCTAAGCTTATCGAACCCGAGGAATATTTTTCCATATTGACCTCCCCTATTCAACTTTTGTAGATGGTTGTCGCCCCCTTGAGACTCCTTATGACAGGATTTCCATCACTCTTAAAAGACTGCCTCCAACAATGCCACTACCCCTTGCTGCCCGTATACACCCTGCATGAACTGGAAAATGATGTGCTCGAGAAGGAGTTCTATGCCAAGGTTTTTGTGCCTGCCAAGACCTCACCCCAGGGGTGGTTCTTCATTGGACCACCTATGCCAACAAAAGACCTGGCCATTCAGCAAGTGGCATATGAAGCACTCCTCCGTCTTCGAGGCCTCCTGCCAGAAATGAAGGAAGAACACGCCACCCGCTATCTACCTGGAAAGAACGGATTTGGAGCCCCAGCTCAAGTGATGATTTCCCCAGAAGATGAGGATCCAACCCTCAAGTACCAGATCCACTTCATCAACGCCGGAGACTACCTTCTACGTCACCTTACCGAAGCATTCCTTAAGGCTCGCCAAGACCTCCCTTCACTTCTGCACCTCCTCTGCCTCGAGAAGAAGAAGGTGGTCGAGCGAGAACAGCAAATCACTTCCTTAGAAGCCCAAATTTTTAATCAAGAGCAGCAAATCAAGGGACTTCAGAAAGCTCGCAACCAAACCCCACGCAAAAGGCATAGGAATGGATTTCCATATCCACCTCATAAAGGATCATCGACGGGCCCCCGACGACAATATCCAAGACTGGATAGAAACCCTTTTTCTTCCGTCACTTGTCACGGGTGTGGTGAACATGGGCACATTAAAAGGATGTGTCCCAACAAGCAGCCAACTACCGCATACCCTTTGGCACCACAAGGGGAACCCAGAAACTGAAGACTGAGCACCCTTCTCTCCAAGTAAGCACGACTACCAAGTCCGAGGACCCCTAGGGTAGGATGAGTCGTGTACCCCCATATGCGTAGTCGAGTTCGTGAGATGGTTCGAATGGAACCACGTTTTGTGTTGCTTATTTTTTACTTGTTTGTGTTTTTATATAAGTCTCACATTTGCCCTAGGCAGCTTGTACGTGACTATATCACCTATCTTATCTTAATGATCGTGTGTCGCCTTTACGACACTTGTTTGTTTACACTTACACCATAAAACCCCCTTTTAGGCATTCCCCTCCTCTATACTACCTTCCCCCTCTCTTCTCTCTGATCAACTGAAGATCAGCAAGACAAGATGCACCAAGGATCCTGCCTCGACAACCAACTAGCAGTGAAGACTTCTGCTACAATCTCCACGACCAAGCGCAACCCCGTAAAGTTATATTTGACCCTCTAGACTAGAAACCCATTCCTAGACCCTTCGAGACTTCATAAGATTCCCCAGCTTGAATCATTAACCATGTGCTCAACCCACAGAATTGCAGGAGGATCTGTTAAGCCTCCGTAACCTTGCATAACCCTGGGTTCATTATGGAACTAGTGGACATAGTGAACGAGCACATTATCATCCTAATATAGTGCAAGAACTGACGATGCCATAGGGAAGACCAGTTTGAGGATATAGGAATAGAGGGCAAATGACTTGATAAGTTTATATCAATGACTTTGAGGAATCATCTGAGACTATTTGGTGGATTATGAGGCTTTGATGTTGGTAGATGAACATGGCTAGATCATGATTATAGAGTAGCATAGCTTTCCCCTGGATAAATTGGATTTTGTAGGAAAATTATATCGCAAGTTGAATTCTTGGATGTATGAGGATTTGACTTAGCCAGGGGATATTGATAGGAGATAGTTGACATGATGATAATCACTTGGGGGAAATAGATAGGAATCCTCGTTGGACATGAGATTTGGATTCAATAGGTTATCCTAGTGGAGTATGGATGCAGAGTAATTCTACATGGTTCGGAGTAAATTGGATTTAGACTGATGATCTTGATCTTGATGCCATGTTTCCCGATGGACAATAAACTAGGAGATTGGATTAATTGTCGGAGTTGATATCCGCTTGACCTTGGAGTTTACTTGACCATGATAATGGAAATTGGTGGACTTACTATAGTAGAGACAGCCCTTTCAAGTATTTGGGGAATATAGGACAATAGAAGATCTTGTGGAACACCATAAACATTGGATTTGTAGAATTAATGGGTTATGTAGTGATTGATGGAGGCTAAGGAGCTATTGGAGTTGATTCATAGGAAGGAAACAAGATCTTGGAGTAGCTTACGACGTGTTTCCTTAGGAAAGAGATGCTTTATCATGGACCTTGGATCAATAGACTGAGCACTTGGATTGTGGTGATTAAAGCTTAGTAGCTTATATGCTCTACCCATGGATTTTTAGGGGTAGCCATACATATGAGTTTGGGGATTGTAGACATACATGATTTTGTTAGACCTCCTCTCGAGAGTCATGAGGATATGTATAACATGAGTGATGATTGGAGTTGACCTATACGGGATGATTCTTTTCGGTAACATGATGTGATTATTTGGAAAGACTAGATAGAATAATTGGCATCTCAGAAACTGTGCTCAAGGATAAGATGATAAATGTTCACTCGCACACTAGAATCCCTGAAACCGTTAAGCCCCACCAAGCCACGATATGGTAGGAATCAACCATGGGCTTTGGCTCTAGGACAAGGAAACCTTGGCCAATACCCAACCATAACCACCATCGATACCCCAACCTATACCCTAAGTACCCCGTGGGCAAGTCTTCACGGAGTACTCGGACAAGTTAGCTGCCATCTTTCCTTGATGACATACTTGCCTACCCGAAGACGGAAGAAGAACCGTTCAGCTGGTTAGGGAACATCTGAAGATCGCCATGTCCAGGAGGAAGAACTGCACCAACCACCATCGTCAAGAAGTAAACCTCCGCATCGAAGACCAGGCACATCTGCAAGCCACTTCTCTCAAGGGAACCAAACATTTTCACGACAAGGAAACCCACGCCAAGATTTAACAACCCCCTCCGAGATCGCCACAAGACGAAGAGAAGACAGCCACCAGTTAGAGTTACTGCCTGAGTTACCCACTTTGCACAGCGTTTTCCACGCGGAACACCTCCGGAAGTGCTTCCAACTTCCTAACTAGCCCGGTCTCTACAAGGACATCGACCACGAGCCATCGACCTCTAGCCCAATCTGACCCACCACAAGAAACCCCTTAGCAACCTGGATCAAGCAGGACGTCATACACGAAGCCACACCATCAAGTACTTCAAGCTCAAGGAGCACTACGCGGAAGTAGAACCAACTTGAGGACGTGAAGACTACCCCAGATCCAAGTTTCCGTATTCCTTTCCGCGCTTAGTCTGGGAATCTCGGGGACGAGATTCTTGTAAGGGGGGTAGGTCTGTCACACCCTGATTTTCATGCCACAACACTTGAGCTAATAAATCATGATAAAATGTGGTTTGACAAAAACTTTTGAGTGTTTTGGGCTTTGCTTGATTTGATTTTTGTGTGTTGCTTGCAAGTGCTCTAAAAATCAGATAAATCCTCCAACTCATATACTCCTTCTCCTTGATCCAAAAAAAACTCTTCCCAATGATCATGCCATGTGTATAGTACAATATAGTATTTTCTTACAAAAATAACTTGGCCAAATGGTATTTTCAAAAATTAGTTTTCCAAAAAACCCCTTGATTGAGGTTTGCACTGCAAGTACTTAATAAAGGGTTGTAAAAATCTTTCCAAAAATATTTTTGACTCCTATTAGATATAGGTTACCCATAAACCACAAAAATATAATTTTAAAAGTTATTTTCCTATTTTATTTAAAGGCTTTTTCTTAAGGCCAGAAATGGTCTTAAATAGGTTAAAATTATTTTAAAGCTTTAAAAATATTTGAGAAAAATTAGGGAGACTCAATGGACATATATTTTCCATATATATGAGTTTCAACACATGGTTATGATCAAAATATTGGACAAAACCTCCCAAAACCATTTCTGCCCATTTCAAGGATTTGAAATATTTCTACAGGAAATATTTTCACAAAAATCCAAGAAAAATCCAGCAAGTCACAAATGCATATTGTGATGATCTTGCAAAGCCTCACTTCAATAAAGATCATTTTGGTTCACCAAAATGCCCCAAAACCCTCTCTGATCAGAACCATATTTGAACAAGTTTGTACTACCAACTTTCTCTCCTTGACCCCAACTTTTGTGAGCATGTTCACATGACCAAATGAGGCCACTACACCAAGTGGTGCATCAAGGAGAAGTGATTTGCTCAACTAGATCTACACAAGTCCATTTCTGCTCATTTCTAGGGTTTACAAAAGTTGCATTGGCAACTTTGCCCAATTAAGCTCCAAATAGGTGGAAGGCCCTAATTATATGTGTCATTTCACCCTGTGGAGTATTATGGCAATTGGAGATCATTTTCTTGCCCAAACCAACATCAAACACCTTGTGACATTTTGCAAAAACCACTGTTTTGACCCCTTCCACTATTCTTGGTGAGCTCCACTTTTTACCACAGCTCCCCCTAGACCCCTTTCACCTCCAGTAACAATGGCAAGTCCCCAGCTCAATAATTGAGGGGTGAAACCCCCCTCTTTCTCTCTCTGGACAGCCACTTTCCCCCTCTTCCTCACCTCCCTCCTCACTCCAGTGGCCATCCAGGGCACCCAATGCCCCTCTCCTCTTCTTTACTCCTCCCTAGACCTGCTAGACACTGGTGGGCACACCCCTGCCCTTTAAACAATGCCATGGCAGCCAAAGGCGCGATCTGGAGCACGCTACAGTGTGCTCCCGCATTGTAGCCGCCCTCTGCCCGACGCCCCCGACCACCTCGAGCCTCCCCCGCGCGCCTGCTGTTGTGCCTCGACGTCTGCGACACGCTACGCGGTCGGCCCCCTCCTCTCTCCTCCTCCCCGCGCCTCCGCGCTAACGGACACCGGCCGCCGGAGCACGCCAATGGCGCGGCTCACACGCGCGGTGCCTCTGGCCCCCTGCTCCCTCTCTCCCTTCTTCCCTCGCTCTAGACCAAACCCACGAACACCCCAGACGCAACCAATCAGGGCCCCGTGACCCGTGGCGACGGCAACGAGCTCGCCGGCGCACAGGTCCACGGTGGACCACCGTGCGGCTATATAAGCCCGCCCTGGGCCGCTCCAAAGGCATTCGCCTCCTTCTCACACCCCCAGGAGCACGCCCGCACCACCCAATCACCCCCGGAGAGCCTCTGTGCTCGGGATCGACCGGAGCTCCGCCGCCTCAGGTCGCCGTCGATCTCAGGGTATGGGCTCCCTCCGCCCCTCCTCTCTCCCGATCTGGACCCTCCACTCCTCCATGATCAATTCCCCTCTGTTTCCCCTCTCTCTTGAAGTCGGAAACGGCCGGAGCCAACAGCGCCCGACGCCTCTCCGCCGCGAACCTCGTCGCCGGCGAACCCCTGCACCCCGGCGACCAACTCCGGCACCACCCGAACGGCGACACAATGAGGAGCACAGTGGTGCCATAAGCTCCCCCTGCCGTGCCCGGATACGTCGCCGGTGAGCTCGCCCCCCCTCTCTGACCGGGGTTGAAGACGACGGCCGTGGGGCCCGTTGGTCAGCCGCACACCCTGAGGGGTGGGCCCCACCCGTCAGGTTTAAACACGCACGCGCGCGCACCGGTTCGCTGCGTCGGCTGGAGGCGTATTTACCAAATACGCCTTCGACGTGGCAGCTCTGCGCGGGCTGGATTCCCTCTGGGCCTGCTGCATTGTGGCCTCTCTGGCCCAGTGGCACAGTGCCACTTTTCTTTTTCCTTTTTCTTTCTGTCTTATAAAAATTCCACAGGGAGAAATAATAGTCCAAATAAATTAATTCCAATTTCTAAATTCCTAGAATATTGCAACCTATTTAATGGTGCAACTTCCATTCAAATCCAACCAACTTTTCTTTACTATAAATATTTAAATGTGATTTTAAGCATTTAAATATGCCTTTGAAAATCCATTTCTCCTGTTCCACAACTCCAAATCCAAAACTAGGAATTTTCCCCATCTTAGGTTTCCACCTAGTATTTTACAAAAATGAGTTGGCATTTTTCTGAGCACTTTGATTTTTCTGTTTTATTATTGCCTTATTTTTTTCTCGTTATTATTTTGCGGCGATAGATTGCGTTGCTGACGAAGGAGTTGGACCAGAAGACTTTGAAGACCCAGAAGACCTTGTTGATCCAGGCAAGCAGCCCTTTGACCATGTCTATGAAACCTTTTTATGCATGTCATATAGCACTTTGTTGATGTTGCATTGGAATCATGATGAGGTGGTAGCCACTTTGGTGGGTCACCTCCGTTACTTCGTCGTTGATACTTGCATTGTGCATGACCCTACCTCCTTATGAGGGTTATGCCGGTGGGAGTAGATAGGATGCTAAAGTAGTGCTACGCAAAAAGGGACGGGAATATGCATGGTGATGGAGGCAGAGTGCTTTCAAAAGACTTTTCGAAAACCCCATCGGGTGCCACTTATGCCCGAGGGAGATGATGAGTTGGGTAACCACTTGATGACGAAGTGGTGTACCGAGACAAGTGTGTGTTGTTTTCCAAAATGGATTGGTTTAAGTTGCGACCGTTATTCCAACCTTACATGCGCAACCACTCTACCCTTATATGGGAAAGGGCATTGTTGATTACCTAGCTCGATACTAGCTTGAAGCCCGCATTACTAGTGACGGGGAGAGTTGGTGCTCTCTCATGGGACAGGGTCGTGCCAGGTAGGGCGGCCATGACTGTTTTCACAGGGCACCGGATACACCGTTGTGTCCCCTCTCGGATGTTACGATCTCGAGCGAGTCTCGTATGATGTACATCGTGAGGATACGGAGCAACGAGTGGACTCCTTGTTAGTATCGTCTAGGGAAAGATAGTGATCGGGTGCTTACCCCGGGTGCTTGAGGTACCGCGGGTCGTGGATGGCACGGAAGCTCCCCGGATCTTGTGGGTAAAGTGTGCAACCTCTGCAGAGTGTAAAACTATTCGAATAGCCGTGTCCACGGTCAAGGACAGTTGGGTGACCGCTCTTGGGCTACGTCCACTTGTTTACAAACCAGTGTGTGTGGGAAGAACTACTTGGGTCAAGTCAAGGACTTGACATGATTGAGTTGGGTTGGTGCCCACTCTATTTATGTTGATATCTGTAACCTGTCCTCATGGTTACTTGAATTCTCCTGATGCATGCCTTACAAGTTGTTGAACATGTCATTGCACTCAAAACTAGCTTTCCGCAAAAAATTACCTATATCATGCATAGTTGTATCTTGAACCAAAACATGGGTTGCTTGCGAGTACATTCAAAGTACTCATTGGCTTGCCACTGGTTATTTAATTGACCAGGCATGGAAGAACAGGAGTTCGAGGAAGAATCCTTTGGAGACGAACATGCGAACTAGGACGCTTCCCAGTCAGAATGCCTGTAGGGTTAAGGCAGATGGCATGGGTTCTACTTATCAACGAAGATTTCCGCTGCTTGTGTTTCATTTGATGTTCAGCCCTTAGGGCTTTATCTATGTAAGACTTGACCATAATGGTCATAAATTGTGTAAGACGGTATGTATGGATGTAAGACTCTTGTTATTCAGCTTCTGTGTGTTCAGTGAGCATTGATCTCTGGGATCACTGTTCACGTGCATTCGGAGATCACAACTTATGAGTCGGGGTCCCCATAGGATTGCATAGAGAATTCTATAAATCAACCAAGGAATATCTCATACCAGCATGGTGCGTTATTAAAATTAAAATAAAAAGCACACAACACTCCAAGATTTACACATATCACGTGAACAAAACAAAAACAGAAACATACCGATACTTGTTGAAGAAAGATGGGATGCCTTGTGGGGCATCCCCAAGCTTAGATGCTTGAGTCTCCTTGAATATTTACTCGGTGTGCCTTGGGCATCCCCAGGCTTGAACTCTTGACTCTCCTCCTTCTCCTCAAATCGAGACCTCCTCGATCTTTGAACAATTCATTCACACAAAACTTAACAAAACCTTTGTGAGATCCATTAGTATAATAAAGCAAATTTCTACTTTAAATACTATTGCAAACCCATTCATATTTGATTTTTGCATTATAGCTACTGTATTCTAACTTCTCCATGGCTTATACTCTCCGATACAATCCATAGTTTCATCAAAACAAGCAAGACAATGCATCAATAACATAATTTGTAAAAACAGGACAGTCTGTAGCAATTTGAACATTGAGCATACTTCTATAACTCAAAAAACTCTGAAAACTTAGGACAAAATAAAAAATTGCCTAGAAGTAATGTAATTTTTTGGAACCTTTTGATGTTCCAGTAAAAAAATGTAAATTGACGCACTACAGCCAAAGTTTCTGTTTTTGCACCGCACATACCAAAAAAGCAATTCAAACATCCTAAATGCAAACCTTGGCACATTATTTTTACAATACAATGGATTTGTACAAGGGGATAATTAGTTTTTTGAGAAACTTCCATGAAAAATCTTACATTTTTCCATGAGCATGAACACAAGTGGTCAAGGTCGACCCTCACTTATCCAATGCATAATCTTCCAATCACTTCTCTTTTTGAATTTTTTTAGGTTCACCTCTATATTTTTTTGTTTTTAAACTTTATAAAAGCACCCAACGGAAGTAAATTACACTCTAAAACTTTTGGGTTGTCTACCTGGCAGCGTTTTCTTTAAAACCAGTAAGCTAGGCATAAAGTGCTCAAGTAATTGATCCACCTAGATCCCAAGGTATATCAAAGCCAATTTTAATTAACAACGATTTGTAATTTAGTAGTGAGCACAAATTAATATATCTCATGCAACAAGAAAATCTAACTCTCTTCCTATGCATAGGCATGTCATAAAAGTACAATTCATTCACACAAAATGAAGGCCGATACATAGCATAAACCGTTTCTTGCAATTTTATCGTGTTGGAAACATAGAGAGGCGGAGATATAGTTCTTCTCTCATAATAATTGCAAGTAGGAGCAGCAAGCACATGCATATTATATTCATCAAATCATCATGTGAAATAGTAAAACGCAACCCATCAATATAATCCTTAATAAGAGCAAACTTCTCCGATATAGTGTAGTTGGGAGAATTCAAAATGATAATAGGACTATCATGTGTGGGTGCAATAGAATTAATTTCATTCTTAACATAAGGAACCATAGCAAGTTCATCTCCATAAGCATAATTCAAATTGGCATCATGGCCACAAGCATAGCAAGCATCAATTTCTTCAAAAAGGGATATTTCAAATGAATCAACGGGATCATAGCAATCATCCTTCGGTAAGCACGAAGGAAAATTAAATAATGTATGAGTTGAAGAGTTACTCTCATTAGAAGGTGGGCACGGGTAGCTAATCTGCTCTTTCTCCTTTTGTTCTTCGCTCTCCTTGTCATCTTTTTCATCTCATGAGCTCACAGTCTCATCAATTTCTTCTTCCATAGTTTCTTCCAAAATATTAGTCTCTTCTTGGACAGCGAAGAATTTCACAAGAAAAACATCAATATAGGCATTGTATATATAATTCTCATAGCAATATTTAAGTATAGCAAAAAAAAATTAGGTCTATAAACAGCATTATAAAAATCTTCATACTTCTCAAACAAAGATTCAATTTCGTAAGCACCCTTAAAAGCAACAAATTCTTCTAATTGTTCCACATTGTAGTAATCATATATACCATTAGCATAAGAAGCCAAGGTTTCATTATTATTAAATTCACATGAAAAGGGAAAGTGGAGCCTTCATCCTAGAGCAACAAGTATAATCATATCTCAAGCATATATCCCAAGCATACCATTGCAAATAATTAATTTGATCCCATAAAAGTTTCCCTTTTTGCGTCAAGCGATAATCCCTAAACTATTCACGTTGATCCAACGTGTCTCCCGTTATCAAGTTAAACGCGGTTTTCTTGGGATCATCAAAGAAGTGTTTAATATTTTTCACATAATGAGCATCGAGGGTTTTAGGAGGTTCCCCATCTCCATGAGTAGCAAGTACAACTATTTTTTGGTATTTCGTGTTCCATATCCATAAATAAAGATAGAGAACAACTTAGAATAGAAAATAAAAATTACTTAGTAATAAAGCAAACAAGCACACACGAGAATATTCACCCCACGCTATTGCTCCCCGGCAACGTCGCCATAAAAAGGTCTTGATAACCCACAAGTATAGGGGATCAATTGTAGCTTTTTTGATAAATAAGAGTGTCAAACCCAGTGAGGAGCTAAAGGTAGGATTTATATTCCCTTCAAGTTCTATAAACCACCGATACAACTCTACACACACTTAACATTCGCTTTACCTATAATAAGTATGAAACTATTTTAAAGGTGTGATTCTAGAGCTACTTTGAAGAATAAAATTAGATGTACTTAGCAAGAATAAAACTACGAGTAATTTGGAAGATAATAAAATTAGTTGATTAGTAGAGATCTTTTTATAACACAAGAGAAGTATTTTGTCCATAGGCAATCGATAACTAGACCGGAAATCATTATTGGAATTTTATATGAGGGAGAGGCATGAGCTAACATACTTTCCATACTTGGATCATATGCACTTATGATAGGAACTCTAGCAAGCATCCGCAACTACCAAAGATCATTAAGGTAAAACCCAACCATAGCATTGAGTCTCAAGTCCTCTTTACTCCCATACGCATCAACCCACCTACTCAGGTATGTGTTTCAGTCACTCACGCCACCCACCATAAGAGAATTATCAACATATTGCAACACCCTAGAGCGGGAATCCCACATGCTTGCGCGACACGGAGGGAACCATAGGACAACACCAAAATAAAACATACAACTCAAACCAATCACGATCATCAATCAACCCATAGGACAAAACAAATCTACTCAAACATCATAGGATGGCCATACATCATTTGATAATAATATATACCATTAAGCACCATGTTTAAGTAGAGATTACAATGGGGAGAAGAGGTGTTACACCGCTGCATATAGGGGGAGAGAGTTGGTGGTGACAGCGGCGAAGTTGTTGGTGTAGATCGTCGTCGCGATGATTGCCGTGGCAGCGTTCTGGCTCCACCGGGAGAGAGGGGAGAGAGCCCCCTCCTCCTTCTTCTTCCTTGGCCTCCCCCTAGATGGGAGGAGAGTTACCCCTCTGGTCCATGGCCTCCATGGCGGCGGAGGGGCAGGAGCCCCTCTGAGATTGGATCTCTCTATGTTCTCTTTTATTTTGCGTTCCTCTTTTCTAGTCAAAAACTGTTTCTTATATTCCCGGAGATCTGTCACTTAGGTTGCGCTGAAATTTTCACACGATTTTTTCCGGATATAAGCTTCCTTGCGGTGGAAGAAGATCCCGAGTCGACTTACGGTGTCCCCACTAGGCATCACCGCGTGCCAGAGGGGCAGGCCGCGCCTTGGTGGGTAGTGGAGGCTGTGGGCCTCCCTTTTTGTAGATTCCACCTCCCAAAAATCACATACATACCAAAATAAATGTCCGTAAACTTTTATCGCGTTTGAACTTTGTTTGGTATGAATATTTTGTGAAGCAAAAAACATGCAACAAACATGAACTAACACTGGGCACTGGATCAATATGTTAGTCCAATAAATCATATAAATTGTGGACAAAAGTATGTGAAAGTTGTATAATATTGGCATGGAACAATCAAAATTATAGATACGACGGAGACGTATCACTAACCTCAAGTCCAAGAACGATAAGATGACTTATCTCATGGAAGCTATGCTGAGGATTGAGTGAAGTCTGGCCAGCCTCAGCAAGAACCAGGAGAGCCTAGAGCGGACAGTCGAGACTAAGGTTCATGATCTTGATGTGAAGATCACTGAGGTACAGACCATCGCGGAGATGCTCAGAGATGTTGTTGAAGCAGGCAGAGCTTAAGAGATCGAAGATAACAGAGCTACGACTGAGAGATACCAGGCAGTACCCAGGGCACCCAGATCTGCTACAGTGTCACATCCCTAGTCTGTTACGACCTAGGCTAGCCATTGTTGTGTTGCATCATGTTTAAATTTTGTGAAACTTTGAAAATGGGGATGATTCAAACCCTAGCACCAAGTCAAATCAAACAGGTTCAACATAAAAATATTTTCAATGAACCCAAAAATTCCTTCATTAATGTTTGATAATTTGGCAAGGGTTTTGATCCAAACCAAAAACATTGAACATTTTTAGGGAATTATTTGGGCTTTGATTTAATTTACTAATGTATTTGAGTTGGAGAAAATAAATCCTATAAATATTTTATTGCTCCAATAATTCTGAGACTTTTTGTGGAGCTCTGGGATAAACCAATTTGCATACACAAATATTTCCAGAAGCTGCAAAAATAATTTGGTCAGCAAACCAAATTCAAAACAGAAGTAGAAAATAGAAAATAGAAATAAAAGGAAAGGGGATAACTTAACTGGACGTACCTGCCAGCCCATCAGCCAGCCTTGCACTATGCAGCCCACGTGGCCCAACTCCTGCTGGCCCAGCCCACCAGGCCCCTCCACCGTCTTCAACCTCCTGCCAGTGGGCAGGAGGGCGTGTGCCCGCCGTGCACGCACACGCGCGCGCCACCTCCTACTTGGTTGGCCCCTCCCCGACCCCCTTTGAAGATGCCACGCACCTCCCTGCCTCTCTCTCTCACTCTCCCTCGCTCTCACCCTCTTCCCTGGTTCTCTCTCGCGCGCGCACCCGAGCGCTGCCATCGCCGCCGCTCGCTGCCTGCACAACCACAACCACCGCCTCGCCTACCCATCCCGTCGCCGAGCTCCGTATCCTCGCGCCTAAGCTCTCCGCGGATCCACGCCTCACCGGACGCGCTGCAACGCCGATCGCTGTCGTCCTCGTCCTCTGCATCCGACCACCGCCGTCGTCGATTCGCCATAGCCAGGACGTCCCCGAGCAGTCTGAGCATCTCTATGAGTTCTCTGTGAGCCCCGCATCGTTCTCCCCTTTCTCCCCTGTCCGCACATGCCCCTTTGGCCATCAGGCCACCCTGGCCGAAGTTCCTCGCCGCCGGCCATGTCGCCACTGTCGCCACAGTCGCTAAGGCTCACGTGTGAGCATGCACATGTGCTCAGGACGCTTCCAGGAAGCCAACGCACACCCCGACTTGACCCACGATGCCCCACAGCGCCGTTGCCATCACTCCCAAGCTTCGACCCCGCCAAGCCGAGCTCGCCGGCGCTGCTCTAGGCCACCCCTCGACCCCCTGGATGGGTCCTGTGGATGCGGGCGACCGCGGGTTGGTTTCTGGCACCCCCGGTTCGCCTGTTCGCCGCTTGGATGGTCACCGGAGCCGGCGTCCCGAGCGTCGCCACCGTGCCCGTGTGTCGCCGGTGATAAGCTGATGATGTGGCATGGTCATTAGGCGTTAATCACCTTTTAGTTAACCCCCTAGAGTCAATGACAGTGGGCCTCGGTGCCAACTAATCTCGTAATTAGACTAAACACACCCCTGTTAACCATGAGCCACTAACGTGTGGAACCCACATGTCAGGTTTGACTCCAGTCAGCGATGTTGACTTGCTGACGCAACCATGACGCAGTGCTCACGCAGTAATAGATTTTCTGGGTGATACGTCTCCAACGTATCTATAATTTTTGATTGCTCCATGCTATATTATCTACTGTTTTGGTCAATCTTGGGCTTTATTATCCACTTTTATATTACTTCTGGGACTAACCTATTAACCGGAGGCCCAGCCCAGATTTGCTATTTTTTTGCCTATTTCAGTGTTCCGAAGAAAAGGAATATCAAACGAAGTCGAAACGGAACAAAATCAACTGGAGAAGTTATTTTTGGAAGGAAAGCTACCGGATGGACTTGGACCCCACGTCAGGAGAGAAGGGAGGTGCCCACGAGGGTGGGGGGCGTGTCCACCCTCCTAGGGTGCGCCCCTGCCTCCTGGGGCCCCCGAAGCTCCACCGATGTACTTCCTGCACCCATATATACTAACGTACCCTAAAACTTCCAGAACAGAGATTAGATCGGGAGTTCTGCCGCCGCAAGCCTCTGTAGCCACCAAAAACCTCTCGGGAGCCCATTCCGGCACCCTGCCGGAGGGGGGAACCCTCACCGGTGGCCATCTTTATCATCCCGGCACTCTCCATGACGAGGAGGGATTAGTTCACCCTCGGATCTGAGGGTATGTACCGGCAGCTATGTGTTTGATCTCTCTCTCTCTCTCTCTCTCTCTCTCTCTCGCTCGTGTTCTTGATTTGGCACGATCTTTATGTATCGTGAGCTTTGCTATTATAGTTGGATCTTATGTTTCTTCTCCCCCTCTACTCTCTTGTAATGGATTGAGTTTTCCCTTTGAAGTTATTTTATCGGATTGAGTCTTTAAAGATTTGAGAACACTTGATGTATGTCTTGCGTGGGATAACCGTGGTGACAATGGGTTATTCTATTGATTCACTTGATGTATGTTTTGGTGATCAACTTGCGCGTTCCGCCCATGAACCTATGCATAGGGGTTGGCACACGTTTTCGTCGTGATTCTCAGGTAGAAACTTTGGGGCACTCTTTGAGGTTCTGTTTGTTGGTTGAATAGATGAATCTGAGATTTTGTGATGCATATCATATAATCATACCCACGGATACTTGAGGTGACATTGGAGTATTGTGACACCCAAAATTTTTAGCCTTGTCTTATTAATTAAAATTTTGCCAGGAATTAAAACTTTTATTTTCTGGGCTCCCTTTTTATTTATGAACCATTTTCCCCCATGTTATTATGGAGCTTTTCCCCAAAGTGAAAACTTTTCAAATATGTTTTTGGACTTGTTTAAACCTCTCAAGAGAAAAAACTTTTCTTTTATTAGTAGAACTAATTACATAATTAATTTGCTTGATCTTTATTTTCTTGAAAATTGGTTTTTTCAAGGTTTTATGGCCATATTTGAACTACAACCATTTGATAAATACACTTAAAATTCCAACCAAAATTTGGAGATGTCAGGTGATGTTATTAAATCACTTTTATACAAAAACATCTGTTATACATGAAATATTTTGAGCTCTATACCCAATTTTCTTCTCTGGTCCAGTGGGCAATTTTGCACTACAACCCATTTAAATACTTCTTTCTAGCCTCCACCAAAATTATGGGATGTTAGTAGCAGCATATAATTCAACATTATGCAAAAAAAACAAGTGGTGTTATTTGAATGTTTTGATTGGATCAACCTCACCTTCATTCTGGTCCAACATGATGGTTTGTACAACAACCATATTCTTGCTTGCTCTTGGGCCCTGGAGCTTTTTCATGCTTGTAGTGCACCTTGCAAAACCCTTAAGTCCAGGAGAATGGTCCCATTGGATGACTCTAAGTGCTTGCAATCATGACCTTTTCTTTCTGTCCAAAACTGAAGTTTTGCAAAACTTGCACTGACAAGTTTCTCCTTTTAACAAACTAACCTCACCACCCCCTCTTTCAACTAAACAGACCCTACTCTGGAAGTTTTGGCCAACCCAAGAGATGCCTAGGTGCATGTGGCATTCTGTCGAGCACCCTGTAGGCATGACCAGTTTTGACATGAGTTTTAGCTTGCACTGTGATCTTGCTTCCCTCGCCTAACTACCTTGTCCAGTAGACTCCTTGCTACTCATAACCTAGGTCTGCTGATTCCCAACCTCACCCGAGACCTCTAACACGCCGTGGCATTTCGTCGAGCATGTCCCGTGCATGCACTGGGCACGCCCAGAGCGCGCCAACTGCAGTCGCACACACGAGCCGCCGCGTCGCGCGCCCCTGGCTTGGCCCGCACTGCAGAACCTCGCCACGCACTCCCCTCCTCTCCACAACACGCCAGCCCGCCCTGGCACCCTACAGCGCCATCGCCAGTGCACTTTTGGCGGCACACCGATGTCTGCAGTGCGCCTCTGCCACGGGCAGCGCCGCCCGAGCCGCCAGCTCTCGCCACCTGCCCCTTGGAGCCGCGCAGGCTTATCCCCAAGCGTGTCTGCTAGCTCTTGTCGCCACCACGTCTCCCTAGCTACAGAATGGCGGTCGCCGGTGTTCTTATCCTCGGCCATCATCGGAACCGCCCTCGACTCGCCTGTTTAAGGAAGCCCCGAGCCCGTTCCCGCACGCAGGCAACCTCAGGCCACCCCAATGGCGCTTCCCTAGCTCGCATTCTACCCAGGGAGGTTTTCTTCCCCGTCTCCGGCAACTCCTGCCGCCGCCACTGCCTCGGCCATTCCGGCACCACTAGAACCTCCCCCTCTCCACTCTCTCCACCAGGAGCCTTCTCTTCCTCCCGTGAACCCTTCCCCCTGCTCGATTTTGATTGGTAGCCACCGCAGCCCCAAAAGCACTTTGCTCCCGAGGCCACCTCCGCCGAGAAGCTCGCCGTCGGCAGCTCCCTCCGTCCCCTTCTGCCTGACGACCACCGGGAGGATCGCCCTTGAGTGGCGGATCCATCCCCGCCCTCGGGACCCCGCGAGGAGCCGCCAATCGCCGGCGACGATCGCCGGAGTTCCGCCTCCGCTCGGGACAGAGGAAGAGGAGGGAGAAGACTAGTCAAACCTGACCAGTGGGCCCCCTGGTCGCACTGTCAGTGACCCACCTCGCCGCCACGCGTGTTAAGTGAAAGCGTAAAACCCCCAAGTACGTAACCCTACACCGAAAGCGTATTCGAGACTGAAACGTTTTCTTTTTGTTTTATTAAAAAAAAACAGATTTGACCAGAACTTTGACTATCTATAGCTCTTTAAATATAACTCCAAATGAATTAATTCTTTTTCCTACCTCTCTCAAATATGGTCTAGTTTATTTTAAGATTTATTTGAAAATTTTCCAAACAACTTTTTTGTACTGTTTTTGAAATATGTGTTATTTGCTTATTTTTGAAAAAAGGATTTTTGGAAGAGAAGGAAGCTTTCAAAAAGTTCTAGGATGCCCCCTGCCTCTACACACCTTGAAGGCAAGCATCTTGAACCCTGGCATAATATTTTTGATGTGTTGGTTGACACGTTTATAACACCACCTCATTTCGGGAAACTCGTTATTTTATGTGGTGATGCGATCATTTGCATGAATGCATATCAGTGATTTCCTTGCTGTGGGGAATGAATATACGTGTGATGGTAATCATCCTCATGTGCCTTGCATGCATGTAGGAAAGTAATCCAGGAAAGCCTCGGCCTTGGGTAGGCGTGAGCTTGTCGCCGGTCTCCATCGGGACGGTTATGTCCGGTATGGCATAGTAAGGTATAATGTGTGGTGATTTCGTTGGTTGAAATATATTTGATGTACATGTCATGCAGGGAATTTATAAGCCTCCTGAGTCGACCATAGATCGAGTCTTGTTCCGGTAACCCCCATGCTTGTTTCGTACTACCACTTCTCCCTGCCATGGGTAGGGTACGGTTCATTAAGTTGTCAACCCCTTTCCTAGCACACACCATACAGAGAGGCCATGGTGGAAGATACCGGAGGCATCCGGTAGGCATGCCACCTGACCCGGGGGCATGGGTGCTTCGGTTGTAGCCGAAGGGGTAGCTCCCCTAGTTTGCGCGCGGTATAAATTTGGTGATCCCATGCTACATCGAGGTTGTAGCCTCCCCACTTAGAGTTTTGCTTAACGGTGTCGTGGGTGATTTCCAGACACCGGTTAGTTAGGCTGGTGTGTGCGGATAGGTGTGTTTTCAATTAAAAGACCGTAGATGGAATTAGTCCTGGTGGACTAAAGGAATCCATTACTAGTGGGTAAAGAGTACACCATCTACAGAGTTTAAACCTATTCGAATAGCCGTGACCATGGTTAAGGATTACAGTCTGGGATGGGTCAAGTGTCGGTCTTAGTGTCGGTCTTCGCAGGAGAAACTACAAAACCCGAATATTGATTATGACTTGTGATATATGATGGCTATGGTTATTATCATTGTGGACTAACCGTTTGCATTGTTTGAAATAATGAATATCCCTGGGACGGCACCACCTCCTGGATATTCACTATGATTATGTTATTTTATAAGCCCTTTATGTGGCGTCGCTCAGACGCCCGACTGTGGCATGCTCGTTATTTCCCTTACTTACAAGCCCTTTCTGTGGTGTCGCTCAGACGCCCGACTGTGGCATGCTTGTTATCTTATTTACTTTACAAGTCCTTTCTGTGCTGTCGCTTAGACGCCCGACTGTGGCATGATTGTTATTTAACTACCTTATAAGCCCTTCATGTGGTGTCGCTAAGACGCCCGACTGAGGCATGCTCATCTTACTATCCTTTCGAGACGTCGCTTCAGACATCCGATTGGTGCATTTTATTACTATTCTGTCATTGCATATTCCTGTTGCATACATAACCTGCTTGCATGCATCAAGATTGTATTTATGATTGACGGTGTGATCATAGAGTATTTCAGAGCATGATTATCAGTGATTATATTACACTTGTGTTCTTAATGTTTGCGAGTACATTCAAAGTACTCACTGGCTTGTCCCTGGCTATTGTCTTGGCCAGATTGCTTGCTTGGAGAGGAGCGTTGCGAGGACAGCCCTGGAAACTAAGCAACGGTGATAGCAGCCTCGCGAAGATAGGAGTTAACCTGGTCAGCTGTTCCCGTGGGAAATGGAGTCCCATAGACCATGGTGAACCACAAACCGCTTCCGCCATCAACCCCTAGAAACCAATTGCTGTACTCTCAGACCCGAATGGTCTTGTACTACATATTTTGTACTTTGGCTTGGAATTTCTGTACAAGTTGGTGCCTCATCAGCTAATAGTAATCCTGGGGCTGGTGAGCACAACGACCATTTTCTGGAAATTAAAGCCCGGAAAACCGGTCGTGACAGACTTGGTATCAGAGCCCGGCTGACCATTGGCTAATCCTATCTTAGCCAGGTCAATAAACCTAGGTAAACCAACCCACCAGACCTCAGCCAAACCCCTGCCAAGCTTCCCTTGCAAGATAGCCACACAGCGACCCGACACCTTTTGGCAGTCGGTGCCCAACCTATCAACCCAACCTGTCGCTCATGCGCCAGTGACCGAATCCTAAATAGTCCTTTCTCGCAAGCATGCGAAGGAAGACTCCGTCCCCTTTTCCTATAAAAAGGGCACGCTAGCCCCAACCCAACACAGCACAACCTCTACCCCAAACCGAGCCACAATGCCTGGCCCTGTTGTGCACAATGAGACCACATCAACCAACCTTGGATGCTTTGTCACCATACTCACAAACCTCACCCGTCGTGCCTATGCGTTAGAAGAGCCCCCAGAGTATGCTGTGTACCAAGGGTCCATGAGCGGTGAGAGCCGTCAATTCTGGGCCACTATGCACATTTATGGTAGGGGTCTAGCACCCGAACGCCCCTACAGGTTCACCGGAAGAGCAAGTTCCTTTGAGCCACAAGCCATCCAACTAGCTGCTCGAGAAGCTATAGTTCATCTCCGGCACTTGTCACCCAGAGTTAACTGTCGCTCGTTCCACTACTACCCCAGACGTGAAGGGTATGGTAGACCACCCCAAGTTGCCAACGGAGATCACGAGACAGACCCTGCATTGTTGCACCTAGTACGCTATGTAAATGCACTAGAGGAACTGTGCGATCAGATCACAATTGATCTAATCGCAGCTCGTGGAGAGCTGGTTCGTCGAGCCTCAGCGAGAGAAGAGAACGAGCCCAACACCGACAACCCAGTCGTGCTGTTTGGACACCCGATCGAACCCCTGAGGACTGCCCTAGCCATCGGCCAAGGTGCTGCGATAACCCTAGAAGTGCTTCGTCGCATTTTGGGAACACACTCCAACGGAGTTGTGTCCAGCAATCCCCGAGATGGTCATCATCACTACCCCGAGACTGCAGCCCCTCAGCCCACTCCAGCTAATTCCGACGGCGAGACCCGTGGAGAAGCCTCAACATCCACAAGGCACGCCCGCTTGGATGTAAACGAGGTAGACTAAGTCACCCGAGCCGTATCATTTTACAGTGTATCCTCGCTTTGTAATCGCATGACCTCGTAAATAAACGCTGCCTGCTGTCGTGCCTCTGTTTTAATAGTAGCCTTGCCTGGATACGCCAGTATGCAGTGTAAGATTTCTATCCCTGGCACAGTTGCCAAAAACCTCCCCGACAACCCCCATAGTAACACGTCACCTTGGTGAAATATGTGTATCTGTGGCATTGACCTCGACCCATGGGACAGAGCTGGAAATTTCTTTACCATTCACAATGGTAAAAATGACCCAGCTCCAGTGCTATAAGAGGCCACCACGTGACCTTGCCAAGCACCTCTCACCTTGTGCACCACCCTCACAACCATTTCTTGCCATGCCAAGCCCCAACATTTATCTGAGAACCCCAGATGCAACCCCGGGTAGTTTCGTCAAGATATTGTGGGATTTTGCCTGCAGTACCATGGGCGCTACCCAGCCACCCCAGTACGAGCTGTTCAAATCGAGAATCACCTCTTCCACCTCGAGATATTGGGCAGCAGTGCACATCCCTCCGGTAAACTCAAATCAAGACCCAACAGAGGTCTCCTTCGTGGGGAAATCTATGCCAACCCCTCAGATGGCCATAGAAGCTGCTGCATACGAAGTGCTTGCTCACCTTCGATTCGCAGTACCCTATGCCATCGAACGAGGGTATTATTACTTACCGAGCCATGCAGCGCCCGGAGGAGTAACATCCTTTCCCGGTGGGCGAATTGAGAGAGAACCAGTCCTGGCCAACCTTGTCCAGTACGTCATCGCTCAAGAGCACTTAACCCAACGCGTGATGGGTCATCTCCAGAGCTTCGCAGATTTAAATCCTCAGATCGCCATCGGCAGATCATTGAGGCCCGACCAGGAGAGACACGTGCATCGACTAGTCAATCCACTTTCCCTGATAGAAGAAGAGTGCATCCCAGTACCAGAGACGTTTTCTCGGGACCCCGTCCATTTATGTTTTCATTGTAGACGTCGCTGTTGTGTTTATTATTGCAACATTTATTTATGAGATGTAACTTATGTGTGGTACCCCGAGTTTGCGCAGCAAGTAAATCTTTAGTTTCAATTAATGTGAGTGATTCTGTTGCATTACTGTTTTCTTCCATGAATAATCCTGGATAGAGACTTCTTTTCCCTAAGTTGCTACATCTGCACCTTCTCACGACGTGGATTATTTGATTTCACACAGCAACCCGGCAGCAGACTCACAACCGCTCGAACGCTTGCTAAAACTCGTGACCATGGAGTATTTGTTTTTCAAAAACAACCCTTATCAAATCTCGAGGACGAGATTTGTCTTAAGGGGGGTAGTGTTGTGACACACAAAATTTTTAGCCTTGTCTTATTAATTAAAATTTTGCCAGGAATTAAAACTTTTATTTTCTGGGCTCCCTTTTTATTTCTGAACCATTTCCCCCCTTGTTATTATGGAGCTTTTCCCCAAAGTGAAAACTTTTCAAATATGTTTTTGGACTTGTTTAAACCTCTCAAGAGAAAAAACTTTTCTTTTATTAGTAGACCGAATTACATAATTAATTTGCTTGATCTTTATTTTCTTGAAAATTGGTTTTCCAAGGTTTTGTGGCCATATTTGAACTACAACCATTTGATAAATACACTTAAAATTCCAACCAAAATTTGGAGATGTCAGGTGATGTTATTAAATCACTTTTATGCAAAAACATCTGTTATACATGAAATATTTTGAGCTCTATACCCAATTTTCTTCTCTGGTCCAGTGGGCAATTTTGCACTACAACCCATTTAAATACTTCTTTCTAGCCTCCACCAAAATTATGGGATGTTAGTAGCAGTATATAATTCAACTTTATGCAAAAAACCAATGGTGTTATTTGAAAGTTTTGAGCAGATCAACCTCATCTTCATTCTGGTCCAACATGATGGTTTGTACAGCAACCATATTCTTGCTTGCTCTTTGGCCCTGGAGCTTTTTCATGCTTGTAGTGCACCTTGCAAAACCCTTAAGTCCAGGAGAATGGTCCCATTGGATGACTCTAAGTGCTTGCAATCATGCCCTTTTCTTTCTGTCTAAAACTGAAGTTTTGCAAAACTTGCACTGACAAGTTTCTCCTTTTAACAAAATAACCTCACCACCCCCTCTTTCAACTAAATAGACCCTACTTTGGAAGTTTTGGCCAACCCAAGAGATGCCTAGGTGCATGTGGCATTCTGTCAAGCACCCTGTAGGCATGACCAGTTTTGACATGAGTTTTAGCTTGCACTGTGATCTTGCTTCCCTTGCCTAACTACCTTGTCCAGTAGACTCCTCGCTACTCATAACGTAGGTCTGCTGATTCCCAGCCTCACCCGAGACCTCTAACACGCCCTGGCATTTCGTCGAGCACGTCCCGTGCGTGCGCTGGGCACGCCCAGAGCGCGCCAACTGCAGCCGCGCACACGAGCCGCCGCGTCGCGCGCCCCTGGCTTGGCTCGCACTGCAGAACCTCGCCACGCACTCCCTCCTCTCCACAACACGCCGGCCCGCCCTGGCACCCTACAACGCCACCGCCAGAGCACTTTTGGCGGCACACCGGCGTCCGCAGTGCGCCTCTGCCATGGGCAGCGCCGCCCGAGCCGCCAGCTCTCGCCACCTGCCCGTTGGAGCCGCACAAGCTTATCCCCAAGCATGTCTGCTAGCTCTTGTCGCCGCCACGTCTCCCTAGTTACAGAATGGCGGTCGCTGGCGTTCTTATCCTCGGCCATTGTCGGAACTGCCCTCGACTCGCCTATTTAAGGAAGCCCCGAGCCCGTTCCCGCACGCAGGCAACCTCAGGCCACCCCAATGGCGCTTCCCTAGCTCGCATTCGACCCAGGGAGGTTTTCTTCCCCGTCTCCGGCAACTCCTGCCGCCACCATCGCCCCGGCCATTCCGGCACCACTAGGACCTCCCCCTCTCCACTCGCTCCACCAGGAGCCTTCTCTTCCTCCCGTGAACCCTTCCCCCTGCTCGATTTTGATCGAGAGCCACCGCAGCCCCAAAAGCACTTTGCTCCCAAGGCCACCTCCGCCGAGAAGCTCGCCGCCGGCAGCTCCCTCCGTCCCCTCCTGCCTGACGACCACCGGGAGGAACGTCCTTGAGTGGCGGATCCATCCCCGCCCTCGGGACCCCGCGAGGAGCCGCTAATCGCTGGCGACGATCGCCGGAGTCCCGCCTCCGCTCGGGACAGAGGAAGAGGAGGGAGAAGACTAGTCAAACCTGACCAGTGGGCCCCCTGGACCCACTGTCAGTGACCCACCTCGCCGCCACACGTGTTAAGTGAAAGCGTAAAACCCCCAAGTACGTAACCCTACACCGAAAGCGTATTCGAGACTGAAACATTTTCTTTTTGTTTTATAAAAAAACAGATTTGACCAGAACTTTGACTATCTATAACTCTTTAAATATAACTCCAAATGAATTAATTCTTTATCCTACCTCTCTCAAATATGGTCTAGTTTATTTTAAGATTTATTTGAAAATTTTCCAAACAACTTTTTTGTACTGTTTTTGAAATATGTGTTATTTGCTTATTTTTGAAAATATGATTTTTGGAAGAGAAGGAAGCTTTCAAAAAGTTCTAGGATGCCCCCTGCCTCTACACACCTTGAAGGCAAGCATCTTGAACCCTGGCATAATATTTTTGATGTGTTGGTTGACACGTTTATAACACCACCTCATTTCGGGGAACTCGTTATTTTATGTGGTGATGCGATCATTTGCATGAATGCATATCAGTGATTTCCTTGCTGTGGGGAATGAATATACGTGTGATGGTAATCATCCTCATGTGCCTTGCATGCATGTCGGAAAGTAATCCGGGAAAGCCTCGGCCTTTTGTAGGTGTGAGCTTGTCGCCGGTCTCCGTCGGGACGGTTATGTCCGGTATGGCATAGTAAGGTATAATGTGTGGTGATTTCGTTGGTTGAAATATATTTGATGTACATGTCATGCAGGGAATTTATAAGCCTCCTGAGTCGACCATAGATCGAGTCTTGTTCCGGTAACGCCCATGCTTGTTTCGTACTACCACTTGTCCCTGCCATGGGTAGGGTACGGTTCAGTAAGTTGTCAACCTCTTTCCTAGCACACACCGTACAAAGAGGCCATGGTGGAAGATACCGGAGGCATCCGGTAGGCATGCCACCTGACCCGGGGGCATGGGTGCTTCGGTTTTAGCCGAAGGGGTAGCTCCCCTAGTTTGCGCGCGGTATAAATTTGGTGATCCCATGCTACGTCGAGGTTGTAGCCTCCCCACTTAGAGTTTGCTTAACGGTGCCGTGGGTGATTTCCAGACACCGGTAAGTTAGGCTGGTATGTGCGGATAGGTGTGCTTTCAATTAAAAGACCGTAGATAGAATTAGTCCCGATGGACTAAAGGAATCCATTACTAGTGGGTAAAGAGTACACCCTCTGCAGAGTTTAAACCTATTCGAATAGCCGTGACCATGGTTAAGGATTACAGTCTGGGATGGGTCAAGTGTCGGTCTTAGTGTCGGTCTTCGGAGGAGAAACTACAAAACCCGAATATTGATTACGACTTGCGATATGATGGTTATGGTTATTATCATTATGGACTAACCGTTTGCATTGTTTGAAATAATGAATATCCCTGGGACGGCACGACGTCCTGGATATTCACTATGATTATGTTATTTTATAAGCCCTTTATGTGGCGTCGCTCAGACGCCCGACTGTGGCATGCTCGTTATTTCCCTTACTTACAAGCCCTTTCTGTGGTGTCGCTCAGACGCCCGACTGTGGCATGCTTGTTATCTTATTTACTTTACAAGCCCTTTCTGTGGTGTCGCCTAGACGCCCGACTGTGGCATGCTTGTTATTTCCCTTCCTTACAAGCCCTTTCTGTGGTGTCGCTCAGACGCCCGACTGTGGCATGCTTGTTATCTTATTTACTTCACAAGCCCTTTCTGTGGTGTCGCTTAGACGCCCGATTTTGGCATGCTTGTTATTTAATTACCTTATAAGCCCTTTATGTGGTGTCGCTAAGACGCCCGACTGAGGCATGCTCATTTTACTATCCTTTTGAGACGTCACTTCAGACATCTGATCGGTGCATTTTAGTACTATTTTGTCATTGCATATTCCTGTTGCATACATAACCTGCTTGCATGCATCAAGATTGTATTTATGATTGACGGTGTGATCATATAGTATTTCAGAGCATGATTATCAGTGATTATATTACACCTGCGTTCTTAATGTTTGCGAGTACATTCAAAGTACTCACTGGCTTGTCCCTGGCTATTGTCTTGGCCAGATTGCTTGCTTGGAGAGGAGCGTTGCGAGGACAGCCCTGGAAACTAAGCAACGGTGATAGCATCCTCGCGAAGATAGGAGTTAACCTGGTCATCTGTTCCCGTGGGAAATGGAGTCCCATAGACCATGGTGAACCACACACCGCTTCCGCCATCAACCCCTAGAAACCAATTGTTGTACTCTCAGACCCGAATGGTCTTGTACTACATATTTTGTACTTTTGCTTGGAATTTCTGTACAAGTTGGTGCCTCATCAGCTAACAGTAATCCTGGGGCTGGTGAGCACAACGACCATTTTCTGGAAATTAAAGCCCGGAAAACCGGTCGTGACAAGTATCTAGGTGACATTAGGGTTTTGGTTGATTTGTGTCTTAAGGTGTTATTCTAGTACGAACTCTAGGGCTGTTTGTGACACTTATAGGAATAGCCCAACGGATTGATTGGAAACAATAACTTTGAGGTGGTTTCGTACCCTACCATAATCTCTTCGTTTGATCTCCGCTATTAGTGACTTTGTAGTGACTCTTTGTTGCAGGTCGAGGGATAGTTATGTGATCCAATTATGTTATCATTGTTGAGAGAACTTGCGCTAGTGAAAGTATGAACCCTAGGCCTTGTTTACTATCATTGCAATACCGTTTACGCTCACTTTTACCGCTCGCTACCTTGCTATTTTTATATTTTCAGTTTACAAAAACCTATATCTACCATCCATATTGCACTTGTATCACCATCTCTTCGCCGAACTAGTGCACCTATACAATTTACCATTGTATTGAGTGTGTTGGGGACACGAGAGACTCTTTCTTATTTGGTTGCAGGGTTGTTTGAGAAAGACCATATTCATCCTATGCCTCCCACGGATTGATGAACCATAGGTCATCCACTTGAGGGAAACTTGCTATTATCCTACAAACCTCTGCACTTGGAGGCCCAACAACGTCTACAAGAAGAAGGTCGCATAGTAGACATCAAGCTCTTTTCTGGCGCCGTTCCCGGGGAGGTTAGTGCTTGAAGGTATATCTTTAGATCTTGCAATCGAATCTTTTTGTTTCTTGTTTTAGCACTAGTTTAGTTTATAAAAGAAAACTACCAAAAAATGGAATTGAGTTTGTCTCATACGCTTCATCTTTTTAATATCTTTCGTGAGTATGATGGGAAGGAAAATTGTGCCAAAGTGTTAGAAGAAGAATGCATTAAAATATTTGGTACTAAATATTTGAATGATGAGCATGATTGCAATGTTCTTAGTATTAATTCCTTGAATATCCATGATGCTAATGATATGCAAAGCCACAAGCTTGGGGAAGCTAATGAAGAAGATATTTTTTGTCCCCCAAGCTTTTATGAGCAAATTTACTATGATGAAAGCATGCCTCCTATCTATGATGATTATTGTGATGACACATATGCTATAAATAATACTCCCTCCGTTCCTTGATATAAGGTGTATAGATTTTTGAGAAAAAGTCCGAAATATAAGGTGTATTGCATTGCACCACTCATTTGGATAATTTTTTTAGGGATTTCATTACATTTCCTTATATCGGGAAAGCTCCTCTATTTCCTGATGTCAATTAGTCAGGTGTAATCTCGCCCAAAACTTGTGAAATTTTCCCTCCACATGCGTTCTTTAATTTCCGTGCCAAAAACTATACACCCTATATCTAGGAACGGAGGGAGTAATGATAACCATGAAACTTGTCATCTTGATCTTAATTTTTAATCATATGATAGTTATTTTGTTGAGTTTGCTCTCGCTACTATTATTCATGAGAAGAATTTTGCTTATTTGGAGAGTAGTAAATTTTCTATGCTTGTAGATCATGAAAAGAATTCTTTAGGTGATGGTTATATTGTTGAATTCATTCATGATGCTACAGAAAATTATTATGAGGGAGGAATATATGCTTGTAGGAATTGCAATAATATCAAGTTTCCTCTCTATGTGCTTAAAGTTTTGAAGTTATGCTTGTTTTGCCTTCCTATGCTAGTTGATTATTGTTCTCATAAGTTGTCTGATCACAAAATCTCAATGCATAGGAAGTGGGTTAGACTTAAATGCGCTAGTCATATTCTTCATGATGCTCTCTTTATGTTTCAATTTCTTATCTTTTATGTGAGCATCATTGAAATCATCATGCCTAGCTAGGGGCGTTAAACGATAGCGCCTGTTGGGAGGCAACCCAATTTTATTTTAGTTTATTGCTTTTTGGTTCTGCTTAGGAATAAATAATCCATATATCTTCTGTTTAGATGTGGTTTTGTGTTTTAATTAGTGTTTGTGCCAAGTAGAACCTTTGGGAAGACATGGGTGAAGTCTTTATGATCATGCTGTAAAAAACAGAAACTTTGACGCTCGCGAGATTAGCTAGAACTTTTTACTGGAGAGTGCTATTTAGTTTATTATTTTTGAAGATGATTACTAGACAAATTACTGAGGTCAAACATTTTATTTTAGAATTTTTGGAGTTCCATAAGTTTGCGTTAGTTACAGATTACTACAGGCTGTTCTGTTTTTGACAGATTCTGTTTTCATTGTGTTGTTTGCTTATTTTGATGATTATATGCCTAGTAAAATAGTTTATAAACCATAGAGAAGTTGGAATACAGTAGTTTTAACACCAATATAAATAAATAATGAGTTCATTACAGTACGATTAAGTGGTGTTTTGTTTTCTTTTGCTAACGGAGCTTACGAGTTTTCTGTTAAGTTTTGTGTTGTGAAGTTTTCAAGTTTTGGGTAAAGATTCGATGGACTATGGAATAAGGAGTGGCAAGAGCCTAAGCTTGGGGATGCCCAAGGAACCCCAAGGTAATATTCAAGGATAACCAAGAGCCTAAGCTTGGGGATGCCGCGGAAGGCATCCTCTCTTTTGTCTTCGTTCATCGGTAACTTTACTTGGAGCTATATTTTTATTCACCACATGATATGTGTTTTGCTTGGAGCGTCATTTTATTTTCTTTAGATTTGCTTGCTGTTTGAATAAAATAAAAAGATCTTAAATTCTTAAATGTTAGAGAGTATTCACATCGATACATAATTATTCAACTACTCATTGATCTTCACTTATAACTTTCAGAGTAGTTAGTTGTTGCTCTAGTGCTTCACTTGTATCTTTTAGAGCATGGTGGTAGTTTTATTTTGAAGAAATAGATGAACTCTCATGCTTCACTTATATTATTTTGAGAGTCTTAAATACCATGGTAATTTGCTTAAAAATAATAATATGCTTGGTATTCAAGATTTGTAAAACTTTCTTTTGAGTGTGTTGAATACTAAGAGAAGTTTGATGCTTGATAATTGTTTTGAGATATGAAGATGGTGATATTAGAGTCATGCTAGTTGAGTAGTTGTGAATTTGAGAAATACTAGTGTTGAAGTTTGTGATTCCGTAGCATGCAGGTATGGTGAACCGTTATGTGATGAAGTCGGAGCATGATTTATTTATTGATTGTCTTCCTTATGAGTGGCGGTCGGGGACGAGCGATGATCTTTTCCTACCAATCTATCCCCTTAGGAGCATGCGCGTAATACTTTGCTTTGATAAATTGTAGATTTTTGCAATAAGTATATGAGTTCTTCATGAGTAATGTTGAGTCCATGGATTATACACACTTTTCATCTTTCCACCATTGCTAGCCTCTCTAATACCGCACACTTTTCGCCGGTATCATACACCCACCATATATCTTCCTTAAAACAGCCACCATACCTACCTATCATGGCATTTCCATAGCCATTCCGAGATATATTGTCATGCAACTTACCACCGTTTGGTTTATTATGACACGCTCCATCATTGTCATATTGCTAGCATGATCATGTAGTTGACATCGTATTTGTGGCAAAGCCACCGTTCATAATTCTTTCATACATGTCATTAATGAGTCATTGCACATCCCGGTAAACCGCCAGAGGCATTCATATATAGCGATATCTTGTTCTAAGTATTGAGTTGTAATTCTTGAGTTGTAAGTAAATAAAAGTGTGATGATCATCATTATTAGAGCATTGTCCCAAGTGAGGAAAAGGATGATGGAGACTATGATTCCCCTACAAGTTGGGATGAGACTCCGGACGAAAAAAAAAGAAAAAGAAAAAAAAAGAGGCCATAAAAAAGAGAAAGGCCCAAATAAAAAATAAAAAAATAAAAAAAATAAAAAAATGAGAGAAAAAGAGAGAAGGGACAATGCTACTATCCTTTTACCACACTTGTGATTCAAAGCAGCACCATGATCTTCATGATAGAGAGTCTCCTATGTTGTAACCTTCATATACTAGTGGGAATTTTACATTATAGAACTTGGCTTGTATATTCCAATGATGGGCTTCCTCAAAATGCCCTAGGTATTCGTGAGCAAGCGAGTTGGATGCACACCCACTTAGTTTCTTTTGTTGAGCTTTCACATACTTATAGCTCTAGTGCATCCGTTGCATGGCAATCCCTACTCACTCACATTGATATCTATTGATGGGCATCTCCATAGCCCGTTGATACGCCTAGTTGATGTGAGACTATCTTCCCCTCTTCTTGTCTTCTCCATAACCACCACTCTATTCCATATATAGTGCTATACCCATGGCTCACGCTCATGTATTGCGTGAAGATTGAAAAAGTTTTGAGAATGTCAAAAGTATGAAACAATTGCTTGGCTTGTCATCCGGGTTGTGCATGATTAAAATACTTTGTGTGGTGAAGATAGAGCATAGCCAGACTATATGATTTTGTAGGGATAACTTTCTTTGCCATGTTATTTTGAGAAGATATAACTGCTTTGTTGGTATGCTTGAAGTATTATTATTTTAAGTCAATATGAGCTTTTGTCTTGAATCTTATGGATTTGAATATTCATATCACAAGTAAGAAGAATTACATTGAAATTATGCCAACTAGCATTCCACATCAAAAATTATCTTTTTTATCATTTACCTACTCGAGGACGAGCATGAATTAAGCTTGGGGATGCTTGATACGTCTCCAACGTATCTATAATTTTTGATTGCTCCATGCTATATTATCTACTGTTTTGGGCAATATTGGGCTTTATTATCCACTTTCATATTACTTTTGGGACTAACCTATTAACCAGAGGCCCAGCCCAGATTTGCTATTTTTTGCCTATTTCAGCGTTTCGAAGAAAAGGAATATCAAACAAAGTCGAAACAGAACGAAATCAACTGGAGAAGTTATTTTTGGAAGGAAAGCTACCGGATGGACTTGGACCCCACGTCAGGAGAGAAGGGAGGTGCCCACGAGGGTGGGGGGCGTGCCCACCCTCCTAGGGCGCGCCCCTGCCTCCTGGGGCCCCCGAAGCTCCACCGATGTACTTCCTGCACCCATATATACTAACGTATCCTAAAACTTCCAGAACAGAGATTAGATCGGGAGTTCTGCCGCCGCAAGCCTCTGTAGCCACCAAAAACCTCTCGGGAGCCCATTCCGGCACCCTGCCGGAGGGGGGAACCCTCACCGGTGGCCATATTTATCATCCCGGCGCTCTCCATGATGAGGAGGGATTAGTTCACCCTCGGGGCTGAGGGTATGTACCAGTAGCTATGTGTTTGTCTCTCTCTCTCTCTCTCTCTCTGTAACGCCCTCGATGCGGTTATATCTCCCACGTGTCGAAGCATGACTTAGAGGCATAACCGCATTGAAAGCAATGTCGCAAGTGAGGTAATCTTCACACAACCCATGTAATACATAAGGGAAAGAGATACATAGTTGGCTTACAATCGCCACTTCACACAAATACATGAACAAAACATTACATCATACAGTTACAAACAGGGCCCGACTACCGAGCCAAAATAAAAGAAGAAACCCCAAAAGCGACAAAGGTCCACGATCGACCCCAACTGGGCTCCACTACTGATCGACTAGAATGAAACAACATAAAGGACAAGATCTTCATCGAACTCCTCCTTGAGCTCGGGTGTGTCACCTGCACGGTCTCATCGGCACCTGCAAACTGGTTTTGGAAGTATCCGGTGAGCCACGGGGACTCAGCAATCTCACACCCGCGAGATCAAGACTATTTAAGCTTATAGGTAGGGTAAAAGGTATGAGGTGGAGCTGCAGCAAGCGACTAGCATATATGGTGGCTAACATACGCAAATGAGAGCGAGAAGAGAAGGCAAAAGCACGGTCGAACAACTATGATCAAGAAGTGATCCTGAAACTACTTACGTTAGACATAACTCCAACAACCGTGTTCACCTCCCGGACCCCGCCGAGAAGAGACCATCACGGTTACACACGCGGTTGGTGTATTTTAGTTAAGATCAACTTTGGGTTTTCTACAACCGGACATTAACAAATTCCCATCTGCCCATAACCGCGGGCACGGCTTTCGAAAGTTCAAACCCTGCAGGGGTGTCCCAACTTAGCCCATGATAAGCTCTCGCGATCAACGAAGGATATTCCTTCTCCCCGGGAAGACCCGATCAATCTCGGAATCCCGGCTACAAGACATTTCGACAGTAATAAAACAAGTCCAGCAAAACCGCCCGATGCGCCGACATCCTGATAGGAGCTGCACATATCTCGGTCTCAGGGCAACACTGGATGAACACTACGTACGGCAACCGACGATACCCCAAGTTGCCTAGGGGTGGCACCGCAAGTGGCTCTGGTTTGGACCAACACTTAGACAAGCATTGGCCCGGGGGGCTGAATAAAGATGACCCTTGGGTTAATTACTCCCAAGGGAAAAGTAGGTGGTGGTGAGGCAAATGGTAAAACCAAAGTTGGGCCTTGCTGGAAAAGTCTTATTCAAAGCGAACTGTCAAGGGGGTCCCATAAATCACCCGACCGCGTTAGGGACGCAAAATCCGGGAACATAACACCGATATGACGGAAACTAGGGCGGCAAGAGTGGAACAAAACACCAGGCATAAGGCCGAGCCTTCCACCCTTTACCAAGTATATAGATGCATTAATTAAATAAGATATATTGTGATATCCCAACAAGTAAACATGTTCCAACAAGGAACAACATCTCCATGTTCCAACAAGGAACAAACTTCATCTTCACCTGCAACTAACAACGCTATAAGAGGGGCTGAGCAAAGCGGTAACATAGCCAATCAACGGTTTGCTAGGACAAGGTGGGTTAGAGGCTTGGTCTAACAATATGGGAGGCATGACAAGCAAGTGGTAGGTATCGCAGCAAAGGCATAGCAAAAGAGCGAGCAACTAGCAAGCAAAGATAGAAGTGATTTCGAGGGTATGGTCATCTTGCCTGAAATCCCGCAAGGAAGAAGAACGAGTCCATGAAGAAGACAAATGGACGAAGTCGAACGGATCCTCACAACTCCGGAACGAAACCGAAGCTAACGAGAGAAGCAACCCGGAAAGAAACAAGCAACATAGTAAACAAACACCACATACACATGGCATGATGCACAAACAAGTATGATGCATGTCCGGTTTAATGAGGCATGGCATGGCAAAATGCAACAAACAACACTACAAGTTAAGTGGAGCTCAATATGCAACGAGTTGCATATTGACAAAACACCACAACAATTATTTAGTTCGATCTTGTTTATGTACCCAACAATATTAAATGTTGATTAACATGGCAAGGGGTGAAGCACAACAAAACTATCTATCTAGACAAGTTTAAATGAGGCCGGAACAACAAACAACAATTCCGGAAACTCCTCATATGCATATTTTAGATTTGGTACTGTTCTGCCCTAAACACAATTTTAATGTTGTTAAGCAGCAAAATAAAGTGCACCATGTTAAACTAGGCATTTTTTTCTACCCCATTTACATATAAAGTTTATTTAAAACCGAGCTACGGTTATTTAGTTATGAAATAAAACATTTTAACATGGCATTTAAGCAAATTTAAACAAATAACATTTAAAACATTTTAATTGTTGTTATCATGATGCGGATGACATATGCAAGTTTTAAGCAATTTTATGAAAATGTTAACATGAGCATATTATGAAGCATTTGGTCACCATGGCGGAACGAAAGGGGTGCCACGGCAACAAACCCGAAAATGGTGCCACAGCAACAAATCCGAAAATGGTGCCACGGCAACATATCGGTTTCCGGTACTCGATTGAGATACCGGTGCAAAAGGAAGCGTGCGGATGCGAGTTTGGCAAGATGGTGGGGTGATCCCGGATACCGGGTTCCCACGGGACGACGGCATGGCAAACGAGTAACAATTCAGACACGGTGAAAACGGTGCATCTCATTCAACACATGCATTCGTTCTCGGAAGGTCTTCTCGGGGTTATACCTTCGAAGCGTGCATTCGGGACGGTTCAAGTTCGTCGAAGGAAGTAGTGGAAGTAGTTGTACACGACGACGGTAGAGGTACTCGCGATGGTAGTCGTTCACGTTCACGTTACACGGGTCTCCGGCGACGGTCGTCGTACATGGTTCGGAGTGGGACTTGCATCTTTGGACTTGACGAATCCGAGGGCTTCGGGGTCGACGGTAGTGGAACTTGGTGGTCTCGATGGTCGTCGTGGTACTTGGCGCATCCGTGGAGCTCGCGGTCTGTCGTGGTACACAGTTTGTAGTGGTACTTGAGATCTTCTGAACTTGCCGGTATTGATGAAACGAAGGGGTACTTGGTCTTGATGTCCACGGGCACAGCAAGTGAAGATGCACGAAGGCAACAACAGCGTACAGCGCCAACCCAAGGTGGTCAGTGCGACGGCCACCTACGGTGGTGCTCAGGACTCGCAACGGTGCTAGCGCTCCAAGAACACAACAGGGTCAGATGGGTGCCAGGCCATGGCAGCAACGGCTCAGAGCGCTTGACAGGAACCGTTCTCAACAGGTGCTCGAGGACAGGGGCGCTCGGGGCAGCGGTGTGCAGGACGCAGGTGGAGGGGTTGATGGCGACGGGCGGCGAGGTCGGCTGCTTGCTGGTGGTGGGGATCTCCGGCAATGACGAACTATAGGAGGCCGGCCTTGGAGCGTCGGTGCTCGAGGCGAGGAGCAGGAGACGACGCAGACGAAGACGTGGGGCGCGGGGACCTGCTCCGTTGAGGCAGGAGGAGGCCGGGGCAGGAGCGGCACGGGTCGTGGTTGTCGGCGGCGACCGGACGCGGCGGCGGGATGGCGAGGGGCAGGTCGGGCGATGCAGCTTCCTGCTGCTGGTGGCGCTGCTTGCGGTCGACGGCGACGCAAGGTGAGGAGGCCGAGGGGGTCAAGCGAGGGAGATGGCGGCGCGAGGGAGTGGTGAGGCACGGGAGGAGAGAAGGGGAGTCACGGGATCGAGGGGAGGAAGATCGAGGGAGAGAGATGGGATCGAGGGAGCGGGTGGCTGGCGGCGCTGGGTGGAAGGGAACGAGAGGGAGAGGGGGATCGGGCAGGGGGGCTTTCGGGCTAGGGTTTGGAGGGATGGTGGGGGCGGATCTAGGAGGCCGGCGGCTGGGCCTAGGCGGGAGGTTGGGAGCTGCTGGGCTACTTCTCTCACTCTCTCTAATAAAGAAAAGAAAAAAAAACAGAGATAAAGAAAGAAAAGAAAGAGGGGTTAGAGGAAGAAGTTGAGCATACGGTTAATTTTCCCGGACTCACAAAAATGTGAGGAATTTAAATAAAATGGGAAGGGGATTTTTAGAGGAAGCCTTGATAAAATAGAGAGAAATATTGACAAGGTTTGGAGGTCAAACTCGACGAGGAATAGACATGGAAAGAGTTTTGCACGTGTGTTATGGGTGATTCCGAACATGGAATATTTAATATAGCTCCCTAAATATTGGGAGGATATGTTATAAAGAGAAATCACCCTTGTGAATATCCCTCAATTTAAATGGACCGAGGATCCACACGATTTATTTAGTAGAGTTTTGAAAGGGTTGCATGATGACAAGATGCAATGCAAATGATGCAATGATGAATGCATGACATGAGCAAAAAGCAAAACGAAGACAAAAACCCAACCACGAAGCAAATATCATATCACATCTCCGGAAAAGGCAAGAGTTGGGGTTAAGAATATGGAAAATTGTATCCGGGGCGTTACACACTCTCTCTCTCTCTCTCTCTCTCTCTCTCTCTCGTGTTCTTGATTTGGCACGATCTTGATGTATCGTGAGCTTTGCTATTATAGTTGGATCTTATGTTTCTTCTCCTCCTCTACTCTCTTGTAATGGATTGAGTTTTCCCTTTGAAGTTATTTTATCGGATTGAGTCTTTAAAGATTTGAGAACACTTGATGTATGTCTTGCGTGGGATAACCGTGGTGACAATGGGTTATTCTATTGATTCACTTGATGCATGTTTTGGTGATCAACTTGCGGGTTCCGGCCATGAACCTATGCATAGGGGCTGGCACACGTTTTCGTCATGATTCTCCGCTAGAAACTTTGGGGCACTCTTTGAGGTTCTATGTGTTGGTGGAATAGATGAATCTGAGATCGTGTGATGCATATCATATAATCATACCCACAAATACTTGAGGTGACATTGGAGTATCTAGGTGACATTAGGGTTTTGGTTGATTTGTGTCTTAAGGTGTTATTCTAGTATGAACTCTAGGGCTGTTTGTGACACTTATAGGAATAGCCCAACGGATTGATTGGAAACAATAACTTTGAGGTGGTTTCGTACCCTACCATAATCTCTTCGTTTGATCTCCGCTATTAGTGACTTTGTAGTGACTCTTTGTTGCAGGTCGAGGGATAGTTATGTGATCCAATTATGTTATCATTGTTGAGAGAACTTGCGCTAGTGAAAGTATGAACCCTAGGCCTTGTTTACTATCATTGCAATACCGTTTACACTCACTTTTACCGCTCGCTACCTTGCTATTTTTATATTTTCAGTTTACAAAAACCTATATCTACCATCCATATTGCACTTGTATCACCATCTCTTCGCCGAACTAGTGCACCTATACAATTTACCATTGTATTGGGTGTGTTGGGGACACGAGAGACTCTTTGTTATTTGGTTGCAGGGTTTTTTGAGAAAGACCATCTTCATCGTACACCTCCCACGGATTGATAAACCTTAGGTCATCCACTTGAGGGAAACTTGCTATTTTCCTACAAACCTCTGCACTTGGAGGCCCAACAACGTCTACAAGAAGAAGGTTGCGTTGTAGACATCAAGCTCTTTTCTGGCGCCGTTGCCTGGGAGGTTAGTGCTTGAAGGTATATCTTTAGATCTTGCAATCGAATCTTTTTGTTTCTTGTTTTAGCACTAGTTTAGTTTATAAAAGAAAACTACCAAAAACATGGAATTGAGTTTGTCTCATACGCTTCATCTTTTTAATATCTTTCGTGAGTATGATGGGAAGGAAAATTGTGCCAAAGTGTTAGAAGAAGAATGCATTAAAATATTTGGCACTAAATATTTGAATGATGAGCATGATTGCAATGTTGTTAGTATGAATTCCTTGAATATCCATGATGCTAATGATATGCAAAGCCACAAGCTTGGGGAAGCTATGTTTGATGAAGATGATATTTTTTGTCCCCCAAGCTTTTATGAGCAAATTTACTATGATGAAAGCATGCCTCCTATCTATGATGATTATTGTGATGACACGTACGCTATAAAGAATAATGACAACCATGAAACTTTTCATCTTTATCTTAATTTTCAATCATATGATAGTTATTTTGTTGAGTTTGCTCCCGCTACTATTATTCATGAGGAGAATTTTGCTTATGTGGAGAGTAGTAAATTTTCTATGCTTGTAGATCATGAAAATAATGCTTTAGGTACTGGTTATATTGTTGAATTCATTCATGATGCTACTGAAAATTATTATGAGGGAGGCATATATGCTTGTAGGAATTGCAATAATATCAAGTTTCCTCTCTATGTGCTTAAAGTTTTGAAGTTATGCTTGTTTTGCCTTCCTATGCTAGTTGATTATTGTTCTCATAAGTTGTTTGCTCACAAAATCCCTATGCATAGGAAGTGGGTTAGACTTAAATGCGCTAGTCATATTCTTCATGATTCTCTCTTTATGTTTCAATTCTTATCTTTTATGTGAGAATCATTGAAATCATCATGCCCAGCTAGGGGCGTTAAACGATAGCGCTTGTTGGGAGGAAACCCAATTTTATTTTAGTTTCTTGCTTTTTGGTTCTGTTTAGGAATAAATAATCCATCTAGCTTATGTTTAGATGTGGTTTTGTGTTTTAATTAGTGTTGGTACCAACTAGAACCTTTGGGAAGACTTGGGTGAAGTCTTTATGATCATGCTTTAAAAAACAGAAAATTTAACGCTCACGAGATTAGCTAGAACTTTTTACTGGAGAGTGATATTTAGTTGATTATTTTTGCATATTATTACTTGACAAATTACTCAGGTCCACAAATTTATTTTAGAATTTTTTGAGTTCCATAAGTTTGCGTTAGTTACAGATTACTACAGACTGTTCTGTTTTTGACTGATTCTTTTTTCATTGTGTTGTTTGCTTATTTTGATGATTCTATGGCTAGTAAAATAGTTTATAAACCATAGAGAAGTTGGAATACAGTAGTTCTAACACCAATATAAATAAATAATGAGTTCATTATAGTACCATGAGGTGATGTTTTGTTTTCTTTCGCTAACGGAGCTTACGAGTTTTCTGTTAAGTTTTGTGTTGTGAAGTTTTCAAGTTTTGGGTAAAGATTCGATGGACTATGGAATAAGGAGTGGCAAGAGCCTAAGCTTGGGGATGCCCAAGGCACCCCAAGGTAATATTCAAGGATAACCAAGAGCCTAAGCTTGGGGATGCCCCGGAAGGCATCCCCTCTTTCGTCTTCGTTCATCGGTAACTTTACTTGGAGCTATATTTTTATTCACCACATGATATGTGTTTTGCTTGGAGCATCATTTTATTTTCTTTAGCTTTTCTTGCTATTTGAATAAAATAACAATATCTGAAATTCTTAAATGTTAGAGAGTCTTCACATAGTTACATAATTATTCAACTACTCATTGATCTTCACTTATATCTTTCGGAGTAGTTAGTTGTCGCTCTAGTGCTTCACTTGTATCTTTTAGAGGATGGTGGTAGTTATATTTTGAAGAAGTAGATGAACTCTCATGCTTCACCTATATTATTTTGAGAGTCTTAAATAGCATGGTAATTTGCTTTAAAATAATAATATGCTTGGTATTCAAGATTTGTAAAACTTTCTTTTGAGTGTGTTGAATACTAAGAGAAGTTTGATGCTTGGTTCAAATTAGCTCAAACCCTTCTAGTTTTAGTTGCATTAGATCAAATCACATCATATTGCCATGTCATGTTCATGCATCATATTGTTGCATTGCATTGATTGTGTTTCTTCTCTGTTGCCGGCGTTTGTCCCCTCTCAGTGGAGTAGTTCCGACGATGAGTTTGATGACACCGATGAAGAGTTATGCTATCTTCGGAAGTGTCAGGCAAGAAAAACCCCCTTGTTCATTTTGCTACAATCCCACTCTATCGCTCCTGCTCTCTTTTACCGCATTAGGACAACAATGCTTCAACTGTTACATGTTGCGGTAGTTGAACCCCTTTCCTCTGCATGACCTGTCATTGCCACAGTAAATAGATGAAACCCACTAGCATGAGTAGGAGTTGTTTGAGCCTTGATGTGCCTACTCATTCATGCTTGTTTGTCATGCCTGCTATTGCTTAGAGTTGTGTCACGTCTGATTCACCGGGGATGAATTGGAAAGTTGTGAACATGTCCTACTGTTGAGAGCTAAGTGTGTGAACACGATTTGGTAAAGGTAGCGGTGAGAGGCCATGTAGGAGTACATGGTGGGTTGTCTCATTGAAACCGTCCTCAGGAACTGAGTTCTGTGTTTGTGATCCATGAATAGCTACTACCACGCATTGGGCTCCGGGCACTCCAAGCTCTCTCGACTTATTAATCAACCTGATCTCCATCCAGGAGTTGCAACTAGTTTCTGGTGTTTGTAGGTTGTGTTAGTAGTCTACCAAGTGGTACCCAGTACAGGTGGGCTTGGGACAGACTAGGCACCATGGCACGGTGTACCAAGCATAGATCCATCCGTCGAGGTGGGCTTGGGAACCCTGCACACATCATTTGGGGCCGTGAGCGACACCCCGGCCGGATCTCCTTGCGGATGGAACCCGAATAGGCGATAAACGTGAACTAGATACTTGTGTGGTTAGTCAGGTCGTGGCCGACTCCCTCGCCAGGCTTCCGCTTGAAGGTTGCCGAGATACATGACGTGTACATGGTGGTAAGTGTCAAGAGCGTGTGTGAAGAAGTACACCCCTGCAGGGTTAACATCATCTATTCGAATAGCCGTGTCCGCGGTAAAGGACTTCTGGGTTGCCTGTACAGTTCATAGACAAGTGAAAGTGGATACTCTAAAATGCGCAAGATAAGCGTGAGTGCTATGGATGGCGTTCTCGTAGGGAGACAAGAGCGGATCTATAGTGGTGTATTGATATGGTGAATATGTGGACTCATGTGCACCACCTCAAAGAGTTACTTGCAGTTGTAGTTTCAGGATAGCCACTGAGTCAAAGCTGGCTTGCTGCTGTTAAACTCCACCACCCCCTTGTTGATACTGATGCATATGTAGATAGTTCTGATGTAAGTCTTGCTGGGTACATTTGTACTCACTTGCTTAATTTATGTTTTGCAGAGAGACTTCAGTCTCGCTAGTAGTTCCGCATGGACTTTGACGTTTAGCTTGTTACCTCAGCTATGATCTTGTGCCCTCGGTAGGGTCTTGTAGATAGTGAGGCTTCTCATCCTTTTTCATTTGTAGTTGTCTGTACTCAGACAAGTTAAGCTTCCGCATGTGCTTGTTGCTTGTATAACTTGAATGATGGGTCATCAGACCCATGTTTGCAATATCTGGCTCTTCGGAGCCTAATGAATAAATACTTTGAGTTGTAGAGTTTTGTTGTGATGCCATGTTGTATTTGCACATATCGAGCATATTATGTGTATGATTTGAAATGCTTGGTATGTGTGGGACCGGACAACCTAGTTGTTTATCCTTGGTAGCCTCTCTTACCGGGAAATGTCTCCTAGTGCTTCCACTGAGCCATGGTAGCTTGCTACTGCTCCGGAACACTTAGGCTGGCTGGCATGTGTCCTTCTTCGTCATGTGTCTGTCCCTTCGGGCAAATGTCACGCAGTGTCTACCGGAGTCCTGTTAGCCTGCTACAGCCCGGATTCTCCAGAGTCCTGCTAGCCCAGCTGCTACAGCCCGGATTCGCTAGCTGATGGCCGACACATTCATTGCTGGGTCATGTATGCCTGTCCCTGTAAGTTAGTGCCACTTTGGGTTCACGACTAGTTATGTCGGCCCGGGTTCTATGTCATATAGATGCTAGCGACACTATCATATACGTGAGCCAAAAGGCGCAAACGGTCCCGGGCCAGGTAAGGTGGCACCCGTGGGAATACCGTGCGTGAGGCTGCAAAGTGATATGATGTGTTACATGCTAGATCGGTGTGACTTAGGATCGGGGCCCTGACAGGTTTGGTATCAGAGGCTGACTGCCTGTAGAATTACCAAGCCAAACTGGTCGAAGTTGAGTCTAGAGATGCTTTAGTTATATAAGGGAATTGATTGTGGATGGGAACGTAAGGCTCTTTTTACTCCTTTACCTTATGCCCTTTTGATCCGAGTCATCATATCTTTCCTACGGGGTTAAGGAACTAGGCTTTCTTTTCTTTCTATCAGGATCACGTGTTACTTATCCATAGACTTATAGGATTGTTGGATTCAAGCCCCTGTTCAGTTTCTACTAATTCCGTATGTTTATAGCTGGCCTCAGAACCTTGATATTGTGATGTTGAGTGGTCATGCCACTATTTTGCATGATGTCTCAAATATTTTTGAGCATTTACAGTTGTTATGCTGTCCGAGTCATCCCAGGTTTCTAAACAATCTGATGCATTTGCAAAATCCTTTCCCTCTGTTTTCGATGTCCTTTTGGGCCAGATTAACCACACTAATTGCTGAGTTGAGGTACTCCATTGCCTCGACATATATGTTGAAGCTATTATTATGACCCTAGGTGTCTTAGAGAACCACTCAGTAATCTAGCAATGCTTTGTATCCCCAGTGTGATGTTTCTGGCCATCATTCTCAAAAGCATCTCATGATGCCATTTAGTATTAGGCATTCTATCCCTGGATTTTTGAACCCGAGATTCACTCTACTGATTCATGTTGATGGTGTTTGCTAGTTCCTTTAGGATATTAGTAACCTTGCGATAGTCCTCGAGGTCCGTGGTATTTCCTTCTTCCAAATACCATGAACTGCTTATGGCAGGAGTTCTGTTGAACCAAAAGATCACAACCAGAGTGCTCTTGATGAGTTCTCGATTCTATGTTGTGACTCTACTAGATCTACCTTTCTGCATGGATTATCTGGAAGAAATATGTTGAACTTGTTTGACATACTAAATCTATGCATCCGCAACTCAGAAAACCATATGTTCCTTTGAGTTGTCTCTCTTTGGTAGTATTCTGACATCTATCTATCAATTGGTAGTCAGGACTAGTTGTGCATTCGTGCTATTGATGCCTATTACTCTTTTGGTCCGTCAAGCCATTCTATTTCGGAATGACTAGGAGGAACAAACTCCAGCACCTCATCCATTTCTTGGACTGGTCAAAGTGGTTGTATTCCAAAGATCAAAATGCCAATCCAGCTTATGTTCTGTTCTACCTCAGAGTATTACCCCCTTTATGTCAGGATATTCATGAGAATTGCACCATCTCTCATGAATTCTTTATGCAGTGATACTTTTTGCCATCATTTTTCATTCCTCGGTCCCGTGTTGTCGCAACTGGAATGCCGACAAGTGAACGATGATGTGTGAAATCAATACCACTAGCAACTCCATTGCTTGGTAGTTAATGGACAATAATCTCATTCTTAGCGTGCTGGTTATTGAATCATCATCCTAATATTGATCGTGCTACCTGGTCCATATTCTTGGTGCACCCTTCGATCAATGAGTTAGGTTTGGATCAATCCCTCGCTCTTTTGTTCATATCATCTTGCCTGGAAAGCAAGAATGTTCTTGAGCTTAATAACATATCTGTGGTTCGTGATTTTCCGGATATGTCCTCGGAAGTATTACCAGGTTTTCCCCTCACTATTATGTTGAGCTCGTGATCATGTTGGTTTTCCTCGAAACCACCCATTCTCCAAGATTCCGTGTTGGATACCCGTGAACTAGTTCGATAAGCTAAACAATAACTTGGAGAGTTGGAAGATGAAACCTTGTCCCACTTAGTTCATTTTCAAAGGGATATCCTTGTGTTTGTGTGGTTGTTGAAGAAATATGATATCTTCACCGATTGGTCCCTGTGATCAGTTGTGGGACCTATTGACTTATCAAAACTTTGATTTGATTATGGGCTATCTTCAAATCAAATCAGAACCAACCATATTCGTAATGTTGTCTTACCCGTGGTTGATTCCTCGAGCATACACCATTACATCTTTTGGTCTGACCAATACTATCACATTGTTCACATAATGGTGGAAGTCCAGTGATATGTAAATTCCGATGAGTTGTTGTTGAGCCCATCAGCGGTATTTTGTCTCCTACATGATTCAGGTTGAACATCAAGCTAGTGTTGGAAACTTTTGTAAGCATTATCTTCGTGTTCGGTTCATGATGCCTATGTTTGGATGAAAGGAGTGACTTCCTTTGATTCACGTGCATTAGATGTAAGTTGCCGCTGTGAATTCGAAGAAGTTTGTTTTGCTTCCTATGGAATCATCCCAAGTTAATCATGCACGTGCAAAGTATTCTATGGTTTGATAGACTGATCATCTTCATTCCATATGTATTTCCTAGCACACCAAGCCACTGATTGATTTGTTCAAGGAGAAGACGTTCCTTCCTAAGAGCTAATCCGGACTTATGTAAGGACTTCGATATCCTCGATGGTGGTTCCTCACCTGAACTTCGGTAGTGTTTTACTATAAGACTATTGTGTGATCATGCTTGTCTTGGACAGTGTGTTCACATGTATGTAGCAGAACCAGCTCATGTTTTGGAGCTTGCTATCGTAGTTCATTTCCCAAGAATCTTGCAACGTCATCTCGTCGACTTGTGTTGCAACCTTTCCTTTTCAGACATGTTGTCTAAAATATCCTATTACCAACCAGATCTGAATCTCAGGCAGTGTAACACCCACGATGCGGCTATATCTCCCACGTGTCGAGGCACGACTTAGAGGCATAACCGCATGGTGGTTTTGTCACAAGAAGGGTCATCTTCACACAATCCCATGTAATGAACAAGAATGGGATAAAGAGTTGGCTTACAATCGCCACTTCACACAATACATAACTTAAACAAGCATCATTCAGAGTATAATCAAGGTCTGACTACGGAACCAAAATAAAAGAAGACAACCCCAAATGCTAGATCCCCAATCGTCCCAACTGGGCTCCACTACTGATCATCCAGAAAAGAAACATAGTAACGACCACATTCCTCGTCGAACTCCCACTTGAGCTCGGTTGCATCATCTGCACTAGTATCGTCGGCACCTGCAACTGTTTTGGTAGAATCTGTGAGTCACGAGGACTCAACAATCTCACACCCGCGAGATCAAGACTATTTAAGCATAAGGAAGGATGGGGTAATGAGGTGGAGCTGCAGCAAGCACTAAGCATATATGGTGGCTAACATACGTAAATGAGAGCGAGAAGAGAGTCAAAGCACGTTCGTGAAGCTAGAAGTGATCAAGAAGTGATCCTAAAACAACTTACGTTCATACATAACCCAAACCGTGTTCACTTCCCGGACTCCACCGAAAAGAGACCATCACGGCTACATACGCGGTTGATGTATTTTAATTAAGTCGAGTGTCAAATTCTCTACAACCGGACATTAACAAATTCCCATCTGCCTCATAACCGCGGGCACGGCTTTTGAAAGATAATACCCTACAGGGGTGTCCCAACTTAGCCCATTATAAGCTCTCACGGTCAACAAAGGATATTCCTTCTCCCGGGAAGACCCGATCAGTCTCAGAATCCCGGTTACAAGACATTTCGACAATGGTAAAACAAGACCAGCAAAGCCGCCCAATTGTGCCGACAAATCCCGATAGGAGCTTCACATATCTCGTTCTCAGGGCACATCCGGATGAGACATCCTACGAGTAACACCAGGCCTCAAGTCTCCCCAAGGTGGCCTCGCAGTCTGCTCGTTTCGGACCAGCACCCAGAGGAGCACTGGCCCGGGGGGGGGCTAAAATAAAGACGACCCTCGGGCTCGCGAAAACCCAAGGGAAAAGGTGTAGGTGGTAGGCAAATGATAAAACCAAGGTTGGGCCTTGCTGGAGGAGTTCTATTCAAGGCGAACTGTCAAGGGGGTCCCATAAATCACCCAACCGTGTAAGGAACGCAAAATCAAGGAACATAACACCGGTATGACGGAAACTAGGGCGGCAAGAGTGGAACAAAACACCAGGCATAAGGCCAAGGCTTCCACCCTTTACCAAGTATATAGATGCATTAGTTAAATCGACATTTACATCTATGCCCCTAATTTGCGCCCACTCTTAGATTTACCCCTAATTTCAAAGCCTGCTCAAATTTGCCCCTCCGCCGTTAGGTGCACTTACAGAAATACCCTTCTATGTCATTACCGTCCGGTCAAAGCAAGTCAAAGCCGGTCCAAGGGCTTTGACCGTCTTGAAAAAAATAGCAAAAAAATCTAAAAAATCTGAAAATTTGTGGGATCAAAGATACTCAGGTTCGCAAGGTGCGTGCAAAGTTTTGTGCTATTTGTACATTCTAGGAGCTCTTGTTAGAGGAAAAACAATAAATATGTAAGCCTGTGAACAGTAAATTCAAAAAAATAGCAAGAAAATTCAAAAAAATATGAAACCCAAAAGAAAATTCTAGGAGCTCAGGTCTGCAAGCTGCGTGCAAATTTTTGTTGTGTTTGGACATTGGAGGGGCTTGTGGAGAAAACAAAACAAAATTTGGCTTAGGAAAAGACTTGGGAAAAAATGACTATTTTGATTTTTCTTGCTAGAGCTCCTCGCATGTCATTTGATCACAAAAACTTGCAAGCATCTTGTGCACCCGAGCCACTTTCATGCCAAAAAAAATTCATATTTTTTTAAATTTTCTTGCTATTTTATTTCAAATTTATTGTTCACAAGCGTGAAGATTAACTGTTTTTCCTCGCCACGAGCTCCTGGAATGTCCAATAGCACAAAAATTTGCACACACCTTGGGCACATGAGTATCTTCAATCTCACAAAATTTTAGATTTTTTAGATTTTGTTGCTATTTTTTTCACGACGGTCAAAGTTGTTTGACCGGGCGGTAACGGTGCAGAAGGGCATTTCTATAAGGGCACCTAACGGCGGAGGGGCAAATTTGAGCAGGCTTTCGAATTAGGGGTATATCTGATTAGGTGGTTCGAGTTAGGGACAGAAATGCAAATGGCCCTTAATTAAATAAGAGATATTGTGATATCCCAACATATCCATGTTCCAACATGGAACAAACTTCAACTTCACCTGCAACTAGCAACACTATAAGAGGGGCTGAGCAAAGCGGTAACATAGCCAAACAACGGTTTGCTAGGAAAGGATGGTTGGAGGCTTGACATGGCAACATGGGAGGCATGATATAGAAAGTGGTAGGTATCGCGGCATAGCAAAAGAGCGAGCAACTAGCAAGCAAAGATAGAACTGATTTCGAGGGTATGGTCATCTTGCCTGCAAAGTTCTCAGTGTTGTCGAAAGCTTGATCCTCGTAAGCGTTCTCAACAGGTTCCTCGTTCACGTACTCGTCTCCCGGCTCTACCCAAAGCAAGAACACAAGCAAAGGAACAACTATCAACCACGATGCAATGCACAAACAACATGATGCAAAACATGGCATGATATGCGAGTTGTGATATGCAATGCATATGCGTGCTCCGGAAGGGAAAAGATGAACAAGGAAACAACTTGGCAAACCAAGTATGCCGCTGGAAAAAATGAGATGATTTCGGTTGAAATCGATATAAAGAACACCAGAATCGGATGCACGGTTTGCAAATAACAAGCAAAACAAGGATGGCATAATTCTGCGATTAACAACATGATGCCGCTTAGCATGGTACAATAAACTAAGCTGCTGTATTCCAACATAACAACAAAGCATATGAAAGAGATATACTCAAGATGCTTGACAAAAGATGAACACTGAGCTATGGCTAAATCACACCAGAGCAGGTTCAAACAAGCATGGCAAAAGTGCGAAAGATATCAGCTTCATAGACTTGGTGAAAATACTAACATGCCAGGAATAACATCAGGAAGCCATGTTTAGAGTAAGAAAACATCATGCTGCAGGAACATAACATAGCAAAACAATGCACGGAGTGAATCTAATCAAAGCATAGAATAAAATTCCCTTACTGACCATGAGCCAAAAAGGATCAGGAGATATGATGGCACCCATGTAAACATAGCAAGTTTCGTTACAGATTTCAGACTTGGCAGAAAAACAGAGCATGGCATAAACAACATCATGAAGGCATCTTTACAAGCTTTATTAACTCACTACAAGGGATGGCATGGCATGGAACAAGTTCTATCATGAAGTAGACATGAAAATGAAGCTAACCTTGTGCTAAACATCCTCATAGCAAGTTTGCATGAATAAACACATAAAAGACAAAACAACAACATGATGTAAAATGACAGGTTCATGAACTTGCTCAAATGCAGAAACAAATGCCACAATATGTTAGGGTTGCTGTAGAAAAATCATCACAAGTGCAATAAGTTAAAAAATGCCCTAAATGGAAAATGACAGAAATGGCATTTCCTTATTTGGAAACGTCCAGAAATGGACTTGCCCGAAAAGGATTGTTGCATATTTCCAGAAATGGAAATTCGCTGGAACAAAAATAATAAAAGAGAAAGAGGCGGGGGGGGGGGGTTAGTGGCTGACTGGTGGGGTCCCCTAGGTGTGGTCAGCACGTCAACTAAGACCGGTCAACAGGGCCCTGGGACCCAGATGTCATACTCACATGACAAAGGTAAAAGGCTAAAAAAACCCACAAAGGGGAACCTGGGATTCGATCCCTGGTCTCCTGCGTGTGTGCATGCAAGTGCTGACCAGCTGGGTTGGCTAGGTGTTCGTGGCAAGAAGGGCATCCAGCCCCTTTTGAACACACGCAAGCTCGGGCTACCATGTTCAACGGGTATAGGGGAGGACCACGGCGACAGCGCGGGCAAGCAAGACGACGGCAACAACGGCTAAAGAGCACCGATGGGTGTGCGGGAGTGGTTCGTGAGCGCGGGGGAATGCAAACGGAGCTGCTATGAGAGTGCGGGAGCGAGTGGCCGCAACTTGTGGGGGGGGTCGCGCGTCCAGATGGGTGCGTGGGCGCGTGTGCTAGGAGTACAGAGGCTGGGCTCGTGCGTGGGCGCGGCTCGGCGTGGCGTGAGGCCAGTGGAGGGGCGCGCTAGGCGAGAACCAAAGTGCGGAGACGCGACTGCATCTACGCGAGCAATATATAACTGCAGGTTTCGCCGGATCACCGGGAGCACGACAAGGACATGAATCGAACGAACCCTAGGGGTGCCTAAATGCAAAAGAGATGGATGGGAGAGGGAGGTGTGTAACCCAGCTGACCCAAAGATATGACGGGGTCGACGGAGACAAGCCGGCGGCGACAAAGTAGAGCTCTGAACCTTGGCGCGGTCCTGACCGAGAAGAAGATGGAAGCAGTGGGCGTCGAGGAACTTGTCGTCCGGGGCACCGTAGTCGACGTCGTGGATGAAGACGATGACGAGGAAGAATAAGTACACGATCTCCGGGGGTGGAGGTGGCCGGAGAGCACGCCCGCGACGAGGTCACGCTCTCAGGTGCGCTCAGGACAGAGCTCTAGCGGTGGATCTGGTGGTTATGGCAGCCTGGCGGCGGCTGGAGGTAGAGGGAAACCCTAGCGAGTGGTTGAGCAAGGAGAGGAAAGTAGGGGCTAGGGCGACGGTTTGGAGCGGTAATGCTCTCGGCCGTGGCCATGTGCGCGAGCGGCTGGAGGTGGACGAAAAGGCGGCTGGCAAGTCGCCTGTAGCCAGAGGCCGACAGGTGGGGCCGCGGATGACACGTGGCGAGGGGCTAGCGGGGGTGCACGCGGTGTGGGTGAGAAAAGGAGAAGGCGGGCGATGCGCTGGCTGGCTTGTGGGTGCTAGGCTGCTGGCGCGGGTGCTCGCTGGGCCGGCCTGGTTGGCCGAGGCCCAGGGGGGCTGCTGCTACTGCTCTTCATTCATTCTCCTCAAATAGAGAATAAAAACATAAAAGCACAGGAACATAGGACAGGTGTATGAGATCTATAAACATATTCTCATGATCCTGATATATTGCTTTATTTTATAAAATTGTCCTGGGAATTTTTAGAGGAAGTAAAATAATTCAAGTTTGAATTCAAACTTGAGCCATTTTAAAACCTAACCAAAACAACTTAGATAAAGCTAAAATATAACATGGAGGTAAATGACATGGTGATAGAATATTGAGGCAAAGTTGAACATTACTGGAGGAGGGTAAAATGGCACTTGTCAAAAGGAAGGAATAGAAGGAGAGGTGGTGATGCATGGAGGTGGTGATGCATGGATCACAAATAGAACATGCAACAACATATCATGCATGAATATCATGGAAAAGCAAGTTGACATAAGCACAACACAACATAGATATGCACATGATGCAAACATAGATGAGGCCATAGTGCAACAATGGATAGCACAAGAAATATGATAATGTAAAGACAAAATAAAGCAAAGACAAACAAAACAAACCCAAAATGAAACCCACAATGAGGAAAACCACTTGGAATTGATGAAGAACAAGATGGATATATTGCCAAAATGGGAAGTTTTACATCTGGGGTGTTACAACACTCCACCACTACGAGAGGATCTCGTCCCGAGATCTACGACTGAAAGAACTCTAGATATTCGGAACGGAGGTGGTCCTCGTGCTCCCAAGTGGCTTCTCGGTCGGAATGATGTGACCACTTCACTTTCAGGAATTTGATGGACTTGTTGCAAGTCTTGCGCTTAGTTTCTTCAAGAATAGCAACGGGATGCTCATGATAAGACAGATCTTCTTGGAGATCAATCTCTTCGAAGTTGATGGTGCGCTCAGGCGTCTTGAAGCACTTGCGAAGCTGTGACACGTGAAACACATCGTGCACATTTGCGAAGTTGGAGGGAAGCTCAAGTTGAGAGGCGAGATCGCCTCTTTTGCCAATGATCTTGAAAGGACCCACGTATCTAGGGGCAAGCTTCCCTTTGATACCGAAGCAACGAGTGCCTTTCATTGGAGAGATGCGGAGGTAGACATGGTCTCCGATCTCGAAATCCAAATCACGGTGCTTGCTATCATAGTAACTCTTCTGGCGCGATTGCGCGGCTTTGAGGTTTTCACGGATGACTTTACACATTTCTTCAGCCTCTGTGATCAAGTCGTTGCCAAGAAGTTGGCGTTCACCAGTCTCTGACCAATTGAGAGGAGTACGACACTTTCTGCCATAGAGAATTTCAAATGGGGCCTTGCCTGAACTTGCTTGGAAGCTGTTGTTGTAGGAGAACTCGGCATATGGAAGACAATCCTCCCACTTCATACCGAAAGATATGACACAAGCCCTGAGCATATCTTCAAGGATTTGGTTGACACGCTCGACTTGGCCACTAGTTTGAGGATGGAAAGCCGTGCTGAAGTGAATATTGGTGCCCATGGCCTTCTGGAAGGAGTCCCAGAATTTAGAAGTGAAGATGCTTCCACGATCTGAAGATATCAATTGTGGAATGCCGTGCAAAGAGACAATCCTGGAGGTGTATAGCTCTGCCAGCTGAGCTGCTGTGATGGATTCTTTGATTGGAAGGAAATGAGCCACTTTGGTAAGCTTGTCGATGACAACGAAGATAGCATCATTTCCACGCTTGGACTTTGGAAATCCAGTCACGAAGTCCATTTCGATTATGATCAAACTTCCATTCTGGGATAGCAAGAGGTTGGAGGAGACCAGCTGGTCGTTGGTGTTCTGCTTTCACCCTTCTGCAGACGTCACATTCGTTCACGAATTGAGCGATTTCTCGCTTCATTCAAGTCCACCAATATGACTGCTTGAGGTCATGGTACATCTTCGTACTTCCAGGATGAATGGATAGAAGATAATTCTGCGCCTTGTTCATAATGACTTTCCTTAGATCACCTTTAGGAACCACAATCCGGTCCTCGAAGAATAAGGTGTCTCTGTCATCAACGCGATAGCACTTGTATTTGGAAATGCCCTTGTTAATACCACGTTTCACCTTCTTCACCATGGTATCCAAGAGTTGTGCCTCATGAATTTGATCTTCCAAAGTCGGAGAGATTAGGAGGTTGGCAAGAAAGCCTTGAGGAATGACTTGGAGATTCAGTTTGCAGAAAGCTTCACAAAGATCCGGTTGGAAGGGCTTGAGAATTAAGATGTTGCAATAAGCCTTCCTGCTCAAAGCATCTGCAATGACATTGGCCTTGCCAGGAGTATATTCAATACTCGGATTGTACTCTTGAGTCATTTCGACCCATCGAGTTTGCCTAAGGTTGAGGTTGGGCTGAGTGAAGATGTACTCGAGACTCTTGTGATCGGTGAATATGTCCACTTTCCTTCCCAACAAGAGATGTCTCCATGTTATTAATGCATGGACAACTACCGCCAACTCAAGATCGTGAGTGGGGTAGTTCTTTTTGTTGGGCTTCAACTGACGAGAGGTATAGGCCACAACTTTCTTCTCTTGCATTAACACAACACTGAGACCTTGCAGAGAAGCATCACAGAAAACTTCGAATGGCTTGGATTCGTCAGGAGTCAAGACAGGAGCTGTAACGAGTTTCTCTTTGAGAGTGTTGAAAGAGACATCACACTCAGGAGTCCAGACATACTTCACATGCTTCTGGAGGAGGTTGGAAAGAGGCTTTGCAATCTTTGAGAAATTCTCAACGAATCTTCAGCAATAGCTTGCAAGTCCAAGAAAGCTGCGAAGCTTCTTGACATTCCGAGGAGGTTCCCAATTCACAACTGCAGACACCTTCTCGGGATTAACAGCGATGCCCTTGGCATAGATGATATGACCAAGTTAAAGAACTTCATCAAGCCAAAACTCACATTTGGAAAACTTCGCATAGAATTGATACTCTCTAGCTTGTCGAGCACCAATCGCAAATGTTTGGCATGTTCCTTCTTATTCTTGGAGAAGACCAATATATCATCGAGATACACCAAGATGAATTCATTGGTGTAGGGGTTGAAGATGAAGTTCATCATTCGAGAGAATGTTGGAGGAGCATTGACAAGGCCTAAAGACATGACAGTATATTCATAAGAACCAAAGCATGTTCTGAATGTTGTCTTGGGAATATCTTCTTCACGAATTCGAATCTGATGATAACCCATATGAAGGTCAAGCTTGGAGAATACTTTAGCACCTTTAAGTTTCTCGAAAAGATCATTGATGTTGGGAAGTGGATAATTGTTCTTTATGGTCTTCTTGTTCAATGGACGATAATCGACGCACAGTCGGTCCGTGCCATCCTTCTTATGGACAAAAAGAACACCACAACCCCAAGGAGATGAACTCGGTCTGATCAGACCCAGACACTCTTGTTCATCGAGTTGTTTCTTCAATTCCTTCAACTATTTTGGTCCAAGCTTGTATGGGCGCTTGCAAACGGGTTCCGTGCCAGGCTCAAGATCGATAACGAATTCAACTGGCCGGTGGGGAGGCATACCCGAAAGCTCTTCTGGAAAGACGTCTTGGTACTCACAAACGACTGGAATCTGAGAGATTGTGTCTAGCTCGCCCTTCTCATTGAGAGAGAATAACCGAATGGTTTCGTCACGAGCGGCATAAATGATCACATCCTCAGAAGAGTGTGTCAATTGAATTTCCCTGGCAGCACAATCAAGGTGAGCCTTGTGCTTAGAAAGCCAGTCCATGCCAAGAATTAGATCAATATCCGAGTCACCAAGGACAATTGGAGAGGACAGAAATTTATAGTTGCCCATGTTGATAGTGACATCGGGAGCAACCAAACCAGAAGTCATAAGCTTTCCCGGAGAAACAACTTGCATAACTTTGGACAAAATCTCTGTGTCAACATTGTGCTCCGATGAAAATGGGTATGACATGAAAGAATGCGATGCACCGGTATCAAATAAAACTTTTGCAGGAATATCATTAACTCAGAGATTACCCATTATCACATCAGTAGATTCCTCCGCTTGAGCTGCATTCATGATGTTCACCTTGGCATGCTTGGGATTATGCTTGACCATCGCACTGCTAGAAGATCTCACAGGAGGAGGAGGCGGAAGGCCCCTTTGGTTGAAGCACTTGCTCGCATAGTGACCCTTTTGCTGACAGTTGTTGCAAGTCACCTCTGAGAGCGGACGATGATAAGGAGCATTTGACCTTGGAGCTTGATTCTGAGACTTGTTCTGATAGCCAGGGTTGGGTGGGTGGAAAGATCCATAACCACCTTTGTTCTTCTGCTGGTAAGGATGACTAAACGGAGGAGGAGGAGGCAACCAGAACTTCTGTTGCTTAGCTTCCACTAGTGAGGAAGAAGAGGACTGAACTGCGTCCCTGACTCTCTTCTTAGAAGCCTCACACTTGAGCTGGGCAGCTTCTTGTTTTAGTGCCATGTTGTAGAATTGATCAAACTTACTCGGCTCAACAAGATCGAGAGCTAACTGCAGATCCTCTCTAAGACCACCTCTGAATTGATAGATCATACTCTTTTCATCAGGAACGTCTTGTTTAGCGAAGCGAGCAAGTTTCTGAAACTGGATGTTGTATTGATACACAGACATACTGCCTTGCTTAAGATTCCGGAACTCCTCACGCTTGCTCTCAACAACACTTTGTGGAATGTGATGAGCTTTGAAGTCTCGGCAGAAATCATCCCAGGTAATCACACGACCTCCTTTGGAATCCTTGTATTGTTGATACCAATCAGCAGCTTGGTCCTTGAGTTGAAAAGAAGCAAACTTGACAAAGTCCTTAGGCCTGACATTGCTACATTCAAAATGCTTGTTGATGTCCACGAGCCAATCATCGGCATCGGTGGCCTCGGCACAATAGCTGAAAGACTTCTGCTGATTTGCAAGGAATTGGTTGAGGGTAGCGAAGTGAGGATGATTGTTAAACTGCCCTTGACATTGATTTCCCTAGTTGCCTTGGCCTTGGTTGCGTTCTTGCATGAGATGAATCAGTATCTGAGCGTTGGCGTTGGTGGTTGTAATCAAAGCTTGCCATGCCTCCGGAGGCGGAGGTGGTGGCGGAGGGTTCGCCTGACTCCCATCATTGCGTTCCGGATTCTTACGCGTTGGCGGAGCCATCCTGAAGAGGGTGACATCCGTTAGCATCTTGAAAGACATATATTCAAGCTGAATCAAAGGATCGAAATTGCAACATATAGCCCTAACATCCGAACAAGAATGAACGAACGAATTCCAAAGTAAATCATCACACTTCCATAAGTTGAGAAGCCACTTAGAAAAAGGTATGGAATAAAATCAACAAGGCACGGATATGAACAAATACTTGGTAAGGATTACCCAATCCCAAACCAAATATCTGCGGGAAGAAATACTAGAGCTACATGAATTCCCACCTATAGAACTCCCGAAACATTCTGGTTATGCAATCAGGTGTTGGGGATACACAGGAAGCAATATATCTCACCCAAACTAGCAAATCCTACATCCATCTGTATCCATACTTCAACACATAACCAAGAAACCTTCGGAAATCATTTACCTCAACCTTCGAAAAGCATCTGTTATACGAGTTATGGCAATACTCCCGAACTCCGCCCCAGTACTGGGTGACATCGAGGTTATCTCACCAACAACTGCATAAATGAGATTTTCGATGTCGGCGAAACTCAGGTATTCCAGAACTGCAACGATAAAATTGTGATGACAACACCTCGGAGCTCAACTCCCCGGTACACTGCCACAACCCCTAAATGTCAGGAGGCACCAAGAACAATGTTCTCGTCACAAAACCATCGGAATGATTCCAAGATATCCGCGTGATCCTAATTTTTTAGTGAAATTTGAGGAGAGTAGAGTCAATACTTCTACGTCAGGGGGCCTCACCAGAGCGACGAAGGGACTGGGGAGTAAAAAGAATCCTACTCTCCGATATATATAATCCTAAGACTCAAAACAATTTTTTCTAGACTCAACAACGCCAGCGATTCGATCAAGCAAGGGGCTCCTAAGTCAGGGATGGCTCTGCTTACCAACTTGTAACACCCACAATGCGGCTATATCTCCCATGTGTCGAGGCACAACTTAGAGGCATAACCGCATGGTGGTTTTGTCGCAAGAAGGGTCATCTTCACACAATCCCATGTAATGAACAAGAATGGGATAAAGAGTTGGCTTACAATCGCCACTTCACACAATACATAACTTAAACAAGCATCATTCAGAGTACAATCAAGGTCCGACTACGGAACCAAAATAAAAGAAGACAACCCCAAATGCTAGATCCCCGATTGTTCCAACTGGGCTCCACTACTGATCATCCGGAAAAGAAACATAGTAACGACCACGTTCCTCGTCGAACTCCCACTTGAGCTCGGTTGCGTCATCTACACTGGTATCGTCGGCACCTGCAACTGTTTTGCTAGAATCTGTGAGTCACGAGGACTCAACAATCTCACACCCGTGAGATCAAGACTATTTAAGCTTAAGGAAGGATGGGGTAATGAGGTGGAGCTGCAGCAAGCACTAAGCATATATGGTGGCTAACATACGCAAATGAGAGCGAGAAGATAGGCAAAGCACGGTCATGAAGCTAGAAGTGCTGAAGAATTGATCCTGAAACTACTTACGTTCATACATAACCCAAACAGTGTTCACTTCCCGGACTCCACCGAAAAGAGACCATCACGGCTACATACGCGGTTGATGTATTTTAATTAAGTCGAGTGTCAAATTCTCTACAACTTGACAATAACAAATTCCCATCTGCCTCATAACCGCGGGCACGACTTTCGAAAGATAATACCCTACAGGGGTATCCCAACTTAGCCCATTATAAGCTCTCACGGTCAACGAAGGACATTCCTTCTCCCGGGAAGACCCGATCAGTCTCAGAATCCCGGTTACAAGAATTTCGACAATGGTAAAACAACACCAGCAAAGCCGCCCGATTGTGCCGACAAATCCCGATAGGAGCTGCACATATCTCGTTCTCAGGGCACATCCGGATGAGACATCCTACGAGTAAAATCAGGCCTCAAGTCTCCCCAAGGTGGCCCCGCAGTCTGCTCGTTTCGGACCAGCACCCAGAGGAGCACTGGCCTAGGGGGGCTAAAATAAAGACGACCCTCGGGCTCGCGAAAACCCAAGGGAAAAGGTGTAGGTGGTAGGAAAATGGTAAAACCAAGGTTGGGGCTTGCTGGAGGAGTTTTATTCAAGGCGAACTATCAAGGGGGTCACATAAATCACCCAACCATGTAAGGAATGCAAAATCAAGGAACATAACACGGGTATGACGGAAACTAGGGCGGCAAGAGTGGAACAAAACACTAGGCATAAGGCCGAGCCTTCCACCCTTTACCCAGTATATAGATGCATTAATTAAATAAGAGATATTGTGATATCCCAACATATCCATGTTCCAACATGGAACAAACTTCAACTTCACCTGCAACTAGCAACGCTATAAGAGGGGCTAAGCAAAGCGGTAACATAGCCAAACAACGGTTTGCTAGGAAAGGATGGTTAGAGGCTTGACATGGCAAAATGGGAGGCATGATATAGCAAGTGGTAGGTATCGCGGCATAGCAAAAGAGCGAGCAACTAGCAAGCAAAGATAGAAGTGATTTCGAGGGTATGGTCATCTTGCCTGCAAAGTTCTCAGTGGTGTCGAAAGCTTGATCCTCGTAAGCGTTCTCAACAGGTTCCTCGTTCACGTACTCGTCTCCCGGATCTACCCAAAGCAAGAAAACAAGCAAATGAACAACTATCAACCACGATGCAATGCACAAACAACATGATGCAAAACATGGCATGATATGCGAGTTGTGATATGCAAGGCATATGCGTGCTCTGGAAGGGAAAAGATGAACAAGGCATGAACTGGCAAACCAAGTATGCCACTGGAAAAAAATGAGATGATTTCGGTTGAAATCGATATAAAGATCACCGGAATCGGATGCACGGTTTGCAAATGACAAGCAAAACAAGGATGGCATAATTCTACGATTAACAGCATGATGCCGCTTAGCATGCTACAAGAAACTAAGCTGCTGTACTCAAACATAACAACAAAGCATATGACAGAGATATACTCAAGATGCTAGACAAAATATGAACACTGAGCTATGGCTAAATCACACCAGAGCAGGTTCAAACAAGCATGGCAAAAGTGCAAAAGATATCAGCTTTATGGACGGTGAAAATACTGACATGCCAGGAATAACATCAGGAAGCCATGTTTAGAGCAAGCAAACAACATGCTAAAGGAACATAACATAGCAAAACAATGCACGGAGTGAATCTAATCAAAGCATAGAACAAAAGTCCCTTACTGACCATGAGCCAGAAAGGATCAGAAGATATGATGGCACCCATGTAAACATAGCAAGTTTCGTTACAGATTTCAGACAGCAGAAAAACAGAGCATGGCATAAACAGCATCATGAAGGCATCTTTACAAGCTTGATTAACTCACTACAAGGCATGTCATGGCATGGAACAAGTTCTATCATGAAGTAGACATGAAAATGAAGCTAACCATGTGCTAAACAACCTCATAGCAAGTTTGCATGAATAAACACATAAAAGACAAAACAACAACATGATGTAAAATGACAGGTTCATGAACTTGCTCAAATGCTGAAACTAATGCCACCAGTAGATTGGTGAGATTTTTCTACCCCAAAATCATATATAATATGTTGGGGTTGCTGTAGAAAAATCATCACAAGTGCAATAAGTTAAAAACTGCCCTAAATGGAAAATGACAGAAATGGCATTTCCTTATTTGGAAACGTCCAGAAATGGACTTGCCCGAAAAGGATTGTTGCATATTTCCAGAAATGGAAGTTCGCCAGAACAAAAATAACAAAAGAGAAAGAGGGGGGGGGGGTTAGCGGCTGACTAGTGGGGTCCCCTAGGTGTGGTCAGCAGGTCAACTAAGACCGGTCAACAGGGCCCTTGGACCCAGATGTCATACTCACATGACAAAGATAAAAGGCTAAAAAAACGACAAAGGGGAACCTGGGATTCGACCCCTGGTCTCCTGCGTGTGTGCATGCAAGTGCTGACCAGCTGGGCTGGCTAGGTGTTCGTGGCAAGAAGGGCATCCAGCCCCTTTTGAACACACGCAAGCTCTAGCTACCACGTTCAACGGGTACAGGGGAGGACCACGGCGACGGCGCCGGCGAGCAAGACAACGGCAACAACGGCTAAAGAGCACCGATGGGTGTGCGGGAGTGGTTCGTGAGCGCGGTGGAATGCAAACGGAGCTGCTACAAGAGTGCGGGAGTGAGTGGCCGCAACTCGTGGGGGGGAGGGGGGTCGCGCGTGCAGATGGGTGCGCGGGCGCGTGTGCTAGGAGTGCAGAGGCTGGGCTCGTGCGTGGGCGCGGCTCGGCGCGGCGTGAGGCCAGTGGAGGGGCGCGCTAGGCGAGAACCGAAGCGCGGAGACGCGACTGCATCTACGCGAGCAACATATAACTGCAGGTTTCGCCGGATCACCGAGAGCACGACAAGGACATGAATCGAACGAACCCTAGGGGTGCCTAAACGCAAAAGAGATGGATGGGAGAGGGAGATGTGTTACCCAGCTCACCCAAAGATACGACGGGGTCGACGGAGACAAGCCGGCGGCGACGAAGTAGAGCTCTGAACCTGGGCGCGGTCCTGACCGAGAAGAAGATGGAAGCAGAGGGCGTCGAGGAACTTGTCGTCCGGGGCACCATAGTCGACGTCGTGGAGGAAGACGATGACGAGGAAGAATAAGAACACGATCTCTGGGGGTGGAGGTAGCCGGAGAGCACGCCCGCGACGAGGCCACGCTCTCAGGTGCGCTCAGGACAGAGCTCTAGCGATGGATCTGGTGGTTATGGCAGCCTGGCGGCGGCGACTGGAGGTAGAGGGAAACCCTAGCGAGTGGTTGGGCAAGGAGAGGAAAGTAGGGGCTAGGGCGACGGTTTGGAGCGGCAACGCTCTCGGCCGTGGCCATGTGCGCGAGCGGCTAGAGGTGGACGAAAAGGCGGGTGGCGAGTCGCCTGTAGCCAGAGGCCGACAGGTGGAGCCGCGGATGACACGTGGCGAGGGTCTAGTGGGGGTGCACGCGGTGTGGGTGAGAAAAGGAGAAGGCGGGCGACGCGCTGGCTGGCTTGTGGGTGCTAGCCTGCTCGCGCGGGTGCTCGCTGGGCTGGCCTGGTTGGCCGAGGGCCAGGGGGCTGCTGCTGCTCTTTATTCATTTTCCTCAGGCAGAGAATAAAAACAGAAAAGCACTGGAACATAGGACAGGTGTATGAGATCTATAAAGATATTCTCAAGATCCTGAGATATTGCTTTATTTTATAAAATTGTCCTCGGAATTTTTAGAGGAAGTAAAATAATTCAAGTATGAATTGAATTCAAACTTGAGCCATTTTAAAACCTAACCAAAACAACTTAGATAAAGCTGAAATATTACAGGGAGGTAAATGACATGGTGATAGAATATTGAGGCAAAGTTGAACATTAATGGAGGAGGGTAAAATGGCACTTGTCAAAAGAAAGGAATAGAAGGAGAGGTGGTGATGCATGGAGGTGGTGATGCATGGATCACACATAGAACATGCAACAACATATCATGGAAAAGCAAGTTGACATAAGCACAACACAACATAGATATGCACATGATGCAAACATAGATGAGGCCATAGTGCAACAATGGATGACAAAAGAAATATGATAATGTAAAGACAAGATAAAGCAAAGACAAACAAAACAAACCCAAAATGAAACCCACAATGAGGAAAACCACTTGGAATTGATGAAGAACAAGATGGATATATTGCCAAAATGGGAAGTTTTACATCTGGGGTGTTACATATGTTGGTTGGAACATTCCCAACAATTGCATTTTGTTCCCAGCTTGCACCGCCATTGTGCCAATTTCCTATGGGCTGAACCTCAGAGTAATTGTTGTTTAGTATCATCTTCAGAAGTGGTCCTACCATGGGTCCCATATATTTCCGATGATAAGCAAAAATCATACATCGCGTTGTCTTCAACAAGGTAGCCCACATCATTCATTCTAGCCTGAATATGTCGTTCCCTCGAACTCCGTCAAGTGATCGTTTGTGAATTGCCTTAGGCTGGTATACAGAATTTCAATGATCTCTGAATCAAAAGTAATTCTTTTGCCACTTAAGGGAATAATCCTACGAGTGATCTCCTCTATGGTGCCCCGTTATGGAATCATGGCAGTTATGTCATCGCTATCTTAAAACCATGCACCGTCTTCTTAAGCGTGGAATTCTTGCCTACCAAATTGAACCTTCGTCATCTGTTTCTTTCCATCCACCTGATGTGTGTTTTATGTCTCAGGTCAAGAGTTGTTCAACGTCTCATTCTGTGAGTTGATCGTGAGTTGCTCGATCTTTAAGAAGATCGATTCCTAGAGTTTTCCTTCCTTTTGTCGTCGTGTTGGATGAAGATCTCGAAAGAAAACATGTCAAGATCAATTTGAAGCAATGAATCAACATCTTCAATAAGGACAGTTAGATCATGAAGATTGTGATAGTTCAAGTTCCCTCTTCCTTTTACCCTAAGCTTGAATCTCGGGATGAGATTCTTGTTTAGTGGGGGCGAGTTGGCACATCCCTAGTCTGGTACGACCTAGGCTAGCCATTGTTGTGTTGCATCATGTTTAAATTTTGTGAAACTTTGAAAATGGGGATGATTCAAACCCTAGCACCAAGTCAAATCAAACAGGTTCAACCTAAAAATATTTTCAATGAACCCCAAAATTCCTTCATTAATGTTTGATAATTTTGGCAAGGGTTTTGATCCAAACCAAAAATATTGAACATTTTTAGGGAAATATGATTTAATTTACTAATGTATTTGAGTTGGAGCAAATAAATCCTATAATGATTTTATTGCTCCAATAATTCTGAGACTTTTTGTGGAGCTCTGGGATAAACCAATTTGCATCCACAAATATTTCCAGAAGCTACAAAAATAATTTGGTCAGCAAACCAAATTCAAAACAGAAGCAGAAAATAGAAAACAGAAATAAAAGGAAAGAGGATAACTTACCTGGACGTACCTGGCAGCCCATCAGCCGGCCTTGCACTATGCAGCCCACCTGGCCCAACTCCTGCTGGCCCAGCCCACCAGGCCCCTCCACCGTCTTCAACCTCCTGCCGGTGGGCAGGAGGGCGTGTGCCCGCCGTGTGCGCACACGCGCGCACCATCTCTTGCTTGGTTGGCCCCTCCCCAACCCCCTTGGACGAAGCTACACACCTCCCCGCCTCTCTCTCACTCTCCCTCGCTCTCACCGTCTTCCCTAGATCTCTCTCTCTCGCGCCCGAGCGCTGCCGTCGCCGCCGCTTGCTGCCCGTGCAGCCACAACTACCGCCTCGCCTGCCCATCCCGTCGTTGAGCTCCGTATCCTCGCGCCTAAGCTCTCCTCCGATCCATGCCTTACCGGACGCGCTGCAACACCGACCGCTGTCATCCTCGTCCTCTGCACCCGACTACCGCCGTTGTCGACTCGCCATAGCCGGGACGTCCCCGAGCAGTCTGAGCATCTATACGAGTTCTCTGTGAGCCCCACATCGTTCTCCCCTTTCTCCCGTGACCGCTGAAAGCACAAGTGCTCAATGGGTGGTTTTGGTAATTAATGTCAACATATCTCTTGTTGGACTAACACTTTTACCTAGTATGTTTCAGATAAGTTCAACAATGGAGTGGCATGGACTAGAGGATGTGGAACCCCTTCAAGATGCTAAGGACAAAAGATTGGCTCAAGCTTCAAGATCGAGACTCTACATTTTCTATTTTAGTGATCCAAGATCACATTGAGTCTATAGGAAAAGCCAATACTATCAAGGAGGGATGAGGTGTTGCTTAATGAGCCTCTTGCTTCATGTGCTTAGTGATATGCTCCAAAATCCTCAACTACCTTTCCATATCCACATATGACCTAAACCAAAAGTCAAACTCAGCCCCACCGATTCTTTCTATCCGGCGCCACCGAGTTTCACATGTCATAGCCACTACCACAAACCCTAGCAAATCGGTTTCACTGATAGGGATCTCGGTCTCACCGAGATGGTATTGTAATCTCACTGTGTATGTTCATTGCCAAAATCGGTCTCACCGAGTTTGAGCAATCGGTACTACCGAGATTACAATGCAAAACCTTTGGTTAGCTCATTACCAAAATCGGTCCCACCGAGTTTGTGTAATCGGTCTCACCGAGTTTGCCTGACCAACTCTCTGGTTAGCTTATTACCAAAATCGGTCCCACCGAGTTTGGAAAATTGTGTGTAACGGTTAGATTTTGTGTGGAGGCTATATATACCCCTCCACCCACTCTTCATTCATGGAGAAAGCCATCAGAATAGATCTTCACTTCCAATACATATTTTCTGAGAGAGAACTACCTACCCTTGTGTTGAGTTCAAGATATTCCATTCCTACCATATGAATCTTGATCTCTAGCCTTCCCCAAGTTGCTTTCCACTCAAATCTTCTTTCCACCAAATCCAAATCCTGTGAGAGAGAGTTGAGTGTTGGGGAGACTATCATTTGAAGCATAAGAGCAAGGAGTTCATCATCAACACACCATTTGTTACTTCTTGGAGAGTGGTGTCTCCTAGATTGGCTAGGTGTTACTTGGGAGCCTCCAACAAGATTGTGGAGTTGAACCAAGGAGTTTGTAAGGGCAAGGAGATCGCCTACTTCGTGAAGACCTACCGCTAGTGAGGCAAGTCCTTCGTGGGAGACGACCGTGATGGAATAGACAAGGATGCTTCTTCGTGGACCCTTCATGGGTGGAGCCCTTCGTGGACTCGCGCAACCATTACCCTTCGTGGGTTGAAGTCTCCATCAACGTGGATGTACGATAGTACCACCTATCGGAACCACGCCAAAAACATCCGTGTCTCCAATTGCGTTTGAATACTTCAAACCCTTCCCTTTACATTCTTGCAAGTTGCATGCTTTACTTTCCGCTGCTCATATACTCATTGCATGCTTGCTTGATATGTATTGTGTTTGTTAAACTTGTGCCTAAACTCCACTTGAACTTAAGAATATTAAAAACTGCAACTTTTGGTACTTAGTGTTTAATCACCCCCCTCTAGACACCTCTTCTCGATCCCCACAATTGGTATCAGAGCTTTGGTCTCCATTGCCTTGGTTTAAACACCTTTGGAGGAAGATGGATGTGTCTACTTTGGGGAGTCTTAGACATAGAGTGCCCATTCTTGATGGAGGAAATTTTCATGAGTGGAAAAATGAAATGCTTGAGATTTTCAATGAATATCATTTGAACAAGTAAATTGCTAGTCCTTGTGCACCTCATATTGATCCTTTGCATCCTACCCTAGATGAAGATATTGACATGATTCGCAATCTTAGAACTGTTGAGCTCATCATTAGAGGATTGCCCAAAAATTTGATTGCTAGTTTGCCTACTCTTAATTGTGCCTATACTATATGGAAATTTCTTAAGGAACGATTTCCAGATTATTCCTTGAAAAATTTAGACGAAATTCTTCATAAGTCTATTGCTTTGAGTAAGATGAACTCTAGTGATCCTAGTTTTGGTGATTGTCTATTTGAGCTTACCAATCTCATGCATGCTAAAGGAAATGTTGGAATCATTAGTGATATCATATCCGAAGCTATAAGAATTCATAAAGGTAACCACTTTGAGGATCATTTACCTAATGAATTACCCTCTCTAGGAATTGATCAATCACAAGATGACGTTGAACGTGGATATTATGAAGAAGATGATGATAGTGACTATGATCTTGATGATGCAATGAGACATTTTGGTCTTATGGAAAATCTTCGCGGCTACATGGCTGGAGGAAAGGAATGGGTCCTTGATAGTGGATGTACTGATCATATGATCGGAGATGAAGAGATGTTCCGTGAGCTTGCTGAAAATGATGGCCCTCGAAAATATGTCACCTTTGGTGATAATTCAAAGGGTAAGGTGGTTGGCCTTGGTAAGGTGGCCATCTCACACGATAGCTCCATACAAAATGTCATGCTCGTTGAATCCCTTGGATACAATTTACTTTCAGTTTCTAGACTTGCGGATTTCGGTTTCAATGTATTATTCACTAAAGTAGATTGCCAAGTGTTTCGTAGAGACAATCATAAAATGGTCTTTACCAGTATATGTAGAGGAGATCTTTACATTGTTGATTTCACTAAAAAGGCTCAACTTAAAACTTGCTTAATTGCTAAATCTTCTAAAGGCTGGTTGTGGCATAGAAGACTAGGTCATGTTGGAATGCGAAATCTTGATAAGCTTATTAAAGGTGATCATATCCTTGGAATACAAGATGTCGTATTTGACAAGGATAGACTTTGTAGTGCTTGTCAAGCAGGGAAACAAGTTGGAGGAAGTCACCATGCGAAGAACATCATGACCACAAGAAGACCACTCGAGCTACTTCACATGGATCTCTTTGGTCCAAATGCATACAAGAGTCTCGGTGGTAACTCATTTGGTCTAGTCATTTTTCAAGATTTATGTGGGTGTTCTTTCTTGATGACAAATCGCAGGTCCAAAAGTTCTTCAAAAACTTTGCTAGGAAGGCCCGAAATCAGTTTGACGTGAAGATCAAGAAGGTTCGGAGTGACAACAGAACGGAGTTCAAGAACGCAAATGTGGACACCTTTCTTGACGAAGAAGGGATTTCACACGAGTTCTCGGCTATGTACACACCTCAACAAAATGGAGTTGTTGAGAGGAAGAACCGGACTCTTATCGATATGGCAAGAACGATGCTTGATGAGTACAAAACGCCAAAGCACTTTTGGGTGGAAGCGATTGAGATAGCTTGTCATGCAACAAATCGCTTGTATCTTCACAAGCTACTCGGCAAGACGGCATACGATCTCCTCACCGGTAACAAACCCCAAGTTGGATACTTTCGAGTATTCAGCTCAAAGTGCTACATTCTTGATAAGCATCGTCGTTCTAAATTTGCTCCTAAGTCTCATGAAGGTTTTTTACTTGGTTATGGCTCAAACTCTCACACTTACCGTGTCTACAACAATTTCTCCCGAAAGGTTGAAGAGACAGTGGATGTGAAGTTTGATGAATCTAATGGCTCGCAAGTAGAGCAATTGCCAATTGATGTAGGAGACAAAGACTCTTCGGAAGCAATTCAAGACTTGTCCACTGGAAAGGTTCGTCCAACAGAAATGAAGGAGAGTACCTCGTCTGTCCAAGTGGAAGCTTCTACCTCACGACAAGGTGGACCAAGAGTTGATACGGAAGCATCCACAAGTGGGACACGTTAAGATGAAGAAAACGAGGAAGTACACCAAGATGAACATCAACAACCTCCTTCTCCACCATGACAAGAGAACAACAATGTCAACAATGAAGAAGGCCAAGAAGAAGAAGAAGAACAAGATGAAGAGGATGTTCCACCCCGACCCAAGCAAAAGCTTTCACGAGTTCGAGCAAGAATTGCCAAAGATCATCCCTTTGAGCAAATCTACAATGATATCCAAACCGGGAGAATTACTCGCTCTAAAACTCGCTTAGCTAACTTTTGTGAACATTATTCATTCATTTCCAAAATTGAACCTATGAAGGTTGAAGAAGCATTGAAGGATCCGGATTGGATAAATGCTATGCATGAAGAGCTACACAACTTCAAGAGAAATCAAGTGTGGACATTGGTCGAGAAGCCCGACAACAACCACAACATCATTGGTACCAAATGGGTGTTTCGCAACAAGCAAGATGAAGATGGACAAGTGGTTCGCAACAAAGCACGTCTCGTCGCCCAGGGCTATACACAAGTTGAAGGTATGGACTATGGTGAGACATATGCTCCCGTTGCTAAACTTGAATCCATTCGCATCTTACTTGCCTATGCTAATCACCATGATATCACCTTATACCATATGGACATTAAAAGTGCTTTTCTAAATGGCAAAATTGAGGAGGAAGTTTATGTTAAGCAACCTCCCGAATTTGTCAATCCTAAGAAACCTAATCATGTTTACAAACTTCACAAAGCCCTTTATGGTCTTAAACAAGCTCCTAGAGCATGGTATAAATGCTCAACCAAGTTCCTTACTCAAAAAGGCTTTGAAATTGGTAAAATTGATTCTACTCTTTTTACAAAAAGGGTTGATGGAGAACTATTTGTGTGCCAAATTTATGTTGATGATATCATATTTGGTTCAACTAACCCTCAATTTAGTGAAAAGTTTGGAAAGCTAATGTCGGAGAAGTTTGAGATGTCTATGATGAGTGAACTCAAATTCTTTCTCGGTTTGCAAATCAAGCAAACTAAGGAAGGTACATTTGTCTCTCAAACGAAGTACACCAAAGACTTATTCAAGAAGTTCAATATGCAAGAATGCAAAGGTACGCCTACACCTATGCCTACTAGTGGACATCTTGATTTGACCAAAGAAGGTGAACCAGTTGATCAAAAGGTTTTTTGCTCTATGATTGGTTCATTGTTATATTTGTGTGCCTCCCGTCCCGACATTATGCTAAGTGTGTGCATGTGTGCACGATATCAAGCTACTCCTAAAGAATGTCATCTTAAGGCTGTGAAAAGGATAGTGAGATACTTAATCCATACACCAAATTTTGGCATTTGGTATCCTAAGAGGTCCTCTTTTGATCTTGTTGGATACCCCGATTCGGACTATGCCGGAGACAAGGTTGATAGGAAGTCCACTCCGGGTACTTGTCAATTCATTGGTAGATATCTTGTGTCTTGGTCTTCCAAGAAACAAAACTCAGTATCCTTATCCATCGCCGAAGCGGAATACATTGCCGCTGGTTCATGTTGTGCTCAATTACTTTGGATGATCCAAACCCTTAAAGATTATGGGATATATGTGAAACATGTTCCATTGCTATGTGACAATGAAAGTGCTATTAAGATTGCTCACAATCCCGTGCAACACTCTCGAACTAAGCACATTGAAGTTCGTCATCATTTAATTCGAGATCATGTTGCCAAAGGGGACATTAACCTTAAGCATGTTCGCACCGATAAGCAATTGGCGGATATATTCACTAAACCACTTGATGAGAAAGTGTTTTGTAGGTTAAGAGGTGAATTTAACATCATTGATGCTTCAAACTTGGAGTAGGAACTACATTTGATACATGCGAGGCATGAGCTTATGACTAATCCTTGATATTGCTCTTACGTTGCTATTCATATGTCTTGGATATATTTGTACCTTGCATGCTATCTAACCCGTCTAGGTACTTGGTTGAATCTAAATCTATGAGATCGCAACTCACTCACATCTTGAGCAATCTCTACATCACCAAGTCTCTACTCAATGGTGGTTGAAGACAAGGAAGCACGAAACCATTCAAACATATCCTTTGACAAATTCTATGTTGAGTTTCATGGTAGTCATTTTGGATACACAAGTGCTCTTCCTTGCAAGACTAACCCATGTAGGTATATGAACTCAAACTCCAACTGGTGCTCCCAACTCTTGATGAACTACATCAACCTTGAGCAACCCACACAAGTTCAACTACATGAGCAAGACCCACACCACTACCCAAGGTATGTTATTCCATCTTAGAGAAGCTTTACTCCAAGACATGAGTCAAAGCAACTCAACAAGATGTGAATACATCAAGATGCTTAAATGAAAAATGGTAACCCCATTTTGAGCTTAAACGATGAGTATGACGTATGATCAAGTGCTCTCACTTGACTCCTAAGTCAATATACTCTAACATAGGTGACTTTGTCACCGCCCAACTCTAGATGAAGTTCTCTTGTGTTTTATTTTCTGTGTTATTGCATTTGTTCCTTGCATATTTGTTTCCCCTTTTTCAAAAAAAACCTCATCTAGAACTTTTAGTTTCTTTTCTTTTCCATTTGTTCTGCATTTTCTGCATCTATTTCATTGCAAATCTTTCAGTAAATTCCTTGCATATCCTTGTGAGATCTTACTTGTCTAGTGAGCTGAGGTGACAAGTGGTTTCACTCTGATGAAATTGTCAGTGGGAAACGACGCCTATGGGATCACGGGAAGCCCTTTCTGTGGTTGCAGGGCGCGGGGGTCGTGAGAAGAGCGGATCGAGCAGGCAGTACACGATTCCTTTACCCAGGTTCGGGCCGCGAAGATGCGTAACACCCTACTCCTGCTTTGGTGGATTATATGTTGGTGTTCTTGAGCTAGCTATGGGGCGTGAGGAGCTCCAAAAAGCCGAATCCTCTTCCTGGTCGCCCGGGGCCTCCCTTTATAGGGAAAGGGGCTGCCACAGTGGCACACATGATGTGGAAAGGGTACAGCGATGCAAGGTTATCCCTTGTATTACATGACAAGGCACATTTAATGCGCCTTGCTTAGGTGTCCTTGCTTTATCGAGGGCAGGGGAGAGCCCCATCTTGTCCGTCGCCGCTCTCTCCCGCGTCGACACGCGCCCTGGCCAGCGGTGCCTGCGATGCCATGTAGGCGGGCAGGCAGCTGAGGTAGCGCGGTGGTAGGTCTCCACGAGGATCTGCATGCCGCCACGCAGGTGCCTGCCCAGCTGGTTGGGTCGGCAGCTGCATGCGAACGGTGGTGGAGGCGCGACTGGTGCGGGTCCGATGGTGGCCCCGCGGGTGTCCTCAGCAAGGGCCTTGCCGCGGCCCCGGCAAGGGTCTTGCCGGGGTCCTGACAAGGGTCTTGCCGCTGCGCCTGTTGCCATCCTCGGCAAGGCTCTTGCCGGGGGCCTTGTGGTTTTCCTTGGATGGGATCCCGCCAAGGACCATCATATTCTAAAGTGTGCATCTGATCTTGAATGTCTTCACCAAGATTTGCATACCACCACGGGGATGCCTCCCGAATCCTTCCCCCATGGGGGCAGTGGACTCAAGGGTGACCCGCTCCGTAGGTGTGGGGCGAGGCTGCCACGGCAAGGGTCTTGCCGGGTTTGTTAAAACCGCCTCCCGGCAAGGATCTTGCCGGGGGGGCCCGCTTCGTCCCCTTTGCTCTTTGTGGTCTTGGTCTTGGCGTCGTTCTGCTCCTCTTTGGCTTCGGCCTTACCTTGGTTCTACCTCCCTTGCCGGGCTCGGTGCGGCGGCGCCCGTGGCTCAGACTGCCCGTGCACAGTCATAGGGGTACAAAAAGTGTACCCCTCTTTATGTACACCGACAGGAGCCCCCGGGCCTGGGCCACACATAAGCGCTATGCGTTGTTGGGCCAGGCCCAAGAACGGTGCGCGGGCAGGCAGGGCGGTTTTTACCGCGGTAAGTTTCTTCGCGCGCTGCGCCACCCACGCTTCCCGCGCGTGGCGCGTCGTGGGGAGGTGTGCGTGACGTGGGCGTCATGCGTGAGGCTGATCTCTGCACGTTGTGTCACATCGTAGTAAAAGGGGGCGGCTCGCGCCTTCCCCATAAACGGAGGGAGGCGTGGAGGCGTGGCCCATTTACTGGACGGGGCTGAGGCGTGGTCTTCCAAGGCGCCCACTCCCTTTAATCACGGGGCGGGGAGGAGTCACCTCACCCGTCGCTTCGGTCCTGCACGTTCGCCACGCGGCGCTCATGCGCCTGGGGTGGCAGTTGGTGAAGGCAGGAAGCCGGGCCGTCGCGGCCTAGGGCGGCGGATCGGCCCCAGTCTCCTGCGCCATTCACGTCCTCATTGGCGGAACGGGGCAGCCAAGCCCCCACCCTGCTCCTTTATAAAGAGCGGGGGGGGGGGGTCGGTGCCCTGCATTCCTCCATCTCACTTCTTCAGCTTCTACTCCCCTCCCTCTCATTCGCCATGGAGAAAGGGAACCCTGGTCCTTCGACGGTGGCGACGAGGGTCGCCGCTCGACAGCGCGTCCCTCCTCCTCCTGCACCTGCGGTGGCAGAGCCAGCCGCGAGGGGAAGGGGGAGAGGGCGAGGCCGTGGGCGAGGCCGAGGCGCTCGGGGAAGAGGAGGACGGGGCGGCGCACCGGCTTCGCCTCCGCCAGCAGCTTCTCTCCCCATGAAGGGCCACGTTGGGGACGACCCTTTTGAGTTCTTCGTCAGGCCGCGCCAGCTGCCTCGCCGTCGTCTTTGTCTCCCGACTCCATTCGCGAGCGAGATGGAGCTGGACCCGCCTGAGACACTGAGGCTGCACATGAGGGGTTGTGGAATCAGCGGTACGCGAGTCCGCATCGACTTCCCAGCCCCCAATGTGATGTATCTCGGTCGAGGGTGGAAGACGTTCGCCCATATCCACCGCCTGACGGAGGGGCTCACCCTCCATTTTAAGCTGATGGGGGGCGGTCTCCTCTCCGTCAAGATCTTCGGGTGCTTCGAGACTCGGGCAAGGTGCTGCGTGGAGAGCTCCTCCAATAGCGAAGACTCCTCCTCGAACGAGAGTGACGAGGAGGACATCGACAGCGACAACGAGGGTAGCAGGCGGCAGGATGACGGGTCCGACTAGGTGTCGGGTGCCGCTTCGTGCGGCACCGGCGACCCCATCATCCGCGTCGCCGGCTCCTTGAACTTCTCGGGGTCGTCTCCTTGGGCGGCTGGCGTTGGGAGGCTGCGAAAGAGGAAGAGGGCGGGCGGCAAGGCCGTCAACTCGGAGTACGTAGGAACGACGCCTTCGACGCGTGTTGACGTCCTGCCGCCTCGTCTTCGAGCTCTGCCTCCGGCACCGCCATCACCATCCAGCCCTTGGACGACCACCGAGACGTTCTCTTGGTGTCTTCTGCCACCCGTAGCTCGTTTAGGCGCCCCTTTTGCCCTTTTCGCCTCCTTGACCTGCCTCCTGAAGAGAGGGACAAGAAAGGGATTACGGGCACCTTATCTCTTTTTAGTTTGTAAGCCTTCAGGCCTTAGCTGAATTTAAAGCTTGTAATCCCATCATTCATGTTTTTCATTCTCCATGAACTGTACCTGAGTGGAATGTTTTTAATGAAAAAGGGATGCTCGCCGGGTCACTTGTCTTGCGGGTAGAACCCACGTCAAGGGGTAAATCCTTGATATCTTTAAGATACACATTTTCCTGCCCGGCAGCAGGCCCTGCCATCTTCCCACGTCGCTCGACCTTTCTCACGCTTTCGGCGGAGGCAGGGATGAGGCGGGTTCAAGCTCCTCGTTTCGTCCCTTTGCTGTCGCGACTACAACCAAACTTCGCCCCAGGAACAAGCCCTAGGGCCTAGAGTTAGGGGAGCACGGTAGCTTTAGGAATAAACGAGGTTTCACATACCTCAGTCCATAAGAGAGTGCATGATGAGGGATGAGGAACTTATCTGAGACTGCAGCCCCCGGCAACTCTGGTTCGCCGTGGGTGAATCTTTGTACTTGCAGCCCCCGGCAACATTGGCTTGCCGGGGTCTAGATGCTGGTCCGTCCCTCTTCTCCCTTTTTTTATCCTCAAGTGATCCGGCAAGGATATCCGAGCCCTGCGAACCAAAGGAGACAAAAGAATGGCAAAGAGACGCACACTCGACCTCTAAGCTAGGGGTTAGCTGCCGCTAAGCACTATCAACCCTAACCAAGGACGAGACTCGATCTAGCATGCATGCTATAACTTAGGGCGCCAGCGCTTCATTTATGCTCAGGGTCTGCGCCTGGCTTTGTACAAAGGGTTACATGCATCATCGGCAATGCTTGTACAAAAGGGTGGCTTGCCGGGAGGCCTGACAAGCCACGCCTTATGGGTAAAACCTGCGAAGATGCTCGATGTTCCAGGAGTTGCTCACCGGAACGGCATCTTCGGTCTCCAGGCGGACTGCGCCGGGCCTGGTGACTCGTATTACCCGATAAGGGCCTTCCCACTTTGGCGTCAACTTGTTGGAATTCTTGGCCGATTGAACGCGCCGAAGAACAAGGTCGCCTTCCTCAAGGCTCCGGGCATGAACCTTGCAGCTATGGTAGCGGATCAAGGCTTGTTGGTAGCGTGCTGCTCTCACAGCCGCCCGGAGACGATCTTCCTCAACGAGCAGTGCGTCGTCTTGCCGCAGTTGCTCTTGCTCAACCTCATGATAAGCGAGCACTCGAGGTGACCCGTATATGAGTTCAGTAGGGATAACTACTTCTGCCCCGTATACCAGGGCAAAGGGTGTCTGGCCGGTGGCTCGATTTGGTGTCGTCCTGATTGACCAAACAACCGCCGGCAATTCATCAATCCAGCGCCTTCCGCTCTTGTGCAGTCTGTCAAAGGTCTTGGTCCTTAAGCCTCGCAACACTTCTGCATTTGCCCTCTCAGCTTGCCCGTTGCTCCGCGGGTGAGCGATGGAAGCGAAACAAACTTAGCTGCCGAGGTCCTGAGTATATGGCATGAAGGTGCGGCTTGTGAACTGCGTACCGTTGTCGGTGATGATCCGGTTGGGTACACCGTAACGGCACACTAGCCCCTTGAAGAACTTGACGGCTGACTGAGCTGTGACCTTCCTCACCGCCTCCACTTCTAGCCACTTTGTGAACTTGTCGATGGATACGTACAAGTACTCAAAGCCCCCGACGGCGCGGGGGAAGGGCCCCAGTATGTCGAGCCCCTAGACCGAGAAGGGCTAGGAGAGAGGAATGGTTTGAAGGGCTTGAGCTGGTTGATGAAGCTTTCTTGAATGGAACTGACACGCCTCACACCTGGTGACGAGTGTCGTTGCATCCTGGAGGGCGGTGGGCCAGAAGAAACCTTGCCGGAACGCCTTGCCGGCAAGGGCTCTTGACCCAATGTGGGATCCACATATGCCTCCATGTATCTCTGCCAACAGCTGCAGTCCTTCCTCTTGAGGGATGCACTTCAATTTCACACCGTTCGTTCTCTTCGTGTACAGGACGTCATCAACGAACTGGTACATGGCAGAGCGACGGGCTACTTTTTCCGCTTCTTCCTGCTCCTCAGGAAGCTCCCCTGTCTGGAGGAATCGGACGGTATGCTGTGCCCACGCTGGAGCCTGAGGCTCGACGGCGAGGACTAAAGGCATTTCCTCTGCTATAGGGGCGGCCGTCTCGACGGCAAGAGATTGGCGTCCTGCCGGAGCTAGCCGTCCCGTGGAGGGTTCAGTGTCCTCCGCAACATCCTTGCCGGCGGCTCCGGGGAGCTCGGCGGGAAAGTACTTGCCAGGTCCTGATTTCCTTCTCTTGTTCTGCTCTATTGATGGATCAACGGATGGCTGAGTTAGCTGAAGCACAAAGGTACCTGGTTCCACAGGTAGTTTGAGGGCAGCGCGTTTCGACAGGTAATCGGCGATATCGTTCTCCGTTCGGGGAATGTATTCAACCTGGATACCGTCGAAACGCTCTTCCCGCTTTCTCACTTCATCAACGTAGGCCTTCATCAACGGGCTCTGGTAGTCCTTATTGACTTGCTTGACGACGAGCTGCGAGTCGCCCCTGACGATGAGCTTTTTGATTTCGAGGTCCTCCGCGATCCTAAGACCGGCAAGCAGCCCTTCGTATTCTGCCGTGTTGTTTGCCCCTGGGGAAGTGCATCTGGATCACGTACTTGAGGTGCTCTCCGGTGGGGGCGACGAGCAGTACGCCACCCCCGGCACCCTGCAGGGAGAAAGCCCCATCAAAGTAAATAATCCAATCGCAACTTGCCTCCTTGTCGGGGAGAGCAGTCTCTTGGGCTTCTTCGTCAGGTGTGGCGGTCCATTCCGCAATGAACTCCGCCAGGACTCGGCTCTGGATCGTCGAAGTACTTTCAAACTTGAGGCCAAAGCTGGACAGCTCCAGTGCCCATTCCACAATCCTCCCCGTCGCATCTGGGTTGTGCAATATCCGCTGTAGAGGGAGGCAAGTGACGACAGTGATCTCGTGTGCCTGGAAGTAGTGACGCAGCTTCCTCGAGGCCATGAGGAGGCCGAAGAGCAGTTTCTGCACACCAGAGTACCTTGACCTAGCCCCCTGCAGGAGGGAGCTAACGAAGTAGACCGGGCGCTGCATCACTTTCTTCTTTGGTGGCACCTCGATCAACTGTTTTGCCTCCGCACTGGTGGCGTCGGGCTCTGTTGCTGCCATCTCCTCGTCGTCGACCTCCCTCTGCGCCACTAGCGCGGCGCTGACCACCTGGTTCGTTGCCGCTAAGTATAGCAGCAACGGCTCCTCGGGCCTGGGCGCAACTAGTGTTGGTGCGGAGGAGAGGTACTTATTCAAATCTTGCAATGCCGCTTCGGCTTCTGGTGTCCACTCCATCGGGCCCGCCTTTTTCAGGATCTTGAAAAAGGGAAGGGCGCGCTCGGCGGACTTGGATACGAACCTGCCCAGGGCAGCGACGCAACCAGCAAGCCGGCGCACATCTTTGATTCGCTTGGGTGCTTCAATCTGCTCTATAGCTTTGAACTTGTCTGGGTTGGCCTCTATCCCCCGCTGCGACACAAAGAACCTGAGAAGCTTGCCGGACGGGACGCCAAAGACGCACTTCTCAGGGTTTAGCTTGAGTTTGATCTTGCGCAGATTTGCAAACGTCTCCCGCAAATCTGATATGAGGGTGGCCCTGTCCTTGGTTTTGGCCACTATGTCGTCCATATAGGCCTCCATATTTGTATGGAGCTGAGGCTCAAAACCAATCTGGACCGCCCTCGCAAACGTTGATCCAGCACTCTTCAACCCGAAAGGCATCCGTATAAAACAATACGTACCACATGGGGTGATGAATGCTATTTTCTCTTCGTCTTCTTTCGTCATGAAGATCTGGTGGTAGCCGGAGTAGGCATCGAGGAATGACAACAGATCACACCCAGCCATGGAGTCAACAATCTGGTCGATGCGCGGCAACCGGAAGGGGTCTTTAGGACAAGCCTTATTGATATCTGTGTAATCAATACACAGCCTCCACTTCCCATTTGCCTTGCGCACCACGACCGGATTGGCCAACCACGTCGGATGGAGCACTCCTCTTACCAAACCCGCTGCCTCCAGTTTCCGGATTTCTTCGGTGATAAACTCTCGTCGTTCCAAAGCTTGCTTTCTGACCTTCTGCTTGACGGGCCGCGCATGAGGATAGACAGCAAGGTGGTGCTCAATCACCTCCCTGGGAACGCCGGGGATGTCGGAAGCTTGCCATGCAAACTCATCGACATTCGCCCGCAGGAAGGTGACGAGCGCGTCTTCCTATTTGTCGTCAAGGGTGGAGCTTATGGTGAAAGCTCCTCCCGTGCCGTCCTTGTTGACGGAAACCTTCTTGTTCCCGGCGGCGTGGCCCTGGACTTCTTTCTTCCGCCGGCGGAGCTCTCTGGCACGTCCTCGACGGCAGCGCTACACCCCGAAGAGGTGCGCTTGCCGGAGTGGGTGTCCGAGGTCTCACCGGATTTCTTCTTCTTCCCCCCCCCCGGGGTCCTGGCAGCAGGAGCGAGTGCCCCAGCGGCGGCAGCTGCTGCGACTGCTTGCTGGTACACTTGATCAGCGCAAATCAGCGCATCGTTCTTGTCGGAGGGGATTGTGATGATCGTCACGGGCCCTGGCATCTTCAGGGTATTGTAGGCGTAGTGCGCCGCCGCCATGAACTTGGACAGCGCTGGGCAGCCAAGGATCCCGTTGTAGGGCAAGGGGATCTTGGCAACATCAAACACAATCCTCTCCGTCCTGAAGTTCAGGTCGCTCCCAAAAGTTACAGGCAACGTGACCTTTTCCTTGGGTTGGCTTCTCCCCGGGCTGACCCCTTGAAACGTGCCTGTTTCTTCGAGGTCTCCATCAGGGATCTGCAGCTTCTCGATCACGGCAGGCGAGATCAAGTTCAGACCGGCCCCGCCATCTACTAACATTTTTGTCACCTTGAGGTTGCGTATTGTTGGTGAAACCAACAACGGCAAGCACCCGACCGCAGTAGTGCAATCAGGGTGGTCCTCAGAGTAAAAAATGATAGGTGTGCTGGACCACTTCAGCGGCCTCCGGGCATCGAGCGACGGCTCTGCTGCTGTAATCTCTCGCGCCCACTGTTTAAGCCGGCGCCGAGAGGCATGCAGCGAAGCGCCGCCATCAACGCACATGGCCTCTGTAGCTTTCTGAAACTCTTGGTTGCCGGACTCGTCGTCCTCTTCGTGATCGTCATCCTCTGGCTTCCTGTCACGGCCCCGAGCAGGCCTCTCTTGTTGCTTATCCTTGCCGCGATGGCCCGCCTGGCCATTGCGTTTCTTGCAGGATCCCTCAGCACCGTCTTGGCCCTTCTCCATGTCCCGCCTCTTGTATTCAGCTCTCTGCTTCTCAGCGAGGAGCTCAACCTGCCGACAGTCTTGGAGAGCATGGCCTTTGGTGCGATGGATCTTGCAGTATCGCTTGTCGGAGTTGCCTGGCTTCTCGGCAACCGCTAAGGCCTGGCAGGCGACACATCCGGCAATTTCCTTGACGGGGTCACCTGCGTTGGTCTTCTTGGTGGAGCCGGTGTCGTTAGACCCCTCGACGGCAAGCACAGCTTTCCCTTTGCGCTTCCTGTTGCGGTGCCGGACTTTCTTTGCCGGGGCGGCGGTATCCTCTTCAGAGGAGTCGGTTTCCACGCCGGCATCTTCGCCGGTGTACTTCCTCCCCTCTTCCGCCCGGGCACATTTGTCCGCGAGAACATAGAGCTTCGCGACATCTTTCACCTTGTTCATCGCCAGCTCTTCGCGCATCTTGCGGTTCCGAACGTTCTGATGGAACGCGCTGATGATGGCGGCGGGGTGAACATCTGGGATGTTGTACTGTACCCGGCTGAACCTCTGGATGTACTTGCGGAGACTCTCGCCTCCCTTCTGGGGAATGACGTGGAGATCACTCGCTTGGCCATGAGCTTGGTGACTGCCAGTGAAGGCGCCCACGAACTCATGGCACAAATCCGGCCAGGAGGAAATGGAGTCTGCCGGCAAGTGCATCAACCATGACATGGCGTTGGGTTTAAGAACCAACGGGAAGTAATTTGCAAGCACCTTATCGTCAGGAGCTCCGGCAGCCTGCATCGCGATGGTGTAGATGCTGAGGAACTTGGATGGGTGGGTCTTGCCGCCGTACTTCTCGCCCACGTCAGGTTTGAAAGTGAAGTGAGTGGGCCACTGGAACTGCCGCAGCTCACGGGTAAAAGCCGGGCAGCCTACCTCGTAAGGCAGGCCCCCAGGGCTCTCCGGTGTCGGGTGGTCCACAGCAGGCCCCGCTCGCCTATCTGACTGGTGGCGCGCTCCGCGCCGGCACTCGATGGTGGTCTGAGCGTCTTCATGTTCCCGATCCCGAAGGACCTGGCGTTGGTCCTGGTGGGTCCGTGGGTCGGACGACGCTATGGAGATTTCGTCGCCCGCAACGTCGCGACGGGCTGGTGTCCGTGGAACCGGGCGAGGAGGAGGCGAGAGCACCGTGGTCGCGGCGCCGCCAGCCTTCCTGCCACTGGTACGCGGGACTCCGTCGGAACATCGACCCGGGGGCGCCGTCGGGGTCGGATCATCTTTTTTGGCCACCGCAACAAGGCTTCGGATGGTGGCTCTCCATTCGTCGAGTTTCCCCGTAGTGGGAGGAAAGTCGAGGAGCAACTGCGTGCGCGCCAGGGCTTCTGCTGGCGTCGGTGGCAGCGAAACCTGCACGTACCGCGACGCGCTTCGACTTCTAACCATGTCAGAAGGATCTCTATCACGACCGCGCGGTCGCACGCCGACTTCACCAGCGCCTTGGCAAGCGGGCAGGTCTTCTACATCCCGGGAGTGGCGCTCGGGACTTTTCCCGCGGCGACGCCCGGGGCCTTCGGGGTGATCACGCCTCTCATCGCGCGCCGCTTGAGAGGAACGCGGCGTCGGCGCCAGAGTGGGAGTCCTGGAGGCCCTCGCGCCGCCAGCGGGCGGGGCAGAAGCGACCTCGGAAGGTCCCGCGCCACCTGCGGAGGACCCGGCTCCGTCTTTTGATTTGGCGGCGTGCGGCCCGTTACCGGGCGCACAAACATCGCCGCCTCCCAAACTCCGGCTGCTGGGACGGTGCTGGTGTTCGCGAACAGCGCCCCGGGTCCTTTCGGCGACCGGTCCGCTGCTCGCCCGCGTCGGGACGGGATGCCCAGCGTCCGACGGGCCAACCGCCACCGTCATCTTCTTCTTGGGCGCCATGACGATGAAGAAGCATCGAACTAACTGCTAAAGCCGATTCTCACAACTGCGCAGCCCCTGCCTGGCGCGCCAAAGATGTCGGTGGGAAACGACACCTATGGGATCACGGGAATCCCTTTCTGTGGTTGCAGGGCGCGGGGGTCGTGAGAAGAGCGGACCGAGCAGCCAGTACACGATTCCTTTACCCAGGTTCGGGCCGCGAAGATGCGTAACACCCTACTCCTGCTTTGGTGGATTATATGTTGGTGTTCTTGAGCTAGCTATGGGGCGTGAGGAGCTCCAAAAAGCCGAATCCTCTTCCTAGTCGCCCGGGGCCTCCTTTTATAGGGAAAGGGGCTGCCACAGTGGCACACAGGAGGTGGAAAGGGTACAGTGATGTGAGGTTATCCCTTGTATTACATGACAAGGCGCATTTAATGTGCCTTGCTTAGGTGTCCTTGCTTTATCGGGGGCGGGGGAGAGCCCCGTCTCGTCCGTCGCCGCTCTCTCCCGCGTCGACACGCGCCCTGGCCAGCGGTGCCTGCGATGCCATGTAGGCGGGCAGGCAGCTGAGGTGGCGCGATCGTAGGTCTCCACGAGGATCTGCATGCCGCCACGCAGGTGCCTGCCCAGCTGGTTGGGTCGGGAGCTGCATGCGAACGGTGGTGGAGGCGCGACTGGTGCGGGTCCGATGGTGGCCCCGCGGGTGTCCTCGGCAAGGGCCTTGCCGCGGCCCCGGCAAGGGCCTTGCCGCGGCCCCGGCAAGGGTCTTGCCGCGGCGCCTATTGCCATCCCCGGCAAGGCTCTTGCCGGGTGAATTGTGGTTTTCCTTGGCTGGCATCCCGCCAAGGACCATCATCTTTTAGAGTGTGCATCTGATCTTGAATGTCTTCACAAAGATCTGCATACCACCACGGGGATGCCTCGCGAATCCTTGCCCCATGGGGGTAGTGGACTCAAGGGTGACCCGCTCCGTAGGTGTGGGGCGAGGCTGCTACGGCAAGGGTCTTGCCGGGTTTGTTAAAACTGCCTCCCGGCAAGGATCTTGCCGGGGGGGCCGCTTCGTCCCCTTTGCTCTTTGTGGTCTTGGTCTTGGCGTCGTTCTGCTCCTCTTTGGCTTTGGCCTTACCTTGGTTCTACCTCCCTTGCTGGGCTCGGTGCGGCAGCGGCCGTGGCTCAGACTGCCCGTGCACAGTCATAGGGGTACAAAAAGTGTACCCTCTTTTTGTATACCGACAGAACTCGGTCACACCGGTTTGTTCTCTTTGGTCTAACCTAAATCTTTCGGTGCAACCGAAACACACAACTTGGAGTCACCGATTTCATCAGAGGAAAACCAACTTGCCACTTATTTCTGATTTCTATTTGCTCCAGCTCCACTCAATGATTCTTGTCCTCTGCCAGCATCATGTTACACATGCTGCTTTGCTCTGTGACTCTAGGACCAACCCACTTGTATCACATGTCCAGAAGTCCCTTCTTGAAAATTGATGTCAATGGGGGAGAGAGAGATCACATCAAAGCTTAATCTTCCTATAGGGGGAGAAAGAGAGAATAATCAGGGGGAGAGAAAGTAATATCATCAATGACCCCAGATGCTTGGTGTTCAAGAGGAGAGATGTCACAGGTCTTTAAGAGGGGAAAGACATGTTTGTTTGCTTGCTTTAGCTCAAGATCTGTTGATTATTTTCTATTGCTCTGATTTTCTGTTCCCTATTTTCTCCCAATATCTCATGTTAGATTCAGGGGGAGCAAGACATCTAAGGGAAGGAAATCTCTGATTCTATTGCATATCTTTACCTTTGGGGACATGTCTATATCCAATGTAGTACTTAGTACTCACTCTACATGTTATCCAAGTCTTGGTTCTCTTGTGGTTTCTTTTGTTTGCTCTGGTTAGTAGGTGTATCTGTGTTATTTAACCTTGTTTGTGCAGGTTCATCCCATCCTAAGCCAACTCAAGACCACAAGGTAAGTATATGCATCACAGTCATGTGAATGAGAAGTTCTTGCTGATGTACATACTGTTTGCAAGAAGGACTCATAAGCATGAAGGTACTTTTCTCATAGTCACATCATTTGCTCTGATGCATATAGCCAAGATACATGTAACACATCGCTTACTCTGTCATGTTTATGCATTCACATGCTCCTATATTCCATATTCACATGATTGCATACATGTAGGGGGAGCCTATGCATGTTACATGTCTTTCCAAAGCTTCACTTGCTATTCTCTATATCTTTATCTAAAGCTTTGATGTATGTTTTCATCAATTACCAAAAAGGGGGAGATTGAAAGCACAAGTGCTCCCTGGGTGGTTTTGGTAATTAATGTCAACATACTCTTGTTGGAATAACACTTTTACCTAGTATGTTTCAGAAAAGTTCAACAATGGAGTGGCATGGACTAGAGGATGTGGAACCCCTTCAAGATGCTAAGGACAAAAGATTGGCTCAAGCTTCAAGATCAAGACTCTACATTTTCTATTTTAGTGATCCAAGATCACATTGAGTCTATAGGAAAAGCCAATACTATCAAGGAGGGATGAGGTGTTGCTTAATGAGCCTCTTGCTTCATGTGCTTAGTGATATGTTCCAAAATCCTCAACTACCTTTCCATATCCACATATGACCTAAACCAAAAGTCAAACTCAGCCCCACCGATTCTTTCTATCCGGCGCCACCGAGTTTCACATGTCATAGCCACTTCCACAAACCCTAGCAAATCGGTTTCACCGATAGGGATCTCGGTCTCACCGAGATGGGATTGTAATCTCACTGTGTATGTTCATTGCCAAAATCGGTCTCACCGAGTTTGAGCAATCGGTACTACCGAGATTACACTGCAAAACCTCTGGTTAGCTCATTACCAAAATCGGTCCCACCGAGTTTGTGTAATCGGTCTCACCGAGTTTGCCTGACCAACTCTCTGGTTAGCTTATTACCAAAATCGGTCCCACCGAGTTTGGCAAATTGTGTGCAACGGTTAGATTTTGTGTGGATGCTATATATACCCCTCCACCCACTCTTCATTCGTGGAGAAAGCCATCAGAACAGATCTTCACTTCCAATACACATTTTCTGAGAGAGAACTACCTACCCTTGTGTTGAGTTCAAGATATTCCATTCCTACCATATGAATCTTGATCTCTAGCCTTCCCCAAGTTGCTTTCCACTCAAATCTTCTTTCCACCAAATCCAAATCCCGTGAGAGAGAGTTGAGTGTTGGGCAGACTATCATTTGAAGCACAAGAGCAAGGAGTTCATCATCAACACACCATTTGTTACTTCTTGGAGAGTGGTGTCTCCTAGATTGGCTAGGTGTTACTTGGGAGCCTCCGACAAGATTGTGGAGTTGAACCAAGGAGTTTGTAAGGGCAAGGAGATCGCCTACTTCATGAAGATCTACCGCTAGTGAGGCAAGTCCTTCGTGGGCGACGGCCGTGATGGAATAGACAAGGTTGCTTCTTCGTGGACCCTTCATGGGTGGAGCCCTCTGTGGACTTGCGCAACCGTTATCCTCCGTGGGTTGAAGTCTCCATCAACGTGGATGTACGATAGCACCACCTATCGGAATCACGCCAAAAACATCTGTGTCTCCAATTGCGTTTGAATACTTCAAACCCTTCCCTTTACATTCTTGCAAGTTGCATGCTTTACTTTCCGCTGCTCTTATACTCATTGCATGCTTGCTTGATATGTATTGTGTTTGTTAAACTTGTGCCTAAACTCCACTTGAACTTAAGAATATTAAAAACTGCAACTTTTGGTACTTAGTGTCTAATCACCCCCCTCTAGACACCTCTTCTCGATCCCCACAACCGTACACGTGCTCAGGACGCTTCCAGGAAGCCAACGCACACCCCAACTTGACCCACGGTGCCCCACAGCGCCGTTGCCGTCAATGCCGAGCTTCGACCCCGCCAAGCCGAGCTCGCTGGCGCTGCTCCAGGCCACCCCTCGACCCCCTGGATGGGTCCAGTGGATGCGGGTGACCGCGGGTTGGTTTATGGCACCCCCGGTTTGCCTGTTCGCTGCTTGGATGGTCGCCGGAGCCGGCGTCCCAAGCGTCGCCGCCGTGCCCATGTGTCGCCGGCGATAAGCTGATGATGTGGCACGGTCATTAGGCGTTAATCACCTTTTAGGTAACCCCTAGAGTCAATGACAGTGGGCCACAGTGCCAACTAATCTTGTAATTAGGCTAAACACACCCTTGTTAACCATGAGCCACTGACGTGAGGACCCCACACGTCAGGTTTGATTCCAGTCAGCACTGTTGACTTGCTGACGCAACCATGACGCAGTGCTCACGTAGTAATAGATTTTCTGGGTTTAATTTAATTCAGGGAATTCCACAAAATAGTATAAACTTCTAAGAATCATAGAAAATCAACCGTATCTCCAAATGAAATAAGTTATATATGGAAAATTATCAGAAAAATCCAATCTATCCATTTATGCTATTTTCATGCATGATGAATCAACTTAAACTTGATGTATAGATCAAAACATGATAATGCACATTATAAATTCATAACTTGAGTTTGAATTTGAACCTTGGTTCAAATTAGCTCAAACCCTGTAGCGACCCGACCTCAGACGGTCAAGCCTCTGTGTATCTGTGCCATCCCTGGATCAGTATGCTGGCACACACAGTACATCAATGTATATATCAAAGTGCAATCACATGTATAAATAACGTAAAACTGATATATATACCTCGTAATACTCAGCGGAAACAATCAAACGAGTGTGGAGTCCCATCAACGCCATCGGCAGGTTGAGTGTAGACCGTAACCCTGTATCGTAACTCTTACTCGTCGAAGAAAATATCTGCAACATGATACGTTGCAGCCGTGTAGGTCAGTACATTGAATGTACCGGCAAGATCACAATAAGAGAAAGCTGATGATAAAACTATTCTATATGCAATATGGCTTTGTGGCTCTGGGTCTGAGTTTTTATTTTGCATAAAAGCTGGTTTTACTTTTCCTACAACAAAGGAATATCAGGAGCCTGTACTACGGAGTTTTCTAACATGACATGGTTCCGCCAACCGATGTCCCATAGCCCAAAATCATCATAAGTTGCCCACAATTAAGTTATCAATCCGGTGTTGAGAGTTCCGAGATAGATCCAAGTCCAGAGACTCAAATTGTCCGTAACCGGGGACACGGCTAATCGATTAGGTTTTAACCCTCTGCAGAGGTTTGTACACTTTACCCGCAAGATTCGATCCCTCTCTTTACGTTCTCGCACTTCAGGATGTTTGAGAACAAGACGACCGAAACATGGTCTTCCGAAGAGTTCCCCTGACCACTGTCCGGTGCTCATCCAATCCTACCGTAGTTCTACATCTGCTAGCACCGTCCCAGCCAGAGTCACAACTAAGGTCAACCAAGCCAGAGCCCATAGTGACTTGCGGTTGCACAGGTAAGCTTCCGGGCATGAAGTATTCTTCCGTCTCTTTGAGCCTGGGTGAAGCTTTCCGCAAGATGTCATGGCGCTTCTCCATGCATCCCGGCCATCCACTGGTTTCTCCAGGGTGCCCGTCAACCATCCTTCACCCAGTAGTGTGTATTTGAATTCTTGTAGTCTCGAAATCTTGAAGTCTTGAGGTCATGACGACGTGTCCTTGCTGATGCCATCATGAAGTTATCGTCATTGACGTAGAGTCCTCCATTCTCACACCACTCTCGTGCACTCATACCAAACCCCGTCTACTATAGCGTAGCATTAAAATAAATGACGTCCCGGGCTTGGTAACAGGGGGATGGGTTCCTACCTCATGCATACTACTCAACTACAAGAATTCAGTATCACTACTGGAGAGTTGTTGCAAAGATGCCACTAAATGCAATAAAAACATAGGTATGAAAGCATGGTCAAAGTGAACTTGCCTGGTATTACTTGATGAAGATAACAACACTCTCAGAATAATGACTTGGTAGAACTAATCGTCACTCCGTTGAAAATCTATATAGTCAAACATAGCATTCATATAAGCAAGCAATTCTAACACTCATAATAAAATCAACAAATAAAAATGCAAATCATCAAGGGACACAAAATAAAAAGGAAAACTACACCACAAAACTACTAAAGAAAACTCGAAGACATAACACAAAATAGTTTTGTCCTAAGTAAAAACATAACAAAAATTAAAACACTAAACTAATAAATTAACAGAAAATAAAATATAAAATAACTAATTTAACAGAAAGTATTTTTCACAAAATTTTATTTGCAAAAAGAAACAAATACAAAGCTTTTATGAAACACTAACTATGACCAAAACAAGTTTTCATACAAAACTAAATAAAATAATTTTTTTTTAAATAATAATAATAAAAAAAATATTTGGTTGAGTAACAGAAACAAAACTAAATTTTTCAAAAGTGACAAAAATAAATAATTTAAAACTAATAAAAACAATAAAGAAAAGACTAAAACAAAACTATAAGTAAAACAGTACTGTTTTGCTAAAAACCTAATTTAAATTAACCTAGAAATAAAACACTAAATACTACTGGATAAACAAAGGTCCTAGAGACCAGGGGCAAAAAGAATCGGTCAAAAATAATATTCCTAACTCAAAATATAGCAGAAAAACTAATCTGACTAAAACTAATATAAACAATTTCTAATAATTTAAACATGGCCAAACATATTTTCTACAGAAACTACAACAAATTTGCAAACTAACAAAAAAAAGAATCAACTAAAAATATTAAGTAACCTAAAAGATATGGATTTTACAAAACTGGAACTATTCTGTTAAAAACAGAAACGAAAATTAACAAAAAAAAAAATACTAACGCGCTAACGGGCCGTGGGCTAACAAAAAAAAAAACGCTCTGGTCGCTATATAACTAAAACGTCTACGGGCTATAAGAAATAAACCAGTCGGGCCGGTCTAACTAAACCGCACTGAAATAAACCGATCTAACTGGAAATAAATCGGTCTACAAAAAAAAAAAAACTCTTCGCGTGATCTAATCTAGGCCCTAGATTTCAGATCGAACGGCGGCGGGCGGCTCCGGCGACTCACCGCGGTGGCGGCGACGGCGACGGACGACGGCGGCTCGGGCGACGATGGTGCGGTGGCTCTGGTGGTCGGGGAAGACGGCCGAGACGTCCGGCGGGTGCGGCGGAGCGAGGGGGAGTCGGGGGTGGAGTTGGTGGAGCTCGGGGGGGTCGGTGGAGCTCGGGGCAGGAGCAATGGCGCGGCGGCGGCGTCGGGCTCCGGCGAGGAATAGCGGCGAGGTGGAGGGGTTAGGCGAGGGGGAAAAGGTGGGGAACGGGTCGAGGGGGCGGGTATTTATAGGGGGTGCCCGACTTGGAGGAGGGGGCGAATCGGGGAGAGATCCCGCGATCTCCGGGATTCCGGCGGCGGCGGCGACGCGAGTTGGCGTGGAGAGGAAGAAGAAGGGGTGGGGCCGGCGCGTCAGCGAGAGGGGGAGAGAGGGGAGAGAGCGGGCGACCGAGGGGGAGGGGGTTCGGGTGCGGGCGCTAGGGCAGGCCGACTCGGGCGCTGGCTGGGCCGCGGCTCGGCGCTGGCTGGGCCGGTTGGCCTGGCTGGCGCCTGGGTTTCTTTTCCTTTTTTGTAAAAGTTTCCCCGAAAAAAAAAATCATTTTAGAAAATAAAAAGAAATTTAAATATAGGAGTATTATATATCAAAATGACCGGAAAAATAAATCCTTCAACATGAACATTTTTACAAGATGAAATAAAATTCGCACAAATTCTAATAAAACAAATAGTGCTACTGCTGTAAATAAAATTCAAATAAAATTTCTTTGAAATGCCAAAATGATTTCAAATTTATTTTTCTCCATTTTTATAATGTAGGGAATCATTTTACCCTATTTTCCATATATTTTATTTTTGGAGAAAAATAATTTGAAAATAAAACCCAAAACTTCCAAATGGTTTTGAATTTGAAATTCAAACCTTTTCTTCATACTTCCAACTCATATTTCCTATATTTGAAGAAGTCATTTTATCTTCTCTCCTGAAAATCATTGAGTTGCATAAAGTTTATGAATTTGAAATACTTTCAAATGGAATTCAAATATTCTTTTTTTCAAAAACCCTTTTCATTTCAAATGGAAGAAGTCATGTCATCTTCACTCTAGGTTTTTTTTGATGAAATGGATTTGAATTCATGGAGATCATAAATGCAAGGTGAAAGTTTGGGAAAGTCATTTCATTCCCTCTCATTCAATTTTCAAAAAGTTTCAAATTCACTCAATTTCACACAAGCAATCCACACCACAATCAAACAAACAAGCATAATTATTTATTTAATATAACATTCCAAAATTTAGAATTTTGGGATGTTACAAACCTACCATACTTAAAATGAATCTCGTCCTCGAGATTCGAAGAGGCTAGCAAGAAAAGGTTAGGGTTTGGGGGTCTTCTAGCAAATCCATTGATCAGAATGGTCTACTGTGCTACCACACTTAAAAGTAGGGTTATGTTTCCACCAGAACTCATGTAATCCATCCTTAGAGTTGACGGTGTCGGTCTTCCCATATACTCGGGGTAACTCCTACTCTGCGGCTCTTCCGGTAGGGCATAACCTTTTCTTCAAACACGTGTCCTTTCATCCTGGTGAGGTTCTTCCAAGACCGGGCCTTAATATCTGACAGGTCTGGCGCCAATACTAAACAACTATCGAAAATCTCATGGTGGTCGACAATTCATGGTTTCTCCTGCAGGAAAATGGTCGGGGTTGAATCTCACCGTATAACCTACGATTGGCAACGGTTGCCTGTAAAGGGTTCCATCGTCCTACCATTCTATGGTTTTATGGCTTATCGCGTCGACACTCTTCTAATATTTTCAAGTCTCTCTGATTTTCCATCAACATATGATAGTTCATGATAGAAGTCTCCGGTATGGGGGCCAATCCATCCCGTACTTGAACCATTTCTACATATGCAGACATCGAATCACGTATTCTAACACTTGGGTATACTCACAAGCATTGCAGAATTTCTCTTGTCAACGAACTGAGTTCGAATAAATCCATTGTTTCTGCAAGCTGAACCAGACATCGAAGGTTTCTTCACAACTCTCGGGTTTTCGTATCCTCCTAAAAATGTTGGCTGATTAACTCAGAGTTTTCTTCGGAATATCTTCCTTCAGCAAGAGTGTGCTTGCTTCTTATTAACTCCTGGGCCTGTGGGTTATGGTCCACTTCAACTCTTGTACAAGTTTAACTCATCCTTCCGAGGATTATCATTCCATATGCCAACATTACATCTCCTGTAAATCCAATAGTACTTCTTCCTTCATACCCTTGTGGTGACGATCATACAAAACTCCAACTTATTTGGTCCAGCTCCCTTCTATGGACCGTCATGAATAACACATTTCTTTCTTCATTGATCATGTGGCCTTACGGAGTACTACCATACCAAAAAATGCACTAGTTTATCCATAAATCACATTATTTTCATATCAATCTTTTATTACATCCTTAACCATTTTTCGTAAATCCAAATTCCAAAAAGTACTTCATTACAAATGCTGCCACCCACATGGTTCGGTATGGTCAGGCATTACTTCCAACTTTATTCATTCTTCCTCCTTGAGGATTCTTTAGTCCCACTGGAATTGTGCGACATGCGCCTTGAAATCTTCAATCTTCTGTTTCATCGTGGTGGCCTTGAGCTTCATCTCCATCATCTCTCCATGCACTTCTCTTAGGTATTCCTGAGTATAACGAAGTCTTGCTTCAAGTATTTCTCCGATCTGGCGTATGGCTTCCATGGCTGCTTCACGAACAGCGTCGAAAAAAGTTGCTTGTGGTACACGTGAGATGAAAAAGTACTGCCCCATCGTCTTTGGGCAAACTCCTTTCATACGGTGGAGGTGTACCTCCACATACCAAAGTTCCACTCCCTTTTGCATGAAGGGGTAGCCTTTGTAGACTGCATCTCCTTCAAGGTGAATATGCTTCATCATGTCCTTCAGGATCTTTGGGTAATCATGATCACTTGTCAGGGTCATGATCGTTTCAGGGCCCTTAAGGAAAGACTCATAAAGGGTTGTCATCTGCATGTGTAGGATAAGAGGGGTACTCAGAACAAAGAGTGTATCTCCATGGGGATTTTTTTTTTGTCTCTAGAAAAGTTTGGTGTTCAGCTGTCCATGGGTTCGAGGTTTCGGGGTCTGGTTGAGATAGAAAGAGGAAGAAAATACCCACCCATCAACAAACAAATCCTAGCTCAAAAGAGAAAAAAAAAAGGTATCGTTTGTGATGGGCCGTTCTACTATGGTTTCGTTTCTAAGTCTTTATTTCTCCAGGTCTTCAATGCTCGAGAGTTTCCAATTCCTGATGCTTTTCCCATATGAAGGCCTTCTACCATCGGGGTCTTCAACATCTTCCTTCATCACAGGTTCTTCTAGACCTTCCTTGAGGGCTTCTTTCATTCCTTCTTCCTGCTTCTGAATAGTTTGTTGCACCGTGGGGTAAATGTGACACTGCGCCGGGTAGTGGGTGGTTCCTTCACACAAGAAACAAGTAACTTGCCCAGTCGGGCATGCTTCGGCTGGGTGATTCTCCTCACAATATGGGCATCCATCCTTGTGTTCCTCCTGGGTGTGTCCTATTTCTCCGCAAATCTTGCAAGCACAAGGTTTCTTCTTTGGGTTATCGTAGTGCTTCCGGATAAGACGGGACCTCAAGAGAGTCTTCTTGAATTCCTCCCAAGTTTTTGCTCCGTTGCATCCTTGTATGGCTTGATGCATTTTCCACCAGGTTGCAGCACTCTCGGTAAAATACTGAAGGGCATATTGAACCTCATACTTCCTTGCAATCAAATTTTTCCCGAAGTGATCCTCCATATTCTGAATCCATAGTTCTACCTCCCGTTGAGTCATCGGTCCAGAGAATACTAGTCCTTCTTCATTCATCATCTATTGGGTCCAAGGGTTTTAGGATGAGATCCAGAAGATAGAAAGGGATACACACAATACAAACAATAGTTTTAAAGAAATGGGTTTTATTTTGTGGCCGTCGGAAAAACATCAAACAAATGACAGCTCACAAATCGTCGCATCTAACGTAAGTATATAAAAGGCTTTTGGTCTTCTAAGCGTCAAATAAATCTTCGGAGTTTTCCAATTCTTCAAGTCTTCGGAGTCTTCAACTGTTGTAGCTTCAACTCTTCTAATCCATGGTGAAATCCTCTTTACTCTGAAATGGTCACCGGTTGTCCGATATCTTGTCCTTCTTGGAGCAGCTTCAGTTGATCCTCCGTGTGGTCAAAAGGGAAAGGGGTATATTCTAACTATTTGAGGTAAGAGAGGATATTTGATAAAATCAGAAAAGATGAGAAGTAATGGATCTTTTTGAAAATAAGTTTTAGAGATTTCCTGTCCTACGGCTTTCCGATTTCTAGGGTCACGTCCTACAGTCAACATGTGCTCTGATACCATATCTGTAGCGACCCGACCTCAGACGGTCAAGCCTCTGTGTATCTGTGCCATCCCTGGATCAGTATGCTGGCACACACAGTACATCAATGTATATATCAAAGTGCAATCACATGTATAAATAACGTAAAACTGATATATATACCTCGTAATACTCAGCGGAAACAATCAAACGAGTGTGGAGTCCCATCAACGCCATCGGCAGGTTGAGTGTAGACCGTAACCCTGTATCGTAACTCTTACTCGTCGAAGAAAATATCTGCAACATGATACATTGCAGCCGTGTAGGTCAGTACATTGAATGTACCGGCAAGATCACAATAAGAGAAAGCTGATGATAAAACTATTCTATATGCAATATGGCTTTGTGGCTCTGGGTCTGAGTTTTTATTTTGCATAAAAGCTGGTTTTACTTTTCCTACAACAAAGGAATATCAGGAGCCTGTACTACGGAGTTTTCTAACATGACATGGTTCCGCCAACCGATGTCCCATAGCCCAAAATCATCATAAGTTGCCCACAATTAAGTTATCAATCCGGTGTTGAGAGTTCCGAGATAGATCCAAGTCCAGAGACTCAAATTGTCCGTAACCAGGGACACGGCTAATCGATTAGGTTTTAACCCTCTGCAGAGGTTTGTACACTTTACCCGCAAGATTCGATCCCTCTCTTTACGTTCTCGCACTTCAGGATGTTTGAGAACAAGACGACCGAAACATGGTCTTCCGAAGAGTTCCCCTGACCACTGTCCGGTGCTCATCCAATCCTACCGTAGTTCTACATCTGCTAGCACCGTCCCAGCCAGAGTCACAACTAAGGTCAACCAAGCCAGAGCCCATAGTGACTTGCGGTTGCACAGGTAAGCTTCCGGGCATGAAGTATTCTTCCGTCTCTTTGAGCCTGGGTGAAGCTTTCCGCAAGATGTCATGGCGCTTCTCCATGCATCCCGGCCATCCACTGGTTTCTCCAGGGTGCCCGTCAACCATCCTTCACCCAGTAGTGTGTATTTGAATTCTTGTAGTCTCGAAATCTTGAAGTCTTGAGGTCATGACGACGTGTCCTTGCTGATGCCATCATGAAGTTATCGTCATTGACGTAGAGTCCTCCATTCTCACACCACTCTCGTGCACTCATACCAAACCCCGTCTACTATAGCGTAGCATTAAAATAAATGACGTCCCGGGCTTGGTAACAGGGGGATGGGTTCCTACCTCATGCATACTACTCAACTACAAGAATTCAGTATCACTACTGGAGAGTTGTTGCAAAGATGCCACTAAATGCAATAAAAACATAGGTATGAAAGCATGGTCAAAGTGAACTTGCCTGGTATTACTTGATGAAGATAACAACACTCTCAGAATAATGACTTGGTAGAACTAATCGTCACTCCGTTGAAAATCTATATAGTCAAACATAGCATTCATATAAGCAAGCAATTCTAACACTCATAATAAAATCAACAAATAAAAATGCAAATCATCAAGGGACACAAAATAAAAAGGAAAACTACACCACAAAACTACTAAAGAAAACTCGAAGACATAACACAAAATAGTTTTGTCCTAAGTAAAAACATAACAAAAATTAAAACACTAAACTAATAAATTAACAGAAAATAAAATATAAAATAACTAATTTAACAGAAAGTATTTTTCACAAAATTTTATTTGCAAAAAGAAACAAATACAAAGCTTTTATGAAACACTAACTATGACCAAAACAAGTTTTCATACAAAACTAAATAAAATAATTTTTTTTTAAATAATAATAATAAAAAAAATATTTGGTTGAGTAACAGAAACAAAACTAAATTTTTCAAAAGTGACAAAAATAAATAATTTAAAACTAATAAAAACAATAAAGAAAAGACTAAAACAAAACTATAAGTAAAACAGTACTGTTTTGCTAAAAACCTAATTTAAATTAACCTAGAAATAAAACACTAAATACTACTGGATAAACAAAGGTCCTAGAGACCAGGGGCAAAAAGAATCGGTCAAAAATAATATTCCTAACTCAAAATATAGCAGAAAAACTAATCTGACTAAAACTAATATAAACAATTTCTAATAATTTAAACATGGCCAAACATATTTTCTACAGAAACTACAACAAATTTGCAAACTAACAAAAAAAAGAATCAACTAAAAATATTAAGTAACCTAAAAGATATGGATTTTACAAAACTGGAACTATTCTGTTAAAAACAGAAACGAAAATTAACAAAAAAAAAAATACTAACGCGCTAACGGGCCGTGGGCTAACAAAAAAAAACGCTCTGGTCGCTATATAACTAAAACGTCTACGGGCTATAAGAAATAAACCAGTCGGGCCGGTCTAACTAAACCGCACTGAAATAAACCGATCTAACTGGAAATAAATCGGTCTACAAAAAAAAAAAACTCTTCGCGTGATCTAATCTAGGCCCTAGATTTCAGATCGAACGGCGGCGGGCGGCTCCGGCGACTCACCGCGGTGGCGGCGACGGCGACGGACGACGGCGGCTCGGGCGACGACGGTGCGGTGGCTCTGGTGGTCGGGGAAGACGGCCGAGACGTCCGGCGGGTGCGGCGGAGCGAGGGGGAGTCGGGGGTGGAGTTGGTGGAGCTCGGGAGGGTCGGTGGAGCTCGGGGCAGGAGCAATGGCGCGGCGGCGGCGTCGGGCTCCGGCGAGGAATAGCGGCGAGGTGGAGGGGTTAGGCGAGGGGGAAAAGGTGGGGAACGGGTCGAGGGGGCGAGTATTTATAGGGGGTGCCCGACTTGGAGGAGGGGGCGAATCGGGGAGAGATCCCGCGATCTCCGGGATTCCGGCGGCGGCGGCGACGCGAGTTGGCGTGGAGAGGAAGAAGAAGGGGTGGGGCCGGCGCGTCAGCGAGAGGGGGAGAGAGGGGAGAGAGCGGGCGACCGAGGGGGAGGGGGTTCGGGTGCGGGCGCTAGGGCAGGCCGACTCGGGCGCTGGCTGGGCCGCGGCTCGGCGCTGGCTGGGCCGGTTGGCCTGGCTGGCGCCTGGGTTTCTTTTCCTTTTTTGTAAAAGTTTCCCCGAAAAAAAAAATCATTTTAGAAAATAAAAAGAAATTTAAATATAGGAGTATTATATATCAAAATGACCGGAAAAATAAATCCTTCAACATGAACATTTTTACAAGATGAAATAAAATTCGCACAAATTCTAATAAAACAAATAGTGCTACTGCTGTAAATAAAATTCAAATAAAATTTCTTTGAAATGCCAAAATGATTTCAAATTTATTTTTCTCCATTTTTATAATGTAGGGAATCATTTTACCCTATTTTCCATATATTTTATTTTTGGAGAAAAATAATTTGAAAATAAAACCCAAAACTTCCAAATGGTTTTGAATTTGAAATTCAAACCTTTTCTTCATACTTCCAACTCATATTTCCTATATTTGAAGAAGTCATTTTATCTTCTCTCCTGAAAATCATTGAGTTGCATAAAGTTTATGAATTTGAAATACTTTCAAATGGAATTCAAATATTCTTTTTTTCAAAAACCCTTTTCATTTCAAATGGAAGAAGTCATGTCATCTTCACTCTAGGGGTTTTTTGATGAAATGGATTTGAATTCATGGAGATCATAAATGCAAGGTGAAAGTTTGGGAAAGTCATTTCATTCCCTCTCATTCAATTTTCAAAAAGTTTCAAATTCACTCAATTTCACACAAGCAATCCACACCACAATCAAACAAACAAGCATAATTATTTATTTAATATAACATTCCAAAATTTAGAATTTTGGGATGTTACAAACCCTTCTGGTTTTAGTTGCATTAGCTCAAATCACATCATCATTGCCATGTCATGTTCATGCATCATATAGTTGCATTGCATTGATTGTGTTTCTTCTCTGTTGCTGGTGTTTGTCCCCTCTCAGCTGATGTAGTTCCGACGATGAGTTTGATGACACCGATGAAGAGTTATGCTATCTTCGGAAGTGTCAGGCAAGCTAAAGCCCCTTGTTCATTCCGATACAATCGCACTCTCTCGGTCCTGCTCTCTGTTACTGCATTAGGACAACAACACTTCAACTATTACATGTTGCGGTAGTTGAACCCCTTTCCTCTGCATGACCTGTCATTGCCACAGTAAACAAATGAAACCCACTAGCATGAGTAGGAGTTGTTTGAGCCTTGATGTGCCTACTCATTCATGCTTGTTTGTCATGCCTGCTATTGCTTAGAGTTGTGTCACATCTGATTCACCGGGGATGAATTGGAAAGTTGTGAACATGTCCTACTGTTGAGAGCTAAGTGTGCGAACACAATTTGGTAAAGGTAGCGGTGAGAGGCCATGTAGGAGTACATGGCGGGTTGTCTCATTGAAACCGTCCTCAGGAACTGAGTTCCGTGTTTGTGATCCATGAACAGCTACTACAACACATTGGGATCCGGGCACTCCAAGCTCTCTCGACTTATTAATCAACCCGATCTCTGTCCAGGAGTTGCAACTAGTTTCTGGTGTTTGAAGGTTGTGTTAGTAGTCTACCAAGTGGTACCCGGTACAGGTCGGCTTGGGACAGACTAGGCATCATGGCACGGTGTACCAAGCGTAGATCCATCCGTCAGGTGGGCTTGGGAACCCTGCACACATTGTTTGGGGCCGTGAGCGACACACCGGTCGAATCTCCTTGCGGATGGAACCCGAATAGGCGATAAACCTGGACTAGATACTTGTGTGGTTAGTCAGGTCGTGGCCGACTCCCTCACCAGGCTTCCGCTTGAAGGTTGCCGAGATACACGACGTGTACATGGTGGTAAGTGGCAAGAACGTCTGTGAAGAAGTACACCCCTACAGGGTTAACATGATCTATTCGAATAGCCGTATCCGCGGTAAAGGACTTCTGGGTTGCCTATATAGTTCATAGACAAGTGAAAGTGGATACTCTAAAATGCGCAAGATAAGCATGAGTGCTATGGATGGCGTTCTCGTAGGGAGACGGGAGCGGATCTATAGTGGTGTATTGATATGCTGAATATGTGGACTCGTGTGCGCCACCTCAAAGAGTTACTTGCAGTCGTAGTTTCAGGATAGCCACTGAGTCAACGCTGGCTTGCTGCTGTTAAAATCCACCACCCCCTTGTTGATACTGATGCATATGTAGATAGTTCTGATGTAAGTCTTGCTGGGTACATTTGTACTTACGTTTGCTTAATTTATGTTTTGTAGAGAGACTTCAGTCTCGCTAGTAGTTCCGCGTGGACTTCGACGTTTAGCTTGTTACCTCGGCTACGATCTTGTGCCCTTGACAGGGTCTTGTAGATAGTCAGGCTTCTCATCCTTTTTCATTTGTAGTTGTCTGTACTCAGACAAGTTAAGCTTCTGCATGTGCTTGTTGCTTGTACGACTTGAATGATGGGTCATCAGACCCATGTTTGCAATATCTGGCTCTTTGGAGCCTAATGAATAAATACTTTGAGTTGTAGAGTTTTGTTGTGATGCCATGTTGTATTTGCACATATCGAGCATATTGTGTATATGATTTGAAATGCTTGGTATGTGTGGGATCCGACAACCTAGTTGTTTATCCTTGGTAGCCTCTCTTACCGGGAAATGTCTCCTAGTGCTTCCACTGAGCCATGGTAGCTTGCTACTGCTTCGGAACACTTAGGCTGGCTGGCATGTGTCCTTCTTCGTTCCTGTGTCCGTCCCTTCGGGGAAATGTCACGCGGTGTCTACCGGAGTCCTGTTAGCCTCCTACAGCCCGGATTCTCCAGAGTCCTGCTAGCCCAGCTGCTATAGCCTGGATTCGCTCGATGATGACCGACACGTTAGTTGCTGGGTCATGTATGCTGTCCCTATAAGTTAGTGCCACTTTGGGTTCACGACTAGTCATGTAGGCCTGGGTTCTCTGTCATATAGATGCTAGCGACACTATCATATACGTGAGCCAAAAGGTGCAAACGGTCCCGGGCCAGGTAAGGTGACACCCGTGGGAATACCATGCGTGAGGCCGCAAAGTGATATGATGTGTTACATGCTAGATCGGTGTGACTTAGGATCGGGGTCCTGACATACAATGCCAGTTGCAAACACAAGGACTACTCACTCTGCACCTGCTGCTATTTCTATAGGGCCACCTCCAGTCTCTATTCCACCAGTTCAACGGACGTCAAATGAAGCATTCGTATATGCACTTCTCTCAACGCCATCTACAAACACCCGAGTCGCCAGCCAAAGATCACCTTCAGGAGCTGCCGAGGATCGTGCCTAGAGAGACGTATAGCTCTATACCTATTTGAACTTTTTGGTACTTGTTGCCAAAGGGGGAGAATTTGTGTAGATCATTAGGCTTCAAGAGAGAGTGTATTGCTTTTGCTTGTTGGTATTTCTCTAGAGTTCTTGCTACTATTTCTGTTTGATCCGTGCTACTTTGCTTTTTATGCGTGTGAGAAACTTTGGTTACGTGTCATTGATCATACTATGCTTCATGTGATGCTTAACGCTTGTCCTTATTCATTATCTATGCATGATCATCACTTATGTTTTTGGTGAGGCGTGCTTACTGTTCCATTCATATCATTTCGTGCGCTCCACCAAGTTGTATGTGACATGGAAGAGTGACACATGATCCTAATCGATTGTGCATTTGCATTCAGATACAAACATTTAATAATGCACAAATTTAGGGGGAGCTCTTGCTTATCACGTACTTCTCAAGTGATGATGTATTTCATTATTCAATCATTTGTCAAAGCTTTGATCTATATGTTGTCATCAATTACCAAAAAGGGCGATATTGAAAGCGCAACTAATCCCCATGTGGTTTTGGTAATTCATAACAATATATACCTCATTGAACGAATTTCCATTCAAGATAAATATTTTAGGATGTTCAATGATTGGCATGGTAAGGACTAGATATGTGGACCCCTCAAAATGATAAGGACTAGAATTGGCAAAGCTCAAGACTATACATTTTTGTTTAAGTGATCCAAGAACACATTGAGTCCATAGGAAAGCCAATACTATTAAAAGGGGACGAGGTGTTGCTTGATAACCTGGTTGCTCAAGTGCTTAATGATGTTGCTCCAAAATCCTCAGCCACTTTCCCTATTTGAAAGTTCCAATTATCGACTAGGGGGGTGGGTGAATAGGCGATTTCTATGAAAGTATTCAAGACAGGCAATGTCCTCGAAGATAGACAAACAAATAACACCTACACGGTATGCAGCGGAAGATAAACAACACTAGCCATGCCATAGTCAAAGAGATAGAGTAGGGCAAGCATGAAGACAAATAGCAGCTAGGTAGAACATATGTGAATAGGAAGAAGCCAAATTTGTAATTAGAGTGAATGTCTTCACACAAAGAAGTTAATTAGAGTAGGCAAGCAATGACTTCACGAAGCTAAACTGTAAGTAAAGGGGTGAACCGATAGAACCAGTTGCTTGCTGAAGACAAGGATTTGGTAGACCAGTTCCAGTTGCGGTGACAATTGTATGTCTGGTTAGGGAGGCTGAGACTGAACTCAAAAGACCGCGTCTTCACCTTATTTCCCTTGAGCTAAGGTCACTTAGTCCTCGCCCAATCACTCAGGTAAGTCTTCAAGGTAGACTTCCAAACCTTCAAAGACTTCATTCAACGGTGATCCACAATGACTCTTGGATCCTCAGAAAGCGACGCCTAACTGACTGGAAGATTACAGTCTTCAAGTGTAATAAGTCTTCAGATCACGCAAACAGAAAGACTTCAGTGATGACAAACACTCTTTGGGATTTGGGTGTTTTGGGTTTTGTCCTCGCAAGGATTCTCTCTCAAAGGCTTCGGAGCTGGGTTACTCTCAAACAACAAAAGCCATGCACTCACTTTGAGCATCCACCAATTTATGGTGGAGGGGGTGGCTATTTATAGCCAGGGGGCAACCCGACATGATTTGGCTGAAATGACCCTTGGTCAGTGAGGAATCGACACGTGTCCAATGGTCGGATTTCAAACACACGCGACAACTTGACTTGGGCTACAAGCAAATCTGACTTATCCAACTCAGGACAAGATTTTCTCTCATTGTATTCACTCGAAGACATAGGATTTAGGTTGAGCATCATGTCAGTTTTCTTACTTTGTTCACTTGGACCCCACTTGATAGTTCGGTGGTTCTTATGAATCAAGAAAGAAGAAAATGAAACGACGAAAGAAACTATGTCTTCGCACTCCATAGTCTTCAAGCGAATGTCTTCACACATCATTATCTTCGACGCGAAGGTCTTCGCAAACCAGCAATGTCTTCATGTATTTTTAGGGGCCATCTTCAATGGATAAACAGAATCAATAGGGAATTCTACCTGTGTTCTCACGTGAATCTCACAAACACATTAGTCCCACGTTTATCATCAATACTCCAAAAGAAAATAGGGGTGACACTGGATGCACTTACAATCTCCCCCTTTTAGGTGATTGATGACAAACTGGTTGAAGTTTTCAATGGGGATAAAAATATGTGAAAGTTAAAGAACGTGGTCATTTGTTTCATGAAGTTGAAAGGCTCCCCCTGAAGATGTGCATATAAGTAATTTGCTTTTGAATGCAAATGCACATTGCAGGTTTTGCTTTGTGGAGATCTCCCTCTATTCATTAAGTCAACTCATAGTGCATACTAAAAATGTATTGAAGGTAATGACATGCATAATGATAAATGGGCATCTGCAGAATGATTTCATGCGCATAAGATAGGGATTCAACCACGCATAACAAAGAAAAAAAATGTAGCAGACGTCTCGTCCGGACTTAAGTGTTACAACTCAAAAACCAACTATTCACCAACGGGAGTTGCAAATTTAACAAAAATATAGCACCCGACCCAATAAACCCGCTTGAAGATCCTACAATAGCTTCACTACATCAAGATGCTGCATCAGGCCCTACTCCACCCGACCCATATGCTTCTCCCCCTTTTGTCATCGAATGACAAAAAAGGAATGAAGACACAATGTGCCTAAGCGTCCCCGGAAAGCATTGGTGAAGATGTTGGAGCAGTCAGGTCAACGATGGAGTTGGATGGTGCAGTAGGGCCTGATGCAGCTTCTTGATATAGTGAAGCTATTGCAGGAGAAGTGGTGTCATACTATTCATCAATCACCCGTCCAACAACGATTGGAGACGATGATGAGTAGTCAGAGTCTTCAATCGATGGTGTAGGACACCACTTAGCCAAATCTGGAGGCTTGGGGTCAAACTTGAATCGTTCGGTGAAGCCATCAACAATAAGATCATACTCAGAACAGAGTATTGTGAGGCTCTTCAAAGCTCCCCTGCAGGCTTCATGTCAGGACCCCGGTCCTAAGTCACACCGATCTAGCATGTAACACATCATATCACTTTGCGTCCTCGCGCATGGTATTCCCATGGGTGCCACCTTACCTGGCCCGGGACTGTTTGCACCTTTCGGCTCACGTATATGATAGTGTCGCTAGCATCCATATGACAGAGAACCCGGGCCGACATGACTAGTCGTCAACCCCAAGTGACACTAACTTACAAGGACATGCATACATTACCCAGCAACGAAAGTGTCGGTCATCAACGTATGAACCCAAGTTGTAGCAAGCTACAAGGACTTAAAGGAACAATGCGTGACATTTCCCCGAAGGGCAGACATAGGAACGAAGAAGGACACATGCCGGCCAACCTAAGTGTTCCGGACCAGTAGCAAGCTACCAAGGCTCAGTGGAAGCACTAGGAGACATTTCCCCATAAGAGAGGCTACCAGGAAAAAACAACTAGGTCGTCGGATCCCACACATACCAAGCATTTCAAATTCATACACACAATATGCTCGATATGTGCAAATACAACATGGCATCACAACTAAACTCTATGACTCAAAGTATTTATTCATTAGGCTCCGAGGAGCTAGATATTACAAACATGGGTCTGATGACCCAACATTCAAGTCATACAAGCAACAAGCATAGGTGGAAGTATAAACATGTCTGAGTACAAACATCTGAAAAGAGAGAGGGCTAGTAAGACTATGTACCTACAAGACTCTCCAAAGGGTACAAGATCGTAGCTGAGGTAACAAGCTAAACATCGAAGTCCACGCGGAACTACTAATGAGACTGGAGTCTCTCTTCAAAAACATAAATTAAGCAAACGTGAGTACAAATGTACCCAGCAAGACTTACATCAGAACTAGCTACATATGCATCAGCATCAACAAAGGGGTCGTGGAGTTTAACTGCAGCAAGCCAGCTTTAACTCGGTGGCTATCCTGAACTATGACTACAAGTAACTTCTTTGAGGTGGCGCACATGAGTCCACATATTCAACATATCAATACACCACTATGGATCTGCTCCCGTCTCCCTACGAGGAGGCCATCCATAGAACTCACGCTTATCTTGCGCAATTTAGAGTATCCATTTTTACTTGTCTATGAACTGTATAGGAAACCTAGAAGTACTTTACCGCGGATGCGGTTCGAATAGATCATTTATAACCCTGCTGGGGTGTACTTATTCACACATGTGTCCACCACTTAGCGTCTGCACACGACATGTGCTCGACAGACTTCAAGCGAAAGCCGACATGGGTGTAGACCACGACCTGACTAACCACACAAGTCCCTAGTCCAAGTTTATCGCCTATTCAGGTTCCATCCGCAGGGAGTACGACCGAGGTATTCACTACGTCCCCGAACGATGTGTGTAGGGTTCTCGAGGCACCAAACGGGCACCCCGATACAACATGCCACGTGCCTACCGCACCACAGCCCACCCCTCGAGTCAATGCTGTGTACGGCCTCCATCATACTAAAAACACCAGAAACTACTTGCAACTCCTGGACAGAGGACAAGGCGGGTTAATAAGTCAAGCGAGCTCATATTTCAAGGCCCAGCGTGTGGTAGTAGGTGTTCATGGATCACAAACACAGAACTCAGTTCCTGAGGATGGTTTCAGTGAGACAACCCACCATGTACTCCTACATGGCCTCTCACCGCTACCTTTACCAAATCATGTTCACACACTTAGATCTCAACAGTAGGACATGTTCACCACATTACAATTCATCCCCGATGAATCAGGCCTGACTCAACTCTAAGTAGTAGCAGGCATGACAACAAGCATGAATGAGTAGGCACATCAGGGCTCAAACAATTCCTACTCATGCTAGTGGGTTTCAACTATTTACCGTGGGAATGACAGGTCATGCAGAGGAAGGGGTTCAACTACCGCAACATGTAATAGTTGAATCGTTGTTGTCCTAATGTAGTAAAAGAGAGCAGAAGTGAGAGAGTGGGATTGTATCGGAATGAACAAGGGGGTTTCGCTTGCCTGGCACTTCTGAAGATAGTATAGTTCTTCATCGGTGTCATCGATCTCATCGTTGGAACCACGTCTACTGCGAGGGGAGAAATATCGGCAACAGAGGAGGAACACAATGATTGCAATGCAACAATTTGATGCATGATCATGACATGGAAATATGCTGTGGTTTGAGCAAATGCAACTAGCAACAATTTAAATGAAGTTGGTTTGAATCCAAGATTCAAATTCATACTCCATATGTGGATATGCAAATGCCATTTATTTGATTTTTCCAAAACAGAAGCCATAGGTTGTTCTAAGATGCATGAAAATGGTACTGGTGGATAGATTGGATTTTTCTGCTAATTTTTCATATATAAATTATTTCATTTGTAGTTACAGATTATTTTCTATGAATTTTAGAAGTTTTAAACATTTTCAGGCATTTCCTGGATTATTTTAAATCCAGAAAATCACTTACTGCGTCAGCACTATGTTAGGATGACGTCAGTGAGTCAACGATCAGCCCAGGTTAAACTGCCTAGTGGGATCCACGCGTCAGTGCTACGACATGGGGGAGAGTAAACGGAGAGAGTGGAAACGTAGTGGAGCTCATAGAGGATACGATGGGATGGTTAGCATGCTCGGGGGAGCCTTGTTTGGAGCAAGTCGATAGCGACGGTCCATGGCTGCCAATGACGGAGATGAGGGTGGTGAGGACCTTGTAGGGATTCTGGCGATGTGTGGCTCTGTGGAGAGCTTAAACGCGAGGAGACGAAGCTCGGGGGAACAAAGACGATGCGAGGTAGTTGCTCTGGGCGCGGTGGCAGCGAACGGCAGCGACGGCACGCTTGGTTTCGTGGGAGGGTGAGAGCTAGAGGAGGAGACGGGGACGAGGGGGAGTGAGAGAGAGTCAAGGGGGGTCGCGTGGCGCTCGTAGGCGCGTCGGGGCAGTGGTGGGAAGCAGGAGGTGGCCGGCGCGTGGTGGGCACGTGCCCCTGCTCCTACTGGCAGGAGGTTAGGGATGGTGGGGAGTTGGGCTGGGCCTCAGCAACAATGTTGGACTGCCAGGTGAGTGGGCTTCCAGGTAAGGCCAACTCAGTTTCTTTCTCTCTCTCTCTCTCTCTCTCTCTCTCTCTCTCTCTCTTTTCTATTTTCTATTTATTTCAATCTGTTTGGTTTGATTCAAAGGTGAAACCACTTTCATAAATTCTGAAAATATTCATGGGCTCTCTCTAAGTTATTCCATATGCCCAGAAATAAATCGAGAAGTATTGGAGCTATAACTTATTTTATAGCATTTATTAGCTCCAATTCAAATAGGTAGTGAGTTAATTCAAAAGTCCAAAAATGTCCTAGGAATATATTTGTAAGTGCTTGTTATCGACTAGAGGGGGGGGGGTGAATAGGCGATTTTTATGAAAGTCTTCAAAACATAAAGGTTTCAAAGACAAACATCAGAAATGAACCTATTGATATGCAGCGGAAGATAAACTACACAAGGCAAGCCATAGTAAAGTATGCAATAATGTGTGTGTACGACGACTAATGGCAACTAGGTAGTAAGGATCAGGGTGGAAGATAGTATGAAGCCAAACAGCAATGGTAGTCAAGCAATGAAGTCAAATAGGTATGGCAGGCAGGCAATGACTTCACGAAGACAAACAGTAAGTAAAGGGAAGAGAGAATAGAACCAGTCACTCGATGAAGACACAGGATTTGTTTGACCAGTTCCAGTTGCTGTGACAACTGTACATCTGGTTAGGGAGGCTGAGATTCAACTCAGAAGACCGCGCCTTCACCTTATTCCCCTTGAGCTAAGAACACACAGTCCTTGCCCAATCACTCTGGTAAGTCATCAAGGTAGACTTCCAAACCTTCACAGACTTCGTTCACCGGCAATCCACAATGGCTCTTGGATGCTCAGAACGCGACGCCTAACCGGCTGGAGGATTCACAGTCCTCAAGTGTAATAAGTCTTCAGGTCACACAGACAGAAAGACTTCAGTGATGCCTAACACTCTTTGGCTCTGGGTGTTTTGGGCTTTGACCGCGCAAGGATTTATCTCTCTCAAAGGCTTCGAGGTGGGTTGCTCTCAAACGACAAAAGCCATGCACTAACTCTGACCAGCCACCAATTTATGGTGTAGGGGGTGGGCTGTTTATAGCCACTAGGCAACCCGACCTGATATGTCCGAAATGACCCTGGTCACTAAGGAACTGACAAGTGTTCCAACGGTCAGATTTCAAACACACGCGGCAACTATACTTGGGCTACAATCAAAGCTGACTCATCCAGCTCTGGATAAGATTTGCTCTCATTGTCTTCGCTCGAAGACATAGGATTTGGGTTGAGCATCGCTTCAGTCACTCTGACTGTATTCACTTGGACCCCACTTAACAGTACGGTGGTTCCTATGACTCAACAAAGAAGAAAAGGAAACAACGAAACAACTAAGTCTTCGCGCTCCATAGTCTTCACAGAATGTCTTCTCACGTCATAGTCCTCAATATGATTATCTTCATGTACCACCGTTATCTTCAATGTCTTAGTACATTTTTAGGGGTCATGTCCGGTAGGTAAACCTGTGTTATCCTGCAATTCTCACAAACACATTAGTCCCTCAACCAAATTTGTCGTCAATACTCCAAAACCAACTAGGGGTGGCACTAGATGCACTTACAATCTCCTCCTTTTTGGTGATTGATGACAAACTGGTTGAAGTTTTCAATGGGGATAAAGTATGTGAAATTGTATAGGGTAGAGGATTGTCTTCATAAGTTTCAAAGGCTCCCCCTTAAGATGTGCATATGAGTAATTTGCTTTTGGAATGCAAATGCACATGGCAGGTTGTACTTGTGGAGATCCTCTTCAACTTATGACGACAAATCATCATGCATGATAAGATATAGCACAGAGCATGACATGCATAATGAAAAATGGACGTCTGCAGAATGACCTAAGTGCGGAAGTTATCATCGCACATGCGGAATTTATCATCGCATCATAGAATATCAAATAAGTAGCAGACGACCATCAAGTTTAAGTGTTACAACTCAAAGAACCCAATGTATCAAAACGCGAGAGTTGTAAACACTAGGCAAAATATAAAACAACCGCCCATATGAACCCGCTTGAAGACTATCAAACTCATACGCTTCTCCCCCTTTTGTCAGTAATGACCAAAAAGGTTTGACGACATAGAGCATCTACTCGTCCCCATGAGGAGTAGGTGAAGCAGCAAGGTTGGTGTTGTCGTTTGGCGGTGCAGACGAGCTTGGTGCAGTGTCGATTCTTGCAGAAGGGGTCGGTGAGGTAGCATCGTCTTCTTCATCGATCACTTTGGCGTTAACAGTTGCAGCACAAGAGGAATATTTAGAGTCTTCAAGAGATGGAGTGCGACGTAGGACAGCATTCCGTGGAGGAGTGGAGTCAAACTTGAATTTTTCTGTGAAGCCATCATCTTGAAGATCCGCTTCAGCACTGAGCAGTGTCAAACTCTTCCATGATCGCCGACACGTTTCATGCGTGAGAAAGGCATTCTTGGTGGCAAGATTGCGAATGCGATTGACATCCACCAAGAGGCTCTGCATTTGGCGCTTGAGCCAGTCATGATGCTTATCATGTTTCTGATGAAGGGCAACCAGAAGCTCTCGGTCATTGAGAATGCGGGAGCGCTTCTTAGGCCTTTGGGCAATTGTGCTCTCAGTGGCTTCTGTTTGCGCACGATGAGGCATGCGAGTAATCCAAAATGCTTGAACTCCTTCATCATTTTGAGTGAAGCTTTGATGGTCAGCATTCTGACGACTAAGAGGCTCCTTTGTCGTCTCTCGGTATATGGCTTCAACAGATAAATCAACATCTGGCATGAATATGATATGATTGCGTGCAGAGGGTTGATAGTTGAAGGCAGAGTGAAGCTTGATCAAACGCATGATCCAGGGAGCATAGAACTTCAGACCAAAAATGTCAGATCCAGATGCAGCAAGTTGGCGAATGAAGAAGTCTTGGGCATTGAAGCGTTTGCCATGAAGAATATGGAAAACCAAAGTCTTCATTGCGCCTTCCAGCTTGACATTAGGAGAGTGTCCTTTGATAGGCCAAAGAGTTCGCCTGAGTATATGATAAATGGTGCGGGGCAGATACTCAAGGTCTTCAAGAAAGAATGCCTTTGGGTATTCAGCATCTGGAGGCAATGGCTTCATCATGCTGAGCATCTGACTCATATTGGGTTCAGGCTTGTGGAAGATGCTCTCCATAGCATCATTGTGAAGCTGACAGCCAGGCTCATAAAGATCATCTGCAGAGGGCAGGCCTGTAAGTTCAATGACATCAGTGGCTTTGGCTTCATGATGAACATTTCCTGTCATCCACTCAAGAACCCATGTCTTTGTGTCTTTGTAGTAGCCACGGATATGAAGAGTGGCATAGAATTGGAGCAATAACTCTTTGTTCCAGTGCTCCTTACCAGTGACAAACTGCAGCAGGCCGGACTCTCTGAAGCAGTCCAGAGCCTCTTCTAGACAGGGCAGACCAGTGATGGCTTCAGTATCAAGACGCATGCATGGGAAAATGCGGCCTTGATTGTACAGAATGCATGAGTAATAGCTTCGCTGCTGATAGCTCCAGAACCGATCAGAAGATATCCTTGCTTTTGAGTAAGGGTTCTTTGCACTGTCAAATAAGGTATTGTGTGCCTTGAAGCCATTGATATTGAATGATCCTGGTGCTGATGCAGTACCTGGAAACCTTGGCAATCTGGGCGTTGGCTTCTGAACCCGTGGCCTGTGCTCAACGTGGTACTCAAACTGTGGACCAGCAGCAGCAGGTGGAGGAGTCAGAACAGGCCATTTGACAGAAATGAGCTGTCCATAGTTGAAAGCTTGCTCGATAGTGTGTGGCCTTGGTAGCGGAACAGGAGCAGATGCAGCATTGGCTTCTGGCACATTTGTCGGTGCAGGCTCTACATTTGCATCAGCCATGACAACGTCATTAGCTTCATTGGTGTTGGTGGTGGCAGCCTGAAGATTTTCAACCTCCACTTGACGAGCTGGAGGGTCGGGCACTGGCAGGTTCACTTCAGGAACCACTTCTTCTTCAACGGGGGGAGCTGGGACACGTTCATCTTCTTGTCTTTCATTGGCTGATGCAGCCGGAATGTCTTCAACACCTTTGGCTTCAGACTCTGAGACGTTCACAGTGGGAGTGGCATCTGGAAACACTTAACGTGCAACAGATTGTTGGGGCACTTCTCCTTATGGAACGCTCTGGGTGGTGACTTGAGGCCTTTGTCCTTTGCGAAGCTGCGTAATGCTGGCGACGCCTTTGGAGATGGAGTTGGCTGGGCCTCAAAGTCTTCCTCTACTTCTTGTTGTTGGGGAGTAATTGGGGTTTGTTGTGGTTGTGGGTGATCATGCCACGAAGCATCCTGTGCAATTGGCGTCAGAGGACGACCAATGCTGATGAGTTCGCTATTCGTGAGAACGGGTGATGATACTGTCACAGCCCTAGAGTTTGCTTGTAACTAGTGGCATTGCATCCATGCATCATGTTTAAAATTCCAAAGAAATTTGAAATGGGGATTGTTGAAACCCTAGCACTAAATGAAATTCACTAGGTTCAACTAAAATATTTTCATTGATTCCAAATGGCTTTAAAAATGTTCATCATTTCTGGAAAAATGCTTTGAGCAGTAACCAGAGATATTGCACATTTTTCCATGACATTTGGATTATTGAATTAAATCATATAGTATTTGCATTTGGGCATTTAAATTTTATATATTATTTTAAATGTCCAAATATTCATGAACTGAATTGCTGGTTATTGGAAATAATCCAAACAGTGGCCACAAGCAGTCTCATGACTTTTGAAAGTGCTTAGGTATTTTTAATAAAGCCCTCAAATTTACAGAATAATAGAAAACTGAAATAAATAGAAAAGGAGAGAGAGAAAGGAACTTACCTGGCAAAGCCCACCAGAGCCGGCCCAGCTGTGGCCCAGCGCTGTGGCCCGGCCCACCAGGCCCTCCACCGTCTTCAACCTCCTGCCTGTGGGCAGGAGGGCGTGTGCTCGCCGCGCGCGCGCCACCTCCACCCTGCCTGGCTGTCCTTCCGTCGCCTTGATCATCTCTCGCAGCGCCACGCAGCCCCCTGGTCCCTCCCGTTCACTCCCTCGAGCTCATCCCCCTCCTCTGTTCTCTCTCTCGCGGCCACCCGAAGGAGCCGTCGCCGCCGACGAGCACCGCCGTGGCCACAGCCACTGCCTCGCCTTGCCGATGCGCCCAGAGGCTCCGCCTTGACCCCTTCTACCTCTCCACCTAGCCACGAGGCCCCGGACGCACCGCAGCACCGCCATCGCCGTCTTCTTCAACCTCGGTCCGCCGAGATCGTCGGCGACCATGCGCCCGCTCCGTTGCTTCCCCGAGCTCCCCAAGACCACCGCTGCACTCCCCGTGAGCTTCTCCTTCGATCCCCACTTTCCCCTTGCTCGTTTGCGCCACGTAGCCACCGCCCCCTTCTAGCCCGAGCGCTCCTCGCCGCCGGCCATGTCACCGTCGTGGCTACGGCCGTGCAAGCACGTGTCCGAGCGTGTCACCGTGCTCAGTGCACCCCCAGGAGGCCGTAGCACCCTTCTGCGCCCCCTGCCGTGCCTCCAGCGTCGTTCCTGTGCACGCCCGAACTCCGGCCGCCGCCTGGCTCGACGCCGGCGTCATCTCCGGCCACCCCCGCACACACCGCTTGCCCCACTCGACGCGCGAGTTCACCAGCAGCACGTAGATGCCCTTCGCCGGCCATTTGGTCGCTGGAGGAGGAATCCCGAGGCCCTCCGCCGCGTTCGTTCTCGCCGGCGGCCCAACGCCGGCGGGGTTGACCCCGCTGACCGTTGACTGGTGGGCCCGGTTTGACCCCCTGGGTAAATGACAGGTGGGGCCCAGCCGGCTAACTAATCTAGGATTAGTACTAATTATAATTAGTTAAAACTAATGACACTGACACGCAGGACCCACTGGTCAGGTTTGACCTGGACCGCGCCCCATTGACCTGCTGACATCATGATGATGTCAGGCTGACGCAGTAATCCTTTTCTGGAATTTAAATAAATCTTAAATGATTTATTTATTTCAAAAAATATCCAAAACTTTGAAAAATCATAGAAAATAATCTATAACTCCAATGGAAATAATTTATATATGAAAAATTATCAGAAAAATTCAAGGAATCTGTTTATGGCATTTGCATGCATGTTTGAACAAGCTAGGGTTGCTGTACAGGGCAATTTGCATAAATGACATTTAAATAAGCACATATGGAGTTTGAATTTGAACCCTTGGTTCAAACCAACTTCATTTAATATGGTTGCTAGTTGCATTAGCTTAATCAACAGCATTTTGCCATGAAAATATCATGCATCATAATTGTTGCATTGCATTGATCGTGTTCCTCTTTGTTTGCCGGTATTTGCCCCCTCTCGATAGACGTGGTCTCGACGATGAGTTCGATGACACCGATGAAGAGCTATATTATCTTCAGAAGTGCCAGGCAAGCAAAACCACCTTGTTCATTCCGATACAATCCCACTCTCTCGCTCCTGCTCTCTTTTACTGCATTAGGACAACAACGATTCATGTGTTACTTGCTGCGGTAGCTGAACCCCTTTATCCTTTGCATGACCTGTCATTTCCACAGTAAATAGATGAAACCCACTAGCATGAGTAGGAGTTGTTTGAGCCCATGTTGTGCCTACTCATTCATGCTTGTTTGTCATGCCTGCTACTGCTTAGAGTTGAGTCGGGTCTGATTCATCGGGAATGAATTGGAATGGTGATGAACATGTCCTACTGTGTGTGAGCTAAGTGTGTGAATACGATTTGGTAAAGGTATTGGTGAGAGGCCATGTAGGAGTACATGGTGGGTTGTCTCATTGAAGCCGTCCTCAGGAACTGAGTTCTGTGTTTGTGATCCATGAAACAGCTACTACCATGCATTGGGCCCTGAAATATGACCCCGCTCGACTTCTTAATCACCCTTGTCCTCTGTCCAGGAGTTGCAAGTAGTTTCTGGTGTTTGTAGTATGCTGGGGGCCGCACGCAGCGCTGACCATAGGGGTGGGCTGTGTTGCGGTAGGCACGTGGCACGGTGTACCGATTCGCCCATTTGGTGTCTCGGGAACCCTGCACACATCGTTTGGGGCTGTGAGCGAAACTCCGGCCGGATCTCCTCATGGATGGAACCCGAATAGGCGATAAACCTGGACTAGAGACTTGAGTGTTTAGGTAGGTCGTGGTCTACACCCACGTCGGCTTTCGCTTGAAGTCTGTCGAGCACATGTCGTGTGCAGACGCTAAGTGGTGGAAACATGTGTGAAGAAGTACACCCCTGCAGGGTTATAAATGATCTATTTGAATAGCCGTGTCCGCGGTAATGGACTTCTGGGTTGCCTACAACAGTTCATAGACAAGTGGAAGTGGATACTCTAAAATGCGCAAGATAAGCGTGAGTGCTATGGATGGCCTTCTCGTAGGGAGACAGAAGTGGATCCATAGTGGTGTATTGACATGGTGAATATGTGGACTCGTGTGCGCCACCTCAAAAGAGTTACTTGTAGTCGTAGTTCAGGATAGCCACCGAGTCAAAGCTGGCTTGCTGCAGTTAAACTCCACTACCCCTTTGTTGATACCGATGCATATGTAGTTAGATCTGATGTAAGTCTTGCTGGGTACATTTGTACTCACGTTTGCCTATTTATGTTTTTGCAGAGAGACTTCAGTCTCGCTAGTAGTATCGCTTGGACTTCGACGTTTAGCTTGATACCTCAGCTACGATCTTGTGCCCTCGGCAGGATCTGGTAGATAGTCAGGCTTCTCAGCCTTTTTCATTTGTAGATGTCTGTACTCAGACATGTTAAGCTTCCGTATGTGTTTTGACTTGTATGCTCTGAATGTTGGGTCATGAGACCCATGCTTGTAATATCTGGCTCTTCCGAGCCTAATGAATAAATACTTTGAGTCGTAGAGTCTTGTTGTGATGCCATGTTGTATCTACACATATCGAGCATATTGTGTGTATGATTGGAATGCTTGGTATGTGTGGGATCCGACTATCTAGTTGTTTATCCTTGGCAGCCTTTCATATGAGGAAATGTAAGTCTAGTGCTTCTGAGCGATAGTAGTCCGCTACAGCCCGGTTCACCGGAGTCCTGCTAGCCCAACACTACTGCTTGGAACACTTGACTGGCCGGCATGTGTTTCACGTCGTTCCTGTGTCTGTCCCTTCGGGGAAATGTCACGCGCTGTTGTCCGGAGTCCTGCCTAGCCTGCTACAGCCCGGGTTACCGGAGTCCTGTTAGCCCAGTGCTGCAGCCCGGACAAATACGTTGATGACCGACATGCTCGATGTGATTCATGTATGCCTGTCCTCATAGGCTAGCGCCGCTTTGGGTTCATGACTAGCCATGTCGGCCCGGGTTCTCTGTCATATGGATGCTAGCGACACTATCATATACGTGAGCCAAAAGGCGCAAACGGTCCCGGGCTAGGTAAGGTGGCACCCGTGGGAGTACCGTGCGTGAGGCCGCAAAGTGATATGATGTGTTACATGCTGGATCGATGTGACTTAGGATCGGGGTCCTGACAGATACCAGGTTGTGTTTGATCTGAGGAAGGACTTCATCATCTTCAACATTGTCGTGGTGACCAATGTCTTCAGCAGCGGTGGGGTCAACTGCTGGAATGTCTTCAGCATCATGAGCCTCTGTGGGAGCAGGCTCATGAACTATCATTCGTCGTTCTTGGTGTTCAGAGGCAGGGCGAACCATTGATATGGGTTCAACAACCAAGGGCTCTGAGGGAGCATCCCTATCCTTCTTGGTTCTGCGCTTCTTCTTGGAGGGAGCAGCATCAGAGGCTTCAGTATTTTTCCTTTTCTTAGCTTTAGCCTCAGCAGTTCTGGTCTTCTTTAGCTCAGAAGCGGTTGATCTGACCTTCGGCTTCGAGCCGGTCATGCTAGTTGGGAAGACAATGTGCGGCTCTTCCTGCCTTGAAGGAGCAGTTTGGTCAGTCGATGGCTTTTTCTTCTTTGCAGCCATTCTTGGGTCAATACCAGGACGACCAAGTGCCTTGCGCTTCTCAGCCTCATTGTAGTCTTGCACACATTTGTCAGACAGGCTCTTCATGCGCTCACGAGAACCTTTAGCTTCTTCACGCTTCTTGACAAAGGCTTCTTTGAGCTCGTGCATCATAACTTTGAAGTTTTTGACATCTTGCACGCTGAGCTTTTCCATATGCTTCTTGAACTGAGCTTTCTCATAGTCGATCTTGTGTTTCAGCTCAACGATGCGCTGAGGGAGAGCAAGCTCTGAAGCAATGGCTCCATTGAAGGAAACGCTGAGCCCAATGGGAAGTTGCAAATCGTCGAAGCTGAGATTTGGTGAGGCAAACCACTCATCAATGAAGTTGTGAATGATTGCCACATCGAAGAGAGGCAAATCATTGAAGATTTCTGCTTCTTCCTTGCTCTTGATCAGTTGCTCAAGGGCATCATCTGCAAGATCTTCATCACTGGATAGATCAATGTGCTCTTCACGCAGAATGGCAGCAGGGGTCAGTGCCTGATCAGTATGCTTGACAAGTTTCTTCTTCTTCTCAGTCTTCTTGGAGATGCGTGACAAATCTTCAGACTGCACACTGTCTTCAGGAGGTGCAGTGGCCAGTGGCTTCGCATATGAAGCTTTTGGTGGAACAGCTGATCTTGAAGCCTTAGCCTTCTTTGGCTTCTGCGGCTTTGGGGCAGGAGGTGCTTCATCTGTGTCAGCCTCTTCAGAAGCATCCCCAACAGCAGCTCCTTGGACTGCAATGTAGGTGAGGAGACCTTGAAAATCATAGAAGGGGCCAATCTCGTTTTGATCAGCTTCACGAGTGCCATCCTCCCTTGGAGCAGATGGGCCAGGGTTGAAGTTCAAACCCATTGACTTCTTGTTCTCTTTTGCTGATGCCTTAGCAAATTGAAAGTTGCATTTGAAAAGGTTGTCATCGCGACACCACAAGAGAGAAGTGGGGTCGGCATTTGCAGGCTGTGGTCCTCTGACCATGCACGGGTAGAACCCTTATTCAATAGCTTCAGCTTTGCTCTTGGGTTGAAGACCTCTGTAAGTGATATCTCCCCAAGGACACTTTATCGCATTCTTCTCAGCGTATTCCTTGGTCACGAAGCGGTACTTGAACCATTCCTCAGCCCAATATCTTCGAATCCACTGGATTCGTGTCTTGCGCTGATTGTAATCCTCCTCAGGATCTGTCTTGTAAAGCTCTGAGAGGTCATCAGGCAAATCTCTTGATGTTCCTCCTCGATGCTGTCTGCCACCCTTTCTGACTGATTTCTCTGCAGCCATGTACTTCAAACTGAAAGGTTTCAATACGTTCAAAGGCTTCAAAAGCTTTCGCTTGCTTGACAAACAGGAACTGGCTTCGGGAGAATTTATGTGATGCTGTAAAAATTCTGCAAACGAATGCAGACTATGAGAACCAAGGGATTCTCCCACGGACATGTACCTGTGACAGCATTAGAGATGCAATGGAAGGGGAAGAGGTCATATGCATTCTCAGAAGATGTTGAAGATAAACTAGTTTGAAGATATTGACCTCATGATGCGAAGACATTCACTTATATGTTGAGAGTTGGTTCCAGATTTGTACGAATCCGCGAATAGGTACAAGTGAGGAATCTAACTTGTTATGAAGCTTAAGTGAATATGCTAGGCAGTATGAGATGCAGACATAATGGATCTAACTTGTATAGGCAGAAACCTATTTTGGTAGACAGGATGAATCTTTGAAGATCAAAAAGATGGTAAAAAGAGAGTTTTATTTACCACACGAAGAACTGCTAGATGGGAAGAGTAGGAGACCGAGCAGTTTAATCCACCGTGCCCTAACTTGGCGACGGAGGACACCTACGGCGGCGGCGGAGAGGACGATGTCCGCGACCGGCGTGAGGACGGCGTCGGCGAAGTCGCGACAGCTAAGCGCTTCGTCGCCGGCGTCGTCGAGAGCTAGCGGTGGCGCTAGGGTTTTGACGAGGTGGAGAGGTGGAAGAAGTTTCTTTTACCGCAGGGGACAAGTATTTATAAGGAAGTGGGCGGCACAGCACAATTACGCAGGTGCCCCTGGCGGTTCACATTTGACGGGCACGTGGCAGGCATGCAACATACATAGAGTTATCCCACGTTCCCACGCCCGCCAGGTTTGTCGGATAGTCGTACCGGCTTCTCCGGATTTCAGGCAATAAGAATGACACATTTAACACAGATTTAATGTTTGTCTCTGTATCTTCTGCTGACAAGGACGCAGAGAAGACATTCGACAGTTTCAATAGAATGCATATGATTGGGATAGATAGAGTTTGAGATTGGAAGCATAGACAGATTAGGGTCCGATCACATTCACTTAGTTCAAAAGATACAACAAGAAAACATAGCTATAAGTGAATGCTGTAGAGGATAGAACACTAGTAAATATATATCAAACAGCAGTCGAATCAACGTAGTGAAGATAATCACGAAGATAAAGTAAATTCAAAGACAAACCAAATACGAAGACATTCAAATGCAGCGTCATGAGTGAAACACTTCAAACAGAAAGGTGTGGTGGTGGCGTTACCCACCGCATAGGAAGTATTAGACCCAGACACGGCGCACAATTATCGTGGCGCTCCGAAGTCAAATTCCATGTTAATTTATTCACACTCAGAATGTAAGTCTTCATTGATTGAAGATATACTTTACTTCGTGTGTTGCAGATCTAAGTCATCAACATGCATAAGTGTTAGGATGTGTGCCTGATCACAGGACATTTGAGGATTCCAAGATATTTAGCTCACACCGTAACTTGCAAAACCTTTTCTCATCCAAGGGCTTTGTGAAGATATCTGCCAATTGCTCTTCAGTGTTGACGTGAATGATATCAATATCTTTCTTCATGACATGATCTCTGAGAAAGTGATGACGAATTTCAATGTGCTTTGTCTTCGAGTGCTGGACTGGGTTGTTGGCAATCTTGATGGCGCTTTCGTTGTCGCAGAAGAGAGGTACTTGTTTCAGATTGATGCCATAGTCCTTGAGAGTTTGCTTCATCCATAGAAGTTGAGCACAGCAAGATCCAGCAGCAATGTATTCAGATTCAGCAGTTGAGAGCGACACGCAGTTCTGCTTCTTTGAAGACCAACAAACAAGTGATCGTCCCAGAAAGTGACATGTGCCTGATGTAGACTTGCGATCCACCTTGTCACCAGCATAATCAGCATCCGAAAACCCAACCAGATCAAACTCTGAGCCCTTTGGATACCATAATCCTAGTGTTGGGGTGTGAGCCAAATATCGAAGAATTCGCTTCATAGCTAGGTGATGCGATTCCTTTGGTGCCGCTTGGAATCGAGCATACATGCAAGCACTAAGCATAATATCTGGCCTAGATGCACATAGGTAAAGTAAAGAACCAATCATGGAGTGGTATACCTGTTGATCGAACTCTTTACCATTTTCGTCGGGACCCAGATGATGTTTGGCTGGCATTGGCGTCGTGTAACCTTTACAATCTTTCATTCCAAACTTCTTCAGGCAACCTTTGAGGTATTTCTCTTGAGATATAAAGATGCCATTCCTTTGCTGACAAATTTGAAGACCAAGGAAGAACTTCAGCTCACCCATCATGGACATCTGATATTGCTCTTGCATCATGTATCCAAACTCATCACTGTACTTCTGGTTGGTGCAGCCGAAGATAATGTCATCCACATAGATTTGGCACACAAACAATTCACCATCATATGTCTTCGTGAAGAGTGTAGGATCGAGGGATCCAGGTTTGAAGCCTTTGCTCTTCAGGAAGTCTTTGATTATATCGTACCAAGCGCGAGGAGCTTGCTTGAGGCCATGCAGTGCTTTGTTTAGTTTGTACACCATATCAGGATGTTTTGGATCTTCAAAGCCGGGTGGTTGTGCAACATATACTTCTTCTTCAATATTGCCATTGAGAAATGCACTCTTCACATCCATTTGATATAGCAGGATATTGTTGTGGTTAGCATAGGCCAGCAATATGCGAATAGCTTCAAGTCTAGCCACAGGAGCAAATGTTTCATCGAAGTCAATCCCCTCAACTTGAGTATATCCTTGTGCAACGAGACGTGCTTTGTTTCTGACGACTTGGCCATGCTCACCTTGCTTGTTTTGATATATCCATTTTGTTCCAATGATGTTATGCTTGCGAGGGTCAGGACGCTTGACAAGTTCCCAAACATTGTTCAGCTTGAACTGATGAAGCTCTTCTTGCATTGCTTGAATCCATTCAGGTTCCATAAAGGCTTCAGCAACTTTCTTGGGTTCTGATATTGACACAAAAGAAAAGTGCCCACAAAAATTTGCTAACTGCGTTGCTCTTGAACGAGTAAGTGGACCAGGTGCATTGATGCTATCAATTATCTTCTCAATTTGCACTTCACTTGCAACACGAGGATGAGCTGGGCGAAGAATTTGTTCTTGCTGATCATTGTCATCATTGGGAGGATTGTCTTCAGGCTGAGCATTGTCTTCAGATTGGTTGCGTGCAGAAATGATAAGTTCCTCTTCAGGCTGTGCTTCAGCAGGCATGATTTCACCAGTTCCCATTAGCTTGATAGACTCGCTGGGTGAAGCTTCTTCAAGATTACTTGGCAAGAGCTCTCTTTGTGACCAATTGTTTTCATCAAACCGCACATCTATAGTTTCGATGATTTTGTAGAGATAGAGGTTGAAGACTCTGTAAGAGTGTGAATCCTTTCCATAACCGAGCATGAAGCCTTCGTGAGCTTTTGGTGCAAATTTTGACTTGTGATGGGGATCCTTGATCCAGCACCGTGCTCCAAGTACTTTGAAGTAGCTTACATTTGGCTTCTTGCCAGTGAGGAGCTCATAGGATGTTTTGTTCAGAAGCTTATGGATATAAACACGGTTGATGACGTGGCATGTTGTATCAATAGCTTCAGGCCAGAACTTTCTTGGTGTTTTGTATTTGTCCAGCATCGTCCGAGCCATCTCAAGGAGGGTTCTGTTCTTGCGCTCTATGATGCCATTTTGCTGAGGTGTGTAAGGAGCAGAAAACTCATGAGTGATTCCCATTGTATCCAGATAAAGATCAAGTCCAGTGTTCTTGAACTCAGTGCCGTTGTCACTTCTGATATGCTTGATCTTGACTCCATAATTGTTCATGGCTCGATTGGCAAAACGTCTGAAAACATCTTGCACTTCGGTCTTGTAGAGAATTATGTGCACCCATGTGTATCTTGAGTAATCATAAACAATGACGAAGCCATAGAGACAGGCAGTCGTAGTGAGAGTAGAGTAGTGAGTAGGGACAAATAAGTCCATATGTAGCAGCTCGAGGGGTTGAGACGTAGTCATGATTTTCTTCGCAGGATGCTTGGCCCGAGTCATCTTTCCAGCTTCGCAGGCACCGCACAAATGATCTTTCTTGAAATTGACATCTTCAATGCCAATGACATGCTTCTTCTTGATGAGCATATGTAAGTTCCTCATCCCAGCATGCCCTAGCCTCCGATGCCATAGCCAGCATTCTAAAGCTTTTGTAAGAAGACATCTTGCAAGCTATGGACCTGCTGAGAAATCTGCCATGTACAGATCATCTTTCCTGTACCCTTCAAAGACTAGAGATTTGTTAGATTCCATTAGTACAAGGCAACGATATTTTCCAAATATTACAACCATGTTCAGGTCGCAAAGCATTGAGACAGACATTAAGTTGAAGCCAAGGGATTCAACAAGCATCACTTTATCCATGTGCTGTCGCGACCGGTTTTCCAGACATTAAATTCCAGAAAATGGCCGTCGAGCTCATCAGCCCCAGGATTTCTGTTAGCTGATGAGGCACCAAATTGTTACAGAAATTCCAAGCAAAGGTACAAAATATGCAGTACAAGACCATTGTGGCCTATGAGTACAACAAATGGTTTCTAGTGGTTGAGGGCGGAAGCGGTTTGTGGATCACCACGGCTATGGGACTCCATTTCCCACGGGAACAGCTGACCAGGTTAACTCCTATCTTCACGAGGCTGCTATCACCGTTGCTCAGGTTCCGAGGCGGTCGTCGCAACGCTCCTCCCCAAGCAGTAAATCTGGCCAAGACAATAGCCAGGGACAAGCCAGTGAGTACTTTGAATGTACTCGCAAACATTAAGAACACAGGTATAATATAACCGTTGATGCTCATGCTTTGCAATATCCTTATACTCACTTAGTTAGTCATAAATAAATATCTTGATGCATGTAAACAGGTTATTCATATGCAACCGGAAATTTATGCAATGGCCACATGGAGGTAATAAATACTGGGTGCCAAGCGAGGGTCTGAATGACTCCTCGAGCGGAAAAAAATGAGTAATAATAATACCACAGTCGGGCGTCTGAGCGACACCACATAAAGGGCTTAAAAGAAATGCCACAGTCGGGCGTCTGAGCGACACCACATAAAGGGCTTAAAAGAAATGCCACAGTCGGGCGTCTGAGCGACACCACATAAAGGGCTTAAAAGAAATGCCACAGCCGGGCGTCTGAGCGACACCACATAAAGGGCTTTAAAAGAAATGCCACAGTCGGGCGTCTGAGCGACACCACATAAAGGGCTTTAAAAGAAATGCCACAGTCGGGCGTCTGAGCGACACCACATAAAGGGCTAAAAATTAAATAATCATAGTGAAATATCCCGGAGGTAGAACCATCCCAGAGATATTCGATGATAACAATAATATCACGGGTTAGTCAACAATAGTAATAATCATAATCATCACTAGTCTCAAGTAGTAGTTCCCGTTCTGGTTTAACCGTTTCACCTCCCAAGACCGACACTAAGACCGACGCTTGACCCATCCCAGACTGTAGTCCTTAACCATGGACACGGCTATTCGAATAGGTTTAATCTCTGCAGAGGGTGTACTCTTTACCCACGAGTAACGGATTCCTTTAGTCCATCGGGACTAATTCCGTCTACGGCCTTTTAGTTGAAAACACGCCTAACTTGCACACACCAGCTTAACTCATCGGTGTCTGGAATCACCCACGACACTTGTCAAGCAAAACTCTAAGTGGGGAGGCTACAACCTCGCGTAGCATGGGATCAAATTTATATCGCGCGCTCTAAGGGGTGGCCTCCCCTCTCGGTCCCAACCGGAAACACCCATGCCCCCTGACCAGGTGGCATGCCTACCGGCTACAACTGATATCTTCCACCATGGCCTCTCTGTACGGTGTGTGCTGGAAAGGGGTTGACAACTTACTGAACCGTACCCTACCTGCGGCAAGGACGAGTGGCAGTACGAGGCAAGTATGGGGGTTACTGGAACAAGACTCGATCTGCGGTCGACTCAGGAGGTTATAAGTTTCTGCATGACATGTATATCAAATATAATACAATTGAAGAAATTACCACTCAATGTACCTTACCATGCCATACCGGACATAACAGTCCCGACGAGGACCGGCAACAAGCTCACGCCTACCCAAGGCCGAGGCTTTCCCGGATTCCTTTCCGGTATGCATGCAAGGCACATGAGGATGATTACCATCACAATCATTTTCATTTCCAATAGCAAGGAAATCGTTGATATGCTTCCATGCAAATGATCATGTCACATGAAATATCAAGTCCTCCGAAATAAGGTGGTGTTATAAACGTGTCAACCAACACATCAAAAATATTATGCCAGGGTTCAAGATGCTTGCCTTTAAGTTGTGGAAGGGTGAGGTGCTCTCCAAAACTTTTGAAAGTTTCTTCCCTCTTTCCAAAATCCTATTTAAAATATATTTGAATTAACACACATCTCAAAACAGTACAAAAAGTGGTTTTGGAAAATTTTCAAATAAATCTTAAAATAAACTAGATCAAATTTGAGGAAGGTAGGAAAAAGAATCAACTCATTTGGAGTTGTATTTTAAAAGTTATAGGCAGTCAAAGTTGTGGTCAAAATCTGTTTTAAAACAAAACAGAAAAGAAAACGTTTCGGGGAAAATACGCTTTCTAAGTAGGAGATACGTACTGGGCATTTTGCGCTTTCACTTATTACAGCGCGGACGGCTCGCGAGTCACTGATAGTGGGCCCGCCTGGCCCACTGGTCAGGTTTGACCGGTCTATCCCTCCCTCCCCTTCCTTTGCCCGAACGGAGGCGGGGTAACGGTGGTCGTCGCCGGCGAACGGCGGCTCCCCGCGGGTTCCAGAGGGTCTGGATGGATCCGCGAGACCAAGGCGGTCACTCCGGTGGTTGCTTTGTTGGCGGGGTTGAGTGAGTCGCCGGCGGCGAGCTTCGCGGCGGACGGCGGCCATCGGGTAAAGTGAAAGTTCTCCCGTAGTGAGCCCCGATCGAAATCGAGTAATGGGAAAGGTTTGCGGGAGTGTGAGGGGGTTCCTGGTGGAGAGAAATGGGTGGGGGGGGCCCTGGTGGAGTCGTGAGAGCTCGAGCCATGGCGGCGGCCGAAGCTGCCGGAGATGGGGAAGATGACCTTCCCGGGTCGATTGGCTGCCCAAAGGGGGTCCTAGGGGGATGGCCTGGAGTCGCCTGCGTGCTTGGGAGGTTCGGGGCGTACTTTTATAGGGCGACAAGGTCGGTTCCGCGGCGGTGGATGAGGACGCCGGCGAACCGCCTCTCTGTAGCGTGCAGGGCGTCGTGGCGGCGACGAACGCTAGCGGACACGCTCACGGATGAGCTCGGGCTGTGCCAGGGGCCAGGTGGCGAGCCGGGGTGGCTTGGGCGGCGCTGCACGGAGCAGAAGCTGTCGGCCGACGCCGGCGTGCCGCCAAAACGCTCTGGCGGTGGCGCTGTAGGGCGCCAGGGGTGGCTGGCGTGTAGTGGTGAGGCGGCGAGCGTGTGGCAGCTAGCTGCAGGTAGTCACAAGCCGGAACGGGTGCGGGTGAGACGCGGCGGCTTGGGTGCACGCGGCCGCAATAGGCGCGCTCTGGGCGCGTCCGGAGCACGCACGGGACCTGCTCGACGAAAAGCCAGGGCGTGATAGAGGTCTCGGGTGAGGCTGGGACTTAGCAGGTCTAGGTTTGGGCTTGCAAGGAGATCAGTGGACACGCTGGTTTGGTCAGGGGATCTGGTTCATAGTGCAACCAAAGATTCATGCCAAAATAGATCATGCCCATAAGGTCTTTGACACAATGCGAAGGGCACTTAGGCAATACTTGGAGTGGTCAATTTCTCCACATCAGTGTCTCCTTGGATGTACAAGAGGGTGGTGAGGTCATTTGGATAAAAAGAGGAACTTGCTAGTGCAAATCTTACAAAACTACAATTCTGGACATGAAATAAATGGCATCATTTCATGAACCAAAATTGCCCCAAAGGGTGCATGCTCCTGGACTTAGGGGTTTGGTAGGGAGGACTATGAGCATGAGAAAACACAAGGTCACTGGAGCAAGAAATAATAGGGTTGCAGTAGAAAACACCAGTCTAGTCCAGAATGAAGATGATGCTGATTCACTCAAAATTTGCAAATAACATCACTGGTTTTTTTGCATAAAGTTGAATCATATGATATTACTAACATCCCATAATTTTGGTAGAGGCTAGAAGAAAATATTTAAATGGGTTGTAGTTCAAAAATGGCCATTTAACCTTGAAAAACCATCTTCAAGAAAGTGAAGATCAAGCAAATTAATTGTGCAATTAGTTGTACTGATAAAAGTAAAGTTTTTCTAGAGAGGTTAAACAAGTCCAATAACATAATTGAAAAGTTCACACTTAGGGGAAAAACTCCATAATGGCAAGGTTAAAGATCAAAAGGGAGCTCATAAAATAAAGGTTTTAAGTCCTGGCAAAAATTTTAATTAATAAAACAAGGCCAAAAATTTATTTTTGGGGTGTCACATGTGCTGATCCCTTGAGATTGCAACTCTACCTAGACCCAATACCTTGCTTTTACCAGTGTCAGCAAATGTGATGTGACTCTTATCAGATGGACGTAAGGTTGAGTCCATGAGAACACTTTGATCACCAGTCATATGATTAGTGCATCCGCTGTCCATAATCCATTCTGAAGCACGAGGTGTCATACTCTGCATTGCAGTTAGGAGGATAGGCTTCACCAAGAGAATTGTGAAGCATAAACATTTGACGAGCAAGAGGATTATGGAAGCTCAGATCAAGATTAGGACTGATAGGATGAATGGCAAGCGATTCCGGAACAAAATACATAGTGAGACCATTTGGGCATTTGATCTTGCGCCCTACAAGATATTTTAGGTCCCCAGCAATAGCATCAGACGCCTTTGATTTTCAGCTGGAGACCTTTCCCCGCAAAAGAAAGTTAATTCTTCTTAACCACCCACATCTTTAGGGGTGGCTTAGAAGCAATGAGTCTAAGTGCAGCATCTGAGAACTTCGGCTTTGGAGCCCTAGCAAATAGCCTTGCAGGAGATGAACGATACTCATATGAATAAGCGGAAAAGTTCTTAGTTTTATGAACATAGCGGTTTGAAGATACACGCTCATATTCATAGGTTTGAGTACGGTTTCCCTGCAAAACATTGGAGTTAGGGTGACTCAGGTGAGTCCTCTGTCTGTATGAAGCCTTTGGACCATATGAAGCCTTTGGTCTGGGATTTGTCTTCTTCCCAGGTGGTCTCATGATGACATTCACTGGAAGCTTCTCAAGACAGCTTTTGGGTACCCAGATCTTCTTCATAGGTGGCCCATTCCTGCAGTCAGTACCAATATATCTGGCAAACACTTCACCATTCTGATTCTTGAACAGTTTATAGTTTGCATCAAAGGATTCATCAATGATGACAGGGTTAGCACAGGTAAAGCCAGATAAGGTAAATAGATCCACTGAAGGTCCCTTTGCAGCAACCCATGTGGTTTTGGGATACTGCTCAGGCTTCCAGTAGGAACCATCAACATTCATTTTCCTCTCGAACCCAACACCCTCTTTCCTAGGGTTTTGGTTCAGAATCTGCTTTTTGAGGACATCACAAAGTGTCTGATGCCTTTTCAGGCTTTTATACATCCCTGTTTCAAGTAATGTCTTCAACCTAGCATTTTCATCAGTAATAGTAGCGGTATCCTCCGCAGAGGGGTTAGTTACCACATCAGTAGTTGAAGACAATGCAACAGTAGAAGTAGTGAAACATCCAGCAACAGAGGTAGCGTTATCATGCTCAAGGCATTTTAGACATGGTGGTTCAAATCCATCCTGAGCGGGACTGATCTGTTGAGCGCGTAGTGACTCATTCTCTTTTTGAAGATCTTCATGAGCCGCTCTCAACTTCTCAAGCTCTTGCTTCCTTTGAAGATAATCATAGGAGAGATTTTCATGAGTGGTTGTGAGCGTATCATGACGACTTTCAAGTTCTTGGTACTTAGCATGAAGATTTTTTATGTCTTCAACTAAGGACTGTGAACGAGTCATTTCCGCGTCCAACAGGTCATCGCTTTTGTCTAACAGTTTTTGAGTATGTTCCATAGCCTTTTGTTGTTCAGTTGCAATTTTAGCAAGTGTTTTGTAGCTAGGCTTGGATTCACAATCAGAGTCATCTTCACTAGATGTTTGAAAGTAAGCATCGCGTGATTTTACCTTGGCACCACATGCCATGAAGCTGTAGGTGGGAGTAGGATCATCCTTATCATCGGCTTCAGCGTTGGTGTGGGAGTCATTGTCTTCAGTGTTGAAGATGGACTTGGCAACATAGACAGTGGCTAGAGCCAGACTTGCAACACCAGGGTCGGACTCCTCCTCAGACTCCACCTCCGCCTCCTCAGAAGCAGACTCCTCCTCTGAATCCATTTCCTTCCCAACAAAAGCACGAGCCTTGCCAGATGAGCTCTTCTTGTGAGATGAAGACTTTGATGAGGACTTGGACGAAGACTTTGAAGATTTCTTTTTCTTGTCATCAGAATCATATTCCTTGCTCTTCTTCTTCTTCTTCTTCTTCTCGTTGTCCCACAATGGACACTCAGAGATGTAGTGTCCAGGTTTCTTGCACTTGTGACATGTTCTCTTCTTGTAGTCATGAGTAGAGGCTTCATCATTTCTTGAGCTGGATCGTGAAGACTTTCTGAAGCCTTTCTTCTTAGTGAACTTCTAGAACTTCTTCACAAGCATAGCAAGTTACTTTCCAATGTCTTCAGGATCATCAGAACTACAGTCAGATTGTTCTTCAGATGAGGAAACAACTTTTGCCTTCAAAGCGCGAGTTCGGCCATAGTTGGGACCATAGATTTCTCTTTTCTCAGATAGCTGGTCCTCATGTGTGTTGAGCCTCTCAAGTATATCAGACGGATCGAGTGTCTTGAAATCAGGACGTTCTTGTATCATGAGGGCAAGGGTGTCAAAGGAGCTGTCAAGTGATCTCAGTAGTGTCTTGACGATTTCATGCTTGGTAATCTCAGTGGCGCCGAGAGCACGAAGCTCATTTTTTATGTCAGTGAGGCGATCAAACGTGAGCTGGACATTCTCATTGTCGTTTCTCTTGAAGCGGTTGAAGAGGCTGCGAAGAACACTGATCCTTTGATCTCTCTGGGTTGAGACGCCTTCGTTGACCTTGGATAGCCAGTCCCAGACTAGGTTTGATGTCTCCAGAGCACTCACTCGGCCATACTGTCCTTTGGTCAGATGACCACAGATGATGTTCTTGGCAGTAGAGTCCAGTTGAATGAACTTCTTGACATCAGCAGGGGTGACACCATCATCAGTATTGGGAACGCCGTTCTTGACGACATACCAGAGGTCGACATCAATGGCTTCAAGATGCATGCGCATCTTATTCTTCCAATAGGGATATTCAGTTCCATCGAACACGGGGCAAGCAGCGGAGACTTTGATTATCCCTGCAGTCGACATAGCTAAAACTCCAGGTGGTTAAACCTAATCACACAGAACAAGGGAGTACCTTTCTCTGATACCAATTGAAAGTGCTTGTTCTCGACTAGAGGGGGGTGAATAGGCGATTTTTATGAAAGTCTTCAAAACATAAAGGTTTCAAAGACAAACATCAGAAATGAACCTATTGATATGCAGCAGAAGATAAACTACACCAGGCAAGCCATAGTCAAGTATGCAATAATGTGTGTGTACGACGACTAATGGCAACTAGGTAGTAAGGATCAGGGTGGAAGATAGTATGAAGCCAAACAGCAATGGTAGTCAAGCAATGAAGTCAAACAGGTATGGCAGGCAGGCAATGACTTCACAAAGACAAACAGTAAGTAAAGGGAAGAGAGAATAGAACCAGTCACTCGATGAAGACACATGATTTGTTTGACCAGTTCAGTTGTTGTGACAACTGTACATCTGGTTAGGGAGGCTGAGATTCAACTCAGAAGACCGCGTCTTCACCTTATTCCCCTTGAGCTAAGAACACACAGTCCTCGCCCAATCACTCTGGTAAGTCTTCAAGGTAGACTTCCAAACCTTCACAGACTTCGTTCACCGGCAATCCACAATGGCTCTTGGATGCTCAGAACGCGACGCCTAACCGGCTGGAGGATTCACAGTCCTCAAGTGTAATAAGTCTTTAGGTCACACAGACAGAAAGACTTCAGTGATGCCTAACACTCTTTGGCTCTGGGTGTTTTGGGCTTTGTCCTCGCAAGGATTTATATCTCTCAAAGGCTTCGAGGTGGGTTGCTCTCAAACGACAAAAGCCGTGCACTAACTCTGAGCAGCCACCAATTTATGGTGTAGGGGGTGGGCTATTTATAGCCACTAGGCAACCCGACCTGATATGTCCGAAATGACCCTGGGTCACTAAGGAACTGACACGTGTTCCAACGGTCAGATTTCAAACACACGCGGCAACTTTACTTGGGCTACAAGAAAAGCTGACTCATCCAGCTCTGGATAAGATTTGCTCTCATTGTCTTCGCTCGAAGACATAGGATTTGGGTTGAGCATCACTTCAGTCACTGTGAGAGTATTCACTTGGACCCCACTTAACAGTACGGTGGTTCCTATGACTCAACAAAGAAGAAAAGGAAACAACGAAACAACTAAGTCTTCGCGCTCCATAGTCTTCACAGAATGTCTTCTCACGTCATAGTCTTCAATATGATTATCTTCATGTACCACCATTATCTTCAATGTCTTCGTACATTTTTAGGGGTCATCTCCGGTAGGTAAACCGAATCAATGAGGGACACTACCTGTGTTATCCTGCAATTCTCACAAACACATTTGTCCCTCAACCAAATTTGTCGTCAATACTCCAAAACCAACTAGGGGTGGCACTAGATGCACTTACAATATTCATCATTTTTGACAGAGGTTTCCACCTTAACCAGAAGTCATGAACTTTTCTTAAGGGCATCTTGGGCTCATTCAAGATTATTTTAGGTTGAACCTATTGGATCTGATCTGGTGCTAGGGTTTGAACAATCCCCATTTCAACTTTCAAAGAAATTTAGACATGATGCATGGATGCTTGTGCAACTATTTGCAATCAAATTCTAGGGCTGTGACACCAAAGTTGTCGGGACCCCGATCCTAAGTCACACCGATCTAGCATGTAACACATCATATCACTTTGCGGCCTCACGCATGGTATTCCCACGGGTGCCACCTTACCTGGCCCAGGACTGTTTGCGCCTTTTGTCTCACGTATATGATAGTGTTGCTAGCATCCATATGACAGAGAACCCGGCCTGACATGACTAGTCGTAAACCCCAAGTGACACTAACTTACAGGGACATGCATACATTACCCAGCAACAAACGTGTCGGTCATCAACGTATGAACCCAAGTCGTAGCAAGCTACAAGGACTTAAAGGAACAACGCGTGACATTTCCCCGAAGGGACAGACACAAGAATGAAGAAGGGCACATAACGGCTAGCCTAAGTGTTCCGGAGCAGTAGAAAGCTACCATGGCTCAGTGGAAGCACTAGGAGACATTTCCCCATAAGAGAGGCTACCAAGAAAAAACAACTAGGTTGTCGGATCCCACACTTACCAAGCATTTCAAAATCATACACACAATATGCTCAATATGTGCAAATACAACATGGCATCACAACAAAACTCTATGACTCAAAGTATTTTTTCACTAGGCTCCGAGGAGCCAGATATTACAAACATGGGTCTAATGACCCAACATTTAAGTCATACAAGCAAAAAGCACATGAGGAAGCATAAACATGTCTGAGTACAGACATCTGAAAAGAGAGAGGGCTAGTAAGCCTATCAATCTACAAGACTCTCCAAAGGGTACAAAATCATAGCTGAGGTAACAAGCTAAACGTCGAAGTCCATGCGGAACTACTAGTGAGACTGAAGTCTCTCTGCAAAAACATAAATTAAGCAAACGTGAGTACAAATGTACCTAGCAAGACTTACATCAGAACTAGCTACATATGCATCAGTATCAACAAAGGGGTGGTGGAGCTTAACTACAACAAGCCAGCTTTGACTCGGTGGCTATCCTAAACTATGACTACAAGTAACTTCTTTGAGGTGGCGCACACGAGTCCACATATTCACCATATCAATACACCACTATGGATCCGCTCCCGTCTCCCTACGAGGAGGCCATCCATAGCACCGACGCTTATCTTGCGCATTTTATAGTATCCACTTTCACTTGTCTATGAACTGTATAGGCAACCCAGAAGTACTTTACCGCGGACACGGGTATTTGAATAGATCATTTATAACCCTGCAGGGGTGTACTTCTTCACACATGTTTCCACCACTTAGCGTCTGCACACGACATGTGCTCGTATCAAGTGAAAGCCGACATGGGTGTAGACCACGACCTCACTAACCACAAAAGTCCCTAGTCCAGGTTTATCGCATATTCAGGTTCCATCTACAGGGAGTCCGGCAGAGGTTTCCACTACGGCCCCAAACGATGTGTGCAGGGTTCCCGAGGCACCAAATGGGCGCGCCCCTACACCGTGCCACGTGCCTACCGCATCACAGCCCACACCTCGGGTTAGCGTTGTGCACAGCCTCCAGCATACTACAAACGACAGGAACTACTTGCAACTCCTGGACAGAGGACAAGGGGTGTTAATAAGTCAAGCGGGGTCATATTTCAGGGCCCAATGTGTGGTAGTAGTTGTTCATGGATAACAAACACATAACTCAGTTCCTGAGGACGGTTTCAATGAGACAACCCACCATGTACTCCTACATGGCCTCTCATCGCTACTTTACCAAATCGTGTTCACACACTTAGCTCTCAACAGTAGGACATGTTCACCACATTCCAATTCATCCCCGATGAATCAGACCTGACTCAACTCTAAGCAGTAGCATGCATGACAACAAGCATGAATGAGTAGGCACATCATGGCTCAAACAACTCCTACTCATGCTAGTGGGTTTCATCTATTTACTGTGGCAATCATAGGATATGCAGAGGAAAGGGGTTCAACTACCGCAGCATGTAACAGTTGAATCGTTGTTGTCCTAATGCAGTAAAAGAGAGCAAAAGTGAGAGAGTGGGATTGTATCAGAATGAACAAGGGTGTTTTGCTTGCCTGGCACTTCTGAAGATAGTATAGTTCTTCATCGGTGTCATCGAGCTCATCATCGGAAATACATCTACTGAGAGGGGAAAAATACCGGTAACAGAGAAGGAACACAATCAATTCAATGCAACAATATGATGCATGATCATGACATGGAAATATGCTGTGGTTTGAGCCAATGCAACTAGCAACAATTTAAATGAAGTTGGTTTGAATCCAAGATTCAAATTCAAACTCCATATGCGGATATGCAAATGCCATTTATTTGTTTTGTTCTAAACAAAAGCCATAGGTTGTTCTACCATGCATGAAAATGGTATAGGTGGATAGATTTGATTTTTCTGATAATTTTTCATATATAAATTATTTCATTGGGAGTTACAGATTATTTTCTATGAATTTTAGAAGTTTTAAACATTTTCTGGATTTCCTGGATTATTTTAAATCCAGAAAATCACTTAGTGCTTCAGCACTACGTTAGGATGACGTCAGCGAGTCAACGGTCGGCCCAGGTCAAACTGACCAGTGGGTCCTGCGCGCCAGTGTCACAGTGCTGGCTAGAGTCACAGATAAGTGGACCAGGTCAACGTCCACATGAGTAAAGTCAATGCTGACGTGTGGGTCCCACTGGGTTGTGAACGAATCTAAAGAGGAAAATAAGTTAACCTAAACAGGTACAGGGCCCACATGGCAGTGGCACTAGGGGTGTTTAGCGGGGTCATTAGTGCGTACTAAATTGGCGCCACGTCAGCAACTGACGCTGGCGACCAAAAATACGGCGGTGGCACGCCGAAGTTGCTCCGGATGGCGCTACATGAGGTGTTTTGCGGCAGGATTTGGCTCTAAGGCGAGCTGGCGTCCGCACACATCTAATGGATTAATTGGGAGGATCTAGGGTGGCCCGAAACGTCGACTACAACAATGGCAGGCGGCGGCCGGAGTCGCACCTCGACGGAACCGGCGTTGCAGGACACGGGCGAGCAAAGTAAAGGGCTGTGCATCCTCTTGGGGTCACCAGGAGCTCGGTGCGGTGCATGGGCACAAGTCGTTCGATCTCAGGCCGTGGCAGCGACAAGGTCGTGCAGCGGCGAGCTTCGGTCACGACGGGGAACAGTGCTACGGCATGGGGGAGAGCAAACGGAGAGAGGGGAAACGTAGTGGAGCTCACAGAGGATACGATGGGATGGTTAGCGTGCTCAGGGGAGCCTTGGATGGAGCAAAGTGATGGCGACGGTCCACGGCGGCCAAGGACGGAGACAAGGGTGGTGAGGAAATTGCAGGGATTCCGACGATGTGTGGCTTGGTGGAGAGGTTCAGCGCAAGGAGACGGAGCTCGGGGAACGAATACAAGGCGAGGCAGTGCCTGTAGGCGCGGTGGCTGCAAACGGCGGCGATGGCGCACTCAGTTGCGTGGGAGAGAGAGAGCCAGAGGAGGAGACAGGGACGAGGGAGAGTGGGAGAGAGTCGAGGGGGTTGCGTGGCACTCGTAGGCGCGTCGGGGGAGCGGTGGGAAGCAAGTGGTGGCCGGCGCACGTGGCCACGCGCCCCTGCTCCTACTGGCAGGACGTTAGGGACGGTGGGGAGTTGGGCTGGGCCTCAGCCACAGTTTGGACCGCTAGGTGAGTGGGCTTCCAGGTAAGGCCAGGTTAGTTTCTTTTCTCTCTCTCTTTCCTGTTTTCTATTTATTTCAATCGGTTTGGTTTTATTCAAAGGCCAAACCACTTTCATAAATTCTGAAAATATTCATGGACTCTCTCTGAGTTATTCCATATGCCCAAAAATTAAATCCAAAAGTATTGGAGCTATAACTTATTTTATAGCATTTATTAGCTCCAATTCAAATAGGTAGTGAGTTGATTCAAAAGTCCAAAAATGTCCTAGGAATATATTCATCATTTTTGGCAGAGGTTTCCACCTTAACAAGAAATCATGAACTTTTCTTATGGGCATCTTGGGATCATTGAAGATTATTTTAGGTTGAACCTATTTGATCTGATCTGGTGCTAGGGTTTGAACAATCCCCATTTCAACTTTCAAAGAAATTTAGACGTGATGCATGGATGCTTGTGCAATTATTTGCAATCAAATTCTAGGGCTGTGACACTTCATGTGCAGCAAATGATTTCTTGGTGGAGAGGTTGCGAATCCGATTGACTTCCACAAGAAGACTTTGCATCTGGCATTTCATCCAATCATGATGCCTGTCATGCTTCTGATGAAGAGAAACTAGAAGTTCCCTGTCATTCAATGTACGAGCACACTTCTGAGCCCTCTGAGGAACTATGTTGGTGGTCGCATCAGTGTGAGGATGATGCGGTAGACAAAGCTGACCTACAATTGGACCAGCAGCAACAGTATTTGGGATATGGGTGGCTTCAAGAGGAGCCGAGAAGCTTTGGTTAGCAGCATTGTCTTCACAGAGTGGTTCCTTAGCAGGCTGAGAATAGGTGGCTTCATGAGACATATCAACTTCTGGCGAGAAGACAACATGATTGCGAGCTGAAGCTTGATAGTTTACAGTGGAGTGAAGCTTAATCGGCCGCATTATCCATGGAGCATAAAACTTTTGGCCAAAGAGATCAATGCCTAAAGCCGCCAGCTGCCTAATAAACAAATCATGCGTGTTGAAGCGGATGCCATTGAGAGTATAGAAGACCAATGTCTTCATGGTGCCTTCAAGCTTTGTAGAAGATGAGTTCCCTTTTATTGGCCACAGAGTACGCCACACAATGTGATAGATGGTGTGCGGAAAATACTTGAGGTCATTGACAAAGAAGTGAGTGGGGTACTCAGCATCAGCAAGCAATGGCTTCATCATTAACGACATCTGGCTCATATTGGGTTCTGGATTCTGGAAGATGCTTTCTAACTCCTTCTGATAGGCTTACGACCTGGTTCATAGAGATCACCAGGAGTGGGCAGGGATGTGAGCTTGAGGATATCTTGAGCTTTGGCTTCATGATGGATATCTCTTGTCATCCACTCAAGGACCCATGTCCTCGGATCCTTTTTGTAGCCTGAGACATGTAATGTAGCATAGAATTGGAGTAGCAACTCCTTAGTCGAGTGTTCCTTGTCAATGATAAATGTAAGCAAGCCAGCGTCTGTGAAGCAATCAAGAGCTTCTTCTAAGCAGGGCAGACCATCCATGGCCTCACAACAAAGGCGCTTGCGAGGAAAGATACTATCCTGGTTGTATAGTATGCACATGTAGTAGCTGCGCTGCAAATGGGCCCGAATCTGTCCAAAGACATCCATGGCTTCTTGTAAGGATTCTTGGATCTGTCAAAGAAGGTATTATGCTGTTTGGAGCTTAACACACTGAATGAGCTCTCAGTGGTGGCAGCACTGGGAAGCCTTGGCATTCTGGGCATTGGCTTCTGCTTTTAAGGCCTTCGCTCGACATGCTATTCATACAGAGGCCCGTGTACTTCAGGTGGTGTAAGAATAGGCCATCTGACACTAATCAGTTATCCTTCATGATTGAACACCCTCGCCATTACGTGCGGAATAGGTGCAGCAGCAACAACATCAAAGGTGGATGGCTGATTGTCTTTAGTGGTGGTAGTGGCTTCAAGGAGCAGATTGGCTTCAGCCATGATGACATCGTGGCTTCAGTACCGGTGGCAGTAGTAGCAACATCAGCTTCAACGATAGGGGGGTCAAACAAATTGAATTCTGGAATCACAACATTGCCAGCTGCACGTATCACAACATGTTTTTCTTCTTGGTTGTCATCAGCTGATGTAGCCGGAATATCTTCAGCCTCGTTGGCTTCAGATTCTTGGGCAGAATGTGAAGGATGGCTTCAGGGAACACTACGTGTGCGACTGAGCTTGTGGTTTGCTAATCCTCTTCAGGGATACTAGACATGGAGAAAGAGGGCCTTTGGCCTTTGTGAGGCCTGCGAAATGCAAGACACACTTGAGGGGATGGCATTATCTTCTCCACATTTCTGGCTTTGCTTGGGAGGTCTCAAGCACTGGTGTAGTAACTTAAGCTGGTGGTATACGCAGAATCATTTCAAGTACGAGGGAGTTGGGGTGTTGCTTGATACTTATCCAACGTATCTATAACTTTTTATTGTTCCACGCTATAATATTATCTTTTTGGATGTTTTATATGCATTATTATGCTATTTTATATTATTTTTGGGACTAACTTCTTAACATAGAGCCCAGTGCCTGTTTATGTTTTTTCCTTGTTTTTTAGTTTTGCAGAAAAGGAATACCAAACGGTGGCCAAACGGAATAAAATTTCACAATGATTTTTCTTGGACCAGAAGACACCTAGAGGACTTGGAGTCCAAGCTAGAAGAGCCATGAGGTGGATACAAGGGTGGAGGGCGTGCCTGTCGGTGTCAAAACTGGCCGATCTCGGGTAGGGTGTCCGAACTATGCATTTGAGGATCAAAGGTAACATGAGACAAAGGGGACAAGATGTTTACCCAGGTTCGGGCCCTCTTAATGGAGGTAATACCCTACTTCTTGCTTGATTGACTTTGATAAGTATAGGGGTTAAAAGAATTGATCTACCTTGAGATCGTAATAGCTAAACCCTAGATGTCTAGCCTATGTCAATTCTGATAGCCTCTACAGACTAAACCCTCCGGTTTATATAGACACCGGAGGGGTCTAGGGTTGTACAGAGTCAGTTCACAAAGAAAGGAAACTACACATCCAGACGCCAATCTTGCCATCCACGCAAAGGAGAGTCCCATCCGGACACGGGGAAAGGTCTTCTACCTTGTATCTTCACGGCCCATCAGTCCAGCCCATGTTACATAGCTCGGACACAGGACTCCCTCAGTAGCCCCTAAACAAGTCTACAATGGCGATGTATTTGGCACGCATATTGTCTTCGGCATTGTAAGGCAGGTTCCTCCTCTAAATACTTTAAAGCAGCCTTCTGAATAAGAGAACTGTATCCATCTCTGCCCTCAACCACAAGGGCACAATACTTAATCAAAATAAGATCTGTCTACTAACAAATTTTTTGGTAAAACATCACGTCTGGCCTCTTTATCATTTCGATCCATTTTTTGGCCTCCCACTTCGCGTTTTGAGGCGCGACCTCTATTGACACGTCTTGTCAAAAAAGATATCATGCTTGCTTATTGTGGGATCCTCATCAATACTGGTTTGGGTAATCCAACCGTGTCGTTCGCACGACCCCTTGGGAACATGTGAGTTTTAAGGCTTGTGGGGGGGGGGCGCTTGATATTCACTGCCTATATAAGCGGATACAGATCCATCCTTTTACCCCACACCTTCTTCCTTCCTCTGCTTCCCCATCCTCGAGCTCCAGCGCCGAAGCTCCAATCTTTTCCCACCACCACCAACCTCTCCGGCCATGTCCGGATCCGGTTCTCAGGGCAAGTGGGTGGCCTCCTCCATCATGGAGAAGGACATCAAGGAGCTCTGGGAGGCAGGGTACCTGACTGTGGACATTATGCACAGGCTCCCTGCCAAAAAGCAAGTCATCCCCACTGCAGAGCCTGGCAAAAGAGTGGTGTTTATCCCCCACTTCCTTCGCGGACTAGGGTTTCCCCTCCACCCATTCGTCCGTGGTCGCTGTTCGATTGTGGGCTAGATTTCCACGATCTAGCCCCTAATTCCTTCCTCCACATCTCGGCGTTCATCGTCGTGTGCGAGATGCTCCTCTGCATCCCCCACACTTCGGCTTATGGCTCAAAGTCTTCAACGTGAAGCCAAAGGTGGTCGACGGTCAGCACGTGGACTGCGGCGGCGCCATGGTGAGCAAGCTCCCCAACACCACCTGGCCCAAAGGGGCCTTTGTGGAAACTGTCAAGGTATGGCAGCAGGAGTGGTTCTACATCACCGAACCTCACGGCGCCGCATGGGCAGCCACTCCTGAGTTTAGATCCGGACCACCAATGTGGCTCGTGTCGTGGACAAACAAGGGTCTGGACTGGGGGTCATCCGACGAAGTGATGTTGCTGCAACAGCGCATCAAAAATATGTTAGAGAAGAACACCAGTCTCACTAATGTGATTCAGGTGATGCTTTTCCGCATGATCCTCCCCTGCCAGCGCCGGCCTCTCCACATATGGGAGTTCAATCCGGAAGGGCCGCGAACCCTACAGCGATTCTTCGGCACAACACACGAAGATATCTAGAAGCTACTCTTCAAGGCCCAGAAGACGTGGCCGGGGACGACCGACGACATCGGCCTCGACAGTGCGCATCCGGCCACCCTGATAAGCATTTAGTTTCAGAACATAACTTCATCTCATAAATCAAAGGGTATGCTGAGGCTTCCATCCATTAATCAAGGCTGGACGAAGAAGGCGGAGCGGATCAAGTGTCTAGCTCCACTACCCGAAGACCCACCCATTCCTCTGCTAATGATGATGCTGGTCCTGGAACCATATTAGGCGCTGGAGAAGAAGGTCAAGAAGAAGAGCAAGGAGGCCAAAGGTGGCCTCCGCCATAAAGCTACTTCAGACGCGATGTCCGAGGAGATCGAAGCTCCCTCCTTCCACGAGGGGCATGAATATGATGAGGAGGAGGAGGCATAAAGCGATTCTCCCCTTAAGGGGTGGAAGAAAAAAAGGGCGTCCTCCGTAGACCCGAAAGCGGAGGCGTCCAAGAGGGGGAAGGTATCCCTCTCGGACGGTTCGGACACGGATGCCGAACACTTCCCCACGTGGTGCCCCAGGGAAAAGCCCCTAGCCACATCGTAAGTGCATAAAGGATACTCTAACGCTATCCAGTCTTTTATGATTGTAACTATAACACATCATGCTATGTGTTGCAGTCCAGCCCGTGGCCTCCCCCAACAATCGTCATCCGAGGGGAACTCCCTGTTACCGGAAATGGTGGAGAGCGAGTCGCCTCCGTGAGCCTCTCCGCCTACCACCGCACATGACACCGAGGTGTTGTCCCGAAGGGCCTCTCCTAGCCATGGAGAGGCGAAGGAGGCCGCCAAGACGACGCCAGAGGGTAATGCCTTGGCTGCTGAGAACATGGGGGGTGCAACCCCCATGGAAACTGACGACAGGGGTCCAGACTAGTCCGGGCCCCAGCCGAACACCATTCCGGAGACCCATGTGGCTCCGGAATCGAGCGACCAACCCGCTTCAAAGGAGGGGGAGTGCCTACTCCGACGACAGCCTCCACTAATCCGGAGGCGCCGAACACTCTAGTGGAAGCACTGCAACGTGCTTCCATCATGGAGGAACACCGTACCCTGGTGGGTGCGGTGGTTGAGAAGGTTCAGTCTGACAAGAGCGGGCTGAACGAAGCCTTCACCAGCCTGCTAACAGGCTTCGATGTATGCGATGTAATATTCATAGCCTCTTTTCATATGGAAAAATATGCTTGTGTATAGATAGTATCCCCTAAGACTCTGTTCGGTTTTGAAAAATGGCCGGACAGAGGATCAAATAATAATCACAGGAGGTAACGTACTGGTCTATTGGTAAACATGCCTCCCTGTTAACGGCGACTGCCTAGGCTGGTGAAGCGTCTGAACTTCAGCGGAAGCTGAAGATGGATGATGAGGACATCGTCCGCATCAACAAGCAGGTCGATGAGGCGCAAGGTATGTTTGAAACATCATTCACACACATGAAGTGATATGCCAATGTGGAGTTTAAGCTCGTGCATTGCTTTGATCATTATTGCAGGTAGTGCGACCGAGGTCGAGACCCTGAAGAGCGCCCTCACCCAAGCCAAGGAGCAGGCAAGGGTGAGCAAAGCGACCGCTCATAAAGCGGCTGCGGATTTAAAGGCCGAGAAGGTCGCCCGCCGGCAGTATGAGGAGCGGGTGACCGAGGTGGAGCAAGAGCTCAAAGACGCCGCCGACAAGTGCAAGGCCTTGGAGGAGAAGAATAAGGCCCAAGCGGCCGGTCTCGCCAAGGCCCTTCAAGAGGTGAAAGAAGCGCGGTCCGAGTCCCGGGCGGCTCGTGAGGAGGTTCGGGAGGCCAAACAGATAGCGGCTGGTAAGCCCTTTCTTTTGCAGAGTATTTTTGGCGCCCAAATATATGACTTTCTCACTCGGTTGTGGAGTTCTCAAGACGCCTTTGCGGATCTTCCGAAGAGTGCTGCCGACGCCGGCAATTCTTCCAGGCCCAGGAGGGGCACATGACGGAGAAGCTCTTCAGGTCATAGTACCAGGAGCCGGAGCGCCCTGCATTATTGAACAACCAGATGATGCAATGGGTGGAGCTGCATAGGATGTCCGGATTGGCCACGAAGGACCTCATAGTCCGGCTATGGCCAACCAGACCCATTCCTAGCAGCTACTTTGGCCTGGTGAAACGACTCGCCGACGCCCTGCCCCGAGTTGAAGCCGTGAAGCGCTCGACGTGCATAGAGGGCACACGGATGGCCTTTGCCCGTGTCAAGATGCACTAGGCGAAGATGAAGGACGCCGTCGTGGCGGTCGAGGGCCCACCGGAAAGCAAGGGACACCGCAAGCCGGAGTGGTATTTTGAAGACGTCCTAGAAGGTGCCCGTTTAATAGAGGGTCGATGCTGGAAGGATATCATATTTGAGTGAATGTATCAGGTCTGCCCAGACGTTGTTTTATGAACCAAGGCTTTGTAATATATATGTGCCTTTTATCTAAAATTACTTTCCTCCTGTGAGGCCGTTTATTAATTTTGAGAGTTTGGCAGTCGTCGGCTTATGCCCCCACGTAGATTCTATGGGGGTGTTCGGATTAGCGCATGATAACACTTGACCCAAGTCTTGGTCCGTGAAGCAGTGTCTGCGTAGCGAACCAGGCAATCAGACTATGTGACTTTATCAATTTCACTTAGCCAAAGGAGTTTGACTGTGGGGGCCAAGGTTTAGCCCCTGGTGTTTACGCGGCTATCCCAACTAGGAAGCCTTAGACGCATGACTGTATGAAGGCCGGTCCTTTATATAAGACGAAAAAAATAGCAAGAGATTTATATCAAGTCGCCGAACTGTTGACCAACTCTCGCCATATCATGACAGTTAGTTTTCGGCTTTCTCTACTTAGGCATTTGATCGGACGAACCGGAAACGCAATCGCAGTTGTTCTCCCTTTACTACCTTAGCCGAACAAGCGGAACGTAAGGTAGTAACCACAGGAGTCGGGCAACCCAACTATTAACCGAAGATAAGATTTGGAGCCGATGCATATAACATAGTATTCAGGTCTCCGAAGTATACTGTGAGAGTTTTCAGACTTTTTTTTTTTAAATATGTGTGGCCAAATAGAGCCCCTGGCATTTTAAATCATGCCGAGGTGTATATGCCAATCTGATGAGAAGAGGGTATACATATTATGGAATAAACCAATACCGAATAGGGTTGGACAAAATTGTTTGCATTATGGTCTGGCTGATACGTCAAAACATGCTCTTACAGAGAATGCCATAAGCATTAAAGCTATTTTACATGCCGAGAATTTCTAAACAAGGGAAAGCTGTATACAGGTCCTTAAAGAAGAAAAGGTGGTCTTGAAGATCCTTTGGACACCCCGCCGCACGTCTGCACCACTTTTCGCCTTCGTGGAGGATCCTTTGAGAGGATCGACAGTCTTGTACATAAAAGGGGCCTGTGAAAGGGCCCTTGTACCACCGAAAAGTGATTTAGGTTTTGAAGAACCTGAAATATGTCACAGCCCTAGAATTTGATTGCAATTAGTTTCATAAGCATCCATGCATCATGTCTATATTGTTTGAAATTTGAAATGGGGATGACAAACCCTAGCACTAAATGAAATGCAATTAGGATCAAAATAAAAATATTTTCAATGAACCCAGAATGACCTTTAGAAAAGTTCATTATTTTTTATGAAGGTGAAAACCTCTGCCAAAAATGATGCACATATTTTTAGGCCATTCTGGATTTTTAAATTAACTCATATTGTATTTGAATTGGGGCCTTCAAATGCTATATATCTATTAGATGCTCCAAAAAAGTTGGAAATTGTTAAGGGTCACTGAAATAATTCAGAAAGCACCCATAATTGTTTCCAGGATTTTATGAAATGGTTTGGTGTTATTACTAAATCAAAACAAATAGCAAAAAATAGAAAACAGAAACAAAATAGAGAACAACAGAGAGAGAGAGAGAGAGAGAGAGAAGAACTTACTAGGCTTACCTGGCTACTTACCTAGCCTTACCTATAGCCGGCCCATTAGGCAGCCCAGCCCATCAAGCAGCCGTGCCATCTTCAACCTCTGCCAGTAGGCAGAGGCGAAGACGCACGCGCTCGCTGGGAGGCCTCCACCTCCTGCTTCCACCGAGGCGTTCCCGAGCCTCCCCCTCGCGCTCCCGCGATGCCACGAACACCCTGCACCTCTCCCCTCTCACCCTGGACCCCCTCCCACTTCTCTGCTCTCTCCCCGCAGCACCACGAACACGCTCGTCGTCGCCGCTCGCCGTTACAGCGGCCACCGGCCACCACACGCCTTGCTACTGCGTCAAGAAGAAGCGCATAGACTCCCTCTCCGTCACCTCGGAGCCACGCAAGCCGGGGAGCTCTGCTTCACCCTCTCCATTGCCGTCTTCCTCGTCAGCCGTCGTGGATTGCCGTCGTCGATTCGCAAGCTCCAGGCCGTCCCCAGCCTCACCGTTGCCTCTGCTGGTTCCGCTGTGAGTGCCATCGTCTTCTCCCTTTCTCCTCACGGTCATTTCCATGCTATAGCCGTGCTAACCACCGGGGCCGAGAGCCACCGCCGCCGTGGTTCCTCACCGCCGTGGTCTAAGCCACTTCAGCTCGCATCCGTGCGTGCCCCCGTGCTCGCCGCGCTCCTGTGAACCTGCAACACCCATGGGTTCGCCCTGTCGTGCCCTGTAGAGCCTTTTCCGCCTTAGCCCGAGCTCCGGCGCCGCTCCGCTTGACGCCGCCATCGCCTCAGGCCATCTCAGGCAGCCCCGCAGCCACCACCTGATGCGCCTCGTCGCGCTGTAGCTTTAGAGCCCAACCCCGCCTCCTCTCATCGCCGGAGTCGCCGGGACGAGCGACGCCGCCGCGTCTGTGTGTCACCGGCGGCTATCCGCCGACGTGGCCGGCTTAATTAGTGCCTAACCACACTGCTAAGTACCAACCACAGTCACTAACATGCGGGCCCGACCCTGCTAATTAATCCAGGATTAGTGCTAATTAAACCAGGATAGTTCAGTTAGTAACTGACACGCGGGACCCACTGGTCAGTTTGACCTGGGCCGCTCCGTTGACCGCTGACGTCAGCGTGATGTCATGCTGACGCAATAAATCATTTATTGGATTTTGTTTATTTCCAAATAACCCGAAAATCCAGAAAATGATTTGAACTTCTAAAAATCATAGAAATTCAACCGTAGCTTAGAATGAAATAATTTATATATAAAAAATGATCAGAAAATCCAATCTATCTATATGTACCATTTTCATGCATGTTGGAACAACTTAAAGTTGCTGTTTAGGACAATTCAATTGAACGGTATTTGAATATTAACATATGGAGTTTGAATTTGAACCTAGGGTTCAAGCCAACTTCCTTTAATATGGTTGCTAGTTGCATTAGCTCAATCAATAGCACATTGCCATGTCATGATCATGCATCATATTGTGCATTGCATTGATTGTGTTCTTTCTGTGCTTGTCGGTATTTGTCCCCTCTCAGTAGACGTGGTTCCGACGATGAGTTCGATGACACCGATGAAGAGCTATAATATCTTCAGAAGTTCCAGGCAAGCAAAACCCCCTTGTTCATTCTGATACAATCCCACTCTCTCGCTCCTGCTCTCTTTTACTGCATTAGGACAACAACGCTTCAACTATTACATGCTACGGTAGTTGAACCCCTTTCCTCTGCATGACCTGTCATTGCCACAGTAACTAGATGAAACCCACTAGCCTGAGTAGGAGTTGTTTGAGCCCTGATGTGCCTACTCATTCATGCTTGTTTGTCATGCCTGCTATTTCTTAGAGTTGTGTCAGGTCCGATTCGTCGGGGATGAATTGGGAAGTTGTGAACATGTCCTAATGTTGAGGGCTAAGTGTGTGAACACGATTTGGTAAGGTAGCGGTGAGAGGCCATGTAGGAGTACATGGTGGGTTGTCTCATTGAAACCATCCTCAGGAACTGAGTTCTGTGTTTGTGATCCATGAACAGTTACTACCACACATTGGGTTCCGGTAACTCGACCCCTCTCGACTTATTAATCAACTTGATCTCTGTCCAGGAGTTGCAACTAGTTTCTGGTGTTTATAGGTAGTGTTAGTAGTCTACAAAGTGGCACCCGGTACAGGTGGGCTTGGGACAGACTAGGCACTGTGGCACGGTGTACCAAACATAGATTCGAGGTGGGCTTGGGAACCCTGCACACATCGTTTGGGGCCGTGAGCGACACCCCGGCCGGATCTCCTTGCGGATGGAACCTGAATAGGCGATAAACCTGTACTAGAGACTTGTGTGGTTAGTAAGGTCGTGGCCGACTCCCTCGCCAGGCTTCCGCTTGAAGGCTGCCGAGATACATGACGTGTACATGGTGGTAAGTGGCGAGAGCGTGTGTGAAGAAGTACACCCCTGCAGGGTTGACATCATCTATTCGAATAGCCGTGTTCGTAGTAAAGGACTTCTGGGTTGCCTGTATTGTTCATAGACAAATGAAAGTGGATACTCTAAAACTCGCAAGATAAGCGTGAGTGCTATGGATGGCCTTCTCGTAGGGAGACGGGAGCGGATCCATACTGGTGTATTGATATGGTGAATTTGTGGACTCGTGTGCGCCACCTTAAAAGAGTTACTTGCAGTCGTAGTTCAAGATAGCCACTGAGTCAAAGCTGGCTTGCTGCAGTTAAACTCCACCACCCCCCCCCCCTTTATTGACACCGATGCATATGTAGTTAGTTCTGATGTAAGTCTTGCTGGGTACATTTGTACTCACGTTTGCCTATTTTATGTTTTGCAGAGAGACGTCAGTCTTGCTAGTAGTTCCATGTGGACTTCGACGTTTAGCTTGTTACCTCAGCTATGATCTTGTGCCCTCGGCAGGATCTGGTAGATAGTCAGGCTTCTCAGCCTTTTTCATTTGTAGATGTCTGTACTCAGACATGTTAAGCTTCCGCATGTGCTTTAACTTGTATGCTCCGAATGTTGGGTCATGATACCCATGTTTTTAATATCTCGCTCCTCGGAGCCTAATGAATAAATACTTGAGTCATAGAGTTATGTTGTGATGCCATGTTGTATTTACACATATCGAGCATATTGTCTGTATGATTGAAATGCTTGGTATGTGTGGGATCCGACAACCTAGTTGTTTATCCTTGGTAGCCTCTCTTGTGGGGAAATGTAGCCTTGTGCTTCCATGAGCCATAGTAGTCCGCTACAGCCCGGTTCACCGGAGTCCTGCTAGCCCAGCACTACTGCTCCGAAACACTTGACTGGCCGGCATGTGATTCACTTTGTTCCTGTGTCTGTCCCTTCAGGGAAATGTCACACAGTGATATCCAGAGTCCTGCCTAGCCTGCTACAGCCCGGTTCACCGGAGTCCTGTTAGCCCAGTGCTACAGCCCGGATTCGCACTCTGCTCACTAACATGCTCAATGTTGATTCATGTATGCCTGTCCCCGCAAGTTAGTGCCACTTTGGGTTCACGACCAGTCATGTCGGCCCGGATTCTCTGTCATATGGATGCTAGCGACACTATCATATACGTGAGCCAAAAGGCGCAAACGGTCCCGGGCCAAGTAAGGTGGCACCCGTGGGAATACCGTGCGTGAGGCCGCAAAGTGATATGATGTGTGTCATGCCAGATCGATGTGACTTAGGATCGGGGTCCTGACAAAATATGAAAGAAAAGAGAAAAAAGAAGAAAAAGAAGAAGATTGAGGTCCGAATAGGGCCGAGCCGCATTATGGACCTTTTCCTCCGTGTGCCTCCATCCTTGCCCAAGGTATTTTCAGTGCGTAGTTATGCACGCGCGGTACATAAACCGCGCTTAGATGGGGGGACTGACGGAGGTGGAATTACTAGTCCAGCTCTGGATGGACCAAGCTCTCGTTCTGCAGGGTAGACCGGACTCGTTTGACAGTGTCCGGGAGCTTGATGGCCGATGAAGTGTTCGGCTTGACAGGTCCGCTCTGTACCTCGGCTGCGACGACTGAAGTGTGCTCCTCGGTATGGAGGGAGTGCAACATGTTTCCATTCACTGTGATAACACCACGGGGTCCAGGCATTTTGAGCTTTAAGTAAGCATAATGCGGGGCCGCATTGAAGCGAGCGAAGGCAGTTTGCCCAAGCAAGTCGTGATAACCACTGCGAAAGGGGACAATGTCGAAGATCAAGTCTTTGCTTCAGAAGTTATCCAGCGAACCGAAGAATACTTCCAATGTTATTGAGCCCGTGCAGCCGGCTTCTACGCCGGGTATCACTCCTTTAAAGGTGGTGTTAGTGGGCTTTATTCTTGCCGGGTCAATACCCATTTTGTCGACCGTGTCTTGATAAATCAAGTTAAGACTGCTGCCGCCGTCCATGAGGACTCGAGTGAGATGGAATCCGTCGATGATTGGATTAAGGACCAAGGTTGCCGAACCTCCATGACGGATATTGGTCGGGTGGTCCCTGCGACCGAAGGTGATCGGACATGCCGACCACGGGTTGAATTTAGGGGCGACAGGCTCTACGACGTAGACGTCCCTTAGTGCGCGCTTGCGCTCCCTCTTGGGGATATGCGTGGCATATATCATTTTCACTGTTTTGACCTCAGGGGGAAATTTCTTTTGTCTCCCTGTGTTTAGTGGGTGAGGCTCTTCATCGTCCTCGCTTGGCGGCCCTTTCCCCTTATGTTTGGTATTTAACTTATGGGCAGTTTAAAGATCCAACAATTTCTGTTGGAATGATTGGTAGGCTTGTCAGGGGTGCCATGAATCTGGCAAGGCCGATCAAGTATTTTGTCCAAACTGGATGGACCATCTTTATTTCCTTTGAATGGCTTCTTCCGCTAACCGGATTTAGAGCCACTGAATCTGGCGTTGATTGTTGTGTCTTCGGTATCTTCATTGTTGCTTCGACGCTTTTGTTTGTTGTGTCGTGGCGTATCGATGCCATCTCTGGCTTCGGGGGTGCCAGGGTCGCTAGTACTATTGCTTTTACGGGCCAACCAGCTATCTTCTCCCGTGCAAAAGCGGGTCATGAGTGCGGTAAGAGCTGCCATGGACTTCGGCTTTTCTTGGCCGAGGTGTCAAGCGAGCCATTCGTCACAGACGCTATGTTTAAAGGCCGCGAGGGCTTCGGCGTCATGACAGTCGACGATTTGGTTCTTTTTAATTAAGAACCTAGTCCAGAGTTTGCGGGCTGACTCTCCGGGTTGCTGGACTATATGCCTAAGGTCATCGACATTCTGAGGCCATACATAGGTGCCTTGGAAGTTGTCTCGAAAGGCATCCTCCAAATCTTCCCAGCTACCAATGGAGTTCTCTGGGAGGCTGCTTAACCAGTGCCGTGCTGGTCCTTTCAACTTTAAGGGGAGGTATTTGATGGTGTGGAGATCGTCACCGCGAGCCATGTGAATGTGGAGGAGGAAATCCTCAATCCATACTACGGATCTATCGTGCTGTCGTATGATTCAATGTTTACGGGTTTAAACCCTTCTGGAAACTGGTGTTGCATTACCTCATCGGTAGAGCATAAGGGATGTGCAGCGCCTCTGTATTCGGCAATGTCACGACGGAGTTTGGATGACATCCGTGTTCGGTTTTCAGCCCGAGTGACGTTATGCCTATCGCGCCAGGCTTGATGGCCGTCTTCTTGCGTTGGGGCACACCCCCTTGATCCATAGATTGATCTATCTTGGCCGGCTCTAATGTGCAGGTCCTGTCATGGGTCGTAGGTGTGTCCTGGAGCCGCTACCTCTTTGCCTCTTTGGCGAGGTGGTGCGGGTGGGTGTTCTGCGTGAGTAGCCGCTTTATCTCTCCCACGTGGTGGTCGGTCTGGTTCATCGGCGCGGTCATATCTTGACGGTATTGGCTCAAGGGCCTCGTCGTCGAATTGTGCTAGTGCCGATGCTTCAGATAACTCTTTGTTGGGCGCTCGAGGCCGTATTCTTTGGCAGCTAGGACCTGGGTCCATCTATCGTTGAGGGTATCCTGTTCGGCTTGGAGCTGTTGCTGCTTCTTTTTTAGGCTTCTCGCAGTTGCAATTAGCTGACGCTTAAAGCGCTCTTGCTCGAAGGGTTCCTCTAGCATGATGAAGTATTTGTCGCCGAGGCTGACATCATCCTCGGAGATTGGTAGATAGTTGCTATCTTCCGAATCCTCATTCCCGACCAGCTCGTCGGGGTTCACTTGTCCCTCCCCCCAATCACCCTGTTCGGACGTAGGCTCGATGGGGTCTTCGGGATCTTCGGTGTTGTCCGGAATGTTATTGTCTCCAGTGCCGGTATTACTGTCCTTTTCGTGACGTGATTTTGAGCAGCGTCCCTGACGTCGATGTTTTGGTGGTGCGTACGCAGGCTTGCCCTCACTCGGATCTTTCCTACCTTCGTCGTCGTTCTCTTTGGGTGTATCCACCATATACACATCATATGTAGAGGTAGCTGTCCAGGGCCCATTGAATGGCGGGTCTTGGCTTTTTTTGTCTCCGGCATCGTCGTCCATACCGTCGATGTCTTCAGAGGCGTAATCTAGCATGTCGGTCAAATCCTCGATAATGGCTATTAAGTGGGTGGTGGGTGGGATGTAAAACACCCCGCTCTCAGCCCCTAGTCTGGTCTGGGCGTAGTTCGGAGGTGATACTTTCGTAATGGCGAGGGATCTCATTAAGTCCAAGGTCTCGTTTAAGAGCGAAGGCCGGATAGGAAACCGGGGACCTGCCGGGCTAGGCACGGCAGATTCTGCCAGGCTGTGCTTGCTAGATGCGGACCTTGAGAGTTTGGAGTTTGCATCCTGAGGTGGGTTCGGATCTCCGACGTTAGGGAGAGTCCTGCTTGATTCCAGGCTCGCCGAAGACATAGTTGCCTCCGGGTCTCCGGAGGAAAGTTCCATAGTAGGAGAGAGTCCGGTGGGTTTCAGATACCCATCTTCGGATGAAGTAGTCTACCCAGGATCTAAGGCCAGGGCAGGGATGATAGTTGGTCCTTGAACAATGCCTAATGACAGATTCGATGGGTTTCCTTCGGTGGTCGAGGCCGTGAACCCTTCAAAGATCAAGTCTCCTCATATGTCGGCGACGTAATTCCGGCTTCCGAATTTGATCTGATGACTAGGGGAGTAGCCGTCGATCTGTTTAAGGTAACCAATTGAATTGGCACGCAGAGCGAAGCCGCCGAACACAAAGAGTTGACCAGGGAGGAAAGTTTCCCAGGAGACAGCATCGTTATTGATGATCGAATGAGCCATCGAACCTTCTGCTGACGACACAGTTGAACTCTCAATGAAAGCACCAATGTCGGTGTCAAACCGGCCGATCTCGGGTAGGAGGTCCCGAACTGTGCTTCTGAGGATCGAAGGTAACATGAGACAAAGGGCGGCGGTCGATGATTTGGGTGGAAGGTGTCACGCTCACGCCGGTGGTCGGGGCATGTGGGTCCCAAATATCATAATCCAAATCTGTCACGCTCATGCAACCTTTCCTATGAAAATTTATAGCCCAATTTGGTGTGCTAGTTCAAAATAAGTTTATGGGTGCTGGTGGGGGCTAATCACTTGGCTTCTATAATGCACAGTGAGCTCAAGCAGCCGACGAGAGTGATGTTATCTCCCTTGGTTGGGATTTGTTACATATTTCACTCTAAATTAAATGAATGCCAAGCCATTTGCCTTGCTTCAAAGAAAATATGACAGTCACAGCCGAGTTGAAAAGGGCAAGAACATCTAACTCCAGTTTACAAACTATACAAAAGCACGAGGGTTAATTGTTCATCAGGTTTCGACAAAACCCAGGTTGAAAAGGGCAACAACATCTAACTCCAACATTGTTTTCGGCAGTCACAGTCAAATGGATCGGTCAGGTCCATAGAATGAACATCTTGGGTCGTAAAATTTACTGGATTATGACCACAATATGTTGTAAATAGGAGCCCGACACGTTCAGAAGCTCTTTTGCCCACCTGAAACTCCTTTCTTTGCTCTTCGACATACCCATCTGTCAAAACCATGCTGCTGATAAACTTAAGCCCGATGGAGAATAGTAACCTCGCATTCAACAGGAAGAATGTGAGAAATCTAGTGTTTGCATGGTTGGCTACATGTCGTTCTAGCGTTATTGTCTTCAATTGAATGTCATGAGAAGTGAGAAAATCCCGGTGCTTACGAATCCACCGATTGGTTATAACTTTCTTACCCCGTCCTGTTGCCTAAATAGACATGAAGATTGACAACAGTTAAGGTCTAAAAAAAGAGTGTTGAAAGAGCAACATCTGAACGGTTAATTCTAGTACACTATACGCGGGCTTCCAATGTGCATGAAATTATCACCTTTATATACAACTTCTCCATACATGGAAAGCATTGCAGCAAGCCAATAATCTTGTTCAGATGAAAACGATTCATTTGGATATATAAGATCTTGACAGAATCCAGCACCATTGATAGGCTATCCATGGAGAAACTCTTCATTGAGCATAGAACATAATTTTAGTACAAAATGTGTAATCCAAGATGATATATAACTTATGCGAAGAAATTTAAAATGCAACTTATGGTTACAAGTGTAGATGATAATATAAAGTACCTGAAGAACTGTTGAGCCAAACACCATCTTGAAATGAGCACAGAGATCATGTATTACACCCAAGGTCTCCAGTTTAGGCGCAGAGAGGACGGTTATTTGCGACGGTGAATAACTAGAATCAAGGATCAACCTTTGAAGTGAAGGGGCATCTTGGATGATGAGCTGCCTTCCGTCAAAAGAAATTCCAATTCTTACAAGGTTAGGCAACTTTATTTGGATACAACTGATTCTAACTGTGAAAACAAGCACCAAGCTCTCCAGGGCAGGGCAACTAGAGTGGATGATGCTGTGCAATGAGGCCTCCGATATACGAACCCACACAAGTGAAAGTTTCCTGAGAAATTGGAGTCGGAGGTTTAGTACCAGATTGTCTGGTAGGTAGCTGATACGTCTCCAACGTATCTATAATTTTTTATTGTTCCATGCTGTATTGTTATCAATCTTGGATGTTTTATAATCATTTTATAGTCATTTTACATCATTTTTTGGCACTAACCTATTGACATAGTGCCAAGTGCCAGTTGCTGTTTTTTTCATGTTTTTTACATCATAGGAAATCAATATCAGACGAAGTCCAAATGCCACTAAGATCCAAGGAGAATTTTTATGGGCCAGAAGGAACACAACGGGCCCTGGTTGCACCTGGGGGGAGTCCCGATGAGGGGACAACAAAGCAGGGCGCGCCAGGAGGCCCAGGCGCACCCTGGTGCGTTGTGCCCACCTCGGGTGCCCCCCGGACCACCTCTTTGCTCCATAAATACCCCAAAATACCAGAACCCTAGAAGCGTCGACAAAATATTCATCCAGCCGCCGCAAAGTCCAGAACCACCAGATCCAATCTAGACACCATCTCAGATGGGGTTCACCACCTCCATTGGTGCCTCTCCGATGATGCGTGAGTAGTTCTTTTTAGACCTTCGGGTTCGTAGTTAGTAGCTAGATGCCTTTCCCTCTCTCACTGAATTCTCAGTACAATGGTCTCTTGGAGATCCATATGATTTAACTCTCTTTGCGGTGTGTTTGTTGGGTCCTGATGAACTTTCAGTTTATGATCAGTCATATCTTTTTATATCCATGAAAGTTATCTGAGTTTCTTTGATCTCTTATATGCATGATCTCTTATAGCCTCGTATTTCTTCTTTGATATTTGGGTTTTGTTTGGCCAACTTAATCTATTTATCTTGCAATGGGAAGAGGTGCCCGGTAGTGGGTTCGATCTTACGGTGCTTGATCCCGGTGACAGGAAGGGAAACAACACGTAAGTATCATTGCTACTAAGGATAAAAAGATGGGATCTATATCTACGCAATAGATAAACGGATCTTCTCTACATCATGTTATCGTTCTTATTGCATTACTCCATTTTTTCATGAACTTAATACACTAGATGCATGCTGGATAGCGGTCGATGTGTGGAGTAATATTAGTAGATGCAGGCAGGAGTCGGTCTACTAATCTTGGATGTGATACCTATGCAATGATCATTGCAAGGATATCTTAATAATTATTTTTGGTTCTATCAATTGCCCAATAGTAATTTTTTTACCCACCGCCTGCTATCTTTCTCGAGAGAAGCCACTAGTGACCTACGACCCCCGGGTCTTCTTTCTCATATATTTGCTTGTGATATATTTTTCCTTTGCATTTTTATTCAGATCTATTAAACCAAAAATACAAAAATACTTTGCTGCACTTTATTTTATTTACAATCTATTATTTCAATCCATTACAAATTTATGGCATCGTTACCCGAAAGGGATTGACAACCCCTTTAACACGTCGAGTTGCGAGGTGTTGTTATTTGTGTGCAGGTGATGTTTACGTTGTGTTTCTTGGTTCTCCTACTAGTTCGATAACCTTGGTTTCTTCACTGAGGGAAATACCTACCTTCACTGTGCTACATCATCCCTTCCACTTTGGGGAAATGCCGACGTAGTCCTAGCAGACAGGAGCTTTCTGACGCTATAGTCAGGGAGCAATCAAAAGGAATTTCTGGCGCCGTTGCCGGGGAGGATCTTCAACATAACTAGGTTCCTAATCACAAATCTCATCTCCTCGCAATTTACATTATTTGCCATTTTCCTCTCGTTTTCGTCTCCCCCACTTCACAAAAAATTGCCGTTTTATTCGCCTCGTTTTTTCTGCCAGATCTGTTTTTGAGTGCAATCTTGTTGTGTGGCCATCATGACTCAAGAGAACACCAAGTTATGTGATTTCTCAAATACCAACAACAACGATTTTATTGGTACTCCGCTTGCTCCTCACGCCACTAGTGCGGAGACTTCTGATATTAATACAACTTTGCTGAATCTTGTTATGAAAGACCAATTTTTTGGTACTCCTAATGAGGATGTCACGTCCCATCTTAATACCTTCGTGGAATTATGCTATATGCAAAAGAAAAAAGATGTGGACAATGATGTGGTGAAGATGAAATTATTTCTGTTTTCTTTGCGTGATTCTACAAAAAAGTGGTTCTCTTCTTTGGCTCATAATAGTATCGATTCTTGGAATAAGTGCAAAGATGCTTTTATCACTAAGTATTTTCCTCCTGCAAAAATTATTTCCCTTAGAACCCAGATCATGAATTTCAAGCAACTTGAACATGAGCATGTTGCACAATCTTGGGAAAGGATGAAAATGATGCTAAGGAATTGCCCAACTCATGGGTTAAATCTTTGGATGATCATACAAAATTTTTATGCAGGATTTTATTTTATTTCTCGTAATCTTTTAGATTCCATCGCGGGTGGGACTTTTATGGAAATTACTTTGGGTGAAGCCACCAAATTGCTTGATAATATTATGGCAACTTATTCACAATGGAATACCGAAAGGGCTCCTACTAGTCAAAAAGTTAATTCTGTTGAAGAAATTTCTTCTTTGAGTGAAAAATTTGATGCTCTAATGAAATTGGTTGCTAGTAAAAGTGCTTCTATTGATTTTAATGATATGCCTTTGTCTACTATGATTGAGCAAAATAGTGATGCCATAGATGTGAATTTTATCTGTCGAAATAATTTCAATAACAATGCTTATAGAGGTAATTTTAATCCTAGGCCTTTTCCTAGTAATTCCTTTAATAATTATGGTAATTACTATGGAAATCAATCTTATAATAATAACAGGAACACCTCTGATCTTGAGAATAATATTAAAGAATTTATCAACACTGAAAAAGTTTTCAGCACTTCCATAGAGCAAAAGTTTAGTAAGATTGATGATTTGTCTAGAAGTGTTGATAGAATAGCTCATGATGTGGAAAATCTCAAGATGAATTTTTGTGTGCGTAAAGTAGGTGAATCAATTAAAGCTCTTTATGTTTCTATGGATGAAAGGAAGAAAAGGACCGCTATGCTTAGAGCTAAAATAGAATTTTTAGAAAAAGCATTTTCTAGTGATTTCTTTCACAAAAGTGATGAAGATGTTAAAATGATTGGTGTTTCTTCTATTGATTCTTTATTTAGTAAAGTTAAAATTGATGAAAAAGGAACTGTAGAAGAGTCAACTTTAGGTAGAAGGCGTCCCAATATTTTGGAGGGTGAAAATCTTGTTGAGAAAATTGATGAAAGTGGGTTTGGAGAGGTCAAGACTTTAACTAGTGATGTGCCCACTCTTTTTGATTACAAAGACTTTAATTATTATATTTGCTCTTTGATTGATTTTATTTCTTTGTTGCAATCCATGATCAATTCACCCCATCCTTATGAAAAAATAAAGCTTTTACTAAACATATTGTTAATGCTATGATGAAAGCTCTTGAAGAAAAAATGGAACTAGAAGTATCAATTCTTAGAAAATTACAGGATGATTGGGAATCTACTATCAAATTCCAGATTAAAAATTATGAGTGTTTTGCTTTGTGTGACTTGGTGCTAGTGTTTCTACAATTCCGAAATCTTTATGTGATGTGCTTGGTCTTACCGATCTTGAAGAATGCTCTTTAAATTTACACTTGGCGGATTCTACTATTAAAAAGCCTATGGGAAGAATTAATGATGTTCTTATCTTGCAAATAGTAATTATGTGCCCATAGATTTTATTGTTCTTGATATTGATTGCAATCCGTCTTGTCCAATTATTCTTGGTAGACCGTTTTTACGCACTATCGTTGTCGTGATTGATATGAAAGAAGGCTATATTAAGTACCAATTCTCTTTGAGGAAAGGTAAGGAACACTTTCCTAGAACAAAAATCAGGCCACCTTATGAATCAATCATGAGGGCATCTAATGGATCTCGAAACAAAGATGACAAAACTTAGATCCTTGCTTTATGCCTAGCTAAGGGCGTAAAACTATAACGCTTGTTGGGAGGCAACCCAATGAATAATTTTTTTTGATTTTTGCTTTTTGTTATTGTGTGTTTACACAATTATGCTCCTGGTATGATTGTGTTTTTTGTGTTTTAATTAGTGTTTGTGCCAAGTAGAACCAACAGGATCTTCTTGGGTGATAGTTGTTTGATCTTCCTGAAAAAGACAGAAACTTTGTGCTCACGAAAACAATTGTTAAAATTCACGAGAACGTGATAAAATGCAATTATTTTTGCAGAAGATCAATATACAAATTATCTAGGTCTTCCTAGTTTTTCAGAATTGTTTGAGTTCCAGAAGTATTTGAACAAATCAGATTTCTACAGATTGTTCTGTTTTAACAGATTCTGTTTTGTTTGTGTTGTGTGCTTATTTTGATGGCTCTATGGTTTTCTTTGATGAGTTTTTGCCATAGAAAAGTTGGAATACAGTGGATATAATACACAAACAAAATAAGAATTGGTTTTGTACATCACTTATAGTAGTGATTTATTTTTCTTACACTAACGGATCTCACGAAGGTTTTGTTGAGTTTTGTGTGATTGAAGTTTTCAAGTTTTGGGTTACCTTACGATGGATGGAAGAAGGATAGAAGAGCCTAAGCTTGGGGATGCCTCGGTATCCCAAGCTATTATCCAAGAATGAGCAACCAACTAAGCTTGGGGATGCCCCCGAGTGGCATCCCCTCTTGCCGGGGGAAATCTGCCTCCACGAACACCTATGGGGACCGAGCCCCTTTCTGGTTCGGCGGGGGGCGGAGGTCGCGCGAAGAGCGGATCGAGACGATGCACACAAGGGGTTTACCCAGCTTCGGGCCGCACGGATGCCTAAAACCCTACTGCTGCTTTGTGATTTGTATTGTGTTCTTGTTCGGGAGCGCTGAGTGCTACAGTACACTCAGGCAACTAATCAGACCGAGCGTGAGTGGCCTCCTCCCTCCTCCTCCTCTACGTTGCGCATGGGGCCTCCTTTTATATGCGCAAGGGGTTACCCACAGGTGGCAACGTAGGCAGGGGTAAAACTGGAAAATGCTGTGTTGGGTACAGCTGTTTGCACAGTGCTATCATACCTAACTCTGACGGCAGGGGACAAGGGCATTGAATGCCCGTCTAGGTCGCCCAAACAGTGCAGAAAAGGGACCGTCAGGGGCGCCACCGTTTGCCACGACGGCTATCCTGTCAGCGTCGCTTCGCCACCGCATGCCCCTGGCTGCGCAGCCTTTCGCCACGTACGCCTGGAATGGCCCCCACGTCCTCCCCGAACGGCACGCGTCGAACGCGGCATCGTGGGGAGAGGTGTGCGTGACGTGGGCGGCGTGCGCGGGGCTGAGCCCCGCAGGCATGCGTCACGTCGCAGGTGATTTGTTTATTTGGAAAGGCGAAACGCCCCCCTCCCACTTATAAGCAGGGGAAACATGGGCAGCCCGCCCACCCGTCAGTTGCGATTCCTTGAAAATCTCCGCCACTTCCAAAGGGGAGCAGCGTTCCGCCCCTTCCGTCGCCACCAGTGCTACCAACGCCTCGACCTCCCTCCCTGCTTCCGCCATGGCCCCGAAGGGCGACAAGGGGAAAGGGAAGGCTGCGAAGTCGGCCGAGGTGCAATGGCTTGAGGCGCTGCGAAAGGAGCGGGCAACCTTCCCCCCTCAGCTCGACGTGTTGGATCCGAGGGAGGAATTCTACCTCTTCTGGTCGACGGGGACGCGAGCGCATCCGTGCACGAGGGTTCTTCCCGCCGCCGCCCAGAAGAAGTATCCGACTGGGTATCCCTTCTTTCCTCTGTTCTTCTATTGCAGGCTCTGCCCGCCCTTCTCTGAATTTTTCTGTGACATCATGAACACCTACGGGTTCCATCTCCTTGATTTCACCCCCAATGCTGTCCTGACCATGGCAATTTTCGCGCATCTTTGCGAAAACTTTGTCGGAGTCTAGCCAAACGTAGCCCTCTTCCGCCACTTCTTCACGCCTCGAGTAGAGAGAGGAGAGCCTCTCTCCGGCGGAATCGCCTGGATCTCGAAGCTCGGCAAGAAGGATGCTTATCTGGAGGGAGAGCTCCGCAGCAAATGGGAGGAGTGGACAGCAGACTGGTGCCTGATCGTCGAGGAGAACCCGCAGCCATTCACTGTCGTGCGCCGAACTCCTGTGGTGCGCGGCAGGGATTGGAGCGACGTGGCTCCGGACGACGACAAGCTGCAGATTGTCGTTACCCGGATCCTGCGGCTCAGGCTTGTCGGGCTCACAGTTGGCGCCGTTGGCGCAGATTTCCTCCGCCGCCGCATCGCTCCCCTGCAGGAGAAAGGGAGACCCGCCTGGGAGTTCCAGAATGCGGCGGACATCATGAGGCTGCGCCCTGGCCTCAACTTCAATTTCACCGTCTTGGAACTTGACGGGACGCTTAGGGAGTTGTTCAAGCACGACCCCGATCACCCCGAATGGTTCAGGCTGCCGCAAGGCATCGTCCCGTTGTGCAACAATTTGTCGCTCAGCCGCATCCCTGCAATGATGCCGCTGTGTGACTCGCACGGGATCGACTCCACTTGGCAGGAGCCTGCTGGCGACGTCGCGCGGGCGTTCTTTGACGACTTGGTGGAGGTTCCAGTCGACCCCGCCGAGCAGAAGGGCCTCACCCGGGACACCACCGACGAGGAGTTGGCGCGCATAGCCTCCAGGATGGAAGAGGCGGCGGCAGCCGCGGCCGCGGGCGAATTTGGATTCACAGTGGAGGAGGCGGACGCAGCGGAGGCGGGAAGCCTTGCTGATCGAGAGGAGTTTGTCGGCGAGGAAGAGCCTGTCGGGCACGGCGTCGAGGCGGACAAGCCCACCGAGGACACGAGCGGCTTGCCGGAGACGGATGCCTCTTCCTCCCAACCTTTGGGCAGCTCGTCGCAAGCGGAGCCCCCGGCTCAACCACGGAGGCGTCTCCTCAAGGCTGGAGACGTGGTGGGGCGGCAGACAAGCCAACAGCCGCAGCGCCGCGTGACATGCTCCGTTGTGGCAGCAGGAGCGGGGTCTTCGCAGGCCGCCGCTTCTGCTCCTGCCGCCCCTCGTGCCACGGCGGCAGCCGGGGCAAGGCCGTCTCAGGCTAGCGCCACCGCTGCCTCCGCCAAGCGGCCGAGGGAGCCTACTCCTCCGCCTCCTCGCGCCAGAAGCGGGCCAGTCTTCGACTTCTCCACGCTCAGCTCCGACGAGGAAGAGGGAGAGGAGTAAGATCCTCGTTGTACTTGTATTTCTTCAATTCTTGCAGTTGTGTCTCGCATCTCATTTGCTTTCCTCTGAATTTACTCCTTTTCAGGACTCTGGCTCAGAGGGCGACAAAGAGAGCCAAGGTCCCGGTGGTCATCCTTGACGACGAGCCCACCATGACGGCAGGGGGTGCGCCTGAGATGACCTTGTCGGACCCACCAAATAATCCTTAGAGCAGCCCCCAGCGCAGCCCCCAGCGTAAGCATATGATTTGCTTCCTGCCGTTGGGCGCGCCTTGGTACTCTTCGTTTTTTGATATCTGACTGTTGATTCGCGTAGGAGCGGAGCAGCCCCACCAGGAGCGTCCGGAGACCGCCCCCGATGCGCCACCTGCTACAACTACACCGCCAAGGGGGAGTTCCCCGGCAAGGGAGCAGTCTCCGGCAAGGGACAACACCGGCGACCCCTTGGCGACGGAGACCGTGACCGCAGACCCTGGCGCAGGTAACCTTCTTGCCTCGAAACTCCCCTGGGGTTCTTCTCTTTTTTTTGGATCTCCTTCTTTGGATAGTTGCTTGACTTCTCTCCCTCTTTCGGCCTTCAGACCCGCCCGCCACGGATCCGATGGAGACCGAGGTCGTCGTCGAGGAGGATGTGCGCGGCCATACCGACGACGTGGCCGCCACCGGAGAGGCGGACGGTGCTGAAGATCTGGCCGGCGAAGAGGCCGCCAAGGCTGCCGCAGTAGCCGCTGGCGAGGGGGCCGGCGATCGTTCTGACGGCCCTGGGGCCGCAGGAGCGCCAGGCGCTGCGCCGACCGCCGATCCTGCTTCCGCCGCATCGTCTGACCCCGAGGAACCCCAGCCAGGCGTCTACCTAAAGGCCGGTGATGATATCTTCATCAAGCTCCCCTGGGAGTCTACTTCCAGGGCGCCGGTCGAGGGGGAGACCTTGGATGGAGAGGTGCTCGCCTCCGCCGGGCTGACGCTGGTTGATGCGCCAAGCAGCAGCGGCGGCGAGCCTGAGGAGGAGCGGCTGCTTCGGAAGCTGGTGTCACTCTACTGCGCCCGACAAGCCAAGGTAGAACGCCGGGAAGTGCTTGTCGCGAAGGCGGGAGTGGACATGGAGAAGCGCGCCGAGGAGCTCCGAGAGCTCAACCAGGAGGCCCTCCGATCCTTGGCGGAGGAGCGGAGGCAACTCGATGAGGCGCGGACGGCCTTCATCCTCGAGAAGGCCGAATCCGAAGAGCAGCAGAGGCTTGCCGCCGAGGGGCTGTCCGTGCGGGAGGGCGAGCTGGTGCAGCAGAAAGCCAGCCTCGCCAGCCACGAGGAGGAGGTCGCCGCGCGCGAGCAAGCGCTTGGCGGAGCCCTCAGGGAAGCGCAAGATGCTGCCGCGGCCGCCGAGGCCGCCAAGAAGGAGCTGGAGACGAGGGTGGCGCAGCTCAACACTGATCTTAAGGCGAGCGGTGAGGAGCTCGCCGCGCTCAAACAAGAGCGTGAGAAGGGTGCTTATACCCTCGGCGAGCTGCAAGGACGCTTCGCCGATAAGATCAAGGAGCTTGACTCTGCCAAGGACTCCAATGCTGATCTCGAGATGAAGCTGGCCACCTTGTCCAAGACGCTGGACAGCGCCAAGGAGCGAGAGACGGCCTTGCGGAAGGAGATCACGGACAACGAGGCGCTGTTGAAGAGCGCCGCAGTTACCCAGAACAACTTCAGGGCGACGGTGGAGCAGTGGACGGAGGGTCTGGTGGACATCGCCGCCTCCATCGACAAGGAGATGTCGCTGCTGGGGATGGAGGGTCACGAGTATCCCTCCGGCGCGAACCTCCCACCAAGCGCCAAGCTCACTTCGTTCTTCAAAGACGTGGCGACGGCCCTTCAGGAACTCCGGGATGCGATCCCAGAGCGGCTGGCCGACGAGACGCGTGATGCCTTCGCTGGAGTTCTTGAGAAGGTGTTGGTGAAGATCGTCTTCCGCAACCCAGGCCTCAAGCTCACCAACGTCCTCAGATCCCTGCCGCCAGACGCTGACCTAGAGGAGATCAGGGCCCTCGTCGCGCCCATTGTGGAAAGGGTGGCCGGGATCAAGAGGATCGAGGGCGACCGTGTGGATTAGGCCGCCCGCCCTTTTATTTTCTTGTCGCCGCTGGCCGAGTTATGAAAACAATTCATTAGGGATGCGACAAGCTATCTTGTAATACAACTTCATCTTAGGTACTGAATGCACTGTTACTTCCTCTATTTGATTCCCTCCTTTGTATGTTATTGCCCTATGCTTTTAGGGAACTTGCCGGCGTAGGCACACTTGCTGAGTGCGGGACATCAGCAGCCCGCTGGCGGGGACGTTGCCGGCAAGAAACCTTGTCGTGACTAGCCGCGGTTCACTTAAGTTGTTGAGCAGGCTCGAAGCAAAATAACGGCGCAACTGCAGTTGTAGCACACCAAGTCGCTGAGCAAGCTCGAAACAAAGTAAGGGTGTGAGTCTGGTCGCAACATACTTAAATCGTTGAGTGGACTCGAAACGAAGTAAGGGCGAGACTAGCCACGAGCTGGTTCCTCCGCGCACAGGTTTTCCATACAAAGTACGGTCGTTCGAGGAAGATAACCTTAGAATTTAAAAACTTGATTGCTCAAACTTTGGCAACTAAGCTTTTCCGTGGCTCGCTGCCCGGCAAGGTCGCTTTCCGGCAAGGCAAAACTTCATCGAACGTCGCCTGGTCCTCGCCATTATCTTCCCCCTTCCCTTCCTGGCAAACTTGTGGGCGAGGGAACCTTCCTTTTCTTGAGAAGAAAAGGAAGAAGAGAAAATAAAGGTTCGGAGCCCCATGGCCCGTCATCGCTTACCGGGGGTCAGTGCTGCACAGAGTGTCAGATAATGCATGCAAAGAATAGAAAGCATGAGATCGACAAGATGCGCGGAACACATGAACTTAATCTATGCACAGGGTCTGCGCCTGGCTCTGTACAAAGGATCACATGCAACAGCGGCAAGACTTGTACAGAAGGGGGGTTGCCGGACGGAGTCCGACAACCGCGCCTTACGGGCGAAACTTACGAAGATGCCCAACGCTCCAGGAGTTGCTCACCGGAGTGGTATCTTCGGTCTCAAGGCGGACAGCGCCAGGCCTAGCGACTTGTTTCACCCGGTAAGGGCCTTCCCACTTCCTCGAAACTTCTGGCACTAACTTTGCGGCTATAAAAGCAGCGCAAAGCTTGCTGGTAGCGAGCAGCTCGCACAGCGGCCTGAAGACGGTCCTCCTCGAGGAGCAGCGCGTCATCTCGTCGCAGCTGCTCTTGCTCGAGCTCAGTGTGAGCGAACACTCGAGGTGTCCTGTATGCGAGATCCGTGGGGCTAACTGCCCCCGCTCCACGGAATAGAGCGAAAGGTTAGCTGGTCATACCAGGGCTTACCTGCGCCAAGCGGTGTCGGCGTATGTTCGGACGCCGTGGCACCATGAGCTGGCTCGGCGACGCCCGTTCCGCCGCCGGTGCCGTCCCCACCACCTGTTTGCTCCAGGGGCGGCGGGTTCGACGCGGACGGACCAGCCACCTCCGGAGCCTTCTTCTTCGGTGGCATGTCGATGAAGACGATGGAGATCTAGCCTGTGCAGACGCCGGATCAGGTTCACACAACCTCGACGCCCCCTACCTGGCGCGCCAAAGATGTCGGGGGAAATCTGCCTCCACGAACACCTATGGGGACCGAGCCCCTTTCTGGTTCGGCAGGGGGCGGAGGTCGCGCGAAGAGCTGATCGAGACGATGCACACAAGGGGTTTACCCAGCTTCGGGCCGCACGGATGCGTAAAACCCTACTGCTGCTTTGTGATTTGTATTGTGTTCTTGTTCGGGAGCGCTGAGTGCTACAGTACACTCAGGCAACTAATCAGATCGAGCGTGAGTGGCCTCCTCCCTCCTCCTCCTCTACGTTGCGCATGGGGCCTCCTTTTATATGCGCAAGGGGTTACCCACAGGTGGCAACGTAGGTGGGAGTAAAACTGGAAAACGCTGTGTTGGGTACAGTTGTTTGCACAGTGCTATCATACCTAACTCTGACTGCAGGGGACAAGGGCATTAAATGCCCGTCTAGGTCGCCCAAACAATGCAGAAAAGGGACCATCAGGGGCGCCACCGTTTGCCACGACGGCTATCCTGTCAGCGTCGCTTCGCCACCGCATGCCCCTGGCTGCGCAGCCTTTCGCCACGTACGCCTGGAATGGCCCCAGAGCGACACGTTGGTGGATGAGCTGGAACGCAGGCGCGGGGTGGTGACTTTCCGCGGCAAGCGCCTTGCCGCGGTTGATGCCTTGTCACGCCCGGGAGCTTGTTGCTCACCGGTCCTTGCCGGGACGCGTGGCGCGTCGCAGCAAGTCTCTTGTCGTGACCTAGTCGGCCTTCCCGGCAAGCTCCTCTTGCCGGGGCCTTGTGGTTCGAGCGGCCGTCCCGGCAAGCTCCTCTTGCCGGGGCCTTGCTCTCTTCAGGTGGCCTTCCCGGCAAGCTCCTCCTGCCGGGGCCTTGGCTCAAATACTTTGTTCTTGGATGGCCCAAAAAGGGACCATGGAGAGTTTTGGCGATCACCTGGCAAGCCTTGCCACGGGGTGCTACGACTGCCCGTGCACAAGTTCGAGGTACTAAGGTACCCCTACTTTAGTACACCGACACCTCTTTCTTCTAACGACCATCGATATTTTACTCGAGGCTAATTTTCATTCGTCACATGATATGTGTTTTGCTTGGAGCGTCTTGTATGATATGTGTCCTTGCCTGTTTTATTTTGTGTTTTAAGTCATCAATCCTTGCTGGACACACCTATTTTAGAGAGCCAAAATTATGTCTTCACTTAAATCTTTTATGAGCTATGACTTGCTCTAGTGCTTCACTTATACCTTTTTGAGCACGGTGTGCTTAGTATTTTTGAAGAAATGCTCTCTTGCTTCACTTAGATTAATCTGAGAGTTAGTAAAATTTTGAAGAAATTCTCTCTTGCTTCACTTAAATTATTTTGAGAGGAAGAAAATTTGTTATGCTCATGATCTTCACTTATTTTTGATTTAGTTATTAAAAGCAACACATGAAACTTAGTCCCAAAGTGATAGATATCCAAGAAGGATAAAGAAAAAGAATGTCATGCAGATCATTGGACAAAAAAAACTTGATTCTTAGTTATAGTTTTGAGATATGATGATGTGATATGTGAGTTATGTTGATGAGTAATTGTGCTCTAGTAAGAATATTGGTGTTAAGGTTTGTGATTCCCTATGCATGCATGAAAGTCAATAGTCATGCAATGAAAATTATATCCTACTTGTGGTGCATTATTCGGTGTTAATTATGCTTAATGCTTGCTTATGAGATTATTCGTTTCTTGGTTGGTCGCTTCTCAATATTTTTTGCTAGCCTTCATTTTGCACCAAGTATGATCTCTCCCTACTGCAAGATGCTGCTAACGTGACACTAGATCACACTACTAGAAAAAGGGCTACTAATGGCGCACCTAATTTGGCCATTAATGGCGCATTAGTGGTGCGCCATTAGAAGCACGCCATTAGTAATACTTACTAATGGCGCACCACTGGTGCGCCATTAGTATCTGGTATACTAATGGCGCACCACAGTTGCGCCATCAGTATAGGAAATGGTGCGCCATTAGTATGCCTCCCAGGGCCATGTATAGCCAGGTGCTTTGGTATACTAATGGCGCACCACAGGGCGATGCGCCATTAGTAACCTCGGCATACTAATGGCGCACTGCATAAGGATGCGCCATTAGTATCCTCTGGAATACTAATGGCGCACTGTTATGTGATGCGCCATTAGTATGAATATTAGGTTTTTTTTATTTTTTTATTTTCTGTTTTTTTGCACAGGTTACAAAATGTATAATTGGACAAAATATAGACAGCACACATCAACAACAGATTCATCGAATACAATAGAAGATTAGTCTCTGAATACATTTCATCATATTAGTCTCCAAATACAATTCATCACATTAGTCTCCGAATTGAAAAGACCGAACAAAGATAGAACATTATATTACAAGTCTCGAGACCGCGAGTAGCGAGTTTGTCTTCACATTACAAGTCGATATCGATCATCTAAACTACCATCACATAGAAGAGAGCTGTGGTCATCACGATGAGCATCATCACGATGAAACTCGTCTTCATCCGGTTCCTCCAACGCTCCCTCCCCTCTCGTGCTAGATAGCGGGCGTATCTAGATTCGGCCTCGGCCCTACTGGTGTACCCTTTGTAACTGTTTTCGCTGAATCGGTGAACCTGTCTCCGACACTCCTCCCAGTCGTCGTAGACTCCGGGAACCTTACCCTTGTACACGACATACGACGGCATCGCTATGCACTAGCGAAACGAAACGTTAGTACCAATTCACAGATAATACATAAGCAATATATAAGTATGCAACAGAACGATCGGAAGAGAAAAGCAAGACATTAATAGCATCAATTACATCTAAGTTGAACGACTCTCGAAACCAAAGAGACATACTACAAGTTCATTAAAGTTTAATTACAACATGAGCCAATCGATGTTTCAGAACTAGACACATCATCACTGCTTTCGACTCGACTCAAGGGACCGGAGCGTGGATGAAGCCGCCGTCTATCGTGGGAGTCATGAAATTACGGGCGTTGTCAGCCTGCATTTGTAGCATTCCGTCTATCTCACTGTTGGACGGTTGATTTCTGAGGTAGAACTGCCCCGAGGTACGAAGGACATCTTGATGGATGATTTCCACAAATTCCGACTGGATGCGAAAGAATTCTTGTCTGATGTCCGCGTCCTGGATTGCCGACACGCTCGCGGCCCAATCTTTGAGTTTACTCGGTAGCAGAAGTTGATGATGGTCCCGTACGATCGCCCGCATGTGATGGATGGCATAGTAGGCACCCTTCTGACCGCCAGTCGGCTGCTTGACGCAGCAGAACATCGTATTGTGGGAGAACACGTGCTTGCCGTACTTACGAATAGGCCTGTTGAAGGTGCCTCCAGATTGGGCGTAGCCGGGGAGAACATCATCAAGAACCTTCTTGACATTTGTGTAGTCTACGTTCGACTGACGGTCCGGGTCGAAATACGTGGCCATGCAATATTTGGGGCTTAGGAGGATGAGCGTGCAATGTGTGTCACTGCAGAAAACACGGAATGTTAAAAGAAAAACGATCGAAATCTAAGAATTCGTATGTTACGGGGTGGTTGAGGGGAGGACTTACTCGGGAAAGTAAGGCACGAGGAAGTTATCCTTATCTGGGTTTGCCAGAATGACGCCTTCGAGGTAAGAACTCGCGACTTGCCGGTCCCCAGCGCTGCCCAAGAACTTGGCACGCATGTAGAAGGGGTCGACTATCACGATGTCCGGGGTCTTGTCGCGAATGATCCGCATCTCCATACTCAGCGAAAATAGCCGAACGAAGGTGTAGTGCAGCGGATGAAGGTTCAACATAGCGTGGATGTCATCAAACCGCAGGACGATCGTACCCCCGATGTAGTTATCCACAAAGCCCTTGCCCTCTGGCACCTTGGCCATGAAAACCGGGTATGCCACATCCTTCTCTCTGAGACGTCGCTTCTCCAAAGAAAGAACACTGTCATGCAGACTCCGCATAGCACCGGCTGCAACATCGAGCATATTTCTTGGTAGCATCGGCCTACCCGCCACATGCACCCTCCTCATTAAATCCTCAGGTGAAGGTGGCCCGTCCTGAGCACGGATCGTACTCGATGCCGGCTGGCCCGCACCCTTGTTAGTCTTTCTTTTGCGTGCCTTCTTCTTCTCCTGTAATGGGACCGAGTTCTGCTCACAGACCGCCTTCTTGAGTGTGTTGGGGCTGAGAATATTTCGCACCTCGCCTATCTGAGGCTCGGTGAAGTCGGCGGCTGGAGGCGTCTCCTAAGAGCTGAACGGCAGACGACGCCTGTTGCAACTTGGCTTCTCCGTGGTACCAGCTAGATCGCGCACGTCTTTTGTTGGGTTGGGTTCTTGAGAAGGAGGCCCCATGAAGTCGCCATCGTACCCATGATCGGCAAAGTACCGATCGACGTTGGCAAATGTATCGTCGTCGTCGTCGTTCTGATCCTGTGCCATATGCATGTTTGGATCCAGTGGCATATGGATGTCCGGCACCGTTGCGGCGGTCTTGCCATGGGGCCGACTTGGCGCCGGCACGACTGGCGGTGTTGTCTTTGGGGTGGTGTCCCCCGCCCCCAAATGAATCTGGCTCTTCGGCCAAAGCAGGGGCCAGCTCAGGCAGGCGCTGAGGGTCATCACGTCATCATCGTCGGCCCCGACGGGTCGAATCGGAGGTAACAACTCGTCGCAGCCTGGCAGCACCCGAACCAGTTGAACCCTAAACACGTTGGGTGGCATCTGGGTACCGTGGAACAAGGGGTTGCCCGGTTGAACGATTTTGCCCTTGGCGACATCGACTAACTCATTGTTCACGAAGTGCAGGAGAGTGCAGGGAACGTCGGCGACGCCCTGCGAAAACATGTAGGGCGTCAGGGATGCCCAGTTAAAGGCAAGGAGATGAAGTCCTCGGCCGAGAGAGGCTTAATTAGTTACCGTGATGATGGCGTCGAGCTCGGCTGATGTCGAGGCACCGCCAACGGCGGGCGTGCAGTTGACGGAGGGGCCGCTTGCTGCAGAGGTGCCGGCCGGCGTACACCCGGGTGCATTAAGCTCCCGTGCCGGCGTCGGAGACACCAATGGCCCCGCCATCGCGTTCTGCGAGTTGCTGGCCGTGAAGCTAGGAATCGGGGGCGGCCCCTGTTGGCCGCCCGCAATCCACGCACTCAACCCCTGGATCAAGGTAGGCACAATGGCGGTGATCGTCGCTCCGAGTTGTTGTTGCACTTGCTCTTGGACAATCTCCGGAATCCGCGCCACCTGTGCCTTGAGTTCTTGAACCTCACGCGCCTGGCTTTCCGAGCTGGTCTTTTTCTCCTTTCGCCCACCAGTGTTATAGTATGACCCCCATTTTGTCGACAAGCCTTTGCCGGCCACACGACCAGCTGACGTCGGCTTACTGAGCTTATCCTTGTTCTTCATTACATTCAACGCCCTATTTAGAGTGATGTCCCAAGGGTTGCTCTTAGTCGACCCCGCGCTACTGCTTTCTGTCGCCTGCGGAAGGAATGTGAACCATTTAGAAATTTGGCTTCATTAATTAGAATGCAACCATATGGAACTAATTACGCGGGGGTGTATTCCTTACCAGAACAAGCTCAAGCGCCCTGGTCTTCGGATCCGTGGTAAGCTCCTTTGTTTTCGGGTCCTTCTTGTACCGGGCCCTGACATAGTTCCTGGTCTGCTTGTCACCGTATTTATCGAAGAGGGGCGGTAGGCCTTGCTCGGCACGGTCTGCCTCCTCCTTGTCCCATATAGGCTCCGCCGCTCTATAACCGCCGGGACCGAGTGTGTGTTCCCCTAAGTTCAGCTCCCGCATATCTTTCCCCCACTGACTTGATTGGGAGTGTGCGGTGCTCGAGCAATTGATCTTGAAGTCGTTGTAGTCATCTTCGGTGATCGAAGGATTTTTCTCCTTGATCTTCTCATAACTTTCACCTTTCTCGATCATTCTCTTCACATTGCTTTTCCAAGTAGACAGGGCCTTGCTCATCTTCGTGAGGGCAGCATTGTTCACTTTATTCCCTTTGAGGCTTGTGTTTTCAAATTCAGCGGGGAACTTGTATCGTTCGTGCAGCTTCGTGAAGAGGAGGTTGCGCAAATTCCCTCGGTCAGGATGCCTCAGGTTCTCGGTGTTGATCGAGACGGTGCTCCGGAGAATGCACCTGAGCTGAAGCGAGTACCCCTTGACTATTCGTGCGGGCGCCATTGGATTCCCGTTGGAGTCCACTTCAGTAACTTCCTCCTTGAGGGTGCGGAGCACGGTCGGGCGCCGGTCCTTCCGTTGCCTCTTCTGGCTGCCATCTGTGCGTGCGCCGCCATCATCAGTGGTGGAATCCTCGGCGGCACCATCAGTGGTGGCATCAGTGGGGTCATCCTCGGCGGCACCATCAGTGGTCTCAGGATCGGTGGGGAAGGCGGTGTCCTCATACAAGTGAGGTTGTTCCTCCATCTCCTGGGACAGCTCCCAGAATGCCTTGCCGCCCGAACCCCCGGCCTCATCGTTGTGGGCCATGTTTCTCTCTAAATAGAAACAAAGTTTGGTCAAAAAGTTGGTTATTATCAAGGAACAAGATCATGGTCTCATCATTTAGGGTTTGTCGACACCGAGGCATCCTAAAATCTAAGCTTTTATCATTGAGGGTTTTTCGACGCCGAGGCACCCTAAAAGCCTAAGCATTAGTCACAAGTACGCCGGGGCACTTGATCCTACTTAATTAACTACTAAGATACCCCGGCCCATGCATTAGTCACAAGTACCCCATATGTCCTATTTTTAGCAAAGTCATGCTAAAATTCACGGAAAATTTCAGCATGACCTTTGTTGAAAATAGGACATATGGAGTACCCGAAAATTTGCCGGAACGGAAGTTAATCGACATTCCGGCAAACTCAAGGGCCTCTCGGGGTACCTGCAAATTCATCACGACACACTGGTCGGAGACAAAACCCAGGAAACTAGCAAAATCATCACAAATTGTTTTCTGTAAAAGATGATCATCATCTTTACAAGTCTTTCTCAATGTGATCACAAGTAATTCAGAGGCATCACAAGTAATTCAGAGCAAAGAAACAGCTTAATACATGCCTCAGCTTATCAACAGTCATTACTTGTCAAATACAAAAGAAGGAACAATTTATTTGTGACATAGTTACAAATGATGACAGAATAAAGCAAACACCATACACTAGCCTCAAGATGAGAAGGCGGGTAAACAGAGTTATCCATATGCAAAAATGAAAAAGGGTAAACAGAGTATTATCTTTCCAGCTTCAAGATGTGAGAAAATACTAAGTAGCATCAGCACAAGATATAAGGAAATGACATTCCTCCAAAAGCAAAGAAGGAAGAGTATGTACATTACAAGGAACTGTTGTCTGCATTGACGACAGAAGGTATGCTCATACATTTATATTATATTGTGAGTACAGCAAATATGCCGTAAAGCATATAAGCATACACCAAAGGTTACTAACCGACTTCCAAAGCTAATTACAAACCATTTCTACTCTAGCAATCACCAAAGGTGGATGCTTTCATCTATGCTTGCTCAAAATTCGTTTCAGATTTGTACCCATAATAGAAAGCAGTAGCATTTTCAGAGATATGACAAACTGAATTTTAAACAAGGATATGGCACTATACTTAAGTCCATTTATGGATAGCCTGTTAGGGAACATATTTTCTCTCAATACTTTCACAATTAAAACAAGAATACCAACTTATTTTTTGTTTTTCCTTTCTCAATTGGTAATATGTGTTTCGTGTGTATTATTATATTTGAAAGATGGACAGGTAGAGTGACACTCAAGAACTGGGCAATTAGCATACGAGGCATAAGCTTCAAGTCAGAGACTACAACAATGGCCAAGGTGAACTCCAATCAAGCATATCAGGAGAGAAGATAAATTGGTTGAAATTGAACTGCAGCGAAGTTGCAACACAAGACCAAATTAGTACCAGCACACAGGCAGTGTGCTGACAAGAAAGGGACAACCTCAAATCTGATCCTAACCTATCCCTTGAGAAATATTATCACCTCAGATGTTATTTACTCTAAGCATGCAGCCAATCCTAACCCTAGCATGGCTTCGGGTCCCACCGGACCCATGTTGACAACAAAGTTTTGTGAACAGGTACATGACGGAGTAAAGTTTTATGCAAGGATGTGGCATATTGAAACTGAAAGTCTAATTAAAAGTCGTCAAGAGCAAAAAAAAACAGTGAAATGTCTAGTCCCAGAGTTGCTCTTTTTGCAACAATCGGATTGGCTGTCCATAAGAAAGATGTGGGGACAAATAACATGTCATGGAATAGCTAATTGATAATAGCAGCCCATGAGTGGTAGCCTAATAGCCAAATGCTCTCTATTCTATGAGATGCTGTATATTTTTTCTCCAGACCGAAGCGAGAGTATAAGTCTAAATATGAACAAGCAAGAGGGAGGGCAATCCCAAAATCTCTGGTGGGAAACCCCTCGATAATTTTGTTTCAGTTGAACAGGGCACCAAATCGGAGAGGGGGAGGGGTCGGAATGGAGGATCACCTCGATGCTCTGCTCCTCGAGCTGGGCGCGGAGCAGCTCGGCGGGTGGGTGCCGGCATCGAGAAGGCGGCGGGCGGCGGCGCGTCGAGAAGGCGGCGGGCGGCGACGTCGAGGAGGCCGCGGTGCCTTCTTGCTTCCCCGAGACCTTCCTCGAAGACGACGATGGGGGGCAGGGCAGGCGGCAGGGCAGCAGCGTCGGGGCGGCGGGGCAGCGGCGTCGGGGCGGCGTCGAGAAGGCGGCGGGGCAGCGGCGTCGGGGAAGGGGATCGAGGGAGAGGGCGAGGGAGAGAGAGGGGATCGAGGGCGAGGGAGAGAGGTGGGCCGCCGGGGAGGAACTATGGATGGGGGGCGGCACAATACTAATGGCGCACCACCCCTCGGTGCGCCATAAGTACATACACACTAATGGCGCACCTCACCCTGGTGCGCCATTAGTACTTTTTTTTCTGCTCGAGCCAACAGGTTATATTCAACCTGACCTGAACCACATCAAGCTCACTCTACTAGCTCGACTGGTCAGGTGCCAGTTCTCACACCAGGAGGTCCTGGGTTTGATTCCTAGGCTCCACAAATTTTTTTTATGCATTTAAAATGCTGTTTGATACTTATTTGTGTTTAAATATGTTCAAACTTGTTTAAATCATAACAGTAATTTTTTTTATAAGACAGTAATTTTTTTATAAGACAGTAATATGGTCGGTGGCGGCGGTTGAGTAGGGGAGGGGTGCGGGGGGTCGGTGGTGGCAGTTGAGTAGGGGAGGGGTGCAGGGGGTCGGCGGCGGCGGTTGATTGGGGAATCGAGGGTGCCGGGGGTCGGCGGCGGCGGTTGAGTAGGGGAATCGATGGTGCGGGGGGTCGGCGGCGGCGGCCGGTGGACCGGGGGGTGCTCGGCGGCGAGGGGGACCGGATCTGGCGAGGTGGGATAGCGATCGAGATGGAGGGGGATCGAGATCGAGTGTCCATGAAATTTAAAAATATTCATGATAGTTTAAAAAGTGCCCATGAAATACAATCGAGAAATGAAGGCTACGATTTAAATACAATCGATCTTAGCTAGCTATCTGTTAACAATCTTCTTGCCCTTCTTTTTTGCAAATGGAGTTCTTCTGTGGAATGGACGTCCTTTAGGTAGGGTGGTCCTGCTTCTTCTTGTGGTGTATGTTGCTACTTCATCATCGTCGTCATGTTCGATCCTCGGGTCGCCGTACTTGTCGAAGTCTTGCTCATTGGCTACTCCATCCATTCCGATGATCTTCCTTTTGCCTCTCCTCATGACAACACGACTGGTCTTTGACGGGTCGGTAATGAAGAAGCATTGGTCCACTTGGGAAGCCAGTACCCATGGCTCATTTTTCGCGGTGACGTTTGCGCCCGCGGTCTTGGATTTGGCTTCGGGTATAACCATGGTGGTGAAATACCGGTCTTCTTTTAGGACGCTCTTGGCCCATCTGACACGGAACATCGGGACCTTCTCTCCAGCGTAGCTCAGCTCCCAGATCTCCTCGATCCTTCCGTAGTATCTGTCCTTGTCGTTACCGGTGTAGGATTCCATCGTTACCCCGGAGTTCTGATAACCATCGCTCTTCATGTCCTTGGCCTCGGTGTAGAATGTGTAGCCATTGATATCGTATGCCTCATAGGTCATCAGGTTGTGATCGGCGCCCTGTGATAAGGCGAATATGAGTTGTTCTTCCGCGGAAGAATCCTCATGTAAAGGGTACGACAAAAGCTTCTGCTTGAACCAACGCGTGAAACATGAGTTGTGCTCTTTGAGTATATCTCCGTCCGTCCTTTGTTGGCCTCGGTCATTGTACGTCTTCATAACAAAGGTTTTGTGCAGTACCACCCAAGGATCGACCATGTCTATGTGTTGTAGCGCGACTAGGTTTGCTCTTTCAAAGTCGGCGACTCGACCCTCGAAGTCGACATGCATTTCGCGGCGACCCTCACGGTGACCCCATCCAGCGAGCCTGCCGAGGTGCCTGTTGACGGGCAGACCAACGGGGTTCTCGATGCCTAGATAATTCGTGCAGTACGAGATGCACTCTTCGGTCAGAAAGCCCCTGGCTATGCTTCCCTCTGGACGTGACATGTTGCGAACGTATCCTTTGATGACACCATTCATCCTTTCGAACGGCATCATGCTGTGCAGGAACGTCGGCCCGAGTTGGATGATATCCTCCACTATATGGACCAGCAGATGCACCATAACATCGAAGAATGCGGGCGGGAAGTACATCTCAAGCTCGCATAGTATCACCACGATCTCTTCCTGTAGCCTTCTGAGTTGCCTCACGCCAATCGACTTCCGAGAGATGACGTCGAAGAAGTTGCATAGGCCAAATAGCGTTTCACGGACGTGCGCGTCCATGATCCCACGGATTGCAACTGGAAGTATCTGCGTCATCAGCACGTGACAGTCGTGAGAGTTCATCCCGCTGAACTTCTGCTTCGCTGGGTCTAGGTATCTGCTTATCTTCCCCGCGTAACCGTAAGGAAGTTTTACTCCTAGGAGGCAGGTGAAAAACTGCTCGATCTCCTCCTGACTTAGAGTGAAGCACGCGGGAGGGTAGTCCTTTCCGGTCTTCTTGGCCTTTTTGCCTTTGAGACGACTTTCTGTGTCCTGCTTCGCCTCATCATCATCATCATAATCATATATAGCGTGAAGCTCCTGCCTGATGCCCATTGATTTCAAGTCTGCCCTTGCTTTCGGCCCATCTTTGGTCCTCTCTGGCATGTTGAGCAGGGTACCAAGCAGACTCTCGCACACGTTCTTCCTGATATGCATGACATCAAGGCTGTGAGGCACACGGTGGATCTTCCAGTACAGCAAGTCCCAGAAAACAGACCTCGTTTTCCATACCTTCAGCAGCGGCTCTGGCGCCTTTAGCTTTTTTCCCGGCTCTAGCGCCTTTTGCTTCTTTCCCGGCAGTGGGCAGTCTTTCCAATTTTTCAACAACTTGTCTATTTCCTCGCCGCTCCTCGTACACGGGCGTTTTCGGGGTTCGGTTTCACCATCGAACAGATCCTTGCGTTTTCTCCACGGGTCATCGTCGCGAAGCCACCTTCGATGTCCCATGAACACGGTTTTCGAAGACACGGGATCTCTATCTAGCTGGCGATACGTTGTGTCATCCATGCACTGTATGCATCCAGAAAATCCGTGGACTACCTGCCCCGCGAGATATCCGTAACCGAGATAGTCGTGCACCGTCGTGAGCAGTGCGGCTCTCATAGGGAAATATTCTTTCTCTGCGGCGTCCCACGTATTGGCTGGCGTTTTCCACAACGTGTCTAGCTCCTCCTTCAGCAGCCCCAGATACAGATTGATGTCGTTCCCTGGTTGTTTCGGCCCTTCAATTAGCATACTCATGTGAATGTACTTCCTCTTCATGCACAACCAGGGGGGAAGCTTGTACATCCACACAAACACAGGCCAGGTGCTATGTGTGCTTCTCTGGCTGCCAAACGGATTGACTCCATCGGTGCTCGCGCCCAGCACAATGTTCCTTGGATCCTTCCCAAATTCTGGGTATTCAAAATTCAACGCTTGCCACTGGCTCGCATCCTTAGGGTGACTCAGCATCTTGTCTTTCTTATCTATCTCCGGATCATTTGCGTCATCTTCTCGCTTCTTCTCCTCCCTATCCGCGTGCCAACGCCAGAGCTTTGCTACCTTAGGATCCGCAAAATACCGCTGCAGACGAGGAGTGATCGGAAAGTACCACACCACTTTTCGAGGAGCTTTCTTCCTCTTCTTGTATCGAGTGACTCCGCACACCGGACATATGGTAGACTCCGCGTGCTCGTCCCGATAAATGATGCAATTGTTCATGCAGACATGGTATTTCACGTGCAGTAAATCCAGAGGACACACGATTTTCTTCGCCTCCTCCAAACTGGTCGGGCACTTGTTCCCCTTTGGAAGACGTTCGTGCCAGAATGACATGTTCTCGTCGAAGCATGCGTCGGTCATTTTGTGTTTTACCTTCATCTCCAGAGCCATAAGCGTTACTTTCAGGCGGGTATCCTCGGGCCTGCATCCTTCATACAATGGAGTAACCGCGTCTAACTCAAGTTGATCCACCTTGGCTTTCTCTCGGGCGGCGGCTCTTGCGTTATCCGTCTGCTTGAGAAGCAGCTCTTGAATATAAGGGTCCTGCACCCAGCCCATCGATGGTCCACCGTCGTATGCTCCGCCGGCATCATCAGCTTCATGATCATGCCCGTCGTCTGCTCCGGCGTCATCTTCCTCATCATCATGTCCTGCATCTTCTACATGATGACTGTGCACAGCATCACCGTCGTGATCATCTCCTGGGGATTCTTCGCCTTCTCGCCCGCCCGAACCGCGGTGGTTTCCTTGCTGCCCTTCCTCATTTCTTGCCCGGCCCCCATGGACGACTTCGTAGTCATCTTCATCACCTTGCCACCGATAGCCATCCATGAAACCACGCAAAAGCAGGTGGTCCCGCACCTGCCCGGAATCCGGGTCCGCAATAAGGCTCTCCAGCTTGCATCTTCGACACGGACATCTTATCTCCGTCTCATTCTTTTGAAGCATCTCGGCCTTCGCGGACCTCAAAAACCTATTCACGATGCCTTCGGTCATCGTGCGGACCATGGTTGCCTGCGGGGTAGAGCAAAACGATATTTTTGAACCAAGAAAAAATTTGGCATGACTTTCCCTAAAAATAGGACCAAAAAGAATGCTTAATGCCAAAATTATCGCCGAAACGGAAATGAATCAACATTCCGGCAAAATATTGGCAACTATCGCATTTCAAATACCGGTACACCTCCAAACACAAACACATATGCAACACCACAAACATATGCAACACCACGAACATACATAGATCTAGCTAGGCCATAAAAAGTGCATGTGCAAATTGTTGTAGGGAGAACAACATAAATATAGCTTCCCCCCTTACTTACCTATCAAAACAAGGTAATTTAACCACTTAATTTCAATGAATCTATGGTGGAAATGAGGTGAAAAAGAGGAGGCACCCGAGACAAGGAGAAGGTGGAGAGAATGGAGTGGGGAGAAAGTGAGTGTGGGTAGGAGAGGCTGCCCAAAATATCTTGTTGCTGACCACTTACTAATGGCGCACCAGCAGTAAATGCGCCATTAGTAATCCAGGTTACTAATGGCGCACCTCTATCTGATGCGCCATTAGTAGTTTTGCGGAAAAAAAGAAAAAAAAATCACACTAATGGCGCACTATCCAACGGTGCACCATTAGTAGTTTGAACTAGTAATGGCGCATGGTGGGACAGTGCGCCATTAGTAGTTTTCCAACAAAAGGAATAAAAAATATAATTAAAAAAACAGCATTAGTGGCGCACTCTGGTACTAGTGCGCCATTACTAGTTACAACTAGTAATGGCGCACCATGCCAGGATGCGCCATTAGTGTGTTTGGACAGACGCGCTAGTTCAAAAAAAAATTAGGATACTAATGGCGCACCCTAGGCAAGGTGCGCCATTAGTACTTTCAACACTAATGGCGTACCAGATTGTGGTGCGCCATTAGTATATACTAATGGCGCACCACCTATCTGGTGCGCCATTAGTGTCAATCCCACCTATAGCCCTTTTTCTAGTAGTGTCAGAGACCCTTTCACGGAACTGTGTGCGATGCATCAATCACAAATGGTATTGTAAAAAACCCGTCAAAAAAGGTGCAAAACGTTTGCAATGGAGGATGCATCAAACAAGGTTCAGATTTTAGTTGCGTGTGCGATCCAGGGCATACGGTTCAGTTCAATGATCTGTTTGCGATGAGGCAGAACAAAAGAAACGGGTAGTCTGATGAAGGCGTGTGCGATATAGAGGATACGGTTCACTCGGATGAACTGTTTGTGATTAGGCAACACAAAAGAAACAAGCACCAGATGAAGGTGTGTGCGATATATAGCATACGGTTCACTCAGATGAACTGTTTGTGATTAGGCAACACAAAAGAAACGTTCAGCCAGATCAAGGTGTGTGTGATTGAGCGCATACGCTTCAGAAGGATTAACTGTTTGCGATTAGGCAATCGAACAGAAACGGGTATGCCAGATCAAAGTGTCTGCGATTGATGGCATACACTTCACATGGATGAATTGTTTGCGATTAGCCACAACAAACTTAAACAATTAGATAGATCAACGTGTGTGTGCTAAACGGGCACACCCATTCTAATTAAAAGAAGCGTGCACGATGGTAATAACGAGTGTGCATAGTTGTTGGAACAAGACGTGTGCTGACACTGCCTAATGCGGTGCACCCTATGGTGCAAACGCCACATACGCGACTGAGATGGCATGCGTGCCCATGTTATGCCTTCCGGGAATATTGCCGCACTTATAACCGCCAGTAAAGTTTGAGCATGCGTCCTGTCACAATTTTTTTAGAAGAACAGGGAGGCCGCGTCCCGTCACATTCCAAATTGCAAACCTATTCACACTGATCAAAACCTAAACGGTTTCCCACTTAGGAGCGTATTACTACGTGGTTATAAATACTACTACTCCAAGATGACTGCACAATCCTCCTCAACTCCTCATCCACAAAAAGTCAAAAACAAACAAGTCATTCATCATCGTTCCCTTGCGTCCGCCATGGCCAGTGTGAGTTCTGGGTCGAGAGATTGCCACCAGGGAGAGGCGAGCCTGGAAGCGGGAGCACGAGAGATGTCCCGCCTCGCCGCGAAAGCAGCCAACATGTCCCGCCGCACGGCCGTAGTAGTAGAGAGGTCCCGTCGCGCCGCTGAAGCAGCACGGAGGACCCGCTGCACCTTCGATGCAGCAGACTGGTCCGGCCACGCCGCGGAAGCAGAAGAGATGTCCCGCCACGCCGTGAATGCAGCAGAGATGTCCTCCTGCGCCGCGGTGGCCTGGGAAAATGCCTCGCGGGCAGGCGAGAACTCTTACAGGCGCATGCGTGCCCTCGTCCTTAGGCAGATGGATCAGATCTCCAGGTGGGAGAGGTTGCAGGATGACCTGAAAGCCTCGTTTGAACAGTCTACGGATGTCATCCGACAACTAAATGAGAGCAATGCGAAGCTCCGGGCCGAGCACGACCTGCTGAGGGTGAAGATCGTCGGAAGTGCGGAGCAGCAGGAGCAGACCACTGCCTTGTTGAAGAGGACCGGCGTCATCATCGAGAAACTTATGGACGAGAATGCCATGCTGCGCATCGAGCGCAGAAGGCTGGTGGAGGAATCCGTGGATGCTCTCAAGCAGCATCTTGAGGACAAGAAAGAGTTCGTCGCCGCTCGTCGCGGAGACTAGTTCCCGCGGCCTGTAGCAACGCATCAAGAAAGTAGAGAACTGCGAGCCAGATCGTTGTCTTCCTTCTTTTGCCCTTATGTATTTCGGGCGTTGCCGCATGTGTCTTTTTTTTAATTATGTTTCTAAATATGTAAGACAACTATTATCCACTCTCATTGTCCTTATATTCATCATGCTTGCTATAAGTCACAGTCGATGCTATATAGGTCCGTCGGATCTTACATCAAGATCTGTGCAAAACTTTTATAGATTTCATTTTTCTCTCTTAAATCTCAGTCCAGTGAAACATAGAGCCACACCGTAGAACAGGTGGTTGGGCGCTATTAATGGAGACGTTGGGAGGGAGGTGCGCGGCGTCTCGATGAGCACGTGCAGGGGTCTGATCGCACGCCTCCCGTACTCAAATAGCTACCCCACACGGCACCTCCTAGCCAATAAAAAATGGGGACGCGTGGCCACACGTAATTGGTAAGTCAAACGCCCATGGTTTCAATAATACTTGTGTTTCCGATTTGTAACGTGACAGCACTTGTTCCAAAATGACTTTGTTGATTGTTAATGTGTGAGCCTTCGCAAATCGGACAAAAAAATTACCACAACATGTTGGTGCCATGTCATGAGACCATGCCAAGTTTCATGATTTTCAGGCGTGTTTTGGAATTACAGGAATTTAAAAACTAAGTTTCTCAATCTTTTCGGCCGAGCCACGATGCCCAGATGTTTGAATTTCACTCCCATCTCTTGCATGGGACCTAGAAATTCACCCAAGGACACACATGTGATTTTTCAAACAACTTTGGTGCAATGGAGCATGTGCTTGTAGTTCAAATTTGAATTATGCACATTAAATGCCCAGAAACTCAATTAATGTATAAAAAAGGCCAAACGAACCCGGAATAATTCCAAAATTTAGCACGTACTTCTATTTGGTCTAATCTGGTTGTGTAAAAAAATAAGGCAGGAGAAGGCAGTGTATGTATGTCATTTTGCACAAGGAAGTGACATGTTCCCTCTCGGAACCATGAGCCTTCTTGAGGAAAGCTCTGGTTTGCAGGAAGCTTACACCAAAGCTTGTCCCAATTCGGCCAAAAACATTACCGTAGCATGTTGGTGCCATGTCATGACACCATGCCAAGTTTCATGATTTTCAGGCGTGTTTTGAAATTACAGGAATTAAAAAACCAAGTTTCTCAATCTTTCTGGCCAAGCCACGACGCCCAGATGTTTGAATTTCACTCCCATCTCTTGCATGGGACCTAGAAATTCCCCCAAGGAGACACATGTGATTTTTCAAACAACTTTGGTGCACTGGAGCATGCGGTTGTGGTTCAAATTTGAATTATGCACATTAAATGCCCCAAAACTCAACTAATGTATAAAAAAGGCGAAACGAGCCCGGAATAATTCCAAAATTTAGCACGATACTTCTATTTGGTCTAATCTTACTGCGTAAAAAAATTGAGGTGGGAGAAGGCAGTGTACTTATGTCGTTTCACACACGGAGGTGACACGTTCCCTCTCGGAACCACGATCCTTCTTGTGGGAAGCTCTGGTTTTCAAGAAGCTTACAACAAAGCTTGTTCCAATTCGGCCAAAAAAATTACTGAAGCATGTTGGTGCCATGTCATGAGACCATGCCAAGTTTCATGATTTTCAGGCATGTTTTGGAATTACAGGAATTAAAAACCAATTTTCTCAATCCTTTCGGCCGAGCCACGAAGCCCAGATGTTTGAATTTCACTCCCATCTCTTGCATGGGACCTAGAAATTAATCCAAAGGACACACATGTGATTTTTCAAACAACTTTGGTGCACTGGAGCCTGTGCTTTTAGTTCAAATTTGAATTATGCACATTAAATGCCCAGAAAAATTATTGTATAAAAAAGGCCAGACGAACCCAAAATAATTCCAAAATTTAGCACGTTATTCTATTTGGTATAATCTAGCTGTGTAAAAAAATTAAGGTGTGACAAGGCAGTGTATGTATGTTGGTTTGCACACGGAGGTGACACGTTCCCTCTCGGAACCACGAGTCTTCTTGAGGGAAGCTCCGGTTTGCAAGAAGCCTACACCAAAGCTTGTCCCAATTCGGCCAAAAAAATTACCGCTGCATGTTTGTGCCATGTCATGACACCATGCCAAGTATCATGATTTTCAGGCGTGTTTCGGATTTATAGAATTAAAAAACCAAGTTTCTCAATCTTTCCAGCCGAGCCACGACGCCCAGATGTTTGAATTTCACTCCCATCTCTTGCATGGGACCTATAAATTCACCCAAGGACACACATGTGATTTTTCAAACAACTTTGGTGCACTGGAGCAAGTTCTTGTAGTTCAAATTTGAATTATACACATTAAATGCGTAGAAACTCAATTAATGTATAAAAAAGACCAAACGAAGACAGAATAATTCCAAAATTTAGCATGATACTTCTATTTGGTCTAATCTGCCTATGTAAAAAAATTAAGGCAGGAGAAGGCAGTGTACGTATGTCGTTTCGCACACGGAGGTGACACGTTCCCGTCTCGGAACCAGGAGCCTTTTTGAGGGAAGCTCCAGTTTGCAAGAAGCCTACACCAAAGCTTGTCCCAATTCGTCCAAAAAAATTACTGCAGCATGTTGGTACCATGTCATGAAACGATGCCAAGTTTCATGATTTTCAGCCGTGTTTTGGAATTACAGGAATTAAAAAACCAAGTTCCTGAATCTTTCGGACCGAGCCACGACGCACAGATGTTTGAATTTCACTCCCATCTCTTGCATGGGACCTAGAAATTCACCCAAGGACACACATGTGATTTTTCAAACAACTTTGGTGCACTGGAGCACGTGCTTGTTGTTCAAATTTGAATTATGCACATTAAATGCCCAGAAACTCAATTAATGTATAAAGAAGGCCAGATGAACACAGAATAATTCCAAAATTTAGCATGATACTTCTATTTCGTCTAATCTTCCTGTGTAAAAAAATTAAGGCGGGAGAAGGCAGTGTACGTATGTCGTTTCGCACACGGAGGTGACACGTTCCCTCTCGGAACCAGGAGCCTTATTGAGGGAAGCTCCAGTTTGCAAGAAGCTTACACCAAAGCTTGTCCCGATTCGGCCAAAAAAATTACTACAACATGTTCATGCCAAGTTTCATGATTTTCAGCCGTTTTTTTGGATTTACAGGAATTAAAAAACCAAGTTTCTCAATCATTCTGACCGAGCCATGACACCCAGATGTTTGAGTTTTATTCCCATTTCTTGCATGGGACCTATAAATTCACCCAAAGACACACATGTGATTTTTCAGCAAACTTTGGTGCATTGGAGCATGTGTTTGTTGTTCAAATTTGAATTATGCACATTAAATGCCCAGAAACTCAATTAATGCATAAAAATGACAAACGAACCCGGAGTAATTCCAAATTTAAACACGACACTCATGTACTAGTTGCATGTTCACTGTACGTAATGCTCTAGCAATTCAAACACCATCCTTTTCCTCCGCAACACCATTTCGTCTTTCAAAACATAATGAAAAAATTACGTATACCACAAACAGTTTACTAGAAAGAATCGTGTGGGATGCGATATAAAATATCTTGGCACACCGTCTTGTCTACCTTACGCCAGAAGCTTCATCGTCTACAGTCCATCGCCCCCGCTTGAACCACACTTGCGCGCCAGTTTCTCGCGGCACCGAGCGAATTTTTTTTGCCACCGCAGAAATATCTATCTCCCCGCCCCCTCCCTCCTACCAAAAGCCACATTTCCACTGTTCCTCCTTGCTTTCCAAGTTCAAACCTTCACTGCTGCTTACTGGCAGCTCAGCCTACTCGCCGGCGACCCTTCTTCTTGCAGCGCCGCATCCTCGCCGGCTACCCTTCTTCTTGCAGCGCCGCCTCCTTGCCGGCGACCCTTCTTCTTGCTGCGCGGCCTCCTCGCCGCCGACCCTTCTTCTTGCTGCGCGGCCTCGTCGATATGGTCAGGTAATCCACACCCCACCCACACCATCCTCCTCCTTTCCCGTCCCATATGCCCCGACTGACAGAGCGACACCTTCCATCGAAATCACTACCCCCCTCCTCCAATTAAGCGCCGCCCATAGCCATTTTACACGCAGTATAACGTGGAGCTGAGTAGCATGCGACCGCATGCGCGAACGAGGTCGCTATGGCTGACATGCGTGTCGACCGCCAGATATTGGAGGAGCACCTCGTCTTCAAGGCCACTGTCGACATAGCCGGACGGCTGTCTACTTTAAAATACAGTTCGTGATGTTTTCTCGAGGCCATCGCCAGTGCCTTATGATTTGTCCTCATTAATGTTAATATGCAATCTGATGTTCAGTTAACAGTTTGGTCCTCTGAAATGTAATGTTCAGTTAACACTTTGGTCCAATAATTGCTACATTTCGTAGTACTGTTCTCAAGCATTCTTTGTTTTGTTAACTATCTTATCTTCTTGTACATGTTTCTATTCTACAATATCGTGCTCAATTAACTATTTTGGTTCATTTGGTTTGCTGTCCATTTAACTGTTTGGTTCAGTTCTGCAATTTGATTTTCATTTGTTGTGGGTACAATTTTGTATTGTTATGCATCTGACAACAATCGAATTTGGCTGTACTGAATACATATTCTACTGATAGTATGGCAACTCTCAGTTAACCTGATCAAGATCTTCCTTATGTGTGTTGCAGGGAAACAATGGGAGACACTGCGGTTTACCATCGAGGTTTGTTCAAGCAGGGTCCTTTGGCTAATAGCACATTATTGTGCAGTTGCAGGAATCATTCTAATATTTATGTTTCTTTCAATTTGGTCTTGCACATGTAGGTCCTGCTGTTAGAGGCTTAGACCCATAGTTCGACCCATTTTTCATATGGGGAAATGAGATGTCCATGAATATCAGTCAAGTCAAGAAACTCAGAAAAATTGTTAGGATGAAGAAACTTGCGACGAATAACAGCAAGATCTTTGTTTGCACAATGAAGAAGACATCAGTCAACTATAGGATGGTACCAACTCTTTTACCATGTTTTTACCCCTTGCGCCATATCAAAATTTACAACAACGATTTATGCATAGCTTTGTTTTCAGTACTTTTCAGAGCAGTTCACCGATGATTACCTCTCAAACCACCTGCATGGTTAAGAGGCGAGGAAGGTATTCATTCAACACCCACGGTACAATATTGAACTCTTGCTGAAGAGGACGAAGGTTGGGTGGGCAATTATCCGTAGCCACTGGCCTAAAGTTGCAAGGACATTCAACATCACTGAAGGCTCAATATTTGCCTTCCGCTTCTGCAGTTTCCCAGATGAGATTCATCTATCTATTTACCGTGTATGATGCTACTTTCCAAAGGTTTTTGATGCTGCATGTGAAACTTGGTGCTGTTGTGTAATGGCGTAACTGAGTGTCGAAGCTATCTGATGTAATTCGATTATGAAATCCTGGTTGCTTTTATACGGATATGAAATATCTAGCATATTTTATAAGAAATATCAGTTTTATTAGTACATGGATTATCAATAATAGGCTAATTACCCTGCTTATTGGGGTTTCTATTGCAAATGGTTACTCAGGCAGCACCGTGGGCGATGAACTCAAACAACCCGCACGGTTTCTAGAAAGTAGGCGTGTTCGATCAACTAACAATCACACATGGCTTTTGGCAGCGAACTGTTTGCGTTAGGCCACCTTGCACAAACGTTTCCTCACAAAGAACTATGTGGGATGTACATACCTACGGAAATGATTTTCTGGGATTCACCGTGTGGGATGTACATACCTACAAAAATGATTTCTGGGATTCACCGTGTGGGATGTACATACCTACGGAAATGAATTCTGAGATTCATCATGTGGGATGTACATACCTACGGAAATGATTTCTGGGATTCACCGTGTGGGATGTACATACCTATGGAAATGATTTTTGGGATTCACTGTGTGGGATGTACATACCTACGGAAATGATTAGGTTTCCATGCCTCTCCCGATTGCACAAGGCCCCAGCCTGGGTCCCATGAGGGCCTATCCCTGACGATTTTTGGGTCGTGTGGGAAGGACCCCCTATCGCCCACACTCACTTGGCGACGGTTTCAAATGCCGTCATGGAAACGGGTTTTAAACCGTTTGTTTAAGACGTCGCTGTACTAGTGTCTACTTGTGCATCCAGAATCCTTTAAACCAGTTTTGCCACATGAGTCCACTATGTCTACCTATATGCGGTATTCTTTTGCCATTCGAAGTAAATTTGCCTGTGCCATCTCTAATTTTCAAAATAAACTTCTCTTTTGTTTGTTTGTTTTGCTCGCGGAGCGGTTAGGGGTGGCTAATATTTTCCATGCTGGATCTGTTATTCTCACGATGAGTGTTTATTCACTTGTCATTGCACGAGAGTAAGGCAAAGGTTTTAGGGATGCCCAATCCTAAAATGCAAAAAATGAATTTACTTTATGTTGCGAAAAATAATAAATTCCTTGGAAAGTGTTGGTATGGAGGGCACCCGTGGATACAGTTAGCCATGGAAAGTGAAAGTATGGTGGAAAAAGGAATAAACTTTATTTTCTGTTTGGGAACCGCTTATGGCATATCTAGCATGGAAAGTGTTCGGAACTCTAAGTTGTTTTCGTTGGTGGGATGGATACACCTCTCAAAATGTTTTTATCTCTAATTTTTCACTTTGAGATTTAGCACCTCTACAAATCCCTACTTCCCTATATGAAGGGCCTTTCTTTTACTTTATGCAATTTTTATTTTTGAATTTGAGTCACCATCTTCTCTCATAAAAAGCACCAACTAGGAGGCAATACGATCGTTCTTAAGTATTGGGTGTAGCTAATATTCGAGTGTGTTTCATGAATGGATCAATGTTTGAGCATGATGGGCTAGGGATAACTTATTTTAGCATTGATATTTTGAAAGACATGGTTGCTTGCTGATATGCTTGATTATCTAAATTATTATGTCAAAACTAGACTATTGCTTTGAATCACATAAAAGTCCAAATGTCCATGCTACAAAGAAAAAGAATATGATATGACATGATAAACATCACTCGACACCAAAAATTATGTTTTTATCACTTACTAACTCGAGGACGAGCAGGAGTTAAGCTTGGGGATGCTGATACGTCTCCAATGTATCTATAATTTTTGGTTGTTCCATGCTGTTTTGTTATCAATCTTGGATGTTCTACAATCATTTTATAGTCATATTATATTATTTTTGGTACTAACCTATTGACATAGGTCCAAGTGCAAGTTGGTACCCTTTCCATGCTTTTTACATCGCGGGAAATCAATATCAGACGAAGTCCAAATGCCACAAAACTCCACGGAGAATTTTTATGGGCCATAAGGAACACAACGGGCCCTGGTTGCACCTGGGCGGAGTCCCGAGGAGGGGACAACCCACCAGGGCGCGCTGGGAGGCCCAGGCGCGGCCTGGTGGGTTGTGCCCACCTCGGGTGCCCCCGGACTGCCTCTTTGCTCTATAAATACCCCAAAAATACCAGAACCCTAGAATCGTCGACGAAATATTCATCCAGTTGCCGTAGAGTCCAGAACCACCAGATCCAATCTAGACACCATCTCGGTTGGGGTTCACCACCTCCATTGGTGCCTCTCCGATGATGCGTGAGTAGTCCTTTGTAGACCTCCGTGTCTGTAGTTAGTAGCTAGATGGCTTTCTCTCTCTCCCTGAATTATCAATACAATGGTCTCTTGGAGATCCATATGATGTAACTCTTTTTGCAGTGTGTTTGTTGGGATATGATGAACTTTGAGTTTATGATCAGTCATATCTTTTTATATCCATGAAAGTTATTTGAGTTTCTTTGATCACTTATGTGCATGATCTCTTATAGCCTCATATTTCTTCTCCGATATTTGGGTTTTTTGTTTGGCCAACTTGATCTATTTATCTTGCAATGGGAAGAGGTGCCCGGTAGTGGGTTCGATCTGATGGTGCTTGATCCCAGTGACAGAAAGGAAACAACACGTATGTATCTTTGCTACTAAGGATAAAAAGATAGGATCTATATCTACGCAATATATAAACGGATCTTGTCTACATCATGTCATCGTTCTTATTGCATTACTCTATTTTCCATGAACTTAATACACTAGATGCATGCTAGATAGCGGTCGATGTGTGGAGTAATAGTAGTAGATGCAGGCAAGAGTCGGTCTACTAATCTTGGACGTGATGCCTATGTAATGATCATTGACTGGATATCATCATAATTATTTGAGGTTCTATCAATTGACCAACAATAATTTGTTTACCAACCGTTTTCTATCTTTCTCGAGAGAAGCCACTAGTGAAACCTACGGCCCCCGGGTCTTCTTTCTCATATATTTGCTTGTGATCTATTTTTCCTTTGCATTTTTATTCAGATCTATTAAACCAAAAATACATTGCTGCACTTTATTTTATTTACGATCTATTATTTCAATCTATTACAAATTTTGGCATCGTTACCCGAAAGGGATTGACAACCCCTTTAACACACTGGGTTGCGAGGTGTTGTTCTTTGTGGGCAGTGGCTGTTTATGTTGTGTTGCTTGGTTACATCATCCCTTCCTCTTTGGGGAAATACCGACGTAGTCCTAGAAGACAGGAGCTTTCTGACGCTATAGTCAGGGAGCAATCAGTAGCACAATGCAAATGTGGTTGTGTGGAGAGAGGAGGAAAACAGCGAGATGGACATCGGTGCTGAGGGCACAAGTACATGACGTTCGGTATCTGGTAGGTGATTTCCAGGGGAATAGTAGAACTCAAGCAGATGTAGTTCTGCGAATACAGGGGATTTCAGCTAGGCGCCCACCGTGCATGGCATGGTATGCTTGCTCAGGTAGCATGAGGGATGCAGAGGGTTTGAACGGAGCCCTGGTGGGAGGAGATGATGGCTCTGGGGATTTCAAAATCATTGAAGAGAGATAGCGGACGACAGTAGAGAATAAGGGGCACAACATGCCATAGAGGGCGCCACCGAATTGAGATGACTTGGGTGCGGCAGCAATCCTTGGTGGGGAGAAGCGAGATGATCTCCCCAAGGACGGTGTCCGGGAGATCGCTGATGCGGTCCACCCGAGATTCTATGGCTTCCTGGGATCTGACGGGGGCGGGGTCGCAGCTTCTTTCCACACTGCCGGGTGCGGGATGTACAACAGGTGTCGCCGCTGGCGGCAACCTCATCTTCTTGGCGCTGGGGTCAGTCGACTCCATTTTCCTTGAGAGCATCGCGTCGCGCTCACGGATTTGAGCAGAGTAACGACTGATGAGCCTAGTTGTAGTGCGAGTGAAGAAGAAGGGGAGTCGGGGGTTCTCTATAGTAGTGAGGAAGAAGGGGAGCTGGGGTTTTCTTAGGAGTGAGGTGAGGAATTTGGGGGTACAAGTGGAGCGAGTTGACGTGAGGTGGGTGGGAGTGAGGAGAAAGAAGAGCACCCAGGTTTTTTTGGGGGCGGTGTGCTGGGTGCGGGTAGCGCCTCTCATTAAGTAAATATACGGGCTTTTGAATTGATTTTATTATTTACTAGGGTGGATGGGCTATTTTGTCTTGGGCCCAGAGAAACAATTACTACTAGTACAATGGAGACACTCTATAGCTACCAGAAAAACAATTACTACTAGTATAATGGATACACTACCGCTTCTGGCTCCTCCTAGGTCATCGAAACGTCTCCCTCTATTGAATGTCGTTTTACTTTTGTTCACCGACCTGCGGGCCATGCAGCGCGTGGGCCCAAATGCCATCCGCCAAATTAGAAGGTAGTATGGAGGCGGAGAGTCACCCTGGTCGTAGCGCAACAGTAACGAGCCGTCATATCACAAAACCCAACCTCCCCGCAGTCTAAGTTTGACGGACGAAGCAAGCATCATTTCACTCTTCGCTGAATCCCCTTCTCCCTCACCATCTTCAAGAAAGCCAAGACTCGCATGTGCCACTGTTCTTCTCTCCCAACGAAGGGAAGGTAAGTGGATCCGTGATGTTGGTATATTTTTGTTCAAAAAAAAAGAACTTTTGCAAAGCAGTAACCGATCCTCGCTCTCTTTTTATTTCATTGTCATTGCGATTGTGTTTTCCTTTCAGTGGTCTCCTAGTATTCGTCAATTTTATGATGGACCAAGGAGAACCAGGCAAAGATCTGCCGATATTGGAGCAGACACGGGAGGCTGATCCCCACAAGATGGAGATCTCCAAGAAGATGGAGGCAGCCACCGAGCCGACCCCAGATACGCTCACGACCACTACTGAGCTGGTCAACGCCCCGTTTGAGGTTACAGCCCCCATGGCCCTGCAGGAGCAGTTTTCCCCCTTCGAGGATGTGTCCCCCCGCTGAGCTTCCCAAGATGATTTTCTTCTTTGCTAATCTTGATTGTGGTTTTTCATCTAAGTATGTGGTGATGAATAACGCAAAATTCTATTAGCTTCGATGCCATGCTATACATAGTGGTTTAAATAACATGTGTTTCTTATACCTGAAAGTAATTCAGAACTTGTTTCTGTTTCAATTAGAGCCCTGATGTAGACAAGGATTGTGTGGTTGTACATGTCACTCGCTATGAGGCGAATGACTTGAATATACGCTCTAGGAAAACAGAGTTCTTAGGCTGTTGGATCCTGGAAGCCATTTGCGCTTATACCGATGTCGAGTTGTATTCCAGCCTCACTATTGTCAAGCATGTTGTCCAGGGTGTACAGAAGCACAATAAGTTCAAAGCCACTTCTTCTTTTGTGAGGCATATTGTTCTTGTCAAGCGTACGCAGGAAGATGACATGGAATGCCTCCACAAACAAGTTTATGAGTGGCAAGGCCACAAGTTTATCTTTATGAAGGTTCACAAGATTGAGCTGCTGTCGGACGTCCTCGATGATGTTCATGGCAAGGTCCGTCTTGTGTCCAACCCAAATTAGATCGAGGCATGAAATAGTTGCCCCAGCTAGTGTTTAATAGTAGTTTGGATTGTGTCTAATTATCCAAACCTTGCCTATTATCGAGCCCTCTGGGCTAGTACTCCGTTTTAATCCGTCTGTCGGAACTGAGAACCATCATAATTGTTGACGAAATAGAGGTGTCCTCACTAGGTTTTTCATGAATATGTCATGGTAAGACATAAGTTGTCACAGTTTATCATACGAGCAGTGTGTGTTTGATGAAATAGAGTACTCGTTCGAGAACTGTGCGCCGACGTATACATAAGTACTTGTAAACACTGTTGGTGCTACCCCACTTGTAAGCCGTTGTGCAAAACATGGCACATTGGCTTAGCTCGCTTCAACACTAGGCTATCGACCGGCTAATAATCAATAATCCGCTGTCTGACATATAAGCAACTACGTATCTTGTTACAGTGGTTTATGCAGTTAACTGAGGCCACAATGTAAATTCATAACGTTCACAGGCTAGTCCAGCATTCATGTGGAACACTCACATTAAACTCGGCTTCATAAAAAACTTGAAAAGCATAAGTTAAGCAATTTTATACATCTCAATGATTCATAGAACATAACAAACATATACTAGTTCACAACAAAAGACAAAAGTTGTGAGAAGGTTTACAAATCAGGAAAAATCAAGCAAGGCTTCTCTGAGCAAAGGGTCTCCTGGTAGGCTTAAATTTCCTGGAGTTCACTCTGGCTTTTGCTTGTTGCCACCATCCAGGGTTAGGTTCTCTCATTCCAGAATAACCAATTATAATTGTGTTCTCAGCTGGAATGCTCAACTAAACCATGTAGTGTACTGACCAGCTAAAATTCTTGTGCATTCCACTATATTTAAGCACCGCTATTTGTAGAAATAAGCAGACCACAATGCCTCTTGTCCGTGCACCTGTCCCAAAAACCTCCGTGCAGCCGTGCCAACTAGTCCTCGGTCCATGGATGAACTTGTAGAAAGTGCATTAAGGACTAGGATGCAGTTGTTTTCGCTCGTCCCTGCACTGCAATCAGGAAATAGAACGTACGAATTAGCTTCTTTTAGATTGCGTTGGTCATTCTACCTAGTTACTACCAATATAGGAATACCTGGAACACTGGTGGTTAGAGGAAGACAGCTAGGAATAGCCATCTCATTTTGTGTAGTTGTACTAAAACTGAGGTGTGTACTTTTGATTGCGCAAATAGAAACGGTATGGAGACAGACATCCCTGTTTGCGCAAATACGAAATACATTTATTTAAACAGTGACAGATATTTGCAGTGACGTATGATTAACAACAACATCTATGTCTTGCTTAGATCTGGAGATCATGAGAGAGTGAAAGAGAGGAACCCTAGTAAAGCAAGCGCTAAGGCTCCTGCTTATATACAGAGTGGAGTGATTTTGTTGTACCAGCTTAAAAAATGCGCTCCTACGTGTACCCGCGAGTGGGTGTGAGAGAACTAGTGCATGCGTGCACTGCTTCTCTTCGTGAGAGTACAATATACTACACCCAAAGAATGTTCGCCACAAGAGTAATAGTATAAGTGTGTGACGTTTGAGCTAAAATAAAAGGTGCGCGACGTCTTTTGTTTTTTTAGAAGTTCTGAGGGTAGGGTGTGAAGAGCACATATGTGTGTGACGTCTACCTGCTGTGACGCCCCCGATTCAATCGTACACTAATCATGCACGCAAATGTGTACGATCAAGATCAGGGACTCACGGGAAGATATCACAACACAACTCTATAAATAAAATAAGTCATACAAGCATCATAATACAAGCCAGGGGCCTCGAGGGCTCGAATACAAGTGCCCGATCATAGACAAGTCAGCGGAAGCAACAATATCTGAGTACAGACATAAGTTAAACAAGTTTGCCTTAAGAAGGCTAGCACAAACTGGGATACAGATCGAAAGAGGCACAGGCCTCCTGCCTGGGATCCTCCTAGACTACTCCCGGTCATCGTCAGCGGGCTGCACGTAGTGGTAGGCACCTCCGGTGTAGTAGGAGTCGTCGTCGATGGTGGCGTCTGGCTTCTGGACTCCATCGTCTGATTGCAGCAATCGGGTAGAGAGATGGAGAAAAGGGGAAACAAGGCAACCGTGAGTACTCATCCAAAGTACTCGCAAGCAAGGAACTACACTACATATGCATGGATATATGTGTAAAGGGCCATATCAGTGGACTGAACTACAGAATGCCAGAATAAGAGGGGGGTATCTAATCCTGTCGAAGACTACGCTTCTGGCAGCCTCCGTCTTGCAGCATGTAGAAGAGAGTAGACTGAAGTCCTCCAGGTAGCATCGTATAGCATAATCCTACCCGGCGATCCCCTCCTCGATGCCCTGTTGGAGAGCAATCACCGGGTTGTATCTGGCACTTGGAAGGGTGTGTTTTATTAAGTATCCAGTTCTAGTTGTCATAAGGTCAAGGTACAACTCCGGGTCGTCCTTTTACCGAGGGACACGGCTATTCGAATAGATAAACTTCCCTGCAGGGGTGCACCACATAGCCCAACACGCTTGATCCCATTTGGCCAGACACACTTTTCTGGGTCATGCCCGGCCTCGGAAGATCAACACGTCGCAGCCCCACCTAGGCACAACAAAGAGGTCAACACGCCGGTCTAAACCTAAGCGCGCAGGGGTCTGGGCCCATCGCCCTGAGCACACCTGCACGTTGCGTACGCGGCGGGAGAGCAGACCTAGCAACCTCCATTACAAAGGAAGTCACGTTACGCGGTCCAACCCGGCGCGCGCTGCTTAGTCGCTGACGTCACGAAGTGCTTCGGCTAATACCACGGCGTCGGGATACCCATAACTACTCCCGCGTAGGTGGTTAGTGCGTATAGACCAAATGGCCAGACTCAGATCAAATACCCAGATCTCGTTAAGCGTGTTAAGTATCCGCGAACGCCGACCAGGGCCAGGCCACCTCTCTCCTAGGTGGACTCAACCTGCCCTGTCGCTCCGCCTCAAAGGTAACAGTCGGGGACCGTCGGGAACCCAGGCCCACCTCTACCGGGATGGAACCACCTACCCCTTTAGCCCCCATCTCCGAACAGTATCACAGGTAATGTAACAGTGTAAAGTATATAGTATATGCCCGGGATCACCTCCCAAAGTGATCACGGCCCAGTAGTATAGCATGGCAGACGGACAAGAGTGTAGGGCCACTGATGGAACACTAGCATCCTATACTAAGCAGGTAGGATTGCAGGTAAAGGTATCAACAGTAGTAACAAGGACAGGCTATGCATCAGGATAGGAATAACGAAAGCAGTAACATGCTACACTACTCTAATGCAAGCAATATAGAGGAGAGTAGGCGATATCTGGTGATCAAGGGGGGGGCTTGCCTGGTTGCTCAGACAAGAAGGAGGGGTCGTCAACAACGTAGTCGATCGGGGCACCAGTAGCGGCGTCGGTCTCGGTGTCTACCGGATAGAAGTAACGGAGGGGGAACACAATAAATAACAGAGCAAGCAAAGCATCACAAAGCGTAACATGGCAATACGCGATGCTAGAGGTGACCTAACGCAATAGGAGGTGATACCGGCGAAGGGGCAAAACATCCGGGAAAGTATCCCCGATGTTTCGCGTTTTCAGACAGATGAACCGAAGGGGGAAAGTTGCATGTTTGATATGTTAGGAGTGTGTGGCGGACGAACGGGCTGCGTATCCGGGTTCTACTCGTCGTTCTGAGCAACTTTCATGTTGAAAATATTTTAATCCGAGTTACGGATTAAAAGATATGATTTTCTAAATATTTTATTAATTTCTGGAATTTAATTAAGTATTTAATTTAATTCGAAAATGAATTAATGACATCAGCATGATGTCATGCTGACGTCAGCAGTCAACGGAGTTGACTGGTCAACCCGACCAGTGGGTCCCACTGGTCAGTGACACATTTTAATTAACAGATTAATTAAACTCATCATAATTAATTAATGGGGGTTGGGCCCCACTGTCATACTAACTAACTAGCCAATTAACAGTAGTTAATTAAATTAATAAATCCTTAGGTTAATTAATCTAAATTGGTAATTTAATCAGAATTAATTAAGTTAATTAATTAATTTCATTATTTATTTATTTATTTATTATTATTTTTAATTTTTAATTTTTTTATTAAAACGTTCTGGAGCTGGGCCCGTTTGTCATAGGGCCCTGGGGGCCTTAGCGGGCACCGGTTGGTGGATGGGGGCGCGTGGGCGCCCGTCACGGCGCTCGCCCAGGGGCGCGTGGGGCGGGGCGCATCTGGCTGCGACCAGCGGGCGCCGTGAGCCGGCCGGAGTGAGTTGCGCCCAGCGGTGGGCGGTGGAGGAGCAGGGCGTGCAGGTGCTGCAGGGCAAGGGGACGGAGTGCGGGGCCGGCAACGAGCAGGCCCGCGGGCGGCAGAGGAGCAGCAGCAGGGGAGGCGCGACGGTCACGGCGGGATCAGAGCAGCGGGCGAGCACGCACGGAGCGAGCTCCGGCCATGGTGGCCGAGCGCGGGAACGGCCTCAGCGGCGACGAAACAAAGCAGGGGAAGAGGGGATTCGGGTGCCGGAGCACGCATGGGCGGCCGTGGGCGTGGGCGACTAGGCCAGCACAGGCATCCAGGCGCTGCGCGCAAGCCAATGAGGCCGGGAGCGCGCTGAGCAGCAGGACGGGGCATCGCCAGCGTCGATGGCCTTCTGGACGGGGTGGGCATACGAGGGGGAGCGCGACCGCGGGCGTGCATGCGTCGAGCGCGGCCAGAGCGAGCACGAGCGAGCAGAGAGGGGGGGAAGAGGAGGCCGGGGAGGCCTCACCAGCATTGGAGAGTAGGGGGTGGCGAGGCTTGTGGGAGCGTGTCGGGGGAGAGGCGGTGAGGCGACGTCGATGAGGTGACGGCGAGCGGCAACGGCGCAGCATCGGGGCTCGGGGCGCCACAAGGTCGAGCCCCCGATTCAGTTCGGGTCGAGGGGGGCCGGAACCGTGCAGGAGGAGTCGGAGAGGCGTGCGCTGGTGAAATGGCGAAGGGGCCTCGCCGAGTGCCCGATCCGATCTGGATTGGGAGGAAGCAGAGGAAGGAGTGGGAGAGAGTGGATCGGGGAAGAAGTGGGGTTGTGGGGGTTAGGGTTTGGTCGGCCAGGGGGGGTTATGGGGAGTGGGGGCGGCCTGGGCCGGTGAGGCAGCCTGGTGGCCTGCTGGGCCGAAGCCCAGCGAGGGAGGGGGTCCTCTTTACTTTCTTTTGTTTTTTTGTTTGTTCTTATTTACAGTTATATTATTTTCTGTTTTATTTTAGTTTAATGTATTAAGGCATTTTCTAAAAAGGTGTTTGCTGCACTATAATTACCTATGCCACTTTTGGCACTGCCCGAACATTTTTGTTTTAAGCTTTTGAAAAGTTTGACGTCTGACATTAATTTAAACTTTTGAATTGGGAAAGTTTTTGATCCATCGCGAGATTAGTAACAGTAACCGGGGTGACGTGGTACCATTAACCTGAGATTACTGTAGCCTGATTATCCGGGCGTCACAATTCTCCTTCACTACAAGAAATCTCGTCCCGAGATTTAAGAGGGGAGTAAGGGGGGAGGTTTGGTAGCGAATCTAGCGGGTCTTCTCATCCTGGCTTGCTCTTCTCGAAGAGGTCGGTCCAATATATTGATGTCTTCATTTCTCTGCTTTAGGTCATCATGATGAAGTCATCGTCCTTTCTTTGGGGGTACCATCGTACTTATGAAAGAATAAGGGGGTATTCCGGGAGAACGAACCTCTATAAGGTTGACTATCTGGTCGATAACATCGGGGAAGGTGGCAGAAAGTAACCCTCGATTTGAAACTTAAGAAAATATCAAGAGCAAAGTAAGGAGGTAACCTGGGAAGTTTTCGAGCGGGCAGGCAATCATCTGATGCCTGTTATAGGGCGTGAAAGGGTCAAAACAATGGGAATAAGTATTGTGTCCGTTATCAGACCTGAAGGTGGCCCGTGAATTTCATACGAGGCCACGCGCGAGGAACAACCTTGGGAAACATGGGGTGTACAAGAGAGTTAGGTTTCGATCCTAGGACCTGTGGGTTATGGGCCCACCATGTGGGGTTAAAACTAGCAAGGGCGTTGACATCTTCCACGGTCATGATAGCAAGACATGTCAGAGGGTAGCCTGTCAGTTATATGTCAGCAACATCGTCGATACCAAGGGCGAGGGACGAAGAGAACCATTTTTCTGCTCGTTGAAACGAGGCGGGCCAAGAGGCAAAGTTCTCATCCATCGGCGGTTACCGAAATGTCATCAATAGTAGAAACAGGGTCTCACTGGCAGAGTTGTACACCGAGGTGTTTCCATAAGCAGTGAATTATTGCTGCTTAGATTATATAGATCACAAGAAAGGCCAAACAAACCAATGGAATGGTAAATGTGATCATCAGGTTAAACCGAACAATGGAAAGGAAAAATGTGTTTAAACACATATTTCAGGGGTATATCCTTCCCAACGACAAGCAGAGCATGATATCCACGACGAGATAGAAAGTAGAAACCATTCAGGTAAGGGGAGAGGAATTTCATGACAAAACCCATACAGCGGTGTTTTGGATAATTGATAAAGAAAACATAACATTTTGTTTCAAATGTTCTTATCGAAGATCGGAGTATCACAGACATGCTTCGAGATAGCATTGACAAGGTCTTCAAGCAAAGATCAGACCTTGGATACACAAAGGATCCATCAGGAAAAACTTATTAAACAAGTCATTCAATTTCCTCATGGAAGAATGGTTAACCTTGTTAAAAAGGAAACTATAACACTAGGTCTTCCGGCCAGGTGTGCTAGGCATGGCATCACCTTACCGAGTCATAAGAGGACCAATGTTATAACTCTTGAAAGTATGTTCCAACCATCATATCTGATCGAGATTCAGTTCGGATAGGTGGCAGGATAACTCAGACTCACGATGCCTGAGAAGAAAGGTGCAACACCAATTGTCGAGATGACATTGTAAGATTCTCGGGAATTGAACTGTGTGAGCGAGTTCCGAAGCAGGAGTTCATCATTAAACCAAGGAGAGGAAGAGGATGTGGCTGATGGTGAGAAGCATCACGGTAACAAGAATTTCTTAAGAGGTGGTGAAATCCTCACAACATTTTTGACATAAAAGATGGTAATACTCCAATGTAAAGAAGAACAATGCTGGGTAGCAACGAACTCAAGGTATAACACAAAACACGAACAAGTTTGTGTCGGGGGAAGGCAATAAGGTGGCCGATGATAACACGACTCATCGAGGGCAAGGATGGTATTTCTCTTCATGAATCCGATTGATATCCTGGAAGAGCTCATAAGGTTGATGATGATCACGACACATTTGTCGAGAGATTTCATGAAGATGTAATCAATTAGTGACGACATCGAGTCAAAGGAATGACGAAGTGAAAGGTTATTGGAACCATGGGTACGAAACAAACTCAAAATCAAGTCTGTTCAAGGAGAAATGATATGACAAGGAAGATCACGGAAGATTAGCTTACCATCTAAATCTGTGCTTCGGAAAGAGGGGCCAGGTAGCACAGTTAAAAGTTTACACGATAATGATATAGCCAATAAGGCTTGGAAATGACATGAAGGATTATTAAACTCGTAAGCAACGAGAATTACTTAGAGTTATTTAATCAGAGTGCGGAATCGATTCACTTATCGGTGTTCTTGAGCGAACAACTCAAAACCCATGAAAAATTGGAATTAGTGGGAATTAATAGCTGATGGAGACTCATAAGATGCAACACAGTTCTCAGATCTTCTCGAGATACCAGAGGGTAATACTCGACGGTAGATCAAGGTAGAGGTTGGACTGGTGTATTGACTTGCAAAAGACAAGTGTTTTAACTTGCCCGAGAAATAGAATCAAAGGAGAACAATCATGGTTAGATCCACGATTCCAAAGGATCAATTCACAGATACCAGATGAAACTTATTAAGGAAATAGTTATTACTACAAGAAGCTTTTATGATAAGTTCCACATCGGGTTCATGGGCATGAACACAAAGTTCAAGGTCGACTCCCACTTCTCCAATGCATAACCTTTCATTCACTTCACATTTTCGAAGAAGTTGTAGTGTTGAAATTTTATCTAGCGAAGCACCAGAGGAGTACGACTCGTGAAAAACTTTCGAGTTCACATGGTTTAGAAAAGGCATAGATTCAACCCATCAGGGTATCGTGGAAACCTATACCACAAGCTTCAATAGTAAATACCACCAGCTCGAAAGCAGTGCATGGTTGGCCAAGCAGATGATACAATTTACCAAGGGCATTATGTATCAGGTAAAGAACTCACAAGAACTTTGGTTGTGCAGGACATTGTCGGATAATAACCCGGCAATGGGTATGGCGGTCCACAACGGGGCTGATGTGAGTATCGGTACTCAATCAAAGGAAGAAGGAATGCCAAGGCATCGGATTATAGAAACAACTGACTAATTCAAAGCTTAATGCAAAGAAATTTTATGATTTCCAAATCAAGGGATCAGAAGCAATCGTTCTGATCGAAAATAAATAAGTTCAATAGACTTAGAAGCATAAATGATCAAGGCATTGATTGGTCAAGAACCAGCTCATATCCAAATGACGTCTGAGCCGGAAGGATGAATCCTAGGGTTCGACTGAGGAATGCGAGCATCCTCAACATATTGAATCAACGGACTTAAAATGATAAGACAAGGGAGGCCAATAAGATTACAAAACTTATGGGATTAACCATATTGCCAGCAAGCGAGAATTTGGTGAGATCGAATGGGCTGCTCGGGATTTTCGTAAGATCGAATGATATTTTGAAGTCTTTGACCGGGGTGAGATTAGTAACCATATATCCATCGCGAGATTAGTAACAGTAACCGGGGTGACGTGGTACCGTTAACCTGAGATTACTGTAGCCTGATTATCCGGCCGTCACACCTGCAGATAGACGATGGGTGCGAGAGGACTCGGGAGAGTCGTGACTCATGAGGGTGCGTGTGGCATGAGAGAGAGGGGGCACGTATCAATACAATGCATGTGTCCTTAAATCATTATCCGACAAACGTTCGCCATAAGCCGTTTCCTGACGAACGCCGTAAGAACCGTTAGATCGGCATCCGACAGTGTCAGTTTTGCCATGTCATTTAGCAGAACAACCACTCCTCCTACACAGAAATCTTCCACGTGAGTGTTAGCAACTGTCGTATGCTCCTCGGTCCGTTCCAAAATGCAGTGCATATAGCTTTATTGAAAATTCGAATCTCGCAAACTTTTACCGAGTTTTCGTGTACCAAAATGCACATATAGAATACCCAGTATATATCATTTCATTCATCTTCGAGAGGTAACTATAAAGATGGGCGAGGAGTCTACAAAAGAAAGACCGTCGTATCACCTGCAGCAATTTCAACCATGCTTTGGTGTGGAGGAATATCATAGGAACTCTATATGATATGATTTTAATAAGATGTTTTTCCTTTAGAGCCAATTAGTTCATAGGAATAGATTCATATGCTCCACATTTCAAAGGAAAAACATGATACCATTTTTATAGCTTTAGAGCCACTTGGTTCATATGAATAGATTCCTATACTCCCATAATTTCAAAGGAAAATTAACATTAGCATATATTCAAAAGAAAAGTTCCGATGATGTGAACCAGATGACATCTCTTTTCTAATCCCTCCTCATAGGAATTGAGATACATGTCATCTCTAGATTCAATAGAAAGTTCCTATGATGTGAACCAAATGACATCTCTTTTCCAATCCCTACTCATGGGAATCGAGATACATGTCATCTCTTTCCCTACAACTTCCATGTATACATCTTCTATTCCTAAATAGCTAGTACAACCAACTAGTAGTTTTTTCCTATACATGCAACTATGGCACAAGAACACGTCACGCATGCAAGTCATAAATCACATTGTTTTTGTACTGTATACATGCAAGCACTACATCATCAATTCGTGCATGTTACTCAAAAGTTATTTCTTGCATTAAATTTTGTATTGACAATGTATGTGCTGGTCACGTGCACACATATGTAGTTCACATTCACATTTTTGTTAGAAATGTCATTCTTTTAACTGCAATTCATTTTTTTTCTCTTTGTACTCCCTCTGTCTAGGTGTGTAAGTCATCTTCCGGAAACCAAACAATCCCAAAACACTTAGGCACGGTACATTAACTCCCCCTCGTTTCTTGTTTCATGACATATCAAGCAATAAAAGATACGGGCCGTGCATGCTTTCAATGGCTTGAGACTTTCAAACATGACATCTAGTGATTAATTCATTGCATGGAATGCTATTAACTAGCAAAAAAACCTAAGATGACTTGTACACCTAGATGGAGGGAGTATTACATTTTCATTTTAAGCATACATTCACTTCCCATTAGTTATAGATATTTTTGGAGGAACTTTTATGCATTATCTATACCCCTATATAGTGTGTGAATAACTTTGAAAGATGCTCATTGGATGAAGCTAATCCGACAGTGCAGAGATGGCAAATCCGAGCACTACTAGCCGTTGGATATCATCAACATTCCACCAGATTCTGCCACATGTACAATCTAGAAGACTCCATGGTTGAACTTAAGCATAATGCACAAACCTCAAAACACAAGCACTTCTCCTTTGTTCTAGAGTCTTCCATATCATAATTGCCCAAACTTTTTTTTCTAAATGAATTGCCATAATTTGTTTTTTACTTTATGCTTTACAATACGTAATCCCATGAAACATATCCTTTTTGTAAAACTAATTGATTTTGAATGAGATGAACTATAAGAACTAAAGGAACATCTACATCATGCATATATGAGTCAAAGCTTACATGCTATAGTGTGTATTTATTCATAATTTGGTTTCCAAATCTCATGCGGTCAATGCATCTGTACCTTACAAGTTTTGAGTAGAGTAGCAAATTTCACGCTCCCGTGGGTATATCAAAATGCAAGGCCCATGCATCATTGCGTTTAGGTCGAACCTACATCCACAACTTTTTGTATGTATATCTCCACTGGTCCCCGAACCCAATATGCTGCCTCGTTCCCGTAAAACCAAGCGGCCAACACATATTAAGGCGTCGACTCGAACTCAATCCCTCTCCCATTTACTACGACATGGCCTCGCACGCCATAGTACTCCTACAAACCCTACCGCCGCATGCATCATCGGTTTTCTTCAAGAGGACGAGGGAGAAGTGGATTTGTAGTGGGGGCGCTTTCCAAAAAAAGGATTTGTAGTGGAGGCCCCTACCCTAGGGTTCCCTAGGTAGATGCTGCACGCATCATTGGTTTTCTCTTTTCTTTATGATCTTGCACCCTAGAGTGGAATGATGGTTGCTCCGTCCGCAGCTTAATGCGGGAAAGGTGGGGCTTTGTGATTTGACCCCTCATCGCTCATTTACTACTACTGCGGCGCTACAAACGGGGTGCCTCCAAATCCAACCGCTGCTTCGAACTGTAATTTGCTGCATCGCACGTGGAACAAGACGGGGGATGAGCCACATGTCGGCCAAAGGGGTCCTGTTAAGTGTGCCGCCATGTCGTTTGTCGACTGACCCTGCTTGAGTTGCTACGCCAACATGACAGGAGCAACCTACCACTTGGTTTTGCTCCTTGGTGAATCCTGACTATGTTGATCTAAAAATATACTGTACTACCCTCTCAGTCTCGGTTTATAGGGCATGCACGTAGTTCTAGGTCATCCATTTGACTAACTAAATATGAGTTACTATGTCACAAAAAGTATATCATTGGATTCTTAAGCGGATGTAGTTTCTATACATATACTGTTCATCACATATATAGCTAGCTAAATTCTCAACCTAGAACGACGTGCATGCCCAGTAAACCGATAAGGAGAAAGTAGTAAAAATGAGGTGATTTTACCGAGAGATGGGCGGGGGAGCATGGCCTGTCATGCGGTCCCACGTGTCATGATGTACCAAGGCGATGCGCGTGTCCCTCTTGAGGCAGAACAATAGTAGAAGCAATACTACGTGGTTTTCTTGAAGGAGATGATGGCAAAGCGAAGTGTGAAATAATGGTTGCTTCATCCGTCTGGGAAGGTGTGACATTGTGATTTGACGTCTCGTTTCTCATTACTACTATTGGGGCGGTACGACTGGGGTGCATCCCCCTGCTATTCTGCACTGTTATTTGGTGCATGACACGTCGACTCGGTTGCTATATATCCCACATGTCGGCGAGAGCAAGTACATAATTCATGAAAGCGAGCATCGACGGAGGAGTATAGGACACGGCTTGGTTTTTGCTGCTTCGCGCGATCCATCGATAAAAACCCGGACTAAAAAAGGGTGAGGGTAGGTATTTTCCCGTGCGGCAGGCAAGGGAGTTTGGCATAGTCTGTTCCAGACAACGAGGCAGGAAGGGAAACAAGAAAATAAAAGTTGAGCGATTTAGTTTTGGGAAAATCTGATTTTACGGAGTACCTGCCCACTATGGAGGTATTAGTACTTACTACTCCCTCCTTTCCGTTTTATAGGGCTCATCTAACAAAAATTTGTTTTTTTGTTTTATAAGTCTCAATTCTACTACTAGTAGTAGTACCATCACATGTTTGGATTTGAAGGTGCATTAAATCACCCAATGCAAGAAGTGTCAAGAGAAAACTCACCAATGCATGTAGAAGTTCATGGAAATTTAGTGGCCATGCATGCATTCGTTCTAATTAATGCCTCGATAAACATAACCTCTTTAGCAAAATGAGCGTACTAATTACCTATGGAAACTACGAAATTAATTCCACCACTCACCGTTTACCTTGGTTGGAGAGATTTTGAAATTGAGTCATAAACCAGAAAGGAGGGAGTAGTAAAATAGCCTAGGGTAGCTTGCTGCACCACGGACTCCAAGGAAATTGCTGTAGTAGTACTACTCCTATATGCCACTGTACAACTCCTACTACTAAAAGACATATATTTCAAACAATATGATAATCTCTCTAACCAAGGTAGGGACAGGAGTAAATGGAGGGAGTACTAGTAAGCAAGCTTCTTCTCGTTCTGCGAGTTGACGGGACACATCAAAAGTACTCCAGTGTATAGAGCCTTTCCTCTAAGGTTGGCCCCACATGGTTTGCCTATTTTTTGAAATAATGCGTCAAGTCACAATTTGTTTGTTCACCCGTGGTAGACGATCCTCCATCAAGTGGACAACCAGTACACGTGTCAAATTACCACGTGGGCTGCCTTTTCATACAGAAATGAGCTCCACCATGTACCCGCGCAAGTGTGGTTGGGAAAGAGACGGGAGTATGTGCGCCGTGCGTGCACCTCTTCTCTTCGTGCATGTCCCCCACTTACGTGGGTGTGTGTGAGAGAGATACAAACCTAGACATAATGCGCCGTCCATCCCCATGCCTCCGCCCAGTCTGACCACCAGTCACCACCACGCCCCACTCCTCCTCACATTATCTCTCATCTTTCTCGAGATATCATTTTTTCGATGAAATTCTTGAGATACCATTTTTCTGATAAAATTATCGAGATATCATTAGTTTTTACACATGACACAACAGGTGTTTTGTAAAAAAATGCATCTTGATATTCCGTGCAATGCACAGGCATCTTGCTAGTCCATGAAAACAACACATGGCAAAATTTCATGGCGAACGAGGGATTTGAATGTGCTGGGAGGGGCTGTTTGGATCTTGCCCGGGGTAGCCGAAATATTGGCGACCCTTTTGTCCACCGATGCCTTTGCCACCGATTAATGAGGAATGGCTCGGGTGCTCATGCATCCTCCAGCGCGCACGTTGGAGACGAGCTCGCATGAGTTGTGCTTGTTTTGTCCCACCACGCCGCCCGAGCCGGCCGCAGACCGACTGACGACCCGCAAATTACGCCATCCAACCGCAGCCGCACACATTCTGACAGCAACTCAACCAACCGGACGAAATTCATGCAAACACGGTGATATTTCATATAAACAATGACGGAATTCATATAAAATACCGGATTTTCATACAAACTTGACATGTTTTATTACATTCAAATCAACTAAGCGGTGCTAGTTCTGGACAGCACAGGTATATAATACCTGGCCTAAATGGTCGCCCGCCGATCCATTTGTGTTCCTCATGTCTGGCAACACGATCACCGGACTGCCGGGAGCCCCGGAGGTATATGCTTCAGCGCAAAGGATGGCTCGCTTCCCCACTGCCCAACTGATATCGTTGGCTGATGCCCAAGATGATGGTGGAAGGGGGCTTCTCCGCTTTAGTGGAGCCCATGCGGGGTCAACGAAGGTCCTCACAACAAAAGTATCCGGCAAGACACCTGTTGTGTACGCTGGCGTCGCCTCCGGGGTGGCCTTCATGGGACCCAAGCGGCGGCGGCCTCCCGTGTTCTACTTCTCCTCAATGATGGCGGCGGACACGGAGGCGCTGGCCACCGAATCGTCGCTCTCCGCGCATCCGGTTTCTGTCTCTGCTTGCATGGCGCGGCCGCCGGCATGGGAGTCTCAGCCATAGAAACTGGAGATGCGGTCGCAGACACGGGAGGCGCGGTACGAGGCGACGACATGGATGGAAGCGATGATGCTCGTGCACCGCTCCTTGTCGAGCTGGCCTGGAGCAGTGATTTGCTGAACCGCATGCCGACTTGGGGTGGCAACTGGCTCCGTCAAGCGAGGGGAGGGAGGTGGATCAAGCAACGGCCACTTTGTGAACTTGTCGATTGCGACGTACAAGTACTCAAAGCCCCCGACAGCTCGGGGGAAGGGGCCAAGGATGTCGAGCCCCCAGAACGAAAATGGCCAGGATAAAGGGATCGTCTGGAGAGCTTGAGCTGGCTGGTGTATCTGCTTGGAATGGAACTGGCACGCTTCACACTTGGTTACTTGTGCAGTTGCATCCTGGAGGGCTGTCGGCCAGAAGAAACCTTGCCAGAACGCTTTGCCGGCAAGTGCTCTGGCGCCGATGTGGTGACCACATATGCCTCCATGTATCTCTGCCAACAGCTTTTGTCCGTCTTCCCGGGAAATACACTTCAATTTCACACTGTTGCGCCCTCTTCCGTACAGCGTGTTGTCGACGAACTGGTACATACTCGAGCGTCGGGCTACTCTTTCCGCTTCTTCTTGTTCTTCGGGAAGTTCTCCGTTCTGGAGGTAATGGACAGTCTGCTGCGCCCATGCTGGAGCCTGTGGCTCGACAACAAGGACTGAAGGCACATCTGCTGCTGCGGGAACGTCCGCTTCTACGGCGAGGATCTGGGGCTCAGCCGGAGCTTGACGTTCCCGGCAAGCTTGCCGGGGCAAAACTTGTCAGGAGCGCCTGCTTCTACGGAACAAACCCTGGGGTTTGCCGGAGCAGACGGCTCCTCAGCGCTCTTGGCGTCGATCTTGGGGACCTTCTTGGCGGCGGCTCCGGGGAGCTCTGCCGGAAGATAGTCGCCAGAGACCAACTTCCTCTTCTTGCTCTGTCCGGTTGATGGTGTCACGGATGGCTGAGTCAGCTTGAGCACAAAGGTTCCTGGTTCCACAGGTAACTTAAGTGCTGCGCACTTTGACAGGCCATCAGCAATGTCGTTCTCAGCTCTTGGAACGTGTTCCATTTGCAGGCCGTCAAAGCGCTCTTCTAGCTTCCTCACTTCATCAACGTACGCTTCCATCAACGGACTCTGGTAATCTTTGTTCACTTGGCGGACGACAAGCTGCGAGTCACCCCTGACAATGAGCTTCTTGATCCCAAGTTCTGCCGCGATCCTGAGACCGGCGAGCAAACCTTCATACTCTGCAGTATTGTTGGTTGCTTGCTCCTTGGGGAAGTGCATCTGGACTATGTACTTGAGATGCTCTCCGGTGGGCGCGATAAGCAACGCGCCAGCACCGGCGCCTTGCAGCGAGAAAGCACCATCAAAATACATCAGCCACTCTTTGCTTGCCTCTTTGACGGGGATGCTCGTCTCTGGGATCTCTTCGTCTGGTGTCGGTGTCCACTCTGCTATGAACTCCGCCAATGCTCTGCTTTGGATAGTTGAAGTGCTCTCGAATTTGAGACCGAAGCTCGACAGTTCCAGTGCCCACTCGACAATCCTGCCTGTTGCTTCTGGATTCTGCAGTATCCTCTTCAGTGGAAAGCGGGTGACAACTGTAATCTCATGTGCTTGTAAGTAATGGCGCATCTTTCTCGAGGCCATGAGAAGGCCGAAAAGCAATTTCTGCACACCAGAGTACCTTGACCTAGCCCCCTGCAAAAGGGAGCTGACAAAGTAAACTGGGCGCTGCACCATTCTCTTCTTCTGCACCTCCACTCGCTCCTGCGCAGATTCATCCTTGTCGGGGCCAGAGCTTGTCGGGGAAGCCTCTTGCTTGTCGCTGGACGCGCTTGCCGCGGTTGCTAGCTCATCATCTGCCTCCCTCTCCGCTACTAATGCAGCACTAACCACTTGATTGGTTGCCGCCAGGTACAGCAGCAACTTCTCTTGTGGTTTAGGCGCGACAAGTATTGGAGCAGAGGACAGGTATTTCTTCAAGTCCTGCAGCGCAGCCTCCGCTTCCGGAGTCCATTTTACTGGACCCGCCTTTTTCAAAACTTTGAAAAATGGCAGGGCGCGTTCTACAGACTTGGAAATAAACCTGCTGAGAGCCGCGACGCAGCCGGCAAGCCTTCGTACATCCTTGACGCGTGTTGGTGCTTCAATCTGCTCGATGGCCTTGATTTTGTCTGGATTGGCTTCGATTCCTCGCTGAGACACGAAGAACCTGAGAAGCTTGCCGGAAGGGACTCCAAACACGCACTTCTCGGGGTTGAGCTTGAGGCTGATCCTGCGCAGGTTCGCAAAGGTCTCTTCTAAATCTTGAATCAGGGTTGCCCTGTTCCTGTTTTTGACCACTATGTCATCCATGTAGGCTTCCACATTTCTGTGGATTTGCGGCTCAAAAGCGGTATGGACAACCCTCGCAAATGTCGAACCGGCATTCTTCAATCCGAAAGGCATCCGTACGAAACAGTACGTGCCACATGGAGTGATGAATGCGGTCTTTTCCTCGTCTTCTTCAGCCATGAAGATCTGATGGTACCCTAAGTATGCATCAAGAAATGAAAGCAGGTCACATCCGGCCGTGGAGTCAACAATCTGGTCAATGCGCGGCAAGGGAAAGGGATCTTTTGGACAAGCTTTGTTAACATCAGTAAAGTCGATGCAAAGCCTCCATTTCCCATTTGCTTTGCGCACGACAACAGGATTGGCCAACCACGTCGGATGGAGCACACCTCTGACAAGGCCTGCCGCTTCCAACTTCTTGATCTCTTCTGCGATGAACTCTTGGCGCTCTACCGCTTGCTTCCTGACTCTCTGCTTGACGGGCCGCGCATGAGGACAGACGGCGAGGTGGTGCTCAATCACTTTCCTGGGAACGCCAGGGATGTCAGATGGTTGCCAGGCAAACACATCGACATTCGCCCACAGGAAAGCAACGAGCGCGCTTTCCTATTTGGGGTCGAGAGTGGCACTGATGGTGAAGGTACCATCAGTGCCGTCCTCCTTGGCGGACACCTTCTTGGTCGTTGGCGAGGCCGCCATTGACTTCTTACTCTTGCCGGTGGAGCTCGATGGCGCGTCCTCGACGGTAGCGCAGCACTCCGAAGAGGTGCGCTTGCCGGAGTGGGCACCAGAGCACTTGCCGGGCTTGGTCTTCTTCTTCCCTTCGGGAGCTTCAGCGGCAAGTGGCTTGTGATCCGTCGCGGCTGCTGCTTCCCGGTAGATCTTGTCAGCACAGATAAGGGCATCCTTCTTGTCGCCGGGGACAGAGATGACGCTTATCGGGCCTGGCATCTTGAGCATGTTGTATGCGTAGTGAGAGGCCGCCATGAACTTGGCGAGCGCCGGACGGCCGAGAATTCCATTGTAGGGCAATGGAAAATCGGCAATGTCAAAAGTGATCCTCTCTGTCCTGAAGTTCAGCTCGCTGCCAAATGTCACTGGCAACGTTATCTTCCCCTTCGGCTTGCTCCTTCCCGGGTTGATTCCTTGGAACGTGCCCGTTTCTTCGAGCTCGCTGTCGGGGACTTGGAGTTTCTGGAGCACAGCGGAGGAGCTCAGGTTCAAGCCGGCCCCGCCGTCGACTAGCATCTTAGTGACCTTGAGGTTGCGGACTGTTGGTGAGACCAACATCGGCAAGCACCCGATCGCAGTTGTGCGGTCAGGGTGGTCCTCAATATCGAAGATGATAGGCGTGCCGGACCATTTCAGAGGCTTGCGCGACTCGACGGGTGATTCCGCTACATTGACTTCCCGCGCCCACTGCTTGAGCTGGCGGTGAGAAGTATGCAGAGAGGCACCGCCGTCAACGCACAAGACCTCTGTGGCTTTCTGAAACTCCTGCTCACTGGTCTCGACATCATCCATGTCTCCGTCTTCGTCATTGTCTTCGTTCTTGTCGCGGCCGCGGGGAGGTCTGTCTGCTTGCCGCTGCTTGTCCTTGTCACGGTGTCCTCCCTGGCCGGGGCGCTTCGTGCCTGATCCTCCGCCACCTCCCCGGGCTCTCTCCTTGTCGCGCCGCTCGTACTCGGCCTTTTGCAGCTCGACGAGCCGCTCGACCTGCTTGCAGCTCTGGAGGTCATGGCCCATGGTGCGGTAGATCTTGCAGTACTGTTTGTTGGTGCCGTCCCGCTTGTCGGCGACCGCCACAGCCTGGCAGTTGGCGCATCCGGCAACCTCCTTGCCGGAGCTACCAGCCTGGGCCTTCTTGGCGGCGCCTTCATCGCCGGACTGCTCAACAACCGGTACTTCTTGGCTCTTCTTCTTCCCGTTGCTCCGCCGCCGGTTCTTCCTTGCTAGGGCGGTATCCTCACTGTCAGATTCTCCTGCTCCAGTGTTCTCTCCGGGTAGTTTCCTTCCTTCCTCAGCACGTGCACACTTGTCGGCCAGGGCATATAGCTCGCTGACATCTTTGATCTTGCACATCGCCATCTCCTCCCGCATCCTGCGGTTACGCACGTTTTGATGGAACACGCTGATGACCGCGGCAGGGTGGACGTCTGGGATGTTGTAGTGTACGCGGTTGAATCTCTGGATGAACTTGCGCAAGGATTCCCCTTCCTTCTGGATGAGCAGATGAAGGTCGCTCGCTTGGCCATGGGGTTTGTGGCCGCCTGTAAAGGCGCCAACAAACTGATGGCACAAGTCTGTCCAGGAGGTTATGGAGTTATCCGGCAAGTGCATGAGCCAGGATCTGACGTTGGATTTTAGTACCAGCGGGAAGTAGTTGGCAAGGATCTTGTCGTCTCGCCCTCCAGCAGCTTGCACCGCAATGGTGTAGATGCTGAGGAACTCCGACGGATGCGACTTGCCGTCGTACTTCTCTGGTACGTCTGGCTTGAAATTCTTCGTGCTCGGCCACTGGACTTGCCGCAGCTCACGGGTGAACGCAGGGCAGCCTACCGCGTACGGCAGGTCGCCTGGTCCCCCCGGCGCATGCATGTCGACAGAGGGCCCAGCGCGCTGGTCTGATTGACGTCGCGCTTCTCTCCGACGCTCGATGCGCGTACGAGCGTCCTCTTGCTCTTGTTCGTGAAGAACTTGGCGTTGGTCGCGACGAGTTCGCGGATTTGACGATGCGGTAGAGTCGTTGTCGTGATGGCTCTGGCGAGTCGGCGATCTTGGCCTTTGGGGCGGGGAATGCACGGTGGTCGCACCCCCACCGGTCTTGGCGCCATCGGTTCTCGCCTGGCCGACCTGCCGCGGCTGCGACGCACTATGCTGCCGCGGGGTGTCGCCGTTAGCGAAGCCGATGAGACTCTGTATCGTGGCCGTCCAGTCGTCGAGCTTGTCCGCCGTTGGTGGGTAGTCTAGGAGCAGTTGAGCTCGTGCCAGAGCTTCTGCTGGAGTGGCGGGCAGCGGTGGCGAGCGGCGCGTGGAGCGGGATGTGCTCGAACTTCTAACTACGTTAGAAGGAGCAACACCCGGACCAGGCAGTCGCGCCACGCTCGCGCCAGCGCGTTGGTGTGTATGCTGGCCTTGAGCACCCTGGGATCCGCCAGCTCGATCTGGGTCCAGCGAGCGTATGGTACCGTGAGTGCCAAGACGATGCTGGTCCTGTGCCTCCTGAGAGGGGCACGGTGCATGTTCGGACGCCATGGCACCATGAGCTGGTTCGGCGACGCCCATTCCGCCGCCGGTGCTGTCCCCACCACCCGTTTGCTCCAGGGGCGGTGGGTTCGACGCGGACGGACCAGCCACCTCCGGAGCCTTCTTCTTTGGTGGCATGTCGATGAAGATGATGGAGATCTAGCCTGTGCAGACGCCGGATCAGGTTCACACAACCTCGACGCCCCCTACCTGGCGCGCCAAAGATGTCAGGGGAAATCTGCCTCCTCGAACACCTATGGGGACCGAGCCCCTTTCTGGTTCGGCGGGGGGCGGAGGTCGCGCTAAGAGCAGATCGAGGCGATGCACACAAGGGGTTTACCCAGCTTCGGGCCGCACGGATGCGTAAAACCCTACTGCTGCTTTGTGGTTTGTATTGTGTTCTTTTTCGGGAGCGCTGAGTGCTACAGTACACTCAGGCAACTAATCAGACCGAGCGTGAGTGGCCTTCTTCCTCCTCCCCCTTCACGTTGCGCATGCGGCCTCCTTTTATATGCGCAAGGGGTTACCCACAGGTGGCAACGTAGGCGGGGGTAAGACTGGAAAACGCTGTGTTGGGTACAGCTGTTTGCACAGTGCTATCATACCTAACTCTGACGGCAGGGGACAAGGGCATTAAATGCCCGTCTGGGTCGCCCAAACAGTGCAGAAAAGGGACCGTCAGGGGCGCCACCGTTTGCCACGACGGCTACCCTGTCAGCGTTGCTTTGCCACCGCATGCCCCTGGCTGCGCAGCCTCTCGCCACGTACGCCTGGAACGGCCCCAGAGCGACGCGTGGGTGGATGAGCTGGAACGCAGGCGCGGGGTGGTGACTTGCCGCGGCAAGCGCCTTGCCGCGGTTGATGCCTTATCGCGCCCGGGAGCTTGTTGCTCACCGGTCCTTGCCGGGACGCGTGGCGCGTCGCAGCAAGTCTCTTGTCGTGCCCTGGTCGGCCTTCCCGGCAAGCTCCTCTTGCCAGGGTCTTGTGCTTCGAGCGGCCGTCCCGGCAATCTCCTCCTACCGGGGCCTTGCTCTCTTCGGGTGGCCTTCCCGGCAAGCTCCTCCTGCCGGGGCCTTGGCTCGAATAGTTTGTTCTTGGATGGCCCAAAAAGGGACCATGGAGAGTTTTGGCGGTCGCCTGGCAAGCCTTGCCGCGGGGTGCTACGACTGCCTTTGCACAAGTTCGGGGTACTAAGGTACCCCTATTTTAGTACACCGACATATGGTGTCTACCTTGTAATGCTTCTAATTAGGGTAAATTGCATATTCTTAGTTAGCACATCATACCTGTGAATATGACATGCCTTCCTGTTTTTGGTACATACTACGTCTTCCTATTAACTATGTTCTTACATCAAACTACTTTTCTTGTGTATCCCTCATCAATCACTTGTGACGAGACACCTTTATGTCGACAGTGTAATATTGGTTGCATCTTGCATATCATTTCAAACATGTATTGCTTCTAATTTGTTGAAGTGCCACTTATAATGAGACACATCTAACTTGGTAGAGTGATTTTGGTTGGATTTTCATATGGTGTCTATATTGCATTGCTTCCAATTTGTTGAAATGCCTTCTTCTTAGTGTTTTTCGTACATATTCCATCCTCCTACAATGTGGTTGCCATACATAAAAGTTGTGTTCGTCAGTATCATGCATCAACGAATTTGGAAGTGTGAATTTCATTCCTTTTCCTTGCGTGTTTACTTTACAAGGCAAAATCTAAAAGGACGAAGGCACGGAATGATGGTGGTCCTCTGGAGCAACCGAAACAGATGATCTCTGTAGATTCTCCTGCTACTCCTATTGTAGTGCAAGTTCCAAATCCCATCTCCCCTACTCCACAACCCCAGGTGCTTGCTCTAACATGGCAGTGTGATATCTGATTACATGTTGCATATGGTGCCTAGCTTGTATTGCTCCTAATTTGTTAAATTGCATCTCCTTAGCTTACACATTATACATGTGAATATGACACGCCTTCCTGTTTTTGGTACATACTACATCTGCCTATCACACCATGTTCTTACATCAAACTATTGTTCTTGTGTATCCTGCATCTATCGCTTATGATGAGACAGTCACGCCCGTGGGTTAGTATGAGATGCGCTACTCCTACAAAGAGTGCAGTTTCATCCTCTCCACATGATTCTCAAGAAACAGCAAGCCTAAATGAAGATATTGAACGTAGCTCTGTACTTGAAGACTGCACTTCCCCTACACCACCATCGCAGGTGCTGGCTCTAACTTCGTAGTGTGATATGTGGTTGCATGCTGCATACGGTGTCTAGCTTGTAATGCTTCTAATTAGGGTAAATTACATCTGCTTAGTTTACCCATTATACCTATGAATATGACATGCCTTCGTATTTTTGGTACACACTACATCTATGTGTTAACCATGTTATTACATGAAACTACCTCTCTTCTGTATCCTGCATCAATCACTTACAACAAGACACCTTTATTCGTTGCATATTGCATATTATTTATAGCCTGTTGCCATGTATTGCTTCTAATTTGGTCAAATACATTTGTTAGGCCACCCTTTTAATTTGGCAGAGTGATATTGGTTTCATCTTTCATATGGTTTCTAGCTTGCTTTGCTTCTAACTAGTTCAAACACCTTGTGCTTAGTTTACACTTTATACATCATACATGTCAAATATGTCATGCCATCCTGTTTTTCATACATATTCCATCCTCCTATCATGCGGCTGCCTTAGATGAAAGTAGTGTTCGTCAGTATCATGCATCAATGAGTTCTGAAGAGCAAATTTTATTTCTTTTTCTTGTGGGTTTGACTTGACAAGGCAAAATTAAAAAAGAGGAAGGAAAAGAGTAAGGAAGGCGATGATGGTGGTCCTCTGCAGCAATGTAAACGGAGCATCTGTACGGATTCTCCTTGTACTTCTAGTGCATTACAAGTTCCAAGTCTCCTCTCCCCTACTCCACCATCCAAAGTGCTTGCTCTAACTTGGCAGTGTAAAAGCTAGTTGCATGTTGCATATGGTGTCTAGCTTGTATTGCTCCTAATTAGTGTAAACTGCATATGCTTAGCTTACACATGATACATGTGAATATGACATGCTTTCCTGTTTTTGGTACATATTGTATCTATCTATCACACCATGTTCTTACATGAAACTACTCTTCTTGTGTATCCTGCATCAGTCACTTATGATAGGACACCTTTAAGTTGGTAGTGTGATATTGGTTTGCATCTTGAATATGATTACTAGCATGTAGTGCTTCTAGTTTGATGAACGCCACCTATAATGAGACAGTTTTAACTTGATAGAGTGATATTGATTGCACCTTCGATATGGTGTATAGCTTGCAGTGCTTCTAATTTGTTGAAGTGTCGTGTGAATATGTCAAGCCGTCCAGATTTTCGTATATATTCCATCCTCGTATCATGACTTTGCCTTTCATCAGAGTAGTGTTCGTCAGTATCGTACATGAATGAGTTCTGAAGAGCGAATTTTATTCCTTTTTCTTGTTGGTTTGACCTCACAATGCAAAATCAATAAAGCGGAAGGAAATTGGTAAGGCATTCGATGATGGTGGTCCTTCTGAGCAACTGAAATAGAGGGTCTCTACAGATTCTACTCCCCCACCCTCCCAACAAGATTCGCATGACAACGCATGGCTAGACAGTCAACGTAACTGTGTAGATGATGAGCACATCTCCCCAACTCCACCATCACAGGTGCTTGCTCTAACTTGGCGCTATTATATGTGGTTGCATTTTGCGTGTGATGTCTAGCTAGTATTGCTTCTAACTTTGTTGAATTGCATCTGCTTACTTTACACATAATGCCCGTGAATATGACACGTGTTCCTATTTCTAGAACATACTATATCTGTTCACACCATGTTCTTACATCACACTACTGTTCTTGCATATCCCGCATCAGTCAGTTATGATAAGGCACCTTTAAGTCGCCACTGTGATATTGGTTGTGTCTTGCATATGATTTCTAGCATGTACTGCTTCTAATTTGTTGAAACGCCAGACAGTTTGAACTTGGCACAGTGATATTGGTTGCACCTTTAATATGGTGTCTAGCTTGCAGTTCTTCTAATATTTTGAAATGCCATTTCCTTAGTTACCACATCATAGGTGTGAATATGTCATGCCATCCTGTTTTTCGTACATATTCCATCCTCGTATCATGTGTTTGCCTTTAATCCGAGTAGTGTTCGTCAGTATCATGCATGAATGAGTTCTGAAGAGCGAATTTTATTCCTTTATCTTATCAGTTTGACTTCACAATGCAAAATCAATACAACTGAAGGAAATTAGTCCGGCAGTGGATGATGGTGGTCCTTCGGAGCAACTCAAACAGAGGTTCTCTACAGATTCTACTCTGCCATCCTCCCAACAAGATGCGTAAGACAACACAAGGTTGGACAGTCAACGTAGCTGTGTAGATGATGAGCACATATCCCCTACGCCACCATCACAGGTGCTTGCTCTAACTTGACAGTTCCCAAGCTGTCTTCACATCTAACACTACTTCCGAAGCACTGCTGACACAATAGGACTTGGCAAGATCAGATGAACCTCATGAGCATCAACACCAAGACAGTACCTGACCGAGTCAAGTTGCAGGTGCATGCTCCTTTATATGTACTCTCATAGTTTGATGTGCACTAACACTTCCCATATTTGTTGTTGAACTAGCACCACAGCGCAAGCAGAAACAGACATCAGGGATAATGCTTGACAGATTAACAAAATCTAAAGGAGGAAGAATGGAGATCCATTTTGAGGCAGGTTTAAAAAGGCCACGTGATGCTACAGAGTTAGCCAAGTTAGTATCAGAGGCAGTCGTTGCCGTTAGGTGTCATGCACATATCCTCCCAACATGGATCTAGTACATGAATGAATAAGACAATACCCAGTTTAACACCTTCCTTGACCATTTATCCGTAAGTAATGTTATTCATCGCAATTTGTAATATTGTCTTGCTTTGTCCCATACTTTATAGCTTCCTCCTAATAAGACTCAAAATCTTTTTTAACAGATGAGGTCCAAGTTGGATCCGAAAGATGATGCAACTAAACAAGCATCCACTCATGTTTTTCAGTCTGCTCTGCGACCGTATCGGTACCACCTTAGAAAATCTCACTTTGGAGGCAATGCTAATAATGAAATCACCCAAACAGCTCCAGTGGAATATATTACAGATGAAGTCTAGACAACCCTTGTTAAACACTGGTGTGATCCAAAGTATCAGGTAGGGTATATGTATTTGATCAGACCACATATTGAACTTGTATTTATGTATGTGCCTTGCAAGTGTATCTTCTTCAAGGATAACTGTTTGAAGAACAAGACCAACCGTTCTAAAGTGAAATTCCAACAGACAACAGGATCTCGTAGCTATATTGCACACTGTGAGGCTCTTTTAAATAGCTGCTAGTTCCTTCTTTTTTCTGTGCCATATTATCGTATATATATTGACTTGTTCCAAATACAGGGGAAATCCCGTGCGGACCAAAAAGAACCTGAACCGAATTCAGTGCAAATATTCAAGAACTGCCACACCAGCAAGATGAAGGGCATGAGCACACCAGTTCAAGCCGATGTTGTAAGTTCTTACTCCTCCTGCCTTTGAACTGACTTGTACTATGATGTGTTCATTTAACTGCTTGGTTTGCAGCCAATATCAGTTACTCTGTTCACTTTTATAAACAGTTTTCTTAACGTATCATTTCACCTTACATGGTTTAAAAGAGATGAAGGATATTCTTTTGGTCTTGATCTGTAATCTAGTTGTGATGTTCACGTGCGCACACCATGATACAATAGCCTGTTTGTTTTATATATGTTTGCCCATGATATGAATGATGTCATACTATGTTCATCCTACTTTAAACCATGTCTCTTTATCCTTAGATGTCAACGAATATGAGGAAATAGACAATACAGTAGGCATGCTACACGGACATATGTTCCGAAAGTGATTTTATTATGTAGTTGGCACTACAATACATGCTAATGTATTACAGTAGTTCACCAAAATAAGTTATGTATAAACGTGAAACCTACTTTGTTTGTTTTTGTCTCATTAGTAACTTATCTAGTCCACTAATCTACAAGTTCAAACTTTCAGCAAGCTATGGAACAAATGATCGAACAACCACAACCACCTGAAGGTGATGAGGCTACCACAAGCACAATGTCACCTCTTGTTGCAGTGCGTCAGTATCTCTCCACTAACAGTGCAAAAAAGCACCTTCCTGTGTAATTCTGGGTTGGTTGTCAAGGTAACCTCGTCCAAATCGCCTACTGAACAAAATATTCCTGCTAGACAAAGTGATATATCTGTTGTTTAGGAAACCATACACAAGTCCAATCCCTAATGGACGTTGTTTCAGAAACAAGAATAGTGATTGACAAATGTCGTGAAGATATGAATGGTTTTGAAACCATACTATCAGACATTTGCTTCATTGTTCAAGAGCAATGGCGAAAAAAGGGGAAGATCGTGCTGCTCCATCAGATTCTACAGCCTGAAACATTAGCACTCAGGTCAAATGATCTGTGCTTCTATACATCTGATGGTGCTTTTAGCTTCAAGGACTGTAAACTTATGCCAACATGACTTTTCTTGTATGGTTGGAATTTATTTTGTTGTGATACAACATTTATGATGCTGCCAAAGGCTGCAGTAATTACAACACTATTTTTGTATAGTGTAGGTTTATCTTAGTAATGTATTCGGCCGAAAGCTTCGTAGGAGCCCAACATGCCAACATTCGTCGAGCCCATTCCAATTGGGCTAAAAACGATTATGGGCCGAAATTTGCATCTAGCCCGCTAAAAATATCTGGGCCTAAATCAGCGTCATATTTTCTGGTAGGCCTATGCCCATAGTGGGCCTTTAACATGCCTAAACATAATTTGGGCCCTCAGTAACAATAGGCCATTTACAGGTGTAAATATCTCGAGCCCATAAAAAACATGGGCCTTTAATAGGACGAAAGTGAGATTGGGCCCTGATTGTGCCAAATAACCCACTGGTCTTAGCAGGACGAAATGGTGGCCCATTTACAATGCCGATCGTTCACAGGCCGAAATTCACACGGGCCGTAAATGCGCCGACCTACTACACGGGCCTTTAACAGGCCGGAAGTTCGGTCGGGCTTGATTAGTGGCATTTCTATATGGGCCGTTAGTAGGCCCTATGTGACATTGGGCCACATATGGCCCATGGATTTCGCACGACGTTAATAGGCCGAAAGTCACAATGGGCTAAAATTGGCCCAAATCTATAGTGGGCCTCTAACAAGCTGAATGTCAGACATGGCTGAATATGACCCAAATCCTTCACGGTCGTTTATGGGACGAAAGTTTCAATGACCTATAAATGGGCCCAAAGGAAGCAGGACCTTTAACAGGCTAGAAACACACCGGGCCGTAATTCGGCCCAAATACTTAACGGACTGTAAACGGGCCAGAAGTGACCATGGGCCGCGATGATGACAAGTTCAGGACGGGCCGATTTGACACTAGCCGTACGAGCCTTAACTGAGAATGTTAGGCCTTTAGATGGGTCGGCCCATTATGGTCTATAAAATATCGTGGGCCTTTACTTGGGCCGACCCATTATGGTCCGCTAAATCTTGTGGGCCTTTAGTTGGGCCGACCCATTTAATCTTTATGGGCCACTTTTGGGCCGGTCCACGTGTCAACATATCATAGGCGCATCTCGCCCATCGGATGAGTGACGCCTGTGCCAACGCGGAGCTAACACGTGGTTCCGTCAGCCAATGAGAATTTTGCACGTGGAAAATCTGCATTGGTTGTGGCTGTTAGCGGGTTATCGGATCCAAAATCGGACCCGATAGCTTAACGGCGACCCGTTATGGTGGATGCCACGTGTCGGTCACCCTTGACGAAAGCACTTCCATGACGCGACATTTATCGTCATGGAAGTGGACACTTTCGTGATGATAATTTTGGTAATGTCATGAAATACTTCTACGACAGGACAGGTATGACTATCTTGATTCTGTCATAAAATCGTCATGAATGTACATGCATGACAGAAAACATGACCTACTGTGACAAACACATATCTTCACGGAAGTGTATTTTTTTGAAGTGGTGGCATGCATGCACAGTTTAAACACTTGTGCCACGACCCCACCACATAGCTGGTTTGGTGGGCGGTTGTTCTGACTTCTTCGGATTCTGGCAAGATGGATAAGGATAATAAAAATGTTTTAAATGTTGGTCACAAAATCCTCAGCTGACAAGGACACAATGAAGACAATCGACACGTGTCAATAGAATACATATGAAGATTTAGAGAGAGTAGGAGAGATAGGCAGAGATGGGGTAAGGGTCTGATTACATTCACTTAGTGCAGAAAAGGCAACTTGAAGACTTAGATATAAGTGAATGTTGTTGAGGACAGAATATATATATATATATATATATATATATATATATATATATATATATATATATAATATATATATATATATATAAACATCACAGCCTGAACTGCCTGAGTAACGCGCCCGAACTTCCCTCTGTACGAACCCGACCTTCAGGCTATCTTCGCAACCGTGTCTCCCCGCGCGATTTATTCTGGTCAGTAGTGTTCTATATGATGTCAGTGTAATTTACAAAGATTTTTTAGCAACTAAATACCTGTTTTATATAGGAATCTCGCTCGTTGGCGGGTTTTGCTCTCGGGTTGTGATGAAATTGCGTTTTTTGCAATTTAACTGCCTGAGTTGTTCGACCTGAACTTCTCCCAGTGCTAGGTTGAACTTCTGCCAACATTGCCCAAATGGGCCTTGCGATATACCGTTGGAAAGCTATGGACACTAGTATCATGACCCAAGTTGATTTTTTTGGCAAAATGTAAGCGGTTTAAGAGCAGTTTTGAAAATCGTGTTTTCTTCATACAAAAAACGTGAATCGTATTTTCGATCACATTTATAAACCGTTTATATGAATGAGGCAAATAATATGGCCTTGTAAAGCTGCTGTAAATCCGCTCCTTCCACATGTTGAAAGTTTTCTCTAATTCCTTATGGTTAAAGAGTAATTTGGAAAATCGTAAAATTTCGCTAACCGAACAGCCGAGTTCGTATTTTCGATGTAATTTCTAAGTGGCTAATCCAATTGAGGCAAATGATATGTCATTGGAAAGCTTATGAAAATGTGCTACTTTCTCTTGTTGAAAGTTTTTTCTAATTTTGAACGGTTCAAAAGTAATTTACAAAACGGTACAAGTTCCATCGAGTTCGTATTTTCGAGCTAATTTTTTAACCTTACGTCCGAATGCAGCAAATGATATTTTGTTGGAAAGATTGGGGAAATGCGAAACTTTGTGGTATATATTATTTCTCCCAATTCATTATGGTTTTATGTCAATTTTGAAAATGGCTAAAAACGTATTTTCACTGTAATTTTTACAACTTTTATAGGAATGGGGCAAATAATATACCGTTGAAAAGTTACAAAAAATGTGAAACATTTTCATGTTGATGGTTTTCTCTGATTCCTAGCCGTTTTCAAGTAATTTCGAAAATGACAGGATCATTCATTCTTCCTTTATCGCGAAACAAATTCTTAAAAAATGCACCGCGTGAAGAACTTGAACTTCTCGGCATGTTTACTTGAACTTCACTCTGTTTTTCACGTGCTTTTTTCTCTCGTAGCTCTCCATCCACTCACCGAAACCCTCACCGGAATTGAGCAAGTGATATACCAGTGGAAAGCTGCTATAAACACGCAACTTTCCCGTGTTGATCATTTTTTCATACTAGCGACAGTTTTAAAAGTTTTTCAACTAAAATTCATTCACTGTAGTAGTTGAACTTCCTGCTGTTTTCACGTTGAACTTCTGTGACGTTTTTTCATTTGTAATTTTCTCATCCATTCGTTAGTGTTACACAATAATTTTGTACAAACCACTCTCACAATAATTTTTTTAACTTCCTCCGACGGAGGACTTGAACTTATAACAATAAAACTTTTAGTCTTTGCTTTTTTATTCTTTTTAATACAAAATGCACACCATGTAGTAAGTGAACTTCTGGCAGTTATCAATCTAAACTTCTCTCGGTTACATGAAAATACCTGAGTTTTTTATGAATATTAATCTGTATTTATTAATATATTTTTATGATTTCTGAAGCGCTCTATTTTTAAACATTGAACTTCTTGTTATTTTATTTTTGAACTTCTTGTTTCCATTCTTTAATATGAGGGAAATCTGAGTTTTCTATAATCATCGAACTTCTCCATCTTTTTAATATGGACTTCCTGGGTTTTTTATCTTTTTTATGAAATTTTGAAGCGCTCTATTTTTAAAAGTTGAACTTCTTGTTATTTAATTTTTGAACTTCTTATTTCCATTCTTCAATAACGAGGAAAATCTGAGTTTTATATAATCATCGTACTTCTCCATCTTTTTAAATTGGATTTCCTGGTTTTATTTCTTGTAGTAACAGAAAAAATCCTACTTTTTGATAGACATCGAGTTGCTCCATTTTTAAATTTTAACTTCTAAGTTCATTTTAAGAGAGAAAATCTTTGTTATAAAATTGTTTGAGATGCTTTTTTAATGACCTTATTTGGGTTTGTAACAAGCATTGAACCAGTTGCGCCGCACCAATGACATTAAAACTCAGATTTTACTGATGATTTTAAAAGTTTTTCATCTGAAATTCATTCAGTGTAGTAGTTGAACTTCCTGCTGTTTTCACGTTGAACTTCTCTGACTATTGTTGATTGCAATTTTCTCATCCATTCGTCAGTGTTACACAAATGAACAATAATCTGAAGCTCTCTGACAATAATACTTTTAACTTTCTCCGACCGAGGCCGTAAACTTATAACAACAAAAAATTTAGTCTTTACCTTTTAATTCATTTTTCTCATATTAAACACATACCATGTAGTACATGAACTTTTTCCATTTTTATAATTTGATTTTTTATTTTTGAAATCAAATAGCTCCAAATAATAAATGAACTTCTTTGTTGATTGAGAGAATTATTTTAAAACGCAAGAAAACAATTTATTGTTTGTGCTTTTGAACATGGAAATACAAGGTGAACCTCTCCCGCAAGAATTTTTGAACTCCCCCTGACAGAGCGCTTGAACTTCTTTCAACAAACCTTTTAGGCTTTTATTTTTCTATACTTTTTATTCTCACCTGAAATGCATTCCTTGCAGTAGTTGAACTTCTCGTTGTTTTCACCTTGGATTTCTTTCACGTATTTTTGTTCAACCTCTCACATAAGAATTTTTTAACTTTCTCGGGCCGAGCACTTGAACTTCCAGCAAGAAAACTTTTAGCCTTTGCTTTTTCATTTTTTAATACAAAATGCACACCGTGTAGTACGTGAACTTCTCGCAGTTATCAATCTGAATTTCTAAGATCATGTGTTCTGCCTTCATCGCAAAAAAAAAGTCTCCGAAAATGCACTGCGTGAAGAGGTTGAACTTCTGGAGCAGTTATGTTTGAACTTCAGTCTGTTTTTCACTGTTTTTTTTCTAACTCCCCAACCACTTAACGGAATTGAGCAAATGATATACCGGTGGAAAGCTGTTGAAAACGCGCAAATTTCCCGTGTTGATAGCCTTTTCATACTCGCGAAGTTTGAACTTGTAGCTTTTCTAAAAAAAATGGGGAAAATCTTTTTAAAACTTTTTTTGTGTTTCCTATTTTTAATTTGAACTTCTTGGTTTTATTCTTTAGTATTAAGAAAAAAATGAGTTTTTTATATACTTTGAACTTCTCTGTTATTTTAATTTAAACTTCTTAGTTTTATTCTTAAGTAACGAGGAAAGTTGAGTTTTTTGAACTTCTTTGTTTTAAAATTTTGAACTTCTTGGTTTTACTTTTTAATAATGTGAAAAATTCGAATTTTTTATAGACATCGAACTTCACCATTTTTTAAATTTGAACTTCTTAGTTTTATTGGTTAGTTTTATAAACATCGAATCTTTTGAAATTCTGCTCTTTTTAATTTGAACTTCTCTGATTTTTTTACAAACGGGGGAAAATCTGTTATAAAGTTTTTTGAAATACTTATTTTTAACTTCTTGCCCAAATTTTTTGAACTTCCAAATTTGTCTTTTAGATATTAACAACTTCATTTTTTTAACGCTGACCTGCTATGGTTTTTAAATTTGAACTTCTTATAGAAATTTGTCGCGACATTTTTATGGATTTTTTTGCTTTTCGGTGAAGTGGCCTAGGCGGTCCCTTTTTTTCGTTTGATGTTTTTTCTTCTGTACATGGTACACGTGAACTTCGGAATTTCTGAAACATGAACTTCGCGTGCTATTTCTTTTCATGAAACTCCATAGTTTTTATTCTTTGAATCCCATGAGTTTTTCGTTTACATTTTTTGGTTTGAACTTTAATGTTCTTTGCACCTGAACTTTTGAAATCATACCTTTTGTATACACATTTTCCCTTGAATCCAACATGTACAAAAACAATAGGACAATCTGGGTCAATTCTCATAAGCAATAGGACAAACATTTAGAGGGCACCCACAATAGCTTTTTTGTTCTATTCAGTGTACTACGGACAAGCACATGCACATCACATCCACACAAAAATTTGGCTCACCTAAAATGAAAAATATTTCAGTGTCACAGGACGATCATATATGCATCTGGAATTAGGAAACATGTACCTTTTTTTCTTCAGAAATGCACTTTTTTTCTAAATGCGAACTTCAACTTTATATATATATGAACTTCATTGCGAATTTACATTTTATTCCATATGCATCTTCTAGGCAGGATGCTTTCTCCCTTGAAAACAATGTCTTTTGAACTTTCTAGGTGGAAGTCGTTGAACTTCTATATTATTAAAAAAGCATGCCCTTTTTAGTTCGCAATCAATATGGTATATTAAAAAATTGTACACACACAGTTTCATATCATTTCGGGAGTAACACGTACATGAAGTTCCCTATACTTCATCAAAAATGGTTTAAGAAAGTTTACTTTTGGGACACTGAAGCTTGTCTTGACCATAGTTCTTACTAATTTTGCTCTGTACATCGAAGCCCATCCATCCATCCATCCTTGTTAGGCGGAACAACTGGGTGTTTGCATCCTACTACTACTGGCGTGCTAAAAACATGTGTCATGACTGTATACTAGGAGACTTAAGAAGCCAGAGCAGTTGGCCACCTCTCTGCCTCTATATGTTAATTGCCTTTCTTGGCGTCCTGATGCCATTTGTACAGAAGTAATCTCAAGTAAAAGCCACCAATATTTTGCACTGGAGAAACAGTTGAGCCAAATTCTTTTTAACAGCTAACCGAGGTTGTGAAGCGACGGCTGCAAGTTACCATGGAAACTCGTACAAAGAGCATGGTCCCTAATTAATTAGCTCTCCCGATATGTATAATTTCTCATTCAGGTATACCATGCCCGTCCAGTTGTTCATATTGAATCAGTATATATAACTTGTCCGCGTTACTGCCGGCAGCCGTATGTATTCCTCCAAGTTCCATATGCACTCTGCCCTCCCCTGTGTTCCTTGGGGCGTCGCCTGTGCGCGGCATAATGATATGCCAGTACTTAGTGAAAGAACGTTGCCTGCGCGCGGCATAATGATATGCCAGTAGTTAGTGAAAGAACGAACAAGGACGAATATGTTAACGCACATGTAATGCACATAACCTCCAACCATCCCAAAATATAAATTACTTGAGTCCTCGTACACCATAGTCCTGAAGAAATAGCTAGTACTTGTAGGGATATCACCGAACATGTACAGAGAAACAAATTAGAACAAGTGAAAAACAGAAAATTTGGAGATTTTTTCCAAGTTATTCTTTGCAAAACTCTGAACATCACCAACACGCCACGAAAAATCAATCAACCACTATATGATTTAGGATACATGTGTACAGATTCCGCTCTAGTTAAGAGATAGAACAAGGAGCCGCTGGCTCCAGCATGCGGGACAGTGAGCAGGCAAGGAAGAGGCATGACGTACCCAGCTACACTGCACATCATGATTTATTGAATGAGCAGCGCAATACACACCTTGGCGACCTGTCGCTGGACAGTGAGTCGCCGCGACGGATGTGCAGTGCGCAGGTGTGCTTCTTGCTGTAGTAGAAGAAGGGGATTAGAAGAACTAGAACTGCCACCCCCGTCAACCACCCTGATCCCCATATACAGCATCGTACTCGCCCTGCTCCAATTCGCGCCCTAGTCCATGATCTCCGCTACCAGCCCAGACGTGATGTACATGCATACTGGTGAAGACGGGCAAAGGTGTGCGGCAAGCCAGGACGGACCCGGGTGTGGAGGGGTGGGAGCGGCTGCTCCATGGATGAACCTTCCCCGGGAAGGTCAAGGTTGCCCTTGTGAGAAGGTTAATGTGGTCATCCAGGACGGCGCGTGTGTGGGGTCTCGGGCGGCGTGGTAAGGCCGCGGCCCGCATCGGCTCCGGCGAGGAAGGATGGCATGCATGGAGGAAAAGGCAGTGGGCACTGGGTAGGGGTACTCCGCCACTGCGCAGCTTTCAGAGGTTCCTTGGGGTGGAGGTTCCATGTTCGTGTCCAGGGCGGCGGCGAGCGGAGGAGCACCGGGACTGCCGCGGTTAGCTCCGCCGATGGGATCTGGTAGGAGCTGGAGGCGCCCGGGGTTTGCAGGGGCGGCGGTGCGCGGGGTTGGCCGGTGGAGGCGGGGCGCGGGGTTGGGCGGCGGCGACGCGCGGAGTTGTCCGGTGGAGCCGGGGTGCGAGGTTTGGCGGTGGTGGCGGTGGTTGCCCCGGGGGGAGGCGCTGGATCATGGAGGTTGGGATCGGTGAGGGGAAGTGGTGGGGTGGGGCGTGGTTTTTTTTCATCTGCGAGTTCGGGAAGTTTGGGAGCGAGCAGTCAGGCCCTTTTATATATATATATATATATATATATATATATATATATATATATATATATATATATATATATATATATATATATTGACTATTCGTCACCCTGGGTAAGGAATAGTTATTCTTCACCCCCTCTATTTTACCATTAATACATCATAATTTTACGTTCCATAAGTTTTGTCTTATTTCCGACATAAAAAGAGACCGTAAGAAAACATACAATCGTCGTCAAAAATATTTTATGTTATGTAAAATTACAAACGTAAAAACATAGTGTAAAATACACATAAACTGCAAATTTTGTTATCTTATGACCTATATTTTGATTTCTTATGCGAAATTTTACGTAGTGAATCAATATGAATATAACTATTTGAATTTCAAACGTAATTTAATTATGAAATGATCGTAAGATTACCTCGGGTGAAGAATAACTTATTCTGCATCCTAGGTGATGAATAGCATCACTATATCACCCAGGGTGACGAATAGTCAATCCCTATATATATATATATATATATATATATATATATATATATATATATATATATATATATATATATATAGTAGCACTATTCTAATCCCAGGATTAGAATAACTATTTGGATCACGATCATCCTATATAGACCCGATTAGGTGTTCCCCCGATGCGACGGGCCCCTGTGAGTGCGGCAGGCTGCCGTGCTTTCACCTTGAAGCTGCGCCGTGTCGTTTTGGCCGGCAAGTTCAAGCCGGATATGCCTCAACGCTACAACGGCACGTGCGACCCCGCGGAATTTAACCAGCTCTACGAGCTGAGCATCGAAGCGGCGATGAGAAGGTTATGGCCAACTGGTTCCCCATGGCCCTCAAGGATGGCGCATGTTCTCGGCTCCTAAACCTCCTAGTGGGGTCGATCTCCTCCAGGGATGAGCTTTGTGAGCGCTTCATCGCTAACTTCTAGGGCACTCGCGACCGCGCTCCTGTAGTAGGCGACCTACAGCGTGTAAAGCAGCAGCCGAGCAAAGCTTGCACAAGTACATACAATGCTTCACGAACGTTCTCCTCAAGATTCCAAAGGCGTCGGACGAGGCCATCATTTCGGCGTTCTCTGATGGCGTCCGGGATGTCAAGATGAAGGAGGAGCTCGCCATAGACGATGACTTGTGTTTGCCCCTGGAGATGATCAATATGGAAACCAGGTGCGCAAGGGCAGAAGAAGGTTGCCTCTCCCTCCTAGAGCTTCTAGAGGCCGATCCTGAAGACAAGAAGGCCAAGGCTAAGGAACTGAAGCATAAGGGACCCGCCGTGCTGGCTGCGGAGCCCGAGATGAAGCGCGGTTGTGAGGATGATGAGCCTCTCAGGGGCAACCACAACACCAATGACTGCCAGGAGCTCAGGGCAATCCGCGATGGGTGCCTTGGTGCTGTCCCGAGCGCAGTGACCGCGGCTACAGTTGTGGAGGAGGCCGCGGTGGAGGCTGCTGGGACAACCGCGACCCCCGCCAGGACTGGCGCGACCAACTCCATGAGGACCAATGGCAGGGCCAGCCTCGTGATGGACCCTAGCGAGACCAGCCTCGTGAGGATCGTAGTCAGGGCAATGCCGGCCTCCCTCCGCTGCCACCGCCGCAAAGGAGAAACGGTGGCAACCGCCAAGATTATGGGGCTGGGGGCTTCCAAGAGCCTCGCGCGATCGCCTGCATCCTCTGTAGTGCTCAGGCTCCCAGCTCTCATTGCATCTTCAAGCAGTTCGCTCGGGAGGTAAATGCGGCCCTTCCCAAGCTCGAGGCATCGCGTCCCCTGAGGAGGTCCAAGCATGCCATCACATTTGACTCCATGTACCAACTCAAGTGCTCAGCAGCTGTTGGCGCGCTCTCGATGCTTTATACACCAACCATTAGCAATGTCCTCGTCACCAAAACCCTCATCGATGGTAGCGCGGGCCTCAATGTCCTTTCCGTCGAGACATTTGAGACGCTCCAAGTGCCCTACGACCAGCTTCTGCCCACCAAGCCTTTCTCAGGGGTGACCGAAGGCTCCACCATTCCCATAGGGCATATCCGCCTCCCTGTCACCTTCAGCAAGCGCGACAACTACCACACCGAGCTCATCGACTTTGATGTCCCTCACATCAGCCTCCCGTACAATGCCATCCTCGGGTATCCGGCCCTCGCCAAATTCATGGCAGCAACTCACCATGGCTACAACGTCCTCAAGATGCCAGGAAGTGGCGGTATCATCACGGTCACCTACGACGAAAAGGATGCGATGTGCTCCCTCGAGCGCGCCTATCAGGATACGGTGGTTGAGAACTCTGACGACGAGGATGCTATCCTGCCTCCTGAGGCCGTCCCCAGGAAGAAGAAGCAGCTCTTCCCCAAGGGCCATCAGGAGGCTGTGGCGCCTGCCGGTGGTGCCTCTGGCCTTGCGCCATCTGCTAGGGTGCCTTTCTCTCTCGCATAGGAACGTGCACCCGATGCCCCCCATAGGACGGGCTCGAGGGCTCTCATTTGGAGGGCCTCTGACCTGACCAGCACGACCAGGGAGGCGTTCGGGCACCACGTGGAGGCGTGCTTCGACGCGCGCCTCCGGGAGCAAGGCGCAAGGCATGAGACGCCAGACGCGCATGAATTCATCACCAAGGCAATCGAAGAGCTTATGGAGGCGAGAGCCATGCATGGCAAATGTCGTCCCGCACCGCCGGGCGTAGCTGAGGCCCCTGACATGGGTGGCGAGCTGCGCTTCTGTGTCAACATCCAAGCCTCAACAGGGCTGCCTTGCAAGACCTCTTCTGGTCGTCCCACGTCGGCCGGAGCGGAGGCTACCCCTACAACTACGTCTGCATGCCGTTCGGCCTGCTGAACGTAGCCCCGTCATAGCAGCGCTTCCGCAGCGTGCCTGGGTGGCTCACGAGGTCAGGCGCCATGCGGTCCTGACGAAGGAGGTGCCGGACCCTCGTGAGTCCCTCGGGCCTCAGGGGTCAGTTGGCTCACGAGGAGAGATCTCTGCAGCACGCGTCTTCAGCTACTCCAATGCTTCTACAACGATGGTGCCAGATGACTTTTTGGTTTGTTAAACTGAGGGTGCCCCTCGGGTTGCATCATCCTCGGGAGCTAGGGCCCGGCCCTGCAGCTGTATCATTTTTGCGCATGTATAGGAACTGGCCTTGCCTTCATGAGTTTCCTAAGTATTTCAACTGCAGGTCCGGTGCTTCTTCACTATGATGTCTCCGCGCCCTCGGAAGTCCGCCCGCAAGCGCCTCATCATTAAGGACTGGCATGGTGTCTGTGCTTGGGTTCGTCCCTACAACATTGATAAATCCTAGCGGCCGAGCTCTGTCCCACTGGCTAGCTCCCATGCGCGTCACCTCCCGTGGTCCTTGGTGCCTTGTTCTCACATGAGCTAATCATGTGTGGGCAAGTAAGGGTGCGCGTCTCGATTCGTACAACCATAGTTCGGCGCTTCGCCACAGTGGGAGCCATGCGCCGGCTGTTTTTCCGTGGGATAATCACATGAGAATACTTGGCACGGCGTCTGTGCTCGGGTCCGTCCCTCCAGCGTCGATAAAACCAATGGCTGAGCTCTGTCTGGTGGGTCGGCCCCATACACGTCACCTCCTGGGGTCATTGGTGGCTGGCCTTCTCATGCACTAACCTCCGGAGGGGCATTCGGCGCAGGACCCCCCATCGCCCGACAAGTGTCTTTCGAGCGCCCCGCACAGCAAAAATCAGGCTCAACCCGCCTTAAGGTAGGGCCTCATGAATCCCGCGCTGGCTCACGAGTGCCCAGATACACCTCCTCCAGTTCTGCCGTGCTGGCCACACGTATGAACGGGGTTGTACATGCCCCGGAGTCTCCCCCAGAGGGAACTCCCACCGACGCACCAGTGGAAGCCCCATGCTCCGCACTGGCGGATGAAACGGTCGAGGAGCGACTATGCCCATGCACTAGTGGAAGCCCCATGCTCCGCACTGGTGGACGACACGGGCGAGGAGTGGCTTTTCCCACGTGTAGGATTGAAAGTATGTCTAGAGGGGGGGGGTGATTAGACTACTTGACCAAATAAAAATCTATCCTTTTCCCAATTTTAAGTCTTGGCAGATTTTAGCAACTTAGCACAAGTCAAGCAATCAACCTACACATGCAAGTCTAAGAGTATAGCAGCGGAATGTAAAAAATTTGCATATGAAGGTAAAGGGAGGAGTTTGGAGAGGGCAAACGCAATGTAGACACGGATATTTTTTCTATGGTTCTGATAGGTGGTGCTATCGTACATCCACGTTGAAGGAGACTTCAACCCACGAAGGGCAACGGCTGCACAAGTCCATGGAGGGCTCCACCCAGGAAGGGTCCACAAAGAAGCAACCTTGTCTATCCCACCATAGCCATCGCCCATGAAGGACTTGCCTCACGAGGGTAGATCTTGACGAAGTAGGCGATCTCCTTGCCCGTACAAACTCCTTGGTTAAACTCCACAATCTTGTCGGAGGCTCCCAAGTGACACCTAACTAATCTAGGAGACACCACTCTCCAAAAGGTAATGGATGGTGTGTTGATGATGAACTCCTTGCTCTTGTGCTTCAAATGATAGTCTCCCCAACACTCAACTCTCTCTCACATATTTGGATTTGGTGGAAAGATGATTTGAGTGGAAAGCAACTTGGGGAAGGCTAGAAATCAAGATTCTTGTGGTTGGAATGGAATATCTTGGTCTAAACACATGAGTAGGTGGTTCTCTCTCATAAAATGTATGCTAGAAGTGTAGGCACGTTCTGATGGCTTTCTCCATGAATGTAGAGTGGGTGGAGGGGTATATATAGCCTCCGCACAAAATCTATCCATTACACACAATTCACCAAATTTGGTGGGACCGAATCATGAAACTCGGTCAGACCGATTCAGTTCTAAATGTGAACGTTAGGCTTTTTGGTGGGACCGACATGTCAACTCAGTGGGACCGATTTCATTAGGGTTAGGGCATAACGTAATCTCGGTGAGACCGATGACATAAACTCGGTAAGACCGATTTCTGTAATAGGCAAACAAAGAGTTGGTCAGGAAAACTCGGTGGGACTGAAACGTTAAGGGAAACACAGAGTTTGCATTGCAAACTTGGTTTTACCGATCGCTCATCTTGGTTAGACCGAAACATTACAAAGGGAAACAGAGAGTTTGCAATGCCATCTCGGTGAGACCGAGATCCCTATCGGTGAGATTGAACTGGTTAGGGTTTCTGGCTATGGCTATGTCAAGTGAACTCAGTGGTGCCGGATAGATCAAATTGGTGGGGCCAAGTTTGACTTTTTGTTTGGGACATATGTGGATATGAGAAAGTGGTTGAGGGCTTTTGGAGCATATCACCCAGCATTTTAAACAAGCAAGCCATTAGGCAACACCTCACCCCCTTTTAATTGTACTGGCTTTTCCTATGGACTCAATGTGATCTTGGATCACTAAAATGAAAAAGTAGAGTCTTGATCTTGAACCAATGGGTGTCCTTAGGATTTTTAGGGGTCCCCATTCCAAGTCCATGCCATGCCAATCATTGAACTTTCTGAAATGGTCATCTTGAAAGAGCATTAGTTCGATGAGCCATATGTTGTTAGGAATTACCAAAACCACCCAGGGATAGTTGCACTTTAAATCTCCCCATTTTTGGTAATTGATGACAACATATAGATCAAAGCTTCGACAAATGATAATACGATTGAAATGCATCGTCGCTTTGAGAAGTATGTGATAAGTAAGAGCTCCCCCTAAATTTGTGCATTAATAAAAATTTGCTTTTGAATGCAAATGCACAACCTATTAGGATCATGGGTTACTCTTCCATGTCACTTACATCTTGGTGTAGCCCTCAAAATGGTCGAGAGTAAAAACATGCACTCATCACCAAGGCAAAGTGAATGATCATGTAAGAGATATAAAAGATAACATCATTCAAGCACAAACATTAATTTATGATATTATCAAACACAAGATCATACAAGTATATCACACACATAAACATAGAGTATCAAGCAAGGGCACAAAAGTATCAACCAAATGGCAAAAGAGACAAAATAAGCAAAAACACTCTCTCTCAAAGCCTATGATCTATACATTTCTCCCCCTTTGGCAACAAGTTACCAAAAAGTTTGAAAATGCATAGTGCTATGCGTCTCTCTCATCTTTATCTTCGGGAGGTGGTGTTGAGAGGACTTCAAGGACGAATGCATCTGTGGAAGTTGATGGAGCTGGTTGAGTGGCAACTTGAGGTGGCATTAATTTAGGCATGGGCAATGCAGCAGATCTCTGACCTCTTGGCACTCTTTGAAAGGCATCTCTGGTAGCCTGCCCATTCCTCTCATCAACTTCTTCCTGGAGCTTCTGAACTGCTGTCTGCATCTCTGTCACTTTTGGATCAAGATAATATAACTTAGTTTCAATGATCCTTTTCAAGCTCTCTTGGTTCTAAGTCAGGGTGACCAAGCCCTTCTCTATCCTCAAGGTTGCATGAATCCGATATGCAAGTTGATCTTGTTTGGTCTTGAGAAATACTTGAGATGCCTCTTCAACACTTGGCATCTTTGCAGCTTTTTCAGCCTTAGCTTTCTCTCTCTTTTCTTGTGCCTGCATAAATGTGGGATCTTCTTCACTCATGACAACAATGTTGTCCTCAAAATATGGTCTCAAGGGTAGATGCTCCTTATCTAACAATTAGGTGCATGTGCCCATCTTTGAGTTGATGACCATTTGAATTTGTGGAGCATACCCGCATGATCTCTCCTGATCTGCAGTTGTCCTCTTGATTGTTTCCACAATCAGGCTCATGACTTTGAACTTTTGGGGCACATCATACAATTGCAGCAAGTTGATAGAATGACCTCTGATCATCTTGTGATCTCCAGATTTGGCAATAAGGTATGCCTCAGGATAGTGTTGATTGTGGCCAAACCAGATAACAGATAATGAACAAACCCTAGCTTATGAGTTTCCAAGGCTTTGTCTGGAATTTCTTTGTACATGTTGGCCATTGAATTGTGGTCTTTCTTCTTCTTGGCATAGACATCCAAGTCATCCTCATGCTCTTCAGGGGCATTGATCAATTTGTCCCACTCATCAACTATTGATTGGTACCTTGTACCCTCAGACATCCAAAAAATTCTACCATCAGGATAGAAGTGTGTTGTGGAGTAGAATTGCATGATGAGTTCATCATTCCACTTGGTCAGCTTCTAACCCTCAAACTCGTCCACTCCACATAGCCTAAAGCTCTCACGCACTCCTGGAAAATGATCTTCATTCTCATCAATGTATTCCCAGTCTGCCCACTTCATATCACAAACAATGGGCTACTTATCAAGAAAGATGGTTTCATATAAGTCCTGCTGCTCCTTGGTGTGGAACCTGTAATTCACGCTAGTCCTTCTCCTCATAGCATATGGATCAGATTGTCTCCAAAGTCTGGGACCTGCATCCTTCCTGATGTTCATGTCTTCTGCCACTTGATGGCTATCATCATGATTTGGAATCTTAGGTTTGAGCTTCCTAAGCACTTGGGATTCACCATCTTCTTCTTCATCAATCTCAGGCACTGGGGCCTTGTTCTTTTCAGCAGCTGGAATATTCCTTGTGCTCTTCTTGGGCTTTGAAGTCTTTGGAACTGGAGCAGAAACTGGGGGCAGTCTTGGTTTTGAATGGGTAGCCCCAGACTTGATGGCATCCCCCATTAGCTTTTGAATCTTTGATGCTGGTGCAACATCTTCTTCTTCCTCTTCTTCTTATTCTTCTTCATCTTCATCAGATGAGTGCTTCTCAAATTCTGCCATGGGATCTACCTTCTTGCACCATCTCCCTCTCTTTCTTTCCTTTTATCTTGCCCTCACCAGCAGCCTCTCCTCCAGTTGATTGGAAGTTTCAAGAGTGGAGGCTCTGGCCTTAGACATAGGAACTCTCTTGGCAGGTGTCTTCTTGTGCATGCCAGGCTTGGTGGATGCAGCTAAGCCAAACTCTTTCTTAACAACCCTTTTCTTGGAGCTCACTTCTTCCTCAGCAGCCACATAATTCTCATCCTCTAAGTTCTCTTCTTCCTTGTCCTTGTAGCTGCCTTGGGAAAATTGCCTGGAGTACTCCTGCTACCCTCATCATAGCTGCTAGAGGGACTAGTGCCCTCACTCAGGTTCATCTGCTCTTCTGACTTGTTTTGGCTATCACTCTGACCAGACATACTGGCAAAGCAAACTGACTGCTGACCCTGTGAATAGATATAGATGAGGCAGAGTGGATGAGCATCACAAAGTGCAGAGTTTTTGCAAAACAAATGAGTCAAAACTTAGTTTTATTTTTCCACAGAAAGCATTTCGGAGCTACCGATTTGTCAAACTCGGTGACACCAAAGTAGCTTTTGGAGTCTAAATTAGTGAAATCGGTCACACCGAGACACAGTTTGGTGACTCCAAGATTTCTAGGGTTTCACAGAGAGTTGAACTCGGTCACATCGATTTGCAACTTTCGGTCAGACCGAAAAGTGCAAGTGCAATGGCCTAGGCCAAATCGGTGAGACCGATTTCCACAACTTGGTCGGTCTAAGATGAGTTCGGCGGAAACCTAACACTAAATTTTCGAATATAATCTAATCTAAGGGATGTTCTTGCTGGACAGGATGATCTCAAATGTGGTAAAGAACATGGCATTAGATTTGTGCTAAGAATCCGAGTAAGGAACAACACGAAGTTTCGAACTCATACCCTAGTTCGGCAGTGAGTTTGCTATGACGACAACGACGGGGTTGAATTCCGTTGACGGCAACGACCAGCGGCTGGAGGTCGCTGGCGACGAGAGGATGATCCAGAGACCAGAGGCAGTAGAGCAGGACACGTGCGGGCTGAGGGGTTTTGGAGAAGTTTCCAAAATTCGACCCGACAATATATATATCCTGACACTGTTGGTGTGACTGAGTGGAACAACTCGGTGGCACCGAGATGCAGAATTGCAAGTGGTTACTGCAACTCGGTGTGACTGAAAAGTTCTAATCGGTTGCATCGAGATTGAAAACCTAGATAAACTTATGAACTCGGTCAGACTGAAAAGGATGAATCGGTCAGACCGAAATGCACAAAGAGGCTTTGGAAGTTTAAGTGTATGCCGAATCGGGGACTCCTAGTGCTCCTCATACAGAGTGTTCAAATCTAACTTGATCAAACTTTGTGATGTAGCATGATTAGAGTTTGAGACAAGAGAATCATAGATAGCTAGAGGAAGTTCTTAGGCATTCTTGTCCATCCATTTGGCACTAGAAAAAGAGCCAAACAATCAAAGAAACAAATGGATGTCCTCGAATGAGTAAAGTATGCAATCAACATGCTCACAAAATAAAATGGCAAATGAAATATGTGACAAAGCATGCACAAACACTCTAGCATCTATCAACCAATTGACAATGACTAGGTCATCTATACATGAGTATATTGACTTAGGAGTCAAATGAGAACATTTGATCATAGGTCATACCCATCGTTTAAGCACAAGTGGGGTTACCACTTTTACATAAAGCATTGTTGTGTTCACACCATTAGAGTTGCTTTAGCTCAATATTTTAAGTAAAGCTCCCCCTAGATGTGATATCCCCCTTAAGAGGGATGAACTAACCTTGGGTTTTGTCGATGATGACTTCATGCAGATGTCGGTGTTGCACTTTCAGTACCTACACAGGTTTGTCGGCGTTCAAGGAACGGAGATCCCAGACTTGCCTACCTGCGGCCCATGGCGTGGCTAAGCAGCGGGCCGTACGGCCCATCGGAAACAGGGCATCCAAGAATTTCGCGAGGGTCCGAGCCTCGCGAGGCGGATGACGCAAGGCCTCCTATGGAGTGGCCTAGCCAGGCAGGCTCACGAGGAGTGGAGATATCAAGGCAGGGCAAACCTCACGAGGGACTCGTGACGTGAGCCATGACGAATGGCGCCAGGCGGGCGCCGGTGCACGCAGAGTCCTTGTTTCCTGTTTGGTGCTAAGGAGGCAAGCGCAGACAAAGAGTACCGAGGCATTAGGCAAAGGTTACCATATTGGTGCAACAAGACCAAGACCAGGAGGATGGCAAGGCAGATGTCATCGTGGAGCCCAAGACGGCGTCACCCCAGGGCTTTTCGTAGGCGAAGACCGCTTTTGTCAGGATAGCTTGTACTAGCTGTCCCCCTTCAAATTTGCCCGCCGTTGTTGGCTCCCTTCCCGCTCAATATTTGGGAAGAGGACCAGGGCCTCTATAAATAGGACTAGCCACCATAGTAGGAATGGGGGATCTGGAACTCGAACACAGCAAGAAGCCAACACTCGCACAAGAACACCTCAAACTCAGGAGGCTGTTCTTCCCTTGTACTGTTCATCATCAGCCCAAGAGGCAATCCACCACCACCACACTAGAGTAGGGTATTACACCACAATGGTGGCCCGAACCAGTATAAACCTTGTGTCTCTTTCTGTGTTGTGAGTTCGTCGAGTTCGTCCGCAAGATCCTAGCGAGCTTGAGCATAGATCGCTAGGAGGGAAAGACTTTGCGTGCACCCAAGTGTTTGAACCTTAAGGGTTTGCCGGAGCGCCACACCCGACGTTTGGCACGCAAGGTAGGGCTGCGCCGTAGTTTCCTTCCATCGGTCCGTTGCTCCGCCACTCCGTCGTCTCCATGGCGGACGCTCGCCGTGCTCGAGCTGAGCGCCGGGCCGCTCTTTCCGCCCGCGTTGCTTAGACGGCTTCCGTAGGCGGGCCACCTCATCGTTCTCCATCCCCCGTCGCCAACGCTGCCACCGGCCCGACGGGGAACGAGAAGCAGGCATCCTCGTTGCATCCCTCGGTGTGGCAGGACGGCCGCACCGCTACTCAATCGCTCACCCCTGCTGGTTCTTCGTCCTGCGCGCACCACGCTCGCATGGAGGCACGAGCCACGCTCATAGTGGCGAATGAGCTCCTACGCTACCGCCCTGTCGATGATGTCTACGAGGAGTGGCTCGACTGCGTCGCAGAGCTCGTCCGCTGTCACGCCCAAGATGCGACTCTATCCTAAAGGAACTCGAAGGTCCCACCAAGGATAGAAGTGCATCTTAGAGACGCTTTTGCAAGGTGGATATCATTACATCAACATTACATAATAGTCGGGATGCATCCAATACATACAAAGTCACATGAATACAACAATACATCATATACAAGATCAACATCCGACTACGGATGGAACAGAAACAGAAACTCAAATGACATCCACCCTGCTAGCCCAGGCTGCCGACCAGGAACCTATCCCTCAATCGAAGAAGAAGCAGAAGAAGAACTCCAACACAAATAAACATCGCTCTCACGTCAAGATCATCGCATAACCCGTACCTGCAACTTGTGTTGTAGTAATCTGTGAGCCACGAGGACTCAGCAATCCCATTACCATGGGTATCAAGACTAGCAAAGCTTAATGGGTAAGGAAGGAGTAAAGTGGTGAGGTTGCAGCAGCGCCTAAGCAAGTATGGTGGCTAACTTAGGCAAACAAGAGCGAGAAGAGAAAAAAAGCAAGCGCTCGTCAACTAGTAATGATCAAGAAGTGATCCTAAACTCCTACTTACGTCAGACATAACCCAGGAACCGTGTTCTCCTCTCGAACCACCCCGAAAGGAGACACTCACGATTACACACACGGTTGGTGTATTTTAGAAGAGTTTACTTCAAGTTTACTACAACCGGTTATTAACAAATTCCCATCTGCCTCATAACCGCGGGCACGGCTTTCGAAAGTTCAAACCCTGCAGGGGTGTCCCAACTTAGCCCATGATAAGCTCTCGCGATCAATGAAGGATATTCCTTCTCCCTGGAAGACCTGATCAGTCTCGGAATCCTGTTTACAAGACATTTCGACAATGGTAAAACAAGTCCAGCAAGACCTCCCGGCGTGCCGACACCCTGATAGTAGCCGCGCGTATCTCGTCTCAGGCCACGACCGGATGAGCAGTCCGTACAACTAAAACCAGGCCTGGAGTTTCCCCGAGGAGGCGCTGCAAGGGGCTCTAGTTCGGACAAACACCTAGAAAAGCGTTGGCCCCGGGGGGGGGGGGGGCTAAAATAAAGATGACCCTCGGGATGTGCGACTCCCAAGGGAAAAAGTAATAGGCTGAGGCAAATGTAAAACCAATGTTGGGCCTTGCTGGAAGAGCTTTATTCAAAGCGAACTGTCAAGGGGGTCCCATAAATCACCCAACCGCGGTAGGGACGCAAAATCTGGGAACATAACACCGATATGACGGAAACAAGGGCGGCAAGAGTGGAACAAAACACCAGGCATAAGGCCGAGCCTTCCACCCTTTACCAAGTATATAGATGCATTAATAATATATGAGATATTGTGATATCCCAACATAAACAATATCAACATGGAGCAACCTTCATCTTCACCTGCAACTAGCAACGCTATAAGAGGGGCTGAGCAAAAGCGGTAACATAGGCAAACAATGGTTTGCTAGGAAGGGTGACAACGGTTAGAGGTTCATGGCAATTTGGGAGGCTTGATAAGCAAGTGGTAGGTAACGCAACATAGCGATAGAACGAAGCAACTAGCATAGCAATGATAGTAATGAGATCCAAGGTGACGGTCATCTTGACTGAAATCCAGCAAGGAAGAAGAACGAGTCCATGAAGAAGATGAAGCCATGAAGACGAACCAAGCGTAGACGAACGAATCCTCACGATCGCAACGAAACGGGAACTATCGAAAAGAAGCACACAACACGGTAAACACACCACACATGAACAAGGCATGATGCTCAACCAAGTATGATGCATGACAAGGCTACATGAAGCTACTCATGGCAAGAGATGATGCATACAAGAACAACACATCAAAGCAAGTTCAAATGAGGCAGGAAACACCATACAACAATTCCGGTAAGTCCTCATATGCAAAATTTGGAATTGGTCCAGATCTGAATAAACCCTATGTTCAAGTTGTTAAACAGCAAGTTAAGATGCACCATGTTAATCTACACAAAGTTCTAGTCAAGTTACATATAAAGTTCATTAGATTCGGAGCTACGACCTAGAAGATATGAGCAAAACAAGATAAGCATGGCATTGATGCAAAATGCATTCAAACATCAAGCACACACATCAAAACATGGATGCAACAAGCTAACATGAAGCTACACACAAAACTAAGCAAGTTTCATATAGAGCACACTCAAAACGTAGCAACGGTTCAACACACACTCTATGGTTCAAATCACCCAACAGCTAAACGGTTTAAAGGACAAACTGTCCAAAACAGCAACTAGGCAAGTTGCAAGCACCAAAACAACATGCTACAGGATCTCAACAAGAAAACAAAAGGCATGTACATGATTTACAGGTAAAGCATTACAAAACATGAACACTGAGATAGCTCCAGAAACAAATATAACATGCTCAAAAGGACATGGCAAAATTGCAAATAATAACAGGTTCAGACTTAGAGAAATTACTAGACATGGCAGAAATAACAACAGGTTGCAATGCTTAGAGCTATCAAACAACATGCTACAGGAACATATCATAGCAAATAAAGACATGGCATGAATCTACTAATTGCATTTTACAAAAGTCGCTTACCGACCCTGAGCCAAAAGGGCACAGAAAATATGATGGCACCCATGTAAACATATCAAGTTTCATAAAGAGATTCAGACTGAAAAACAGAGCATTGCATAAACAGCAGCATGAAGGCAACTTTGCGAGCTTGAACCACTCAACAAAAAGCATGGCATGACAAGACAAGCATAGCATCAGCAAGAGTACATGTTCAAGAGGCTAATCATGGCAAGAGCAAGTCCATAGCATGCTTGTATAACTAACAACAACCATGGCAAAATTGATTAACATGTAAATAATCTGCCAGGAATATTTTATAGCAAAAGTAGAGAAAGATTAAGACATCCGAGATCACCCTATAAATGCAAACAGAGGCATGGATGGATAGGGCATTACAATATTAACAAAACATCCTTACTGAACATACTCAAAAGAGGCATGGATCTCACAGTAGCAACATGAATACATGACATAAAAATAAGGACAGGGCAGATGCTTGGAATATTTCCAAGTCCCTGAAATCAGCAACATTAAGTAAGCTACTTTGCATGCTTGTGCTAGTCACCACAGAGATCACACAAATACATGGCATACACCCCTGTAAATATAACATGGCATACTACTAAACACATGTAGAGCTCAGGATCATAGCATGCACACATTAATCATGGCAAAAATGACAAAAGAGCAAATGCTGATACGGATCTGAAACTAACATCACACAGCCCTCTTCCAATAGCATTTCGGGCATCAAGATTAGCTCAAATGAAAATGATGCACTGAGATTAAATGATGTACCCGTCGAGGCGAACATTTTGATATTCTACACGCACGATTCAGATATACGGATGCAGAGTTATGATGCGACAAATTATGCAAAAAGTTAGGGTTTCGGGGATAAAAGTCAACCGAGATATTTGGATCTGGATCTGGATCCGGCCGGTACTGTAGCTGCACGTAGAACAAGGATGAATGGAGGGGATCGCCGGAGATGGAGCCGAGGTCGCCGGAGTTGCTCGTCGTCGCCGGAGTAGGATGGAGAGGCGGTGAGGAGGCGAGGAGGAGGCCGACCGGAGTTGGTGGCGGCGCCGGCGTCCTCCGCGGCGAGGTCGGGCGGCGGGAGACAGTCGGAGGCGGGGCGGCTCGCGGTGGCCGGAGCTCGCGGCCGGCAAGGCGCGCGGCGTCGAGCGGTGGCGCGGCGACCGACGCACAGGGAGGCGGCGGCGCGAACGAGGGAGGAGCGGGGCGGCGCGGGGAGGCGGCGACCGGGCTCGGGGGCCCTCCTCGGGCCCGGGCGGGCCGCGGTGGGTGCGGTGAAGTGGGCCTCGCCCGCGGGACAGGTGGCAGGACGGGAGTGGGTGCGGCGATGTGTCCGGCGCGCTGAGGACGAAGGGGACTAGGGTTTGGGGTGGTAGAGATCCGAAAATTTCGGATGAGAGGCTATATTTATAGGTAGGAGGAGCTAGGAGGCTCCAAATGAGGTGCGGTTTGCGGCCACACGATGGTGATCGAACGACCTAGACGATGGAGAAGTCTTAGGTGGGTTTTGGGCCAGTTTGGAAGGGTGTTGGGCTGCAACATACATGACGCCTTTTCGGTTCCTCGGTTAACCGTTGGAGTATCAAACGAAGTCCAAATGGCACGAAACTTGACAGGCGGTTTACCGGTGGTGTACCAAGGTCGCTTGGAAAACCACGGTCCATTCCGAGGACGTTTAACACCAGCTCACAACAAGAGACAAAAGGGGAACGCCGAAGGACATAGGAGTGCCGGATTACAAAACGGACAACGGGGAAAATGCTCGGATGCATGAGACGAACACGTATGCCAATGCGATGCACATGATCACATAATATGAAATGCAGATGATGACATGGCAAAATGCAACACGCAAGCACATGACATGGCAAGGATGGCGAATAACTGGCAGACACCTAGCGCATCGAATCCGGGGCGTTACAACTCTCCTCTACTAACAAGAGATCTCGTCCCGAGATCTTAGGACCGAGATGGGGGGAAAGAGGATGAGGTGAAACAAGAATGCAAGAGGGAAAAGGAACAAAGTCAAGAACACTCGAGTCGGAAAGAGGAATGTTGAATAAGACAAGAAGCAAAAGCTCAAGGAATAAGACTGAATTTGAAACCACTCCGTTTAGAATAAGATAGAAAAGGAATAAGAACGGAAGAATTAGGCAGCACTCCGGCTGAACAAGGAAAGAATAGAACATGAATTTGAGAAGATGGAATGATACTTGACTTGCGGAACAACACAATACCTCCGGAATACTTGGAAAATTGGAATGAGAAGAACGGGGAAGAAGATGACCAGTTCTTCCATGAATGAATTTGAAAAGCATCCTTGCGAGAAAAGATTGAACGAAGTTGTTGAGAAAACCAACAAAAAATAATTTGCTTGTAGTGGACTTATGGATAACATCTCAAAATTATGAGGTGATAACCAACCACAAGCGTAAAAGATTGAATAGCTGAGGGGAACGAAGAAATGCAAAACTCCGCTTCAAAAGAATGCAGAGAAATAATTGCACTTTGAGATGCAAGAAGAAAAGATACTAGAACTCCTTGAACAAGAATCTTGATGAACTCTTTGAAGAATGAATTAAATCATGACGAACCACCATGAAGAACTCCGGTAACAAAAGAATGATGAGATAAAATTGAAGGATGATAGAATAAGATTAAAGCCTTGCGATGATTAAGATGAAGGTTCCGACGATATAACTGAGAAAACTTTGAACTCCGGGAAGAAAAGATAACTCCACTTGATGTAAGAAGAATAAGAATTATGTTAATGCTTATCCTCCACCACTTAAATTGATGAGAAGCAATGGATTGCATCCAACTTATTCCCATTGGGAAAAGATTAAGGGGAGACATAGCGCAAACACGAAGGAGTCTTCATGAGCCACTCGTAGGAATGAAAAGAACGAATGAATTGATATGATGAGAACGGAAAAGGAATCTTCAACGAACGACCATGAGAAATGAAAACGAACGAAGAAAAAGAATGAATCGCCGGCAAGAATTAGAGCAAGCACGAAGAAATTTGAGAGAATTTGATACCGCGGAATGAAGAGGTGTCGAACTGATTGAAAAATGCTTGAACGAAGCACCAGAAGAATATTGAGACGGACGAAGGGGCACGTATATAGAATAATTGGAGAAAGAATCCAAAAAACTTAGAATGAAGTAATCTTCTGAAATGATTGCCTCCGGATAATCGAAACGAAAAAAAACAACTCCTGAAATACTCCGGATGGATGAAAAGAATTGCATGACTAGAAACAACTTCAGAGGATAACATCGAGCTAGCACCATGAATCTCCGGGAGAACGAGCAAGATTTGAGAGAAACTCCACTTCGGTCTTCAAATGTTGAGTATGACGATGAGAAACGCCATAAAAATTGTTGAGATACTCCCGGAGATTGAAAAGCAAAGAGGTTGAGCCAACAATGAAAATGATTCAGAATCGATCTTGAAAAGGCGTCTGACTGATGGAACCCATACTTACGTCAAACTTCAAAAAGAATTTGAGAATAAATCCGGGAAGATCAGAAGAGTCAAGTAAGATCCTGGGAAAAACCTGTGGGTTAGGGCCCACTGACAAGAAAAAAACACCATTGGAAGGATTGTTGAATGAGAAGTGATCCACCAGAACGATTGAAAGATTTGAATGAGGTGACAACCTTGAAATAATAGGATGCAAACATGAGTCTTCTGATATGTCTTCAATACTCCGGGATAATAGAATGGAGAGAGGTGAACGAGCAAAGGGAAATATTTGAGTCGAGGAAAAAAATACGATCGACAACCAAAAACTAGAACGGATCCACTGAAAGAAAACATGACGACCATTGATGAACCAGATGAGAATTCACCGGTTGAGAAAACTGAGGAAAGACTGAAGATGCTTCACACGAATGAAATTGATTACTCGAATAAAGGCTCAGACTCCGGAATATAAAGGGTGGGAGGGTGGTAAAAAACACATGCAACTTGGAATAGTGAACCGATGAATACCTTGAAGAGAAAAACTCTAGTTGAAATAAACGAGAAAAGAATGCAAAGACTTCGCACGAGTAGAATGGATACTTGATTACGGACTCCGGTTCCGAAAAGAAGAAGGGAGGGCGGGTGAAAAAAAAACAAGGACAACTTTAGATGGGGAAAATAACGTCAAGGAGGAAGAACTGAGGATTGATCTCCCAAAAGACAAAGAGGGTCAAATCAGCTTGATGAGAAATTCGCCGGACAAAAGAGGATGGACAACGAACGAAAACTAACCGCGTGATCCTAAAGAAAAATTTGAAGGGGAAGAGGATTAGTTCAACACACCTACGTCAAGATTTCTCACCAGAGCGACGAAGGGGCAGAGGAGTAAAAAGAATTCCTACTCTCTGATATAACTAGACTCCGAAAATTTTTGTTCTCGACTCGACATCGGCCAAACTACACGATCAATCAAGGGGGCTCCTATGGTCGGTCGAGGCTCTGATACCAACTTGTCATGCCCAAGATGCGACTCTATCCTAAAGGAACTCGAAGGTCCCACCAAGGATAGAAGCGCATCTTGGAGACGCTTTTGCAAGGTGGATATCATTACATCAACATTACATAATAGTGGGGATGCATCCAATACATACAAAGTCACATGAATACAACAATACATCATATACAAGATCAACATCCGACTACGGATGGAACAGAAATAGAAACTCAAACGACATCCACCCTGGTAGCCCAGGCTGCCGACCAGGAACCTATCCCTCAATCGAAGAAGAAGCAGAAGAAGAACTCCAACACAAATAAGCATCGCTCTCATGTCAAGATCATCGCATAACATGTACCTGCAACTGGTGTTGTAGTAATCTGTGAGCCATGCGGACTCAGCAATCCCATTACCATGGGTGTCGTGGAATTGTCACGACAGTTGTCCTCTTGGAAGGACTTAGTCATGGAGCCATCGCAACTAGGAAGCTTAAAGGGGTTAACCGGGACAAAGGACACGTGAGGTTTATACTAGTTCAGCCCCTTGCGGTGAAGGAAGGCCTACGTCTAGTTGGATTGGTATTGCTTGAGGTTTCGATGACTAGGGAGCGAGATACGCTATGCCTGGCTCTCGAGGAGTTGTTTCTTGCCCTAAGCCGCTGGCGGGTCGTCCCCTTATATACACGGGTTGACGCCCTGCGGCCTACAGAGTCCCGGCCGGCTCATAAATAGTGTCCGGCTTAGTGACTAGTTACTTCTACCTTACAGTACAAGTTATACCATCATGGCGGTTTATCTCCACGGGTTTCAGAGTCGCCAGTGGGCCTTTAGGCCCTTTAGTGAACCGCCATCTTCATGCCTTGGTCTTGGGCTTCTGATGAACCTCTCTTTGCATAAACCGGCCCCGTCTGGCCGGCTTACACAAATAGTTATGTCCCCAACATTAGGCCCCAGATTGATTTGAACCATTTCCTGTCAATCTTTGAAGACCTTATGAACTTGGCCTTTAGTCTTTTTGTCTTGTGGAAGAATCGTAACCCGCCGTGACATCATCATTTGGATTCGGGTTAAATCATCATGATGTCATCTTCAATAAAACTTATATTTCAATCCGTCATATCTTCAACGGATCTCTGCCTTTACTGACCTTCCCGAAAATTGAGGCGTCCGGGCCGCTGGATAATGATGCTTTGGTCCCCTCGTTTTTCGCGTCGTCTCGGTTGGCCCCTCCTTATAAATAGATGTGACTTAGGGTTTTTTTTATTATCCCCTCTCGGTCGTCTTACTCCGCTCGTAGTCTCTCTATCGCTCGAGCTCCGCCGCCGCCGCCGAGCTCCTCGTCTTCGCCAACTCCGGCCGCTGCATCAACCTGAATCCGACCAGAAAAACAACGACGGACCTCCACAGCCAGTCTGCATCTGTGAGTTCTCTTCATCCCTGTTTTTAGATCTGCATTAAAGCTTCTTCGAGCTCGTCGGCGTTCATCAGCGCCTGAGCCGAACCCTTGAACGTGTTTACCTCCAATGCCTCCCTTGGATCTTCAGATAGTGTAGAACTGCTGCGGTGGCTGTTTCGCATCCGTTTCCAAATGAAAACAGATCCCTTTCTTTTGCACAGAGGCTTCATTCGAGCCCATGAATCTTTAGTTGTGCTAGTTCTAGGTCTAGAAAATTTATTTTTAGAACGACCATTTGATCCAAAATAATAACCGTAACTTGTGAAACCTGTTTGTTCCATACTTAGCCAAAAAAACTGCATCTGTTGACTCTGCTTCAGCCATAATAGTTCGCGTAACTGGTTTAAGATAATACCGGCTGTTAACACCGCCTGCTTCTGGCGACTTAAGAAAACCATAATCATCTTTAATACTTGCAGCTGTTTAAACATTATCACATAGTTACCTGTATGTCATTAGGCCCCTTCTTAAGCCGCTACCTTGAATAAACCCACAGCCTTTTCCTCCGGGTTTTAATTAACCCGGAAAAATTCCTTTATCTTGTTGTAGGCGTCGATTTACGCAATGGCACCCAAAGCTGTCAAACCTCCGGTGACTTGCAATTAGGTCAAATCCATCGTTACGGAGAGTTATTTAGCTTGGTTTGTGGAATCCGGCCATCTGCCCTGAAAGGAAACTATGTCCTATCGTGCTCCTAACCCATCAGAGGAGAAACCTCAACCCAAGGAAGGGGAGGTGATTGTGTTTACAGATCATATGAACCGGGGCTTTGCTCCGCCCGTGTCAAAATTCTTCAGAGATGTTTTGCATTTCTTTGACCTTAGACCTCAAGACATCGGGCCCAACTCCGTGCCAAATCTCTACAACTTCCAAGTGTTTTGCAAAGTGTACCTTGGAGAAGAGCCAAGTTTGACCTTGTTCCGAGAGCTGTTTTATTTGAACCGGCAAAATGAACGCGCCAACGGGCCCAGTCTGGAACTCAGTGGTATTTCGATCAAGCGACGAAGAGACTGTCTTTTCCCTTATGCAGAGCTGCCAAGCCATCCGAAGGAGTGGAACCAGACATGGTTCTACTGCCAAGATACCTCTCAAGTTGGTGAGAACCCGCTAACCGGCTTTCGCGCTCTGCGCTTGGAGTCCAACCACCCATTGGCTGACAAATTATCTCCGGCTGAACGTATTCCACTTGCCCCCACCATAAAAAAGATTAAGGCTCTTTTGGGTAATGGTTTGGACGTCATTGATTTGGTCCGGACCTGGATTACCTGGCGGGTGATTCTGTTAAGCCTCCGACCCGGCTTAATGTGTACTTACTCAGGGGAAAAGGATGACCCGCTGCGTCACAGCTCTGATGATTTGCCAGATGACACGGTCGAGGCTAATGATCCAGTCACTGTTGAAAGAGGGGACGATGGTGAACAATACCTTCAGCTTACTCCCCTTCTGCAGGAATAACCCGGCCCCCGCAATAAGTCATCAGCCTCAATGATCACCTTTTATCATATTTACCTTACTTTTACTCGTACCCCCTCACAACTCTTTACAGGCAAATGACAAATTCTGGAAAGTCCTGTATGATCATGAGGCGGCCAAACAAGCCCGGGCGGCAAAGAGGGCCGAAAAAAGAACCACCAGACCTTCTACTTCAAAGAAGAGAAAACCAAGTGCTTCAGAGATGTTCTAGCTCGATGATTCTGATGATAACGAGGAAGAGGTAACCTTTCAACTTCCCTTACCCTTTTATCACTACCTTACTAACATTATTCTCCTTTTTTCAGGAAGACACGAGGAACAACCAACCCGTTGAGGGAGAGGTAACTATCATCTCCTCCGACTCTGAGCTTCGGGCGCGTCAGAAAATTCGAAGAGTAACCCGGAAAGTAAGATTTTCACACCCTTTGACTTACCAAGATCCTGACTTTCTTTTGAAGCAACAGCAATTTGAAAGCCGGAGGCAGACCCGAACCAGCAAGGATGCAGAGCTCTCCTCCAGCTTGCCTGATGTAACCTGGAAGCGTCGGTCTGAGGTTATCTCCGATTTAAACCCTTTTTTACCTTTGGCGGGTGTAATCCGTGAACCTCTCAATTCTTCTGACTCCAATTATCAGGATACCTCTCCTTCATCTGGCGATTCCATGCAGTCAAACATGCCGGCTTTTAAGACAGCTCCTGGGTAATACCAATATATTTACCTTATGTTTTTTCTTCCTCATGTTTCTGTACTCATTCTTTTGCTTTGTCCATAGCATGCAAGCTAAGCCCAGGAAGAAAACGAAGAAATACCATCCGGCCCAAGACCCTGTGGTAACTGAACCGGAACTGGGCACAGTTGCTCCCGGCTCTCCCACACATGAGCCACCGCCTGAACCGGCTCAGGATACTGCGGTACCAGCTTCTGATCCGCCTACCGAAGATATTTTGGTCGGTTCTGTTAACCCGGAAGCTCCTAGCCCGGCCAGGACGATTGACCCAGAAGTGGAAATACTCAGGACTCAGCTTGTTGAACCGGCCCGGCCCACAGTTCTTGCCAGATGTTTTGCAAAACAGGAGTTATTGGAATGTCGCAAAGCCAAAATGGACATCACTGACTATACTCCTTTGAGTATTGGAGAGATTGTCTTGGGTTATATCAACCAAGTGCATAATAGCCGTGACCTGGAAATTGACATGGTGAAACAAATACAACGAAAATCTGAGGTATGACTTATGCTTCCTTACTTTCAATCATACTTACTGCACCAGCCCCCAAGTCTATTGCTTATTAGGAAATATGCTGTAGACTTAGAAAAACTGTTAGAACTGCTTGTCCGGCTTAAAAAAATATACTTAAACCGGATGTAACACAATACCTTTAACTTGCGATACACATTAGCCCCCAAGTGCCAAGCATCTTTGCTTGCAAAGTGCTTGGGACTTTAATATCCAGGACCGGCTTAATAATGTAGAAAGCTTCGGTACACATTAGCCCCCAAGTGTCAAGTATGTTTGCTTGCAAAATGCTTGAGACTTTGAAATTATTTATCATGATTCTGACTGTAACCCGGGATAATGCAGGCTATCATAAGTCAATTTGAATCGGAGATTACTGACCTTAAGAGCCGCCTGTCAGCCTAGGAAATTGAAATTCAAAATGCCAACTCCAAGTTTGAACTCAGCGTCTCTGAACAAGAGAAGTTGAAGAAGAATTTTGAGTCGGAGAAGAAAACATGGGCTGATGAGAAAGCCTCTCTGGTGACCTGGGCCGAGACAGCCGAAACATCCCTTGCAAAGGCAAACACCGAGCTGTCCGGCTTGAAGCGTCAGATATCTCGAATGGTCTCAACAATCTTCAGTACATTTATTTGTTTGAACCTCAAATACCGTCATCCTTCCTTTGATGACTAAGCTAACTATTGCTTCCGGCTTACCCTTTGTTTAACAATACAGGCCCCAAGAGCACAACTCTTAAGCAAGACATGGTAATCAAACTGAAAGTCGTCTATACTTTGGTGGAACAACTATACACCGGGTCACAACGTGCTTTGGCTGTTGTGGCCTTATCAAATGATGTGCCCCACCTCTTGCAAGATGTGTTACGACGGCTTGCTGTACTCCCCCAGTGGATTCAAGAGTTGAGACAGGCCCAAGCAAGAGCCGGAGCTATAGCCGCCTTGAGCCGGGCCAAAGCTTGGTTAGCAGAGCTAGACCCGACCGACATCGCTCTTGGGTATCCGAGTTTAAAGGAGGATGGCACTCCATTTGATCAAAAAGACTTCACCAGCTGCGTGAGGGACATACGCCCTGTGTCCACTCAAATTGGGAATGATACTGACCTCTCTAAGTATCAGCCGGGTTATGATAAGGAGAATCTGAGAATCCCCACGCCGCATTACGATGATGTCAGCCTGATCCCTCCAATTAGGAAGCATACCTTTGCCCCTGAAGTAGACCCAACCGGTTTAATAGATGACGAAGCTGAGTTTGAAGCCTTGAGTGGCATTGACTGGGCATCATCATCCTTCCAGGACAAGGCAACTGGCGAAGAGGCGGAGAAGGATAACCCGGAAGCTTTAGGCCAACCCCAAGAGTAAATTGCAAGGCGTCACCTGCGTATGTCTTGTAGAAAAACAATGCCTCATCATTCAGACTCGGGGAGTCTTGTAATAGAGCCGAAAACACTCTGAGTTTGTCATGTCTTCGCGCATGCTTATGGCCCTTAAGACTTGCATAAGCCGCCATTTATTATGCACGTCATAGTTTATATGAATCTGTTATATCCTTGCAGAGATGTCTTGCATTGCCCTGCACAGAAGATAAACAAAACCCCTTGGCGATTTATCGCATTGAGAGTTACATAAACTTCTGATAACCCGGAGTGTTACAGGAAAACCAACTTATGATTGAACTTAGTCGATGTAATGATAATGATATACCTGTGATGCTTATGGTTACCTCTGGAAGTAAATTTAAATCCTGATGATTGATATATAAAGGTTCACCTGCTATTTAGTAACCCGGAGTAACCAATATTCACCCGAAGAGTTGTGATTCACTCTATGGTGTTTTGAAGAGGATCTCAATATAACCAAATAGTGATACTTATAAAGTATGATTAATAACAAACAAACTTCAAAAGGCTTCTGATTCGAATACGATCAGTGAACCGTTCCAAAGGGGTTAAGCTAAGATTCGGATGCGATCATATAGCCCCAAGTGGCTGTGGCGATTTCGATCAAGTGGGTATCGACAACTATGTTCTCTTTGGTTCGAATACGACCTATGTTTGAACAGGAAGCCCCCAAGTGACCATAAGAGTTGTTTAATGACGCTGATTCGAATACAATCCACGTCAGACCCAAAGGGGTTAAGCTATGATTCAAATATGATCAGCAAGCCCCCAAGTGGGTTTGGCAGTATGCCGATCAGGTGGGTATCGACACCTATGTTCTCTTTGGTTCGAATACGACCTATGTTTGAACAGGAAGCCCCCAAGTGATCATGGCTAGATTCAGATATGATCACAAGACGGACCAAAGGAAAGCCGGATTCATATGTGACCCACTTCCTCTTGGCTATTTCCACCATCTGACAAAGGAAACATATAAAACCTTTTTTGGGATGGGAAAACGGACAGAGGTCCTGCTTTATTGCTTTATGTAATATATACATAGGATAAATATACACATATTAGAGCCGGTGGCTCAAGTATAATAAGGCCGAAGATGAGCGATATTCCACGGCCGACGGGTCTCTTCCTCCAACTTACGTGAGTCTTTGTGCTCTCGAACATCGATAAGGTAGTATGACCCGTTGTTCAGATTCTCGCTGACCACAAAGGGTCCTTCCCAAGGAGGGGATAGCTTATGCATGTCAGATTGATCCTGGATGAGCCGGAGTACTAAGTCGCCTTCCTGAAAAGTTCTGGATTTAACCCGGCGGCTATGGTAGCGGCGCAGGTCTTGCTGGTAAATCACCGAGCGGGCTATTGCCAAGTCTCGCTCTTCATCCAACAGGTCCAGTGCATCTTGCCGAGCTTTTTCGTTGTCCGCCTCAACATAAGCCGCCACACGGGGTGAATCATGACAGACGTCACTTGGCAGGACCGCCTCTGCTCAATACACCATAAAGAAAGGCATGTAACCCGTAGATCTGTTAGGTGTGGTATTGATGCTCCAAAGTACAGAAGGTAACTCCTCCACCCAACAACCCGGCATCCGCTGTAAGGGGACCAAGAGCCGGGGCTTGATACCCTTCAACATCTCCTGATTAGCTCGTTCTGCTTGACCATTGGATTGAGGATGAGCTACATCCGAAACATCAAGCCGGATATGCTCTCGTTGACAGAACTCTTCCATAGCTCCTTTGGAAAGGTTGGTGCCATTATCAGTTATGATGTTGTGTGGAAAACCAAAGAGAAAAATCACCTTTTTCATGAACTGGACCACCGTGGCTGCATCACACTTACTGACTGGCTCCGCCTCAACCCACTTTGTAAACTTGTCAACCGCTACAAAGAGGTGCGTCCTTTTATCCTTAGACCTTTTGAAAGGCCCGACCATATCAAGCCCCGAGACTGGAAACGGCCAAGTAATTGGAATCATCCTTAATTCTTGACCGGCACATGAGCTCGTCGTGAGAACTTCTGACATCCGTCACATTTACTGACCAAATCTTTTGCATCAGCATGAGCCGTCAGCCAATAAAACCCATGACGGAAAGCTTTGGCCACAAGAGATTTTGAGCCGGCATGATGACCACAATCGCCTTCATGAATCTCACGAAGGATCTCCTGACCCTCTGTAGGTGACACGCAACGTTGAAACGCTCCAGTGACGCTGCAGTGATGTAACTCGCCATTGACAATTGTCATGGACTTGGACCGCCGGACAATTTGTCTTGCCAAGGTCTCATCTTTGAGCAACTCTCCCCGGGTCATGTAAGCCAAATAAGGTACTGTCCAATCCGGGATAACATGGAGAGCCGCCACCAGCTGTGCCTCCGGGTTTGGTATTGCCAGATCTTCCTCTGTAGGTAACTTAATAGAAGGATTATGCAAAACATCAAGAAAAGTGTTAGGCGGCACCGGCTTACGCTGAGATCCCAGCCCGCTTAAGGCATTAGCCGCCTCATTCTTCCTTCTATCAATGTGCTCCACCAAATAACCTTTGAAGTGTCCAGCCACAACATCAACTTCCCGACTGTAAGCCGCCATAAGGGGATCTTTGGAGTCCCACTTGCCCGACACCTGTTGGGCCACAAGGTCTGAGTCTCCTAAGCATCTTACCCGGCTTAATTTCATCTCTTTGCCCATCCGGAGACCATGGAGTAAGGCCTCGTACTCAGCTGCGTTGTTAGTACAAGGAAACATAAGCCGGAGCACATAACAAAATTTGTCACCTCGAGGGGAAGTTAACACAACTCCAGCCCCCGAGCCTTCCAACTGTCTGGACCCATCAAAGTGAATAGTCCAATAGGTGTTATCGGGCTTCTCCTCAGGTGCCTGTAGCTCCGTCCAGTCATTGATGAAATCCACCAAAGCTTGAGACTTAATGGCCGTGCGTGGCACGTAGTTCAGACCATGAGGCCCGAGCTCGATGGCCCACTAGGCGACTCGTCCTGTAGCCTCTCTGTTCTGAATAATGTCTCCCAAGGGGCAGAACTGACCATAGTGATAGGGTGACCTTGGAAGTATTGCTTCAGCTTCCGGCTTGCCATGAACTCTTGAGCCCAAAAGGCATAGATACATAGCAGAAGGCTCCAAACGGAGTGATGAAAGCCGTCTTCTCCTGGTCCTTAACTGCCATCTTGATCTGATGATAACCAGAGTAGGCATCCAAAAAACTCAAACGCGCACAACCCACCGTAGCATCATTGATTTGATCAATACGGGGGAGAGCGAAAGGATCAGCCGGACAAGCCTTATTTAAGTCTGTGTAATCCACACACATCCACCAAGTGCTGTTTTTCTTGAGTGCAAGCACCGGGTTAGCCAACCACTCCGGGTGAAAAACTTCGACAATGAACCCAGCTGCCAAGTGCCGGGCGACCTCATCTCCTATAGCTTTTCGTCGTTCCTCATTGAATCGCCGCAGAAACTACCTGACCGGCTTATACTTCGGATCAGTATTAAGAGTGTGCTTAGCGAGTCCTCTCGGTACACCCGGCATGTCAGAAGGCTTCCATGCAAAGATGTCCTGGTTCTCATGGATGAACTCGATGAGCGCGCTTTCCTATTTAGGATCCAAATTGGCACTGATGCTGAATTGCTTAGACGAGTCGCCTGGAATAAAATCAACAAGCTTAGTCTCTGCAGTCGACTTAAACTTCATGGCCGGGTCATGTTCCGTAGTTGGCTTCTTGAGGGAGGTCATATCTTCCGGGTCAATGTTATCTTGGTAAAATATGAGCTCCTCTGCTGCACAGACAGACTCAGCATAAGCCGCGTCGCCTTCTTCGCATTCCAGGGCCACCTTTCGAGTTCCATGCATAGTGATGGTGCCCTTATAACCCGGCATCTTGAGCTGTAGGTAAACATAACACGGCCGCGCCATGAACTTGGCATAAGCCGGCCGTCCAAACAACGCGTGATACGAACTCTTGATTTTGACCACCTCAAAAGTTAACTTCTCAGCCCTAGAATCGTGCTCGTCTCCAAAAGCCACCTCTAGCTCAATCTTACCCACATGATACGCCGACTTACCAGGCACCACTCCATGGAAGACGGTGTTGGAAGTCCTTAAATTCTTGTCAGTTAAGCCCATGCGCCAAAAGGTCTCGTAGTAGAGGATGTTGATGCTGCTACCTCCATCCATGAGCACCTTAGTGAATTTATAGCCACCGACCTGCGGTGCCACCACCAAGGCTAATTGACCCGGATTATCAACCCGGAGAGGATGATCCTCCCTACTCCACACAATGGGCTGTTCTGACCATCTTAGGTAACGAGGGACTGCCGGCTCAATAGAATTCACAGCCCTCTTATGGATTTTCTCATCACGTTTGCACAAACTAGTAGTGAACACGTGATACTGCCCACTATTTAGCTGTTTTGGATGGTTCTGGTAACCCGATTGCTGCTGTTGTCCTCCTTGACCGGGCTGCTGTTGGTTATAACCGCCCTGGTTTCCCTGAAAACCGGAACTTGAACCGCCGCCCGGGCCATGAAAGCCGCCGGCTCCTGAGCCGCCACCCGGGCCTTGATTGCCATCAAACATATTAGAACTTTTGAAAGCCTTCATGATTGCGCAATCCTTCCATAAATGAGTCGCTGGCCGTTCCCGGGTGCCGTGCTTCGGGCAGGGCTCATTGAGTAATTGCTCAAGAGACGGACCTGACCCACCAAACCGAGGGGGTGGCTTTCCCTTGTGCTTCTGATTGTTACCCTGTGCATTGGCCACAAACTCCGGGTTACCGTCCGCCTTACGCTTGTTGCCTCCTTGATTCGCCGGGTTATGTTGCTGACCCTTTCCATTGCCGTTCTTCTTTCCCTTCCCTGTCTTTTCCTCATCAGACATGGGATCCTTGGTACTATCAGAATCGGCATACTTGACTAAAGCCGCCATCAATGTCCCCATATCGTTGCAATCACGCTTAAGGCGCCCCAGTTTCTGTCTCAGAGGCTCAAAGCGGCAATTCTTCTCCAGCATGAGAACTGCTGACTCGGCATCCATCTTGTCAGACGAATGTATTATATCTTTCACCCGGCGCACCCAATGAGTCGTAGATTCACCTTCCTCCTGCTTACAATTTGTCAAGTCCACAATCGACATAGACTGTTTGCAAGTATCTTTGAAGTTCTGAATGAAGCGGGCCTTTAGCTCTGCCCACAAACTAATGGAATTGGGTGGAAAACCCTTTAGCCAAGAACGGGCCGTTTCGTCCAACATCATGGTGAAATATTTATCCATCGCTTCATCGCTAACCTCCAGCAGCTCCATGGCCATCTCATAACTTTCAATTCACGCCCCAGGCTGTATGTCGGCCATATAATTCGACACCTTTCGAGGCCCCTTAAAATCCTTGGGCAGACGTACATTACGTAGAGCCGGTACCAGACAAGGAACACCTCCGGTTCTAGTAGCAACTCCCGCCTCTATAGAAGTCGTTGGATAAGCCGGTAAGTCCTGCTGATCTGCCAGCTGCGCCGCTAGCTGAGCCGCCAGCTCGTCCTCCTGACGTATTCGATCCTGCACCGGGTTATACCCGCCAGGTTGGTTCCGGCGCTGAGCGTTGCTTGACAAGGCCTCTATCTCCATGCGTCTGCTGTAACTCGGGCTCCAGTTTTGACGAGGCGGAGCAAGCCAGGGCGGAGGAGTTGAGTGAATCCTATCCCTGCTGTAGGAGTAAGTCTCTTGCTGAGCCAGAGCTGTTTGGACAAGTTCCCTGATCCTCCGAGTTTCCACTGCTGTCGGATCATCACCATCTACTGGAAGAGTCGCCAGACGTGCTGATGCTGCGATTAAGTTCTCCATGGGGTTGGAGAAGTGACCCGGTGGTATTGGTATGTAACGGGGCGGTGCCATATTGCTGTGACGAGGCGCCGTGACCTGAGGCTGAACCGGGCCTCCCGCTCCGGATGCCATAAACTGATCTGCACCTGGCGGGTTACTTGGGCCGGTCCGGGTGTAGCAAAGAGATTACGGGGATCGTAAATCTGAGGTAAACGGGATTGAGTTTTCTGCTGTCTCCTCCTCATCACCTCATTAGATGCGTTCAGGCTCAACGTGAGCTGAAAAGCCTCTGCCTGAAGCTGCTGCGCCCGTGCGTCCAAAGCCGCCCGCTCTATGGCCAATCTAGTATCTTCGGCTGCTAAGGTTTCCTTGGCCTGAGCGATCTCTTCACGAACCCGTGCCACCTCTGCGTCATGCTCATCTTGATTCACAGGGATGACCGTAACCGTCAACAAGGCCGTAAGCCTATCCATAAGATCCATCAACACCTCAGCCGGTGAGCGCACAAGGCCTCCTGCCCCGGCTGCTCCTAACCCGGACGTTATTGCTGCTGAGGCCGTAGAGTTTTGACCGGGTTGAGTACTAGCCATGAAGACTCCTGCCCAATTCGGTGACTCAGAGGGGTCCGGAATAGTGTTGCCATCGGAACATCCCCCAAGCACACCATCTTGAACTTGATACAGCGAATCTGTTGAACCGGCAGACGAATCACCATCAGTGTGGACGGCCGGCTCACCAGCTTCTTCAGATCCTTCAGAATGTTCACCTCCGTGGATGCAACCCACAAAGGCATGCTTCACGACAGGTTGAGCTCGGGCGGGTCTCGCACGCCGAGCCGTCTCGACGAGGTCGTTGCAGTTGTCCGGCTCAGGGCCCGACTCACCAACCCGGCCGATGAAGACGTGAATTCCGGCGAAGGGGACCCGGTACCCGTAATAAATTGAGCCGGCGTCGGGGCCCCAACCTTCGTCGTTGATGTAGATCCTGCCGTGACGATTCTTGGTCATCCGACCCACTGCATATCCCTTGAGCCCTTCGAAGCTGCCCACGGTGGGCGCCAACTGTCGTGGAATTGTCACGGCAGTTGTCCTCATGGAAGGACTTAGTCGTGGAGCCATCGCAACTAGGAAGCTTAAAGGGGTTAACCAGGACAAAGGACACGCGAGGTTTATACTAGTTCAGCCCCTTGCGGCGAAGGAAGGCCTACGTCTAGTTGGATTGGTATTGCTTGAGGTTTCGATGACCAGGGAGCGAGATACGCTATGCCTGGCTCTCGAGGAGTTGTTTCTTGCCCTAAGCCGCTGGCGGGTTGTCCCCTTATATACACGGGTTGACGCCCTGCGGCCTACAGAGTCCCGACCGGCTCATAAACAGTGTCCGGCTCGATGACTAGTTACTTCTACCTTACAATACAAGTTATACCATCATGGCGGTTTATCTCCACGGTTTTCAGAGTCGCCAGTGGGCCTTTAGGCCCTTTAGTGAACCACCATCTTCATGCCTTGGTCTTGGGCTTCTGATGAACCTCTCTTTGCATAACCCGGCCCCGTCTGGCCGGCTTACACAAATAGTTATGTCCCCAACAATGGGTATCAAGACTAGCAAAGCTTAATGGGTAAGGAAGGAGTAAAGTGGTGAGGTTGCAGCAGCGGCTAAGCAAGTAGGGTGGCTAACTTACGCAAACAAGAGCGAGAAGAGAAACAAAGCAAGCGATCGTCAACTAGTGATGATCAAGAAGTGATCCTGAACTCCTACTTACATCAGACATAACCCAGAAACCGTGTTCTCCTCTCGAACCACCCCGAAAAGAGACACTCACGGTTACGCACACGGTTGGTGTATTTTAGAAGAGTTTACGTCAAGTTTACTACAACCGGATATTAACAAATTCCCATCTGCCTCATAACCGCGGGCACGGCTTTCGAAAGTTCAAACCCTGCAGGGGTGTCCCAACTTAGCCCATTATATGCTCTCGCGATCAAGGAAGGATATTCCTTCTCCCGGGAAGACCCGATCAGTCTCAGAATCCCGTTTACAAGACATTTAGACAATGGTAAAACAAGTCCAGCAAGACCTCCCGGCGTGCCGACACCCTGATAGTAGCCGCACGTATCTCGTCTCAGGCCACGACCGGATGAGCAGTCCGTACAACTATAACCAGGCCTCGAGTTTCCCCGAGGAGGCGCTACAAGGGGCTCTAGTTCAGACCAACACCTAGACAAGCGTTGGCCCGGGGGGGGGGGGCTAAAATAAAGATGACCCTCGGGATGTGCGACTCCCAAGGGAAAAGGTAATACACTGAGGCAAATGTAAAACCAATGTTGGGCCTTGCTGGAAGAGCTTTATTCAAAGCAAACTGTCAAGGGGTCCCATAAATCACCCAACCGCGTTAGGACGCAAAATCCGGGAATATAACACCGATATGACGGAAACTAGGGCAGCAAGAGTGGAACAAAACACCAGGCATAAGGCCGAGCCTTCCACCCTTTATCAAGTATATAGATGCATTAATAATATAAGAGATACTGTGATATCCCAACAAAAACAATATCCAACATGGAGCAATCTTCATCTTCACCTGCAACTAGCAACGCTATAAGAGGGGCTAAGCATAAGCGGTAACATAGTCAAACAATGGTTTGCTAGGAAGGGTGACAACGGTTAGAGGTTCATGGCAATTTGGGAGGCTTGTTAAGCAAGTGGTAGGTAACGCAACATAGCGATAGAACGAAGCAACTAGCATAGCAATGATAGTAATGAGATCCAAGGTGACGATCATCTTGACTGAAATCCAGCAAGGAAGAAGAACGAGTCCATGAAGAAGATGAAGCCACGAAGACGAACCAAGCGTAGTCGAAAGAATCCTCATGATCGCAACGAAATGGGAACTATCGAGAAGAAGCACACAATACGGTAAACACACCACACATGAACAAGGCATGATGCTCAACCAAGTATGATGCATGACAAGGCTACATGAAGCTACTCATGGCAAGAGATGATGCATACAAGAACAACACATCAAAGCAAGTTTAAATGAGGCCGGAAACACCATACAACAATTCCGGTAAGTCCTCATATGCAAAATTCGGAATTGTTCCAGATATGAATAAACCTTATGTTCAAGTAGTTAAACAGCAAGTTAATATGCACCGTGTTAATCTACACGAAATTCTAGTCAAGTTACATATAAAGTTCATTAGATTCGGAGCTACGGCCTAGAAGATATGAGCAAAACAAGATAAGCATGGCATTGATGCAAAATGCATTCAAACATCAAGGACACACATCAAAACATGGATGCAACAAGCTAACAAGAAGCTACACACAAAACTAAGCAAGTTCCATATAGAGCACACTCAAAACAGAGCAACTGTTCAACACATACTCTATACAAGTTTAAAGGACAAGCTGTCCAAAACAGCAACTAGGCAACTTGCAAGCACCAAAACGACATGCTACATGATCTCAAAAAGAAAAAAAGGCATGGACATGATTTATAGGTAAAGCATTACAAAACATGAACACTGAGCTAACTCCAGAAACTACTATAACATGCTCAAAAAGACAAGGCAAGATTGCAAATAATAACAGGTTCACAGACAACTTACTAGACATGAGAGAAATAACATCAGGTTGCAATGCTTATAGCTATCAAACAACATTCTACAGGAACATATAATAGGAAATAAAGGCATGGAATGAATCTACTAATTGCATATAACAAAAGTCCCTTACTGGTCCTGAGCCAAAAGGGCACAGAAAATATGATGGCACCTATGTAAACATATCAAGTTTCATAAACAGATTCAGACTGAAAAACAAAGCATGACATAAACATCAGCATGAAGGCAACTTTGCGAGCTTGAAACACTCAACTCAAAGCATGACATGACATGACAAGACAAGCATAGCATCAGCAAGAAGACATGTTCAATAGGCAAATCATGGCAAGAGAAAGTCCATAGCATGCTTGTATCACTAACAACAACCATGGCAAAATTGATTAACATTTAAACAATCTGCCAGGAATATTTTATAGCAAAAGTAGAGAAAGATTAAGACATGCTAGATCACCCTATAAATGCAAAAAGAGGCACGGATGGATAGGGCATTACAATATGAACAAAACATCCTTACTCAACATACTCAAAAGAAGCATGGATCTCACTGTAGCAACATGAATACATGGCATAAAAATAAGGACAGGGAAGAGACTTGGAATATTTCAAAGTCCCTGAAATCAGCAACATTAAGTAAGCTACTTCGCATGCTTGTGCTAGTCACCACAGAGATCACACAAACACATGGCATACACCCCTGTAAATATAACATGGCATACTACTAAACACATGTAGAGCTCAGGATCATAGCATGCACACATTAATCATGGAAAAATGACAAAAGAGCAAATGCTGATATGGATCTGAAACAAACATCACATAGCCCTCTTCCAACAGCATTTCGGGCATCAAGATGAGCTCAAATGAAAATTATGCAATGAGGTAAATTGATGTACTTGTCGAGGCGAACATTTTGATATTCTGCACGCATGAATCGGATCTACGAAAGCAGAGTTATGATGCGACAAAGTATGCAAAAAGTTAGGGTTTCGGGGATAAAAGTCAACCGAGATATTTGGATCTGGATCTGGATCCGGCCAGTACTGTAGCTGCACGTATATCGAGGATGAACGGAGGGGATCGCCGGAGATGGAGCCGAGGTTGAGTTGCACGTCATCGCCGGAGTAGGAGGGAGAGGTGGTGACGAGGCGAGGAGGAGGCCGGCCGGCAGTTGGTGGCGGCGCCGGCGTCCTCCGCGGCGAGGTCGGGCGGCGGGAGACAGTCGGAGGCGGGGCGGCTCGCGGTGGCCGGAGCTTGCGGCCAGCGAGGAGCGCGGCGTCGAGCAGTGGCGCGGCGGCCGGTGCACAGGGAGGCGGCGGCGCGAACGAGGGAGGAGCGGGGCGGCGCGGGGAGGTGGCGACCGGGCTCGGGGGCCCTCCTCAGGCCCGGGCTGGCCGCAGCGGGTGCCGCGAAGTGGGCCTCACCCGCGGGACAGGTGGCAAGACGGGAGTGGGTGCGGCGATGTGTCCGGCTCCGGCGGACAATGTCCGGCGCACTGAGGACGAAGGGGACTAGGGTTAGGGGTGGTAGAGATCCGAAAATTTCGGATGAGAGGCTATATTTATAGGTAGGAGGAGCTAGGAGGCTCTGAATGAAGTGCGGTTTGCGGCCACGCGATCGTGGCCGAACGGCCTAGACGATGGAGAAGTCTTAGGTGGGTTTTGGGACAGTTTGGAAGGGTGTTGGGCTGCAACACACACGAGGCCTTTTCGGTCCCTCGTTTAACCGTTGGAGTATCAAACGAAGTCCAAATGGCACGAAACTTGAGAGGCTGTCTACCGGTGGTGTACCAAGGCCGCTTGGCAAACTTCGGTCCATTCCGATGACGTTTAACACTCGCTCACAACAAGAGACAAAAGGGGAACCCCGGAGGACATAGGAGTGCCGGATTGCAAAACGGACAACGGGGAAAATGCTCCGATGCATGAGACGAACACGTATGGCAATGAGATGCACATGATGACATAATATGAAATGCAGATGATGACATGGCAAAATGCAACACTCAAGCACATGGCATGGCAAGGATGGCGAATAACTGGCAGACACCTGGCGCATCGGATCCGGGGCGTTACAACTCTCCTCTACTAACAATAGATCTCGTCCCGAGATCTTAGGACCGAGACAGGGGGAAAGAGGATGAGGTGAAACAAGAACGCAAGAGCGAAAAGGAACAAAGTCAAGAACACTCGAGTCGGAAAGAGGAATGTTGAATAAGACAAGGAGCAAAAGCTCAAGGAATAAGACTGAATTTGAAACCACCGCGGTTAGAATAAGATAGAAAAGGAATAAGAACGGAAGAATTAGGCAGCACTCCGGCTGAACAAGGAAATAATAGTACATGAACTTGGGAAGATGGAATGATACTTGACTTCCGGAACAACACAATACCTCCGGAATACTTGGAAGATTGGAATGAGAAGAACGGGGAAGAAGATGACCAGTTCTTCGACGAATGAATTAGAAAAGCATCCTTGCAAGAAAAGATTGAACGAAGTTGTTGAGAAAATCAACAACAAAGAATTTGCTTGTTGTGGACTTATGGATAACATCTCAAAATTATGAGTTGATAACCAACCACAAGCGTAAATGATTGAATAGCTGAGAGGAACGAAGAAATGCAAAACTCCACTTCAAAAGAATGCAGAGAAATAATTGCACTTCGAGATGCAAGAAGAAAAGATACTAGAACTCCTTGAACAAGAATCTTGATGAACTCTTTGAAGAATGAATTAAATCATGACGAACCACCATGAAGAACTCCGGTAACAAAAGAATGACGAGATAAAATTGAAGGATGAAAGAATAAGATTAAAGCCTTGTGATGATTAAGATGAAGGTTCCGACAATATAACCGAGAAAACTTTGAACTTCGGGAAGAAAAGATAACTCCACTTGATGTAAGAAGAATAGGAATTATGTTAATGCTTATCCTCCACCACCTAAATTGATGAGAAGCAATGGATTGCATCCAACTTATTCCCATTGGGAAAAGATTAAGGGGAGAGATAGCGCAAACACGAAGGAGTCTTCATGAGCCACTGGTAGGAATGAAAAGAACGAATGAATTGATATGATGAGAACGGAAACGGAATCCTCAACGAACCACCGTAAGAAATGAAAACGTACGAAGAAAAAGAATGAATCGTCGGCAAGAATTAGAGCAAGCACGAATCCATTTGAGAGAATTTGATACCGTGGAATGAAGAGGTCTCGAACTGGTTGAAAAATGCTTGAACGAAGCACCAGAAGAATATTGAGACGAACGAAGGGGCACGGATATAGAATAATTGGAGAAAGAATCCGAAAAACTTAGAATGAAGAAATCTTCTGAAATGATGGCCACCGGATAATCGAAACGAAAAAAACAACTCCTAAAATACTCCGGATGGATGAAAAGAATTGCACGACTAGAAACAACTTCAGAGGATAACATCGAGCTAGCACCATGAATCTCCGGGAGAACGAGCAAGATTTAAGAGAAAATCCACTTCGGTCTTCAAATGTTGAGAATGACGACGAGAAACGCCATCAAAATTGTTGAGATACTCCCGAAGAATGAAAAGCGAAGAGGTTGAGCCAACAATGAAAATGATTCGGAATCAATCTTGAAAAGGCGTCTAACTGATGGAACCCATACTTACGTCAAACTTCGAAAAGAATTTGAGAATAACTCCGGGAAGATCAGAAGAGTCAGGTAAGATCCTGGGAAAAACCGGTGGGTTAGGGCCCACTGAAAAGAAAAAAACACCGTTGGAAGGATTGTTGAATGAGAAGTGATCCACCGGAACGATTGAAAGATTTGAATGAGGTGACATCCTCGAAATAATAGGATGCAAACATGAGTCTTCTGAGATGTCTTCAGTACTTCGGGATAATAGAAACGAGCAAAGGGAAATAGTTGAGTCGAGGGAAAAATACGATCGACAATGAAAAACTAGAATTCGGATCCACCGAAAGAAAACAAGATGACCATTGATGAACCAGACGAGAATTCACCGGTTGAGACAACTGAGGAAAGACTGAAGATGCTCCAGAGGAATGAAATTCATTACTCGAATAAAGGCCCAGAATCCGGAATAAAAAGGGTGGGAGGGCGGTAAAAAACACAGGCAACTTGGAACGGTGAACCGACAAATACCTTGAAGATTAAAACTCCGGTTGAAATAAATGAGAAAAGAATGCAAAGACTTCACACGAGTAGAATGAATACTTGATTACGGACTCTGGTTTCGAAAAGAACAAGGGAGGGCGGGTTGGAAAAAAACAAGGACAACTTTGGATGGGGAAAATAACGTCAAGGAGGAAGAACTGAGGATTGATCTCCCAAAAGACAAAGAGGGTCAAATCAGCTTGACGAGAAATGCGCCGGACAAAAGTGGATGGACAATGAACGAAAACTAACCGCATGATCCTAAAGAAAAATTTGAAGGGGAAGAGGAGTAGTTTAAAACACCTACGTCAAGATTTCTCACCAGAGCGACGAAGGGGCAAAGGAGTAAAAAGAATTCCTACTCTCCGATATAACTAGACTCCGAATTTTTTTTCTAGACTCAACATCGGCCAAACTACACGATCAATCAAGGGGGCTCCTCTGGTCGGTCGAGGCTCTGATACCAACTTGTCACGCCCAAGAGGCGACTCTATCCTAAAGGAAATCGAAGGTCCCACCAAGGATAGAAGCGCATCTTGGAGACGCTTTTGCAAGGTGGATATCATTACATCAACATTACATAATAGTGGGGATGCATCCAATACATACAAAGTCACATGAATACAACAATTCATCATATACAAGATCAACATCCGACTACGGATGGAACAGAAATAGAAACTCAAACGACATCCACCCTGGAAGCCCAGGCTGCCGACCAGGAACCTATCCCTCAATTGAAGAAGAAGCAGAAGAAGAACTCCAACACAAATAAACATCGCTCTCATGTCAAGACCATCGCATAACCTGTACCTGCAACTGGTGTTGTAGTAATCTGTGAGCCACGAGAACTCAGCAATCCCATTACCATGGGTATCATGACTAGCAAAGCTTAATGGGTAAGGAAGGAGTAAAGTGTTGAGGTTGCAGCAGCGGCTAAGCAAGTATGGTGGCTAACTTAGGCAAACAAGAGCGAGAAGAGAAACAAAGCAAGCGGTCGTCAACTAGTAATGATCAAGAAGTGATCCCGAACTTCTACTTACGTCAGACATAACCCAAAAACCGTGTTCTCCTCTCGAACCACCCCGAAAAGAGACACTCACGGTTACACACACGGTTGGTGTATTTTAGAAGAGTATACTTCAAGTTTACTACAACCGGATATTAACAAATTCCCATCTGCCTCATAACCGCGGGCACGACTTTCGAAAGTTCAAACCCTGCAGGGGTGTCCCAACTTAGCCCATGATAAGGTCTCGCGATCAACGAAGGATATTCCTTCTCCCGGGAAGACCCGATCAGTCTGGGAATCCCATTTACAATACATTTCGACAATGGAAAAACAAGTCCAGCAAGACCTCCCGGCATGCCGACACCCTGATAGTAGCCGCGCGTATCTCGTCTCATGCCATGAACGGATGAGCAGTCCGTACAACTATAACCAGGCCTCGAGTTTCCCCGAGGAGGTGCTGCAAGGGGCTCTAGTTCGGACCAACACCTAGACAAGCGTTGGCCCAGGGGGGGGGGGGGCTAAAATAAAGATGACCCCCGGGATGCGCGACTCTCGAGGGAAAGGGTAATAGGCTGAGGCAAATGTAAAACCAATGTTGGGCCTTGCTGGAAGAGCTTTATTCAAAGCGAACTGTCAAGGGGGTCCCATAAATCACCCAACCGCATTAGGGACGCAAAATCCGGGAACATAACACCGATATGACGGAAACAAGGGCGGCAAAAGTGGAACAAAACACCAGGCATAAGGCCGATCCTTCCACCCTTTACCAAGTATATAGATGCATTAATGATATAAGAGATATTGTGATATCCCAACATAAACAATATCCAACATGGAGCAATCTTCATCTTCACCTGCAACTAGTAACTAGCAACACTATAAGAGGGGCTGAGCAAAAGCGGTAACATAGCCAAACAATGGTTTTCTAGGAAGGGTGACAACGGGTAGAGGTTCATGGCAATTTGGGAGGCTTGATAAGCAAGTGGTAGGTAACGCAGCATAGCGATAGAACGAAGCAACTAGCATAGCAATGATAGTAATGAGATCCAAGGTGACGGTCATCTTGACTGAAATCCAGCAAGGAAGAAGAACGGGTCCATGAAGAAGATGAAGCCACGAAGACGAACCAAGCGTAGACGAACGAATCCTCACGATCGCAACGAAACAGGAATTATCGAGAAGAAGCACACAACACGGTAAACACACCACACATGAACAAGGCATGATGCCGAACCAAGTATGATGCATGACAAGGCTACATGAAGCTGCTCATGGCAAGAGATGATGCATACAAGAACGACACATCAAAGCAAGTTTAAATGAGGCCGGAAACACCATACAACAATTCCGGTAAGTCCTCATATGCAAAATTCGGAATTGGTCCAGATCTGAATAAACCTTATGTTCAAGTTATCAAACATCAAGTTAAGATACACCATGTTAATCTACATGAAATTTTAGTCAAGTTACATATAAAGTTCATTAGATTCGGAGCTACGGCCTAGAAGATATGAGCAAAACAAGATAAGCATGGCATTGATGCAAAATGCATTCAAATATCAAGCACACACATCAAAATATGGATGCAGCAAGCTAACATGAAGGTACACACAAAACTAAGCAAGTTTCATATAGAGCACACTCAAAACGGTCAACGGTTCAACACATACTCGATACAAGTTTAAAGGACAAGCTGTCCAAAACAGCAACTAGGCAACTTGCAAGCACCAAAACAACATGCTACATGATCTCAAAAAGAAAACAAAAGGCATGACATGATTTACAGGTAAAGTATTACAAAACATGAACACTGAGCTAACTCCAGAAACTATAATAACATGCTCAAAAGGACATGGCAAGATTGCAAATAATAACAGGTTCACAGATTACTAGACATGGCAGAAATAACATCAGGTTGCAATGCTTATAGCTATCAAACAACACGTTACAGGAACATATCATAGCAAACAAAGGCATGGCATGAATCTACAAATTGCATATAACAAAAGTCCCTTACTGACCCTGAGCCAAAAGGGCACAGAAAATATGATGGCACCCATGTAAACATATCAAGTTTCATAAACAGATTCAGACTGAAAAACAGAGCATGGCATAAACAACAGCATGAAGGCAACTTTGCGATCTTGAAACACTCAAAACAAAGCATGGCATGACAAGAAAAGCAGAGCATCAGTAAGAAGACATGTTCAAGAGGCTAATCATGGCAAGAGCAAGTCCATATCATGCTTGTATCACTAACAACAACCATGGCAAAATTGATTAACATGTAAACAATCTGCCATGAATATTTTATAGCAAAAGTAGAGAAAGATTAAGACATGCTAGATCACCCTATAAATGCAAAAAGAGGCACGGATGGAGGCATTACCATATGAACAAAACATCCTTACTGAAAATACTCAAAAGAGTCATGGATCTCACTGTAGCAACATGAATACATGGCACAAAAATAAGGACAGGGCAGAGACTTAGAATATTTCCATGTCCCTGAAATCAGAATATTTCTAAGTCCCTGAAATCAGCAACATTAAGTAAGCTACTTTGCATGCTTGTGCTAGTTACCATAGAGATCACATAAATACATGGCATACACCCCTGTAAAGATAGCATGGCATACTAATAAACACATGTAGAGCTCAGGATCATAGCATGCACACATTAATCATGGAAAAAATGACAAAAGAGCAAATGCTGATACAGATCTGAAACTAACATCGCATAGCCCTCTTCCAACAGCATTTCGGGCATCAAGGTGAGCTCAAATGAAAATGATGCAATGAGATGAAATGGTGTACTCGTCGAGGTGAACATTCTGATATTTTGCACGCACGAATAGGATCTACGGATGCAGAGTTATGATGCGACAAATTATGCAAAAAGTTAGGGTTTCGGGGATAAAAGTCACCCGAGATATTTGGATCTGGATCTGGATCCGGCCGGTACTGTAGCTGCACGTAGAACAAGGATGAATGGAGGGGATCGCCGGAGATGGAGCCAAGGTCGCCGGAGTTGCTCGTCGTCGCCGGAGTAGGAGGGAGAGGCGGTGAGGAGGCGAGGAGGAGGCCGACCGGAGTTGGTGGCGGCGCCGGCATCCTCCGCGGCGAGGTCGAGCGGCGGGAGACAGTCGGAGGCGGGGCGACTCGCGGTGGCCGGAGCTCACGGCCGGCGAAGCACGCGACATCGATCAGTGGCGCGGCGGCCGGCGCACAGGGAGGCGGCGGCGCGAACGAGGGAGGAGCGGGGCGGCGCGGGGAGGCGGCGACCGGGCTCGGGGGCCCTCCTCGGGCCCGGGCGGGCCGCGGCGGGTGCGGTGAAGTGGGCCTCGCCCGTGGGACAGGTGGCAGGACGGCAGTGGGTGCGGTGATGTGTCCGGCGCTGGCGGACAATGTCCGGCGCGCTGAGGACGAATGGGACTAGGGTTAGGGGTGGTAGAGATCCGAAAATTTCGGATGAGAGGCTATATTTATAGGTAGGAGGAGCTAGGAGGCTCCAAATGAGGTGCGGTTTGTGGCCACGCGATCGTGATCGAACAGCCTAGATGATGGAGAAGTCTTAGGTGGGTTTTGGGCCAGTTTGGAAGGGTGTTGGGCTGCAACACACACGAGGCCTTTTCGGTCCCTCGGTTAACCGTTGGAGTATCAAACGAAGTCCCAATGGCATGAAACTTGACAGGCGGTCTACCGGCGGTGTACCAAGGCCGCTTGGCACACCTCAGTCCATTCCGAGGACGTCTAACACCCGCTCACAACAAGAGACAAAAGGGGAACGCCGGAGGACATAGGAGTGCCGGATTGCAAAACGGACAACGGGAAAAATGCTCGGATGCATGAGACGAACACGTATGCCAATGCGATGCACATGATGACATAATATGAAATGCAGATGATGACATGGAAAAATGCAACATGCAAGCACATGACATGGCAAGGATGGCGAATAACTGGCAGACACCTGGCGCATCCGATCCGGGGCGTTACATCCGCGCCGCGGGGGGCTCTCCAGCGCCGTCCAACTCTCTGCCTCTTCCTCAACTAGCCGCGGGCGACGGGGCTCATGGTGTGCCTCCACCACCTCACCCCCAAGAAGGCGCCTTGGCACCGTGACGTGCACCTATGTGGCGTGATCCACAGCGCCCGGCGCAGGCGCGCGAAGAAAGAAGTTGCCAAGAAATCCCGCGGCCGCGAGCAGTTGCGCCGGCGCTCCCCGCGCCACCTCGTCAAGACCGCGCACCGCTTGCAGTGGCGCAGCGCAAACCCCGTCAAGACCAAGCTCCACCCCCGAAGCGGGCTCCGGTAACCACCGTTGGCTGCAGCGCCTTCACCACCGAGCTGCGTAGCATCGCTTGGCCAGGCAAGTTCAAGCCAAACCTGCCTCCTCGCTACGACAGCACCGCGGACCCCGTGGAGTTCCTGCAGCTCTACAAACTGAGCATCGAAGTAGGCAACGGCGACGAAAAAGTCATGGCGAACTGGTTTGCCATGGCTCTCAAGGACGGGGCCCGCTCTTGGCACCTGAACCTGTAGCACGGCTGGATCTCCTACTGGGACGAGATGCGCGACCGCTTCGTCTCCAACTTCCAGGGCACTCGCGACCGTCCTCCAGCCGCGGGTGACCTGTGCCGCATCAAGCAACAGCTAGGAGAGACTCTCCAGAAGGACATCCCACGCTTCAACAACACCCGCCTCAAGATACCCAAGTTCACGGACGTGGCCATCATCTCCGCGTTTTCCAACAGTGTCCGTGACGTCAAGATGAAGGAAGAGCTGGCTATCCAGGAGGAGCTATGCACCTCTCAGGAGTTGTTCAACTTGGCGGCCAAGTGCGCAAGAGCTGAGGAGGGGCGTCTCCCTCCTCGAGCTGCCAGCTGCAGCAGCGGAGGAGAAGAAGGCCAAGGCCAAGGACACGAATCGCAAAGAAGTAGTGGTGCTCGCAGCGGAGCCCGACACCGAGAGAGGCAGAGATCAGCCTGAGTTGTCCAAGAACAATCGGCCGTTCTGCGCCTTCCACAACCTGAACACCCACAACACCAGCGACTGCAAAGAGCGAGGAGCCATACGAGAGGGACGCTACGGTCGACGCCCCGAGCGCAACGAACGGGGCTACGGCCGTGGAGGAGGACGTGGAGGTGGACGCTGGGAAGACCGTGGCCCGCGCCAGGAGTGGCATGACCGGCCTCGTGAGGACCGCTGGCAGGACCAACCTCGCGAGGGCGCTTGGAGAGACCCGCCTTCCCCCAGGGCAATGCCGGTCTTCCCCCGCTGCCACCACCAAGGAGGAACGACGACCACCACCAGGACGAGGGGGCTGGGGGCTTCCAGGAGCCGCGTGCGATCGCTTGCATCTTGGGTGGCGCGCAGGCCCCTGCCTCTTAGTGCATCTTCAAACAGTTCACTCGCGAGGTGAACGCGACACTCCCCAAGCTCGAGGCCACGTGCCCCCTCAGGTGGTCCCAATGTGCCATCACCTTCAGCTCAGCAGACTAGCTCAAGTGCGCAGCCACCGCCGGCGCACTCCCTATGCTGTGCTCCCCAGTCATCAGCAATGTGCAAGTTACCAGGACCCTCATCGACGGCGGTGCAGTGCTCAATGTCCTGTACCTCGACACGTTCGACAACCTTCAAGTGCCCTATGAACAGCTCCAGCCAACCAAGCCTTTCTCAGGAGTGACTGACGGTACCACCACACCGATAGGGCAAGTCCGCCTGCCCGTCACCTTTGGCAAGCGCGACAACTACCGCACCAAGCTCATCGAATTCGATGTCGTGCACATCCGCTTGCCGTACAACGCCATCCTCGGGTATCTGGCCCTGGCCAAGGTCATGGCAGTCATTCATCACGGCTACAACATTCTCAAGATGCCAGGAAGTGGAGGAATCATCATGGTCCCGTGTGAAGAGAGGGATGCGGTGTGCTCTCTTGAGCGCGCCTTTCAAGGCGCAACAATCGATGACCCAGACAGCAGAGACCGTCCCCAAGAAGAAGTTGCCACGCTGCGCAGGACCCCAAGGAGACGGCACCGCGTCAGGAGCCTCGTCAGGATCAGCGCCCGTTCCAGGGGCGCCTCCTTTCATCGCATAGGAAGGCGCGCCCGGCGCCCTCCTCGGGCAGGGCTTGGGGGCTCTCTTCGCGAGGGCCTCGAACCTTGCCAACCTCACGAGGGAGGCGTTTGGGCACCACTTGGAGGCGTGTTTCGCGACACGTCCCCCTCAGGAGAACACAGGGCGAGGAGTGCCCACCACCCAGGAATTCATCACCAAGACCACCCAGGAACTGCAAGAAGCAAGAGCCATGCGCGGCCACAACCGCTCACAAGGCGCAGCTTCCCATCCAGGCGAGGATGCCGGGCTGCGTCTCTGCGTTGACATCCCAGGGCTCTACAGGGCCGCATCTCAGGAGTGCTTCTAGCCATCACGTCTGTGCCACTGTGTGGGCCCACCACACAGCTACGTTCGCATGCCCTTCGGCTTGCCAAGCGTGGCGTTAGCCCATCAGCACAGCTTGCAGCAGGTCCTGACGTCTCAAGAAGCCAGGATCCTCGCCGTTTAGGAGGAGATGGAGACGCTCTTCAGGGAACCTCCTGAACCCCTAGAGCCTCACGAGGCTCAGGGTCCTGGTGGCTCATGAGGAGTCACCCCTTCAACGCGTGGCTTCAGCTACATCAACTCTACTTCACCTACAGAACCATGTGACATCTTCCAAGTTCATTTAAGCTGGGAGCGCCCCTCGGGCTGCATTATTCTCAGGTCACGTGGGTGCGTCCCTATGGCATGTATCCCCTTTGCTTAAGTCTTTAGCTTACCTTGCTGGGGGCACCCCTCGGGCTGCATCATCCCCAAGCCGCTCGGGCCAGACCCAGTGGCATGTATCTTCCTGCATTTATCCAAGCCAATCCACCCTTTATGCTCAACCTGCCGACGGCTATCGCCTGATCAATCGTCGGCTCCCCCGGGGCCTCCACACAGGCACAACGCTGGTGCATGTGTCCGTCCCTGCCACGACCTACACATCCGAGTGGTTGAGCTCTGGCTCGCGGCACGCGCCGCACCCGTCACCTCACCAGGCCCTCGGTGCCTTCGCCTCACTCAAAGCAACCAGCGGCAGGCTAACAGCCGTAACGATCAACCCTGTTCCTTCTTGTGCCTGTTCGCAGGAGTCCCGAGGGAAGGATAGCATATGGCACCGCGAGTCTCCTTCTCCTCATGCGATCCACTTGCGCGTTAAAAGGGGGGATCCTGAGCATCGCCACTCAGGAGATCTTACTGGCTCTCCAGCCCTCACCCCAGGCCTTGACCATGGCATCGAGACCTGGCATACTAGCGGTGGCTAAGCTCGCTCGAGGGCTGGGACCTGAGGACGTAGAGCACTAAGGAGAGCATGGGTAACAGAAACTCGTATGGGCCGGCCTGTCTATGCTGCACGAGTTGGCGCACAACCCAGCGGAACATCACTAGCCACCACAAAATCAACGAGATAAGTCTTACACCTGGCTTGGCTAAATGTTTAGGCCTAATAGTCGCTCGCGCCCTGCCGCAACCTTGTTGCAGCCACGTCAACTCCCTTTCTCTCCTTACCATGGCTGCTTGGGCGCTAAGGGGGACCTCCTGGGCATCGCGCCTGAGGGGCTCTTACTGGAGCTCAGGACGCACACCTCCTGGCCTTGACCACAGCATGCGACCTAGCATACCAGCGACGGCTGTAGCCACCTCGGGACCGGGACCTGTCAACGTAGAGCAACAAGCTATTGCGAGGAAAGAAAGGGAGGGACCGAGCCTTAACAGGGCATGCGTTCACCAAGTTCTTATAACAAGGAATATGGACATGAAATACATTACAGACCCTTACATGACCCCACAGGGTGATTCGTGATCCTTCGCAGGGAACAAAAGCTGTTACTAAGAAGAATCCTATCTACACCATCCCGAGGTGGACGCCATCATCAACAGTGGTCCATGGGAGGCTGGCGCCAACCCCATCTAGATCAGCGGCGGCTACCGGATGCCGCGGCCCTGCTCCGAGCGTGGCAAGAGCTCGGAGGGCGTAGCTATCGTCGGTCGTCTTCGGAGTCTCGTAAAGCTCGGGAGAACTGCCGGACTCCCACGAACTGCTGCTGGAGTGCTCGCGAGCGGGATGCACGACGACCTGGCGCTCCTCTCCAGGGCAGCACTCCAAGCGGCGGCCCTCGGCATCGAAGACCTTGAAGAAGAGGGTGGAGGCGCCGTCATACTCAAAGTGGATCACGAGGGCTCCCCCTCGCACGGCAAACCCGCGCGATCTCGCCCCAGCCGCGAGTCATGAAGATCTTGCTGGTGGGGACCGCTTCGATCTCCGCTCGGTTGCCGGAGCGCTGCAGTCAGCATGCTACAGCCAGAGCTCGAGTGGCCCCCTTGGTGGCATCATGTCGGAGAAGAACCGCGGGAAGCGAATCCAGGAGCTTGGTGGCATCGGCGCCCACAGCACCAACTCGCGTGAGGAGTCAATGGCGTGCACCCCAGGGGCGACGGCGCGTGGCGCCGAGGCGCGGCGACCCTGGACGCGGCGAGGGCGGTGCTGCTTGCTACTCCGTCCTTCCGAGCCCTCTGCTCGGGCGTACAAGGGCAGCGGGTACCCCGGTGGAGGCCGCTCGTACCAAGGCCTCATCACTACTTGCATCGCCGCCTCGTCACGGCGGTGGATCGCCCATTTCTTCGGTGGAAGTGGCTCTGGATCGTCACAGGGAGGTTTTCTTTTCTCTTCGGCCAAAAACCTTCTAATGGGCGCCATTGTTGTCAGCAGAAGAGCAAGGAGGACGAAGCAAGCGAGAAAGGAAGAGATGGGCAACGGGGGCTCCGCCCCCTCCCCATTTACAGCGAGAGGAGGCCAACCGACGTCTCCCACCATCGCAGTTAATGAAGATTTTCCTTGCATGTCATAGGGACTTGTCAAATCGTGAAGTTGCCGAGGCAATGTGGGGAAGGGAGACGCCCACGTCCAATCAACCGCCACGCGTCCATCGAGGCCACAAGATTTTGGGGCCCACGGCGCTCCGAACTTGACCCTTGGCTTCGCCGCAAAGCCAAGCCCGAGCGCGCTTTGGGCCCAGGGGCTACTGTCGGCGTTCTGGGAACGGGGGTCCCCAGACTTGCCTGCCTGCGGCCCATGGCGTGGCTAAGCAGCGGGCCGTACGGCCCATCTTCGTCAACAGGGCATCCAAGACCTTCGCGAGGGTCTGAGCATCGTGAGGCGGACGACGCAAGGCCTCCTCTGGAGTGGCCTAGCCAGGATGGCTCACAAGGAGCGGAGATATCAAGGCGGGGCAAACCTCATGAGGGAGTCGTGACGTGAGCCATGACGAACGGCGCCAGGCGGGCGCTGGTGTGTGCAGAGTCCTTGTTTCCTCTTTGGTGCTAAGGAGGAAAGCGCAGACGAAGAGTACCGAGGCATCAGGCAAAGGTTACCATATTGGTGCAACAAGACCAAGAGCAGGAGGACGGCAAGGTGGAGGTCATCGTGGAGCCCAAGACGACATCACCCCAGGGCTTTTCGCAGGTGAAGACTGCTTTTGTCTGGATAGCTTGTACTAGCTGTCCCCCTTCAAATTTTCCCGCCATTGTTGGCTCCCTTCCCGCTCAATATTTGGGAAGAGGACCAGGGCCTCTATAAATATGACTAGCCACCACAGTAGGAAGGGGGGGGGGGGATCCGGAACTCGAACAGAGCAAGAAGCCAACACTCGCACAAGAACACCTCAATCTCAGGAGGCTGTTCTTCCCTTGTATTGTTCATCATCAGCCCAAGAGGGAATCCACCACCACCACACTGGAGTTTGGGTATTACACCACAACAGTGGCCTAAACCAGTATAAACCTTGTGTCTCTTTCTATGTTGTGAGTTCGTCGAGTTCGTCCGCAAGATCCTAGCGAGCTTGAGCGTAGATCGGTAGGAGGGAAAGACTTCGCGCGCACCCCAGTGTTCGAACCTTAAGGGTTTGCTGGAGCCCCACATACGACAAGGTTAGTCCCACAAGGAACACACAAAGATATCCATAGACATAGAGTGAAGTTCACACAAGATTATGTCCATGAAAGCATTAGGTTACCTTGTCCCTTGTCTTACCAAGAAGAGGATTTGTGACTCCATGAACTAGTGCAAGATGTGGAAGTTGTTTGCACTTTGTCCTCGCTAAGATGATGAGTTACCCTCAAGAACTCTCTAGTTCTTCTTCTTCGGGATCCACATCATCTTGATGAGAATCCTTGGAGTTGTAGTCGTACTTGATGAAGTAGAACTTTATGTAGTCTTGGGAACCCACTTGACCAAGGCCTTGAGAGTTCTTCAAATGCATCAATCTCCTCTTGAAGCTTGTCCTTGCCCTTTTGCTTGTGGTATTGTGGTGGAAGATCATCTTGAGCTTGTGTCCCTTGGAATGAAGTAGGATCATACTTCTCTTGTTGAGGAACAAACTTCGTCTTTGGGTATTGATCTTCTTCCCACTCAACTCCATTGGCATTGAACTTTCGTTCAAAACCAACACCTTGATTCTTCCTGTGCCTTCCTTGCTTGCGTACATTTTCCTCAAATTTCTTACTTCCGGCAAGGCTCTTGTGAACACCTTTCTCTTTGGGCCTTTAGCCATGAAGCATCTTCCAATTCCTTCATTTGGTGAGTCAAATATGTCATAGGAGTTGGTTGACACAAGTACTAGACCAGCAACACCTTCATCTTGAGTATATCCGGAGTCAGAGTGACAACTTCTTTCAGATTGATGGTCAGAGTCGGAGGCGGATACCCATTCACCAACGTGAGCTTGATGTCTTCGTTTTGTGTAGCTCTTTGATGATTTGTCCTTCCTTTCCTAAACATTGCTTCTCTGAGAGGTTCTTCATTCATAACGATAATCTCTACTCCTTCTCTCTCCTGGAGGTGATTCTTCCCTTCTACTTCTCATTTTGGGTGAATCTTCTCTTCTTTTGTAGGGAGCCATACACTCATTGGAGTAGTGTCTGGGTCTTCCACAGTTTTAGCAATTACGCTCACGACTTGAAGATCTTTTGTCATTGTAGGACCTTGACTTGGAACTTCTTTCCTTGCTTCTACTCTTGTAGAACTTGTTGAAGTTCTTCATCATTAGGCTCAGTTCCTCATTGAAGGTTTGTTTCTCACTTGATGATGTAGGAGCATCACATGCGGCTTTGTAAGCACCACTTGACTTGTTCTGAAGCTCTTCCTTATCCTTGAGTGACATCTCGTGAGCAACAATTCTTCCAATGACTTCCGTTAGCTTGAGATCTTTGTAATTGGGCATCATTTGGATCAATGTGCACACATTATCATATTTTCCATCCAAGGCAATTAGGATCTTCTTGACGATGAATCTATCGGTCATCTCTTCACTTCCTAAGCCGACAATCTCATTTGTTATTAGAGCAAGCCTAGAGTACATTTCAGCGATACCTTCACCATCCTTCGTTTTGAAATTGTCAAGTTGACTTTGAAGCACATCCAATTTGGATTCCTTGACGAACTCGGTACCCTCGTGCATATCAAAAAAAGTATCCCAAATTTCCTTTGCATTCTCAAGACGGCTGATTTTGTTGAATTTTTGGGGCATAGTCTGTTGAAGAGGATATCACAAGCTTGAACATTGTATTGCAGTATCTTCAACTCTTCCGCGATAGCTTCACGGTTCGGTTCTGGCCCATCAAAGAATTCACCTTGCAAGCCAATACACACAATAGCCCAAACGGCGGGGTTATGTCCAAGAATATGCATTTTCATCTTATGCTTCCAACTAGCAAAATTAGTACCATCAAAGTAAGGACCTCTACGGTGGTAATTTCCCTCGTTAGACGCCATACTCTCCTAGGTTGTGAAACCAAGGCTATGATGACCAAAAGCTATGGAAATTAAGGAAAATGGAGACCAAACTCTGATACCACTTGTAGGGTCGAAAGTATGTCTAGAGGGGGGGGGGTGATTAGACTACTTGACCAAATAAAAATCTATCCTTTTCCCAATTTTAAGTCTTGGCAGATTTTAGCAACTTAGCACAAGTCAAGCAATCAACCTACACATGCAAGTCTAAGAGTATAGTAGTGGAATGTAAAACATTTGCATATGAACGTAAAGGGAGGAGTTTGGAGAGGGCAAACGCAATGTCGACATGGATATTTTTTTCTGTGGTTCCGCTAGGTGGTGCTATCATACATCCATGTTGATGGAGACTTCAACGCACGAAGGGGAACGACTGCGCGAGTCCACGGAGGGCTCCACCCACAAAGGGTCCACAAAGAAGCAACCTTGTCTATCCCACCATGGCCATCGCCCGTGAAGGACTTGCCTCACTAGGGTAGATCTTCACAAAGTAGGCGATCTCCTTGCCCGTACAAACTCCTTGGTTCAACTCCACAATTTTGTCGGAGGCTCCCAAGTGACACCTAACCAATCTAGGAGACACCACTCTCCAAAAGGTAATAGATGGTGTGTTGTTGATGAACTCCTTGCTCCTGTGCTTCAAATAATAGTCTCCCCAACACTCAACTCTCTGTCGCAGATTTGGATTTGGTGGAAAGATGATTTGAGTGGAAAGCAACTTGGGAAGGCTAGAGATCAAGATTCTTGTGCTTGGAATGGGATATCTTGGTCTCAACACATGAGAGTGGGTGGAGGGGTATATATAGCCTCCACACAAAATCTAACCGTTACACACAATTCTCCAAACTCGGTGGGACCGAATCATGAAACTCGATGAGACTGATTCTGTTCAAAATGTGAACGTCAGGCTTTTGGGTGGGATCGATATGTCGACTCGGTGGGACCATTTCATTAGAGTTAGGGCATAACATAATCTCGGTGAGACCAATCACATAAACTTGGTGAGACCGATTTCAATAATAGGCAAACAGAGAGTTGGTCAGGCAAACTCGGTGGGACCGAATTGCTCATTTCGGTGAGACCGAAACGTTACAAAAGGAAATAGAGAGTTTGCATTGCGAACTCGGTTGGACCGATCGCTCATCTCGGTTAGACCGAAATGTTATGAAGGAAAACAGTGAGTTTGCAATCCCATCTCGGTGAGACCGAGATCCCTATCGGTGAGTCTGAACTGATTAGGGTTTCTGGCTATGGCTATGTCAAGTGAACTCGGTTGCGCCGGATAGATCAAATCGGTGGGGCCGAGTTTGACTTTTGGTTTGGGACATATGTGGATATGAAAGTGTTGAGGGCTTTTGGAGCATATCACTAAGCATTTTGAGCAAGCAAGCCATTAGGCAACACCTCATCCCCTTCTAATAGTATTGGCTTTTCCTATGGACTCAATGTGATCTTGGACCATTAAAATGAAAATTGTAGAGTCTTGAGCTTGAGCCAATGTGTGTCCTTAGCATTTTGAGGGGTCCACATTCCTAGTCCATGCCATGCCAATCATTGAACTTTCTTAAATGATCATCTTGAAGAGCATTAATTCAATGAGCTATATGTTGTTTGGAATTACAAAAACCACCCAGGGATAGTTGCACTTTCACCATGCCAAAGTGGAAGCACCATGCTCCGCACTAGTGAATAAACAACTGAGGGCACCTTCGCGGCCGCACCAACCTCAGGACAACCTCTCGGCTCTTCGCCTGGTAACACTCCATATCTTTCCCCTTGGGAGGATCGCGCGAGGGGGCTGGACACGGGGGCTATGTTCAGGCCATGCCTGGCATATGCCACACTACCAGGTACAGGTACCTGGTCTTCTTGCGTCCCCCCCAGGCGAAAGCTAGTGAGCAAAGGTATGCAAGACACTGACTTAGGTTGGACGACTACTTGCTTTTCCTTCATGAGGATCATTCGTACGTCAAGGGGGACCCCTGAGCATCGCGACCCAGGGGCCTCACTGGTCACGTAGCACCTCGCCCCTTGGTCTCGTCCTGGTGATCTGGACGCCCCAACGGCGATCGAGGTATGCGCGGGGCTGGGCCCTGCCGACGCAGAACATTGAGGCCGTTCATACGTCAAGGGGGTACCTTGAGCATCGCGACTCAGGGGCCTCACTAGTCACGTAGCCCCTCACCCCTTGGTCTCGTCCTGGTGATCCGAATGCTCCAACAGCGGTCGAGGTATGCACGGGGTTGGGCCCTGCCGATGCAGAATGCTAGGGCAAACATGAAAGAAACCAAGCACGAAAAGGAAATCACGGAGTTCTAGTAGTTATTACAAAACACGTAGTGTTTCACAAACTCAAGCAGAAGGTTTAGGCCTCCACGAGGCACGGTAAATGATTGCAGGAATAAAGTCAGGAAGAAGCACCACCACTACCTTGGCCATCGCCACCGCTCGCCCTGGCTACTGGAAGCCCGTCATCAACGTCGATGCCGCCATTGTCACCGCCACCCCCAACCTCCGTTGCTGGAGCCTCAGGGTCAGGGATGGAGAGGAACTTCTTGAGCAGGGTGTCTACGTGATCCTTCACGGCGTCCGCAGCAGCGGCGCGGGACTCAGGAGCTACCGAGTGGATCAGCACACCGAGGTCGAAGCTTGGGTCCTAGAGGTAGATATGGCTAAAGACGCGTGCCGTGGCCGCGATGAAAAGCGAGCGACACTCCACATCCAGGAAGAAGTCCACCATAGTGGCGGAACCCTTGAGCACTTCAGCAAGCTTAGGGAGGAGCCTTGCAAGACCGTCTTCAGGGGTCGCCAACGACTCTTCCTATCCTCCCTCGCAGATGGAACACAACACCTTTCAGAACCCGAGCTCGAGGGCAATGAAGGTCTCGCGGTCCGTGGCTGCCTTTTGCTCGGCAGCGGTGAGGGCCTTCTCCCTGGCCTCAAGATGGGCTGTTGCTTCCGAGACATGCCAGGCGTGGGACGCCTGGGCCTTGTTCGCCCCCGCCTTCAGTTTGGCTAGGCGACCACGCAACGTTCCCTGGTCGATGGCCACATAGGCCAGCTTGGCGTCTCGGTCGGAGAGCTTTGCCTCGCGGCCCTTGAGGCCCTCCTCCTGTTGGTGGAGCCACGACGCAGCCGCGGCCTGCTCCTCCCGAAGGGCCTTCAAGCTCTTCTCCACCTCCCTACAACGCTTCAAGGTAGATGCAGCCTCAGCCTGCGCCGTGTCGCGATATGCCCTAGCGCCGGTAGCCTCCTTCCTACTCTCGGCGTTGGTGGCTTCGGCCCGACAGCAGGCCCTCTCAATGGCGGAGTTGTCTTGGGCCCACCACGAGATAAACCCCAGGCGCTCCCTCACGATGCACCTATTGATATCTTGAAGGTCCACCCGGAGACGGCCGAGCGCAATGTAGGCCTCGTCCAGGGCCTCGGGCCTGACCAAGGGGCAACAGTTCGCAAGCGCAAGGGTTGGAGGAGAGGGCGGCGCTAGTGCAGTGGGGTGCTCCGTGGCTCCGGAGGTGCCGCCGAGGTCAGCTTTGGTTGCCGCGGGCTTAGAACCTTGCCAGGCGCAACGAGCGTAGGCAGCGCCGCGGCCTCCCTGTCAGCACCGGATTTCGGGATATTGAATTCCCAGAAAATGGCCCTTGTGCTCACCAGCCCCAGGATTACTGTTAGATGATGAGGCACCAACTTGATACAGAAACTCCAAGCAAAAATACAAGATATGTAGTACAAGACCATTCTGGCCTATGAGTACAACAAATGGTTTCTAGTGGTTGACGGCGGAAGCGGTTTGCGGATCATCGACGTCTATGGGACTCCATTTCCCATAGGAACAGCTGACCTGGATAACTCCTATCTTCGCGAGACTGCTCTTACCACTGCCTAGGTTCCGGGACTGTCATCGCAGCGCTCCTCTTCACATGGGAAACCTGGCCAAGACAATAGCCAGGGACAAGCCAGTGAGTACTTTGATTATACTCGCAAACATTAAGAACACACGTATAATATAACCACTGATAATCATGCTTTGAAATATTCTATGATCACTTCGTCTGTTATGAAATAAGGTTCATGATGCATGCAAGCAGACCATTCAAATAAAACATGAATAAACAATCAGGGAGTAGAAATGAAAAGCACCGATCGGGTGTCTGAAGCGACGCCTCGAAAGGATAATAATATAAAGCATGCCCCAGTCGAGCGTCTGAGCGACACCACAAAAAGGGCTTATGAAAAAAGATATAACAGGCATGCCACAGTCGGGCGTCTGTGCGGCACCACAGAAAGGGCTTATAGGTGATTGAAATAACAGGCATGCCACAGTCGGGCGTCTGAGCGACACCACATAAAGGGCTTATATATGAAAGATATAACAGGCATGCCACAGTCGGGCGTCTGTGCGACACCACATAAAGGGCTTATATATAAGATAATTCACAGTGAATATCCTAGAGGTAGAACCATCCCAGGGATACTCATTAATTCAAATAATAAAAATTGGTTAGTCCACAATAATAATAATCAATATCATCGTATGTCATAGGTCATAATCAATGTTATGGTTTAGTAGTTTTTCCTCCGAAGACCGACACTAAGACCGACACTTGACCCATCCCAGACTGTAGTCCTTAACCATGGACACGGCTATTCGAATAGATATAATCTCTGCAGAGGGTGTACTCTTTACCCATGAGTAACGGATTCCTTTAGTCCATGAGGACTAATTTCGTCTACGGTCTTTTAGTTGAAAACACACCTGACTCGCACACACCAGCTTAACTTTACCGGTGTCTGGAATCACCCACGACACCTGTTAAGCGAAACTCTAAGTGGGGAGGCTACAACCTCGACTAGTATGGGATCACAAAATTTATACCGCGCGCAAACTAGGGGAGCTACCCCTTCGACTACAGCCGAAACACCCATGCCCCGGACCAGGTGGCATGCCTACCGGATGCAGCCAGTATCTTCCACCATGGCCTCTCTATACGGTGTGTGCTAGGAAAGGGGTTGACAACTTACTGAACCGTACCCTACCTATGGTAGGGACAAGTGGTAGCACAAAACAAGTATGGGGGTTACCGGAACAAGACTCGATCTATGGTCGACTCGGGAGGTTCAAGCATTCCCTGCACGGTCAGCATGACAAATATGTTTCAACCAATAGACAGAATCACCACTCATCATGCCTCACCATGCCGTACCAGACACAACCGTCTCGACGAAGACCGGAGAAAAGCTCGTGTCTACAAAAGACAGAGACTTTCCCGGCTTCCTTCCGATAGGCAGTAAGAGCATACAAGAGTTATTGCTATCAACATATCAAAATTTCCATAGCACGGGGTCATCAATAAGTACTTATGAGTAGGGTCATATCATTCCATAAAGTAACGAAAACTCCGAGACGAGGTGGTGTCGTAACCGTATCAAACAACACACGATAATATTATGCCAGGGTTCAAAAATGCTTTCCTTCAAGGTGTGGAGAGGTGAGGTGCTCTCCGAAACTTTTGCAAGTTTTAAACTCCCCTCCAAATTCCTATTTAAAAGAAATATTCAAATAACACATACTTTCAAACAGTACAAAAAGTTGTCCCAATTATTTTTTAAATAAATCTTAAAATAAACTAGGTGAAATTTGAGAGAGGTAGGAAAAAGAATTAACTCATTTGGAGTTTTATTTAAAAAGATATGTCCAGTCAAAGTTAAGTAAATTTCTGATTTTAAAATAAAACAGAAAAAAGAAAACGTTTCGATGAGAATACGATTCCGAAGCAGAGGAGACGTAATCTGGGTTTTATGCCTCCACTTACGTCGGCGTGGACCGGCTCGTGGTCACTGACGGTAGGTCCCTTGGGCCCACTGGTCAGGTTTGACCAGTCGCCCCGCCTCCTTCGTCCTCTGGCCAAACAGAGGCGGGGCTCTGGCGAACAACACCGGCGATTGGCGGCTCCTCACGGGCTCCGGAGGGAAGGGATGGATCCGCCAGACCGAGGAGGTCCTCCCGGTGGTTGTTGGTTCGGCGGCGGTGGAGGGAGTCGCCGGCGGCGAGCTCCGCGGCGGAGGAAGCTTCGGGGGGATTTAGGGGCTCGGGTTACGGTGGTTCCCGATCGTATTTGAGAGGCTGGGCAGCTCCGCGAGATTGAGGGGAGGAGGATGGTGGTGCTGGAAAGGCGGGGGTGGCCCTGGTTGTGAAGTATGGCGCTGGGGCGTGGCGGCGGCCGAACCGGCCGGAATCGAGGGAGAAGGCTTCGCCCACACGATTACAAGCCGTGGGGGCTTCGAGGGGATGGCTTGAGGCTGCCTGAGTGGCTGGACGAGCTCGGGGGCCTCCTTTTATAGCGCGGCTAGGTTGGTTCGCGGCGGCCGTGGATAGGATCGTTGGCGACCGTCGTTCTGTAGTTGCAGGGCGATGTGGCGGCGACGTGCGCTAGTGGACGAGCTTGCGGATGAGCTTGAGCTGCTCCAGGGGGCAGCTGGCGAGCGAGGGTGGCTCGGGCTAGTGTCCCTTTAGATGTTAAAGAGGGTGGTAGGGTTAGTTTGTCAAAAACAAAAACTTGTTAGTGCAAGTTTTGCAAAACTTCAGTTCTGGACAGAAGGTAAATGGCATCATTACATGTACCAAAAATGCTCCAATGAGTCCAACCTCCTGGACTTAAGGGTTTGGTATGGTGTACTACAAGCAGGAGAAAGCTCATGGTCACTAGAGAAAAAACAAATAGGGATGCAGTAGAAAACACCCAACTGGGCCAGAATGAAAATGAGGTTGAATCTCTCAAATTTTTCAAAGAACATCAATGGGTTTTGGCATAATGTTGAATAATATACTACTACTAACATCCCCTAATTTTGGTGGAGGCTATAAAGAAATATTTAAATGGGTTGTAGTGCAATAGTGCCATCTGGACCAGTTTTGAAAACTTGGGGTAGAGCTCAAAATATCCCATGAATAAAAGATGTTTTTGCATAAAAGTGATATAAAAAAACACATGACATCCCCATATTTTGGTGAAAATTTTAAATAAATTTATCAAAGGGTTGTAGTTCAAATAGAGCTCTAAAACTAATAAAAATTCACTTTAAAGAATAAATCTCAGAGAGATATAATTATGCAAATAAATCCACTGATAATAGAAATGTTTTTCTTGAGAGAGTAAACAAGTCCAATAAAATATTTGGAAAGTTTTTCACTTGGGGTAAAAACTTCACAATATCCAAGAAAAGAAAGTTTCTGAAATCAAAGAAAATCTAGGAAAATTTAATTTCCTGGCAAATTTTTTAGCAAACAAATCCTGTCCAAATTTTTGGGTGTCACAAACTACCCCCGTTAAGAAAAATCTCGTCCTCGAGATTTGTTAAAAGCTCTTTTGAAAATATTACTCTTACCATTTAAAAAATAACCATTTACTTATGCAATAAAATGCGGCTACAGTGAGAGGGCAATAAGTGGTGTAAAACTACAGTGTGGAACACTAGCACTGCATGGAGAAATCAACAGTTAGGTGAAAATGAGGGATTCCTACGTTGGATACAGTAAATTTAGAATAAATTCTAAACTTCTAAAATGCGCTGGGCGTACACGAGAGCACAGTGCTCTCTCTGGCTAACAGGGGGACCCAGGGCCCACTGTCAGTCTCTTCTTCTACCTCGGGCTCTCTCTTCTTCCTCTCTTCCACGCGCTTTCCCGCGCTTTCTCCACTGGCGACGCCTAGTGCGTAGGGCATCTAGGCCGTACTGCGGTAGTGCGCGGCGTACTAGCTGCCGGCGCTGCGTGCACCCACCTCACAGGCCAGCAGGCTGTCGGCACTACTCGTGGATTCGCCTCCGAACACCGGCGATCGAGCGACGAGCGGCGCTGGTGGACTTTGCCCACCGTACACCGATCTCGGGCTATAAAAATGACCGCGGTGCTTCTTTATTCTCCCCCATACCTGACCTCGCTTCTCCTTATCCTTCCTTCTCCTCCATTTCCGTTTACAGAAGCTTAGGGTGAGGCTCTAGTGACGGGGGCGGTGCCGGACTGGTACGTGATCCTGGTGTGCGGAGGTCTAGCGGCATTGCTGGGGCTCTCCATGCTCCTGTGCGCGATGATCCTCGATGATCGTCATGATGCTGCCGCTCGAGTGTTGGCTCTCCGCGGTGGCGGTGATCACGAGGATTAGGAGTGGTGTCGGGGCTAACTGCTGTCGGTGTGCTGGAGGTAACTTGTACACGGATAATTTCCCACATATCTCTCTTTCATAGACTGTGGTGTGTTAGGGAGATGATTAGGTAGATGCAACCCGGTTACGTGGTTTTGCAAGTAGTGTATGTGTTCGAGTGGTTGTGGTTGTGAGTCTGCTACCATGGTGCTACATGAATAAAAATCCAGGTCGTGAGGAGATATATGCTGTAGCAACTCGGGGGAAAGAAATACACTCCAGGATTTCTCGCGAGTGAGAATTAGTTAAACAAAATTAACAGTAGCAAAAACTACCCACAATAATAGAAACCAAATATTTATCTCATCGCACAAGATTTAGAATAACACACATAAGTTACAACACATAACTAATTGCTGGAATAAGAGAACATAGCAGTGATGTCTACAATGAAAACGGCAACTGGACGGGGTCCCGAGAAAACGTCTCTGGCACTGGAACACACTTCTATTCTATCAGGGAAAGCGGATTGACTAGTCGATGAACGTGTCTCTCCTGGTCGTGCCTCAGTGGCCTGCCTATGGCGATATGAGGATTTAAATCAGCGAGGCTCTGGAGATAACCCATTACTCGCTGGGTCAAACGCTCTTGAGCGATTACATACTGGACAAGGTTGGCCAGTACTGGGTCTCTCTCAATTCGTCCACCAGGAAAAGATGCTACTTCTCCGGGTGCAGCATGGCTCGGAAAGTAATAATACCCTCGTTCGCTGGCATAAGGTACCGCGAATCGAAGGAGAACAAGTGCTTCGTGTGCAGCAGCTTCCATGGCCATCTGCGGAGTCGGCATTGATTTCCCCAGGAGGGAGACTTCCGTCGGGTCTTGGTTTGAGTTTACGGGGGGGGGGGGGGGGGATGTGCACTACTACCCAATATTTCAAGGTGGAAGGGGTGATCCTCGATTTGAGCAGCTCGTACCGGGGTGGCTGGGTAGAACCCATGGTACTGCAGGCAAAGTCCCACAATATTTTAACAAAACTCCTCGGGGTTGCATCTGGGGTTCTCAGATATATGCTAGGGCTCGGCATGGCAAGAAATGGTTGTGAGGGTTGTGCACAAGGTGATGGGGTACTTGGCGAGGTCACGAGGTGGCCTTTTTATATAGCACCCGGGATGGGTTATTTACCGCGGTTTGGGGCAACTGGTTTGTCAGTTTTGCTATATGAGGTCGGGGTCAATGCCACAGATACACACATCTCACAAAAGTGACGTGTTACTGTGGGCGTCCTCGGGGTGGTTTTTGGTAGTTACGCCCGGAAATAAAAATGTGACCGTACACCAACGCACTTATGCATGGCTACAGTTTATAGTAGGGGCGCACAAGCGAACAACATTAAATTATGGCGATACAAGATCACACAATTACAGGGTGTGGGCATACTAAGACTTGGTACTACTCGAGTGACTTAGTCTACCTCGTTTATATCTAAGTGGGCGTGCCTTGTGGACGCCGTGGCATCTCCACGGGTTTCACCGTCGGAGTTAGCTGCAGGGGGTTGAGGAACTGCAGGGTTGGGGTAGCGATGATGACCATCGCGGGGATTGTTGGCCACAATCCCGTTGGAGCGTGTTCCCAAAAGGCGCCGAAGCACTTCTTGGGTCATCAAAGCACCTTGGTCGATGGCTGGGGCAGGCCTCAGGGACTCGATCGGTTGTTCGAACAACACGACTGGGTTGTCGGCGTCGGGCTCACCTTCCCTTCTTGTCGGGGTTCGGCGAACCAGTTCTCCACGAGCTGCGATCAGATCAAGAGTGATTTGATCGAACAGACCCTCTAGTGTACTTACATAGCGCACCAGATGCAATAATGCAGGATCCGTCTTGTGGTCTCTGTTGGCAACTTGGGGTGGTCTACCATACCCGTCACGGCTGGAGTAGTAGTAGAACGAGCGACAGTTAACTCTGGGTGACTGTCGGATCACGAGTTCCGGCAGACCCTTAAGGTTCAAACTCTGGGGTGCGCGCGGAGATTATGCCCTCTACCTCTCCGTCTCGCAAGGATCTAAACTACAGGACGAACAGCACAAGGGACACCGGGTTTATACTAGTTTGGGCCACCATTGTGGTGTAATACCCTACTCTAGTTTGTGGTGGATGGATTGCCTCTTGGGCTGATGAGGATGAACAGTACAAGGAAGAACAGCCTCGGGAGGGTCTGTTCTTGGCTAGGGGATGAACTACTGGGGGAGTTCGATCACCCTTCTCTCTCTCTAAGTGTGTTGCTAGCTCTGTTTGTGGATGCTATGTTCTAGCTGGTTTCTTCCCCCTTCTACCCTGGGGGTGGCTAGTCCTATTTATAGGCAAAGGCCCTGGGCCTCTTCCTAAATATTTGAGCGGGAAGGGCGCCAACAATTGGCCAATTCGAAGGGGAACATCAAGTACACTTATCTTGACTAAAGTTGGTCTTCGCCTGCCAAAGGCCCTGTGGTGACGCCGTTCTGGGCTCCATGGTGACTTCCTTCCCACCGTTGGACTGGTCTTGGTCTTGTTGCACCGAAATGGGTGCCTTTGCTTGATCCTCTCGCCTGCGCTTGCCCCCTTTGCACCAAAGAGGAAAGGGGAACGTTGCGCGGGCTGGCGCCCGCCTGGCACCCTTGGTCGTCATGGCTTGCGTCATGGGCACCTCGCGAGGTACCCTGCCTTGATCTCTCCGCCTCCTCGTGAGCCATCCTGAGGAGGCCGCGCCTAAGGAAGCACTGTGTCGTCCGTCTCGCGAGGCTTGGCCCCTCGCGAGGGTCTTGGGTCTTGTGTTGGTGAAGATGGGCCGCGCTGGGCCCCATTCGAGCCACGCCGCAGGCCACAGGCAGGCAAGTCTGGGGACCCCCGTTCCCAGAACGCCGACAGTACCCCCCGGGCCCAAGGCGCGCATGGACTTGACCGTGCTGAAAGGCGAAAGGGCAAGGGCGAAGCGCCGCGGGCCCTAACAGCCTGCGGCCTTGGGCGCCGCGTGGCGGTTGATTGGGCGTGGGCGGTACTGTTTGCCCACGCTCCCTTATTTTGTGCCGCGCTAGGTTGCCCCACGGTTGTACACAGTCGCCCCTCTTCATGTTGCTCGACTGTCCCTTGTTCTTCCTTCCTTCGAACTCTGACTCTTGCCTCTAATCCCATCTCACATCTCCTCTCTCCCGTCCACCGCCATGGCTCCGATGAAGAAAGAGAAAGGGAAAAAGCCGGCGCCTCCATCTCGCCCGCCTCCGCCGGTGGCTCCCGCCGTCGGCCACTCAATCATACTCAATCTGGAGTTCCTCGACAAGCTCAGTCCTGCTCTGGCCACGGTCTTCAACGAGTGTGGGAGGATGACGGCTTGGCCTACGTCCCACTTCCCCACGGACAGGACTATCACCGAGGTTCACTATTTTGCTGACGCCTTGTGGGCGGGTATGGTTCCTCCTTTCTCCGATTTCTTCAACGCCGTCCTCACCCATTACCAGATCCACATGATGCATCTGGGTCCTGAATCCATTGCCCTCCTCTCAGTTTTTGCTTTTGTTTGCGAGGCGCTAATGGGCATCCCTCCTTCTGGTGCCTTGCTGCGCCATTTCTTCTCCTTGCGCCTGGTCGACCCCGCTCAATGCTCGGCATGCGTGAGCTTCGTAGCTTCGCCCGAAACTGCGGCCTCTGGTATCGACTTCAACCTCCCTCCGCCTTCAGCCGGGTTCCGTGAGCGGTGGTTGTTCGTTGATGTCGGGGTGCCCAGCCCCCTGCTGGTGAAGCCAACTTTGCCTGCTGTACCCAACTCTGGCTGGGGCCAGGAGACACTCGAGAGCCCCCAGCTCGCCTTCGTCTGGCGCCGCTTCATGTTCTTGAGGAAGCTCGGCGTAATGGCGCCCAAGGTGGTGAAGGAGTTCCTATTGCGCTGCATTGCCCCTCTCCAGCGCCATTCTCGTCGAATGTGGGCCTTCAGCGGGCATGATGATCGCATGAGGCTTCAGGAAGAAGACTTGACACCCGCGGCGCTGAGGACGGTGCTCTTGGTCCTGACTGGCGATCCCAACCCGTGCAGCATCTAGCGGGGAGGAGCTTCGTTGTACCTCTGCCAGAACAGGAATGACTTCGTGAGGCAGATGCCCCCTTTCGACGAGTGGGGGCTGCGCCCTGACGGCTTCCAAGGGCCTCGCGAGAACCCCGTGGTGGTGATTACCCTCCCGGTCGGCCTAGGCGAATCCTCCTCAAGTGGTGGAGCAGGGAGGCAGGGGACAGCGGGGTTCGAGAGAGCCACCGATGATGTGACCGCACCTGGTGATGCCCTTGATGGGGCAGCTCCTGAGGCCCGTGCCGCCGAGACTGCGGGCGAGGTGCAGCCGCTTCCGACGCTTGAGGCCGGGGCTCCTGAGCCCCCGGCCGTGCCCTCTGGCGAGGCAATTGACTGTGCACGCCAGGCATGCGTCCTCGACGCAGGTCGCCTTGGTGCTCCGTCCTCTTCGCGGGTTGATTCCTGTGCACCTCTCCTGGGCCGCTTCCGTGTGGACTTCGAGGCCCTCCGGAGGAAAAGGGAGGCCCTGGGTGACGACTCCCCTTGTCGGCTGCTGAAGCGCCGGAAGTAATTTGCCACTGACGAGTAAGCCTTCTCCTCTCCCGGCTCCTGATCCCCTTGTTGCGTCTACTGATCCTTGCTCTGCAGGCCCCTTCCTGCCGAGGTCATGGAGGCCGCTGAGGTGCCGCCTCCCTTGACTTTGTCTCCTCCGCCACCCCCGAGTGCCCCGAGCAGCACATCCCTTGTGGTCAGGGCGAACGACGGGGTGGACCGTCATGTAGCGCGCGGCGGCCCTTCTGTCCCCGCGATCTCCTTCCGCGGGCCCTCTCTTGGCATCAGCAGCCTGCCATGGGCTTCTCGTCTGGTCATGGGCTGTGACTGGCTGAGGCACCCCTTGGACTCTTCTCCTGACGTCGGGCTGGACTCAGGCCTGGCTTCTGATGCGGCGCGGCCGACCGCCGTGAGGGCTCCAGCCCCCAGCCTCCTGCCCGGGGCCGGAGCGATGGTCCGCGGCCCTCGACGCCTGCTTGGGGCGGATGATGGTGTGGCAGACGTGCTTGAGCGTGCACGGGAGCGCCGTGCCTGTCGCCATGAGTTCCTTCGAAGGGCGAGTGGCGCCGTAGACTTGCTTGGGCAAGAGCTCGCCGATGAAGACGCGCGCCTGGAAGCCGAGGGCCTGCGCCTGGCCGCAGATAGGTGCGAGCTGGAGGCTGCCGTTGCCCTCGCGCGTCATCAGCGCGACCTCGATGACGAAAAGGCGAAGGCGTCGCTGGAGGCTTCTCGGGTGGCTCGATCCTAGGCCGCTGAGGAGGCCCGGAGAGCTGACCGACAGCGAGAAGCAGCAGAAGAACAGACCCGGGAGCTCCTGGCCCGGTGCCGCTCGTTGGAGTAGCAGGTGGAGCTGCGCGAGGCGGCCCTTGTGTCGATGAAGGTGGCCTCCGGTGACTCGGTTGAGCTTCGGAAGCACGAGGAAGCGCTGGTGCTGGAAGCTGCCGAACGCTCCCTTGAGTACGAGCGGCTGGAGACGAGGGAGCGCCTGGCGACGCAGGCAGAAGGCAATGTTGCCGCGCGAGAGACGCGTGTCTTAGAGGAGGTTGGTCATCGGGTGGCAATGGCGCGCCAAGGCCTCGAGCGTGAGTTTGAGAGGAAGCTGGAGCTGATCCGGGTCAAGGCCGAGGGGAGGACCACGGCCTTGAGGGCCCAGCGGGAGGAGTCGATGCGGCGGGCCGATGCTTCTCGGGCCGCCCTTGAGGTAGCGCGGAAGGAATCGTCCGCCCTTCAGGCTGAGGTGCTCCGTCTCCGCTAGCGGGTGGAGAAGCCCGAGGCCGTCGATCGTCAGAATGCCTATGAGATACGCCAGCGGCAAGTCCTGGAGCACGTGCACGGCCCCATGCTCACCACGCTCAGGGAAAGGGTTAACACTGCCCTGGGCAACATCTGTGGGGCAGCCGTTGGCGAGCCGCACACGATCAACTATGCCGGTAACCTGCAGTTCTTCACCGCTGTGGTGACGCAGCTAGAGGCACGGTCAGCTAGGGCCGACAGGTTGGTGGAGGAGAGGAGATGTGCCCTGCTCGGGCGCGCCTTTTCCCGCGTCTTCAGCCATCTTCAGGACATGGACCCCCACTTTGACTTCAATGCCGCCATCGCCCCAGTCCCCCAGGCCGTCCGAGGTGACCTGGCGAATTGGGTGGAGAACAACGTGGATGCTCTCGTTCGGGCCTTCACCTCGGATGACGACGACGTGATCGTGGCTGCCGACGAGGGCGGCGTGGTGGATGATCCCGGCGCCGCTGGTGGTGGTGCAGACAACGAAGGCGAGTTCAGCGATGCCAGTGACAGCACAGGAGGCGCTCCCGAGGATGCATTGGGAGACTTGTCAGACTGACCATGTACCACTCCCGTCTTATTACCCTGCATGGATAGAACTCAGGTGTTTGGCCTGACGGTTGTGAGAGCATTTTTAGGAGGGGAAGCCCCTCATGTAAGAACTGGTGTCCATTGTATCAGTGGCAGTCAAATCGCGCGCGTGCCCTATGGCAGGCTGGTTTACCTTTGTTCCTCGCTGGCTCCAAGGCTGCCTGCAGGAGGGCGCTGCGCCTTGGGTGTCCTCTAGTTGAGATCTCAGGATGTGGGACCATTGCTGACGGAAAACTTCACAGGCGTGGGCCTTCTTCACAGACTCCGGGCCTTCTCCCGAGCGGGACGTCTTCACAGGCATTCGCCTTCTTCACAGGCTCCGGGCCTTTTCCTAAACGCACTGGCTTCACAGGCATTTGCCTTCTTCACAGGCTCCGGGCCTTTTCCTAAATGCAATGGCTTCACAGGCGTTTGCCTTCTTCACAGGCTCCGGGCCTTTTCCTAAACGTAATGGCTTCACAGGCGTTTGCCTTCTTCACAGGCTCCGGGCCTTTTCCTAAACGCAATGGCTTCACAGGCGTTTGCCTTCTTCACAGGCTCCGGGCCTTTTCCTAAACGCAATGGCTTCACAGGCGTTTGCCTTCTTCACAAGCTCCGGGCCTTTTCCTAAACGCAATGGCTTCACAGGCATTTGCCTTCTTCACACGCTCCGGGCCTTTTCCTAAACGCAATGGCTTCACAGGCGTTTGCCTTCTTCACAGGCTCCGGGCCTTTTCCTAAATGCAATGGCTTCACAGGCGTTTGCCTTCTTCACAGGCTCCGGGCCTTTTTAGGAAAAGACAACTTCCGCAGTCACCAAAAGGTAATCTCATGAGGAAGCAACAACGGCAGTCAGGGCTGCGCTCGAGCTAGGCCTGGCCCGACTCGCGAGGGCTCGCGAGGGGAGGTAGCCATTGTGAGGCGGTGACCAGAACGCGAGAAATGGTTCGAACAAGAGCAAGCACCCCTTCCCCGAACAGACGCAAAGCTCAAATTTGAATTCAACTTAAATCCAGCGGGGGAAAAAGTTACAACCAAAGGGAAAAGGCAAATGAAAGCAGACAAAAAGCCGCGTTCGGCACCTAATCTAGTCTTGGACGTCTTCTCACCAGCGCGGAGTTAAGTGCTGTCCACTGGGCGTGGGAGGGAGCCCCAGGGCCTGAGGCCGGCACCCCCGAGACTCCGGGGGGTGTACAGCCCCACTCATTATTACGTGAGAGTGTCACGGGGCGGCGAGCTTCACAGGCACTGGGCCTTCTTCACAGGAACCGGCCTTGCTTCATATCGCCAGACGAGGGCCCCGCCTTGCGCCACGCTCGAGTGCCACCAACGACGACCGGAAACTAGGACGCCGCCGGTGGGGTAGAGCGGTCGCCAGCGGTTCCCCCGACGACCACGGGTCCTCCGCCAGGGGCAGGCCCTCAGGCGCCTCCCCAGCGGAGGGCCTACCTTCTAAGAACACCTTGCTCCGGACACCGCAGTGGTGATGTAGGATCCCTGCCCCTCTCCTGCAGCCCCCTGCGTCCTCCTCCCGAGGGGTAGGAGGCCGCGGGAGCGGGGTAGCTGCTCGCTGCGGCGACCTGCACCTCCTGTAACCCATGATTAGCGTACGCCTGCTCTTGAGGAATTAACGCTACCCGATAGTTGTCGCCTCCAGCGTGGCCAACGGAGCCGTCCTGGGGCTCCTGGAAGGGCTCGGCCTCTGGCGTCTCGTCTCCCCAGCTGGGGCTGAAGAGTGAGCCCTGCTCGCCCTCGTGAGCGTGCCCTTGGTCCATCATGTGAGGCACGTATTCTTCTGGCGCCGCCACCCCGAATGCTATGTTGTAGTGCTCCATGCGCCATGTGGCGTTGCTTGACGTGCCCACCACGGGGTGGTAGCGCGGTTGCCCGCTGGCGCCATGGGCCACACCGAGCCCCTCTCCTTCGCGCGCCGGGGGCGGGATTAGTGCCACCGCCAGTCTAGCGCCGGCGGATTCGCCGGTGTCGGGGTAGCCCTGAGACCCGCGGGAGCGTGCGGGGCCTCCTCGTGCGCCGCCCTGGGCTTGGGGCGGAAGTTGGATGCAGAAGGGGTGAGCCCCCGAAGCGGCAAAGCCCAGGAGTTCGGCGACCCGTCCCAGTAGCATGTCGCGGCCGCCCTCCAGCAGCCTGCACTGCAGCAGCTCCCGTGCTACCGTGAGCGCGGCCCTCGAGTTCGCCTGCTCCCGGCGGGTGTACGGTGTCGTAGTCGTGGCATGGTTGGAGGCCCTTGCCGCCGACCACGCCTGCCGCGGTGTGAGGGTCGCAGAGGCTTGTCCGCATCGCCCGCGGCCCGTAGTGCCCTTCGGACCGCGAGCTGCCTGGGGCGCGGGGTCGCCCGGAGCGGGCGGCTCCGCGCAGATGGGCCACGCCGCCCATGGACCTTGGTTGCCCGCCTGGTCGCCGGACATGGTGATGACGATGCGACGGGAGGCGGAGCGGTAGGAAGGCAAATTCCGGCGCACCCCTACCTGGCGTGCGAAATGTCGGATCACGGGTTCCGGCAGACCCTTAAGGTTCGAACTCTGGGGTGCGCGCGGAGATTATGCCCTCTACCTCTCCGTCTTGCAAGGATCTAAACTACAGGACGAACAGCACAATAGACACCGGGTTTATACTAGTTCAGGCCACCATTGTGGTGTAATACCCTACTCTAGTTTGTGGTGGATGGATTGCCTCTTGGGCTGATGAGGATGAACAGTACAAGGAAGAACAACCTCGCGAGGTTCTGTTCTTGGCTAGGGGATGAACTGCTGGGGGAGTTCGATCGCCCTTCTCTCTCTCTCTAAGTGTGTTGCTAGCTCTGTTTGTGGATGCTATGTTCTAGCTGGTTTCTTCCCCCTTCTACCCTGGGGGTGGCTAGTCCTATTTATAGGGAAAGGCCCTGGGCCTCTTCCCAAATATTTGAGCAGGAAGGGCGCCAACAATTGGCCAATTTGAAGGGGAACATCTAGTACACTTATCCTGACTAAAGTTGGTCTTCGCCTGCCAAAGGCCCTGTGGTGACGCCGTTCTGGGCTCCATGGTGACCTCCTTCCCACCGTTGGACTGGTCTTGGTCTTGTTGCACCGAAATGGGTGCCTTTGCTTGATCCTCTCGCCTGCGCTTGCCCCCTTTGCACCAAAGAGGAAAGGGGAACGCCGCGCGGGCTGGCGCCCGCCTGGCACCCTTGGTCGTCATGGCTTGCGTCATGGGCACCTCGCGAGGTACCCTGCCTTTATCTCTCCGCCTCCTCGTGAGCCATCCTGAGGAGGCCGCGCCTGAGGAAGCACCGTGTCGTCCGCCTCGCGAGGCTTAGCCCCTCGCGAGGGTCTTGGGTCTTGTGTTGGTGAAGATGGGCCGCGCTAGGCCCCCATTCGAGCCACGCCGTAGGCTGCAGGCAGGCAAGTCTGGGGACCCCCGTTCCCAGAACGCCGACAGTGACAGCTGCCTGAGTTGAACTATAGCCTCTCAAGCAGCTAGTTGGATGGCTTGTGGCTCAAAGGAAGTTGTCCTTCCAGTGAACCTGTAGGGGCGTTCTGGCGATAGACCCCTACCATCGACGTGCACAGTGGCCCAGAACTGATGGCTTTCACCGCTCATGGGCCCTTGGTACACAACATAATCTGGGGGCTCCTCTAACGCGAAGGCACGGCGGGTGAGGTTTGCTAGCACGGTCACAAAACCTCCAAGGTTGGTTGTTGTGGTCTCATTGTGAATGATGGGGCCATGCATTCTAGCTCGGTTTGGGCTAGAGGCTGTGCTGTGCTGGGTTGAGGCTAGCGTGCCCTTTTTATAGAAAAAGGGGACAGAGTCTTCCTTCGCACGCTTGCGAAAAATACTATTTAGGGGCCGATCACTTGCGCATGATCGACAGGCTAGGCTGATAGGTTGGGCACTGAATGCCAAAAGGTGTCGGGCCCACTGTGTGGCTATCTTGCACGAGAAGCTTGGCCGGGGTTTGGTTAAGGGATGGTGGGTTGGTTGATCTAGGTTTTTCGACCGGGCTAAGATAGGATTAGGCAATGGTCAGCCTGGCTCTGATACCAAGTTAGTCAGGACCGGATTTCGGGATATCGAATTCCCAGAAAAATGGCCCTTGTGCTCACCAGCCCCAGGATTACTGTTAGTTGATGAGGCACCAACTTGATATAGAAACTCCAAGTAAAAATACAAGATATGTAGTACAAGACCATTCTGGCCTATGAGTACAACAAATGGTTTCTAGTGGTTGATGGCGCAAGCGGTTTGTGGATCATCAGCGTCTATGGGACTCCATTTCCCATAGGAACAGCTGACTTGGATAACTCCTATCTTCGCGAGACTGCTCTCACCACTGCCTAGGTTCCAGGACTGTCGTCGCAGCGCTCCTCTCCATGCGGGTAATCAGGCCAAGACAATAGCCAGGGACATGCCAGTGAGTACTTTGAATGTACTCGCAAACATTAAGAACATAGGTATAATATAACCACTGATAATCATGCTTTGAAATATTCTATGATCACTTCGTCTTTTATGAAATAAGGTTCATGATGCATGCAAGCAGACCATTCAAATAAAACATGAATAAACAATCAGGGAGTAGAAATGAAAAGCACCGATCGGGTGTCTGAAGCGACGCCTCGAAAGGATAATAATATAAAGCATGCCCCAGTCGGGTGTCAGGACCCTGATCCTAAGCCACATCGATCCAGCATGTAACACATCATATCACTTTGTGGCCTCATGCACGGTACTCCCACGGGTGCCACCTTACCTGGCCCGGGACCGTTTGCGCCTTTTGGCTCACGTATATGATAATGTCGCTAGCATCCATATGACAGAGAACCCGGGCCGACATGGCTAGTCGTGAACCCAACGCAGCACTAACCCATGAGGACAGGCATGCATGAATCACATCGAGCATGTCGGTCAACAACGTATAAATCCGGGCTGTAGCACTGGGCTAACAGGACTCCGGTGACCCGGGCTGCAGCAGGCTAGGCAGGACTCCGGATAACACCGCGTGACATTTCCCCGAAGGGACAGACACAGGAACGAAGTGAAACACATGCCGGCCAGTCATGTGTTCCGAGCAGTAGTGCTGGGCTAGCAGGACTCCGGTGAACCTGGCTGTAGCGGACTACTATCGCTCAGAAGCACTAGACTACATTTCCTCATATGATAGGCTGCCAAGGATAAACAACTAGATAGTCGGATCCCACTCATACCAAGCATTTCAATCATACACACAATATGCTCGATATGAGTAAATACAACATTGCATCACAACAAAACTCTACAACTCAAGTACTTTATTTAAGGGGCTCCGAAGAGCCATACATATCATCCATACAGATAGGGGTCACATGACCCGACACTCAAGTCATACAATCATACAAGCACATGCGGAAGCAAAGTAGTCTGAGTACAGACACTAGAAAGAAAGAAGGCTTGACGAAGCCTGTCTATCTACATCGACCCTTCACAAGTCTTGGATCACCACCTGGGTGATAAGTCACTAGTCAACGTCGAGGTCTACGTAGAACCCATCAAAGGGGTTGGCGTAGTCGTCTGTAAACATTAATTAAAGCAACATGAGTATGAAGGTACTCAGCAAGTCTTACAACAGAATCCTACTATACATGCACATTCTCAAGAAGGTAGTGGAGTTATTGCAGCAAGCCAGCTTTGACTCTTGGCTAAGCTATCTTATGACAGACACAACTTGTAAAGCATTTGTCGCACACGAGTCCACTATCACCAACACAATACTCCACCGTGGATCCTCTCTCGCCAACCTATGAGAGGGCCATCCGCGGTACTCACACTTATCTTGAGATTTTTAGTAGAATCCATTTACTTGTCTATGAACTGTATAGGTGACCAAGTAGTCCTTTACCGCGGACGCGGCTATTCGAATAGTTTCATACCCTGCAGGGGTGTACTTCTTCACACATGTTTCCACCACTTAGCGTCTGCACACGTCATGTGCTCGGCAGACTTCAAGCGAAAGCCGACGTGGGTGTAGACCACGACCTAACCAACCACACTAGTCTCTAGTCCAGGTTTATCGCCTATTCGGGTTCCATCCGCAAGGAGATCTGGCCGGGGTGTCCTCAACGGCCCCAAACGATGTGTGCAGGGTTCCCGAGACACCAAACGGGCGAATCGGTACACCGGGCCACGTGCCTACCGCAACACAGCCCACCCCTATGGTCAGCACTGCGTGCGGCCCCCAGCAACTACAAACACCAGAAACTACTTGCAACTCCTGGACAGAGGACGAGAGGGGTCAGTAAGTCGAGCGGGGTCATATTTCAGGGCCCAATGTGTGGTAGTAGCTGAATCTTAAATCACACACACAGATCTCAGTTCTTAAGGACGGCCTCAATGAAACAACCCACCATGTACTCCTACATGGCCTTCCATCGATTCCGTTACCAAATCGTGTTCAACACTTTCACACTCTCGACAACGTCACAACCTTTCACTCTAGTTCATCATCCCGATGAGCCAGACCTGACACAACTCATAGCAAGCATAGCATGGTAGGAAACACACACAAATGGCTCAATCAACTCCTACACATGCTAGTGGGTTTCCTCTAGTTACTGTGGCAATGACAGGTCATGCAAAGGAAGTGGGTTCAACTACCGCAACACACAACAGTTTGAATCGCGTTGTCTTAATGCAGTAAACGAGAGCAGAAGCGAGAACATGGGTTTGTATCGGAATGATCAATGGGTTGCTTGCCCGATGGAGTGGTAGTGGGATACTGCCCTTCAGTTGGATACTCGTGAATATCCTCGGAGGCAGAACCTACCACAAAGAACACATCGGAACACAATCAATACATGACGATATGCAACAATATGATGCATGCTATGACATGGCAATATGAATGTGTCTTGGCCTAATGCAAGCTAAAATAGAAAGGGATGAACTCATTTGAATCAAAGATTTAAATATTAGCTCATTAGACATGGCCTTAATGGTGCATTTCCTTATTCTGCTTAAACAGCAAGGTAAACTTGTTTTGTCATGCATGAAACCATTACAGATGGATAGATTGAATTTTTCTGATAATTTTTCATATATAAATTATTTCATTTGGAGTTACAGATTAATTTCTATGATTTTTTGAAGTTTGAAACATTTTCTGGATTTTCCTGAATAAGATTAAATCCAGAAAATCAATTACGGCGTCAGCATTGCGTCATGCTGACCTCAGCAGGTCAACAGACCCGGTCCAGGTCAAACCTGACGCGTGGGTCCCGCGTGTTAGTGTGGTTTAGTTTAACTAAAATCAATTAATACTACTCCTAACTAATTAACAGGCTGGGCCCCACCTGTCATTGACCCAGGGGGTCAAACTGGGCCCACCCATGGTCAAACGGGGTCAGCGGGGGTCAACTCGCCGGCGACGACCAGACGCGGCGGGGCAGCGCGGGATTCGCGCGACGTGGACCAAAACGGCGGCCGAGGCCACCTACGAGAAGCTGGAGCTCACCCGCATCCAGCGCGGCATGCGGCGGCAGCGGGGACGGCCGGAACTCGCCGGAAACGAGCTCGGGGCGGCGCCGGAGTTCGGGTGACTGCGGGGTTGGTGCTAGGGTGCGCGGTAGAGCGAGTGAGTGTGTGGGTTAGGCTCCTGGGGGCCTCCTGAGCACGTTGACGCGCTCCGACGCGGGCGGCAGGAGCTGTGGCCGCGGCGGCGCCATGGCCGGCGGAGCCAAGCTCTCGGGCCCGATGGAAATGCGTGCTACAATGAGCTAGTGGGCATGGGAGGAGGGGGAGAAGATGCGGGGGCTCACAGGGAGGTCGATGAGCAGCTCAGCGGGCTCGGGGGCGAACGGAGCGAGGCGAATCGACGAACGGCGTCCGGCGGGCACCGAGGTCAAAGACGATCTGATGGCGGCGATGCAGGGCCTCCGGCGAGGCGTGGCTCGGTGGGGAGGGCGAGGGCGTCACGACGGAGCTTCTGGACAGGTCAGAGAGGCGAGGGGGTGACAGAGGGCGCGGCTACGGTGGTGAGACGGCGACGGGTGCGTCGGCCATCGGGGGAGAGGGGGAGGGAGACGAGGGGGAGAGTGAGAGAGGACGAGAGGGGGACGTGGGGGTCACGTGGCATTCCGAGGACGTTTCCTAGCGTTGGCGGAAGCAGGAGGTGGCCGGCGTGTGGCCGCGGGCGCCGGCCACACGCTCCGCGTCCTTCTGGCGCGAGGAGGACGACTGGCAGCGCCAGTAGGCTGGGCCAAGCCAGGTGGGCTGGCCAGCACAGGTAAGGCCCAGGTGGGCTTCTCCCTCTCTTTTTTTAATTTGTTTCTGTTTTCTATTTAACTGTAACTGTTGGGCTTTATTTAAAATACTAAAACATTTCCAAAAATCCTGAAAATAATTATGGGCTCTGTTTGGATTATTTCCAACAGCAAACATTTATTTCCAGAATTATTTGAGCATTTAAATTATTTAATAGCATTTAAATGCCCAAATTCAAATACTTATGATTTAAAACAATGACCTTCTGTTGACCTAGAAAATTGTGCACCTATTTTGCCAGAGGTTCTAACCTAAGACAAAGAGGGTGAACATTTTAGAAGGGCATTTCAGGTTCATTGAAATTATTTTTTAGTAAACCCTAGTTGATTTCAGAAGGGGTGCTGGAGGTTCTGCCTTCACCATTTCAAGTTTCTGATGAAAAGTAAACATGATGCAACACTCTAATGCATGACTAGCTAGGGTGTGACAACTCACCCCCACTCGAAAGAATCTCGTCCCGAGATTTAGGATCCGTCGGAAAGAAGGTGGGGTACTCAAGTCGAAGACGATCCTCCCTTTCCCAAGTAGCTTCTTGCTCGGAATGGTGTGACCATTGAACTTTGAGAAACATGATATTCTGGCGTCGAGTGGTACGCTCGGCTTGATCAAGGATACGAACGGGGTGTTCTCGATAGGTGAGGTTATCTTGGAGATCAAGCGTTTCATGGTCCACTCCATGGATAGGATCCGAGAAGCAACGCCTGAGTTGAGAAACGTGGAAGACATCATGAACTCTGGAGAGATTCGAAGGTAGTTCCAGTTGGTAGACAACTTCCCCTCGTTTGGCAAGAATGCGAAAGGGTCCATTGTAACGAGGAGCCAATTTGCCTTTGATACCGAATCGATGGGTTCCCTTTAAGGGTGTAACCCGAAGGTAAGCCATCTCGCCAACTTCGTAAGCCATCGGCTTATGCTTGCGGTCATACTGACTCTTTTGTCGAGATTGGGCAGTTTTCAACTTCTCACGAATAATGCGAACCTGCTCTTCTGCATCCTGGATCATGTCCGGGCCAAAGAGTTGTCTCTCGCCGGTTTCTAACCAGTTAAGGGGCGTTCGACATTTTCGTCCATAGAGAACTTCGAAAGGAGCTTTGCCCAAGCTAGCTTGATAACTGTTGTTATAAGCGAACTCGGCAAATGGAAGGCACTTCTCCCAATTCATACCGAAAGAGATGACAGAAGCTCAGAGCATATCCTCCAGAATTTCATTGACCCGTTCTACTTGACCACTTGATTGAGGATGGAAGGCGGTGCTAAAGGAGAGACGAGTTCCCATAGCATTTTGGAAACTTTCCCAAAATCGCGAGGTGAAAAGACTTCCACGGTCTGAATTAATTTCCAAAGGGACACCATGGAGGGACACTATTCGAGAGATGTACAAATCAGCTAGCTGGCTAGCGGTTATACTCTCGCGAACAGGTAAGAAGTGGGCTACTTTGGAAAGACGATCGACAACAACGAAGATAGCATTATTCCCTCTTTTGGTTCTGGGAAACCCGGTAATGAAATCCATACCGATTTTATCCCATTTCCATTCAGGAATTTCCAATGGTTGAAGGGTGCCAGCAGGCCGTTGATGCTCTGCTTTAACACGACGACAGACGTCGCAATTAGCAATGTATTGAGCGATTTCTCTCTTCATCCTAGTCCACCAAAACCTCTGGCGTAGGTCTTGATACATTTTAGTACTACCGGGATGAATAGTGAGAGGGGATTCATGAGCTTCCTTAAGGATCAGTTGCCGTAGATGTTGTTTCTTGGGGACCACCAAACGGTTCTCGAAGAAGACAACACCTCCCTCGTCCATGGAAAAACATTTAGCAACTCCTCTAGAAATGTTTTCCTTGATACGGGATATGCCCTTATCGCGCTTCTGGGCAGCTATGATTTGATCCGTAAGGTTAGGTTTCGCCACCAGGGTGGAAAGGAATCCTTGAGGAACAATGTGAAGGTTAAGCTTACGAAATTCCTCGTGGATAAGTGCTTGACTTTGTTGTAACATTAGATTGTTACAATAAGACTTACGACTTAGCGCATCAGCCATGACATTGGCTTTGCCTGGGGTGTAAGTTATTCCTAAGTCGTAATCTATGATCAACTCGACCCAACGTCTTTGCCTGAGATTCAAATCCGGTTGGGTGAAGATGTATTTCAAACTTTGGTGATCAGTGTAGATTTCGCAACGATTACCAAGAAGGTAGTGTCGCCAGGTTTTGAGTGCATGGACTACCGCTGCAAGCTCTAGATCATGTGTGGGATAGTTATCCTCATGTGGACGCAACTGTCGAGAAGCGTAGGCAATCACATGATGATCTTGCATGAGAATGCAACCTAGTCCTTGTCACGAGGCGTCGCAGTAGATAACAAAATCCTTGGAAATATCTGGTGGTACCAGTACGGGAGCAGATGGCAGGCGTCTTTTCAGTTCCTGAAACTGAATTCGCACTATGGGGTCCACTCAAACTTTTTATCTTTCTTGAGGAGTTCGGTTAGAGGCTTAGCAACTTTGGAGAAGTTCTCGACGAAGCGGCGGCAATAGCTCGCTAAACCAAGAAAACTCCGAACTTGCTTGACCGTTTCAGGTGGAGTCCAGTCAAGGACGGCTTGAACTCGCTCGGGATTGACAGCAATGCCCTTACCAAAGATTACATGGCCTAGATAGGTCACTTCTGGCAACCAGAATTCACACTTGGAGAATTTGGCATAAAGGCGATGCTCTCGAAGTTTCATCAATACTAGCCTTAGATGTTCGGCATGTTCCTCCTCATTATTGGAGTAGATGAGTATATCATCGAGGTAAACCACGACGAATTTATCCAGGTACTCCATGAAGATCGAGTTCATCAACCGAGAAAAGGTGGCTGGAGCATTGGTTAAACCGAAGGACATGACGGTGTACTCGTATTGGCCATAACGAGTAACAAAGGCCGTTTTGGGAATGTCCCCGTTCGTGATTTTGATTTGATGGTAGCCCAACCTCAAATCCATCTTGGAAAAGACTGAGGATCCAGCGAGCTGGTCATACAGGTCGTTGATCCTGGGGAGCGGATACTTGTTCTTGATGGTGACCAAATTGACAGGTCGGTAATCCACAACCATCTGATCCATTCCATCCTTCTTCTTGACGAAGAGGACGGGGCTAGCCCATGGAGAGGAACTAGGACGGATGAAACCCTTTTGCAAGGACTCATCGAGTTGTTTCTTAAGCTCGGCTAGTTCTAGGGGTGCCATCTTATAAGGTCTTCTAGAGATTGGGACGGTTCCTGGAACAAGGTCTATCACGAACTCGACATCTCTGTCAGGTGGAACGCTTGGCAGTTCCTATGGAAAGACATCCGGGAAGTCATGAACTACCGGAATATCTTCAAGGTCTGGAAGGGGGTTGGCATTTAGAGAGTAGAGCTGACGTTCCGACACTCGGGTCAAAACATGGACTGTCTTGCCCGATGGATGGGTGAGTTGAACGGTTCTAGTAGAGCAATCAATCTTAGCGTAATGGGCTGACATCCAGTCCATACCCAAGATGATGTTTATGTCCGAGGACTTGAGAGCTATTAGTGACGCGAGGAAGACCAATCTGTCGACAAGAATTTCATTTCCATGGCTGGTTCTAGAGGTTTGCCACTTAGAACCAGGGGTTTGAATTACCATGGAGGCGGGCATGTCACAAAATGTGGTGTTGTGCAAACGAGCATAGCTCTCAGAAATAAATGAATGAGATGCTCCAGTATCAAAGAGAACAGTTGCCGGATGGCAATTAACAAGGAGCATACCGAGAACAACGTTGGGGTCCTCCTGAGTCTCCTCAGCTGAGACGTAGTTGACATGGCCACGAGCACTGGTGGCCGGCTTGGCGACGAGCACTTTTGCTGTTGGATTACCACGGCCAACAGACTTTCCGCACTGGTTGGGGTTGTTCTGGGGACACTCGCGGATGTAGTGACCCGGCTCTCCACACTTGAAGCAAGTTATCATATTGGGGCGTGGAGCAGCATTAGCAGCAGGACCACCATAAGTCTTGGGCGGTACATACTGCTGGTTGGGGCGAGGCGCCTCAAAGGATGGCCTCGGAGTGAACCTTTTAGAAGGGCATTTCAGGTTCATTGAAATTATTTTTTAGTAAACCCTAGTTGATTTCAGAAGGGGTGCTGGGGGTTCTGCCTTCCCCATTTCAAGTTTCTGATGAAAAGTGAACATGATGCAACACTCTAATTCATGACTAGCTAGGGTGTGACATCGGGCGTCTCAGCGACACCACAAAATGGGCTTATAAAAAAAGATATAACAGGCATGCCACAGTCGGGCGTCTGTGCGACACCACATAAAGGGCTTATAGGTGATTCAAATAACAGGCATGCCACAGTCGGGCGTTGGAGCGACACCACATAAAGGGCTTATATATGAAAGATATAACAGGCATGCCACAGTTGGGCGTCTGCGCGACACCACATAAAGGGCTTATATATAAAAGATAATTCACAGTGAATATCCAGGAGGTAGAACTGTCCTAGGGATACTCATTAATTCAAATAATACAATTGGTTAGTCCACAATAATAATAATCAATATCATCGTATGTCACAGGTCATAATCAATGTTCTGGTTTAGTTGTTTTTCCTCCGAAGACCGACACTAAGACCGACACTAATACCGACACTTGACCCATCCCAGACTGTAGTCCTTAACCATGGACATGGCTATTCGAATAGATATAATCTCTGCAGAGGGTGTACTCTTTACCCACGAGTAACAGATTCCTTTAGTCCATCAGGACTAATTTCGTCTACGGTCTTTTAGTTGAAAACACACCTAACTCGCACACACCAGCTTAACTTTACCAGTGTCTGGAATCACCCACGACACCTGTTAAGCGAAACTCTAAGTGGGGAGGCTACAACCTCGACTAGCATGGGATCACAAAATTTATACCGCGCGCAAACTAGGGGAGATACCCCTTCGGCTACAACTGAAACACCCATGCCCCGGACCAGGTGGCATGCCTACCGGATGCAGTCGGTATCTTCCACCCTGGCCTCTCTATACGGTGTGTGCTAGGAAAGGGGTTGACAACTTACTGAACCGTTCCCTACCTAAGGTAGGGACAAGTGGTAGCACGAAACAAGTATGGGGGTACCGGAACAAGACTCGATCTATGGTCGACTCAGGAGGTTGAAGCATTCCCTGCACGGTTAGCATGACAAACATGTTTCAACCAACAGACACAATCACCACTCATCATGCCTCACCATGCCGTACCGGACACAACCGTCTCGACGAAGACCGGAGACAAGCTCGTGTGTACCCAAGACAGAGACTTTCCCGGCTTGCTTCTGATAGGCAGTAAAAGCATACGAGAGTGATTGCTATCAACATATCAAAATTTCCATAGCACGGGGTCATCAATAAGCACTTATTAGTAGGGTCATATCATTCCATAAAGTAACAAAAACTCCGAGATGAGGTGGTGTCATAACCGTATCAAACAACACAAGATAATATTATGCCAGGGTTCAAAAATGCTTGCCTTCAAGGTGTGGAGAGGTGAGGTGCTCTCCGAAACTTTTGCAAGTTTTAAACTCCCCTCCAAATTCCTATTTAAAAGAAATATTCAAATAACACATACTTTAAAAACAGTACAAAAAGTTGTCCCAATTATTTTTGAAATAAATCTTAAAATAAACTAGGTGAAATTTGAGAGAGGTAGGAAAAAGAATCAATTCATTTTGAGTTTTATTTAAGAAGATATGTCCAGTCAAAGTTTAGTCAATTTTTGTTTTTGAAATAAAACAGAAAAAAAGAAAACGTTTCGATGAGAATACGCTTCTGAAGCAGAGGAGACGTACTCTGGGTTTTATGCCTCCACTTACGCCGGCGTGGACCGGCTCGTGGTCACTGACAGTGGGTCCCTTGGGCCCACTGGTCAGGTTTGACCAGTCGCCCCCCGCCTCCTTCCTCCTCTGGCCGAACAGAGGCGGGGCTCCAGCGATCAACGTCGGCGATTGGCGACTCCTCGCGGGCTCCGGAGGTCATGGATGGATCCGCCAGACCAGGGAGGTCCTCCTGGTGGTTGTTGGGTCGGCGGGGGTGGAGGGCTCCGCGGCGGAGGAAGCTTCGGGGGGATTTAGGGCCTCGGGCTACGGTGGTTCTCGATCGCATTTGAGAGGCTGGGCAGCTCCGCAAGGTTGAGGGGAGGAGGATGGTGGTGCTGGAAAGGCGGGGGAAGCCCTAGTTGCGAAGTATGGCGCTGGGGCGTGGCGGCGGCCGAACCGTCCGGAATCGGGGGAGAAGGCTTCCCCCGACGATTACTGGCCGTGGGGGCTTTGAGGGGATGGCCTGAAGCTGCGTGAGTGGCTGGACGAGCTCGGGGGCCTCCTTTTATAGCACGGCTAGGTCGGTTCGTGGCGGCCATGGATAGGATCATGGGCGACCGCCGTTCTGTAGTTGCAGGGCGATGTGGCGGCGATGTGCGCTAGTGGACGAGCTTGCGGATGAGCTTGAGCTGCTCCAGGGGGCAGCTGGTGAGCGAGGGTGGCTTGGGCGGCGCCGTCCGCGGCAGAGGCTGTTGTGGCCGGCCACTAGCTGCCGTGGTCGACCTGACGGCGGTGTTGTAGGGCTCCAGGGACGACTCTCCGGGGAGGGAGGGGGCGGGCGTGTTGGCTGCGAGTGGGGAGAGGCCAGAGCGGGAGCGGGGAGTTGGCAGTGTGACGCGGCGACCCGGGCGCACGCACGTGCAAAACGCGCGCTCTGGCCGTGCCCAGAGCACGCACGCTACATGCTCGGCAAAATGACATGGCATGCCAGGGGCTCCAATCCACAAGGGGTTTGGCAGGGTGGGGCTATAGGCTAGGGTAAAGCCAGGAGACAAGCTGGTTAGGCAAAGCAAGCAAGTCCAATGTGCAAACTAAAAACCATGCCAAAGCTGGCCATGCACAGAAGGTGTTTGACAAAATGCTAGGGGCATCTAAGCAACTCTTGGGGTGGCCACAAACTCCAGGCCAGTGTCTCTTTAGATGTTAAAGAGGGTGGTAGGGTTAGTTTGTCAAAAACAAAAACTTGTTAGTGCAAGTTTTGCAAAACTTCAGTTCTAGACAGAAGGTAAATGGCATCATTACATGTACCAAAAATGCTCCAATGAGTCCAACCTCCTGGACTTAAGTGTTTGGTATGGTGTACTACAAGCAGGAGAAAGCTCATGCTCACAAGAGCAAAAACATATAGGGATGCAGTAGAAAACACCCAACTGGGCCAGAATGAAAATAAGGTTGATTCACTCTAATTTTTCAAAGAACATCGATGGCTTTTTGCATAATGTTGAATAATATACTACTACTAACATCCCCTAATTTTGGTGGAGGCTATAAAGAAATATTTAAATGAGTTGTAGTGCAATACTGCCATCTGGACCAGTTTTGAAAACTTGGGGTAGAGATCAAAATATCCCATGAATAAAAGATGTTTTTGCATAAAAGTGATTTAAAAGCATCACATGACACCCCTAATTTTTGCTGAAAATTTTAAATAAATTTATCAAAGGGTTGTAGTTCAAATAGAGCTCTAAAACTAATGAAAGTTCACTTTAAAGAATAAATCTCAGAGAGAAATAATTATGCAAATAAATCCACTGATAATAGAAATGTTTTTCTTGAGAGAGTAAACAAGTCCAATAATATATTTGGAAAGTTTTTCAGTTGGGGTAAAAACTTCACAATATCCAAGAAAAGAAAGTATGAAATCAAAGAAAATCCAGAAAAATTTAATTTCCTGGCCAAATTTTTAGCAAACAAATCTTGTCCAAATTTTTGGGTGTCACACTCCCGAGGCAGAACAACCACATTCTGAGGGGCCTGCTTCGCCGCGAGGAGACGAGGGACGGCCTCCCCCGCCTGTGCCGAAGCCGTTGCGGCTGCAGCAAGAGGTGGCGCCTCTAGTGTCTGGTCTCCTTCCTTCCTTTTCTTCACCAAGACGCCCAACCTGGTCATCAGGGCGGGAGCGCTGTGAGCATGGTGCAAACATACGCTAAACAGAGACATGGTGAGGCACTTACTCGTCAGGGCCGATGTACTCCCTCTTCCTGGCCGGGGCTGGGGCACCCCCGCTCTTCCTGGGAGCGGCCTTCACGACACTTGGGGAGTGAGCGGGGCGCCCTTCGGACCGCCTCGGCGCGGCGCCGCCGCTTGGTGAGGCAGAGGCGGTGCCTTGATGGGGTGCCGCCCTGCTTTTCTTTGGGGTCGCCCGGCCTGACCTCCGTAGGGCCTGAGGAGTGGCCCGTGACCTCGTGAGGACCCCAGTGGAGTGCGGTGATTCCACGTTTGGGGGCTCGTCGGCGTCGTCATCATCGACGAAGCCACAGGGAAGCTCGCTTCATGATGGGGGAGAGATGTCCGCTACATCATCCTCAGTCGCCTCCAGATCCTCCTTGTCCTCTTCGTCGTCGCTGTCGTGAGAGGACAACAACACCGAGGATTTGGGGGGCTCGGACAATACAAGCCCGAGCTCGTTGAAGATAGGCATTGTGGCGGCCAGTGCCTCCCTGCCGGCATGGCGGTATAGCGAGGCGTAGGTGTAGGATCGGAAGTATGTCTAGAGGGGGGGTGATTAGACTACTTGACCAAATAAAAACTTAACCTTTTCCCAATTTTAGTTCTTGTCAGATTTTAGCAAGTTTAGGACAAGTCAAGCAATCATCACACAATTCAAGCAAGCATGCAAAGAGTATATAGGCAGCCGAAAGTAAAGCATGGAACTTGCAAGAATGTAAAGGGAAGGGTTTGGAGAATTCAAACGCTATTGGAGACACGGATGTTTTTCCCGTGGTTCGGATAGGTGGTGCTATCCTACATCCACGTTAGTGGAGACTTCAACCCACGAAGGGTAACGGTTGCGCGAGTCCACGGAGGGCTCCACCCACAAAGGGTCCATGAAGTAGCAACCTTGTCTATCCCACCATGGCCATCACCCACGAAGGACTTGCCTCACTAGCGGTAGATATTCACGAAGTAGGCGATCTCCTTGCCCTTACAAACTCCTTGGTTCAACTCCACAATCTTGTCGGAGGCTCCCAAGTGACACCTAGCCAATCTAGGAGACACCACTCTCCAAGAAGTAACAAATGGTGTGTTGATGATGAACTCCTTGCTCTTATGCTTCAAATGATAGTCTCCCCAACACTCAACTCTCTCTCACAGGATTTGGATTTGGTGGAAAGAAGATTTGAGTGGAAAGCAACTTGGGGAAGGCTAGAGATGAAGATTCATATGGTAGGAATGGAATATCTAGGTCTCAACACATGAGTAGGTGGTTCTCTCTCAGAACATATGAGTTGGAAGTGTAGATGTGTTCTGATGGCTCTCTCCACGAATGACGAGGAGGTGGAGGGGTATATATAGCCTCCACTTAAAATCCAAACGTTACACACAATTTACCAATCTCGGTGGGACCGAATCAACAAACTCGGTCGGACCAAAAAGGTAAACCTAGTGACCGTTAGAGTTTTTCGGTGGGACTGACATGCATCTCGGTAGGACCGATATGGTTAGGGTTTGGGCATAACGTAATCTCGGTGAGACCGATTACACAAACTCCGTGAGACCGATTTGGTAATTAGCTAACCAGAGAGTTGGCCAGGCAAACTCGGTGGGACCGATTTGCTCTTTCGGTGAGACCGAAAAGTTACAAAAGGGAAACAGAGAGTTTGCATTGCAATCTCGGTGGGACCGATCCGCTCTTTCGGTGAGACCGAAAAGTTACAAAAAGGAAACAGAGAGATTGCAATCCCATCTCGGTGAGACCGAGATCCCTATCGGTGAAACCGATTTGCTAGGGTTTTGGTAGTGGCTTATGACATATGAAGACTCGGTGGCGCCGGATAGAAAGAATCGGTATGACCGAGTTTGGCTTAGGGTTTAGGTCATATGTGGATATGGGAAAGTAGTTGAGGATTTTGGAGCATATCATTAAGCACATAAGGCAAAGAGCTCATTAAGCAACACCTCATCCCTCCTTGATAGTATTGGCTTTTCCTATGGACTCAATGTGATCTTGGATCACTAAAATGTAAAATGAAGAGTCTTGAGATTTTGAGCTTGAGCCAATCCTTTGTCCTTAGTATTTTGAGGGTTCCACTTTCACCATTCATGCCATGGCAATCATTGAGCTTTCCTGAAATAGTTATCTTGGAATATCATTAGCTCAATGAGCTATATGTTGTTATGAATTACCAAAACCACCTAGGGATAGTTGCACTTTCAATCTCCCCCTTTTTGGTAATTGATGACAACATATAGATCAAAGCTTCGACAAATGATAATAAGAATGAATTACATCATCGCTTTGAGAAGTATGTGATAAGTAAGAGCTCCCCCTAAATTTGTGCATATTTAAAATTTGCTTTGGACTGCAAATGCACAAGAAGTTAGAATTACGGGTTACTCTTCCATGTCACATACATCTTGGTGGAGCGCTCAAAATGATTAATAATGAAATACATGCACTCATCACCAAGGCAAAGTGAATGATCACATAAGATAGATAAGATATATCAAGCATGCATAAGTGTAGCTTATGATCAAACACATGATCATCAATGTCTCACAAGCATATCAAAGTATCTCAACCAAAAGCAAACAATGTTTGAAAAAACCACCAAATAAAGCAAGAGAGAAAAAACAACACACACTCTCTCGAAGCCTATGATCTATACATTTTTCTCCCCCTTTGGCAACAAGTTACCAAAAAGTTCCTAGAGAATGCATAGTGCTAGATCGACACTCAGGCTTGATCTTCAGGTGATGGTGGAGTCTGGATCACTCCAAGGACGAAGGCTTCCATAGATGCTGTTGGAGTTGGAGCTGAAGTGGATGCTGGAGCAGGTTGGGTTGGTGCTGCGGCTGGTGCTGAGGCGGTTGCTCTTGTGTCAGGAACTGACACTGCAGATGACCTTGGACCTCGTGGCACTCTGGCAAATGCATCTGTGGTTGTCTTCCCTCTCCTCTCCTGCATGTCATCTTGGAGTTGCTCCACTGCAGTCTGAATCTCTATCACCTTGATATCCAAGTCATAGAACTTCTATTCTACGATTCTCTCTAAGCTTGCCTGGTTCTGAGTTAGGTTGGCCAAACCTTTCTCAATCCGCAGGGTGGATGCAATTAGGTAGCTAAGCTGCTCTTGCTTGGTTTTCAAGAAGTATTCAGATGCCTCCTCTTGAGTTGGCATCCTTGCAGCTTTCTCCTTCCTTGCCTTCTCCTTCTGTGCTTGTGCATGGGCTGAAGATGGTTCATCTTTGTTCATCACAACCTCATTGTCTTGAAAATCAGGATGAATAGGCAGATGTTCCTTATCCAAAAGATATATGCCAGTGCCCATCTTGGAGTCAGTTCCTGGATCTGAGGGGCATATCCACAGCTCCTCTTCTGGTCTGCTGCAGTCCTCTTGATTGTTTCTATCATAACGCTCATGACTTTGAACTTCTGAGGCACATCAAAGATATGAAGCAAATTAATTGCATGGCCTCTGATCATCTTGTGATCACCTGACTTGGGAAACAGAGTGTGCCTTAAGATCCAATTGATGGTTGGCAATCCTGACAGAAGATAGTGTACAGATCCATACTTGAAAGTTTCAAGTGCCTTGTCAGGGATCTCTTTGTACATGTTGATCATGGAGTTGTGGTCCATCTTCTTCTTGGAATAGACATCCAAGTCATCTTCATTTTCCTCTGGGGCATTGATCAACTTTGCCCATTCCTCAACAGTTGAGTGGTACCTTGTACCTTCAGGCATCCATGTGATCCTTCCATCTGGGTAAAAGTGTGCTGTGGAGTAGAACTGCATGATAAGTTCCTCATTCCACTTTGTGAGCTTTTGCCCAACAAAGTCTGCTACTCCACACGCCTTAAAGCTGTCCTGCACTCCAGGGTAGTGCTCTTCGTTGTCCTTGATGTATTGCCAATCGACCCATCTCATGTCACATACAATGGGCTTCTTGTCTAACAAGACTGTCTCATAGAAGTCCTGATGTTCCTTAGTATGGAACCTGTAGTCTACAGCAGTCCTTCTCCTGGTAGCATAGGGATCCTCTGCTCTCCATTTTCTCAATCCAGAGTCTCTCCTGATTTTCATATCCTCAGCCACAGGATGAGCATCATTGTGGTCTGGGATCTTGGGCTTCAACTTTCTCAGCACTTGGCCTTCCTCTTCTTCTGCAGGTTCAGGCACTGGGGCCTTGTTTTTCTCAGCAGCTGGGATGCTCCTAGTATTCCTCTTTAGTTTTGGCTTTGGAGCTGGCCTGGCCTTGGAAGCAGACTTGGGGGCTTCCTTTGGCTTAGATGCAGCTGCTCCTGATCTAATGGCATCACCCATCAGCTTGGGTGCCTTAGGTGCTGGTGTAGCACCTTCCTCTTCTTCTTCTTCTTCTTCATCAGAAGAATGCTGTTCAAATTCAGCCATGGGATCTACTTTCTTGCACCATCTGCCTCTTTTCCTTTCTTTCTTTGTTTCAGCTGCAACTGGCTCTTTGGGTGCAGGCTTCTCAGGAATCTTTGTTGAGGCTCTGGCCTTTGGCATGGGCTGCCTGCGTGCTGGCCTTTTGACCTTTAAGCCTGGCTTGATGGCTGCAGCTTTTGGCAACTTTTGGTAGATTGCTAGGGGTGCTCCTGCTGCCATCATCGAGGAACTGGAGGGACTAGTGCCCTCACTCATGTGCACAAGCTGCTCTGACTGATTCTGACTATCACTTTGATCTGACATGATGAACAAGCTGACTCCTGACTGCTGACCCATGTGATTAGTTTATAGATGAGGTAGAGTGGATGAGCATCACAAAATGCAGAGATTTTTTGCAAAAAGAATGATTCAAAAACTTAGTTTTAGTTTCCCACAGAAATCATCTCGGATCTACCGATGTTAAAACTCGGTGATACCGAAGCAGTTTTTGGAACCTAAACTAGTGAACTTGGTCAGACCGAGTCACAGTTCGGTGGCACCGAGACTACTAGGGTTTCACAAAGTTCAAAAAATCGGTCACACCGATTAGTTACACTCGGTCAGACCGATTTTCACTGGTGCAATGGCATAGGCCAAATCGGTGGGACCGAGTTTTTCAACTCGGTGGGTCCGAGATGGTTTCGGCGAAACCTAACCCTAAAATTTTCGAATCAAAACTAATCTACGAGTTCTTTGACTAGATAGAAGTTTATCAATCGTGGCAAGAATCATTATGATCACAATGTGCTAGGAATCGGATTGGGGAATAGCACAAAGATCGAGTTCGTACCCTAGTTCGGCGGAGACTCGCTACGGCGGCAACGGCGGGGTTGATTCCCGTTAACGGCGACGAAGACCAGCGACTGGAGGCTGCTGGCGGCGAGGAGACGACCCGGAGACCATGTCGGCAGAGCGAGCTATGGCGCGGGCGAAGAGGTTCGGAGAAATTTCCAAAATTTTGCCCGTGTCTATATATAGCCCGACCCTGTCGGTGTGACCGAGTGGAACAACTCAGTGGCACCGAGATGCAAAACTGTGTACAATTATTGCAACTCGGTGTGACCGAATAGTTCAAATCGGTTGCACCGAGATTAAAAACATAGATCAACTTGATGATCTCGGTAGGACCGAAAGTGGGATATTGGTCAGACCGAAAATCACAAAGAGGTTTTGGAAGTTTAAGTCTATGACGAATCGGGGACTCTGAGTGCTCCTCACATAGAGTGGTTCGACTCTGACTTGATCAATTTTGTGATGTAGCATGAATAGAGTTTGAGACGAGAAAAGCATAGATAGCTAGAGGGGGTTCTTAGGCATTCTTGTCCATCCACTTGGCAAAAGAACAATAAAACCAAACAATCAAAACAACAAGTGGATGTCCTCGAATGAGTAAAATATGCAACCAACATGCTCACAAAATAAAATGGCAATTGAAATATGTGACAAAACATGCACAACCAATTCTAGCATCTATCAAGCAATTGGCGATGACTAGGTCATCTATATATGAGTATATTGACTTAGGAGTCAAATGAGAACATTTGATCATAGGTCATACTCATAATTTAAGCTCAAGTGGGCTTACCATTTTTACATAAAGCATTGTTGTGTTCACATCATTAGAGTCGCTTTAGCTCAAGTCTTAGAGTAAAGCTCCCCCTAGATGTGATATCCCCCCGAAGAGGGATGAACTAACCTTGGGTTTTGTCGATGATGACTTCATGTAGATGTTGAAGATGTGGATGCTCAATGTTGATGTAGATCACCTGGAGCTATCCTTTTGAGTGAATTGCACTTTCAATACCTACATGGGTTAGTCCCACAAGGAACAAGCAAGTATATCCATAGACATAGAGTGATGCACATACAAGATGATGTCTATGAAAGCTTTTAGGTTACCTTGTCCCTTGACTTACCAACAAGAGGGTTTGTGACTCCTTGAACTAGTGCAAGATGTGGAAGTTGATTGCACTTGTTCTTGCCAAAATGATAAGAGTGAAGTTTGTTGGCGGAGTCACCCTCAAGAACTCTCTAGTTCTTCTTCTTTTGGATCCACACCATCTTGATGGGAATCCTTGGAGTTGTAGTCGTACTTGATGAAGTGGAACTTGAAGTAGTCTTGGGAATCCACTTGACTAAGGTCTTAGGAGCTTCTTCAAATGTATCTATTTCCTCTTGAAGCTTGTCCTTGCCTTTTTGCTTGTAGTCTTGTGGTGGAAGATCATCTTGAGTTTGTGTCCCCTTGAAAGAAGTTGGGTCATACTTCTCTTGTTGAGGAACAAACTTTGTCTTGGGGTATTGATCTTCTTCCCACTCAACTCCATTGGCATTGATCTTTCGTTCAAAACCAACACCTTGGTTCTTCCGGTGCCTTCCTTGCTTGCGTACAATCTCCTCGAATTGCTTACTTTCGGCAAGGCTTTTGTACACTCCTTTCTCTATGATTTCCTTCAATATGCTATTTTCTTTCTCAAGTGTAACTTGGCTAAGAGAATCATTAGTGGAATCAAGAGAACTACTAGAAGCAACAATATTGGATTTAACATGATCATTGTTACTACTAGAAGAAGAATCTTTCTTGTTCTTGTTACTAGACTTGACTTGAGGCATGGAAGTGGATAAGAGTAAATGTTTGGCAATGTAAGAAGAACTTTTCTTGCGGAGATGATCATTGATTGCCTTTAAAAGCTCATGCTCTTGCTCAAGATTGAGCTTTTCAAGGTGTAACTTCTCATGAGCCCTTAAAAGTTCTCGATGATCTTCGAAGATAGTTTCATGAGCTAACTTAAGAGTATTTAGTTCTTTAGTTAGAGCCTCAATTTTCTCCTTATCATTGTCATTCGTTTTAGCATGATTAATTGACGTTTCATCATAGGATTCATCACTAGAGTTGTCAACAAGTAAATCATCATCGCCTAACAAGTCATCATCATCACTATTAAAATCTACATACTCAGGATGAGTTACCTTAGGACCTTTGGCCATGAAACATCTTCCAATTCCTTCATTTGGTGAATCAAATATGTCGTAGGAGTTGGTTGACACAAGTGCTAGACCGGCAACACCTTCATCTTGAGTATATTCGGAGTCGGAGTGATAACTTCTCTCGGAGTGGTTGTCGGAGTCGTAGCCGGATACCCATTCACCAACATGAGCTTGATGTCTTCGTTTTGTGTAGCTCCTTGATGAATTTTCCTTCCTTTCCGAATCCTTGCTTCTCCGTGAGTATCTTCGTTCATAACGATCATCTCTACTCCTTCTCTCTCATGATGGTGATTCCTCTCTTTTGCTTCTTCTTTTTGGAGAATCTTCTCTTCTTTTGTAGGGAGCCGTACACTCATTGGAATAGTGTCTGGGTCTTCGACAATTGTAGCAGTTTTGCTCTCGACTAAAAGATCTTTTGTCATTGTAGGACCTTGACTTGGAGCTTCTATCTTTGCTTCTACTCTTGTAGAACTTGTTGAAGTTCTTCACCATTAAGCTCAGTTCTTCATTGAAGTTTTGTTTCTCACTTGATGATGTGGGGGCTTCACATGAGGCTTTGTAAGCACCACTTGATTTGTTGTGAAGTTCCTCTTTATCCTTGAGTGACATCTCATGAGCAAAAATTCTTCAAATGACTTCCGTTGGCTTGAGATCTTTGTAATTGGGCATCATTTGGATCAATGTGCACACGGTATCATATTTTCCATCCAAGGCTCTTAGGATCTTCTTGATGATGAATCTGTCGGTCATCTCTTCACTCCCTAAACCGGCAATCTCATTTGTGATGAGAGCAAGCCTAGAGTACATTTCGGTGATACCTTCACCATCCTTCATTTTGAACTTGTCAAGTTGACTTTGAAGCACATCAAATTTGGATTCCTTGACGGAGTCGGTACCCTCGTGCATATCAATCAAAGTATCCCAAATTTCCTTTGCATTCTCAAGACGGCTGATTTTGTTGAATTCTTCGGGGCACAATCCGTTGAAGAGAATATCACAAGCTTGAGCGTTGTATTGTAGCATCTTCAACTCATCCGCGGTAGCTTCACGGTTTGGTTCTTTCTCGTCGAAGAAGTCACCTTGCAAGCCAACACACACAATAGCCCAAATGGCTGGGTTATGTCCAGGAATATGCATTTTCATTTTATGCTTCCAACTAGAAAAGTTAGTACCATCAAAGTAAGGACCTCTACGGTGATAATTTCCCTCACTAGACGCCATACTCTCCTAGGTTGTGAAACCAAGGCTATGACCACCAAAAGCTATGGAAATCAAAGCAAATGGAGACCAAAGCTCTGATACCACTTGTAGGATCGGAAGTATGTCTAGAGGGGGGGGGGGTGATTAGACTACTTGACTAAATAAAAACTTAACCTTTTGCCAATTTTAGTTCTTGGCAGATTTTAGCAACTTTAGGACAAGTCAAGCAATCATCACACAATTCAAGCAAGCATGCAAAGAGTATATAGGCAGCGGAAAGTAAAGCATGCAACTTGCAAGAATGTAAAAGGGAAGGATTTGGAGAATTCAAACGCTATTGGAGACACGGATGTTTTTCCCGTGGTTCGGATAGGTGGTGCTATCCTACATCCATGTTAGTGGAGACTTCAACCCACGAACGGTAACGGTTGCGCGAGTCCACGGAGGGCTCCACCCACGAAGGGTCCACGAAGTAGCAACCTTGTCTATCCCACCATGGCCATCGCCCACGAAGGACTTGCCTCACTAGCGGTAGATCTTCACGAAGTAGGCGATCTCCTTGCCCTTACAAACTCCTTGGTTCAACTCCACAATCTTGTCGGAGGCTCCCAAGTGACACCTAGCCAATCTAGGAGACACCACTCTCCAAGAAGTAACAAATTGTGTGTTGATGATGAACTCCTTGCTCTTGTGCTTCAAATGATAGTCTCCCCAACACTCAACTCTCTCTCACAGGATTTGGATTTGGTGGAAAGAAGATTTGAGTGGAAATCAACTTGGGGAAGCCTAGAGATCAAGATTCATATGGTAGGAATGGAATATCTTGGTCTCAACACATGAGTAGGTGGTTCTCTCTCAGAACATATGAGTTAGAAGTGTAGATGTGTTCTGATGGCTCTCTCCACAAATGAAGAGGAGGTGGAGGGGTATATATAGCCTCCACTTAAAATCCAACCATTACACACAATTTACCAATCTCGGTGGGACCGAATCAACAAACTCGGTCGGACCGAAAAGGTAAACCCAGTGACCGTTAGAGTTTTTTGGTGGGACTGACATGCATCTCGGTAGGACCGATATGGTTAGGGTTTGGGCATAACGTAATCTCGGTGAGACCGATTACACAAACTCCGTGAGACCGATTTGGTAATTAGCTAACCAAAGAGTTGGTCAGGCAAACTCGGTGGGACTGATTTGCTCTTTCGGTGAGACCGAAAAGTTACAAAAGGGAAACAGAGAGTTTGCATTGCAATCTCGGTGGGACCAATCCGCTCTTTCGGTGAGACCGAAAAGTTATGAAAAGGAAACAGAGAGATTGCAATCCCATCTCGGTGAGACCGAGACCCCTATCGGTGAAACCGATTTGCTAGGGTTTTGGCAGTGGCTTATGACATATGAAGACTCGGTGGTGCCGGATAGAAAGAATCGGTATGACCGAGTTTGGCTTAGGGTTTAGGTCATATGTGTAGATGGGAAAGTAGTTGAGGATTTTGGAGCATATCATTAAGCACATAAGGCAAAGAGCTCATTAAGCAACACCTCATCCCTCCTTGATAGTATTGGCTTTTCCTATGGACTCAATGTGATCTTGGATCACTAAAATGTAAAATGAAGAGTCTTGAGCTTTTGAGCTTGAGCCAATCCTTTGTCCTTAGTATTTTGAGGGTTCCACTTTCACCATTCATGCCATGCCAATCATTGAGCTTTCCTAAAATAGTTATCTTGGAATATCATTAGCTCAATGAGCTATATGTTGTTATGAATTACCAAAACCACCTAGGGATAGTTGCACTTTCAGTAGGCCTCCGGGAGGTCCCCCGGCTCACCCTCGAGTAGGGTGTTCATGGCCTTGCCTAGCTCCTTGCCTGTCAGGCTTCCCGGGCACAGCTTGATGTCGTCCTCCGTGCCCTGGAGCTCCCACATTGGGCGTGTTTGTGACAGGAGTGGAGCCAAGCTCTGCCTCAGGAACTCCTTCATGAGCATGCCCCCCGTCAGCGTCCTGGCGTCCACATTTAATATCATCTTCCTCAATATGGGCGCCAACTAGGGGTTGGGGAACTTATGTGGCTCCACCTCTTGAGCCGTGTGGGGAGTCCGATCAGCAGCTCTAGCCGCTCGTTTCGTCCCCGGGCATCCACGAAGACCTAGCGTTGCCGGAAGTTCTCCACCTTTTTTCCCGGCCCTCATGAGCATGTTGTCCTTGTGGACTACGACGAAGGGCACGCAGCCGGAGTGTTGGGTCAGGTCATGCAGCCGTAGAGAGACAAAGTGCTGAAGAAGGGGCACGGAGGGCCTCACGCCCACGAAGTCCTCGTAGTAGAAGGTGACGATGGACAGGAGGAGGATGGAGAGGGGCTGGAAGTGCAGGGCCTATACCTGGTGGTGGCCGAGGACCACGGTGAAGAACTCGGAGAGAGGGGGCATGAGCCCCGTGAAGATGCTGTGGAGGACGAAGGGGTAGACTGTCCGCGCCAGAGTCCACTGCTCGATGGAGCCGACCCAGATTGTGGTCTTGTTCCACTCGTTCTCGTCGCTTGCCGTGTATGGCAGCACGAGGGAAAGGTGCCCCTCCTCGGTGATGGAGCACGCGTTGAGTGCATACGCAGGAGAGGAGGAAGAGCTCGCGATGTGCGTCGTGGGCTGCAACTTCTTGGGAGCCATCGATGAGATCACCGGCGTTGGAGTTGTAGAAGTAAGGCGGGCCGAGCTTGATTGGTTCTAGAGAGGTCCTTGGCGGAGGAAAGGGGATCTCTAGCAAGGCGAGCAGGAGTAATGATGGCTTGGCGGGGCGAGCTAGTCTTTTGTCAGTCCGGACAGTTGCCAAGGCGACGTGGGGAAGCGGAGATGCCCACGTTCCATCAAGCGCCACGCGTCGTCCTGGTCAGCAAGCGATTGGGGCCCGCGACACTTCTCCCTTGCCCCTTGGCTTCACCTCGAAGCCAAGTCCGTGCACCTTGGGCCCGGGGGCTACTGTCAGTGTTCTGGGAACCAGGGTACCCAGACTTGCCTGCCTGTGGCCCATGGCGTGGCTCCTTCGACGGCCTGGTACGACCTGTCTACAAGGATATCAAGGCAAGACCCCTGCGAGGGCCCAAGCCTCGCGAGGCAGACGGCACCAAGACCTCCTGAAGGAGCGGCCTCTCTATGCGGCCTCCCAAGGAGCGGAGATTTCTATGCAGCTACCCAGCCTCATGAGGTTACGATGACGCAAGACATGACGACCACGGCAGGCGGGTGCCAGCTAGCGCAGAGAAGGCAGTTTCCTCTTTGGTGCTAAGGAGGCAAGGACAGACGTGGGTTCCCGAGGAATCTGGCAATGGTTTCCATTTCGATGCAACAAGACCAAGACCGCCAGCGCGGCATTACAGATGTCATCGCCGAGCCCACTGCTGCGTCGCAACCAGAAGCTTTGCAGGCGAAGACCACCATTCGACAGGATAAGATGTACTACTTTTCCCCTTTCAAATTTGTCACCGTGGGATCCCTTCCCGCCTACGTTTTGGCGGAAGAGGACCAAGGCCACAATAAATATAGGTTAGCCACCACCGTAGAGGGGTCCACTCATTCCCTCACCCCTAGACGTCGCGAGGTTGTTCATCCCGTGTACTAGTTCATCCTCAACCCCTCATGAGGCTAATCCAACAAAAAAGCAGGAGTAGGGTCTTACACCGCAAGGTGGCCCGAACCTGGGTAAACTGTTGTGTTCTTCTTCTTCCTTGCTCATGTGAATCGAGCTAGGCTGCGGGGCGACGGGCTGGTAAGCGGGATAGGTTGAGTTCTTCACACACGCCCCGGAGTTTGAACCTTTCTTGGGTCTACGTAGTCCTGAATCCGACAAACAATACTGTTGAGTGTGGGGGACTGCTTGCCGGCCTCGGAATTGCGGTAGAATCGGGGATCAGAAAGCTAATCCTCCGAGGAGAATCACAACTTGTAGTGGAGCAAGTGAAAAAGAATTATCAGAGCCTGTTGATGGGAGCGTACATGAATGAAGTTAGAAAGTTGGAAGAACACTTTGACTGTCGGAGCACGTCCCTCGTGCGGAAAATAGCATCACTGACCAGCTGTCAAAGTGTGCTGCCCAGAAGCTACCCGTGGTACCAGGGACCTTTCTGCTCCATTTAACTCAACCCATAGTTACACCGTCAATGAGAGAAAATTAACGGAGGAAGATAAGTACCGGAAACTACTTTCCGACAGAGCTCCCAGGAGCCACCGGCAAAATAGCTGCCGGGAACATCGATGTGCCTATTGGTGAGCAACGGCCTGGGGTAGAACCCGAGGTTCTTTCCTTTGAGATCAACGCTCCCATAGCCGAAGAGATGGCTTTAGTCCTTGTCGTCGAGCCCCAAGCTCCGACATGGGCACAATGGATAGTCCAGTTTCTCCACACATGAGAACTTCCCGAAGAGCAAGAGGAAGCTAAGAAATTAGCCTGCTAGTCAAGTATGTATGACCCAACGGAGTGAAATTGAAGTGCATTGCCCGAGAAGATGGACAAAAGTTGGTGGCAGAGCTACATGGAGGTGTATGTGGTTCCCACATAGGATCAAGAACCCTTGTCGGGAAGGCTTTCCGACAGGGCTTTTATTGGCCCACTTCCTCCTGGATGCAACTGAGCTAGTAACAAAATATGAAGCATGCCAGTTCCATTTGAAGAGCATACATCAGCCAACGTAAGTCCTTCAAACAAGTCCTCTATCCAGGCCCTTTTCCGTTTGGGGGCTTGACATTTTGGGCCCCTTCCCCCACACTAACGGGGGCTTTGAAGTCTTGTATGTTGCTATTGACAAGTTCGCAACGTGGCCTGAACTGTTCCACAATATTCTTCTGATGTGCGCATTCTTTTATTCATTGTGATTACATACAATATCTGAAAAGCATAAAAACACAAATAGTAGTGAGATTATCTTTGTAATGCAGAGGATATTCTCATATAATAGGAGCTCCCTATAAACCCTTGTGTGCTATCGCTGGATTCTGATGAGAAAGACCATGTGTGCTATCATATGGTGTCAGTGCAACAAACCTAGGTCTGTTGCGCAGACCGTGCACAGGCACAAGAACCAGATCGAAGTACCAGTCGAGGTAGAGTTCAAGGAACCAAGAGATTCGAAGGACGAACATGGAGATCAGAGGGACCAAGATCAAACCAGAGAAGCAGGATATCCTCAAGAGAAAGCCTCCCTTGCCGGATAGGTGAGCCCGGCAAGGGGCAAGGCCACCCCTAGAAGCAGGCAACCAAAGCGCCCCGGCAGGGCCTGCCGGGGCTCACGGAGGCAAAACCACCTCACCAACCACTCCATCACGACCTACATCATCGATCAGTGCGGTGTGATGCCGCAAAGTTACTGAGTGGCAGCCATTCGCCACATGGCTTCATCTCCTTATAGGAAAAACCCACAGACGACACCCGTCCTGCGACGTGTCAAGCAAGCAGGTGCGGAGCTGGCAAGATAGCCCGACAAGACTAGCCGAGCAACCAGTGATGTGACACTAAGCGGTGCATTTAATGCTGCCTGTCAGCCCGCAGAGTTAGGTAGCACTGTTTGCTATCATATCAGTGCATAATGACTACTTTGCCATTGTGGTGACCCCTTGATCTATAAAAGGAGGCCCATGGCAACCGTAGAAAGGTTTAGAAGGTTGGATAACTCACACCCCCATATGCGCGCTGTCTGCGTCCTAGGAACAGGGGTACCCAGACTTGCCTGCCTGTGGCCCATTCGTGGCACCACCAATGGCCTGGTACGACCCATCTTCAATAGCAACCACTCAAGACCCTCGCGAGGGCCAAGCCTCGTGAGGCGGATGACACCTAGACTTCCTCAAGGGCAGCCTCGCTAGGCTGGCTCCCGAGGAGCGGAGATATCTATGCGAGGGGCACCTCGCGAGGTTCACGTGACGTGAGCCATGACGACCAAGGTCATGCGGGCGCCAGCGGTCACAGAGTACCAGTTTCATCTTTAGTGCTAAAGGGGCAAGCGCAGGCGAGGAGTCCCAAGGGATCATGCAAAGGTTTCCATATTGGTGCAACGAGACCAGGACCAGAAGGACGGCAGGACGGAGGTCACGGCGGAGCCCACAACTGCATCACCACCAGAGCCTTTGGCAGGCGAAGACCACCTTTTGTCAAGATAGCTTGTACTAGTTGTCTCCCTTCAAACTTGGCCATTGTGGGATCCCTTCCCGGCTGATATTTGGGAAGAGGACCAAGGCCTCTATAAATAGGACTAGCCACCACCATAGGATCCAACTCATCTTGGATTGGATCCATTCCACCAAGGCCATCCCACCGGCTCACCGAGCTCTAGAATACCTCTCCTCAGAAGGCTATTCTTACCTTGTACTATTCATCCTTAGCCTGCGAGGCAATCCACCACACCACACTGGAGTATGGTATTACACCACAATGGTGGCTCGAACCAGTATAAACCCCCGTGTCTCCTGTTCTTTGGGTTCGTCGAGCTAGGCCTAGAGATCATTGTGCAAGCGAGCTAGAGAGAGAGTTTTTCATGTGCACCCTAGTGTTTGAACCTCAAGGGTTTGCCGGAACCAAAAATTCGACATTTGGCGCGCCAGGTAGGGGTGCGCCGAAGCTTTCCCTCCGTCTATCCGTGCTCCACTACTCAACCGCATCCATGGCTGACGCTCGTCGAGCCCGTGCTCAGCGCCGGACCACCCATGCTGCTTGCGTCACACAAACGGCGCCCGTTGGCGGACCTCCCCGCCGTTCTCCATTGCGTGCTGCCAACGCTGCCACCGGCCTGGATGGAAACGCACCGCCACCCCGTCGCTGACTCCGACCGGCTCGTCGTCCCACACTTGCCATGTGCCCACGGACGCACAGGCCGCCCGGTCGATGAATGAGGGAGTCCTGGATTAGGGGGTCCTCGGACAGCCGGACTATATCCTTTGGTCGGACTGTTGGACTATGAAGATGCAAGATTGAAGACTTTGTCCCGTATCCGGATGGGACTCTCCTTAGTGTGGAAGGCAAGCTTGGCAATTCAGATCTGTAGATCTCCTCCCTTGTAACCGACTTTGTGTAACCCTATGCCCCTTCGATGTCGATATAAACCGGAGGGTTTAGTCCGTAGGACAAGAACAATCAAAATCATAGGCTAGCTTCTAGGGTTTAGCCTCTACGATCTCGTGGTAGATCAACTCTTGTAATACTCATACCATCAAGATCAATCAAGCAGGAAGTAGGGTATTACCTCCATCGAGAGGGCTCGAACCTGGGTAAACATTGTGTTCCCCGCCTCCTGCTACCATCCGCCTTAGACGCACAGGTCGGGACCCCCTACCCGAGATCCACCGGTTTTGACACCGACATTGGTGCTTTCATTGAGAGTTCCACTATGCTGTCACCATAAGGCTTGATGGCTCGTCTTGTTGTCAAGGACAAGATCACCTCTGGGGAAGCCCTGGCTGTAGGCCAAACTCTCCGACTAGGCGGCTTCATCATGACCGCCCGTTCGGCCGCTGCGCCGATGATGACTTCTCGGGTCATCAAAAACAGCCTCCACGTTGGCTCGGGATTCGCAGAGCAGATGGATCCAATGGAGCTCTCCTCCTTGAATGATCTCTTGAATCGCATCACCGCCTTGGGAGTCGCTATGGACTATGCTCGGATCGGGCTTAAACCCGACCAAAGGGAGATTAAGTCTCCGCCGATCACCCATCAGATAGCGGTGGTGGAGGAGCAACACAGCGATTCTTCCTCTATCTTGAGGATGAACTATGTCCGGATTCCCGAGCTCTGCGAGCCGGATACCCGTCTACGGGAGGACATGGCCCAAGCTTTGAACCTAGAATCAGACAGCGGTTCAGACCTATTGGGCAACAAACCGGAGCCAGAACTTCCAAGATTGAAAACTCCCCTGCCCCTAGGTCTCAGATCGTGTCCGGGTTCGGACCTAAATCTACCCACCCACCCAGATATAAATGATCTTTCCCACATCAGACAAGAGCCCCAAGATATAGTACATCCCTATTGGGCCAAATTCCTCCTTGTAATAAGCAAGGTTAAGGATTGTCGCGAGGAAGACGCAATTTCATTATTTTGCAAAAATTGCACGGACAAGGGAATCCTCAATGCATAAGTCACCGTGACATAGCGCGCTTCGCTGACTTGGCGGCCATAGTACAGAAGTGTTGTGCGATGGAAAGCGCTTGGAAAACCCAAATAAACTTCTGGGATCGTCCGACTCTTACTTAACCCCCCGTCTAAGCTAAAAGGGTGTACTCTCGTAAGTCACCCGATCCAGTTACAAAGAAACAAAAGCCCACTACAGGGCGTGGAACCGTATTGGAGGGATGGCTCAATGGGCCATGCAAACTTAACAGTACAGCGGATACCATGCCAACACATAGCCTTTGAGCATGTTGGGTACTCCGGCAGGTGGCCAAGAGCGGCGAGGATATCCTCATCAACAATGCAACAGAGCACCATCCCAGAGAAAATAACAATACAGTATTGACAGTCTTCGAGACCTTTCCCTCAAATAATAGGCGTAAGCGAGCACTTCACAGCCTTGCCGAAATCTGCCACGTGGCAGCAATAAATCCATGGAGCGATACATCTATTTCCTTCAACACCAGCGACGAACCTAAATTCCGAACAGCCCGAGCACTAGCCGCCTTGGTCCTTAGTCCAATCGTGGACGGCTTCCAGCTTACTGAAGTGCTCACGGACGGCGGCAACGGATTAAACCTCATATATGAGGAGACTCTTCGAAAAAAGAAAATAGACAAAAGCCGCATTGAGCAAAGCAGCATGACCTTCAGAGGAATCATCCCTAGTCGGGAAGCACACTATGCGGGAAAAATCACACTAGATGTGGTATTCGGCACGCCGGAGAATTATAGGTTCGAAGAAATCACATTCCAAGTGGCCCCGTTCAGTAGTGGATACCAAGCCCTTTTAGGGCAGGAGGCATTCAGGATCTTCCAAGCTATACCCCATTACGGGTACATGAAGCTCAAAATGCACGAGCCCAATGGAATCATCACTCTAGCTAGTGATCCAGACATACCACTCCGCGCCGAAAATAAAATTACCGCACTAGCCCTCGAGGCGTTATCCGAAGCCTTTGCGGCCGAAGAACTAAATGCGCTGCGCTCCACTGTGGACAGGGACGATGTGATACTTGACAAAAGATCCAATTCCACCTCTTTTAAACCGGCGGATGGAATAGTCAAATTCCAAGTCCATCCAATGGACCCTACAAAAACAGCGTCCACCAGGGCACAGTTAAAACGCAGAGTAGACGCCGCACTACGGGAGTTCTTGCGAGAGAATTGGGACATCTTCGCCTGCCATCCTTCGGACATGCCAGGAATCCCACGTAGGCTGGCCGAGCATAGCCTTAACATTCTAAAGGGGTTCAAGCCGGTCAAGCAAACTCTTCGGTGTTTCTCTTAGCCTAAGCAACAAGCCATGGGAGAGGAGCTAGCCAAGTTACTTGAGGCTGGATTCATTAGAGAAATAAAACACCCGGACTGGCTAGCAAACCTGGTGATGGTACCAAAGAAGGACAAATCCTGGCGCCTATGTGTCGATTTCAAAGACCTCAACAAGGCTTGCCCCAAGGATCCCTTCCCCCTCCCCCGCATCGATCAAATTATCAACGCAACTGCAGGACACGACTCATTGTGTTTCCTCGACACGTACTCCGGATACCACCAAATCAAGATGGTGGAGTCCGATCAAGCTGCAACGTCATTTATCACTCCATACTGCCCCTTCTGTTTTAACACCATGCCTTTTAGGCTTAAAAATGCCGGTGCAACCTATCAACGCATGATCCAGACATGCTTGGAAACACAGATCGGCAAAACAGTGGAGGAATACATAGACGATGTGGTCATTAAAACCAGACACGTCGAATCCCTAACAGATGACTTGAGGCTCACATTCGACAACATCCAAACATACGACATCAAGCTCAATCCGGAAAAATGCATTTTCGGCGTGCCAGTCGGAAAGCTCCTGGGCTTCATCGTCTCTAGTAGAGGAATTGAAGCAAATCCAGCTAAAATCCGAGCTCTGTCACAGTTGGCTATCCCAACAGACCTCAAGCAAATCCAGAAATTAACTAGATGTGTGTCCGCCTTCAGCCGCTTTATCTCCCGATTAGGAGAAAAGGCACTACCACTTTATCGCCTTCTCCGGCGCACCGAACACTTCGAGTGGACGGAAGCAGCCACGGCCGGATTGGAAGAAATAAAAGCCATCCTGGCCACCAACCCAATCTTGGCCGCGCCAAATGTCGGCGAACCAATGCTGTTATATATTGCAGCAACACACCAAGTTGTAAGCGTAGTGCTCGTCGTCGAACGAGAGGCGAAAGGACAAAGTTCCCGCTGCAAAAGCCGGTATACTATGTATCCACTGTCCTCACTCAGTGCAAATCACGGTACCCACATTATCAAAAGATAGCATACGCGGTCTTCATCGCATCCCGGAAATTACGACACTACTTTCAAGAGTGTTCAATTACAGTGGCCTCGGAAGTACCACTCAACGACATACTAAATAACCGAGATGCCACGGGCCAGATTGCTAAATGGGCTATCGAGCTCCTCCTGTTCGACATAACATATAAACCACGGCTAGCCATTAAGTCGCAAGTACTGGCCGATTTCGTCGCTGAATGAACTGAAGTTGAACTCCCTAAAGAGTATGGCGCGTACTCCAATTGGATCATGCACTTCGATGGTTCAAAGATGCTGGCCGGTCTGGTGGTAGGCGTCGTCCTGACATCCCCCACTGGAGATACAGTCCAATACGTACTCCAAATATTATACACAGACTCCAACAATGCAGCAGAATATGAGGCCTTGTTGCATGGTCTCTGGATAGCAGTCTCCATGGGCATACAACGCGTAGAGGTGCGTGGGGATTCAAACCTTGCAATATCTCAAATAAATGGAAACTTTGACGCCAAGGACCCAAAAATGGCGGCTTATCGCAACGCCGTCCTCAAAATGTCAGCTCGGTTCGAGGGGCTTGAATTCCACCATGTGGTCCAGGAAAACAATCAAGCGGCGGATATCCTCGCCCGCATCGGTGCCAAGCGCGACCCTGTCCCACCTAATATCTTCTTGGAAAGGTTGTTTAAGCCATCCGTGGTATGGGAAGGAGAGACTGACACCAACAATCCAGACCTGGCCACAACACCAGATACCGAACACTCTAACATAATCGTAGGTTCTACCACCAAAATAACGCCTTTGGCCCACGTCATTATGGCTGTCATCCCTCATGGACCGAACCCGTCTTGGCCTACCTAACTCGGCAAGAACTCCCTGAGGACCCAAACAAGGTGCGCTGCATTGTGCGGCGGTCTAAAGCATACAAGGTCAACGAGGGAGAGCTTTATAATAAAAGCGCTACCGGAGTACTTCAACGATGCATATCCGAAGAGGAAGGGCGGAAACTTTTGGTAAAAATTCATGCTGGACTTGGCAGCCACCATGCCGCAGCTCGGGCCCTTGTAACCAAGGCCTTCCGCACAAGTTTTTACTGGCCGACGGCCCGAGCAGACGCACAGGACCTCTTCAACATTGCGTCGGTTGCCAGCTTTTTGCAAACCAAAGCCATATGCCACCTACCGCTCTCCAAACAATCCCTATCACTTGGCCCTTTGCGGTCTGGGGGCTTGATATGGTCAGACCCCTTAAAGGGGGAAGCCATAAGAAAAAAATACCTATTGGTCATGGTGGACAAATTCACCAAATGGATAGAGGCCAAACCAGTTAAAACGGCCGAGTCCGGACCAGTGATAGACTTCATATCCAGGGTTGTACACCGTTACGACGTCCCCCATAGCATCATCACCGATAACGGCTTGAACTTTAGAGCCGACGAGGTAAAACTCTGGTGCAGCAACATGGGCATCAAGCTCGATTACGCTTCTGTCAATCACCCGCAAACTAATGGTCAAGTCGAGCGAGAAAATGGTCTTATCATGAGCGGCATTAAAACCAGATTAGTGCGATCCTTGAAGGAATCAAATACTCACTGGGTAGAGGAGCTCGACTCTGTACTATGGGCTCTGCGGACCACGCTGAATCGCACTACCGGATACACACCGTTCTTTATGGTGTACGGCGCAGAGGCGGTACTGCCCTGCGACATAATTCATGACTCACCTCGAATGCGCATGTACGAAGAGAAAGAAGCCGAGCTTGATCTGCATCACAGTTTGGACGCACTGGAGGAGGAGCGTGATGTGGCAAAAGCACGTTCCGCATTCTATCAGCAACAGGCTCGAAGGTATCAAAGGAGAGAAGTACGGGCCAAAACTTATAACGTTGGCGAACTCGTTCTACGCCTACCGGAGAAGAAAAAGAATAAGCTCAAGCCCAAATGGGAGGGTCCCTTCATTATTGACCAAGTTCTGACCGGTGGAGCATACCATCTGCGGGATGCATTGGACAATTGACTTGAGCCTAACCCATGGAACGCAGCCATACTCCGCAGGTTCTACGCCTGGTGTCGGACTCTATGTTCGCCTCCTTACCTCCGTCAATTTTTTTATATCCGTTACATGTCTTTTCTTTCTTTCTCTATTCCCTTTTTCTTCAAGGCCTTAAAAGGCTAAAACGGGTCTTGACTGCACAATCTTGACGCGCTAGGCGTGCTCATTATACCTGGGGGCTTCTTATACAGATGCTTAATATATCTATGTTTCGGGCTCTATGCCCTCCGCACATGTGTTACTTCTCCACATGTACCTTTTCTTCGCCAGTATGCATCGAAATGACTTAAGTTTTGGCCAAGATGGGTTGCCTGGCTCTTGTGTTTATGCCCTACGTTCCCGTTAATTCGGCTAGGGAATAAGGGGAGCACCTTTGTGATTGTTACTGCCGGGTCAGCCGGATGTGTATCTCAGACTGGGTGAAGCCGAAAGCTAGCGTTCTTAAGGGAATATTCGGTCGGTGAACAAAAGATGACTTTTATTTATTGTAATACATGCCCCCGGATGTTCATATCCTGCGTCTCTTTTTGCAGTTCGGACATGCACATTAATGCATGCGTACCAAGGTAAAGGAACCCCTAACGGAACTATTCTCCCTGGAAGATGTTTCTTACTATCCATGTAATATAACATAGCTAGTTGGGTACTTGTCTGTTCAAGCACTTATGACCCCTACGCCTGGTTTCCACGCGTACCCCGGTTTTTACATAACTGAGCGGGTATTCGGATACACTCCGGACTGTCGGGTCCGGAGGTTGAAGCGAAAAGGTCTGCCATGACAAATGATTTACAATCCAGCTAGGGACAATATATGTCAATTTAAGTACAAGTTCACTTAGACTGACTAAATTATTCTTCTATACCATCCAACAGACTGTCTAGCCTACAATCCTGTTGGGAATACGTTGCGGCTAATTTCACCTGGTCATACACCAAACTGATGGGGATTTCTTTCCCATCAGACCCCACAGGTCCGACCTCGGCCTTGTGGTTTGGGTCAGCCTTGGTATATCGCGTCTTCACCATGGCCTAGGCTTCCCTTGCACCTTGTCGGCATGCTGATATCTTCCATAATCGGAAGCGCCGCCGCGCTCCCTTGAGCTTCTCTACAAGCTCCCCCATGCCTCTGGGCAGGGAGGCGGATGGCCACAAGGCTTGGGCAATGCCCTACATCACCTGCCAAACTTGTTTGTGCAGTTGTGAGAGCTCCGGCAGAAGATCGCCTGTAGACCCAGGCATCTCCTCCGCGGGACGACCCGTCAACATACCTACAGATATAACTCTGATAGCTGGTTTCTTTGCCGAACCCTATAAAAGTTCGTTCAAGCACTTACTAAAAATGCCCTGTCGAAGCTGCTTATTCTCCTTTACGGAGTCAGGAAGCTGGGCTCGAACATCTTTCAGGTCTACGCCCAGCCGGGTATTGGCATCTTGGAGATCATTTTTCTCCCGCCTAACCTGCGTAAGAACGCGCTCGCCAGCCTTTAGCTGTCATGGAGCATGTTACTCATTCCCTCGCACGACCTCCGGATTCACTCCGGGATCATCTGCAGAATCTATTGTTAGATGTGCAGGTATGTCGAATACTAAATGGTACATGTTACTCTTTTCAATAGAAACAAGTGTTACCAGAGGAGGCCTTCTTGGACTCCTTCATTGCGGCAACTGCAGCCCGTAGCTGGGCTTTGCATTCCTCAACCTCTCAAGACAACTGGGTATTCTTCTCAGTAAGAACCTATGCAAGCAACGATCCTTAAATCAGTTGTACCAACTGTTTCAAGTTTCAGGGGCTACTGGTATACATAATTATTAGATTTTGTTACCCGTATATCTTTTACGTACTGTTCTGTGGCTCTCGCAAGACCATTTTGAGCAGCTCGGATGTACGCGTCTCCTAAGTTGAAGGCATCGAACGCCTCTTGGGAGAAAGAAGCGTCACGGAGTACGGCCCGACGACACCTGTGATTCATGGCACTCTCCACTTCGGAATTTGTAGCAGACAGCCTATCCGCATCCTCTGTACAAGGAACATTCGGTGTTGGCCCCATGTTAGCATCCGCCTCTAAGTACAGCTCTGGGGCCCGACTGGTGGAGGCGTGGCCGGCAACCTCTCCAGATATAGTCCGGCGAGCTTTTTTCCTACTAGGAAACATGGGCCTTATTATATTTTAAAAGACGACAACCATGGAGCGGGGTTCTCTTTCATACCTCTGCGACGACGTTTCAATCCTGACCGCCTTCCTTTTAAGCCTACCGGCTTCGGTCCTCCTTGTTGGTGAGTCACTACGGGTTCGGCGCGATGTCCCGAGGGCCTTCCCTGTAAGACACCATAGGTGTGCGGTAGGTGAAGTGCAGAAAAAGGGATCCTTCTCAGAAATCGGGACTCTGGTTTTACTTACAGGTGATGCGGGGAGTAGTCCAGGATAATCGGCTATGATGGCAACCATGGCATCATCGCAGCTTAATTGATAGAATGTTCTGTCAATAAGCTCCACAAATGTGTCCGGATCTTCTTCGAGTCCGGGTTCGAGGGCCCGGTCAGGGTCCTCTGGTTGTGGAGGAGGGCACTGGACCTCCCTCACTGCTTCTCGCAGTTCCTCCTATGAAAAGGCAAGGTAAATACTTATGATGAAGAATGCGGGAAGGTTTGGACTAAAAAGTAGTAGCTCACCCAGCTTGGGGGTTGTACATGGAGAATCCGTCCCGTGGCTTAACGCAGATGAACTCCTCTTCCTCTTCTTTGTACAAATTGGACAGAATTTTCGCTAAAGCAGTGATTGAGTCCGGTCCCTTACGACCACAGTGGGTGGCATCATCTTCTCCATTGAAGTGCCACATGGGTTGCCCCAGATATTGCAGTGGCTGCACCCCTCGCATTATACATATTGACATAACCTCGATTATTGTCAATCTTGAGTGGGCCAACGTCTTTATTCGTCCCATCAGGTAAAGGACTTCTCCGTTATCTTCCTCCTGGGGGCTCCGAGGGCGCCAGCTGCAGCCTTTCTTCAGGGGGGCTTTGTTGAACTCAGGAAGGCCCATCGGAATAGGTTCCGGAAGGGGGATGTTCTCCATGTAAAACCATTCCAAAGGCCAGTCTTTGGATGCCTTTTTCGGAGTACCGGAAAGGTATACGGTCCCGGTGATGCGCCATATCTCGGCTCCGCCCACTTGATATATTGACCCCTCCTGTGTACGGGGTACGAGGCAGAATAGCCTATTCCATAGCTGGAAATGAGCTTCGCAGCCCGAAAATACCTCGCAAAGGGCGACATAGCCAGCGATATGTAATCTAGAAGCAGGAGTAAAGTTATGCAGCTGGAGGCCGTAGAACTCCAGGAGCCCGCGGAGGAACAGGTGGATTGGAAATCCAAGCCCCCTTAATAAATAAGGGACGAGGCATACCCGCTCCCCCATGGATGGGTTGGGAAAGCTCTCCGCTTGCTCCCTGCCATTGTAGGTGGCGAGTCCGGCTCGAACAGGGACCATATAAGCTGGAGGGAGAAATCCCTGTCGGCGTTCTGGGAACGGGGGTCCTCAGACTTGCCTGCCTGCGGCGTGGCTCAAAGGAGGCCCAGCACAACCCATCTTCGTCAACACAAGACACAAGACCCTCGCGAGGGGCCAAGCCTCGCGGGGCGGACGACGCAGAGCTTTCGGTTGAGGCCTTCAATCTCCTTCGCATACCCCTGGAATGGCTGCGACCCAGTCGGCCCTTCTCGGGCGTTGGGTCGGGTCATCCAGCTCCCTGTGACAAATCCGGCTCCCAGTGACCTTTGGCACCTACGACAATTTCCGCACGGAGATGGTCGACCTCGACATCGCCCCCGTCGGCCTCCCCTACAACGCCATCCTCGGGTACCCCGCGCTGGCCAAGTTCATGGCCGCCACGCACCCAGTGTATAACCTAATGAAGATGCCTAGGAGCAGCGGCGTCCTCACCGTGCACGGGGACGCCGGGGACGCACTGCGGGTGCTCCAGCTCGCCTTCAGGACTGCGGCATCGGCACAGGCCGCTGACTCAGGGACCCCCGAGCCCAAGGGGGCTGCGCCCGCCAAGAAGAAGCAGTTGTTCACCCAGGACAAGGCGGAAACCAAGCAGATACCTGTCGACGAGGACGGGACCTCCAGTGCCACTTTCACCATCGGCGCCAACCTCGAGCCTGAGCAGGAGGAGGCCCTGATCAGGTTTCTGCGCGCGAACAAAAAGGTATTCGCTTGGGAGCCTGATCAGTTAGTGGGGATTCAGAGGAGCGTAATCGAGCACCACCTCAACGTGTGCCCAAACGTGCGCCCCGTGAAGCAGAAGGCAAGGCGGCAGTCCACAGAAAAGCAGGCCTTTACCATTCAAGAAACCCGCAAGTTAGAAGCCGCTGGGGTCATTCGCGAGGTCCGATACCCGGATTGGTTGGCAAACCCCGTCGTGGTGCCAAAGAAGGGAGGGAAGGAGCGCATGTGTGTCGACTTCACCAACCTCAACAAGGCATGCCCGCAAGATCCATTCCCGCTTCCCCGCATCGACCAGATCGTTGATTCCACCGCAGAATGCGACCTGCTATGCTTCCTAGACGCTTTCTCTGGGTATCATCGGATCAAGATGGCGGTAGAAGACGTCGAGAAGACCGCCTTACTAACCCCTTGCGGGGTGTACTGCTATACACGCATGCCGTTCGGGCTGCGTAATGCAGGGGCAACCTTTCAGCGGCTGATGCACATCACCTTGGGCCCGCAACTTGGGAAGAATGTCGAAGCTTACGTTGACGACATTGTGGTGAAGTCTCGGGAGGCCAGGACCCTGATACAAGACCTGGAGGAAACCTTCGCGAGCCTCGACGCAGTAAACCTGCGGCTCAACCCAGAGAAGTGTGTGTTCGGAGTCCCCTCAGGCAAGCTCTTGGGTTTAATCGTGTCCCATCGAGGCATCGAGGCTAACCCGGAAAAAGTCAAGGCGGTCGAGGACATGAGCCCGCCAAAGACCCTCAGAGAAATGCAGAAGCTCACCGGACGTGTGACTGCGCTAGGGCGCTTCATCTCCAGGCTGGGGGAACGGGCGCTCCCTTTCTTCCAGCTAATGAAGAAAAAGGGGCCCTTTGAATGGACTGAAGAGGCAGACAAAGCGTTCCAAGATCTCAAGAAATACCTGACCGGCCCTCCAGTCATGGTGGCTCCGCGCCCTCAGGAGCCCCTAGTGCTCTACCTCGCCGCCACTCCTTACTCCGCCAGCGCAGCCCTGGTGGCGGTTAGGGAGGAGCGCCAAATCAGAACCACAACAGCAACTCGGGACAAGGCAAAATAGGAACAGGGAAGGCCCCCGAAGGCCGCGACCACGGTTGAGGAAGATCAGCCACAAAAGAGTGCGCCGGGAGCAGGAGAGGCCACTCACCTGGATGGTCTACCTCCAGAGGCCTCGTCGCCTCGCGAGGCGCCCTTGCCTCCGGAGGGCGCCGCGAGCACTGATGCACTCAGCCTTGTGGAACACCCAGTGTATTTCGTTAGCACGGTGTTATGGGACGCGAGGGCACGGTATCCCATGCCTCAGAAGCTCCTCCTTGCGCTACTGGTGGCCTCGCAAAAGCTGCGTCACTACTTCCAGGGTCACTCCATCAAGGTCGTCTCGTCATACCCCTTGGAAAGAGTGCTCAGGAGCCCTAACTCAGCCGGAAGGGTCGCTGAATGGAATATATAACTACAGGCGTTTCAGCTCGAGTTCAGCATGACCAGGGTCATTAAGGGAGCAGCATTAGCGGATTTCGTGGCAGAATGGACGGAGGCACCTGGCCTTAAGGATGACGAGGATCGGTCCCTCTCCCCAAGGAGCGAGGTGCCGGAAGGTTGGGCCATGTACTTCGACGCGGCATTCTCCAGGCACGACGTTGGGGCTGGTGCGGTGCTGATATCACCCACTCAGGACAAGCTCTACTACGCTGTACAACTCTGCTTCCAGCATGGTGAAAAGGTCTCCAACAACATAGCAGAGTATGAAGGCCTAATAGCGGGCTTGAAAGCCGCAGCTGCCCTGGGGGTGAAGCGCCTCACCGTCAAGGGCGATTCGCAGCTCCTTGTCAACTTCTCCAACAAGGTGTATGAGCCAAAATATGAGCACATGGAAGCCTATCTAGTGGAGGTCCGCAGAATGGAGAAACTGTTCTGGGGGATGGAGTTGAAGCATGTGCCCACATCGCCGGACGGGCGTCCCGGTAGTTACCTCAGGCACCTGGCGTCTTCGAAGAGCGGCTCTTCAAGCCTTCAGCCCAGCCGTCATTATCAAACACTGCTCAGCCTCGGGAGGAACTCCCCCAGCCACCTGCCTCGGGAGCCCAGGTCTGCGGCCCGGCCTCAGGAGCACGCCTGCTCCTGACAATGGAACCCCAGGAGGAGTGCTGGATCACGGAACTTAGGAGTTATCTAACACAAGGGACCCTGCCGGAGAAGGAGGAGGAAGCGGAGCGCGTGGCGCGGCAGGCCACGTCGTACTGCATCAGGGACGGAGAACTCTACCGGAAGTGACCAAACGACGTATCACTGTGCTGCATCTCTAGGGAGAAAGGAAAGGAACTACTGGGGGACATACATGGCGGGGACTGTGGGCATCATGCATCATCATGGACCCTCGTTGGCAAGGCATTTCACATTGGTTTCTACTGGCCCACCGCGCTCAACGACGTTGTCGAACTAGTAAAGGCTTGTGAAGCCTGCCAATTTCACGCCAAGCAGATCCATCAGCCGGCGGGAGGCCTGCAGACTATCCCCCTTTCATGGCCATTTGTAGTCTGGGGGCTGGACATTCTGGGCCCGTTCCCTCGAGCGCCAGGGGGCTACCGCTACCTTTACGTCGCCATCGACAAGTTTACCAAGTGGGCAGAAGTAGAGGCCGTCCGAACCATCCCCGCGGGTTCCGCGGTCAAGTTCATCAGAGGCATCATGAGTCGGTTCGGGGTGCCGAACCGCATCATCACAAACAATGGTTCGCAGTTCACCAGTAACCTTTTCAAAACATACTGTGCTAACCTTGGAACGCAGATATGCTACGCTTCGGTGGCGCAGCCACGAAGCAACGGCCAGGCCGAGCGAGCCAACGCTGAGGTCCTGAGGGGCCTCAAGACCAGGACATTCAAAAAGAAGCTGGACTCCTGCGGCAGAGGTTGGTACGACGAGCTCAAGTCCGTGTTGTGGTCCATCTGCACAATCGCGACCAAGCCAACTGGAGAGACCCCGTTCTTCCAGGTCTACGGAGCTGAAGCAGTCCTCACTCACGAGGTCAGATGTCGCTCCACGCGGGTCCTGGCGTTTGACGAGGCGCATCAGGACGCCATGCGGGGGACAGACCTCATGCTGGGGGAGGAACGCCGCCGAGAAGCCGCGTTACGAGCGGGGAGGTACCAACAGGCGCTACGACGATATCACTGCCGCAACATCCGCCCCAGGACTCTCGAGGTAGGAGACCTCGTGCTTAGACGGGTTCTCTCTAGGGAGGGGCTGCGCAAGCTCTCCCCCATGTGGGAGGGCCCGTTCAAGGTTGTTCATGTTTCCAGGCCTGGCTCAGCACGCTTGGAGACTCAGGAGGGGGAGCCGATCCAGAACGCGTGGAACATCCAGCACCTCCGGAGGTTTTACCCCTAAAAGGCCCAGAGCCTGTGAAGAAGGCGAACTCGTGTGAAGATATCCTTTTTGGAAAAGGCCCTGAGCCTGTGAAGAAGGCGAACGCCTGTGAAGATATCCTTTTTGGAAAAGGCCCTGAGCCTCTGAAGAAGGCGAACGCCTGTGAGGATATCCTTTTTGGAAAAGGCCTAGAGCTTGTGAAGAAGGCAAACGCCTGTGAAGATATCCTTTTTGGAAAAGGCCCAGAGCCTGTGAAGAAGGCCAACGCCTCTGAAGATATCCTTTTGGAAAAGGCCCAGAGCCTGTGAAGAAGGCGATCACCTGTGAAGATTATCCTTTTTGGAAAAGGCCAAGAGCCTGTGAAGAAGGCGAACGCCTGTGAAGATTACGCTTTTAAGAAGAAAGGCCCGGAGCCTGTGAAGAAGGCCAACGCCTGTGAAGCTCGCCGCCCGTGACACTCTCACGTAATAATGAGTTGGGGATGTACACGCCCCGGAGTCTCAGGAGCGCCGGACTCAGGCCCTGGGGCCCCTCCCACGCCCAGTGGCAGCACTTAGCTCCGCGCTGGTGAGAAGACGTCGAAGACTATATTAGGTGCCGGACACGGCTTTTTCATTTTCTTTCCGTAGTTGGGTTGCTCATTTGCTTTCCGCAGTTGGGTTGTTCATTTGCTTTCCGCGGTTGGTTTGTTCATTTTGCTTTCCGAAGTTTTATTGAAGCTGTTACCGATCCTGACTTGAGGTTCTTCGCCTTTTCACTCTCCTGACTCGATTTCTCTTGTGCAAGGCCTCGTGAGGGGGCAGTCGAGCGCCATCGCGAGTGTTTCTGTCCTAATCGTTCAAAGGCTCTGCGACCTGGGCCCATTACAGGAGCACCCCTCCGGTCCGTGCCCCACGGGCACCGGGACACGAACACAGGGCCTGGGTCGGTCGCCCACCACTACGGCTGGAGCCGGGAACTATCCACTCGCGGGCACATAGCTAGGAAGCACGATAACGAAAGCAAAGCCATGACTAACAGCAATAACCCAAAACACGCCCTCGCGGGGCTCCACGCTACTGTCTTTTTATGCAGGAAAAAGGAAAAGAAAGAGCAAATCGGGCGCAACTCGCCCCACACCGGCCTGCAGGGAAGGCTCGAGCCGCCTCTGGGGCTCAAGCGGACTCCCTCTCGCGTTTTGCCGAGGCGCGACGGCGGGCAGACGCGCCACCACCCCCCAAGCAGGTGCGGCGGCGCGGGGGCTGGCCGCGGCCACTGCTAGAAGAGTCCCCGCCTGAAGAAGAGCCGGAGGAGCTTGGGGAACCTTGAGCGCCGCCGACCACGCGAGCGCTGCCCTCTCCGTCGTCGCCGGGGCTGGGTTCCCGGCCGCGGTCGTCGTCCTCAGGGCAGCACCCTACACGGCGACCATCTTCCCCAAACACCCTCACGTAGAGGGTGGCATCACCATCAAACTTGAAGTGCAGGGTGCACCGACAGCTCAGGCCACGCGCGCGGGCAAACATCTGCCAACCGCGGGTCAAGGCTAGGCTCCCGGACGAGGAGGCCTCCAGTGAAGCCCACGAGGCCCGGCTGCAGCAGCCGTCCGCCTGAAGCCAGAGGCCGCCCAGGGCGCCAGCCGGGAGTTCACCGAGGAGGAAGCGAGGGAGTTAAAGCCGGGCGCTGGTCGCCTCCGCCGACCACACAACGAACTCCGGCAGCACCTCTGCAGCGTGGAAGCGCGGTCTAGGGGGACGCGCAACCGAAGCGCGCCCCCCAACCGCAACTGTCCGCCCGACACCGTGGTGGAAACCATCTCCACGACCACGGGGAGCTGCCGAGGTGGCCACAGGGTGTTTGCGGGGGCGCCCACGTCCACGCTTGGGCAGGGGAGAGGCGGGCTCAACCTGGTGAGCCTTCCCCTTCTCTGCGGCCGAGAACCTCCTCGATGGAGCCATTGCAGCAAGACGGAGTAAGGACCGGGAAGAAGGAGAAGCAAAAAGAGATGGACTGGAAGGGCGCGCGCCGTTCCGTACTTATAGCCGGCGAAGGCCAACCACCGACCCCCACGATCACAGGTAATCATGACACGATTTGCACGCAAGGACTTGTCCAATCCGCATGATCATCGAGGCGTCGTGGGGAAGCGGAGGTGCCCACGTCCCATCAACAGCCACGCGGCGCCCAAGGCCGCAGGCTGTTAGGGCCCGCGGCGCTTCGCCCTTGCCCTTTCGCTCCTCGGCACGAACAAGTCCGGGCGCGCCTTGGGCCCGGGGGCTACTGTCGGCGTTCTGGGAACGGGGGTCTTCGTCAACACAAGACCCAAGACCCTCGCGAGGGGCCAAGCCTCGTGTGGCGGACGATGCAGAGCTTCCTCAGGCATGGCCTCATCAGGCTGGCTCACGAGGAGGCGGAGAGATCAAGGCGGGGTACCTCACGAGGTGCCCATGACTTAAGCCGTGACGACCAAGGGCGCCAGGCGGGTGCCAGCCTGCACAGTGTCCTCCCTTTCCTCTTTGGTGCTAAGGGGGCAAGCGCAGGCGAGAGGATCAAGCAAAGGCATCCATTTCTGTGCAACGAGACCAAGACCATCTCCGCGACAAGGAGGAAGTCATCTTGGAGCCCGAGCAAGCGTCACCACCAGAGCCTTTGGCAGGCGAGGACCAACTTTAGTCAGGATAAGTGTACCAGATGTTCCCCTTCAAAATGGCCAACTGTTGGCGCCCTTCCCGCTCAATATTTGGGAAGAGGCCCAGGGCCTTTGCCTATAAATAGGAGTAGCCACCCCCAGGGTAGAGGGGATCGGGTGTCACATCCCTAGCTTCTGACATTGCACTAGGCTAACTTCATGTGTGCATTATGTTTAAACTTTGAAAGAAACTTGAAATGGGGATTGCCTAAACCCTAGCATTAAAGGAATTCACTAGGTTCAACAAAAATATTTCCAGTAAATCCAAATGGCTTTTAAAAATGTTCATCATTTTTGGAAAATGCTGGAACCATAACCAGAGGTATTGCACATTTTTCCATGACATATTGGGCTTTGGATTAAATTATACCCTATTTGCATTTGGGCATTTAAATTTTATATATTATATTAAATGTCCAAATATTCATGAACTGAAATTCTGGTTATTGGAAATAATCCAAATTGTGGCCACAAGCAGTCTCATGATTTTTGAAGGTGCATAGGTATTTTTAATAAAGCCCTAAAAATTTACAGAATAATAGAAAACTGAAATAATTAGAAAGGGAGAGAGAGAAAGGATCCAGCCACTTACCTGGCACAGGCCACCTGGCAGCCCACTGGCCGGCCCAGCACTGTGCTGGCCCGTGCCAGTCATCACCTACCTCTGCCAGTAGGCAGAGGAGGGACACGGCGCACGCGCCCGAGCTCGCCACGCAGGTCCCTGGCTGCCTGCCTCGCTTGGACTGCGCGGCGACGCCTTGAAGCCACTCCTCGGCGCTGCCCCAACCCCGCCGACACCCCATTCTTCCCCCTTGCTCTCTCTGTGCCTCGTCTCTCTCCCGAACCCGAGCGCAGCCGTCGCCACCGACGAGCGTCGCCATGGCCACAGCCACTGCCTCGCCTCGTAGTTGCGCCCAGAGGCTCTGCCTCGACCCCCTCTTCCTCTCCACCGAGCCACAAGGCCCCAGACGCGCTGCAACGCCGCCACCGTCGTCGTTTCCATCGTCGGCCGCCGAAGATCCCCCTCGCCGCCGTGGCCACTCCAGCTCTTCCCCGACCTCTCTGACCCGCTCGTCGAGACCACTGTGAGCTACTGCCCGTCCTCCCCCTCTCCATTCCCTCTCTCGTGCACCGTACGCACCACCCCGAGCTCTCCGCACCCGCCACCATCTGTGCTCACCGCCGGCGTGGCTCCGGCCACGCAATGGCTCCACCGTCACATCCACCTTGCTCACCGCGCTGCGTAGAGCATGTAGGTGCCCCGCACGAGCTGCCCCGACCGCCGTAGCGTCGACCCCGAGCTCACCCGAGCTCCGGCGACCGCCAAGGTCGACGCCGGCGACGAATCCGGCGACCACAGGCCCAGCCACTGCCACTACTCGACGCGGACGAGTGCTCGCGTCACGTAGACACCCTCCGCCGGCCATTTGGTCGCCGGAGGAGGAATCCCGACGCCCTCCGCTGTCTCTGGCGTCGCCGGCGACGAGCCGCGGTCAACTCCGACGAGTTGACCCGAGTTTGACCCAGCTGACGTGGCAACGTCATTAGCGGTTAACAGTTCTGCTAATTAACCCCCCTAGTGACGCTGACAGCTGATCCCCACTGATTAATTAAACATAGTTTATTTTCTGTTTAGTTTAGTGCATAAACAGTGGGACCCACCCCTCCACGTTGACTTTGCTGACGCGACAGTTGACCAGGCCCACCTGTCAGCCACACAAACCAGCCTGGGTCACTGACCAGTAGACCCCCCTGGTCAGGTTTGACCCGGGCTGCTCCGTTGACCGCTGACATCACAATGATGTCATGATGATGCAGTAAAGCATTTTCTGGATTTATTTTTATATAGGAAATTCCAGAAAATGTTGCAAACTTCAAAAATTCATAGTAATTCAACCGTAACTCCAAATCAAACAAATTATATATGAAAAATTATCAGAAAAATCCAATCTATCCGTCTGTACTAGTTTCATGCATGTTTAAACAAGCTAAATTGCTGTTTAACGCAAAACATGATAAAGCACTATTTAAGATCACAAATGTGTTTGAATTTTGAATCTTTGGTTCAAAATAGCTCAAGCCCATCTGGTTGTAGTTGCATTAGCCCAAAACACTCATTTTACCATGTCATGATCATGCATCATATTGTGCATTGCATTGATTGTGTTTCTTTCTCTGTTGCCGGTATCTGTCCCCTCTCAGTAGACGATGCTCTGACGATTGTTCGATGACACCGATGAAGAACTATATTATCTTCAGAAGTGCCAGGCAAGCAAAACCCCCTGGTTCATTCTGATACAAACCCACTCTCTTGCTCCTGTTCTCTTTTACTGCATTAGGACAACAACGATTCAACTGTTACATGCTGCGGTAGTAGAACCCCTTATCCTTTGCATGACCTGTCATTGCCACAGTAAATAGATAAAAACCACTAGCATGAGTAGGAGTTGTTTGAGCCCTAATGTGCCTACTCATTCATGTTTGTTTGTCATGCCTGCTACTGCTTAGAGTTGAGTTAGGTCTGATTCGTTGGGAATGAATTGGAATGGTGTTGAACATGTCCTATTGTGGGTGAGCTAAGTGTGTGAACACGATTTGGTAAAGTTATTGGTGAGAGGCCATGTAGGAGTACATGGTGGGTTGTCTCATTGAAGCCGTCCTCAGGAACTGAGTTCTGTGTTTGTGATCCATGAAACAGTTACTACCACACATTGGGATCCTTAATTGACTCTCTCGGCTTCTTAATCACCCTTGTCCTCTGTCCAGGAGTTGCAAGTAGTTTCTGGTGTTTGTAGTATGCTGGGGGCCGCACGCAGCGCTGACCGTAGGGGTGGGCTATGTTGCGGTAGGCACGTGGCACGGTGTACCGGGCGCCCGTTTGGTGTCTCGGGAACCCTGCTCACATCGTTCGGGGCCGTATGTGGAAACCTCGGCCGGACTCCCTACGGATGGAACCTGAATAGGCGAAAAACCTGGACTAGAGACTCGAGTGTTTAGGTAGGCCGTGGTCGACACCCTCACTGGGCTTCCGCTTGAAGGTTGCCGAGTACATGTCGTGTAAACGGCGATAAGTGGTGAGAGCATGTGTGAAGAAGTACACCCCTGCAGGGTTAACATCATCTATTCGAATAGCCGTGTCTGCGGTATTGGACTTCTGGGTTGCCTATAACAGTTCATAGACAAGTGAAAGTGGATACTCTAAAATACGCAAGATAAGCGTGAGTGCTATGGATGGCGTTCTCGTAGGGAGACGGGAGCGGATCCATAGTGGTGTATTGATATGGTGAATATGTGGACTCGTGTGCGCCACCTAAAAAGAGTTACTTGCAATCGTAGTTCAGGATAGCCACCGAGTCAAAGCTGGCTTGCTGCAGTTAAACTCCACTACCCCCTTTGTTGATACCGATGCATATGTAGTTAATTCTGATGTAAGTCTTGATGGGTACATTTTTACTCACGTTTGCCTATTTTATGTTTTTGCAGAGAGACTTCAGTCTCGCTAGTAGTACCACTTGGACTTCGATGTTTAGCTTGTTACCTCAGCTACGATCTTGTGCCCTCGACAGGATCTGGTAGATAGTCAGGCTTCTCGGCCTTTTTCATTTGTAGATGTCTATACTCAGACATGTTAAGCTTCCGCATGTGCTTTGATTTGTATTCTCTGAATGTTGGGTCATGAGACCCATGTTGTAATATCTCGCTCCTCGGAGCTTAGTGAATAAATATTTGAGTCGTAGAGTTATGTTGTGATGCCATGTTGTATTTACACATATCGAGCATATTGTGTGTATGTTGAAATGCTTGGTATATGTGGGATCCGACAATCTAGTTGTTTATCCTTGGCAGCCTCTCTTATGGGGAAAAGTAGTCTAGTACCTCCTTGAGCCATAGTAGTCCGCTACAGCCCGGTTCACCAGAGTCCTGCTAGCCCAGCACTACTGCTCAAAACACTTGACTGGTCGGCATGTGTTTCACTTCATTCCTGTGTCTGTCCCTTCGGGAAAATGTCACGCGGTGTTATCCGGAGTCCTGCCTAGCCTGCTACAGCCCGGGTTACCGGAGTCTTGTTAGCCCAGTGCTACAGCCCAGATTTATACGTTGTTGACCGACATGCTCGATGTATTTCATGTATGCCTGTCCTCATGGGTTAGTGTCGCCTTGGGTTCACGACTAGCCATGTCGGCCCAGGTTCTCTGTCATATGGATGCTAGCGACACTATCATATACGCGAGCCAAAAGGCGCAAACGGTCCGGGGCCAGGTAAGGTGCCACCCGTGGGAGTACCGTGCGTGAGGCCGCAAAGTGATATGATGTGTTACATGTTGGATCGATGTGGCTTAGGATCGGGGTCCTAACAGCGTTGGTATCAGAGACTGACTGCCTGTAGGATTACCAAGCCAAACTGGTCAAAGTTGAGTCTAGAAATGCTTTCGTTATAAAAGGGAATTGATTGTGGAAGGGTACGTAAGGCTCTTTTTACTCCTTTACCTTATGTCCTTCTGCTCTGAGTCAACCTCTTCCTTTCTAGGGGGATTAAGAACTAGGCTTCTTTTCTATCTCTCAGGATGACGTGTTACTAAACCGTAGTTGCCTAGGATTGTTGAGTTCAAGCCTCAGTTCAGTTCCTACTACTTCCATATGTTCATAGATGGCCTCAGAACCTTGATATGATGTTGTCAAGTGACTATGCAAATCCTTGTGAATGTCTCAAAACTTTTTCTGAGCATTTACAGCTGTTATGCTGTCCGAGTCATCCCAGGTCTGTAAATAGTATGATGCATTTGCAAATCCCTTTCTCTCCGTTCCTGATGTCCTTTTTGGTCAGAATAAGCACACTAATCGGTCTGTTCAGGTACTCCGTTGCCTTGACATATATGTTGGAGCTATTGTTATGACCCCAGGTGTCTTAGGGAGTCACCTAGTAAACTAGCCATGTTTTGTGTTCCCGGTGTGATGATTCTGGCCATTATTCTCGAAAGCATCCCGTGATGCCATTTAGTAGTAGGTATTCTACTCCTGGGTTTTGAACCCGAGATTCACCCTACCTACCTCATGTCGATAGTGTTTGCTAGTTCCTTTAGGATATTAGAAACCTTGTGATAGTCCTCGAGGTCCATGCTATATCATTCTTCCAAATACCATGGATCAATGTGGCAGAAGTTCTTTGAACCAAAAGATCACAACCAGAGTGCTCTTGATGAGTTCTCCATTCATATTGTGATTCTGCCAGTTCTTCCTGTCTGCATGGGTTATCCGGAAGAAATATGTTAAACTCGTTCGACATGCTAATCTATGCATCCACAACTCAGAAAGTTATATGTTCCTTGATTTGTCCCTCTTTAGTTGTTTTCTGACCTTCGTCTATCAATTGATAGTCAGGGGTATATGTGCATTCGTTCATCGATGCCTATTATTCTTGTGGTCTGTCAAGCCATTCTACTCTGGAATGACTAGGAGAAACAAACTCCAGTACCTTATCCATTTCTAGGATTAGGTCAAAGCAGTGGTATTCCGCAGATCAAAATGCTAATCCAGCATTTTTTTCTGTTCTACCTTGGAGTATTACCTTCTTTATGCCAAGAATGCCATGAGAATTGCACCACCTCTTATGAATTCTTGATACAGTGATACTTCTCGCCATTATCGTTCATTCCTCGGTCTCCGTGTTATTGTAACCGGATTGCCGACAAGTGAATTGTGATGTGTGAAATCAATACTCCGAGCAACTCGTTGCTTTGTAGTAAATGGACAATATTCTCATTCTTAGTGTGTTGGTTACTAAATCGTCATCCTAAGATTGATCGTGCTACCTAGTCCTTGTTTCTGGTGCACTCTTCGATCAATGAGTTAGGATTGTGTCAATCCCTCACCCTTTTGATCATATCGTCCTTCCCTGAAAAGCAAGGTTGTTCTCGAGCTTAGTAACATACCGGTGGTTCGTGATTTTCCGAATATCTTCTCGGGATTATTACCAGGTTGTCCCCTGACTGTTATGTTGAGCTCGTAATCAAGTTGGTTTTCCTCTAGACCAGCCATTCTCCAAGAATCTGTGTTGGATATCCCTGAGCTAGTTGGTTAAGCTAAACAACAACTTGGAGAGTGGGAAGATAAAAGCTTGTCTGACTTAGTTCATGTAAAGGGATATATTTTCACTCTGTGTGTGTTGAAGAAAGATGATATCTCCATCGATTGGTCCTCCTGATCAGTTGTTGGATCTATTGCCTTGTCAAAACTCAGACTTGAGTATGGGCTATCCTCAAGTCAAATCAGAACCAACGATGTTCGTAATGTTGTCTTACTCGTGGTTGATCCCTCGGGTATACACCATTATATCTTTTGGTCCGACCAATGCTATCACCGTGTTCACATGATGGTGGAAGTCCAGTGATATGGAAATTCCGATGAGTTGCTATTGAGCCCATCAACAGCATTTTGTCTCCCCCATCATTCATGTTGAACATCAACTTAGTGTTGGAAACTTTGTAAGCAATGCCTTCGCGTTTCGTTCATGAACTTATGCTTGGATGAAAGAAGTGACTTCCTCCAAGTTCACGTACATTAGGTGTAAGTTGCCTCCATGAATTTGAGAAAGGTTTGTTTTGATTCCCTCAGAATCATCCAAAATCAGTCATGCATATGTGCGAAGTATTCTATGGTTTGATAGGTTGGCCGCCTCCACTCCATATGTGTTCCTAGCACACCAAGCCACTGATTGATTTGTTCAAGGAAAAGGAGCGTGTTGTGATAATTCTAGATCATGCACAAGATTCCAATATCCTCGATGATGGTTCCCAACCAGAACTCGGTAGTATTTTTATTATAAGACTACTATGGGGTCATGCTTGTCTGGGACATCATGTTCACATGTGTGTAGCAGAACCAGCTTATATTTTGGAGCTTGCTGTCGTAGTTCATCTCCCGAGAATCTCGCAACGTCATCTCGTCGATTCGTGTTGCAAACTTTCTTTTCCAGACAGGCTGTCTGAAATATTCCGTTGCCAACCAGATCTGAATCTCAGGCAGATATGATGGTTGGAACTTTTTCAAGATCTGTTATGTAGGTCCCGACAAGGTTGATGTTTGGCCGACACACCTAGCCGGAAGATCTATCATGGTAGTATCTTGATTGTACTATTTGACCATCTTCTCCATGAGGATTTTGTGCGACTTATTGTAGAAGTTGCTTCCTAGGAATTATCGTGCTCTCAGTTTCTTCGATTACCCTATAACCACTCAAACAGGGGAATCACTCTCGACTGTTGAGTTTTCTTCCCCAGTTACCAGAATCATTTCCAGCATTTGCATTTTGTTCCCAGCTTGCACCTCAGCAATTACTATTTAGGATCATTTTCAAAAGTGGTCATGTCATGGTCCCATCCATTTTTGGTGATAAGCAAGAGTCATCCTTTGCGTTGCCTTCAACAAGGTAGTCCACATCGTACATTCTAGTATTGGTATAGCATTCTTTCGAACCTCCTTGAACGATCGTTTGCGATTGCCTTAAGCTGGTATGAAGAGTTCCAATGATCTATGGATCAAAAGTAATTTTTTTGCCACTTAAGGGAATAGTTCTTCGAGTCACCTTCCTTAAGGTGTCTCGTTATGGTATCATGGCAACTCAACTCCTCGCTACGTTGACAACCGTTCACCACCTTCTTAAGTGTGGAATTGTGTCTACGTAGTGAACATTCGTCATCTTTTACACTCCATCCCTCTAGAAGTATGTATCATGTCTCAACTCGACAGATGTTCAATGTCTCATTCCATGAGTTGATCTTGAATTTCTCGATTTTCGAGGGATCGATTTCTGTAGAGTTTCTTCCTGCCATGATCGTGTTGGACAAAGATCTCGAAAGCAAAGACTCCAAGATCAATGTGATGCAATGGATCCATATATTCGAGAAGAGCAGTTGGATCATGAAGATTGCATTAGATTTGTGTCCCCTCTGTCTTCTTACCTCACGTCTTGAATCTCGGGACGAGATTCTTGTTTAGTGGGGGTGAGTTGTCACATCCCTAGCTTCTGACATTGCACTAGGGTAACTTCATGTGTGCATCATGTTTAAACTTTGAATGAAACTTGAAATGGGGATTGCCTAAACCCTAGCATTAAAGGAATTCACTAGGTTCAACCAAAATATTTCCAGTAAATCCAAATGGCTTTTAAAAATGTTCATCATTTTTGGAAAATGCTGGAACCATAACCAAAGGTGTTGCACATTTTTCCATGACATATTGGGCTCTGGATTAAATTATACCCTATTTGCATTTGGGCATTTAAATTTTATATATTATATTAAATGTCCAAATATTCATGAAATGAAATTCTGGTTATTGGAAATAATCCAAATAGTGGCCACAAGCAGTCTCATGATTTTTGAAGGTGCATAGGTATTTTTAATAAAGCCCTAAAAATTTACAGAATAATAGAAAACTGAAATAATTAGAAAGGGAGAGAGAGAAAGGATCCAGCAACTTACCTGGCACAGGCCACCTGGCAGCCCACTGGCCGGCCCAGCACTATGCTGGCCCGTGCCAGTCATCGCCTACCTCTGCCAGTAGGCAGAGGATGGACACGGCGCACGCGCCCGAGCTCGCCACGCAGCTCCCTGGCTGCCTGCCTCGCTTGGACAGCGCGGCGACGCCTCGAAGCCACTCCTCGGCGCCGACCCAACCCCGCCGACACCCCATTCTTCCCCCTTGCTCTCTCTGTGCCTCGTCTCTCTCTCGAACCCGAGCGCAGCCGTCGCCGCCGACGAGCGTCGCCGTGGCCACAACCACTGCCTCGCCTCGTAGTTTCGCCCAGAGGCTCCGCCTCGACCTCCTCTTCCTCTCCACAGAGCCACAAGGCCCCGGACGCGCTGCAACGCCGCCACCGTCGTCGTTTCAATCGCCGGCTGCCGGAGATCCCCCTCGCCGCCATGGCCACTCCAGCTCTTCACCGACCTCTCTGACCCGCTCGTGGAGACCACTGTGAGCTGCTGCCCGTCCTTCCCTCTCCGTTCCCTCTCTCGTGCACCGTACGCACCACCCTGAGCTGACCGCACCCGCCATCGTCTGTGCTCACCGCCGGCGTGGCTCCGGCCATGCAATGGCTCCGCCGTCACATCCACCTTGCTCACCACGCTGCGTAGAGCACGTAGGTGCCCCGCACGAGCTGCCCCGACCGTCGTAGCGTCGACCCCGAGCTCACCCGAGCTCCGGCGACCGCCAAGGTCGACGCCGGCGACGAATCCGGCCACCACAGGCCCAGCCACTGCCACTACTCGACGCGGACGAGTGCCCGCGTCATGTAGACGCCGTCCGCCGGCCATTTGGTCACCGGAGGAGGAATCCCGACGCCCTCCGCCGTCTCTGGGGTCGCCGGCGACGAGCCGCGGTCAACTCCGACGAGTTGACCCGGGTTTGACCCAGCTGACGTGGCAACGTCATTAGCGTTTAACAGTTCTGCTAATTAACCCCCCTAGTGACACTGACAGCTGATCCCCACTGATTAATTAAACTTAGTTTATTTTCTGTTTAGTTTAGTTCATAAATAGTGGGACCCACCCCTCCACGTTGACTTTGCTGATGCGGCACTTGACCAGGCCCACCTGTCAGCCACACAAACCAGCCTGGGTCACTGAATAGTGGACCCCCCTGGTCAGGTTTTACCCGGGCCGCTCCGTTGACCGCTGACATCACAGTGACGTCGTGATGATGCAGTAAAGCAATTTCTGGATTTATTTTTATATAGGAAATTCCAGAAAAAGTTGCAAACTTCAAAAATTCATAGTAATTCAACCGTAACTCCAAATCAAACAAATTATATATGAAAAATTATCAGAAAAATCCAATCTATCCATCTGTATTAGTTTCATGCATGTTTAAACAAGTTAACTTGCTGTTTAATGCAAAACATGATAAAGCACTATTTAAGATCACAAATGTGTTTGAATTTTGAATCTTTGGTTCAAAATAGCTCAAACCCATCTGGTTGTAGTTGCATTAGCCCAAAACACTCATTTTACCATGTCATGATCATGCATCATATTGTACATTGCATTGATTGTGTTTCTTTCTCTGTTGCCGGTATCTGTCCCCTCTCAGTAGACGATGCTCCGACGATTGTTCGATCACACCGATGAAGAACTATATTATCTTCAGAAGTGTCAGGCAAGCAAAACCCCCTTGTTCATTCTGATACAAACACACTCTCTTGCTCCTGCTCTCTTTTACTGCATTAGGACAACAACGATTCAACTGTTACATGTTGCGGTAGTTGAACCCCTTATCCTCTGCATGACCTGTCATTGCGACAGTAAATAGATGAAACCCACTAGCATGAGTAGGAGTTGTTTGAGCCCTGATGTGCCTACTCATTCATGTTTGTTTGTCATGCCTGCTACTTCTTAGAGTTGAGTCAGGTCTGATTCATCGGGAATGAATTGGAATGGTGTTGAACATGTCCTATTGTGGGTGAGCTAAGTGTGTGAACACGATTTGGTAAAGGTATTGGTGAGAGGCCATGTAGGAGTACATGGTGGGTTGTCTCATTGAAGCCGTCCTCAGGAACTGAGTTCTGTGTTTGTGATCCATGAAACAATTACTACCACACATTGGGATCCTTAATTAACTCTCTCGGCTTCTTAATCACCCTTGTCCTCTGTCCAGGAGTTGCAAGTAGTTTCTGGTGTTTGTAGTATGCTGGGGGCCGCACGCAGCGCTGACTGTAGGGGTGGGCTGCATTGCGGTAGGCACGTGGCACAGTGTACCGGGCGCCCGTTTGGTGTCTCGGGAACCCTGCTCACATCGTTCGGGGCCATATGTGGAAACCTCGGCCGGACTCCCTGCGGATGGAACCTGAATAGGCGATAAACCGAGACTAGAGACTCGAGTGTTTAGGTAGGCCGTGGCCGACACCCTCGCTGGGCTTCCGCTTGAAGGTTGCCGAGTACATGTCATGTAAACGGCGATAAGTGGTGAGAGCGTGTGTGAAGAAGTACACCCCTGCAGGGTTAACATCATCTATTCGAATAGCCGTGTCCGCGGTAATGGACTTCTAGGTTGCCTATAACAGTTCATAGACTAGTGAAAGTGGATACTCTAAAATACGCAAGATAAGCGTGAGTGCTATGGATGGCGTTCTCGTAGGGAGACGGGAGCGGATCCATACTGGTGTATTGATATGGTGAATATGTGGACTCGTGTGCGCCACCTCAAAAGAGTTACTTGCAATCGTAGTTCAGGATAGCCACCGAGTCAAAGCTGGCTTGCTGCAGTTAAACTCCACTACCCCCTTTGATGATACCGATGCATATGTAGTTAATTCTGATGTAAGTCTTGCTGGGTACATTTGTACTCATGTTTGCCTATTTTATGTTTTTGCAGAGAGACTTCAGTCTCGCTAGTAGTACCGCTTGGACTTCGATGTTTAGCTTGTTACCTCAGCTACGATCTTGTGCCCTCGACAGGATCTGGTAGATAGTCAGGCTTCTCAGCCTTTTTCATTTGTAGATGTCTGTACTCAGACATATTTAGCTTCCGCTTGTGCTTTGACTTGTATGCTCTAAATGTTGGGTCATGAGACCCATGTTTGTAATATCTCGCTCCTCGGAGCCTAATGAATAAATACTTTGAGTCGTAGAGTCTTGTTGTGATGCCATGTTGTATTTACACATATCGAGCATATTGTGTGTATGATTGAAATGCTTGGTATATGTGGGATCCGACAATCTAGTTGTTTATCCTTGGCAGCCTCTCTTATGGGGAAAAGTAGTCTAGTGCCTCCTTGAGCCCTAGTAGTCCGCTACAGCCCGGTTCACTGGAGTCCTGCTAGCCCAACACTACTGCTCGGAACACTTGAATGGCCGGCATGTGTTTCACTTCGTTCCTGTGTCTGTCCCTTCGGGGAAATGTCGCGGCGTTATCCGGAGTCCTGCCTAGCCTGCTACAGCCTGGGTTACCGGAGTCCTTTTAGCCCAGTGCTACAGCCCGGATTTATACGTTGTTGACCGACATGCTCGATGTGATTCATGTATGCCTGTCCTCATGGGTTAGTGCCGCCTTTGGTTCACGACTAGCCATGTCGGCCTGGGTTCTCTTTCATATGGATGCTAGCGACACTATCATATACGTGAGCCAAAAGGCGCAAACGGTCCCAGGCCAGGTAAGGTGGCACCCGTGGGAGTACCGTGCGTGAGGCTGCAAAGTGATATGATGTGTTACATGCTGGATTGATGTGGCTTAGGATCGGGGTCCTGACATCGGGATTGAGATCGACGAATCAAAGTAGAGGCAATCAGATAGGAAGAGAGAGAGAGAGAGAGAGAAGGGCGACTGAACCCCTCTAGCAGTTCATCGCCCCAGCTAAGAACAGACCCTCGCGAGGCTGTTCTTCCTTGTATTGTTCATCCTCATCAGCCCAAGAGGCAATCCACCACACCACACTGGAGTAGGGTATTACACCACGTCGGTGGCCCGAACCAGTATAAACCTTGTGTCTCTTGTGTTGTTCTTTCAGTAGTTTAGATCTTTGCGAGACGGAGAGGTAGAGAGCGTAATCTCCACGCGCACCCCAGAGTTCGAACCTCAAGGGTCTGCCGGAACCCGAAATCCGACACCTGGGTCTATAACCCTACTAATTGGCTGTGAGGGACGGAACACTTCTTCCAATTGCCTCGCTTTGGGCTACGGGAGTGAGAGGAGGAGCTGCGATGGCCGGCCATGGTGGGATGGAATTTTCCGGGCGCGCTCCGATGGATACTCGCTGTGGGAGGATGGTGTCATCTGGATCTGAGGATCCCCGTCTCTTTAAATAGACGATTTACTTACATGGTTAGGGTGGCAAATGTAAAAATGCCCCAACATCTCACATTCACTCGACACGTGGAGGATAGCCATTATTAGGCGCAGAAGCCGAGGAGTGCAACATTCATGGGAAGCCGGACACTACTTAATAGGTACTCAGAATTCGGAGAAGAACCCGCCTTGCAATGCCGAAGACAATCTGCACGCCGGACTCATCGTCATTGAAGCCTGGTTTGGGGGCTACTGAGGGAGTCCTAGATTAGGGATTCCTCGGACAGCCGGACTATATATCCTTTGGCCGGACTGTTGGACAATGAAGATACAAGATTGAAGACTTCGTCCCGTATCTGGATGGGACTCTCCTTGGCGTGGAAGGCAAGCTTGGCAATTCAGATCTGTAGATCTCCTCCCTTGTAACCGGCTTTGTGTAACCCTAGCCCCCTCCGGTGTCTATATAAACCGGAGGGTTTAGTTCGTAGGACAAGAACAATCAGAATCATAGGCTAGCTTCTAGGGTTTAGCCTCTACGATCTCATGGTAGATCAACTCTTGTAATACGCATATCATCAAGACCAATAGTGTAGGAAGTAGGGTATTACCTCTATCGAGAGGGCCTGAACCTGGGTAAACATCGTGTCCCTCGCCTCCTGTTACCATCCGCCTTAGACGCATAATTCGGGACCCCCTACCCGAGATCCGCCGGTTTTGACACCGACAATGACCTCTACGACGATTGGCTAGACCGCATCGCCGAGGTCGTCAGAGCCCAAGGGGGCTCACTTGCACCGTCCCTCTCGCTACCTAGCCCACCTCAAGCTGCGGGCGACGTAGCCCACGGAGTGCCTCCACCACCTCCGCATCAAGACGCCGCCGTCGCACCAAGATGCGCAACCCCGTGGCGCGACCCACCGCGCAGGGCGCCCGCGCATGATGAAGGAAGCTGCCAAGAAGTCCCTCAGCCGCAAGAAAACACTCCTGTGCTCCCAGCACCACCGCGTCAAGACCACATACTGCCTGCGGCGGAGGCACGTGGATACCAGGACCAGGCTCCGCCTCCGCGATGGGCTCCGGTGACCATAGCAGGCTGTCGTGCCTTCACTCCCGAGCTGCGTAGCATCGTCTGGCCCGGCAAGTCCAAGCCCGACCTGCCTCCCCGCTACAACGGCACCCCCAACCCTACTGAGTTCCTAAAGCTCTACGAGCTGAGCATCGAGGCGGCCAATGGCGATGAGAAGGTCATGGCGAACTGGTTCCCCGTGGCCCTCAAGGAAGGTGCACGCTCGTGGCTCCTGAACCTGCCCATGGGGTCGATCTCCTCTTGGGGCGAGATGCTCGAGCGTTTCGTCGCTAACTGCCAGGGCACTCGCGACTGCCCTCCGGCTGCAGGCGACCTGTGGTGCATCAAGCAGAAGCTAGGGGAGACCATGCATAAGTACATCCAGCGCTTCAACAACGTCCGCCTCAAGATCCCCAAGGTGATGGACGAGGCCATCATCTCCGCATTCTCTGATGGCGTCCACGACGTCAAGATGAAGGAGGAGCTCTCCATCCATGAGGAACTATGCACGGCCCTGGAGATGTTCAACATGGCAACCAAGTGTGCAAGGGCTGAGGAAGGGTGCCTTTTCCTCCTCGAGCTCCCAGCTGCCGACCAGGAGGACAAGAAGGCCAAGATAAAGGACGTGAAGCGCAAGGGGGTTGTCGTGCTCGCGGCAGAGCCGGAGATGAAGCACAGTCGTGACCACCCCGAGTCATCCAAGGCCAACCGGCCGTTCTGCGCCTTACACAATGTTCACAGCCACAACACCAGCGACTGTCAGGAGCTCAGGGCCATCCGAGATGGGCGCTTCGGTCGACGCCCCGAGCGCGGCGACCGAGGCTACGACCGAGGGGGAGGATGAAATGAAGGTGTCACAGCCCTAGAATTTGATTGCAATTAGTTACGTAAGCATCCATGCATCATGTCCATACTGTTTGAAATTTGAAATGGGGATGACAAACCCTAGCACTAAATGAAATGCAATTAGGATCAAAATAAAAATATTTTCAATGAACCCAGAATGCCCTTTAGAAAAGTTCATTATTTATGATGAAGGTGAAAACCTCTGCCAAAAAATGCACATATTTTTAGGCCACTCTGGATTTTAAAATTAACTTATATTGTATTTGAATTAGGGCCTTTAACTGCTATATATATATATTTTTTGGATGCTCCAAAAATGTTGGAAATTGTAAAGGGTCACTGAAATAATTCAGAAAGCACCCATAACTGTTTCCAGGAATTTATGAAATGGTTTGGTATTATTACTAAATCAAAACAAATAGAAAAAATAGAAAACAGAAATAAAATAGAGAAAACCAGAGAGAGGAAAAACCCACCTGGCACTTACCTGGCGCAGCCCACCTAGCGCCCAACCGGCCCAGCTGTGTGACAGCCCAACCGGCCCGACTGGCCCAGTGGCCAGTCATCCTTCTCCTCTTTGCCAGGAGGAAGCAGCATGCGTGGCCGCCGCTCGCGAGCACGCGCCTCGCCAGCTCCTGCTTGCCGCTGACGCCCTGGACGACTCTGGCATCGCCACGCGACCCCTGGACCCTCTCTCACTCTCCCTCGTCCCCATCTCCTCCTCTTTCTCTCTCTCCCGCGATCGCCGTGACCGCCCGAGAACGCCGACGAGCACCCCCATGACCACCGGCCACCCCTCGCCCTGCCGTTGAGCCCAGAGGCTCCGCCGCAACCTCTTCTCCCTCCTCGCCGAGCTACACGAGCCAGCACGGCCCCAAGACGATGCCTGTGGCTTTCTTCCCCGACTACGGCCGCCGGATGCCGCCGTCCGATTCGCCGACTCCGCCGCCTCCCCAAGTCTGCTGAGCTCCACTTCAACCCTGCTATGAGCCCCGCCATATTTCCCCTGCTCCCCGAGCTGGTCCTCGTTCCCTAGCCGCACTAGATGTCAGAGCCGAGAGCTCCTCGCCGCCGTTCATGCAGCCACCATGGCTAGAGCGGGCGCCGCTCGCGTCCGAGCATCCCATCGTGCTCAGCACGGCTCTAGAAGCTCGTGGACACCAACACCTCCCGCTACCGTGCACCGTAGCACCGGTTCTGTCGTTGTCCGAGGTCCCGTCGCCGCCTCACTCGCCGCCGTTGCCATATCCGGCAGCCCTAGCACCACCCACCACCACCGATTGATGCGCCTCGTCGCGCTGCGTCTGCAGGACCCAGCCGCGCGAGCTATCATTGCCGGAATCGGCCGGACGGGCAACCCCGCCATGTTCCGTTTAGCGCCGGCAGCTAACCACCGTTCTGGATTAGTGGACACGTCATTATGGGCTAATGGACCACTAATTAAGCCCCACAGTCACTGGCACCTGGGCCCCATGTTTTAGTTAACCGCAATTTATTTCTCTGTTTAGCTTAAACAAATCAGTGTGGCCCCACGCTTCAGCGTTGACATGCAGACGTGGCCGTTGACCATGCCCACACGTCAGTGACCCAATCAGCAGTGTGTCACTGACCAGTGGGCCCCACTGGTCAGGTTTGACTTGGACCCCGTCTGTTGACCCACTGACGTCACCCAGATGCAATGCTAATGCAATAAGAACTTTCTGGAATTTTAAATAAATCAGCAATGGTTTATTAATTCCAGAAAATGTCTAAAACTTTTTAAAATCATAGAAATTAATCTATAACTCAGAATGAAATAATTTATATATGAAAAATTATCAAAAAAATTCAAGGAATCCATCTGTATCATTTTCATGCATGTTTGACCAATGTTTGTCCTCTGTTTTGGACAAAACAAATAAACGACATTTAAATAATCATATATGGAGTTGGAATTTCAATCATGTATTCAAACCAACTTCATTTAAATCATAGCTAGATGCATTAGCTCAAATCACAGCATATTGCCATGTCATGATCATGCATCATATTATGGCATCGCATTGATTGTGTTTCTTTCTCTGTTGCTGGTATTTGTCCCCTCTCGATAGACGTGGTTTCGACAATGAGATCGATGTCACCGATGAAGAACTATATTATCTTCGGAAGTGCCAAGCAAGCAAAAACCCCCCCTTGTTCATTCTGATACAATCCCACTCTCTCGCTCCTGCTCTCTTTTGCTGCATTAGGACAACAACGCTTCAACTGTTACATGTTGCGGTAGTTGAACCCCTTTCCTCTGTATGACCTGTCATTGCCACAGTAAATAGATGAAACCCACTAGCATGAGTAGGAGTTATTTGAGCCCTAATGTGCCTACTCATTCATGCTTGTTGTCATGCCTGCTACTGCTTAGAGTCGAGTCAGGTTTGGTTCATCGGGGATGAATTGGAATGTGGTGATCATGTCCTACTGTTGAGAGCTAAGTGTGTGAACACGATTTGGAAAAGGTAGCGGTGAGAGGCCATGTAGGAGTACATGGTGGGTTGTCTCATTGAAGCCGTCCTTAGGAACTGAGTTCTATGTTTGTGATCCATGAACAACTACTACCACGCATTGGAATGCTTAAGTGCCCCTCTCGACTTATTAACCAACCTTATCTCTGTCCAGGAGTTGCAACTAGTTTCTGGTGTTTGTAGGTTGTGTTAGTAGTCTACTAAGTGGCACCCGGTACAGGTGGGCTTGGGACAGACTAGGCACAGTGGCTCGGTGTAGCAAGTGGCACCCGGTTGGTGGGCTTGGGAACCCTGTACACATCGTTTGGGGCCGTGAGCGACACCTCGGCCGGATCTCCTTGCGGATGGAAATAGGCGATAAACCTGTACTAGAGACTTGTGTGGTTAGTCAGGTCGTGGCCGACTCCCTCGCCAGGCTTCCGCTTGAAGGTTGCCGAGGTACATGACGTGTACATGGTGGTAAGTGGCGAGAGCGTGTGTGAATAAGTACACCCCTGCAGGGTTATCATTATCTATTCGAATAGCCAAATTCCTCGGATATGGAAACTTGGACCCCTTGCATAGTTCATAGACAAGTGAAAGTCGATACTCTAAAATGCGCAAGATAATCGTGAGTGCTATGGATGGCATTCTCGTAGGGAGACGGGAGCGGATCCATAGTGGTGTATTGGTATGGTGAATATGTGGACTCGTGTGCGCCACCTCAAAGAGTTACTTGCAGTCGTAGTTCAGGATAGCCACTGAGTCAAAGCTAGCTTGCTCCAGTTAAACTCCACCACCCTTTTATTGATACCGATGCATATGTAGATAGTTCTGATGTAAGTCTTGCTGGGTACATTTGTACTCACGTTTGCTTATTTTATGTTTTGCATAGAGACTTCAGTCTTGCTAGTAAGTTCGGTGTCGACTTCGACGTTTAGCTTGTTACCTCAGCTACGATCTTGTGCCCTCGGCAAGATCTTGTAGATAGTCAGGCTTCTCAGCCTTTTTCATTTGTAGATGTCTGTACTCAGACATGTTAAGCTTCCGCATGTGCTTTAACTTGTATGCTCTGAATGTTGGGTAATGAGACCCATGTTTTTAATATCTCGCTCCTCGGAGCCTAATGAATAAATACTTGAGTCATAGAGTTATGTTGTGATGCCATGTTGTATTTACACATATCGAGCATATTGTCTGTATGATTGAAATGCTTGGTATGTGTGGGATCCGACAACCTAGTTGTTTATCCTTGGTAGCCTCTCTTGTGGGGAAATGCAGTCTTGTGCTTCCATGAGCCATAGTAGTCCGCTACAGCCTGGTTCACCGGAGTCCTGCTAGCCCAGCACTACTGCTCTGGAACACTAGACTGGTCGGCATGTGATTCACTTCGTTCCTGTGTCTGTCCCTTCGGGGAAATGCCATGCGATGACATCCTGAGTCCTGCCTAGCCTGCTACAGCCCGGGTTCCCAGAGTCCTGTTAGCCCAGTGCTACAGCCCGGATTCACACGCTGCTGACCGACATGCTCGATGTTGTTTCATGTACGCCTGCCCCTATAAGTTAGTGCCACTTTGGGTTCACGACTAGTCATGTCGGCTCGGGTTCTTTCTCATATGGATGCTAGCGACACTATCATATACATGGGAATACCGTGGGAATACCGTGCGTGAGGCCGCAAAGTGATATGATGTGTTACATGCTAGATCGGGTTGACTTCGGATCTGGGTCCTGACAGCGTTGGTATCAGAGCCTGACTGCCTGTAGGATTAACAAGCCAAGCTGGTCGAAGTCATGTCTAGAAATGCTTTAGTTATATAAGGGAATTGATTGTGGATGGGAACGTAAGGCTCTTTTTACTCCTTATCCTCATGACCTTCTGATCTGAGTCATCTTATCTTTTCTACGGGATTAAGAACTAGGCCTTCTCATCTATCTATCAGGATGATGTGTTACTAATCCATAGACTTATAGGATTGATGGATTTAAGCCCCAGTTCAGTTTCTGCTACTTCTGTGTGGTGACCGTTGATCTCGGAACTTTGATATTGTGATGTTGAGTGGTTATGCCACCAATTTGCAAGATGTCTCAAATCCTTTATAGAATTTACAGCCGTTATGCTGTCCGAGTCATCCCAGATTTCTAAGTAGTCTGATGCATTTGAAGATCCTTTTTCTTTCCGTTCCCGATTTCCTTTTGGTCAGAATAAGCACACTAATCGGTGAGTTGAGGTACTCCAATGCCTCGATATATATGTTGGAGCTATTATTATGACCCTAGGTGTTTTAGGATGTCACCTAGTAATATAGCCATGTTTTGCGTTCCTAGTGTGATGATTCTGGCCACCAATCTCGAAAGCATCCCGTGATGCCATTTAGTTAGTAGGCATTCTATTTCTGGGTTCTTGAACCCAAGATTCACTCTACTTACTTCCTGTTGGTAGTGTTGCTAGTTCCTTTAGGATGTTAGTAACCTTTGCGATAGTCCTCGAGGTCCGTGGTATGTCATTCTTCCAATACCATGAACCATCATGGCAGAAGTTCTTTTGAACCAAAAGATCACAACCAGGGTGCTCTTGAGGAGTACTCCATTCATATTGTGAATCTGCCAGTCCCTTTTCCTTCTGCATGGGTTATCCGGAAGAAATATGTTGAGCTAGTTCGACATACTAATCTATGCATCCACAACACAGAAAGATACATGTTCCTTTGAGTTGTCCCTCTTTAGTTGTTTCTGACCTTTGTCTATCAATTGATAGTCAAGAGTATGCGTGCATTCGTTCACCGATGCCCATTATTCTTGTGGCCCGTCAAGCCATTATAATCCGGAATGACTAGGAGAAACAAACTCCAGTACCTCATCATATCCAGGATTGGGTCAAAGTAGTTGTGCTCTGCAGATCAAATGCCAATCCAGCTTTTGCTCTGCTCTACCCTAAAGTATTACCCTTTTATGTCAGGATTGTCATTAGAATTGCACCATCTCTTATGATTTCTTGACGGAGTGATACTTCTTGCCATCATTGCTTCACGGAATACCGACAAGTGAATCGTGATGTGTAAAATCAATACTCCTAGCAACTAGTTGCTTGGTAGTAAATGGAAAATATTCCCATTCTTAGAATGTTGGTTATTGAATCATCATCCTAAGATTGATCGTGCTACCTAGTCCATATTTCCTGAGTTAGGATTTTGTCAAACCCTTGCTCTGTTGATCATATCGTCTTGCCCTGAGAAGCAAGATTGTTCTCGAGCTTAATAACACATGGGTGGTTCGTGATTCCCCGAATATCTTATCGGAAGTATTACCAGGTTGTTCCCTGACCGCTATGTTGAGTTCGTGATCATGTTGGTTCTATCTAAACCAGCCATTCTCCAAGAATCTGTGTTGGCTACCCCTGAGCTAGTTGGTCAAGCTAAACAACAACTTGGAGAGTTGGAAGATAAAAGCTTGTCTAACCTAGTTCATGTTAAGGGATATATTTTGGTGTGTGCGTGTGTTGAAGAAAGATGATATCTTCATTGACTGGTCCTCGTAATCAGTTGCTGGATCTATTGTCTTGTCCAAACTTTGACTTGTGTATGGGCTATCGTCAAGTCAAATCAGAACCAACGATGTTCGTAATGTTGTCTTACTCGTGGTTGATCCCTCGAGCATACACCATTACATCTCTTGGTCTGACCAATGCTATCACCTTGTTCACATAGTTGTGGAATTCCATCTTCATGGGAACCTGGATGAATTGTTGTCGAGCCCATCGACAACATCCTTATCTTATCCATGATTCATGTCGAACATCTATGTAGTGTTGGAAACTTTTATAAGCATTATCTTCATGTCCCGTTCATGAAGCATATGTTTGGATGAAAGAAGTGACTTCCTCGAATACATGTGCATTTGATGCAAGTTGCCGCCGTGAATTCGAGAAAGTCAATGTTGCTTCCTCTGGAATCATCCCAAGTCAGTCATACACGTGCGAAGTATGCTATGGTTTGACAGGCTCACTACCTCCATTCCATGTGTATCTCCTAGTACACCAAGCCACTGACTGGTTTGTTCAAGGAGAAAGAGTTCCTTCATAAGAGCTAATCTGGACTTATGAAAGGACTTCGGTATCCTCATTGATGGTTCCCGCCGGAACTTGATAGTGTTTCGTTGTAAGACTACTATGTGGTCATGCTTGTCTGGGACATCGTGCTCACATGTGTGTAGCAGAACCAACTCATGTTTTGGAGCTTGCTATCATAGTTCATCTCCCGAGAATCTCGCAACGCCATCTCGTCGAATTGTGTTGCAAACTTCCATTTTTATTTCTAGACTTGAAGAGTCTGGAATGTCCTGACCCCAACTAGATCTGAATCTCAGGCAGATATGATGGTTGGAACATTTCCCAAGAACTATACTAATGGTCTCTCTGTAACCCGGTAAGTGCATGTCGTGGCCAACACAACCACCCGGGAGACCTATTATTGTAGTATCTTGATTGAGAAAGTTGGCCACCTCCCCTTAAGGATTTCGTAGAATTTACTTCCGTAGTTTTCCTTATGGATTCTTGTGCTCCCGAAGTCCGACCTTTACTTGATGGCCATGTTGAGCTTTTAAGCATGACAATGGTAGCTAGAACATCAAGGAGAACATTAGAAGAGGAGTGCTAAATGTCTCTCGGTCGATCATCCAGATTTCGTTCCCTTGGCCTCGCTAAGGTGAAATGTGAGAAAGTGTTGTCTTCCTTTGCATCTGCATTGTGCATCACTATTCATCATGGTAGTAAGATGTGTTGCCAGGATCCTCGGCACGGATGTTGGTAAGACCTTGATGAGTATGGAAATGCTCAAGTTCTTGAGAGCACACTCAGTCACTAGGTTATATCCTTGGTATCAACTGGAATGTGCTTTCCATTTGCCAAGTTGTTCTATAACCGTAGTTTCCTTTCCAAAACTGAGTATGCCATCCTCTCGAATTCTTTCAACGATCAATTGTGTTTTGCCTCAGGCTGGTATGAAGAGTTTCAATGATCTATGGATCAAAAGTAATTCTTTTTGCCACTTAAGGGAATAATTCCACGAGTCACCTTTCCTGAGGTGCCTTGTTATGGGATCATGGTAATTGTTTCCATGCTACTTTGAAACCCACGTCAAATTGTTTCTTCCGTCCCTCCTGATGCATGTTTTGCCTCTCAGCTCCAGGGATGTTTCTACGTCTCATTCCGTGAGTTGATCTTGTGTTCATTAAGATTGATGATCCATTCTTGTGAGGTTGTCTTGCTCTCTTGTCGCCATGTCGGATGAAGTTCTCGAAGGAAAGGATGTCATAATCAATATGATGTAGCGGATCAACATCTCCGAGAAGGGCAGTTGGATCATGAAGATCGTGTTATTAGCCTTGTGTTCCCTCTGTCTTCTTACCTCACGTCTTGAATCGCGGGACGAGATTTTTGTTTAGTGGGGGTGAGTTGTCACAGCCCTAGAATTTGATTGCAATTAGTTACGTAAGCATCCATGCATCATGTCCATATTGTTTGAAATTTGAAATGGGGATGACAAACCCTAGCACTAAATGAAATGCAATTAGGATTAAAATAAAAATATTTTCAATGAACCCAGAATGCCCTTTAGAAAAGTTCATTCTTTTATATGAAGGTGAAAACGTCTGCCAAAAATGATGCACATATTTTTAGGCCATTCTTGATTTTAAAATTAACTCATATTGTATTTGATTTAGGGCCTTTAACTGCTATATATATATTTTTTAGATGCTCCAAAAATGTTGGAAATTGTTAAGGGTCACTGAAATAATTCAGAAAGCACCCATAATTGTTTCCAGGACTTTATGAAATGGTTTGGTATTATTACTAAATCAAAAGAAATAGCAAAAATAGAAAAAAATAAAATAGAGAAAACCAGAGAGAGGAAAAACCCACCTGGCTCTTACCTGGCGCAGCCCACCTAGCGCCCTGCCGGCCCAGCTGTGTGACAGCCCAACCGGCCCGACTGTCCTAGTGGCCAGTCATCGTTCTCCTCTTGCCAGGAGGACGCAGCGCACGTGGCCGCCGCTCGCGAGCACGCACCTCGCCAGCTCCTGCTTGCCGCCGACGCCCTGTACGACTCTGGCATCGCCACGCGACCCCTGGACCCTCTCTCACTCTCCCTCGTCCCCATCTCCTCCTCTGTCTCTCTCCCTCCCACGATCACCGTGACCGCCCGAGAACGCCGACGAGCACCCCCGTGACCACCCCTTTATTGATACCGATGCATATGTAGATAGTTCTGATGTAAGTCTTGCTGGGTACATTTGTACTCACGTTTGCTTATTTTATGCTTTGCATAGAGACTTCAGTCTTGCTAGTAAGTTCGGTGTCGACTTCAATGTATAGCTTGTTACCTCAGCTACGATCTTGTGCCCTCGGCAAGATCTGGTAGATAGTCAGGCTTCTCAGCCTTTTTCATTTGTAGATGTCTGTACTCAGACATGTTAAGCTTTCGCATGTGCTTTGACTTGTATGCTCTGAATGTTGGGTCATGAGACCCATGTTTGTAATATCTCGCTCCTCGGAGCCTAATGATTAAATACCTGAGTCATGGAGTTATGCAGTGATGCCATGTTGTATTTACACATATCGAGCATATTGTGTGTATGATTGAAATGCTTGGTATGTGTGGGATCCGACAACCTAGTTGTTTATCCTTGGTAGCCTCTCTTATGGGGAAATGTAGTCTTGTGCTTCCATGAGCCATAGTAGTCCGCTACAGCCCGGTTCACCGGAGTCCTGCTAGCCCAGCACTACTGCTACAGAACACTAGACTGGCCGGCATGTGATTCACTTCGTTCCTGTGTGTGTCCCTTCGGGGAAATGCCATGTGGTGACATCCGGAGTCCTGCCTAGCCTGCTATAGCCCGGGTTCCCGGAGTCCTGTTAGCCTAGTGCTACAGCCCGGATTCACACGCTGCTGACCGACATGCTCGATGTTGTTTCATGTATGCATGTCCCTGTAATTTAGTGCCACTTTGGGTTCACGACTAGTCATGTCGGCCCGGGTTCTTTGTCATATGGATGCTAGCGACACTATGATATACGCGAGCCAAAAGGCGCAAACGGTCCCGGGCCAGGTAAGGTGGCACCCGTGGGAATACCTTGCGTGAGGCCGCAAAGTGATATGATGTGTTACATGCTAGATCGGTGTGACTTCTGATCAGGGTCCTGACAGGAGGAAGCTGGGACGACCGTGGCCCCCGCCAGGAGTGGCGCGACCGGCCTCGCGAGGACCGCTGGCAGCACCAGCCTCGGGAGGGCACCTGGAGAGACTAGCCTGGTGAGGACTGCCCCCCAGGGAAACGCCAGCCTCCCTCCGCTTCCGCCTCCACCGAGAAGGAATGACGACCATCATCAGAATGATGGGGCCCGGGGCTTCTAGGAGCCGCGCACCATCACTTGCATCTTGGGTGCCGCTCAGGCCCCAGCCTCTCAGCGTATCTTCAAGCAGTTTGCTTGCAAGGTGAACGCGGCCCTTCCCAGGCTCGAGGCAACGTGCCTGCTTAGGTGGTCCAAGCGCGCCATCACCTTTAGCTCGTCAGACCAGCTCAAGTGCGTAGCAACTGGCGGCGCCCTCCCAATGCTCTGCTCACCCATCATCAGCAATGTCCAAGTCACCAAGACCCTCATGGACGGTGGCGCGGGGCTCAATGTCCTGTCCGTCGAGACGTTCGACCGCCTCCAAGTGCCATACGATCAACACAACCTACAAAGCACTTCTCAGGAGTGATCGACGGCTCCAACACACCGATAGGGAAGGTCCGCCTCCCTATCACATTCGGCCAGCGTGACAACAATCGCGCCGAGCTCATCGGCTTCGATGTTTCCCATATCCGCCTGCCGTACAATGCCATCCTTGGGTATCCAGCCTTGGCCAAGTTTATGGCAGTGAACCATTATGGCTACAATGTCCTGAAGATGTCAGGGAGCGGCATCATCATCTCGGTCGCCTGTGAGGAAAGGGATGCGATGTGTTCCCTCGAGCGCGCTTACCAAGCCGCAGCGGCCAAAAACCCCGAAAAACAAGCCATCCCCGTGAAGAAGAAGCAGCTACTCCGCCAAGGACCTCTGGAGAGCGGCATTTCCAGCGGCACCACCTCAGAACCTGCGCCCACAAACGGGGTGCCTCCCTCCCTCGCATAGGAAGGCGCACCTGGCGCCCTCCTCAGGCTGGGCTCGGGGGCTCTCTTCTGGAGGGCCTCAGGCTTAGCCAACGTCACGAGGGAGGTGCTCGAGCACCATGTGGTGGCGTTCTTGGCCGCACGTTTCTCTCAAGAGGGCACAAGGCGTGGAGCACCTAGTGCTCAGGAGTTCATCACTGTCGGCGTTCTGGGAAAGGGGGTCCCCAGACTTGCCTGCCTGCGGCTTGCGGTGTGGGGCAAATGGGGGCCCAGCGCGGCCCATCTTCATCAAGACAAGACTCAAGACCCTCGCGAGGGGCCAAGCCTCGCGGGGCGGACGACACAGCGCTTCCTCAGGTGCGGCCTCCTCAGGCTGGCTCACGAGGAGGCAGAGAGATCATGGCAGGGTACCTCGCGACATGCCCATGACGCAAGCCATGACGACCAAGGGTGCCAGGCGGGTGGCAGACCGCGCAGTGTCCTCCCTTTCCTCTTTGGTGCAAAGGGGGCAAGTGCAGGCGAGAGGATCAAGCAAAGGCACCCATTTCGGTGCAAAGGGACCAAGACCAGTCCAACAGTGGGAATGAGCTCATCGTGGAGCCCAGAATGGCGTCACCACCGGGCCTTTGGCAGGCGAGGTCCAACTTTGGTCAGGATAAGTGTACCAGATGTTCCCCTTCAAATTGGCCACTTGTTGGCGCCCTTCCCGCTCAATATTTGGGAAGAGGCCCAAGGCCTTTGCCTATAAATAGGACTAGCCACCCCCAGGGTAGAGGCATCTAGAGATCGAGGAGTCTGGCAAGTTAGCATCGCGCAATCAGGCCAGCAGAACCTAGAGTCCGAGCAAGCAGAGAACAAGTAGAGAAAGAGAGAGAAGGGCGGCTAAACTCCTCCTAACAGTTCATCGTCCTAGCCAAGAACAGGCCCTCGCGAGGCCGTTCTCCCTTGTATTGTTCATCATCATCATCCGCCCAAGAGGCAATCCACACACCACACTGGCGTAGGGTATTACACCACATCGGTGGCCCGAACCAGTACAAACCCTGTGTCTCTTGTGCTGTTCTTTCTGTAGTTTAGATCCTTGCGAGACGGAGAGGTAGAGGGCATAATCTCCGCGCGCACCCCAGAGTTCGAACCTTAAGGGTCTGCCAGAACCCGTGATCCGACATTTGGCGCGCCAGGTAGGGTGCGCCGGAACCTGCCTTCCTACCGCTCCGCCTCTCGTCGCGTCATCGTCACCATGTCCGGCGACCAGGCAGGCAACCAAGATCCATGGGCGGCGTGGCCCACCTGCGCGGAGCCGCCCGCTTCGGGCGACCCCGCGCCCCAGGCAACCCGTGGTCCGCAAGGCGCTGCGGGCCGCGGGCAGCGCGTACAGGCTTCCGCAACCCTCATACTGCGGCAAGAGCGGTCGGGGGAGAGAGCCTCTAACCACGCCGCAACCACAACACCGTACACCCGCCGGGAGGAAGCGATTTCGAGGGCCACGCTCACGGTGGCACGGGAGCTGCTGCAGTGTAGGCTGCTGGAAGGCGGCCGCGACGTGCTACTGGAGCGGGTCGCCGAACTCCTGGGCTTTGCCGCTTCGGGGGCTCACCCCTTCTGCATCCAGCTTCCGCCTCAAGCCCAGGGCGGCGCACGAGGAGGCCCCGCACGCGCCCGTGGGTCTCAAGGCTACCCCAACACCGGCGAATCCGCCGGCGCTGGACTAGCGGTGGCGCTACCCCCGCCCCCGGCGCGTGAAGGAGAGGGGCTCGGTGCAGCCCACGGCGCCGGCGGGCAGCCGCGCCACCATACCGCGGTGGGCATGTCAAGCAGCGCCGCATGGCGCATGGAGCACTACAGCACAGCCTTCGGGGTAGCGGCGCCAGAAGAATACGTGCCCCACATGATGGACCAAGGGCACGCTCACGAGGGCGAACAAGGCTCGCTTCGCAGCCCAAGCTGGGGAGATGAGACACCAAAAGCCGAGCTCTTCCGGGAGCCCCGGGACGGCTCCGCCGGCCATGCTGGAGGCGACAATTATCAGGTACCACTAATTCCTCAGGAGCAGGTATACGCTAATCAGGGATCGCAGGAGGTGCAGGTCGCCGCAGCGAGCATCTGCCCCGCTCCCACAGTCTCCTACCCCTCGGGAGGAGGGCGCAGGGGGCTGCAGGAGAGGGGCAGGGACCCCACTTCACCACCGCGGCGTTCGGAGCAAGGCGTTCTCAGGAGGTAGGCCCTCCGCTGGGGAGGTGCCTAAGGGCCTGCCCCTGGCGGAGGACCCGTGGTCGTTGGGGGAACCGCTGGTGACCGCTCTACCCCGCCGGCGGCGCCCTATTTTCCAGTCGTCGTTGGTGGCACTAGATTGTGGCGCAAGGCGGGGCCCTCGTCTGGCGATATGAAGCAAGGCCGGTACCTGTGAAGAAGGCCCAGTGCCTGTGAAGCTCGCCGCCCCGTGACACTCTCACGTAATAATAAGTGGGGCTGTACACGCCCCGGAGTCTCAGGGGTGCCGGCCTTAGGCCCTGGGGCTCCCTCCCACGCCCAGTGGACAGCACTTAGCTCCGCACTGGTGAGAAGACGTCCAAGACTAGATAGGGTGCCGGATGCGGCCTTTTCGTTTGCTTTCATTGCCTTTTCCCTTTGGCTGTAACTTTCCCCTCGCTGGATTTAAGTTGAGTTCGAATTTGAGCTTTGCGTGTGTTCGGGGAAGGGGTGCTTGGTCTCGTTCGAACCATTTCTCGTGTTCTGGTCACCGCCTCACCACAGCTGCCTCCCCTCGCGAGCCTCTCGCGAGACGGGCCGGGCCTAGCTCGAGCGCAGTCCAGACTGCCGCTGTTGCTTCCTCACGAGATTACCTTTTGGTGACAGCGGAGGTTGTCTTTTCCTAAAAAGGCCCAGAGCGTGTGAAGAAGTGTCACACCCTGATTTTCATGCCACAACACTTAAGCTAATAGATCATGATAAAATGTGGTTTGAGAAAACTTTTGAGTGTTTTGGACTTTGCTTGATTTAATTTTTGTATGTTGTTTGCAAGTGCTCAAAAAATCAAATAAATCCTCCAACTCTTATACTCCTTCTCCTTGATCCAAAACCTTTTTCCCAATGATCATGCCATGTGTATAGAGCAATATAGTATTTTCTTACAAAAATAATTTGGACAAAAAGTATTTTCAAAAATTAGTTTTCCAAAAACCCCTGGATTGAGGGTTGCACTGCAAATACCTAATTAAGGGCAGTAAAAATATTTAAAAAGGTATATTTGAAACCTATTAGATATAGGATAACCAGAAACCACAAAAATATAATTTTAAAAGTTATTTTCCTATTTTATCTAAAGGCTTTTTCTTAAGGCCAGATATGGTCTTAAATAGGTTAAAATTATTTTTAAGCTTTAAAAATATTTGAGAAAAATCAGGGAAACTCAGTGGACATATATTTTCCATATATATGAGTTTCAACACATGGTCATGATCAAAATATTGGACAAAACCTCCCAAAACCATTTCTGCTCATTTCAAGGATTTGAAATATTTCTACAGGAAATATTTTCATAAAAATCTAAGAAAATTCTAGCATGTCACATATGACATGTTTGATGATGTTGCCAAGTCTCATGTCATGGAGAACAGTATAACCCTATGAAACCCTCTCAAAACCACTTCTGTCATGTTTCAGGTTTGAACAGCTTTGCACTGTCAAACATGTCCAAATGCTCTCAAACTTTGTGCACCTTCTCAAATGGTGTAATAATGCATATAGACCAAATGGCACAAGTTGGAGAGAAATTTATTTTGATCAAAGTGCCCCAAAACCCTCTCTGGCCAGAATCAACTTTGAACAAGTTTGTACTACCAACTTCCTCTCCTTGACCCCAACTTTTGTGAGCATGTTTAAATCCTCAAATGATGACACTACACCAAGTGGTGCATCAAGGAGAATATATTTACATGACTAAATCTTGGTAAACCCATTTCTGTTGATTTCTAGGGTTTACCAAAGTTACATTGGCCACTTTGCCCAAATGAGCTCAAAATTGGTGGAAGGTCCTAATTATATGTGACAATTCACCCTGTGGAATCTCATGGCAAATGAAAATCATATGCTTGCCCAAACCACCATCAAACACCTTCTGGTGAATTCTAAAAGTTGATGTTTTCCCCTCTTTCCTTGTTCTCCTTGAGCTCAACTTTTTACCACAACCCCTCCTAGTCCCCTTGCACCTCCAGTAACAATGGCAAGTCCTCAGATCAATTATTTGGGGGGTGAAACCCTCACTTTCCCTCTCTGGACAGCCTCTTTCTCTCTCTCCCTCAACCTCTCTCCTCTCCTAGTAGCTCTCCAAGGTATCCAAAGCTCCTCCCCACTTGTTTAATCCCTCCCAGGAGCTAGTGGACAGGCTTGGCCACGCGCAGAAAGCCATTTGCATGGCATGGCATGCAATGGCTGCGCTCTGGAGCGCGCTACAGTGCACCAGGGCACTGTAGCCGCCCTTTGCCCGATGTTCCCGTCGACCTTGGGCGCCGGGAATGTGTCCCCCGAGGCCGCCTCGGCGTGCGTGACACGCTATGCGGTCGGGCCCCTCCTCCTTCTCTCTCCTTTGAGCCCGCCGTCGCGTGCCCGAGAACCGCCCGACTCGGCCACTCCCTGGTCACACGGCTGGCCAGCCTCTGACCTCGCCCCGCTCCCCCTCTCGCCTCCCTCACTCCTGGACGGGCTCCATGAGCGCCACTGACCCAGCCTGGCGCCTCCCAACAGTCCCCAGGACCGATTCCGCGGGCACCCGCGAGCGCGGCTCACGGTGCACCATGGCTTTGCCATATAGAGCCTCGTAGAGCCCTCTTTGGACGCCCCACGCACTCCCACTTCCCCCAGCAACCTCCTCGAGCGACCTGATCCTCTTCCTGCACCTTCCTTCTCCTCCTACCACCGCACGGCCGCCGCCTCGGCTCGCTCAAATTCGAGCAACACCGAGCTCACCTCCCTCCCTTTCCTCCACAAGAAAGCTCCCCGTGGTCCGGCGAACCTCCCCACCTCCTCGAACCATCGCAGGGATGCTCAAACGCCGAGAGCCACGGATGACCGATGACCTCCCCCCGCCACCGTCAAAGATGTGGTCACCTCGGACCCCTCCGGCGGCCGTGACCTGCACCAGCGGATGCGCCGCTCCGCGCTGAGCTCGCCCATAGGCGGAGCGCCGCGGGAGACGGCCAGATGCGCCGGCTATCGCCAGACGAGCGCCGGCATGCGCTCTACCTCCCCTGCTCTGCCTCGAGCGGGAGGTAGAGGACGACCGCCCCGCCAGCTGGCAGGGGGGCCCGCCCGTCAGCGGCAGAGGCGACCGAGCCGGCCCACCAGTCGGGTTAAGTGGAAACGGCTTCGGCCTGATCCGCTTGCCCCGCTGGGTAGCGCCTTCCCGCAGTACGCCTTCGACGTCGCCTGGGTTGCCTCGCAGCCGAGCCGCTGGGCCGGCCCAGTGCGCTGCGGTGCTAAACTGCGCGCTGTGCACAGTTTAGGTATAACCCAAATATTCTTCTTTTCTTTTTCCAGTCAACTTCAAAAATCCATAGATTATTTATTCTAAGTCCAAATTTAATGATTCAAATTTCTTATGACTCCATAAATCATGATCTTTCACATGGTGCTATTTGCACATTTTTCTAGGAACTTTCTCTTCATAAATATTTATCAAAACCCCAATTTCCATTTCTGTGATGAACTTTAGAAAATCATAGAGAGGCCATTTTTGATCCAAATTCCATGATTCAAATTCCTAGGTGTTCCTAAGTTCATAACATAGTTTATGAACATTTTTAATAATACTTTCTGTACCACATAAATTATGGAGCCATTTCTTCATATTTGCCAACTTTGCAAATTCATAGGAAATTCATTTGAACTCCAAATCCAGTAAAACCAATTCCTAGATGCTTCTAAAATCATCCTTTGTTAAATGGGTTCCTTTTCTCATTTTTCAAAAATATGCTTCTGTACACTTGTTGCAATCCCATAAAACCCTTGATTCCACCATATCGAAATGTTTAGAAATATCCATCGATCCACTTCCAACGAAACCACTTTGGTCATTCCTCATATGACCAGGGGTATCCAATAAAAATCAACTTCATATTTTTAGAGCACTTTTACTTTTGCCTTGTTGTGTTGCTTATTATGTTTGTTTCCGACATTAGTTGACGAAGTAGACGGAGTACTTGAAGAAGGGACTAGAAGATTTCAAGACTCTGATGAACCAGGCAAGCAGCCCTTTGACCATGTCTATGACACCCTTTTTATGCATGTCATATAGCACTTTATTAGTGTTGCTCCGAAATCATGATGTGATGGTAACCACTTTGGTGGGTTGCCTCCGTTACTTCCTCATTGATACTTGCATTGTGCATGACCCTACCCCCTTATGAGGGTTATGCCGGTGGGAGTAGATAGGATGCTAAAGTAGTGCTACGCAAAAAGGGACGGGAATATGCATAGTGATGGAGGCAAAGTATTTTCATAGGATTTTTTTTGAAAACCCCATCGGGTGCCACTTATGCCCGAGGGAGATGATGAATTGGGTAACCACTTGATGACGAAGTGCTGTACCGAGGCAAGTGTGGGTGTTGTTTTTCAAAACGGATTGGTTTAAGTTGCGACCGTTATTCCAACCTTACATGCGCAACCACTCTACCCTTATATGGGAAAGGGCATTATTGATTACCTAGGGTGATACTAGCTTGGAGCCCGCATTACTAGTGACGGGGGAGAGTTGGTGCTCTCTCTCGGGACGGGGTTGTGCCAGGTAGGGCGACCATGACTGTCTTTACAGGGCACCGGATACACCGTTGTGTCCCCTCTCGGATGTTACGATCTCGAGCGAGTCTCGTATGATGTACATCGTGAGGATACGGAACAACGAGTGGACTCCTTGTTAGTGTCGTCTAGGGAAAGATAGTGATCGGGTGCTTACCCCGGGTACTTGACGTACCGCGGGACGTGGATGACATGGAAGTTCCCCGGATCTTGTGGGTAAAGTGTGCAACCTCTGCAGAGTGTAAAACTATTCGAATAGCCGTGTCCACGGTCAAGGACAGTTGGGTAACCGCTCTTGGGCTATGTCCACTTGTTTACAAACTCGTGTGTGTGGGAAGAACTACTTGGGTCAAGTCAAGGACTTGACATGATTGAGTTGGGTTGGTGCCATCTCTATTTATGTTGATATCTGCAACCTATCCTCATGCTTACTTAAATTCTCCTGATGCATGTCTTACAAGTCGTTGAACATGTCATTTCACTCAAAACTAGCTTTCCGCAAAAATTTACGTATGTCATGCATTATTGTACCTTGAACCAAAACATGGGTTGCTTGCGAGTACATTCAAAGTACTCATTGGATTGCCACTGGTTATTTAATTGAACAGGCATGGAAGAACAGGAGTTCGAGGAAGAATCCTTTGGAGACGAACTTGCGAACTAGGACGCTTCCCAGTCAGAATGCCTGTAGGGTTAAGGCAGATGGCATGGGTTCTACTTATCAACGAAGATTTCCGCTGCTTGTGTTTCATTTGATGTTCAGCCCTTAAGGCTTTATCTATGTAAGACTTGACCATAATGGTCATAATTTGTGTAAGACGGTATGTATGGATGTAAGACTCTTGTTATTCAGCTTCTGTGTGTTCAGTGAGCATTGATCTCTGGGATCACTGTACACGTGCATTCGGTGATCACGACTTATGAGTCGGGGTCCCCACAGAGCTAGTATCAGAGCCATCCTGACTGTAGGAAGCCTTAGTTAGCATGGTCGTTAGTTAGGGTAAAACTATTTCCAAAACTACTACTAGTTTTCAAAAAACTATCTATACTTCTCTTCCCTTCTCAGTTTTTCGGAAACTAAGGTATACTTCCCTTATTGATCTCTTCCCCTTCAAAACCTTTGGTCGCTAGAACCCTTATTCCCCTGACCACTAGATTCCTTGTGATCCTCGTGGATAATCTAGAAGGAAGATGCATTGCCAGAAATTCACCCACATCTCTTGAACACAAGATTGCCGACATCACAACAAGACGATACCAACATAAAATACATCCTCGAGGGATGAGGATCAGAAGGCGCAGGAGATGGTGACACTCTTGACACTGCCCCAAGATGATGCAACCTTAGCCTACGACGATCAGGGCATAGGATATGCAAGATCATGATATACATCGCTAATAGGGAAACCCTGTCACTACCGTTGTTGTATCGGCGACCACCGGTGGATGAGAACCTAGCCATTTGATCCGCCTCACTATAGTGAGCAGGAAAAATGGTTCTCTTCATCCCCCACTCTCGGTGACGATATTGTCAACAATGTGTTCGACGGATTGGACCTCTATTATGCCTTGTTAATGTCATTGCATAAAGGATGGCCACCTGGAACCGCCGACACCTTAAAAAGGCAAAAGCGATAATCATGATTAAGAGGACAAGAGAAGACCAAGTCAAATACCAGCTACGAGGAGACACCTTCACCCCACCATCTCATCAGGCCAGAAGTGTTGAAGATTCTTCAGGCCAAGCCGGATCATTTCATCGAACAACTACAAAAGACGTAGCAACACCCGAGGAAAAATTCAGAAGACTGCACGAGGCTCAAGGCACGACTGCTGAGTCCGAGAACCCCTAGGGTAGGATGAGTCGTGTACCCCCTATGCGCAGTCGAGTCCATATGATGGTCCAAATAGAACCTTGACTGTGTGTTGCTTGTTTTTATTTGTTTGTGTTTTAAGATAGGTCACAACTTTTGCCCTAGGCAACAAGTACGTGACTATATCACCCGCCTTATTTTGTTGCTTGTGTTTGGCCCTTTTTGCACTTGTTTGATTGCACCTGCACTATAGGACCCTCTTTAGGCATTCTCCCCCCCTCTATGCTACTTTCCCCCTCTCATCTCTCTCATCAACTCAAGACAAGCAAAACAATATGCACCAAGGATTCCACCTCGGCGGCAACTAGCACTGAAGACTTTTTGTTGCAGCCTCCTCGACCAAGTGAAACCCTGTAGAGTTATGTTTAACCCTCCAGACTAGAAACACATTCCTAGACCCTTCGAGACTTCATGAGATACCCCAGCTCGAGTCCTTAACCAAGTGCTTAACCCACATACTTGCAAGAGAACCAGATAAGCCTCAGTAAGCCTTGATTATCAACTGGGTTCATTATGGAGCTAGTGGACATAGTGGACGAGCACATTGTCATCCTAATATAGCACCCGAACTGACGATGCCATAGGGAAGACCAATTTAAGGATATAGGAATAGAGGGCAAATGACTTGATGAGTTTACATCAATGACTTTGAGGAATCATCTGAGACTATTTGGTGGATTATGAGGCTTTCATGTTGGTAGATGAACGTGGTTGGATCATGATTATAGAGTAGCATAGCTTTACCCTAGATAAATTGGATTTAGTGGGACAATTAAGACCGCAAGCTGAATTCTTGAACGTATGAGGATTTGACTTAGCCAGGGGATATTGATAGGAGATAGTTGTCATTATGATAATGGCTTGGGGAAATAGATAGGAATCCTCGTTGGACATGAGATTTGGATTCAATAGGTTATCCTAGTGGAGTATGGATGCAGAGTAATTCTACATGGTTCGGAGTAAATTGGATTTAGACTGATGATCTTGATCATGATGCCATGTTTCCCGATGGACAATAAACTAGGAGATTGGATTAATTGTCGGAGTTGATATCCGCTTGACCTTGGAGTTTACTTGACCATGATAATGGAAATTGGTGGACTTACTAAAGTAGAGACAGCCCTTTCAAGTATTTGGGACTATAGGACAATAGAAGATCTTGTGGAACACCATAAATATTGGATTTGTAGAATTAATGGGTTATGTAGTGATTGATGGAGGTTAATGAGCTATTGGAGTTGATTCATAGGAAGGAAACAAGATCTTGGAGTGGCTTACGACGTGTTTCCTTAGGATAGAGATGCTTTATCATGGACCTTGGATCAATAGACTGAGCACTTGGATTGTGGTGATTAAAGCTTAGTAGCTTATATGCTCTACCCATGGATTTTTAGGGGTAGCCATACATACGAGTTTGGGGACTGTAGACATATATGATTTTGTTAGACCTCCTCTCGAGAGTCATGAGGATATGAATAACATGAGTGATGATTGGAGTTGACCTATACGGGATGATTCTTTCGGTAACATGATGTGATTATTTGGAAGGACTAGATGGAACAATTGGCATCTCAGAAACTGTGCTCAAGGATAAGATGATAAACGTTCACTCGCACACTAGAATCCTTGAAACCCTTGAGCCCCACCTAGCCATGTCTAGGAATCACAACCATGGGCTTTGGCTCTAGGACAAGGAAACCTTGGCCAATACTCAACCGTGACCACCACCGATACCCCAACCTATACCCTATGTACCCCGTGGGCAAGTCTTCATGGAGCACTCGGACAATTTAGTTGCCATCTTTCTTTGGTGATATACTTGCCTACCCGAAGACGGAAAAAGAACCGTTCAGCCGGTTAGGGAACATCTAAAGACCGCCATGTCAAGGAGGAAGAACTATGCCAACCATCATCGTCTAGAAGTGAACTTCCTTGTCAAAGACAGTGCATAGCTACAAACCACTCCTCTCAAGGGAACCAAGCATTTTCATGACAAGGAAACCCACGCCAAGATTCATCGGCCCTCTTCGAGATCACTCCAAGATTCAGCAACCCTCTCTAGGATCACCGCAAGAGGAAGAATAGATGACTACCGGTTAGATTTACTGCCAGAGTTACCCGCTGCGCACAACGTTTTCCACGGGACACACCCCGAAAGAGTTTCCAACTTCATAACTAGCCCGGTCTCAACAAGGACATCGATCACCAAGCCATCGACCTCCAGCCTAATATGACTTACGTGAGAAACCCATCAGCAACCTGGATCAAGAAGAACGTCATATGCGAAGCCACACCCTCAAGCACTCCAAGGATACAATGGAGCACTACACGGAAGCAGAAGCACCATGAAGACTTGAAGACTACCCCAGATCCAAGTTTCTGTATCCCTTTCCGCGCCTAGTCTGGGAATCTCGGGGACGAGATTCTTGTAAGGGGGGTAGGTCTGTCACACCCTGATTTTTATGCCACAACACTTAAGCTAATAGATCATGATAAAATGTGGTTTGACAAAAACTTTTCAGTGTTTTGGACTTTGCTTGATTTGATTTTTGTGTGTTGTTTGCAAGTGCTGTAAAAATCAAATAAATCCTCCAACTCTTATACTCCTTCTCCTTGATCCAAAACCTTTTTCCCAATGAACATGCCATGTGTATAGAGCAATATAGTGTTTTCTTACAAAAATAATTTGGCCAAAAAGTATTTTCAAAAATTAGTTTTCCAAAACCCCTGGATTGAGGGTTGCACTGCAAATACCTAATTAAGGGCAGTAAGAATATTTAAAAAGGTATATTTGAAACCTATTAGATATAGGATAACCAGAAACCACAAAAATATAATTTTAAAAGTTATTTTCCTATTTTATCTAAAGGCTTTTTCTTAAGGCCAGAAATGGTCTTAAATAGGTTAAATTTATTTTTAAGCTTTAAAAATATTTGAGAAAAATCAGGGAAACTCAGTGGACATATATTTTCCATATATATGAGTTTCAACACATGGTCATGATCAAAATATTGGACAAAACCTCCCAAAACCATTTCTGCTCATTTCAAGGATTTGAAATATTTCTACAGGAAATATTTTCATAAAAATCTAAGAAAATTCTAGCATGTCACATATGACATGTTTGATGATCTTGCCAAGTCTCATGTCATGGAGAATAGTATAACCCTATGAAACCCTCTCAAAACCACTTCTGTCCTGTTTCAAGTTTGAACAACTTTGCACTGTCAAACATGTCCAAATGCTCTCAAACTTTGTGCACATTCTCAAATGGTGTAATAATGCATATAGACCAAATGGCACAAGTTGGAGAGAAATTTATTTTGATCAAAGTGCCCCAAAACCCTCTCTGGCCAGAATCAACTTTGAACAAGTTTGTACTACCAACTTCCTCTCCTTGACCCCAACTTTTGTGAGCATGTTTAAATCCTCAAATGATGACACTACACCAAGTGGTGCATCAAGGAGAATATATTTACATGACTAAATCTTGGTAAACCCATTTCTGTTGATTTCTAGGGTTTACCAAAGTTACATTGGCCACTTTGCCCAAATGAGCTCAAAATTGGTGGAAGGTCCTAATTATATGTGACAATTCACCCTGTGGAATCTCATGGCAAATGAAAATCATATGCTTGCCCAAACCACCATCAAACACCTTCTGGTGAATTCTAAAAGTTGATGTTTTCCCCTCTTTCCTTGTTCTCCTTGAGCTCAACTTTTTACCACAACCCCTCCTAGTCCCCTTGCACCTCCAGTAACAACGGCAAGTCCTCAGATCAATTATTTGGGGGGTGAAACCCTCACTTTCCCTCTCTGGACAGCCTCTTTCTCTCTCTCCCTCAACCTCTTTCCTCTCCTAGTAGCTCTCCAAGGTATCCAAAGCTCCTCCCCACTTGTTTAATCCCTCCCAGTAGCTAGTGGACAGGCTTGGCCACACGCAGAAAGCCATTTGCATGCCATGGCATGCAATGGCCGCGCTCTGGAGCGTGCTAAAGTGCACCAGGGCACTGTAGCCACCCTCTGCCCGATGCTCCCGTCGACCTTGGGCGCCGGGAACGTGTCCCCCGAGGCCGCCTCGGCGTGCGTGACTCGCTACGCGGTCGGCCCCCTCCTCCTTCTCTCTCCTTTGAGCCCGCCATCGCGTGCCCGAGCACCGCCCAACTCGGCCACTCCCTGGTCACACGGCTGGCCCGCCTCTGACCTCGCCCTGCTCCCCCTCTCGCCTCCCTCGCTCCTGGACAGGCTCCATGAGCGCCACTGACCCAGCCTGGCCCCTCCCAACGGTCCCCAGGACCGATTCCGCGGGCACCCGCGAGCGCGGCTCACGGTGCACCATGGCTTTGCCATATAGAGCCTCATAGAGCCCTCTTTGGACGCCCCTCGCACTCCCACTTCCCCCAGCAACCTCCTCGAGCGACCTGATCCTCTTCCTGCACCTTCCTTCTCCTCCTACCACCGCACGGCCGCCGCCACAGCTCGCTCAAATTCGAGCAACACCGAGCTCACCTCCCTCCCTTTCCTGCACACGAAAGCTCCCCGTGGTCCGGCAAACCTCCCCACCTCCTCGAACCGTCGCAGGGATGCTCAAACGCCGAGAGCCACGGATGGCCGACGACCTCCCCCGGCCACCGTCAAAGATGTGGTCACCTCGGACCCCTCCGGCGGCCGTGACCTGCACCAGCGCATGCGCCGCTCCGCGCTGAGCTCGCCCATAGGCGGAGCGCCGCGGGAGACGGCCAGAGGCGTCGGCTATAGTCGGACAAGCGCTGGCGTGCGCTCTGCCTCCCCTGCTCTGCCTCGAGCAGGAGGTAGAGGACAACCGCCCTGCCAGCTGGCAGGGGGGGGGCCCGCCCATCAGCGGCAGAGGCGACCGAGCCGGCCCACCAGTCGGGTTAAGTGGAAACGGCTTCGGCCTGATCCGCTTGCCCCGTTGGGTAGCGCCTTCCCGCAGTACGCCTTCGACGTCGTCTGGGTTGCCCCGCAGCCGAGCCGCTAGGCCGGCCCAGTGTGCTGCGGTGCTAAACTGCGCGTTGTGCGCAGTTTAGGTATAACCCAAATATTCTTCTTTTCTTTTTCCAGTCAACTTCAAAAATCCATAGATTATTTATTCTAAGTCCAAATTTAATGATTCAAATTTCTTATGACTCCATAAATCATGATCTTTCACATGGTGCTATTTGCACATTTTTCTAGGAACTTTCTCTTCATAAATATTTATCAAACCCCCAATTTTCATTTCTGTGATGAACTTTAGAAAATCACAGAGAGCCCATTTTTGATCCAAATTCCATGATTCAAATTCCTAGGTGTTCCTAAGTTCATAACTTAGTTTATGAAATTTTTTAATAATACTTTCTGTACCACATAAATTATGGAGCCATCTCTTCATATTTGCCAACTTTGCAAATTCATAGGAAATTCATTTGAACTCCAAATCCAGTAAAACCAAGTCCTAGATGCTTCTAAAATCATCCTTTGTTAAATGGGTGCCTTTTCTCATTTTTCAAAAATATGTTTCTGTACACTTCTTGCAATCCCATAAAACCCTTGATTCCACCATATCGAAATGTTTAGAAATATCCATCGATCCACTTCCAATGAAACCACTTTGGTCATTCCTCATATGACCAGGGGTATCCAATAAAAATCAACTTCATATTTTTAGAGCACTTTTACTTTTGCCTTGTTGTGTTGCTTATTATGTTTGTTTCCGACGTTAGTTGACGAAGTAGACGAAGTACTTGAAGAAGGGACCAGAAGATTTCAAGACTCTGATGAACCAGGCAAGCAGCCCTTTGACCATGTCTATGACACCCTTTTTATGCATGTCATATAGCACTTTATTAGTGTTGCTCCGAAATCATGATGTGATGGTAACCACTTTGGTGGGTTGCCTCCGTTACTACCTCATTGATACTTGCATTGTGCATGACCCTACCCCCTTATGAGGGTTATGCCGTTGGGAGTAGATAGGATGCTAAAGTAGTGCTATGCAAAAAGGGACGGGAATATGCATAGTGATGGAGGCAAAGTATTTTCAAAGGATTTTTTTTGAAAACCCCATCGGGTGCCACTTATGCCCGAGGGAGATGATGAGTTGGGTAACCACTTGATGGCGAAGTGGTGTACCGAGGCAAGTGTGGGTGTTGTTTTTCAAAACGGATTGGTTTAAGTTCCGACCGTTATTCCAACCTTACATGCGCAACCACTCTACCCTTATATGGGAAAGGGCATTATTGATTACCTAGGGTGATACTAGCTTGGAGCCCGCATTACTAGTGACGGGGGAGAGCTGGTGCTCTCTCTCGGGACGGGGTCGTGCCAGGTAGGGCGACCATGACTGTCTTTACAGGGCACCGGATACACCGTTGTGTCCCCTCTCGGATGTTACGATCTCGAGCGAGTCTCGTATGATGTACATCGTGAGGATACGGAACAACGAGTGGACTCCTTGTTAGTGTCGTCTAGGGAAAGATAGTGATCGGGTGCTTACCCCGGGTACTTGAGGTACCGCGGGACGTGGATGACACGGAAGTTCCCCGGATCTTGTGGGTAAAGTGTGCAACCTCTGCAGAGTGTAAAACTATTCGAATAGCCGTGTCCATGGTCAAGGACAGATGGGTAACCGCTCTTGGGATACGTCCACTTGTTTACAAACCAGTGTGTGTGGGAAGAACTACTTGGGTCAAGTCAAGGACTTGACATGATTGAGTTGGGTTGGTGCCCTCTTTATTTATGTTGATATCTGCAACCTATCCGCATGCTTACTTAAATTCTCCTGATGCAGGTCTTACAAGTCGTTGAACATGTCATTGCACTCAAAACTAGCTTTCCGCAAAAATTTACCTATGTCATGCATTATTGTACCTTGAACCAAAACATGGGTTGCTTGCGAGTACATTCAAAGTACTCATTGGCTTGCCACTGGTTATTTAATTGACCAGGCATGGAAGAACAGAAGTTTGAGGAAGAATCCTTTGGAGACGAACTTGCGAACTAGGACGCTTCCCAGTCAGAATGCCTGTAGGGTTAAGGCAGATGGCATGGGTTCTACTTATCAACGAAGATTTCCGCTGCTTGTGTTTCATTTGATGTTCAGCCCTTAAGGCTTTATCTATGTAAGACTTGACCATAATGGTCATAATTTGTGTAAGACGGTATGTATGGATGTAAGACTCTTGTTATTCAGCTTCTGTGTGTTCAGTGAGCATTGATCTCTGGGATTACTGTACACGTGCATTCGATGATCACGACTTATGAGTCGGGGTCCCCACAAGAAGGCGAACACCTGTGAAGCCGTTGCGCTCGGGAGAAGGCCCAGAGCCTGTGAAGAAGGCGAACGCCTGTGAAGCCGTTGTGCTCAGGAGAAGGCCCAGAGCCTGTGAAGAAGGCGAACGCCTGTGAAGCCGTTGCGCTCGGGAGAAGGCCCAAAGCCTATGAAGAAGGCGAACGCCTGTGAAGCCGTTGCGCTCGGGAGAAGGCCCAGAGCCTGTGAAGAAGGCGAACGCCTATGAAGCCGTTTCGCTCCGGAGAAGGCCCAGAGCCTGTGAAGAAGGCGAACGCCTGTGAAGCCGTTTCGCTCAGGAGAAGGCCCAAAGCCTGCAAAGAAGGCCAACGCCTGTGAAGCTCCCCATCAGCAATGATCTCACATCCGGAGCACTCAATTAGAGAGCATCCAAGGCGTCGCGTCCTCCTGCAGGCAGCCTTGGAGCCAGTATGAAACAAAGGTAAACTAGCCTACTGTCGGGCGCGTGCGCAATACGACCACTACTGATATAATGGACACAAATTTTTACGTGAGGGGATTCCCCTCTCAAAATGCTCTCACAACCATCAGGCCAAACACCGGAGTTCTATCTATGCAGGGTAAAAAGACAGGAGCAATACATGGTCAGTCAGACAAATCTCCTAACGCATCCTCGGGGGCACCTCCTGAGCTGTCGCTGGCATCGCTAAACTCGCCTTCGCCGCCTGCGTCGCCACCAGCGGCATCAGGACCATCCACCACACCGCCCTCGTCGGCAGCCACAATCACGTCGTCGTCATCCGAAGTGAAGGCTCGGACGAGAGCATCCACGTTGTTTTCTACCCAGGCCGCAAGATCGCCTCAGACGGCCTAGGGGACTGGGGCAATGGCGGCATCAAAGTCGAACTAGGGATCCATGTTCTGAAGATGGCTGAAGACACGAGAAAAGGCGCGCCCAAGCAGGGCGCGGCTCCCCTCCTCCACCAACCTGTCGGCCCTGACCGACCGTGCCTCCAGCTGCGTCACCACAGCGGTGAAGAACTGAAGGTTGCCGGCATAGTTGATCGTGTGCGGCTCACCCACAGTTGCCTCGAAGATGTTGCCCAAGGCTGTGTTAGCCCTCTCCCTGAGCGTAGTAAGCATGGGGCCATGCACGTGCTCCAGGACTTGCCGCTGGCGTATCTCATCGGCATTCTAACGCTCAACGGCCTCAGCCTCTTCCACCCGCTGGCAAAGGCGGAGCACCTCGGCCTGGAGAGCGGATGACTCTTTTTGCGCTGCCTCAAGGGCGGCCCGAGAAGCATCGGCCCGCCGCGTCGCCTCGTTCCGTTGAGCCCTCAAGGCTGTGGTCCTCCCCTCGGCCTCGACCCGGATCGCCTCCAGCCTCCTCTCGAACTCGCGCTTGAGGCCCCGGCGCTCCGTCGCCACCCGACGACCAACCTCCTCCATGACACGCGCTTCCTGCGCAGCGACATCATCTTCCGCCTGCGTCACCAGGCGCTCCCTCGTCTCCAGCCGCTCATACTCGCGGGAGCGTTCGGCGGTTTCCCGCACAGGCGCTTCCTCATGCTTCCGAAGCTCAACCAGGTTGCCAGAAGCCACCTTCATCGACACAAGGCCGCCTCGCGCAGCTCCACTTGCTCCTCCAACGAGTGGCACCGCGCCAGGAGCTCCCGAGCCCGTTCTTCTGCTGCTTCTCGCCGTCGATCAGCTCCCCGGGCCTCCTCAGCAGCCTAAGATCGAGCCGCCCGGGAGGCCTCCAGCAACAACTTCGCCTCTTCATCATCGAGGTTGCGCTGATGACATGCGAGGGCAACGGCGGTCTCTAGCTCGCGCCTCTCCGCGACTAGGCGCAGGCCCTCGGCCTCCAGGCGTGCGTCCTCTTCAGCGAGCTCCTGCCTAAGAAGGTCCACCACGCCACTCGCCCTTCGAAGGAATTCATGACGACGAGCACGACACTCCCGAGCGCGCTTGAGCACATCCTCCACACCATCGTCTGCACCAAGCAAGCGCCGGGGACCGCGAACCATCGCTCCCCCCGGGCAGGGGGCTGGGGGATGGCGTCCTCACGACGGCCGGGCGCACCGTACCAGAAGCCCGGCCTGAGGCCAGCCCACCTCCAGAAGAAGGGCGCAGGTGGCGCCTCAGCCAGTCGCAGCCCACGACCAGACGAGAAGCCCATGGCAGGCTGGCCATGCCAAGTGAGGGCCCGCGAAAGGAGATCGCGGGAAGAGAAGGGCCGCGGCGCCCTACAAGGCGATCCACCCCGTCGCTCTCCCCCACCACGAGGGCAGCGCTGCTCGGGGCACTTGGGGGCGACGGGGGAGACGAAGCCAAGGGAGGCGGCACCTCAGCGGCTTCCGCGAGCTCAGCTGGAAGGGGCATCCGGAGCAAGGATCAGAAGACGCAGCAAGTGGATCAGGAGGTAGGAAGGGAGAGGACTTACTCATCGGTAGCAAAGTATTTCCGGCGCTTCAGCAAGCGGCAAGGGAAGTCATCGCCCAGGGCCTCTCTTTTCCTCCGGAGGGCCTCAAAGTCCACGTGGAAGCGGCCCAAGAGAGGTGCGCAGGAATCAGTCTGCGATGGGGACGGAGCACCAAGGCCACCTGCATCAGGGGTGCCTTCCTAACGCGCACTGTCAGCTGCCTCACCAGAAGGCACGGCCAGGGCCTCAGGAGCCACAGCTCCAAGCGTTGGAAGCGGTTGCGCCACACCAACGGCCTCGGCAGCACAGGCCTCAGGAGCTGCCGCCTCGAGAGCACCGCCAGTTGCAGTCACCTTATCAGGAGCTTTCTCGGCCCCCGCTGTCTCTTGCCTCCCTGCTCCACTACTCGAGGAGGATTCGCCTAAGCCGACCGGAAGGGCGGTCACCACCACAGGGTTCTCGCGAGGCCCTTGGAAGCCGACAGGGCGTAGCCCCCACTCATCAAAGGAGGGCATCTGCCTCACGAAATGATCCCTGTTCTGGCAGAGGTACATCAGAGCCGCTCCCCGCTGGATGTTGCCCGGGTTGGGGTTGCCGGTCAGGACCAAGAGCACTGTCCTTAGCACTCCAGGCGTCAGGTCTTCCTCCTGAAGCCTCATGTGATCACCATGTCCGCTGAAGGCCCACATCTGGCGAGAATGGCGCTGGAGAGGGGCAATGCGGCGCAACAGAAACTCCTTCACCACCTTGGGCGTCGTCACGCCGAGCGTTTTCAAGAACGTGAAGCGGCGCCAGACGAAGGCGAGCCGGGGGCTCTCGAGCGTCTCCTGGCCCTAGCCAGAGTTGGGTACAACAGGCGAAGTTGGCTTCACCAGCAGGGGGCTGGGCACCCCGACATCAACGTACAACCACCGCTCACGGAACCCAGCTGAAGGAGGGGGGAGCTTGAAGTCAATGCCAGAAGCTACAGTCTCAGGCGCAGCGACAAAGCTCACGCATGCCGAGCATTGAGCGGGGTCGGCAAGATGCAGAGAAAAGAAGTGGCGTAGCAAGGCAACGGAAGGAGGGATGCCCATCAGCGCCTCGCAAACAAAGGCAAAGACCGAAAGGAGGGAGATGGATTCAGGGCCCAGATGCATCATGTGGATCTGGTAATGGGTGAGGACGGCATTGAAGAAATCAGAGAAGGGGGGAAAACCAGACCCGCCCACAAGGCATCAGCAAAGTAATGAACCTCGGTGATTATCCTGTCGGTGGGGAAGTGAGACGTAGGCCAGGCCGTCGTCCTCCCACACTCGTTGAAGACAGTGGCCAGAGCCGGGCTGAGCTTATCCAGGCACTCCAGATTGAGTATGATTGACTGGCCGACGGCGGGGGCGGCCGACGGTGGCAGATGAGATGGGAGCGCAGGCTTCTTCCCTTTCTCTTTCTTCATCGGAGCCATGGCTGAGGACGGGAGAGAGGAGATGTGATATGGGATTAGAGGCAAGAGTCAGAGTTCGAAGGAAGGAAGAACAGGGGACAGTCGAGCAACAAGAAGAGGGGCGGCTGTGTACAATTGTGGGGCAACCTAGCGCGGCGCAAAATAAGGGAGCATGGGCAAACAGTACCGCCCACGTCCAATCAACCGCCACACGGCGCCCGAGGCCGCAGGCTGTTAGGGCCCGCGGCGCTTCGTCCTTGCCCTTTTGCCTCACGGCACGGCCAAGTCCATGCACGCCTTGGGCCCGGGGGCTACTGTCGGTGTTCTGGGAACGGGGGTCCCCAGACTTGCTTGCCTGCGGCCTGCGGCGTGGGGCAAATGGGGGCCCAGTGCGGCCCATCTTCATCAACACAAGACTCAAGACCCTCGCGAGGGGCCAAGCCTCGCGGGGCGGACGACACAACGCTTCCTCAGGCGCGGCCTCCTCAGGCTGGCTCACGAGGAGGCGGAGAGATCAAGGCAGGGTACCTCGCGAGGTGCCCATGACGCAAGCCATGACGACCAAGGGTGCCAGGCGGGCGCCAGACCACGTAGTGTCCTCCCTTTCCTCTTTGATGCAAAGGGGGCAAGCGCAGGCGAGAGGATCAAGCAAAGGCACCCATTTCGGCGCAACGAGACCAAGACCAGTCCGACAGTGGGAATGAGCTCATCGTGGAGCCCAAAACGGCGTCACCACAGGGCCTTTGGCAGGCGAGGACCAACTTTGGTCAGGATAAGTGTACCAGATGTTCCCCTTCAAAATGGCCAATTGTTGGCGCCCTTCCCGCTCAATATTTGGGAAGAGGCCCAAGGCCTTTGCCTATAAATAGGACTAGCCACCCCCAGGGTAGAGGCATCTAGGGATCGAGGACTCTGGCAATTTAGCATCGGGCAATCAGGCCAGCAGAACCTAGAGTCCGAGCAAGCAGAGAACAAGTAGAGAAAGAGAGAGAAGGGCGGCTGAACTCCTCCTAACAGTTCATCGTCCTAGCCAAGAACAGGCCCTCGCGAGGCCGTTCTCCCTTGTATTGTTCATCATCATCATCAGCCCAAGAGGCAATCCACACACCACACTGGAGTAGGGTATTACACCACATCGGTGGCCCGAACCAATATAAACCCTGTGTCTCTTGTGCTATTCTTTCTATAGTTTAGATCCTTTCGAGACGGAGAGGTAGAGGGCATAATCTCCGCGCGCACCACAGAGTTCAAACCTTAAGGGTCTGCCGGAACCCGTGATCCGACAATCACCAAGGCGACCCAGGAGCCTCAAGAGGCAAGGAACATACACGGCGATCGCCACCCACCACCCGGTATAGCACCCCATCCTGGCGAGGCGGCGGGCTACGCGTCTGCATCGACATTTCAGGGCTCAACATGGCCGCATCTCAGGGACGTCTTTGGCGTTGGACGGTGCGAGGGTCCACCCCATGGATATGTTTGAATGCCATTCGGCTTGCCGAACGCGGTTGTCACCTTCCAGCGCCACTTGCGGAGCATTCTGGCGGCTCAGGAGGCCAGGCATCACACTGTCCTGGCGGAGATGGCGATAGTCTTCAGGAGCCACCTGGGCCCGTGGAGCCTCCTGAGGCTCAGGACCCTGGCGGCTCGTGAGGAGCAACTTCTCCAGCACGCATCTTCAGCTACTCCAACACCACTCCAGCTATGGTATCAGCTGACTCTTTCCAGTTCATTTAGTTGGGGGCTCCCCTCGGCCAGCATTATCCCCAAGTCACACATGCTTGTCCCTACGATGTGTATCCTTTCGCATCTTTAGCTTACTCTGTTGGGGGCGCCCCTCGGGTTGCATTATCCCCAGGTCGCTCGGGTCTGTCCTAGTGGCATATATCGTTCTTGCATTTATCTGAACTAGCTTGCCTCCTTGTATGATTTACCTTATGATTGCCATCTGCTTGCCCAGTACATCGATACAATGAAAATCATGCACCCTTGCAAGCCCACCCACGACCGCCCTCGCCACCGTGGGTGACATGCGCCGGTTATCTTTCTTTAGGATTCTTTGCATGAGAAGTCTAGGCATGACGTCTGTGCTCGGGTCCGTCCATGCAGCATCGATAAACCCAATGACTGATCTCTGTCTGGCCGGCCAGCCCCGTTCACGTCACCTCCTAGGGTCGTTGGTGTTTGGCCTCCTCATGTAATCACCTCAGGAGATTCATCCAGCGCAGGTTGCCTAACGATCTCACAGGATCGCCACACCTATATCAAGAATCAAGACCAGGCGCAATCCGCCTTGAGGTAGGACCTCGTGAGTCCCGCGCTGGCTCACGAGTGCCCACACACACCTCATCTTGCCCTGTCGTGCAAGCCACGTGTTAGGGCGGGGTTGTACACGCCCTGGGGGCTCCACTCAGAGGGAGCCCTCACCCACACAGCAGCGTAAGCACCATGCTCCATGCTGGCAGTCGACACGGTCGAGGAGCGTCTATTCCCGTGCAAGTACGGAAGCGCTATGCTCCGCGCTGGTGATAAACAACTGAGGGCGGCCCCATGGCTGCCTCAACCTCAGGGAGCCACCCGACTCAGTGTCCAGGCTCACCGCAATGCTTTCCCCTCGGGAGAGTCGTGCGAGGGGGCAGGGAACGGGGGCGACGCTCAGGTCACGCCTACGTACGCCACCCTGCTAGGTCCCTCGGACCTGGTCGTCGCGAGCCCCTCCCGAGTGGGACCTCGGCGAGGTCAGGTATGAAGGTCTTTTTGAGCGTCAAGGAGGACTCTTGAGCATGGTGACTCAGGAGCCTAACTCGCCACATAGCCCCTCACCCCTTGGTCCCATCCTGGTGATCCGGACGGCCCAATGGCGACTGAGGTATGCACGGGGTCGGGCCCTGCCGACGTAGAACACTGAGGCCTGCTTTCGCATCTCCTTCCTGCAGGCCGTTTGCGTGTCAAGGGGGACTCCTGAGCATCACCACTCAGGAGCCTAACTTGCCACATAGCCCCTCACCCCTTGGTCCCTTCCTGGTGATCCGGACGGTCCAACAGTGGCTGAGGTATGCGCGGGGTCCGACCCTACTGACGTAGAACATCAAGCAAACGGGAAGGAAATCACGGGATCCTAATAAAATATTACAAAACATATTGTTCCTTAAACACCAAATAGAAATTTTGATGCCTCGACGAGGCACGTTGCATATCGCAGGTAAGTTCACAGGAAAGTAAAAGCAGGAAGGAGGACCATCGTTCACCAGCGAGCCTCCTCTTCAGCCTTGGGCGCCGTCGTCTGGAAGCGCCTTCTCGTCAGCAGCGTCGCCGTCACCCGTGTCGTTGACCTTGTTCGCGGGATCGGTAGCACCATCAGCTGGCGGCGCAAGGTCGATGGCAAGGAACTTCTTCAACAAGGCCTCCACCTGGCCCTTCACGGCTTCGGCAGCAGCTTCGCAACGCCCCTCATCCACGGGATCGAGCAGGACACCAAGGTCGACATTGGGGTCTCGAAGGTGAAGGTGGCTGAGGACACGCGTCAGGGCCAATGAGCAAAACGCGCGCGCTTCCCTCTCCACCATGGGGCCGATTCCGTTGAAGACATCCTCGTGCGCTGTGAGGAGCTGAGGAAGTAGCTGGGCGGGGCCCTCGTCATCGGTCACAAAAGGCTTCTCCATGCCCTTCTTGTAGAGTTCCCGCAGTGCCTCGCGAGGAAGAAAAGGGGGACAATGCCGAAGCAAGACATGCGATCGTGAATTTCATAATAGGAATAACATTTGATGCAAAAGTACTACAGATCCTTTACACACCCCACGGGGTTCACCTCGCTCCTCTCAGGTAATAAAAGAAGAAGGTTTCCAGGAGCCATATCTACAGGCGTCGCCGCCGACGCCATCATCAACAGTGGGCCGGGTAGGACGATGCCAATCCCATCCAGATCAACGGCGGCGACAAGCGGACGCCGCTGCCACGCTCCAGGCGCGGCGAGAGCTCGGGGCACGTAGTTGTCGTCGCTTGTCAACGGAGTCTCGTCAAGCTCGGGAGAGTCGCTCGACTCCCTGGCGCTATCACTGCTGTTGGAGGGGCTCTCGATGGGGCCAAGGGCGGGCACAGCGCCAGCCCCTGCGCCATCTAGGCAACCCCCTCCAGGGCAGCCTACTAGGCGATGGCCTTCCTCATCAAAGACCTTGAAGGACATCATGGAGGCTTCGTCATACACGAAGTGGATGGCGAGGGCCCCACCGCGCGACAAGCGCGGGCGACCTCGCCCCATCCATGGGTCATGAAGATGTTTCCCAGGGAGACGACTCAACCTCTGCTCCCGTCGCCGGGGTGCCACACTAGGAGTGCCGTAGCCAGAGAGCTCAAGTGCCCCCTCGACGGAACCTCTTCAACCAAGAACTGCAGGAATATGATACACATACGTGGGGGCATTGCTGCCAACACCACGAATTCGCGTGAGGAGTCCTTGGCGTGAGTTCATGGGCTGGCGGTGCAGGCCAGCACAACACAGCCACCGCGGCCATGGTGCGAGCGGCACGGGTCGCTGCCTCCTCCTCCGGAGCCTTTTTCCTGGGCGTACTAGGGCAGCAGGTAGCAGGGGGGAGGCCACTCGTGCCAAGGCCTCGTCACCTCCTGCCGCATGACAGCGTCGCAGAGGTGGGCCAACCAATTCCTTGGTGGAAGTGGCCCCTGCTCCTCGCGGGGGTTCTTCTCCTTCTCAGCGGGGGATAACCTCCTTATCGGCACCATAGGTGTCGCAGCAAGATGGTGGAGCAAGGAGGAAGAAGGAGAAGTAAACGGAGTGGAGGAAGAGATGAGCGACCAGAGTTCCGCCCCTCTCTTTGTTTATAGCAAGAAGGAGGCCAACCGCCGGCCTCCACGATCTAAGGTAATGATGGTTTTCTCCTACATGCAATAGGGTCTCGTCAAGTCGGGCGGTTGCCGAGGCAGCTTGGGGAAGCGGAGACGCCCGCGTTCCATCAATCGTCACGCGTCAATCTAGGCCGCAGGTTGTGGTGGCCCGCGATGCTCCGCACTTGCCCTTTGGCTTTGCCTCGAAGCCAAGTTCGAGTGCGCCTTGGGCCCGGAGGCTACTGGCGGCGTCCTGGGAACGGGGGTACCCAGACTTGCCTGCCTGCGGCCCATGGCGTGGCACCACGAACGGCCTGGTACGGCCCATCTTCAACAGCAACCACTCAAGACCCTCGCGAGGTGCCAACCCTCACGAGGCGGACGACACCAAGACTTCCTCAGGGGCAGACTCGCTAGGCTGGCTCCCGAGGAGGGGAGATATCTATGCAAGGGCACCTAGCTAGGTTCACGTGACGTGAGCCATGATGACCAAGGCCAGGCGGGCGCCAGCGGGTGCAGAGTACCAGTTTCCTCTTTAGTGCTAAAGGGGCAAGCAGAGGCGAGGAGTCCCGAGGCATCAAGCAAAGGTTTCCATATCGGTGCAACGAGACCAAGACTAGTAGGATGGCAGGACGGAGGTCACCGCGGAGCCCAAAGCTGCATCACCACCAGAGCCTTTGGCAGACGAAGACCACCTTTTGTCAGGATAGCTTGTTTTAGTTGTCTCCCTTCAAACTTGGCCGTTGTGGGATCCCTTCCCGCCTGATATTTGGGAAGAGGACCAAGGCCTCTATAAATAGGACTAGCCACCACCATAGGAGGCAACTCATCTTGGATTGGAGCCATTCCACCAAGGCCATCCCACCAGCTCACCGAGCTCTAGAACACCTAACCTCTGTATGTTGTTCTTACCTTGTACTGTGGCCCAAGAAGAAACCCGGTCATGGAGTAGGGTATTACACCACAACGGTGGCCCGAACTAGTATAAACCCCCGTGTCTCTTGTTCTTTGTGTTCGTCGACCTAGGCCTAGAGATCGTTGTGCGAGCGAGCTAGAGAGAGAGGTCTTCGTGCGCAGCCCAGTGTTCGAACGTCAAGGATTTGTCGGAACCCGAAATCCGACACGCGTAGTCACTGCTGCCCCAAGGCAACCCCTGCCTGGCAAGTGTACTACACTCCACCACCACTTTTCCACCATCAATCCACCAAAGCAGGAGTAGGGTTTTACGCCTTGCGGCGGCCCGAATCTGGACAAGCTTCCTGTGCGATCCCTGCTGTGCCACCCCATGCTTGTCAGCTCTTTGTGCAATGTGTCGCCCCCCTACCGAACCAGCAAGGGGCCTCTGGTCCCATAGGTGGTGGTTGTATCCCGCGACATCTTTGGCGCGCCAGGTCGGGGGCTCGCTTGCGCAAACCAGAAGGCATGCGCGCTGCGTTGACTTCATCACCATCTTCGTCTTTGACGACGCCATCGACCATGGCGCCCAAGAAGAAACCCGGTAATCTGGCTCATCCATCCACCTCAAAGGCTCCGCCGCCCGTGGCTTCTAACGCTGCGGGGGGTGCGGGGCCGCACGACGACGCGAACGCTGCTGGGGATGTAGTCGGAGTAGGCGGCACCATCACCACTTCCCCCGCAGCCGATGCAGGAGCAGGAGGCACCGGAGGAGAGCAGCATCAGCAACACCGAGACGTCCACGCTCCCCAAGGTACTGGTGAGGGGGTTACTCCATCTGTGCCCTCTCTCCCGCCGAGGGGTACAACCACAACAACGGCACTCAGACTGGGGCGAACCACCGCCCTCCGGCCACCCCCGCCACGGGTGTGGTCGCATCATGTGCCCCTCCCCTGGGACGGGCCGACCAAGCCGAGCGGCTCCGTCAGGAGCTGCGCCACGGTACGATCGACTTCATAAACATCCATGCCAAGTACAGCTTCGGAGGCCATGGTGTGAGCTCAGCTGCTGCTGAGGTTTCTGCCAGCGGCCGTGTAGATGGACGGATGGTTTGCCACCATCCAAAGCCTGCTGGGTTTCACAAAGCTGGGGGCTCACGGCAAGCTGGCCCGCCACAAGCTCCCCAAGCGTCAACAACAGCTCATGCTGCTGACCGTATGGATGGGGCCATCGCCACGTTGTAGTCCCCGCCATGGCAGCCAACGTGAGTGCAATAGAATCAAGATCACGACGACATCTCAATGGCCTGATCTGACCCTCGAGTATGTCCAGGCCAACGTCGAGCCCGGGAGGATGGGCGGAGAGGAGGCGCGCGCGTCGTCATTGAGCAACGCCGCGACGACCTCCGCCGGACAGACGGGTGCAACGGCCTCAACGTCGACGAGCCCGTGCTCGGTGTTGGTGGGTGCCTACCTTTCAAGGTTGTCTGCCTTGCCTTTACACGAGAGCTACGGCAAGTCCGTTGGCCATCCGTTCGCTCGTTGAAACCAGAGATACCTGAGAAGTACGACGGGAGGCTAAACCTGACAGAGTTTCTGAGCATCTACACCATCGCTGTTCAGGATGCCCGGGGAAGAGATGAGAAGGTGTTTGCCAAGTACTTCCCTTTGGCCATGATGTCCACTATGAGGTATTGGCTGATGCACCTACCGGAGAACTCCATTTTGTCGTGGGCTGACCTGTGCCACAAGTTCATTGGCGCCTTCACTGGCGGTCATCAAGAACCCGGCAGGCCCAGCGATTTACAGCTTCTCCAGCAAAAGGAAGGAGAAAACCTCCGTAAGTATTTATAGAGATTTAGCAAAGTTCATAGAAATATCCCGAACATCCATCCGGTAGCCGTAATAGCTGCCTTCTAGTCCAATGTGCGCAACCGTCGTATTCGTTCCAAGATGAACTTGCGGTTGCCCAAGACTGTGAATGAGCTTTACACATTAGTGGATAAGTGTGCTCGGATGGAGGAGGGAAGGAGCTTGCCCGGAGAGGAAGATTGCACCAACGTTGAGTCAGAGGATGAGGACAGATCAACTAGTCAGAAGAAGAGCAAGAAGCGCAGTAAGAAGCAAAGACATAAGGCAGTGATGACTGTTGAAGGATCTGGTACGCCTGATACAAGCTAGAAGGCCAAAGCTGAGGCCCCCAACAAGGAAGCTGCCCTGTGCACTGACTTTCGGGAAGCCGCTGCTGCCGAAAAAGACGGAAAGGCTATGGGCCGTACTGCAAGATCCATCGGACCAAGGGCCACGACCTTCAAGAGTGTTACCAGGTTGAGCATCTTGTCAAGAAACAGAGAGCAAAATATGAGAAGTGTGATAACGAAAATAGTCAGAATGTCGCTGGCGGTAAGGGCCGGGGTGGTGAAGTAAATTGCCCCAGCAAACCCTTGCGGAATCAAGGAAAGCCCGCCAGAGGCCGAGAGAAGGAAACATGTGAAGATGAAAGTGATGGAGGGGATGAAGAGGAAACTAGTGAGAAAGAGTTTCAGAAGGCCACAGATGCCCTGTGCATTGACGGAGGTGCATCTCTACACACTTCTCACCGCCAGCTCAAACGGTGGGCACGAGAGGTCAATGCCGTGGAACCAGCTCCAGAGGCCGGAAGCCACTCAAATGGTGCCGTACGCCCAACATCTTTGACTAGGAGGATCATCCTAGCCGTACCACTGCGGTAGGGTGTTTGTCGTTGTTGGTCTCCCCAACAATTCGCAACCTCAAGGTCACAAAGATGTTGGTGGACGGCGGGGCTGGGTTGAATCTGATTTCCCCGGCAGTCATGAGCAAGCTTTAGATAGGGGAAGATGAGCTAGAGGTTACCGACACGTTTCAAGGAGTTAATCCTGACAGGATCCATGCTAAGGGAAAGATCACGTTGCCGGTAGCGTTTGGGGGAGAACTGAATTACCGGACTGAGAGGATTGTGTTTGATGTGGTTGATCTCCCCCTGCCGTACAATGGGATTCTTGCACGCCCGGCCTTGGCTCAGTCCATGGTGGCATCCCACTATGCCTACAACACATTGGAGATGCCTGGGCCACTGGGAGTCGTCACCATCACATCAGATGAAAATGATGCAATTATTTGTATGGACAAGATGTACCGGGACGCGGTCGCGGCTGAGAGAGCGCCGGCCGTAGATCCCGCCAAGGAAAGAAGATAGGCTGTAGGGACTCCGGCAAAGGGTCCGGGAAGCATGCCCCCATCAAGTGCATGGCACCCGTTGACGACGTGCCAGAGTGTTCTAACATCAAGAGATCCAAGGTTGCCACACCCCAAGTAAAGAAGGTCCAGGCAGGGCTGACTGGCGATGATGGTACTTTCACTATCAGCGCCACCCTCGATGACAAATAGGAAAGTGCGCTCGTTGACTTCCTGCGGGAAAATATCGATGTGTTTGCCTGGCAACCATCTGATATCCCCGGTGTTCCCAGGGAGGTAATCGAGCACCACCTTGCTGTCTGCCCACATGCCCGACTTGTCAAGCAATAAGTCCAGAAGCAGCCGTTGGAGAGACAACAGTTCATTGCAGAAGAGATTAAGAAGCTTGAGGCAGCTGGTTTGGTCACAGGAGTACTGCATCCACTACTGCAAGTTGTTGCTAATGTGACACTAAGATCAGAGACCCTTCGACGAAACTGTGTGTGATGCCATAATCACAAACGATGGTGTAAAAAACCCGTCAAAAAAGGTGGGAAATGTTTGCGATGGGGATGCATCAAACACGGTTCAGATTTTAGTTTGCGTTTGCGATGCAGGGCATACAGTTCAACTCAATTAACTATTTGCGATGAGGAGGAACAAAACAAATGGGCAGCCAGATAAAGGTGTGTGCGATGTACAACATACGGTTCACTCGGATGAACTGTTTGTGATTAGGCAACACAAAAGAAACGGTCAGCCAGATCAAAGGTGTGTGCGATATATGGCATGCCGTTCACTTGGATGAACTATTTGCGTTGAGACATGAGAACAGAAACGATTCAAATGAACAAGATGTCTGTGATACGAGGCAAACAGGTCTGTAATCGGAAACGTGTGCGAAGAACGATAACAACACAGACTATTACTGCTAACAAGCCGTGTGTGTTGTGAGCAAACGATTGCTGCTATACAATTGTGAGTGATTGATGAAAACATCACCGACGGCTTCCATTGTTTAGTCCGTGTGCGATGTGATTTTCTTTCTCCGCACAACATCTACGCTCTGTCTATAGAGCATCAAATATATACATAGAAAGACAGCATTGCATAACCAAATTAAGCATACAGTTAAACAAGTGACTACACACATAAAATTTCCACACGCCAAAGTAAGCAATTACATGCATACTAAAGTAGGAGAATTGAGGATCTAATCATCTACTTATTGTTGCGACGACGCTTGCCATTGCTCTGCTTTCGGCTGGATCCCTGGCCGTTTTGGGGAAGGAGGCAGTTCCTCTTGTCAATGATCCGCCTGTACATGTCGTAGCTCGTGTATGCCTCCTTGGCAGCGTGCACGACGTGAGCTTTGTCGAGTTTCTCCATCCAGGCCGAGTGCCAGGCACGCTTGTCCATGTTGCACGAATCCTTCATGTCTCCGTAGTAGGTGTCGATGATGGCCTTGGCGAGGTGAACCAGTGAGTCCTTCTCAAGCTCCTTGCTGCCCTAGATCTTGTATTGGCGCTGGATGTCGACAAGATTCTGGCACGCGATGCCCGAATTCTCGAGCGCCTTTACATTGTTGGTGATGTCCACCGTAGCGAACATGTAGTGGGGGCTATTGACAAACCTGGAAAAACGCTCGCAAGGCCTTGTAGCCAGGCAGTAGTGGTAGACGAGGACGTGGTGGCGCGCGCATATCTAGGCGATGGAGACCTTGGGATGAGACCCGACACGAGCGTGGGTGTACTCGAGGCCGAACCCGACCACCTTGTACTTCTCCTCGGGAAGCAATAGCTCCATGATGTGGATGGAGTGCTCCACCCAGACCGGGTCATTGTGTACACCACCGAGAGGTCCATGAACCTTCTGTGGTTGTCCACCACGGCACGCATGGTGAACTGCTGCTCGTCGTCGACAGCCGCTCGGAGCGCCATTGGAGCCAGGTAGGATACCCTCTAAGAATTTCTCGTGGTGGGTGTGCTACTTGCAATGGTGGGGCGCGATCGAAAGGTTAAAGATACACAAGGGTTAAATGGCCGCCGTAATTGATGGGGGTCGGCTGGCCTGTAATCATCTCGTCTTGTCTCGGCACTCATAGCAGAGGATTCCAGTGCACGCTTGACAACACTGCACTGCACATGTGGGCTCGAAGAGGCGCTAAATGTATCGTCGGTGAGCCTGTTCCCACACTACCGCTCTTTTTACCGTGGAAGCATCCTGCCCGGCTAGTTTGGCCATGCGTCGGCTAGAAGAGGGACAAATCATGGGCGTTTATTGGCAAAAGGCTTTGTAAAAACAAAGTGTGTGGAATGACTTCGATCATATGTTTAACCGTGGGTGATGAGGTCAAAGTTACACAGAAGGGTGATGATGGACACTCGAGTGCGATAATTAATTCTGTGCTCTATAGTGCACATGGTGGAAGAAACCAACTGTGTGCAATAATGTCGAAGATCGCAGTCTAGTTAGCTATACAGATCGTGTGCTGTGAGATTGACAAGGTAAACTTAATCGAGAATGGTTAATAAAATCTAATACCATTGCATATTGAGGTCAAAATAGTGCTAGCAATATACGAGTCTCATACGACACCATTTCAACGATTGTACCACAAATGCTCGAAGTGTTACAAGGTTCAAATTCCAGAGTCATATGGCTCAAATTCCAAGATTACAAGGTTCAAACTGATATTAGAAATGAAATTCAGCTCATCAGCTGCAAACGCTCGCGCTAATTTGTTGAACATGGATATCAGAGAGGTTCAAACTAATATCACTGCTTCTAAGTCTGGTTTTGAAACCACAAAATTTTTGCAAAGGGGTCAGCCACTGAGAGGTCATGTATGGGGTTGACACGATGACTTCCGATTACTCTCTCATTTGAAGTTCCAAAACGAAATTCTGCATTTTGGAGCCTACTCCATTCTGCCGCAGGCGCCGACACTGATCAACAAACCATTCCTTTTTGTGAAATAAATGTAGGGAAACCTCATTTCCTTCAGCACCCTGAGAATAAAGAACCTGGCGAATATAATCTCCAGTAAGGTCCCTCGATAGGAGTTCAAAGTAATTTCTGAGAGATGTAGATCTAGGCATTCGACGTGATTGTTATATTGTATCACATTATCCACCATTGGGCCTAATCTTATCTGGAAAAGAAGAAACGTGTTAGTGCCTACATGTAGTTTTTAACATTACTACATGCCTATTTGGTTTGCAGGATTTGTAAAATGCACTAACAGGCCATCTTCAATCTGACATGATTAACATGGGCATTTGATTTCTAGAAAAATGTAGCCTTCTTCACAAGAGGTTGGAGTGGATGAAAAGTTCCCTAAGAAAACTAGTACAGATGAATCCAAAGGAGAAATGCTTATTGATTGTAACCATATGGATCAAGCTACCAATATGGGGGGGACATGTATGTACTGAAATCCTCCAACAGAACCTTCAGAAACCATAGTACATTGTCATTGTAAACATGGAAAAAGGTGTCACAAATTGAACTCCCTTATGGTTAACATTTAACAGGAAAGGAACATCACCTCGATATATAGCTTCTACAGGCATGGAAAGCATCTCAGGAAACTGACAACTTGCTCCAGGTTGGGGCAGATAGATTCTAGTACCAATACCTTCACTGTGTGTAGTTCCAAGGTCAAGCTTGTCGGAATCATTTTTTGAATGACAGACGAACAAACATCTTCAAAGTTAGAAATAATGTTAATTTTTAGAAGGAGAGGTAGAAGGCGGATGTTGTAACTGAACGGGTGTGGATCCAATAACAAGTTAGGAATATTTGTCAGACGAGTAGCCCATCGCTGTCAATTTCGGTGCAGAAATGACATTGATTATTGTTGGACCTTCTTGATCAACTACAAGTAATCTCTCAAGTGCAGGTGTGTCCTCAATGACCATACCATGGTACACATCTTGTGATGTCTTCCTGCCGCACCAGCAACACACATAAATAGTCCGAAGAGTCATGGAGGTGATGTGGAAGGTAATCAACCCATTCATCACCTGAAGACGAAGGTACTCGAGTGCAGTACATCCACGTTGCAGGCGCTCCATATCACCGTTTGAGAGGCAGACGGCGACGAGCTCGAGTTGCTCCAGTCATGGTAGAATAAGAGTTGGGCGCGTCATTATGGGGGGATATGAACTTGGCGACGCGTAGCGTGGGCGCGAAGCGGAGTGCGGACGTTGGCAGCGACCACATATGCTCATCATCAAAAGTGAGCTCCTTGAGTTGATCTCGGGCAGGGGATCGGAACCAGTCGTCAACCTTGGCTTGGTCTCTGCCGTTTGAACGGAAATTGCCCGTCCTAAGGCCTTTGGTTGGGCCAAGGTGACTGCCGAGGATCTTGGAGAACGCATCCAAGCTTTTGCTATAGCCATGGCAGAGCTCGTGGGTGTCGATGAGGTTGAGAGGGCTGGAGTTTCATAGGCGGCGCCACCGCCGGGAAAGGACGGTTGTCCGCGCCCCATATTTGATTGGAAGGAGGGACATGATGATTGTCGGTGTCAAAACCGGCGTATCTCGGGTTGTGGGTCCCGAACTGTGCCTGAGGCGGATGGTAACAGGAGACAAGGGACACAATGTTTCTACCCAGGTTCGGGCCCTCTCGATGGAGGTAAAACCCTACTCCTGCTTGATTAATATTGATGATATGGGTAGTACAAGAGTAGATCTACCACGAGATCAGAGAGGCTAAACGCTAGAAGCTAGCCTATGGTATGATTGTTGTTCGTCCAATGGACTAAAACCCTCCGGTTTATATAGACAACAGAGAGGGCTAGGGTTACACAGAGTCGGTTACAACGGAAGGAGATCTACATATCCGTATCGCCAAGCTTGCCTTCCACGCCAAGGAAAGTCCCATCCGGACACGGGAAGAGGTCTTCAATCCTGTATCTTCATGGTCCAAGAGTTCGGCCAAAGGTTATAGTCCGGCTATCCGGACACCCCCTAATCCAGGACTCCCTTAGTAGCCCCTGAACCAGGCTTCAGTGACGACGAGTCCGGCGCGCAAATTGTCTTCGGCATTGCAAGGCGGGTTCCTCCTCCGAATACTTCGTAGAAGATTTTGAACACAAGGATAGTGTGCGGCTCTGCAAAATAAGTTCCACATATTGCCATAGAGAGAATAATATTTACACAAATCTAATCTGCTGACGTACTCCGTAGTGTGACATCACACCACAGCCAAGTCTTTATTCGAATTGTTTTACTGTCCCACCTCAGCGCGTTTAGCGAGGCGGTTTCCTTGGCACGTCTTGTCAAAGCGGAGATCGTGTCCCCTTATTCCGGGATTCTCATCAATACGGGCGTGGGTAACCCAACCGTGCCATTGATTATGGCGCTTGGGAGATAAGCGAGTTTTACCAGGCTGGTGGGGACGCGTAGTTTCATCCGCCCATATAAGGGGATAAGGATCCACCTTTTCACCTATGCCTTCTTCCTCCTTTGCTCATCCATTTTCACGCACTCGAGCTCCAGCGCCCAAGTCCGTATTCCCCACCTCAACCTTCTCCAGCCATGTCCGGAGCGAGAGGCCAGTGGACAGTCTCCTACGTCACGGAGGGAGACGTCAAAAAGTTGAGGAGAGCCATATACCTGCCCGACAACATCGCGCACCGGCTCCCCAATGAGGGGCAGCTCATCCCCACCCCCAGGCTCCATGAGAGGGTCGTCTTCCTTTCCCATTTCCTTCACGGACTGGGATTCCCCCTCCATTCATTCGTCCGGGAGCTCATGTTCTACTACGGCCTAGACTTCCATGATCTGGCCCCAAACTTCATCCTCAACATCTCGGCGTTTATCGTCGTGTGCGAGGCCTTCCTCTGCATCCGGCCCCACTTCGGCTTATGGCTGAAGACCTTCAATGTCAAGACGAAGGTTGTGGGCGGCCGCCAGGCGGAGTGCGGAGGCGCCATGGTGGGCAAGATGCCCAACGTCCTATGGCTCGAGGGCTCCTTCGTGGAGACCATAAAGGGGTGGCAATCGGGGTGGTTTTACATCACTGATCTCCGTGACCCTAAATGGGTCGCAGCCCCTGAGTTCTGATCCGGAGCCCCTACGCGGCTCACCTCCTGGAAAGAGAAGGGCCTGCTGTGGGGTAGCGCGGAGGAGGTGACCGGACTCCAAATGTGTGTCTGGAACCTGGTGAGCAAGAAGCTCAAGCTAGTCAATGTAGTCCAGGTTATGCTCATCCGTCGGATCCTCCCGTGTCAACAACGGGCTTTCAATTTATGGGAGTTCCACTTGGCCCAGCACCGAACTCTGAGCCGGCTCTTCGACACAACGTACGAAGATGCCTGGAAGGTGTTGTTCAAGGGTGCCTAGGCTCCTGCTTCCGCCACCGAGGATCGTGGATTTTCTGCGCAGTGCCAAGCCAACGCGGTAAGCTATTTTACCTCTTACATGATACTTGTCTTTCATAGTTTGACTCTATGTGGGATCTAAACTCCCGTGCCTTTGAGAAGATTGGCAGGAGACGTTCGGGCAGATCAACTGTCCGGCTCCTTTGCCCGAAGACCCCGCGGACGCCCGCTTAGAGGGGCTGATGGTCCCGGCACCTTACGTGGTGCCGGAGAAGAAGGCCAAGAAGAAGGCCACAGGAACTCGGAAGAGTTCTCGGCGTCCGGTGGAGTTGGACTCATCGTCCGATGACTCCGAGGCGGACTCCTCCCATGAAGACGAGGAGGAAGAGAGAGAGGTTTCTCCCCCATGAGGGGGAGAAAAGAAAAGAAAGGCCGCCCCAACTGGGGAGGCCGGAGGATCCAAGAAGGCGAAGACCCTCCCTATGGACTACTCCACCAACGCCACCGATAGCGAGGAGGAGTGGTCGTCCAGGGCCAAGCCCCTAGAGAAGTCGTAAGTATTCGGACACCAGAGTGACTCATAGTGTTCCTTTATTGCATAGATTTTCCTGACACCGAATATAATTATGCAGTCCGCCCAAAGATCGGCTCGACGTGTTGTCGAGCGGTTCCCTGGATTTGTCGGATGTGAATTTGCTTCCGACCGCTACCTCCCCCGCCTTACAAACGACGCCAAGGTGTTGTCCCAGGAGGTTCCAAGCCAGGAGGAGGTGGTCCTGGCCCACCAAGGGGACAAAACCCCCAAGGGCTCCAAGTCCGGCCCTGGGCCGGACAACGCAACGGAACCTTCAATGGTTCCGGAGTCTGGCAGGCGGCCCCCTAGTAAGAAGGGCAAGCCTATGACACCGGTGACCTCCGCCCAACCGGAGGCACCGGATAACTTGCTGGAGGTGCTTAACGGCTCCTCCCTTGACGAGGAGCGCCGCACTATTATGAGTGTGGTGATTCAGAAGGTTCGGTCCGCCAAGAGCGGGCTGACCGAAGCCTGTGCCAGCCTGTTGTCAGGTTTTGAGGTATGTAAAAAATATGTGAAAATATTACCGCATAGATAGTAGCCCCTGATGCTCTGTTTGGTGTTCAGAAAGAAAAGCCGAATAGAGGATCTAATAACATTCGCAGGAGTCTAACAGAAATAAGTCAATATGCGTATGCAGGCTTAGCTGCTAGCCTCTGCCGCAATGACTGTGGAGGTGGATGCGTTGAGGCAGAGCCTTGAGCGGTCTGAGCAAGAGCTCGGCCTTGCCAAGAAGGAGCTTGGGGAAAAAGAAGGTAAGTAATACCTTGTGGAGTATAATATAAAAAGATGCAGTTGCAAAAAATGACAGGATCGCTATTGGTGTTATAGGGGCCACGAGTAAGGTGGCGACCCTTAGGCAAGCGTTGTCTGAGGCCGAAAAGAGGGCGGCCACGGAGCGCACCGAGCGGGAAAAGCATGAGGCACGGGTTGGCGAGGTGCAGCAAAAGCTCCAGGCTCTCGTGAAAAAACACGAGAGTTTGGAGCTTGACTCAAAGACGCGAGAGTCCGAGCTCACGACGGCCCTTGAAAGCGCCAAATCTGCCAAGGCCGAAGCCCAGATAGCCCTCCAAGAAGTTGAGGCGATGAAGAAGATAGCGGCGGGTAAGGCATTCTTTATGCAAAGCAAGCACGTCGAAGTGAATTACTTGTTACTTACCCGAGTCCGGAGCTCTCCAGGAGGATTCGCAGATTTGCCCCGCAGCGTGTCGGATGCTGCTGCCTTTTACCAGGCCGAGGAGGGGAGCTCGACGGAGAAGGTGTTCTGGTCTTAGTATGCTGAGGCCGGTCACCCGGTGCCCCTGAGCGACCAGCTGATGTAGCAGGTTGAGCTCCATAAGGTGGCCGAACAGGCCATGACGGGTCTCCCAGTCCGGCTGTGGCCCGGAGAGGCTATGACTGGGAGCTATTTTGGGCTGGTGAGGCGGCTGGTGGATGCCTGTCCACGGCTGGAAGTCATCAAGCGCTCCGTCTACATCGAGGGTGCCCGTAGGGCGCTTGCCCATGCTAAAGTGCTCTTGGGCAAATTGGATGCTGTGAAGCTTGTGAAGGACGGGCCGCCGCCGGGCAAGGAGCATCGCCACCTCGAGATGTATTACGAGGGCGTCCTGAAGGGTGCCCACCTTGTGGCAGATGAATGTTCGAAATATGTAATATTTGAGTGAAACTTGTTCGTTTTATCATGTGCGCTGAAAACTTGTTCATATGCGCTATGCAACGCTTGTTTTAATTTAAAATATTACCTTCTATGCGGCCGTTTATTAAATTGAGAGATGGTGAGTCGTCGGCTTTTGCCCCCATGGCACGAGTGCTGGGGTGTTCGGGATAAACCTGAGCACTCTTTTTCCCATTCTTGGGTCCTTCGAGGGAGGTGCTCAGCACAACGAACAAGGTAATCGGACTATAATGCGTTATCACTCTCACTTAGCCAGAGAATTCTATTATTTTAAATTTCGGCAAAGCCCCTAGTGTTCGGAAGACCGAGTTCGGGGCGCTATACACGCCTAGGCCGGACAAAGCCGACTCGGCGCTCGAAGCGGCATAAGTCATTAGGGACTCGAAACCTCCCGAACAGCGACCGGCTCTCGCCCTATCATGACAGTCAGGTTTAGCTTTCTCTACTAAGGTGCTTAGCCCAGGTCAACTGGGGCACAATCGCAGTAGTTCTCCCAGCGCTACCTTAGCCGATATAGAGGAACGTAAGGCACCAAAACATGGGAGCCGGGCAAACCCAACTATTGACCAAAGACATGATTCCGAGCTAATTCATATAATGCTATAAGTTCGGAGGGCCGCACTTGTGAAAGTGTTCGGACTTCTCACGCCGTATTATGGGGTGCTTGAGCCCCTGGCTATCAACCGTACCAAAGTGTACGGGTGCTAAATGTCATGAGTGAACATATATATTGAAGAAGAAATGAATAGAGAATGCAGTAATGAGCTGAAGCTAAGCATTGTTTATTTTGAAATGCTGCTGTAAAAGCAGAACGATACAAATAGTGCGATAAGCAAGAGATGGGACTATTTGACATGTCCCCCTCCAGGAGCGAGCTGCGAGATGATATGTAAGACAGGTATTTAGCTCGTTATAGAGACCACCTGGCAATTCGACGTAGCTTTCTGCCTCCTTGGTTGTTGCATCGTGTGTTTGGTGATTGTATTGCCGGACAGGCCTTCCGGATGATCGATTCCTGAAATTAAGAAAAAATGACGAAATCGGGAGCCCCTAGTGCGGTTGAGCCGCATTTAGGGCATGCCGTGGCCGTGCCCCTCCCCCTATGCCCATGGAATTTTCAGAGCGTAGTTATGTACGCGTGGTACTGATTTCGCAGTTTCGCGAGGGCTGGGGTTGGGGCCGTATTGCTATGCTTGCTCGGAACATGCCAGGCGGTCTTGTTGTAGGTTACTCCGGGCGCGCTTGACGGTGTCCGAACGTTTAATAGCCGGACTGGAGAATTGCCTTGAGAGGCTGCTCTATACTTCCGCTGCTAGTGCCACCGTATGCTCCTCCGTTCGGAGAGAGCGTTTGGTGTTTTCGTTGACCGTGATGACTCCTCGAGGGCTTGGCATCTTGAGCTTGAGGTATGCGTAGTGCGGCACCGCATTGAACTTTGCAAATGCGGTTTGTGCGAGCAGTGCGTGATAGCCACTTCGGAACGGGACTATGTCGAAGATTAACTCCTCGCTTCAGAAATTATCCAGGGATCCGAAGACCACTTCAAGTGTAACTGAGCCTGTACAGTTGGCCTCTACACCTGGTATGACGCCCTTAAAGGTCGTTTTTGTGGGTTTAATCCTTGAGGGATCTATGCCCATTTTCTGCACTGTATCCTGATAGAGCAGGTTCAGGCTGCTGCCGCCGTCCATAAGGACTCTAGTGAGGTGAAATCCGTCAATGATTGGGTCTAGAACCAATGCGGCGAATCCGCCGTGACGGATGCTAGTGGGGTGGTCCCTTTGATCAAAAGTGATCGGGCAGGAGGACCACGGGTTGAACTTTGGGGCGACTGGCTCCAAAGCATATACACCCCTTAACGCACGCTTCCGCTCCCGCTTGGGGATGTGGGTTGCGTATATCATGTTCACCGTCCGCACTTGTGGGGGGGAAGCCCTTCTGTCCAATTGTTCGGCGGTCGGGGCTCTTCGTCCTCGTCGCTATGCAGCCCCTTGTCTCTATTTTCGGTATTTAACTGACCGGCCTGCTTGAACACGCAACAATCCCTATTGGTGTGATTGGCTGGCTTTTTGGGGGTGCCATGTATCTGGCACGAGCGATCGAGTATTCGGTCCAAACTGGACTGGCCCGGAGTGTTTCTTTTGAATGGCTTTTTCCGCTGACCGTGTTTAGAGCCTCTGAATCCGGCATTAACTACCGTATCCTATGCATTGTCGCTGTTAATGCGGTGCTTGTGCTTATTGCGACGGGACCTGCCATTGTTGTCTTTGGTATCCGAATTACCAGGGCTCTTGGTCATGTTATTGCTATGAGCCAGCCAGCTGTCTTCTCCTGCGCAAAAGCGGGTCATGAGTGTCGTGAGGGCTGCCATAGATTTCGGCTTTTCCTGTCCGAGGTGCCGGGCTAGCCACTCGTCACAGATGTTATGCTTGAAGGCTGCTAGAGCCTCTGTGTCCGGACAGTCGATGATTTGGTTTTTCTTGGTTAGGAACCGTGTCCAGAATTATCTGACCGATTCTTCTGGCTGCTGAATTATGTGGCTCAGGTCATCGGCGTCTGGGGGTCGCACATAGGTGCCCTGGATTTTGTCGAGGAATGCGGCTTCCAGGTCCTCCCAACAACTAATTGATTCTGCTGGCAAGCTAATAAGTCAATGCCGAGCTGGTCCTTTGAGCTTGAGTGGGAGGTATTTGATGGCGTGCAGATCATCGCCGCAGGCCATGTGGATATGAAGGAGATAGTCCTCGATCCATACCGCAGGATCTGTTGTGCCATCGTATGATTCAATGTTTACGGGTTTGAAACCCTCCGGGATTTGATGATCCATTACTTCATCTGTGAAGCATAGTGGGTGTGCGGCCCCTCTGTACTGGGCTATATCACGACGTAGCTCAGATGAGCTTTGTCTACTGTGTTCGGCCCGGCCGGACTTACTGTATCCGGCATGATGGTTATCGTCTCATGTCGTGGGGCGCCCACGCGATCTGTAGATCGATCTTGTTTGCCCTGCCTTGTCCTCTAATATATCGCGCAGGTCTGGCGCGTTTCCCTGTGCCTTGGTATTTTTTGAGCGACGCCGGGGTGCGGCTTGAGTGGAGGGCCGAGAGGCCTCTCTTTCGCGGCCGCGAGGTGGCCGGTCAGCCGTCTCATGCGCTGGTGATGTAGGTTTGAGTGCTTCCTCCTCCAATCGGGGTAGCAACCTGCGCTTTGGGTAGCTCTTGGAGGGGCGTTCGAGTTCGTATTCCTCGGCCGCAAGGATTTCAGTCCATCTGTCGGCTAGCAAATCTTGATAAGCTCTAAGCTGTTGCTGTTTTTTCTTAAGGCTAGTCGCCGTAGCCATAAGCCTGCGCTTAAAGCGCTCTTGTTCGACGGGATCCTCAGGCATGACAAATTCGTCGTCACCGAGGCTTGCCTCGTCTTCGGAGGGAGGCATGTAGTTGTCATCCTCTTCCTCTCTGTCTGCCGCCCTCTTAGGGGTGTTGGCCTCTCCATCCTCCTGTGCTGAGTCTTGCTGGAGGGAGTTATCTTCAGCACTGTCCAGGGTGTTATTATCTCCCGTGCCGGTATCACCCGTTTTTGCTTTGGCGGGACTTAGAGCGGCGGCGCTGACTCCGGCGCTTGGGTTGCTTCTTGGAGGGGTCATCCCCCGTTGTTCCGTCGCCATTGCCTTCTTTGGGTGTGTCCACCATATGTATGTCATATGACAAGGTGGCTTTCCAGTGCCCTATAGGTGTTGGTTCATGTTCGTCTCCTACATCGTCGTCCATACTGTCGATGTCTTCGGAGACGAAGTCTAGCACGTCGGTTAAATCATCGACAGTGGCTACGATGTGGGTGGTGGGTGGGCATCGAATTTCTTCGCCGTCCGCATCCCAATCTTGTTGGCCATAATCCGGCCAGGACTCTCCTGACAAAGAGAGAGACCTTAGTGAATTCAGAATATCGCCGAAGGGCGAGTACTGAAAGATATCCGCGGCGGCGAATTCCATGATTGGCGCCCAATCAGATTCGATTGGGAGGGGCGCGGAGAGTTCGGAGTCCGGATAAGAGTCTGGCACATTTGAGTCACAGGTTTCGCAGAGGATAAGGCTAGTGTTCGGCTCGATCGTCGTTGACACTGCAGCCCCTGAGGTGGTGTCTAGCCACCCGTCCTCGGTCGGCGCAGTTGGCTCCGAGCTAAGTGTCCGAGCTAACGCGGGTGCGGCCACCAAGGCACTGTTCGGTGGCAGAGTTAGGACATGCCCATCATGCCAGTGGGGCGTGCCTGGCTGCGGCTCGAATCCGTCGAAGATCAAGTCTCCGCAGATGTCAGCCGTGTAGTTCAAGCTTCCAATTCTGACTTGATGGCCAGGGGCGTAGCTTTCAATCTGCTCCAGATGGCCAAGCGAATTGGCCCGCAGTGCAAAGCCGCTGAATACGAAGATCTGTCCGGGGAGAAAGGTCTCACCCTGCACCTCATCGCTGTTGATGATCGGAGAAGCCATCGGGCCTAAAGATGAAGACACAAAGGAACTCTTAATGAAATCACCAATGTCGGTGTCAAAACCAGCGGATCTCGGGTAGGGGGTCCCGAACTTCGCGTCTAGGCAGATGGTAACAGGAGGCAAGGGACACAATGTTTTTACCCAGGTTCGGGCCCTCTCGATGGAGGTAAAACCCTACTCCTACTTGATAAATATTGATGATATGGGTAGTACAAGAGTAGATCTACCACGAGATCAGAGAGGCTAAACCCTAGAAGCTAGCCTATGGTATGATTGTTGTTCGTCCTTTGGACTAAAACCCTCCGGTTTATATAGACACCGGAGAGGGCTAGGGTTACACAGAGTCGGTTACAACGGAAGGAGATCTACATATCCATATCGCCAAGCTTGCCTTCCACGCCAAGGAAAGTCCCATCCGGACACGGGAAGAGGTCTTCAATCTTTTATCTTCATGGTCCAGGAGTCCGGCCAAAGGTTATAGTCCGGCTATCCGGACAACCCTAATCCAGGACTCCCTCAATGACTCTCAACATATCATCGAGGATGCTGCTGATGAAGTCTAGGCCTGCTGGAGTCGCTTGCGGTTCTAGCTGGCCCCACCTCCGCTTGTTGGAAGCCCCATTATCCACCTCCAGAGTCTCCTTGTCAGCGGCAATTTCTGATAGAAATGTGAGTACAGCGAATATTTAGTTAAAACATGGCAATTGAAAAGTGTATTGGTAACTAGAAGTTATTAGGTAGGAATATAGTAAGAAAAGGGAATAACAATTGGTTGCATAAATACTACACAATTCATTTGAAATTTCTTGGTAAGTCAACATGCAGATAGTTGAAAAGAAAACTTACTTCAAACAAAGTCTGAACGGATGATTTTGTCGAGGAAGTTAGCATATTTCTCATGAACAGGCCCTTTTATGTGCATTGCAATTTGAGTTCTAGCTTTCAGTACATAAAACTTTGCAATTTGTTTCCAAAAGCCAGTGCCATAATAGGAGTCACCACGTTCATCAAGTCTTACAGTAGCAACGATTGTAAATCCATGGTTTGTGTGTAGTATGACATCCGTGGAGCCTTGATCTATGTAAAGGGAAAAATTGTGCACTACAAAATCTGTTGCATAGCAAGGGATGTTCTGCAAAAAATGGTAGGATTGTTAAAGAAAATATGGTAACATGCAAACATGGGCCCAAATTGAAAGAACTGTACAACAGTTGAAATCGAAGGACAAAAACCTATAATTAAATAGATAGGGTAAACATGATGTCATGGAAATATGAGAGTAATCAAAAGAACAATACATCATTAATTTGTCTAATATAGAAAGAAGAGGGAAAAATTCCCTTTGACGTATATGGTGCATGTGGCACCTTTTATCCAAATGTAGCAATATTTAGAATATGTTTAGGAAAGTAGGCCATGCCAACCGATTTAGGTTGAGATTGAACATACCGCACGCGTCCTCAAGTTATCTGGTACGGTGAGGTGGAATTCCTGGCGGAGGTTGCAAAGTCCTAAAGTGTCGGCGCGCTATACATTCTATGAATGAAAGTAAACCCTCAAATTAGCTCGAATAAAAATGTATTCACGTCGATTTCCGCTGGGTGATTAAAGGAGGCAGATGAACTCGCATAAGACATGAGATAATATCTCATGAAATTAGTTACCTTGTTGTCCATGAGAAACAACACTCAGTACAGCAGATTCCCCAACCAAGCGGAGCTGGGTCGACCTCGAGCAGCACCGAGAAAGTCGACGACGATAGGCGGCGGCAAGCGGAAGTCGCGAAATGCGGTGGGCTTTTTCGGCAGCTTGGCGGCGGCGGCAGGCGGCGAGCTATGTGTTTACCACCGTGATAGGCTGTGCCATAGCATAGACGTGGAGGAGCTTGTACATGTGTGAATGGGGAACGTACCGGAGGGGCTGGCGGCAGGGTGATGGTTTTTGTGACGTGGGGATGGTGAGGGTTTTATTTTTTATTTTTTGAATTAGGTGGTGAGGGTTTTCTGTCCCACAAAGAATTTTGGCGGCGACGGTTTGCTAGAGCGAACCGTGTGTGATTGGCGCAATAGACAAAATGAAATTCATTGCACATGGTTCCAATTTTGGGAACTGTGTGTGATTGACATACTACCTCCGTCCTGGTTTATCTATCCCCCTTTGTATTTTTTACCAAATTTTGACCAAGTATTTAACATACTCAGACATAGATAATAAGCGTACACGTACATAAGCATAGTTCAACCATAAGTACATAGTTCAACCGTCATTAAGCATACTCAAGCGTATATAGTTCGATCCATCCCACATCTCATCTCACATGTCGGTACGATCCTGAAGCTTCTCCAGGTACTCGGCGTACGTGCCGTGCGCCACCCTGCGAGAATACTTCTGCTTGAAGGAGCCAACGTCCCGTCCTCTTGCATGAGCCAGAACACTTAGAAACGCGTTATGAAGCTTCTGGTTGTAAAATGGGCATCCATAGCCGCCGTTCCAGGTCCTAATACGCCTGTTATGCATTCTTTCATAGAGCTCCCTCAAGATTTGCCTCTTGTACCTCCTCTGGCCATCTTCATCCTCGCTATCCACATCGTCATACATCACCTATACAAATATTAAAACAAATTAGGCATCAAATCAAGGATTACATGCCGTGAAGTAGGATTCGGAATTTATGGCTATTTATTTATACATATCCAGATATTATGGTTCGATTTTGAAGCATAGTCATCTATGTACAGACCAATCTTGAAGAAAATAATGGCACAAACATATGTAGAACATTCAAAATCAATTGTCAAGTCATGGCTAGGAATTATTAGCACGAACACTAACCCTAGTCGGATTACTAGCAGAAATCATTTGCACAGATGAAACAACAAATCACTTATCAGCTGTACCATTCAAACAATCAATACACTACACGGATCTAACGAAACTTACTCAGATTTCAGGGATTGGGAGAACATAACCATAGGATTTCTATTCCAAAAAGGGGGAGGCCAGACTAACCAGAGAAACCCTATGATCTATTTGACACATAAATGGGTATAGACGACTAACCAGTTGTTCATCGTCATTGGAGTCGTTGCCGAACTGGTGGTCAGGGTCGGTGTTGAACTTCGCCTCCGGTGTGGAAGCTCGACGCCATCGACGACGTCAGGGTGCAGCAATAACTCGGCGGCGGTGACGGCAACCTCTGTCTCCATCTCCACGCCGTGCTCCGGTGCTTTCGCAGCCCCGGCATCGCAACTCCCTCCGAATGGGGCGCTTCGGCGGCATCCTCATACACTGACGGCTTTGAGGACTTAGAGCGGCGTTGAGGATGCAAGCGGAGAGAGAGGATTGTGTGTGGGTGGCGAGGATAGGGGGTGCGGCCGCTCGGGCGCACCACTAATATGGATTAGTGGGAGTTGTGGGAGAGAGGCTGGCGGCGGTCAAACGGATGGCATGCCTCCCGGTGAGCCTGCTGTCAGGACCCCGATCCCAAGTCACACCGATCTAGCATGTAACACATCATATCACTTTGCGGCCTCACGCACGGTATTCCCACGGGTGCCACCTTACCTGGCCCGGGACCGTTTGCGCCTTTTGGCTCACGTATATGATAGTGTCGCTAGCAACCATAAGACAAAGAACCCGGGCCGACATGGCTAGTCGTGAACCCAAAGCGGCACTAATCCATGGGGACAGGCATATATGAATCAACTTCGAGCATGTCGGTCAACAGTGTGTGAATCCGGGCTGTAGCACTGGGCTAACAGGACTCCGGTAACCCGGGCTGTAGCAGGCTAGGCAGGACTCCGGATGTCACCGCGTGACATTTCCCCAAACGGACAGGCACAGGAACGAAGTGAAACACATGCCGGCCAGTCAAGTGTCCTGAGCAGTAGTGCTGGGCTAGCAGGACTCCGGTGAACCGGGCTGTAGCGGACTACTATGACTCAAGGAAGAACTAGACTACATTTCCCCATAAGAGAGGCTGCCAAGGATAAACAACTAGATTGTCGGATCCCACACATACCAAGCATTTCAATCATACACACAATATGCTCGACATGCGTAAATACAACATGGCATCACAACAAGACTCTATGACTCAAGTATTTATTCATTAGGCTCCGAGGAGCGAGATATTACAAACATGGGTCTCATGACCCAACATTCAAAGCATACAAGTCAAAACACAGGCGGAAGCTTAACATGTCTGAGTACAGACATCTACCAATGAAAAAGGCTGAGAAGCTTGACTATCTATCAGATCCTGCCGAGGGCACAAGATCGTAGCTGAGGTAACAAGCTAAACGTCGAAGTCCAAGCGGTACTACTAGCGAGACTGAAGTCTCTCTGCAACACATAAAATAGGCAAACGTGAGTACAAATGTACCCAGCAAGACTTACATCAGAACTAACTACATATGCATCGGTATCAATAAGGGGGTGGTGGAGTTTAACTGCAGCGAGCCAGCTTTGACTCGGTGGCTATCCTGAACTACGACTGCAAGTAACTCTTTGAGGTGGCGCACACGAGTCCTCATATTCACCATATCAATACACCACTATGGATTCACTTCCGTCTCCCTACGAGAAGGCCATCCATGCACTCACGCTTATCTTGCACGTTTTAGAGTATCCACTTTCACTTGTCTATGAACTGTTATAGGCAACCCAGAAGTCCATTACCGCGGACACGGCTATTCGAATAGATGATGTTAACCCTGCAGGGGTGTACTTCTTCACACACGCTCTCACCACTTATCGCCGTTTACACGACATGTACTCGGCCACCTTCAAGCGGAAGCCCAGCGAGGGTGTCGGCCATGGCCTACCTAAGCACTAGAGTCTCTAGTCCTGGTTTATCGCCTATTCAGGTTCCATCCGCAGGGAGTCCGGCCGAGGTTTCCACTAACGGCCCCGAACGATGTGTACAGGGTTCCGAGACACCAAACGGGCGCCCGGCTGGCCTGGCCACGTGCCTACCGCAACACAGCCCACCCCTACGGTCAGCGCTGCGTGCGGCCCCCAGCATACTACAAACACCAGAAACTACTTTTCAACTCCTGGACAGAGGACAAGGGTGATCAAGAAGCCGAGAGGGTCCATTGGTTTCGGGCCCAATGCGTGGTAGTAATTGTTTCATGGATCACAAACACAGAACTTAGTTCCTGAGGACGGCTTCAATGAGACAACCCACCATGTACTCCTACATGGCCTCTCACCAACACCTTTACCAAATCGTGTTCACACACTTAGCTCACACACAGTAGGACATGTTCATCACCATTCCAATTCATTCCCTATGAATCAGACCCGACTCAACTCTAAGCAGTAGCAGGCACGACAAACAAGCATGAATGAGTAGGCACATCAGGGCTCAAGCAACTCCTACTCATGCTAGTGGGTTTCATCTATTTACTGTGGCAATGACAGGTCATGCAAAGGATAAAGGGGTTCAGCTACCGCAACATGTAATAGTTGTTGTCCTAATGCAGTAAAAGAGAGCAGGAGCGAGAGAGTGGGATTGTATCGGAATGAACAAGGGGGTTTTGCTTGCCTGGCACTTCTGAAGATAATATAGCTCTTCATCGGTGTCATCGATCTCATTGTCAGAACGTCGTTTACTGAGAGGGGACAGTCACCGGCAACAGAGAAAGAACACAATCAATGCAATGCGACAATATGATGCATGATCATTATATGGCAATATGATGTGAGTTGAGCTAATGCAGCTAGCAAGGATTTGGATGAAGTTGGTTTGAGCCCATGATTCAAATTCAACACCATGTAAGACATTTCAAATGCCATTAATTCAAATTGTCTTAAACAGCAACCTTAAGTTGTTCAAACATGCATGAAAATGGTAAAGATGGATAGATTAGATTTTTCTGATCATTTTTCATATATAAATCTTTGTATTTGGAGCTACGGTTGATTTATTATGAATTTTTGAAGTTTGCAACATTTTCTGGAATTTCCTATATAAAAATAAATCCAGAAAATGCTTTACTGCGTCATCATGACATCACTGTGATGTCAGCTGGTCAACTGGGCGGCTCCAGGTCAACCTGACCGGAAGGGTCCACTCGTCAGTAGTTAGTTAACTAACTAAGGTTAGTTAGTGTTAAACTAATGCTAATCCTAGTTTGGTTAGTGGCCTGGGGCGCACACGTCCGTGACCAGGGGGTCAACTGGGCCCACCCGGGGTCAACGGTCAGCGCGGTCAAACTCGCCGGCGGCTCAACGCCGGCGACGACAGCCGCGACGGAGAGGCTTGGAAATGATCCACATGGCATCATTTTGGCCGCGGTCTGTTGCGTTCGAACGCATGCAACGACGCGCATTAGGTGGTGGCAGTGGTAGGTGCTGCGGTGGCCGGAAAAGTGGCCAGCGACGAGGTTTAGCGGCGACAACAGCTCGGCGTTCTCGGGGTGGCGCTACAGAGCTCGGGAGGAGGTGCTGCGGGTGGCTACGGGCTCCTGGATTTGCGATGAGCACGATGGTGTGCTTGGGCATGAGCTGCGGTGGCTGTGGCCATGACGGTGACGTGCGGTGGCGGCGGCGAGCTTCGGACATGGTGGAAGACGGAGCTAGCGGGCAGGAACGGAGGGGGCGAACACAGGGGGAGAATCAGGAGCTCACTGGGGGTGCAGAGATGGCCTCAGCGTGCTCGGGGAAGCACCGGAGCGGGCGGGGTGGCGAGAGAGATCTCCGGTGGCCGGCGATGGAAACAACGACGGTGGCGGCGTTGCAGCGCGTCCGGGGTTCCTCTCTCTCTTTTATTTCTGTTACAGCTTTCTATTTTCTGTAATTTGTTTGATTTGATTTGAAGCATCGAATCATTTAGAACTTTATGTAAATTTTTATGTGAGCTCAGGAAACTTACCCAAGGCCACATGCAAACTTACAAAAATTATTTGAACTTTATCTCTTATATAACAAGAATAAGTCCAGCTCAAATATGTTATTAATTTAATTCAAAGGCCCAAAATAAATATTTTAAAGCCTCCAAAAATATTGGTTTGAATTTTATTCTTGCCAATATTTTTCAAGGTTTAACAAGAACATTTTCTTGGGCTTCTTTGATGAGATTTAAATGTTGGTTATTTTTAGAGGTTTTCTAAGGCTTGGTAAATTCCTCAATTCAAATTTCTATTGAATTTAAACATGATGCAGCAACCAAGCTAGTCCAAGGCCAGGGTAAAGCTAGGGATGTGACAACTCACCCCCACTAAACAAGAATCTCGTCCCGAGATTCAAAACGTGAGGTAAGAAGACAGAGGGGTCGCAAGCTATCACAATCTTCTCGATCCAACTGCCCTTCTCGAAGAGGTAGCTTTATGGCATCATATTGATCTTGACGTCCTCGCTTTTGAGGTCTTCATCCAACACGATGGCGACATAAAGAAACTCTATAGGAAACGATCTCCTCGAAGATCAAGCATTCAAGATCAACTCATGGAATGAGATGTTGGAACATCTCGAGTTGGGACACAAAACACATCGAGAGGGATGGATGAACAAACAACGAGGTTTGATTTGGTGGGCAACAATTCCACGCTTAGGGAGATGGTGGATGGTGTCAAGGTGGCGAGCAAATAATTGCCATGATTCCATAACGGGGCACCTTGGGAAAGGTGACTCATAGAACTTTTCCCTTAAGTGGCAAAAAGAATTACTTTTGATACGAAGATCATTGGAACTCTGCTTACCAGCCTAAGGCAATTTACGAACGATCATTTGATGGAGTTCGAAAGAGTGGCATACTCAAACTAAAGTGGATGATGTGGACTACCTTGTTGAAGACAACGCAATGGATAACTTTGCTTGCGCGTGCTCTCAAGAACTTGAGCATTTCCATATTCATCAAGGTTCTACCAACATCCGTGTCGAGGATCCTGGCAACACATCTTACTACCTTGTCGAATAGTGATGGACAATGCAGATGCATAGAAAGACACCCCTTTCTCAGATTTCACCTTAGCGAGGCCAAGGGAACGAAATCTGGATGATCAACCGAGAGACATTTAGCACCCCGCTTCTAATGTTCTCCTTGATGTGTTAGCGCAACCCATTTATAGATATGGCTTGATAACTAGAACATCAAGTAAAAGGTTGGACTTCGGGAGCACAAGAATCCACAAGGAATAACTATGGAAGTAAATCCTGCGAGATCCTTATGGGGAGGTGGCCAACTTCCTCAATCGAGATACTACGATAATAGGTCTTCCGGCTGGTGTGTTGGCCACAACATCCACTTACCGGGTTACGGAGAGACCAATATTATAGTTCTCGGGAAACGTTCCAACCATCATATTTGCCTGAGATTCAGATCTGGTTGGAAACATGATATTTCAGACAACATGTCTGGAAAAGAAAGTTTGCAACACAAACCGACGAGATGACGTTGCGAGATTCTCGGGAAATGAACTACGATAACAAGCTCCGAAACATGAGCTGGTTCTTCTACATACATGTGAAGACACTGTCCCAGACAAGCATGATCACGTAGTAGTCTTATAATAAAACACTACCGAGTTCAGGTGGGGAACCATCATTGAGGGTAACGGAATCCTGTACAAATCTGTCTGGTACCTTCAGGACTAGCACTTAGAACTTATTATCCTTGACCAAATCAATCAGTGGCTTGATGTGCTTGGAAATACCTATGGGATGGAGGTAGCTAATCTCTCAATCCATAGTATACTTCGCACGTGCATGACTGACTTGGATTGATTCCAGAGGAAACAAAAACAAATCTTTCTCAAATTGATGGCGGCAACTTACACCAAATGCACATGAATTCGAGGAAGTCACTTTTTCCATCCAAGCATATGCTTCATTAACGGAATATGAAGGCATTGATTACAAAGTTTCCAACACTAGGTTGATGTTCAACATGAACCATGGGGGAGACAAAATGCTGCTGATGGGCTCAACAACAAATCATCGGAATTTCCATATCACTGGACTTCCACCATCATGTGAAGATGGTGATAGCATTAGCCAGACCAAAAGATTTAATGGTGTATGCTCGAGGGATCAACCATGAGTAAGACAACATTACGAACATCGTTGGTTCTGATTTGAATTGACAATAGCCCATATTCAAGTCAAAGTTTTGACAAGGCGATAGATTCAACAACTGATCACGAGGACCAATCGATGGAGATATCATCTTTCTTCAACACACACACGCCAAGGATATCCCCTAACATGAACTAAGTCAGACAAGCTTTTATCTTCCAATGCTCCAAGTTGTTGTTTAGCTTAACCAACTATCTTAGGGGTATCCACCATAGGTTCTTGGAGAAGGGGTGGTTTATAAGAAACCAACATGATCATGAGCTCAACATAGTGGTCAGGTGACAACCAGGTAATACTTCTGAGAAGATCTTCGGAAAATCACGAACCACCGGTATGTTACTAAGCTCGAGAGCAATCTTGCTTTTCAGAGCAAGACGATATGATCAAATAAGCAAGGGCTTGAATAATCTCAACTCATTGATCGAAGAGTGCACCAGAAATAAATACTAGGTAGCACGGTCAATCTTAGGATGATGATTTAATAACGAACACGCTAAGAATGAGAATATTGTCCATTTACTACCAAGCAACGAGTTGCTTGGAGCATTGATTTCACATATCACAATTCACTTGTCGGCATTCTGGTTACAACAACACGAGGGCCGAGGAATGAATGACGATAGTGAGAGGTATCACTGCGTCAAATAATCATGAGAGATGGTGCAATTCTCATGACAATCCTGACATAAAGGGGGTAATACTCCAAGGTAGAACAGAACAAAAGCTGGATTGGCGTTTTGATCTGCGGAATACAACTGTTTTGACCCATTCCTAGATATGGATGAGGTACTGGAGTTTGTTTCTCCTAGTCATTCCGGAATAGAATGGCTTGACAGACCACAAGAATAATAGGCATCGATGAACGAATGCACACAGACTCTTGGCTATCTACTGATAGAGGATGGCCGGAATACAACTGAAGAGGAACAACTCAAGGAACATATAATTTCCTGAGCTGTGGAAGCATAGATTAGTATGTCGGGCAAAGCTCAACATATTTCTTCCGGATAACCCATGCAGAAGAAGAAGGACTGGCAGATTCACAATTATGGATGGAGAAATCCTCAACAGTACTCTGATTGTAAGCTTTTGGTTCAAAGAACATCTGCCTTAATGGTTCATGGTATTTGGGAGAAGGAAATACCACGGACCTCGAGGACTAATGCAAAGGTTACTAATATCCTAAAGGAACTAGCAATTACTATCGACATGAGGTAGGTAAGGTGAATCTCGGGTTCAAGAACCCAGGAATAGAATACCTACTACTAAATGGCATCACGGGATGCTTTCGAGAATAATGGCCAGAATCATCACACCGGGAACACAAAACATGGCTAGTTTACTAGGTGACTCCTTAAAACACCTAGGGTCATAATAAAAGCTCCATCATACATGTCGAGGCAACAGGGTACCTCAACTCACCAATTAGTGTGGTTGAACTGGCCCAAAGGAACATCGGTGACGGAAAGAAGGAATTGCAAATGCATCAGACTGTTTAGAAACCTGGGATGACTCGGACAGCATAACGGCTGTAAATGCTCAAAATGATTTGAGACATCCTACAAAATGGTGGCATAACCACTCAACATCACAATATCAATGTTCTACGATCAACTAAGAACACATGGAAGTAGTAGAACCAGAACTGGGGCTTGAATCCATCAATCCTATAAGTCTCTATCATAGTAACTCGTCATCCTGATAGATAGATGAGAAGTCCTAGTTCTTAATCCCCGTAGAAAAGAACAGGTTGACTCAGATCAGTACGCCATGAGGTATAAGGAGTAAAAAGAGCCTTACGTTCCCTTCCACAATCAATTCCCTTATATAACTAAAGCATTTCTAGACTCGACTTCGACCAGTTTGGCTTGGTAATCCTACAGGCAGTCAGGCTCTAATACCAACGCTGTCAGGACCCCGATCCCAAGTCTCACCGATCTAGCATGTAACACATCATTTCACTTTGCGGCCTCACGCACGGTATTCCCACGGGTGCCAACTTACCTGGCCCAGGACCGTTTGCCCCTTTTGGCTCACGTATATGATAGTGTCGCTAGCATCCATATGACAAAGAACCCGGGCCGACATGGCTAGTTGTGAACCCAAAGCGGCACTAATCCATGGGGACAGGCATACATGAATCAACTTCTAGCATGTCGGTCAACAGCGTGTGAATCCAGGCTGTAGCACTGGGCTAACAGGACTCCGGTAACCCGGGCTGTAGCAGGCTAGGCAGGACTCCGAATGTCACCGCGTGACATTTCCCCAAAGGGACAGGCACAGGAACGAAGTGAAACACATGCCGGCCAGTCAAGTGTCCTGAGCAGTAGTGCTAGGCTAGGAGGACTCCGGTGAACCGGGCTATAGCGGACTACTATGACTCAAGGAAGCACTAGACTACATTTCCCCATAAGAGAGGCTGCCAAGGATAAACAACTAGATTGTCGGATCCCACACATACCAAGCATTTCAATCATACACACAATATGCTCGACATGTGTAAATACAACATGGCATCACAACAAGACTCTATGACTCAAGTATTTATTCATTAGGCTCCGAGGAGCGAGATATTACAAACAAGGGTCTCATGACCCAACATTCAGAGCGTCAAGTCAAAACACAGGCGGAAGCTTAACATGTCTGAGTACAGACATCTACCAATGAAAAAGGCTGAGAAGCCTGACTATCTATCAGATCCTGCCAAGGGCACAAGATCGTAGCTGAGGTAACAAGCTAAACGTCGAAGTCCAAGTGGTACTACTAGCGAGACTGAAGTCTCTCTGCAACACATAAAATAGGCAAATGTGAGTTCAAATGTACCCAGCAAGACTTACATCAGAACTAACTACATATGCATCGGTATCAATATGGGGGTGGGGGAGTTTAACTGCAGCAAGCCAGCTTTGACTCGGTGGCTATCCTGAATTACGACTGCAAGTAACTCTTTGAGGTGGCGCACACGAGTCCTCATATTCACCATATCAATACACCACTATGGATTCACTTCCGTCTCCCTACGAGAAGGCCATCCATAGCACTCACGCTTATCTTGCGCGTTTTAGAGTATCCACTTTCACTTGTCTATGAACTGTTATAGGCAACCCAGAAGTCCATTACCGCGGACACGGCTATTCGAATAGATGATGTTAACCCTGCAGGGGTGTACTTATTCACACGCGCTCTCACCACTTATCGTCGTTTACACGACATGTACTCGGCAACCTTCAAGCGGAAGCCCAGCGAGGGTGTCAGCCATGGCCTACCTAAACACTCAAGTCTCTAGTCCAGGTTCATGATGTTAACCCTACAGGGGTGTACTTCTTCACACACGCTCTCACCACTTATCGCCGTTTACACGACATGTACTCGGCAACCTTCAAGCGGAAGCCCAGCGAGGGTGTTGGCCACGGCCTACCTAAACACCCGAGTCTCTAGTCCTGGTTTATCGCCTATTCAGGTTCCATCCGCAGGGAGTCCGGCCGAGGTTTCCACTAACGGCCCCGAACGATGTGTACAGGGTTCCGAGACACCAAACGGGCGCCCGGCTGGCCCGGCCACGTGCCTACCGCAACACAGCCCACCCCTATAGTCAGCGCTGCATGCGGCCCCCAGCATACTACAAACACCAGAAACTACTTTGCAACTCCTGGACAGAGGACAAGGGTGATCATGAAGCCGAGAGGGTCCGTTGGTTTCGGGCCCAATGCGTGGTAGTAACTGTTTCATGGATCACAAACACAGAACTCAGTTCCTGAGGACGGCTTCAATGAGACAACCCACCATGTACTCCTACATGGCCTCTCACCAACACCTTTACCAAATTGTGTTCACACACTTAGCTCACACACAGTAGGACATGTTCATCACCATTCCAATTCATTCCCTATGAATCAGACCCGACTCAACTCTAAGCAGTAGCAGGCACGACAAACAAGCATGAATGAGTAGGCACATCAGGGCTCAAGCAACTCCTACTCATGCTAGTGGGTTTCATCTATTTACTGTGGCAATGACAGGTCATGCAAAGGATAAAGGGGTTCAGCTACCGCAACATGTAACAGTTGAATCGTTGTTGTCCTAATGCAGTAAAAGAGAGCAGGAGCGAGAGAGTGGGATTGTATCGGAATGAACAAGGGGGTTTTGCTTGCCTGGCACTTCTGAAGATAATATAGCTCTTCATCGGTGTCATCGATCTCATCGTCGGAACGTCGTTTACTGAGAGGGGACAGTCAGCGGCAACAGAGAAAGAACACAATGAATGCAATGTGACAATATGATGCATGATCATGAGATGGCAATATGATGTGAGTTGAGCTAATGCAGCTAGCAAGGATTTGGATGAAGTTGGTTTGAACCCATGGTTCAAATTCAACACCATGTAAGACATTTCAAATGCCATTAATTCAAATTGTCTTAAACAGCAACTTTAAGTTGTTCAAACATGCATGAAAATGGTACAGATGGATAGATTAGATTTTTCTGATCATTTTTCATATATAAATCTTTGTATTTGGAGCTACGGTTGATTTATTATGAATTTTTGAAGTTTGCAACATTTTCTGGAATTTCCTAAATAAAAATAAATCCAGAAAATGCTTTACTGCGTCATCATGACGTCACTGTGATGTCAGCTGGTCAACTGGGCGGCTCCAGGTCAATCTGACCGGAAGGGCCCACTCGTTAGTAGTTAGTTAACTAACTAAGGTTAGTTAGTGTTAAACTAATGCTAATCCTAGTTTGGTTAGTGGCCTGGGGCCCACACGTCAGTGACCAGGGGGTCAACTGGGCCCACCCGGGGTCAACGGTTAGCGCGGTCAAACTCGCCGGCGGCTCAACGCCGGCGACGACAGCCGCGACGGAGAGGCTTGGAAATGATCCACATGGCATCATTTTGGCCGCTGTCTGTTGCGTTCGAACGCATGCAACGACGCGCATCAGGTGGTGGCAGTGGTAGGTGCTGCGGTGGCCGGAAAAGTGGCCGGCGATGAGGTTTAGCGGCGACAACAGCTCGGCGTTCTCGGGGTGGCGCTACAGAGCTCGGGAGGAGGTGCTGCGGGTGGCTATGGGCTCCTGGAACTGCGATGAGCATGATGGTGTGCTTGGGCACGAGCTGCGGTGGCTGTGGCCATGACGGTGACGTGCGGTGGCGGCGGCGAGCTTCGGCCATGGTGGAAGACGGAGCTAGCGGGCGGGAACGGAGGGGGCGGACACAGGGGGAGAATCAGGAGCTCACTGGGGGTGCAGAGATGGCCTCAGCGTGCTCGGGGAAGCACCGGAGCGGGCGGGGTGGCGAGAGAGATCTCCGGTGGCCGGCGATGGAAACGACGACGGTGGCGGCATTGCAGGTGTCCGGGGCCTTGTAGCTCGGTGGAGAGGAAGAGGGGGTCGAGGCGGAGCTCGCAGGCATGGCAAGGGGTCGAGGGGGAAGCGGTGGTGGTGCTTGTCGGCTGCGACGGACCCGTTCGGGTAGCCGCGAGGGAGGGAGAGCAGAGGAGAGGGAAGTGGCACGGGGAGAGAGAGATGGGCCCTGGGGGTGCGTGGCGCGTTGGAGGCGTCTAGGGCGTCGGGGAGGCGGCGGGAAGCAGGAGGTGGCCGAGGCGTGTGGCCGCGCGCGAGGGGCACAGGACCGACGTCCTTCTGTCCCAAGGAAGGGGACGACTCGCAAGGTGGGGGTGGGCTGGGCCTCTGCTGGGCTGCCAGGTAAGCCCAGGTGAGGTTCCTCTCTCTCTCTTTTATTTCTGTTACAGTTTTCTATTTTCTGTAATTTGTTTGATTTGATTTGAAGCATCAAATCATTTAGAACTTTCTGTAAATTTTTATATGAGCTCAGGAAACTTGCCCAAGGCCACATGCAAACTTACAAAAATTATTTGAACTTTATCTCTTATATAACAAGAATAAGTCCAGCTCAAATGTGTTATTAATTTAATTCAAAGGCCCAAAATAAATATTTTAAAGCCTCCAAAAATATTGGTTTGAATTTTATTCTTGCCAATATTTTTCAAGGTTTAACAGGAACATTTTCTTGGGCTTCTTTGATGAGATTTAAATGTTGGTTATTTTTAGAGGTTTTCTAAGGCTTGGAAAATTCCTCAATTCAAATTTCTATTGAATTTAAACATGATGCAGCAACCAAGCTAGTCCAAGGACAGGGTAAAGCTAGGGATGTGACACCTGCGCACCAGACTGCTGGCATGCCTACCAAAGTTTCACACAGCTACTTGCACGCCTCCTGATGACACTACGAAGCGAGCACGCCTCTGTCAATTCACACACCTGCACGCACGCCTCCCCGTCTGCCTGCGCGGCGGACTGCTTGCATACGTCCCATCAACTCACGCCTACTCGCATGGCACGCGACACATATATTGTTTTTCTATTTGGATGATTAATGTTGCCACTACATTGCTTAACCGAAGCATGGCACATATCCATTGTTGGTCTAACGCTCATGGTTCGAATACATAATCTGTTTGGAATATTGGTTCCAAATTATTAATAATATCCTATTTGTAATTAGATAAGGATTACATCAAAACTGGTCTCAAATTTGACAAAAAAAAGTACAATGCCACTTTGTATTGGTGTCCATATGATAACACGATAGGTTTCATGAACTTATATTAAGTTTTGCATGTACTCAAATATAAAAATGAAGATTCTCAATGTTTGAAATTTGTTGCACGGGGAGTAAACATGCACCCAGTGAGACACATGTATTTTTGCAATCCATTTACGTGCACTGTCATGTGTGCATGTAGCTCAAATTTGATTTTTGCACATTATACCCGTAGAAAATCAATCAATTAATGTACTAAAATGTCTTAATGATCTCTGTGATTTATTTGAAATTAAAACGTCCCTCCTTTGGTAACATATATGTTCACTACGGGATAATCAATTTAACATGCATCGTAGTTGCGGTGGATTCACGGTGTGTGTGTGGGTGTGTGCGTCTGGGGGTGGCGGGCGGCTCATAGTACACTACGAATTGTGAACCACCGTGTGGGTTGGCCGTTTTCTTAGGCAGGATGGTGCCACATCAATCGTGAAATCGTTATTCAAAACATTACACAACCCTTTCATACATACATGTTTTGGCCACATGCAGTCGATGGTTATCCTACACGACACTCGATACTCGCATGTGATGCTTTCTATGGGCCCGCGAGGTCATCGTCCATCACTTTGACGAACAGCCGACAGTGAGATTAATTTGACCAGCAAGGTAGAATCATTTTTGTTTGTGTTATGGTGGTATATAGTACGCATCAAAGAGGTGGGAGGGGACCACCACATCAAAGAGGTGGGAGGGGACCACCACATCCGGCCCGCGCTCCAGCTCACCTGCCCACGCGTCGCTCTGGGGCTTCCCCGGAGGCACGTGACGCGACGCCGCGCAACCTGAGACGCGCGGTGGCATGCGACATTGGCAGAGTTGCCCCCGTGGCGAGCGGAGGTGCTCCTAACGGTCCGCCTCGGCACTGTTCAGGCGATCCAGACGGGCATTTAATGCCTTTGTCCCCCACCGTCAGAGTTAGGTGCGATAGCACTGTGCGTCCACTATTCACACAATCCCTTGCCATTTTTACCCTCACCTGCATCGCTCCCTGTGGGAAACCCCTTGGCATATAAAAGGAGGCCCATGCGCACGTAGAGAGGGGATCGGACCCAATAGGCCCTCGCCTACGTCCAACTCCAACTTACTGTAGCTTCTTGCGCTCCAGAGCAAGAACCCGAATCAACCAGACATGCAGCAGTAGGGTTTTACGCATCCATGCGGCCCGAAGCTGGGTAAAATCCTTGTGCGTGTGTGTCGCCTCGATCTGCTCTTTGTGCATCCTCCGCCCCCGCCGAACCGAAAAGGGGCTCCGTCCCCATAGGTGCTCGTGGAGGCCAGATATCCCCGACATCTTTGGCGCGCCAGGTAGGGGGCTGCGTCGAGGTTGTGCGAACCAGATTCGGCGACCACAGGCAAGCTCAGGTATGGCAAGGGACTTTTCCGCTCTGACCCGCTGGGCGGAGGCATCCCTCCTCACGGACCCGTGCACGGCCCTCCTCGAGTACCCACTCACGCAGAGTCCGGGCAAGAGCAGCTGCTCCTTGAGGAGGACCGCCTTCCGGCCGCTGAGCGAGTTTCTCGCCTCCAGCAAACTCTGCGCCGCTCCCGTAGCCGCAGAAGTTAGCGCCGGAAGTTGCGGGAAAGGCGACCTCGTTCTTCGGCGAGCCCAGGCCGCCAAGATCCAAACGAGTCGACGCCGACCGTGGGAGAAACCTTGCCAGCGCGGCGGTCGGAACCCGTCCCATCGGCCATCCTCTCTGTCCAAGTCTTGCCGCAGTTGCATGTAATCCTTGGAACAGAGGCGGGCGCAGATCCCGAGCATAGCTTATGTGCCCCACACGTCTTGTCGATTTCCCGCCACCCCGCTTGGCGCAGGCATCATTCGACACGATTGTGCAGCACTCGTCTCCGGCAAGCGGTGGCAGGCCGTCAGGCCCCGAGCCTGGGCTGGGCGTCGCCCGAGGAAGCTGCGCCTTGCCGGACGGCAAACGACCGAGAAGCTAAGTTGCCAAAGTTTGAGAGACTAAGCTCCCTTTTATTCTTAAATTATCTTCCTCGAACGACCGAGCTTTGTATGGGAAACCTGTGCGCGGAGGGGCCGGCTCGTGGCTGGTTGCGCCCTTATTTCGTTTCGAGCCCCGCTCAACGACTTAAGTGTGCTACATCCCGAGTAGCGTCCTTACTTGTTTCGAGCTCGCTCGGCAGCTTGAGCGTGCCGCGACTGCAGTCGCCACGCCTACCCCGCCCCGAGCCTGCTCAACATTTAAGTGAGTTGCGCCAGCCGCGGCAAGGTTTCTTGCTGGTGGGAGCCCCGTCAGCGGGTTGCTGACGTCCCGCACTCGGCACCCGTGGCAAGGCGGAGACTTTCGCCGACAAGTTCCTGTGAGCGTAGGGCGCGAACGTATGAAGCATAAAGTCAAACGAGGGAGATAACAGCGCAATGAACTGCCTAAGATAAAAGTTATATTACAAAATGACTTGCTCCTGCCCTAATCAGCTGTTTCTACGGTGTGCTCAGCAGCGACAGGAGAAAGAAAGAAAGAGGTGGGCAGCCTAATCCGCGCGGTCGCCCTCGACCCGCCTGATCCCCGCCACCCTTTCCACGATGGGGGCGACGAGGGCCCTGATCTCCGTCAGGTCAGCATCTTCCGGCAAGTGCCTGAGGACGTTGGTGAGCCTGATGGTGGGGTTGCGGAAGACGATCTTCACCAACACCCTCTCGAGGACCCCGGAGACGGCTTCCCGCGTCTCCTCGGCCAGCTGTTCTGGGATCTTTTCCCGGAGGTGCCGGAGCACCCCCACCAAGCCCTTGAAGAAGGAAGTGAGCTTGGCGCTCGGCGGGACGTCCTCGCCGGAGGGGTACTCGTGGCCCTCCATCCCCAGTAGCTTCAGCTCCTGGTCGATGGTGGAGGCGATGTCGACGAGGCCTTCCGTCCACCGCTCCACCGTCTCTCGGAAGGTGTTCTGGGTAACGGCGGCGCTCCTCAACAGCTCCTCGTTGCCAGCAACCTCCTTCCGCAAGGCCGCTTCCTGCTCCTTGGCGCTCTCCAGCGCCTTGGCCAGGGTGTCCAGCTTCAGCTCTAGGACAGCCTTGGAGTCCTTGGCGGTGTCGAGCTCCTGGATCTTCTCGGCGAAGCGGCCCTGCAGCTCGCCAAGGGAGTGAGCGCCCTTCTCGCGCTCCAGTTTGAGCGCGGCAAGCTCCTCGCCGCTCGCCTTGAGGTCGCTGACGAGCTGCGCCACCCTCACCTCCAGCTCCCCTTTGGCGACCTCGGCGGCCGCAGCGGCATCCTGCGCTTTCTGCAGGTCCCGGCCAAGCGCCTGCTCGCGCGCGGCAACCTCCTCCTCGTGGCTGGCGAGGCTGGCCCTCTGCTGCACCAGCTCGCTTTCCCGCGCGGATAGCCCCGCGGCGGCAAGCCTCTGCTGCTCATCAGCCTCTGCCTTCTCGAGGAGGAAGGCCGTCCGCGCCTCGTCGAGCAGCCTCCGCTCCTCCGCCAAGGACCGGAGAGCCTCCTGGTTGAGCTCCCGGGGCTCCCCGGCGCGCTTCTCCATGTCCGCGCGGGCCTTCGCGACGAGTGCCTCCTGGCGCTCCACCTTGGCCTGCCGGGCGCGGTAGAGCGACACAAGCTTCCGGAGCAGCCGCTCCTCCTCGGGCTCGCCGCTGCCGGTGCTTGGCGCGTCGACCACTGTCAGCCCGACGGAGGCGAGCACTTCTCCGTCCAAGGCCTCCCCCTCGACTGGCGCCCTGGAGCTAGGCTCCCAGGGGAGCCTGATGAAGACGCCATCGCCGGCCTGCAGGTAGGCGCCTGCCGGGGGCTCCTTGGGGCCCGACGTGGTAGCAGCAGCGGTATCGCCGGACTGCGGAGTGCTTGACGCCTCGGCCTCCCCGGGGCCGTCGGCACGGTCGCCGGTCCCCTCGCCGCCTGCTTCCACGGCGCCCTTAGCGGCTTCAGCCTCCTCGCCGCCTACGGGGTCGTCGGTGCCTTCCGCCTCCTCGATGACGACGACGTCGTCACCGTCGCCACGCGCGCCCTCCTTGACGACGACCTCGATCTCCATCGGGTCCGCGGTGGGCGGGTCTGATGGTCAGAAGAGGGGAGAAGAGTCAGCTGAATAGCCGACAAAGAAGCTCATAAGGAAAGATAGCCAGGGGAAGTTTTCCGTGCAGGGGGGCTTACCGGTGGCAGGGTCCGTGGCCGCGGCCTCCGCTGCCGGGGGATCGCTGGCCGCGTCCCTCGCCAGAGACCCCTCCCTCGCCGGAGAGGTCTTCCTCGCCGGGGGCTCCTCCCTTGCCGGGGAGGTCTCCCCTGCCGGGGGCTCCTCCCTTGCCGGAGTTTTCTCCCTAGGCGGGGTGGTCGAAGCGGACGGCGCGGCAGGAGTGCCCCCCGAGGTCGCCTACTGGGGCTGCTCTGCTCCTACCCAACAACAACAACAACAGCCACATGTTAGCAAAGAGAAGGGAAGCTCGCGCGCGCGCCAAACAGCAAGAGCTAGCCGTGCCCTCACCCTGGGGGCTGCGCTGTGGGCTGCCCTGCGGGCCCGCTGCCAGGTCCGGCAAGGTCGTCTCCGGCACCTCCCCAGTTGCCGGAGGAGATTCGCCCTCAAGGACGACCAGCGGGATCTTGGCCCTCTTCGCCCTCCTCTGGGCCAGCGTCCTGAAAAGGGAACGGTTTCGGGGGGGATGAATGGGCTGCGAAACAAGGCGAAGCAACAGAAATCAAGAAGATACAAGCTCTACCAGGAACTTACTCTCCGTCCTCCTCTTCATCGTCGGAGCTGAGCGCGGAATAATCAAAAACCGGCTTGCTCCAGGCGCGAGGAGACAGGGGAGTGGGTTCCCGGGACCGCTTGGCGGGAGCGGTGGATGACCCCGCCCCCGTTGCCGCCGCGGAACGAGGAGCGGCAGGAGCAGAAGCCGTGGCCCGTGAGGACCCCGCTCCAGCTGCTTCAGAGGCGCGCGTCACCCGGGGCTGCGGTTGCTGGTCGGCCTGCCGCACCACCTCACCGGCCCTGCGGAGATGCCTCCTCGGCTGGGCAGGGGGCTCCGCCTGCGACGAGCTGCCCGGGAGCTGCGAGGAGGGCGCGTCCGCCTCCGGCAAGCCACCCGCGTCCTGGGCGGGCTCGCCCGCACCACCGTGCCCGGCTGGCTCCTCCGCGCCGGCGAGCTCCATCTGGTCGGTGAGGCTCTCCGGCTCCGCCGCGTCTGCCTCGGCCAGGGTGAAGCCAGACTCGCCCGCGGCCGCGGCGGCCGCCGCCTCCTCCATCCTGGAGGCGATGTAGGCCAGCTCCTCGGGGGTGGTGTCCCGCGTGAGGCCCCTCTTCTCATCGGGGTCGACCGGCACCTCCTCCAAATTGTCGAAGAAGGCCTGCACGACGTCGTCCGCCGGCTCCTGCCAGGTCGCGTCGATCCCGTGTGAGTCGCACAGCGGCATCATCGCGAGGATGCGGCTGAGCGCCGAGTTGTTGCACAGGGGGACGACGCCCGGCGGCAACCTGAACCATTCTGGGTGCTCGGAATCGTGCTTGAACAGCTCCTTCAACACTCCGTCGAGCTCCAGAACGGTGAAGTTGTAGTTGAGGCCCGGGCGCAGCCTCATGATGTCCGCCGCGTTTTGGAATTCCCAAGCCGGTTTCCCCCTGTCCTGCAGGGGGGCGATACGACGGCGAAGGAAATCCGCGCCGACGGCGCCGACGGTGAGCCCGGCAAACCTGAGGCGCAGGATGCGGGTGGCGGCAATCTTCAGCTTGGCGTCGTCCGGGGCCAGGTCGCTCCAGTCGCGGCCATGCACCACTGGAGTTCGCCGCACGGCGGTGAACGGCGGTGGATTCTCCTCGACGATCAGGAACCACTCGGCCCTCCACTCCTCCCATCTGCCACGGAGTTCCCCCTCCAAGTAGGCCTCTTTCTTGCCGATCCTGGAGATCCAAGCGACTCCACCGGACAGCGGCTCTCCTTTCTCCACCCGGGGAGTAAAGAAGTGCCGGAAGAGGGCTACGTTGGGGCGGACTCCGACAAAGTTCTCGCAAAGGTGTGCGAAAACCGCCATTGTCAGAACGGTGTTGGGGGTGAAGTCAAGGAGGTGGAGGTTGTAGGTGTGCATGATGTCGCAGAAGAACTCAGAAAAAGGCGGGCAGAGCCCACAGAGGAAGAACACGGTGAAGAAAGGGTACCCGGTCGGGTACAGCTTCTGGGCGATGGCGGGAAGAACTCGCGTGCGCGGATGCGCTCGCGTCGCCGTCGACCAGAAGAGGAGGTATTCGTTCTTCAGCCTCAGCGCGTCGAGCTGAGGAGGGAACGTCGCCGTCTCCTTCCGAAGCGCTTCCAGCTGCAGCGCCTCAGCTGACTTCACGGCCTTCCCCTTTGCCTTGTCGCTCTTCGGGGCCATGGCCGAAACGGGGAGGGGGAGTTGTCGGCGTTGTCGGCGCCTGGGGCTGCGAGAGCGAATCGCTGCTTTCTCTAGCAAGGAGGAGGCGGCGGAGATTTTCGAGGAACAGCAATCGGCGGAATGGCGAGCTGCCCCTGTTCCCCTCCGCGTAAAAAGGGGGGAAGGAGCGGGGGCGGACGCTCCGCCTTCCCAGATAAAGAGATCCTGCCCGACGTGACGCATGCCTGCGGGCCTCAAGCCCCGCGCACGCCACCCACGTCACGCACGCCTCGCACGCCTCGCCCCCCCCCATGACGCCGCGATAAGCGCACGCCACTTGGGGAGGGCGCGACGAGCACGGAGTTAAGGAGCAGCACAACCCAGGCCACGCGTGCTCGTGCACTGTTAGGGCCTGGCCCAACAACGCTCGGCATCGTGTATGGCCCAGACCCGGGGGCTCCTGTCGGTGTACTAAAGTAGGGGTACCTTAGTACCCCGAACTTGTGCACGGGCAGTAGTAGCCTCCCGCGGCAAGGCCTGCCAGGGGAGCGACAAGAGTCTCCACGGCCCTTTCCGGGCCGGACGAAGGCCAAGTGATCGAGCCTAGAAGAACAAGCCCCGGCAAGAGGAGCTTGCCGGGTCGAGAAGGCAATGTCCGGCAAGAGGAGCTTGCCGGGCCAAGGCGACGAGGCCCCGGCAAGAGGAGCTTGCCGGGACGACTAAGCCGAAGCACCAAGGCCCCGCGGGAGGAGCTCGCCGGGACGGCCAAGCCAAGGCACCCCAAGAGAAGCCCGCCGCGGCGCGCCGCGCGCCCCGGCAAGGCCTGGCGAGAAGAAAGCTCCCAGGTGCGGCAAGGCAACTACCGCGGCAAGCCACTTGCCGCGGCAAACCACCACATCCGGCCCGCGCTCCAGCTCACCTGCCCACGCGTCGCTCTGGGGCTTCCCCGGAGGCACGTGGCGGGACGCCACGCAACCTGAGACGCGCGGTGGCATGCGACGTTGGCAGAGTCGCCCCCGTGGCGAGCGGAGGCGCTCCTAACGGTCCGCCTTGGCACTGTTCAGGCGATCCAGACGGGCATTTAATGCCTTTGTCCCCCGCCGTCAGAGTTAGGTGCGATAGCACTGTGCGGCCACTATTCACACAATCCCTTGCCATTTTTACCCTCACCTGCGCCGCTCCCTGTGGGAAACCCCTTGGCATATAAAAGGAGGCCCATGCGCACGTAGAGAGGGGATCGGACCCAATAGGCCCTCGCCTACGTCCAGCTCCAACTTACTGTAGCTTCTTGCGCTCCAGAGCAAGAACCCGAATCAACCAGACATGCAGCAGTAGGGTTTTACGCATCCATGCGGCCCGAAGCTGGGTAAAATCGTTGTGCGTGTGTGTCGCCTCGATCTGCTCTTTGTGCATCCTCCGCCCCCGCCGAACCGACAAGGGGCTCCGTCCCCATAGGTGCTCGTGCAGGCCAGATATCCCCGACAATCATGAACCGATCTCGCTCTGTGTGGGGAGCTAGTGTACGGTTTTTGACGCATGCGCCACAACAATGTTGTTTATTCAAACATGCATGCGTGCATCACCTCCATACATATGCATGTAGTGGTCTCCCTCGCGTGGTTATCGGAGACAAGCCTATATATTCATGGCCCGCGTGGACATCCATGATCACCATGACCAACAACAAGATAGGCTACCATGGCGGATTCTTCATTTGGTTCGTGTTATCGTAGTATAGTCCATGGTGAGATTCTAACCTTAAGTTTGAGGCATATACTATGCACGCATGCATGCACGAATCCCCGTCGTTGGCTTGAAGTGTGGTGTAACATACATATGCATCGTCAACCTAACCCTCACCCAGTGTGGGATTTCTAGTTCGAAATCACGGTTCCACATCAAAGGTTTTCCATTGTTACTCAAAAACACACCTCTCCATACATATGTTTGGGCCACACGCATGCAGTGGTTGTCTTTGGGGACTAGCTACTTGCGTGATTATTGGCGAGCTAGCCCATCTCCGCGGTCACATGGACAGCCATCACTTTGACCAACAATAAGAGAGAGGTTGTACGACCAAGGTGGATTATTCTTGGTCCATTTTACGATCCATCTTGGTGAGATTTCCCTCTCTGGCCCGCCGTCTGAAAGTGTGTGTGTGTGGGGGAGGGGGGTTGCTACTTAGCACTTTGCTAGGAGAACCTCGGTTGGTAGGGGCATGCATTCATAGCATAGGATTCCCTTCATGGCGACACGAGGGGGCGAGGGCTGCTAGCTCCTTTGCGCTTTGCTAGGTGAACCTTAGTTGGGGGGGAGGGGGCATGCATTCATAGCTTAGGATTCCCTTCCCGCCGACACGAGGGGGGCTCCTAGCTACTTTGCACATTGCTAGGTGAACCTCGGTTGGGGGTTCCATGGATTCATATCTTAGGATTGCCTTGGTGCCGACATGAGGGAGGGGGGCTGCTAGCTACTTCGCACTTTGCTAGGTGAACCTCAGTTGGGGGACATGCATTCATTGCCTAGGATTCCCTTCGTGCCGACACGAGGGAGGGGGCGGCTGCTATCTACTTCGTACTTTGCTAGGTGAACCTCGGTTGGGGGGGCATGCATTCATAGCTTAGGATTCCCTTCGTGGCGACACGAGGGGGCGTTGCTAGCTACTTCGCGCTTTGCTAGGTGAACCTCGGTTGGGGGGAAGGGGGCATGATTTCATAACTTAGGATTCCATTTGTGCCGAAATGAGGGGGGTTGCTTCCTACTTTGCACTTTGCTAGGTGAACCTCGGTTGGGGGGCATGCATTCATAGCTTAGGATTCCCTTGGTGCCGACACGAAGGAGGGGGGTGGGGCTGCTAGCTACTTCGCACTTTGCTAGGTGAACCTCGGTTGGTGGGGCATGCATTCATAGCTTAGGATTCCCTTCGTGCCAACACAAGGGAGGGTGGGCGGCTGCTAGCTACTTCGCACTTTGCTAGGTGAACCTCGATTGGGGGGGCATGCATTCATAGCTTAGGATTCCATTGGTGCCGACACGAGGGAGGGGGGCTGCTAGCTACTTTGCACTTTGCTAGGTGAACCTCGGATGGGGGGCATGCATTCATAGCTTAGGATTCCCTTTGCGCCGACACGAGGGAGGGGGTGCTGCTAGCTACATCGCACTATGCTAGGTGAACCTCGGTTGGGGGGCCTTGCATTCATAGCTTAGGATTCCCTTCATGCTGACACGAGGGAGGGTGGGGGGCTGCTAGCTACTTCACACTTTGCTAGGTGAACCATGGTTGGGGGGCATGCATTCATAGCTTAGGATTCCATTAGTGCCAACACGAGGGAGGGGGGTTGCTAGCTACTACGCACTTTGCTAGGTGAACCTTGGTTGGGGGGATGCATTCATAGCTTAGGATTCCCTTCGTGCCGACACGAGAGATGGGGGCTGCTAGCTACTTCGCACTTTGCTAGGGTGAACCTCGGTTGGGGGGCATGCATTCATAGCTTCAGATTCCCTTCATGCCGACACGAGGGAGGGGGGCTGCTAGCTACTTCGCACTTTGCTAGGTGAATGAACCTTGGTTGGGGGGCATGCAATCATAGCTTAGGATTCCCTTCTTGCCAACCCGAGGGAGGAGGGGGGCTTCTAGCTACTTCGCACTTTGCTGGGTGAACCTCGGTTGAGGGGGAGGGGGCATGCATTCATAGCTTAGGATTCCCTTCGTGCTGACACGAAGGGGGTGGGGGCAAGGAATACCGTGCGCTTTGCGAGAGAGGTGCCACATCGAAGTTGCATTTGGAATTTGAAAATCAAACCACCCTTTTGATACATAAATTTGGTCCACATGCAAGTGTTTTCGTGTTTTGACCCTCTCCCACATCATTCTGCGCCAAATTTATGAATAGTAGACAAGCCGGATGACGCAACAGACACGGTTCACTCAAACTAACCGTGTGCCACGCCGGTGCCCCTGTCACGCACACATCCGCACAGTACATTGGGCTCCACGAGGCTCCCCCTCTCAAAAATATCTACGCACCTCGAGGGTTTTTCTGTTTCATAACACACGGTTGTTATCTCCGGACCATGTGCGATGTTTCTTGTTCCCAATCCTTCCTGCATCCCTAGAAAATATCTACACACCTCGAGGGTTTTTCTGTTTCATAACACATGGTTGTTATTAGCGGACCGTGTGCGATGTTTCTTGTTCAATCCCGCCTGCATCCCTAGAAAATATATGCCCGCCTCGAGGGTTTTTCTGTTTCATAAAAAACGGTTGTTATCTTCGGACCGTGTGTGATGCACTATCATAAAAAATTTCAATAGCCGGGCTTTTCACTCCCGCGTAGTAAAATTTTCAGTACCTGCATCATTTCCTCAAACACCTTGCGCCACTCCACACACACACACACACCAAAACCTCATCGGGCGTGCGCGCACACACACACACACCCTCCCTCGCCCCGAGACTCTAGCAAGGTTCCCGCCGCGACCGCCGCCGCAAGGCCTCCATATTCAACATCTGCCGGTTTGCCCGTGCAACTTACCAACCGATCTCCATACCCAGGCCGCCCTGAGTTTCTTAGATGACGCCTGCCAAATGCCCCTTTCCCATAGATCCCCATCCCCCACTCCAGAGCATCGTAGCCTAAGCCCGGCTATGCTTCCCATGGAGCTCGAGGAGCGACTGGCCCAAAATAGGTGTATAGCGGTGTCTTCGCCCGCCGTCACCGAGGAAGCTGACGACCATTACTGGCGGCAGGCACTCAAGCAGCGGGTTAGAGTATGCGGGCATGTCTCGGCCGCCGGCTACGACATCGAGGTCATCGACAGCGACGACCTGAGGTGGGCTATGTCAGAGGTTAAGTGGCTCACCCCAACCCCTAGGGTTCAACCGCCGTTGATCTCATCCGTGGCCCCGCCGCTGATGTCCTCTGGCTCACTATCAACAATTTTCCATTCTACATCTCCATCGAGCCCCTTTCAACATTGCTGAAGGACACATTTTGCGACGCTGGCTTGGGATCCACAGCTTCCAAGTCAGACCTCATGGGCAGTGACCATGAGGAGGGCACCCTCTCCAGCTCTTCCAAGGGGAAAGAGCCCATCTGCTCTTCCAAGGGGACATCGCCCATCTGTGACATCATGGAGGGCACCCTACAGTCGTGCTCTTCCAAGGGGAAGGAGCCCATCTGCGACAACATGGAGCGCATCCAAGGTCCATGCTCTTCCAACGGGAATGAGCCCATCTGTGATAAGTGAGGAAACCCATGATTTGTTTTGCCATGCCGCTTCACAGGGGGAAACCCATGATTTGTTTTGTCGAGTCCCTTTCTTAGTGTAGTGAAAATATGTCCAGTTTTAATTGCTATATCTGGTTGTTTGCAGTATGCATTGTGTAATGCCCCGGGTTTGATGCGCCAGGTGTCCGCCAGTTATTCGCCGTCTTTATCATGTCAGCTGCTTGCGTGTTGCATTTTGCCATGTCATCATGTGCATCTCATTTTGCATACGTGTTCCTCTCATGCATCCGAGCATTTTCCGCGTTGTCAGTTTTGCAATCCGGCTCTCCTATGCCCTCCGGCGCCTCCTTTTACCTCTTTTCGTGTGCGGGTGTTAAACGGTCTCGGAATGGACCGAGGTTTGCCAAGCGGCCTTGGTATAGCACCGATAGACCGCCTGTCAAGTTTTGTGCCATTTGGAGATCGTTTGATACTCCAACGGTTAACCGGGTAACCGCAAAGGCCTCTTTTGTCTGCAGCCCAACACCCCTTCAAAGTGGCCCAATAACCCATCCTAACCCCCTCCATCCTCTCGGTCATTCAATCACGATCGCGTGGCCGAAAACCGCACCCCATTCGGACACTCCTATCTCCCACTACCTATACAAACGCCCCTCCCCTTCCAAAATCGCGGTTGAACTCTAGTAGTCTTCCTCCTCGCAACGCCGGACATGTCCATCCGCGCCGGACATGTCCGCCGGACACCTCACTCCGGCCAATCGTAGCGTGACACATCAGCTCCGCCGCCGCCTCGCCCAATCGCACGCCGCCACCTCACGCGCGCCCACACCCTCTCTCTCCTCCCTCCGCCGCCGGCCCGTGCGGCCCGCAGCAGGCCCGCGGGTCCCGGTCGCCGCCGCCCGCGCCCGTCCACCGGCCCGCGCCTGCCCCCGCCTGCGCCGCGCCCTCCGCCGCCGGCGAGCCGCCGCCGCGCGCCGCCTCCGTCGCCCTGCGCCGCCCCGCGTCGTCTCCTCCACTCCCGCAGGCGCCGCGCCTCCCTGCTCCGCGTGAGCTCCGCGTGCCCTAGCTCCGGCGCCGCCGACCGGGTCCGCAAGCCTGCCGCCGCCCGCCGGACCCCGCCTCTTCGCCGGCCCGCACGCCGCCGTCCGCCGCCGAGTTCGCCGCCTCCCGCGCGCCTTCAAGGGGTCCGAGCCGCCCCCGCCCCCGTATCGATTTCGCTGGAGCCGCCGGCAACCTAACCCGGCCACCTCCGTCGTCATCGGCGAGATCCGGTGGATCAGGACGTGATCCACCGGGATCTCAACCAAACGTCGTCCTTGCGCCCGGATCCCTCCGTTTCGGGTCGAGCCTGTCCCGAGTTGACTTTTCGCGGAGGTGAAATTCCAGTCCCTGATTTTCCTACATTCTGGTGCTATGTTTGACCTGCCATATCTCGAAGCATACTTCTCCGTCTTGCGTGCATGATATACGGAAATGTTCACCTGGTTTTGTTCTTCATTTTGTTCCATTGTGATATGTTCATTAGAGTCCATCTTCATGCCCTAATCATCGTTGCAAGAGTTATACATAATGTTGTCTGCTGTAACTTAACAGAACATGCTCATTTGTTATTTTTGCATCTTTTTGTGTGATTTTCTTTTGAGCATGAAGTATACATGATTTATGAGCTAAAACATGCCATATTTGCTGTGGTGCAACCCTTTCTTAATGATATGCCATGTGTTTATTGTTTCAAGCTTGCAAAGTAGCTCTCGTGATGTTGCTGATTTCAGAGTCTTTGTTCTTTTGTTATTTTCATGCCATGTATTCATGTTGCTACGGTGAGATCCATGCCTCTTTTGAGTATGTTCAGTAAGTATGTTTTGGACATATGGTTATTCTCTATGCATCCATGCCTCCGTTTGGATTTATGGAGTGATCTAGCATGTCTTGATCTTGTTCTACTTTTGCTATAAAATGTTCCTAGCAGATTGTTAACATGTTTAGCAGTTTTGCCTAGCTTGTTGTTGTTGATCCGTGCGTGCTATGTTATTGTTACTGCCATGTCTAGCCTCTATGCCATGTCTAGTTGCTGGGTGTATGCATAGTTTGTCATTCAATGCCTCGTAGTCAGTGCATCGAGCTCGTAAACATGCCTACATGTTATCTGTTTATGTTTTTGCTATGTTCACATGCTTGCAATTGTATTTTCTGTTCCCTTTTGGCTTATGGTCGCTAAGGGACTTTTGTTATATGCAATTAATTAGTAGATTCGTGCCATGCTCTAGTTTGACATGATACCTCGCTGTAGCATGATGTTTATAGCTCTAAACATTGCAACCTGATGTTATTTCTGCCATGTCCTGTGAATTCCACTATCTGTGAACCTGTTATTATTTGCAATCTTGCCATGTCCTTTTAAGCATGTTCTAGTAGTTTCTGAAAATTACTCAGTGTTCATGTTTTGTCATTCTTTATCTGTATATCATGTCCATGTCTTTTATTTTCATGTTGAGATCCTGTAACATGTTGTTATGATGCTTGCTAGATGCCTACTTGCTGTTTTGGACAGATTGTTGTTATATCTTGTTGGGAGCGTGTGTGGAACCGTTGCTCCGTTTTGGGTGTGCTCTATATGAAACTTGCTTAGTTTTGCATGTAGTTTCATATTACCTTGTTGGATCCATGTTATGATGTGTTTGATTGATGTTTGTATGCAATTTGCATCAATGCCATGTTTAACTTGTTTTGCTCATGTCTTCTAGGTCGTAGCTCCGAATTAAATGAACTCTATATGTAACTTGACTAGAATTTTGTGTACATCATCATGGTGCATCTTAACTTGTTGTTTAACAACTTAAACATAAGGTTTATTCAGATATGGACCAATTTCGAAATTTGCATACGAGGACTTACCGAAATTGCTATATGTTGTTTCTGGCCTCATTTGAACTTGCTTTGCTGTGTTGCCCTTGTATGCATCATTTCTTGCCATGAGTAGCTTCATGTAGCCTTGTCATGCATCATACTTGGTTGAGCATCATGCCTTGTTCTTGTGTGGGGTGTTTACCATGTTGTGTGCTTCTTCTCGATAGTTCCCGTTTCGTTGCGATCGTGAGGATTCGTTTGTCTACGTTTGGTTCGTCTTCGTGGCTTCATCTTCTTCATGGACTCGTTCTTCTTCCTTGCGGTTTCAGGAAAGATGACCGTCACCTTGGATCTCATTACTAACTTTGCTATGCTAGTTGCTTCGTTCTATTGCTTTGCTGCGTTACCTACCAATTGCTTATCAAGCCTCCCAAATTGCCATGAACCTCTAACCTTTGACACTCTTCCTAGAAAACCGTTGTTTGGCTATGTTACCGCTTTTGCTCAGCCCCTCTTATAGGGTTGCTAGTTGCAGGTGAAGATGAAGATTGCTCCATGTTGGATTTTGTTTATGTTGGGATATCACAATTTCTCTTATATTATTAATGCCCCTATATACTTGGTAAAGGGTGGAAGGCTCGGCCTTATGCCTGGTGTTTTGTTCCACTCTTGCCGCCCTAGTTTCCGTCATATCGGTATTATGTTCCTAGATTTTCCGTCCTAACGCGGTTGGGTGATTTATGGGACCCCCTTGACAATTCGCTTTGAATAAGACTCCTCCAGTAAGGCCCAACCTTGGTTTTACCATTTGCCTACCACCCATACCTTTCCCTTGGGAGTAGCTAACCCGAGGGTCATCTTTATTTAGCCCCCCCCCCCCGGCCAATGCTTGTCTAAGTGTTGGCCCGACACGAGTAGACTGCGGGGCCACCTTGGGGAAACTTGAGGTCTGGTTTTACTCGTAGGATGTCTCATCCGGATGTGCCCTGAGAAAGAGGTATGTGCAGCTCCTATCGGGATTTGTCGGCACATTCAGGCGGTTTTGCTGGACTTTTTTTACCATTGTCGAAATGTCTTGTAAACGGGATTCCGAGACTGATCGGGTCTTCCCGGGAGAAGGAATATCCTTCGTTGATCGCGAGAGCTTATCATGGGCCAAGTTGGGACACCCCTGCAGGGTTTGAACTTTTGAAATACGTGCCCGCGGTTATGTGGTAGATGGGAATTTGTTAATTTCTGGTTGTAGTAAACTTGAAGTAAACTCTTCTAAAATACACCAACCGTGTGTGTAACTGTGAGTGTCTCTTTTCGGGGTTGTTCGAGAGGAGAACACGGTTTCTGGGTTATGTTTGACGTAAGTAGGAGTTCAGGATCAATTCTTGATCATCACTATTTGCCGACCGCTTGCTTTGCTTCTCTTCTCGCTCTTATTTGCGTAAGTTAGCCACCATACATTTCTTAGTCGCTACTGCAACCTCAGCACTTTACCCCTTCCTTACCCATTAAGCTTTGCTAGTCTTGATACCCATGGTAATGGGATTACTGAGTCCTCGTGGCTCACAGATTACTACATCAATAGTTGCAGGTACAGGTTATGCGATGATCTTGACGTGAGAGCGATGTTTATTTGTGTTGGAGTTCTTCCTCTGCTTCTTCTTCGATCAAGGGATAGGTTCCTGGTCGGCAGCCTGGGTTAGCAGGATGGATGTTGTTTGCGTTTCTATTTATGATTCATCCGTAGTCGGATGTTGGTCTTGTATATGATGTATTGTTGTATTCATGTGACCTTGTATGTCTTGGTTGTATCCCCACTATTGTGTAATGTTGATGTAATGATATCCACCTTGCAAAAGTGTCTTCAAGATGCGCTTCCATCCTTGGTGGGACCTTCGAGTTCCTTTAGGATAGGGTTGCATCTTGGGCGTGACATATTGTTTATTTTAGTTCTTCACAATGTGATGCTCTATATGTGCAATTATTTACTGTGCAGTACATCCATCAATCCAGTTTTAAACATATCATAGGAATGCATATATTTGATTGCTGGTAAGCCTGTTATTGCTAGCATATGCCTCTTTTAAAGTTTTTTTATTGTTCGGTTGTTTGTAGTTAGCATATGTCCAGTTTCAAATGCTATCTTTGGTTGTTCGTAGTATGCCTTTTTTTATTCCAGTTATTCACAGCGTGATGCTCTATATGTGCAAGTATGAACTGTGCAGTTCAATTTCATCAGTACCAGTTTCAACAATACCACTATGAATGACTACATTTGGTTGCTTGTAGTTAACACACCTTTCAATTTTTATTTGACAATAACCAGTGTACTTAGACGGGCACAGTACCGGTTTGAATGACTATGTTCTCTTCTTGTTAAATGTTAGGCCTGTTGCAGTTAGCACACCTTTCCACTTGTTTTCCCTTACTAGCGTGCGTAAACCTGCACACTGAAGCTATCTTTTGGAGATTATTTTGTCTGCCATGGATAATTTTGGTTGATGTTTAGCCTATTGTGCTTAACATGCTTCTCGATGTACCTACACAGGACAATTTTGGGAACGACTTCTGTTTTCCATCGAGGTTAGTTTCATCCCATGGCTTATATGTGCTCACTGTCAGGATATCGGTAGCTGGTACCATATAGGCCGGTGGCTGATAAGGGACTAATCGGTGAATCGGACTTTTAACTGAATATATCTGCAACCCATTTAACATTAGGTTAACTAGGGCCATATGTAATATATCCGAGGCTACATAGCAACATGCACTGTACTTAATGTCTAAATATGCAATCCTAGGCTACATAGCAATAATGAAGAGTGTTACATTATGTCAAATTTTGGTTTCCCGCAAAACCCTTGATGTTCGAACTCTGGGGTGTGCACGAAGATCTCTCCTCCCCCTAGCTCACCCACTAACCATTTTACCAAGGCTCAACATGTCGAACTCGTAGAACAAAGGACACCGGGTTTATATTGGTTCGGGCCACCAATGTGGTGTAATACCCTACTCTAGTGTGGTGGGGTGGATTGCCTCTTGGGCCGAGGATGAACAAGTACAAGGGAAGAACAACCTCCTGAGGCGAGGTGTCCTTGAGCTTGGTGAGCTTGTGTGGTTCAGGATGACCTGAATGGTCCAAGATCAGTTACCTCCTACTGTGGTGGCTAGTCCTATTTATAGAGGCCTTGGCCCTCTTCCCAAATGTAGGCGGGAAGGGACCCAACAACGGCCAAATTTGAAGGGAGACAACCAGTACAAGTTATCCTGACTAAAGGTGGTCTTCGCCTGCCAAAGGTTCTGGTGGTGACGTCGTCCTGGGCTCCACGATGACCTCCGTCCTGCTGGTCTTGGTCTTGTTGCACCGATATGGAAACCTTTGCCTAAAGCCTAGGGACTCCTCGCCTGTGCTTACCTCTTTAGCACCAAAGAGGAACCGAGTACGCTGCGCGTGCTAGCGCCCGCCTGGCCTTGGTCGTCATGGCTTGTGTCACAGGGTCCTCGCGAGGTGCCCCTCGCCTTGATCTCACCGCTCCTCGCGAGCCAGCCTGGTGAGGCCGTCCCCGAGGAGGTCTTGCGTTGTCCGCCTTGTGAGGCTTGGCCCCATGCAAGGTTCTTGAGTGTTCGCTGATGAAGATGGGCCGTACAAGGCCGCTGGTGGAGCCACACCATGGGCCGCCCGCAGGCAAGTCTGGGGACCCCTGTTCCCAGGACGCCGACAGTAGTCCCCGTGCCCAAGGCACGCTCGCACTTGGCTTCGAGGCGAAGCCAAGGGGCAAGTACGGAGCGCCACGGGACCCAACATCCTGTGGCCTCGGTCAACACGTGGCGATTGATGGGACGTGGGCGTCTCCGCTTCCCCATGCTGCCTCGGCAACTGCCCGACTTGACGAGTGCCTGCTGCACCCACAGAAAACCATCATTACCTGTGATCGTGGGGGTCGCCGGCTCGCCTTCTCCTGCTATAAATGCGGAGTGGGGTGGAGCCTCTGTCGCCCATCTCTTCTTGCTCCACTTGCTTCTTCTCCCTTGCTTCACTACAAGCAGCGACACCCATGGCACCGGTGAAGAGGTTCTCGGCCGCAGAAAAAGGAAAGGCCGAGCAGGAGGGGACCGGCTCGCCGCCACCCAAGAGGGGGAGTGGTTGCCCATGTAAGCACGCCGTGACACCCACCGTGGCCCCACACGGCCGCGGCGGCGCCTCACCACGCGGTGGGGGGCGCCCAGGTCGTGGCAGTCCCGATGATGAAGTGAGGTGCGCCATTGTTGCGTGACCTCCCCGACCACGCTTCCACTCGACGGAGGTGCTGCCGGAGTTCGTCGTGTGGTCGGAAAACCAGGCCGACACCTAGCTTCAGCTCCCGCGCTTCTTCGGCGGCGAACTACTGGCCGCAGGTCCAGGCGGTCTCTGGCTACAGGCGGACGGCTGCTGCAGCAAGGCTTCGTGGGTCGCGATGGAAGTCTCCATCGCGGGCAACGCAGCCCTGGCCCATGGCTGGCAGACGTTTACCCATGCACATGGCCTGGGCAGGCGGTGTACCGTCCACTTCAAGTACGACGGTGACGCGACCCTCTACGTGCGGGTATTCGGGGAAGATGGTCGCCGCATCGAATGCTGCCCCAAGGACAACGACGGCGGCGAGGTGCTCGGACTTGGCGGCGGTCGTGACGAGTGTGAAGGTGGACTCGTCCTCGGCGTTGGCCGCGGCTCGTCCAGCTACGATGGCTCTTCCTCCGGCGATAGCTCCAGCAGCGGCGGCTATGACCAGCCGCCGCGCCCGCTTCAAAGGCGGTAGCGGATCGTCTCGTCGTTGCGCCCCAGTGGAGCGCATGTAGGGGTTTGGTTGAGTCCAAGGGGGCGCCGAGGGCCTACCCTCACGAACTGCCGCTGGGGTGCGCACCGCTTCTTTTTTGTTCTTTCCTTCCTGCATTTGAAAAATAAACCAGTATGGGACCCTGCAAGGGCATGCAACGAACCATGATTTCCACGCTGCTATGTTATGTTTACTGTTCCTACGTTGTGTTGCAGCATCGGTGTTTTACGCAGGCGTGTAGAGATCACTTAGCTTGATTCGTGAGGCGTGCATCTCCCAGCACCTAGTGAGACCTCCTTGCTGTAGGATTGGGAGGCGTCGAGGAACTGCAAAAACTTGTTAAGGAACTATTGTTCTTCCAAGCCCAGGGCCCTAGGCGTGGCCACCCATGACCCAGCGCTCCACGTCGTGGTACCCGAGGGGCACAGACTTAAAAGAGGGAGGTGCGATAGCTTGCGAGCTCGAGCGAGGGTGCCTCGCGAAGAACAAGAAAAACGAACACTCACGAGTGCACCTGTCCAGCCCCCTTGCGAGGCATGTGAGGGAGAGTACGGGCCAAAACAAAGAACCGAGGGAAGAACAAAGGAATAGGCGATCGAACCAAGACGACAAGAAACAACAGAATGTGAACTTCCATTAAACAGGGGCAAGCCAACTACGGAAAGCAAATAAAAGCCGCGTCCGGCACCTACTCTAGTCTTCTCACCAGCGCGGAGCTAAGTGCAACCACTAGGACATGGGAGGGAGCCCCCTAGGCCCGAGGGCAGCACTCTTGAGACTCCGGGGCATGTACAACGCCACTTATTATTACATGAGAGTGTCATGAGCGGAGACCTTCATAGGCACGGGGCCTTGCTGCAGAGGCGTTGGGCCTTGCTTCATGCGTAGAACTTCCGGAGGTGCTGGATGTTCCAGGCGTTCTGGATGGGGACCCTGTCCTACGTCTCCAGGCACACGGCGCCAGGCCTGGAGACCTGGGAGACCCTAAACGGGCCCACCCACATGGGCGAGAGCTTATGCAGCCCTTCCCTGGAGAGCACTTGCCTTAGGACGAGGTCACCCACCTCGAGCGTCCTGGAGCGGACAATGCGGCAGTGATACCGCCGCAGCGCCTGCTGGTATCTTGCCACTCGAAGCGTGGCTTCATGGCGGCATTCCTCCCCTAGCACAAGGTCCATCCCCCGCATGGCGTCCTACTGGGTCTCATCAAACGCCATGTGGGGACCCTGACTCATAAGTCATGATCACCGAATGCACGTGTACAATGATCCCAAAGATCAATGCTAACTGAACACACAGAAGCTAAATAACTAGAGTCTTACATCCATACATACCGTATTACACAAGTAGGACCATTATGGTCAAGTCTTGAGTATAACATTGCAGCGGAAATCTTCGTCGATAACTTGGACCCATGCCACCTGCCTTAACCCTACAGGCATTCTGACTGGGAAGCGTCCTAGCTCGCATGTTCATCACCAAAGTATTCTTCTTCATATCATGTTCTTTCATGCCTGGCCAATAAAATAACCAGTGGCAAGCCAATGAGTACTTTGAATGTACTCGCAAGCAACCCATGTTTTGGTTCAAGGTACAACAATGCATGATATAGGTAAATTTTTGCGGAAAGCTTGTTTTGAGTGCAATGACATGTTCAACAACTTGTAAGACATGCATTAGGATAATTCAAGTAACCATGAGGACAGGTTACGGATATCAACATAAATAGAGTGGGCACCAACCCAACTCAATCATGTCAAGTCCTTGACTTGACCCAAGTAGTTCTTCCCACACACACTGGTTTGTAAACAAGTGGACGTAGCCCAAGAGCGGTTACCCAACTGTCCTTGACCGTGGACACGGCTATTCGAATAGTTTTACACTCTATAGAGGTTGCACACTTTACCAACAAGATCCGGGTAACTTCCGTGTCATCCACGGCCCGCAATACCTCAAGTACCCGGGTTAAGAACCCGATCACTACCTTTCCCTAGACGACACTAACAAGGAGTCCACTCGTTGTTCCGTATCCTCACGATGTACATCATACGAGACTCTCTCGAGATTGTAACATCCGGGAGGGGACACAACGGTGTATCCGGTGCCCTCTAAAGACAGTCATGGTCGCCCTACCTGGCACGACCCCGTCCCGAGAGAGAGCACCAACTCTCCCTCGTCACTAGTAATGCGGGCTCCAAGCTAGTATCGGCCTAAGTAATCAATAATGCCCTTTCCCATATAAGGGTAGAGTGGTTGCGCATGTAAGGTTGGAATAACGGTCGCATCTCAAACCAATCCGTTTTGAAAAACAACACACATACTTGCCTCGGTACACCACTTCGTCATCAAGTGGTTACCCAACTCATCATCTTCCTCGGGCATAAGTGGCACCCGACGGGGTTTTCGAAAAGTCCTTTGAAAATACTTTGTCTCCATCACCATGCATATAGCCGTCCCTTTGGCGTAGCACTACTTAGCATCCTATCTATTCCCACCGGCATAACCCTCATAAGGAGGTAGGGCCATGCACAATGCAAGTATCAACGAGGAAGTAACGGAGGCAACCCATCAAAGTGGCTACCACCTCATCATGATTCCGTTGCAACAACAGTAAAGTGCTATATGACATGCATAAAAAGGGTTTCATAGACATGGTCAAAGGGCTACTTGCCTGTTTTAACAAAGTCTTCGAGGTCTTCAAATATCTCTGGTCCAATTCCGAGCATTTCGTCTACTTCGTCAACTATCAACGAAAGCATCCATAATAAGCAACACAACAAGACAAGAATAAATGTGCTCTAAAAATATGAAGTTGACTTTTATTGGATACGCCTGGTCATATGAGGAATGACCAAAGTGATTTCATTGGAAGTGGATCAACGGATATTTCTAAACATTTTGATATGACGGAATCAAGGGGTTTATGGATTTGCAAGAAGTGTACAGAAACATATTTTTGAAAAATGAGCAAAGGCACCCATTTAACAAAGGATGATTTTAGAAGCATCTAGGAATTGGTTTCACTGGATTTGGAGTTCAAATGGATTTCCTATGAATTTGCAAAGTTGACAAATATGAAGAAATGGCTCATTAATTTATGTGGTACAGAAAGTATTAACAAAAATGTTCATAATCTAAGTTATGAACTTAGAAACACCTAGGAATTTTGAATCATGGCATTTGGATCAAATTTGAGCTCTCTATGATTTTCTAAAGTCCATCATAGAAATTGTAAAAAGGGGATTTGATAAATATTTGTGAAGGAAATGATTCTGGAAAAATGTGCAAATAGTACCATCTGATATGGCATGATTTTAGGAACTACTTGAAATTTGAATCATCCAATTTGGAGATAATATGGATATTCTATGGATTTTAGAAGGTCACTGGAAAAAGAAAAAGAAAAGGTTTAGGTTTATACCTAAATCACGCATTGGGCGAAGGATAGCCACTGGGCCGGCCCAGTGGCTCAGCTGCGTGCGGGAAGGGCCACGTCGAAGGCGCCCTCACGCGTTACGCTTCCGCTGCAGGGAAACGCACCGCAAGGAAACCGTGTCCACTTAACTCATGGGCCCGCCCCACTGTGTCGCTGACGCGCGGGGCCTACATGTCGGGTTCGTCCCCCACCTCCCGCTCGAACAGACGCGAGGCAAGGGAGGCAGGGCCGAGTGCTTGCGCGCGTGGGCTTCGGCGGCACAGACCACCTCCGGCGATGCCCGGCACACCGGCGGCTTCAGGAGAGCATGACACACCCGCCAAGGTGCTCCACGACTGCTAGGGCGGTCGGATGCGGTCGGTGCCTCACCCGCGGCAGATGGAGGCGGCGGCAAGATAAGGGCAGGGCGATACGGTCACCGGGAGAAGGTCAAGTAGCACGGGGGAGGACCACGGTGATGTTGGATGTGCTCTAGTGGAGTCTAAAGGTGAGGGGAGAGGCCACGGAGCGCGAATTCAGGAGGAGGACGATGACGGCACTCCGGCCATGGAGGGAGCAGGAGGGCACAAGAGGAGGTGCAGGTTGGTCCACGGGTGTTCGGGAGAGAGGGAGAGCGAATGGGATCCAGAGGGAGGCCTCGGGAGCCCTTAAATGGCGAGGCCATGGCTCACCGTGGACGTGGCCTACGGGCACCTGCGGAAATGGCCGTGGTGGCCACGGGAGGAGGCTCGGGGCTGTCTGCGGCGCTCGTGGGGGTGGAGTAGGGCGCAAGGAAGAGAGAGAGGGAGCGGGGCGAGCTCCGGGCGGGACCCGTGCTTAAGCAGAGAATGGCGGAGCTGGGCGGCGCTCTGTCCACGCGTGGGACGGGTAGGGGAGAGAGAGGAAGGAGGGGGCCGACAGCTTGCCGTGCTGCGGACGCCGAGGTGGTCCTTCTGGCGCGTGGGGGAGAGCCGAGGTCGTCGGAGGCGTTGGGCAGAGACTGGCTACAGTGCCTGGCCGCACTATAGCGCGCTCTGGAGCGTGCATTTGGCATGCCATGGCATATTATATGCCTTGTGGGCGCGGCCACTGATGTTTGGTAGTGCTTGGGGGTAGTGAAGAAGTGTGGAGAGGCATTGGATGCCCTGGAGATCCACTGGAGTGAGGAGGGAGGTTGAGAGAGAGAGAAATGGTGCTGTCCAGAGAGGGAAAAAGAGCTTTTCACCCCCATAATCATGGCTCCTCAGGCAGGGAAAGATGCAGGGGTTAGAGGAGGACTAGATGATGCTGTGCGAGAAATCTTAGCTCATGGAGATTAGTGGAAATGGCCAAAATATGCATTTTAAATTTCTGCCAGAAAGTGTTTGATGGTGGTTTGGGCAAGCAGATGATTTCCATTTGCCATGAGACTCCACATGGTGGAATGTCACATATAATTAGGACCTTCCACCAATTTTGAGCTCATTTGGGCAAAGTGGCCAATGTAACTTTGTTAAACCCTAGAAATCAGCATAAATGGCTTTGCCAAGATTTAGTCATGCAAATCTATTATCCTTGATGCACCACTTGGTGTAGTGTCATCATTTGAGGATTCGAACATGTCCACAAAAGTTGGGGTCAAGGAGAAAAAGTTGGTAGTACAAACTTGTTCAAATTTGATTCTGGTCAGAGAAAGTTTTGGGGTACTTTGATCAAGATAAATTTCTCTCCAACTTGTGCCATTTGGTCTAGATTCATTATTACACCATTTGAGAGTGTGCACCAAGTTTGAGAGCATTTGGACATGTTTGACAGTGCAAAGTTGTTCAAACTTGAAAAAGGAGAGAAGTGGTTTTGAGAGGGTTTCATGGGGTTATACTATTCTCCATGACATGGTACTTGGCAAGATAATCAAAAATGTCATATGTGACATGCTAGAATTTTCTTGGATTCTTATGAAAATATTGCCTGTAGAAATATTTCAAATCCTTGAAATGGGCAGAAATGGTTCTCGGAGATTTTGTCCAATATTTTGATCATGACCATATGTTGAAACTCATATATATGGAAAAATATATGTCCATTGAGTCTCCCTAATTTTTCTCAAATATTTTTAAAGCTTTAAAATAATTTTAACCTATTTAAGACCATTTCTGGCCTTAAGAAAGAGCCTTTAAATAAAATAGGAAAATAACTTTTAAAATTATATTTTTGTGGTTTCTGGGTAACCTATATCTAATAGGAGTCAAAAATATTTTTGGAAAGATTTTTACTGCCCTTAATTAAGTACTTGCAGTGCAATCCTCAATCAAGGGGTTTTTGGAAAAACTAATTTTTGAAAATACTATTTGGCCAAATTATTTTTGTAAGAAAATACTATATTGCACTATACACATGGCATGATCATTGGGAAGAGGTTTTGGGTCAAGGAGAAGGATTATAAGAGTTGGATAATTTATTCGATTTTTAGAGCACCAGCAAACAACAGTCAAGCATTCAATCAAAGCAAAGACAAAACACTCAAATTTTTTTGTCAAACCACATTTTATCATGATTTATTAGCTTAAGTGTTGTGGCATGAAAATCAGGGTGTGACAAACCTACCCCCCTTACAAGAATCTCGTCCCCGAGATTCCCAAACTAGGCACGGAATGGAATACAGAAACTTGGATTTGGGGTAGTCTTCACGTCCTCATACTGCTTCTGCTTCCGTTTGGTGCTCCATTGAACCTTGAAGTACTCGATGGCGTGGCTTTGTGTTTGTCGTCCTGCTTGATCCAGAATGCAATTGGGGTCTCTCGCGTATGTCATATTGGGCTAGAGGTCGATGGCTCGGTGATCGATGTCCTTGTTGAGACCGGGCTAGTTAGGAAGTTGGAAACACTGTCGGGGGTGTGTCGCGTGGAAAACGCTGTGCACAATGGGTAACTCAGGCGGTAACTCTAACTGGTAGTCGTCTATTCTTCGTCTCGAAGTGATCCAAAAAAGGGGGTTGTTGAACCTTGGAGTGATCTCGAAGAGGGCCGATGAATCTTGGCGTGGGTTTCCTTGTCATGAAAATGCTTGGTTCCCTTGAGAGAAGTGGTTTGCAGATATGCCTAGTCTTTGATGTGGAGGTATACTTCTTGAAGATGGTGGTTGGTGTAGTTCTTCCTCCTGGACATGGCGATCTTCAGATGTTCCCTAACCAGCTGAACGGTTCTTCTTCCGTCCTCGGGTAGGCAAGTATGTCGTCAAGGAAAGATGGCAACTAACTTGTCCAAGCACTCCATGAAGTCTATGGGGTACGTAAAGTGGGCTGAGGCATTGGTGATGGTCACAATTGAGTATTGGCCAGGGTCTACTTGGCCTAGAGCCAAAGCCCATGGTCATGATCCGACCATGTTGTGGCTTGGTAGGGTTTAAGGGTTTTAAGGATTCTAATGTGCGAGTGAACGTTTATCACCTTATCCTTAAGCACGGTTCCTGAGATGCCAATTGTTCTATCTAGTCATTTAAACAAATCACCTTATACCACCGAAAGCATCAACTCTTGTAGGTCAGCTCCAATCATCACTGATGTAATTCATATCCTCATGACTCTCAAGAGGAGGTCTAACAAAATCATATGTGTCTACAATCCCCAAACTCGTATGTGTGGCTACCCCTAAAAATCCATGGGTAGAGCATATAAGCTGCCAAGCTTGAATTTAATCACCACAATCCAAGTGCTCAGTCTATTGATCCAAGGTCTAAGATAAAGCATCTCTATCCTAAGGAAACACGTCGTAAGCCACTCCAAGATCTTGTTTCCTTCCTATGAATCAACTTCAATAGCCCATTAACTTCCATTAATCGCTACATAGTTCTACAAATCCAATGTCTATGGTGTTCCACATGATCTCCTAAAGTCCATGTAATTCCCCAAATACTTGAAAGGGTTGTCTCTACTATAGTAAGTCCACCAATTTCCATTATCATGGTCAAGTAATCTCCAAGGTCAAGCTTATATCAATTCCGACAATTAATCCAATCTCCTAGTTTATTGTCCTCCAAGAAACATGGTATCACGATCGAGATCACCAGTCTAAATCAAATTTACTCTGAACCATGTAGACTTACTCAGCATCTATATTTAACTAGAATCACCTACTTAAATCCAAATCTCATGTCCAACGGGGATTCCTATATCCTTAAAATGGTCTTTCCTATGGCATCGACAATTCTGGTGCTGTATTAGGATGATAATGTGCTCGTTCACTATGTCCACTAGTTCCATAATGAATCCAGTGTTGTGCAAGGTCTACAGAGGCTTAACTGGTTCTCTTGCAACTCTATGGGTTAAGCACATGGTTAAGGACTTGAGATGGGGTATCTCGTGAAGCCTCGAAGGGTCTAGGAATGGGTGTCTAATCTCGAGGGTTAAACATAATTTTACGGGGTTGCACTTGGTCGTGGAGATCGTAGTAGAAGTCTTCATTGCTAGTTGGTTGCCGAGGCAGAATCCTTGGTGTAGCTTGTCTTGCCGGTCTTCAGTTGAGGCGAGAGATGAGAGGGGGAAGTAGCATAGAGGAGGGGAATGCCTAAAGGGGGTTCTATAGTGCAGGTGCAAACAAACAAGTGCCAAAAAGGGCCAAACACAAACAACAAAATAAGGCAGGTGATATAGTCACGTACTTGTTGCCTAGGGCAAAAGTTGTGACCTATCTTAAAACACACACAAGTAAAAGCAAACAACACACAGTCATGATTCTATTCGAACCATCATACGGACTCGACTGCGCATAGGGGGTACATGACTCATCCTACCCTAGGGGTTCTCGGACTAAGTAGTCGTGCTTTACTTCGTGCCTCATGCAGTCTTCTGGATTTTTCCTCAGGTGTCGCTATGTCTTTTGTAGTTGTTTGATGAAATGACCCGGGTTGGCCTGAAGAATCTTGAACACTTCTCGCCTGATGAGATGATGGGGTGAAGGTGGCTCCTCGTAGCTGGCATTGACTTGGTCTTCTCTTGTACTCTTAATCATGATGATCGCTTTTGCCTTTTTAAGGTGTCGGTGGTTCCAGGTGGCCATCCTTTATGCAATGACATTAACAAGGCATAATAGAGGTCCAATCCGTCGAACACATTGTTGACAATATCGTAACCGAGAGCGGGGGATGAAGAGCACCGTTTTCCTGCTCACTATAGTGAGGCGGACCAAATGGCTATGTTCTCATCCACCGGTGGTCGCTGATACAACAACGTTAGTGACAGGATTACTCGATTAGCGATGTATATCATGATCTTGCATATCCTATGCCATGATCATCATAGGCTAAGGTTGCATCATCCTGGGCAAATTCAAAGGTGTCACCGTCCTCTGGGTCTTCATGTCCTCATTCTTCAAAGGTGTATCTTCTGTTGGCATCGTCTTGTTGTGGTGTTGCCAATCTTGTGTTCAGCAGAGGTGGGTGAGTATTTGGCAAGGTGTACTCCTTCTATATTATCCACGAGGATTACAAGGAATCCAGTGGTCAAGGGCATAAGGGTTCTAGCGACCAAAGTTTTTGAAGGGGAAGAGATCAATAAGGAAAGTATACCTTAGTTTTCGAAAAACTCAGAAGGGAAGAGAAGTATAGATAGTTTCGAAAATTAGTAGTAGTTTTGGAAATAGTTTTACACTAACTAACGACCATGCTAACTAAGGCTTCCTACAGTCAGGAAGGCTCTGATACCAGCTCTGTGGGGACCCTGACTCATAAGTCGTGATCACCGAATGCACGTGTATAGTGATCCCAGAGATCAATGCTCACCGAACACACAGAAGCTAAATAACTAGAGTCTTACATCCATACATACTGTATTACACAAGTAGGACCATTATGGTCAAGTCTTGAGTATAACATTGCAGCGGAAATCTTCGTTGATAACTTGGACCCATGCCATCTGCCTTAACCCTACATGCATTCTGACTGGGAAGCGTCCTGGCTCGCATGTTCATCACCACAGTATTCTTCTTCATATCATGTTCTTTCATGCCTGGCCAATAAAATAACCAGTGGCAAGCCAATGAGTACGTTGAATGTATTCGCAAGCAACCCATGTTTTGGTTCAAGGTACAACAATGCATGATATAGGTAAATTTTTGCAGAAAGCTAGTTTTGAGTGCAATGACGTGTTCAACAACTTGTAAGACATGCATTAGGAGAATTCAAGTAACCATGAGGACAGGTTACGGATATCAACATAAATAGAGTGGGCACCAACCCAACTCAATCATGTCAAGTCCTTGACTTGACCCAAGTAGTTCTTCCCACACACACCGGTTTGTAAACAAGTGGACGTAGCCCAAGAGCGGTTACCCAACTGTCCTTGACCGTGGACACGGCTATTCGAATAGTTTTACACTCTGCAGTGGTCACACACTTTACCCACAAGATCCGGGGAACTTCCGTGTCATCCACGACCCGCGATACCTCAAGTACCCGGGGTAAGCACCCGATCACTACCTTTCCCTAGACGACACTAACAAGGAGTCCACTCGTTGTTCCGTATCCTCATGATGTACATCATACGAGACTCGCTCGAGATCGTAAGATCCGAAGGGGACAAAACGGTGTATCTGGTGCCCTGTAAAGACAGTCATGGTCGCCCTACCTGGTGCGACCCCGTCCCGAGAGAGTGCACCAACTCTCCCCCATCACTAGTAATGCGGGCTCCAAGCTAGTATCAGCCTAGGTAATTAACAATGCCCTTTCCCATATAAGGGTAGAGTGGTTGCGCATGTAAGGTTTCAATAACGGTCGCAACTTAAACCAATCCGTTTTGAAAAACAACACACACACTTGCCTCGGTACACCACTTCGTCATCAAGTGGTTACCCAACTCATCATCTCCCTCGGGCATTAGTGGCACCCGACGGGGTTTTCGAAAAGTCCTTTGAAAATACTTTGTCTCCATCACCATGCATATACCCTTCCCTTTTGTGTAGCACTACTTAGCATCCTATCTATTCCCACCGGCATAACCCTCATAAGGAGGTAGGGCCATGCACAATGCAAGTATCAACGAGGAAGTAACGGAGGCAACAATCAAAGTGGCTACCACCTCATCATGATTCCATTGCAACAACAGTAAAGTGCTATATGACATGCATAAAAAGGGTTTCATAGACATGGTCAAAGGGTTGCTTGCCTGTTTTAACAAAGTCTTCGAGGTCTTAAAATATCTCTGGTCCAACTCCGAGTATTTCGTCTACTTCGTCAACTATCGACGAAAGCATCCATAATAAGCAACACAACAAGACAAGAATAAATGTGCTCTAAAAATATGAAGTTGACTTTTATTGGATACCCCTGTTCATATGAGGAATGACCAAAGTGATTTCATTGGAAGTGGATCAATGGATATTTCTAAACATTTTGATATGACGGAATCAAGGGGTTTATGGATTTGCAAGAAGTGTACAGAAACATATTTTTGAAAAATGAGCAAAGGCACCCATTTAACAAAGGATGATTTTAGAAGCATCTAGGAATTGGTTTCACTAGATTTGGAGTTCAAATGGATTTCCTATGAATTTGAAAAGTTGACAAATATGAAGAAATGGCTCATTAATTTATGTGGTACAGAAAGTATTAAGAAAAACGTTCATAATCTAAGTTATGAACTTAGAAACATCTAGGAATTTTGAATCATGGCATTTGGATCAAATTTGAGCTCTCTATGATTTTCTAAAGTCCATCATAGAAATTGTAAAAAGGGGATTTGATAAATATTTGTGAAGGAAATGATTCTGGAAAAATGTGCAAATAGTACCATCTGATATGGCATGATTTTAGGAACTACTTGAAATTTGAATCATCCAATTTGGAGATAATATGGATATTCTATGGATTTTAGAAGGTCACTGGAAAAAGAAAAAGAAAAGGTTTAGGTTTATACCTAAATCACGCATTGGGCGAAGGATAGCCACTGGGCCGGCCCAGTGGCTCAGCTGCGTGCGGGAAGGGCCACGTCGAAGGCGCCCTCACGCGTTACGCTTCCGCTGTAGGGAAACGCACCGCAAGGAAACCGTGTCCACTTAACTCATGGGCCCGCCCCACTGTGCCGTTGACGCGCGGGGCCCACATGTCGGGTTCGTCCCCCACCTCCCGCTCGAACAGACGCGAGGCAAGGGAGGTAGGGCCGAGTGCTTGCGGGCGTGGGCTCCGGCGGCACAGGCCACCTACGGCGATGCCCGGCACACCGGCGGCTTCAGGAGAGCGTGACGCACCCGCCAAGGTGCGCCACGACTACTAGGGCGGTCGGATGCGGTCGCTGCCTCACCCGCGGCGGATGGAGGCAGCGGCAAGATTGGGGCAGGGCGATACGGTCACCGGGAGAAGGTCAAGGAGCACGGGGGAGGACCGCGGTGATGCTGGAGGTGCTCTAGTGGAGTCTAAAGGGGAGGGGAGAGGCCAGGGAGCGCCAATTTAGGAGGAGGCCGACGACGGCACTCCGGCCATGGAGGGAGCAGGAGGGCACGAGAGGAGGTGCTGGTTGGTCCAGGGGTGTTCGGGAGAGAGGGAGAGCGAATGGGATCCAGAGGGAGGCCTCGGGAACCCTTAAATGGCGAGGCCATGGCTCACCGTGGACATGGCCTACGGGCACCCACGGAAATGGCCGTGGTGGCCACGGGAGGAGGCTCGGGGCTGTCTGCGGCGCTCGTGGGGGTGGAGTAGGGCGCCAAGAAGAGAGAGAGGGAGCGGGGTGAGCTCCGGGCAGGACCCGTGCTTAAGCAGAGAATGGTGGAGCTGGGCGGCGCTCTATCCACGCGTGGGACGGGTAGGGGAGAGAGAGGAAGGAGGGGGCTGACAGCTTGCCGTGTTGCGGATGCTGAGGTGGTCCTTCTGGCACGTGGGGGAGAGCCGAGGTCGTCGGAGCCGTTGGGCAGAGAGCGGCTACAGTGCCTGGCCGCACTGTAGCGCGCTCTGGAGCGTGCATTTGGCATGCCATGGCATATTATATGCCTTGTGGGCGCGGCCACTGATGTCTGGTAGTGCTTGGGGGTAGTGAATAAGTGTGGAGAGGCATTGGATGCCCTGGAGATCCACTGGAGTGAGGAGGGAGGTTGAGAGAGAGAGAAATGGTGTGTCCAGAGAGAGAAAAAGAGCTTTTCACCCGCATAATCATGGCTCCTCGGGTAGGGAAAGATGCAGGGGTTAGAGGAGGACCGGATGATGCTGTGGGAGAAAGCTTAGCTCATGGAGATTAGTGGAAATGGCCAAAATATGCATTTTAAATTTCTGCCAGAAGGTGTTTGATGGTGGTTTGGGCAAGCAGATGATTTCCATTTGCCATGAGACTCCACAGGGTGAAATGTCACATATAATTAGGACCTTCCACCAATTTTGAGCTCATTTGGTCAAAGTGGCCAATGTAACTTTGGTAAACCGTAGAAATCAGCAGAAATGGCTTTGCCAAGATTTAGTCATGCAAATATATTCTCCTTGATGCACCACTTGGTGTAGTGTCATCATTTGAGGATTTGAACATGTCCACAAAAGTTGGGGTCAAGGAGAAAAGTTGGCAGTACTTGTTCAAATTTGATTCTAGTCAGAGAAGGTTTTGGGGTACTTTGATCAAGATAAATTTCTCTCCAACTTGTGCCATTTGGTCTAGATTCATTATTACACCATTTGAGAGTGTGCACCAAGTTTGAGAGCATTTGGACATGTTTGACAGTGCAAAGCTGTTCAAACTTGAAAAAGGAGAGAAGTGGTTTTGAGAGGGTTTCATGGGGTTATACTGTTCTCCATGACATGGTACTTGGCAAGATCGTCAAAAATGTGATATGTGACATGCTAGAATTTTCTTGGATTCTTATGAAAATATTTCCTGTAGAAATATTTAAAATCCTTGAAATGGGTAGAAATGGTTCTGGGAGGTTTTGTCCAATATTTTGATCATGACCATATGTTGAAAATCATATATATGAAAAATATATGTCCATTGACTCTCCCTAATTTTTCTCAAATATTTTTAAAGCTTTAAAATAATTTTAACCTATTTAAGACCATTTCTGGCCTTAAGAAAAAGCCTTTAAATAAAATAGGAAAATAACTTTTAAAATTATATTTTTGTGGTTTCTGGGTAACCTATAGCTAATAGGAGTCAAAAATATTTTTGGAAAGATTTTTACTGCCCTTAATTAAGTACTTGTAGTGCAATCCTCAATCAAGGGGTTTTTGGAAAAACTAATTTTCGAAAATACTATTTGGCTAAATTTTTTTTGTAAGAAAATACTATATTGCACTATATACATGGCATGATCATTGGGAAGAGGTTTTGGATCAAGGAGAAGGAGTATAAGAGTTGGATAATTTACTCGATTTTTAGAGCACCAGCAAACAACAGTCAAACATTCAATCAAAGCAAAGACAAAACACTCAAAAGTTTTTGTCAAACCACATTTTATCATGATTTATTAGCTTAAGTGTTGTGGCATGAAAATCAGGGTGTGACACGCCAGGACCCACGCGGAGCAATGTTTGACCTCATGAGGGAGAACTGCTTCTGCTCCATAGATGAGGAAGAACGGGGTCTCACCTGTTAGCTTGGTGGTGGTAGTGCGGATGGACCACAACACAGACTGGAGCTCGTCGTGCTAGCCCCTGCCGCAGGCCTCGAGCTTCTTCGTGAAGGTCCTGGTCTTGAGGCCTCTCAGGACCTCCGCGTTGGCGCGTTCGGCTTGACCATTTCTCCTGGGGTGTGCCACCGAGGCGTAGCAGATCTACGTTCCAAGGTTAGCACAATATGTCTTGAAGAGGTTGCTAGTGAACTGTAATCCGTTGTCGGTGATGATGTGATTAGGAACCCCAAAACGGGGTCACAAGACCCTTGATGAACTTGACCGTAGATTCGTCCGGAATGGTGCACACAACTTCTACCTCCGCCCATTTGGTGAACTTGTCGATGGCGACGTAGAGGTAGCGGTAGCCCCCAGGCGCTTGTGGGAATGGGCGTAAGATATCTAGCCCCCAGACTACGAATGGCCATGAGAGCGGGATGGTCTGGAGGCCCTGAGCTGGTTGATGGATCTGCTTGGCGTGGAATTGGCAGGCCTCACAGGACTTCACCACCTCGGTCGCTCGTTGAGTGCTGTAGGCAGTAGTACCCGCTCCGTAATGCCTTACCTACGAGGGTTCGTGACGACGAGTGGTGCCCATAGTTTCCGCCGTGTATGTCAGCTAGCAACTCGTGCCCTTGTTCCCTGAGATGCACCATAGGGAAACGTCATTAGGCCGCTTCCTGTATAACTCACCGTCCTGGATGCGGTGTGACGTAGCCTGTCGGGCCATGCGCTCCGTGTCCTCCTCTTTCTCCATCATCGTCCCTTGGGTCAGGTATTCCTTGAACTCCTTGGTCCAGCACCCCTCCTGAGTCTCGAGCGCCAGGAGTAGGCGTGCTCCTAAGGTCGGGCCGCAGGTTGGGGCTCCCGAGGCAGGTGGTTGGGGGAGCTCCTCCCGAGGCGGCGCCGGCCCCGAAAGCGGAGGTGCTGCCGAAGGTTGAAGAGCCGCTCCTCGAAGACACCAGGCTCTTCGGGTTGTCACTTGGACGCCCTTTTGGCGATGTCGTCGGCCTCCTTGTTGGTGCCACGGGGCACGTGCTGCAACACTAGACCCAGAAAATGCTTTTCCATTTTGCGTACCTCCGCGAGGTATGCCTCCATGTGCTCGTCCCTCGGCTCATATACCTTGTTGGAGCAGTTGACGAGGAGCTGCGAGTCGTCCCTAATGGTGAGGTGCTTCACCCCTAGGGCCACCGCAGCCTTAAGGCCAGCGATGAGGCCTTCGTACTACACGATGTTGTTGGAGACCTTCTCGCCTTGCTGGAAGCAGAGCTGCACGACATAGTAGATCTTGTTCTGAGTGGGCGAGATGAGCACTGCTCCAGCTCCCGCACCCTGGCGTGCGGACGCGCCATCGAAATACATGACCCAGCCATCAGGTGCTTCACTTCTTGGAGAGAGGGATCAGTCCTTGCCTTCTTCAAACCCCGGGGCGTCAGTCCATTCTGCCACGAAGTCGGGGAGTGCGGCTCCCTTGATGACCCTGGTTGTGCTGAACTCCAGCTGGAATGCTTGCAGCTCGATGTTCCATTTGGCGAATCTTCCAGTAGCGTTGGGGCTCCTGAGTACCCTCTCCAGCGGGTAGGCCAAGACGACCTTGATTGGGTGAAATTGGAAGTAGTGCCGCAGTTTACGCGAGGCCACCAAGAGCGCTAGCAAGAGCTTTTGAGGCATGGGGTAGGGTGACCTTGCATCCCGCAGTCTGACGAAGTATACTGGGTGCTCGACGAGGGCGGGAGCGTCGACGGAGCCTGCGTCTGTCGGAGGTTGGGGCGTCTCTTGAGGTGACGGGACCCTAAGGGCCTTGTCGTCCACTGGGGCCTCTACAGGCCTGCGAATGCCGCCTTGCTGGGCCTGGTCACCCGTTGGCGTTGTTGCAGCCTTTGCGGTGCCCTCTTGGTCCCATATCACCCTGACTGAAGGCGCGGCACGGCGCGGTTGACCTTTGGCCTGCCGTTCTTCCCGAACTGCCACTAGAGCTGCGCTAGCGGAGTAGGGAATGGCGGCAAGGTAAGGCACAATGGGCTCGAGAGGGCGGGGCGCCACCATCACTGGAGGATTGGCCAGGTATCTCTTGAGGTCTTGAAATGCTTAGTCAGCCTCCGGGGTCCACTCGAATGGGCCCTTCTTCTTCATCATCTTAAAGAATGGTAGGGCGCGCTCTCCCGTCTTGGAGAAGAAGCGCCCCAGTGAGGTCACGCAGCCCACAAGCTTCTGCATCTCGTTGAGAGTTTGTGGCCGGCTCATGTCTTCTATCACCTTGACCTTCTCTGGGTTAGCCTTGATCCCCCTACGGGATACGAGGAAGCCTAGCAGCTTGCTGGAGGGGACATCGAACATGCACTTCTTTAGGTTGAGCCGCTGGTCCACCTGGCACAAGCTTGCGAAGGTCTCCTCCAGGTCTTGAATCAAAGTCCTTGCCTCCCAAGACTTTACCACAATGTCGTCGCCGTAGGCTTCAACATTCCTCCCGAGCTGCTGACCCAGGGCGATGTGCATCAGCCGCTGAAAGGTCCCGCCTGCGTTGCGCTGCCCAAACGGTATGCAAGTGTAGTAGTACACCCCACATGGGGTCAGGAAGGCCGTCTTATCCACATCCTGCATTGCCATCTTGATCCGGTGATAGGCTGAAAACGCGCCTAGGAAGCAAAGCAGGTCGCACTCGGCGGTGGAGTCGACAATCTGGTCGATGCGCGGGAGCGGGAACGTGTCTTGGGGACATGCCTTGTTGAGGTTGGTGAAGTCGACACACATGCGCTCCTTCCCTCCTTTCTTAGGTACAACGACGGGGTTCGCGAGCCAGTCAGGGTGCCGAACCTCGCGAATGACACCAGCTGCCTCCAGCTTGCGGGTTTCCTAGACGACGAAGGACTGCTTCTCCATGGACTGTCGCCGCGCCTTCTGCTTCATAGGGCGTACATTGGGGCACACCCTCAAGTGATTCTCGATCACCCCCCCTTGGGACCCCTACTAGTTGATTGGGTTCCCAGGCGAATACATCCTTGTTCGCGCGCAGGAACCTCACCAATGCCTCCTCATGATCTAAGTCGAGGTTGGCGCCTATGGTGAAGGTGGCTCCTGAGGATCCATCTTCCTCGACCAACAACTGCTTAGTTTCAGCCCGGTCTTTAGTGAACAACCGTGTCTTCTTTGCTGGCGCGGCCTCCTTAGCTCGAGGGGTCGCCTCGTCGGTGGGCCGCACCACTGCAACGGTTTTGAGGGCGAGTTTGAGTGCCACCAGAGCCTCCTTGGTGTCCCCAAGTACGGTGAGGACGTCCTTGCTCCCGGGCATCTTCACGAGGTTGTAGGTCGGATGGGTCACCGCCATGAACTGAACCAGAGCCGGGTACCCGAGGATGGCATTGTATGGGAGGCCAATGCGGGCGATGTCGAAGGTCACAGGGAGGCGGATCTGCCCCAGGGGTTGGAGGAGCCGCCACCGACCCCGGAGAAGTGCTTGCTGGGGCGGAGCTGTTCGAGTGGTACGTGAAGAAGGATAAAAGCCTCGACGGAGAGCATGTTGAGGCCGCCTCCACCGTTGATGAGGGTCTTGGTAACAACTACATTACAAATGGTGGGCGTGCAAAGCATTGGGAGCATGACTAAGCCGACGGTGGTGACGGGGTGATCTCCCGAGTCGAAGGTGAGGTCGGCCTTGGGCGCCACCCAACCCAGGGGAGCCCCTTGCCGCACGGAAGCGGCGCCGATCCAGCAAAAGAACTACTTGGTGTGATGGTCCGAGGGCGGTGCTTGCGAGCCGCCAACGAGGGCCGCGACAGCGAGGGGTGCTGGTGCCACGAAGCGCATGACGAGGTGGCCGCGCAACTCCTCCCAAGATTCCACCGAGGATCCCGGGAGGGTGAGCAGCCAGGCGCGAGGTGCACTAGCGAGGGCCATGGGAAGCCAGTTGGACATGACCTTATCATCGCACCCAGCCTTGAGGATGGCATCTTCATACGCCAGCAGGAAGGGTGACTGGTCCGCCACAACGTTGTAACGTGGTGGCATCTCGGGCTTGAACTTGGGCGGCCACTGTACCAGTCGCAAGGCGGGCGCAAAGGCTCTGAGCCCCCTGGCTCCGTCGTGTGCGTCCTTCATCCTAGCCGGAGGAATAACGCCGGCCATGGGGGCAAGGTGTGGTCATGGTGGAGCTTGGGTCGACCAAAGGAAAGCTTCGGTGTACCCCAACGTGGTGTGCCAAATGTCGGATTTGGGGTTCTGACAAAACCCTTGAGGTTCGAACTCTGGGGTGCCCACAAAGATCTCTCCTCCCCGTAGCTCACCCACTCCCCACGATCCCAAGGCTCAGCACATCGAACTCGCAGAACAAAGGACACAGGGTTAATAATTGTTTGGGCCACCAATGTGGTGCAATACCCTACTCCAATGTGGTATGGTGGATTGCCTCTTGGGCTAAGGATGAACAAGTACAAGGGAAGAACAGCCTCATGAGGAGAGGGGTCCTTGAGCTCTGTGAGCTTGTGTGGTTGAGGATGATCTGAATGGTCCAAGATCAGTTACCTCCTACTATGATGGCTAGTCCCATTTATAGAGGCCTTGGTCCTCTTCCCAAATGTAGGCGGGAAGGGATCCAACAACGGCTAAATTTGAAGGGAGACAACCAGTACAAGTTATCCTGACTAAAGACGGTCTTCGCTTGCCAAAGGTTCTGGTGGTGACGCCGTCCTGGGCTCCACGATGACCTCCGTCGTGCCGTCCTGCTGGTCTTGGTCTTGTTGCACCGATATGGAAACCTTTTCCTGATGCCTCGGGACTCCTCGCCTGCGCTTGCCCTTTAGCACTAAAGAGGAAATGAGTATGTTGGGCGCGCTGGCGCCCGCCAGGCCTTGGTCATCATGGCTTGCGTCACAGGGACCTCGCGAGGTGCCCCTTGCCTTGATCTCTCTGCCCCTCGTGAGCCAGCCTAGTGAGGACGTCCCCGTGGAGGTCTTGCGTCGTCCGCCTTGCGAGGCTTGGCCCCTCGCGAGGGTCTTGAGTGTTCGCTAATGAAGATGGGCCGTACAGGACCGCTGGTGGAGCCATGTCATGGGCCGCAGGCAGGCAAGTCTGGGGACCCCCGTTCCTAGGACGCTGACATATTAATGTTCTAATGATGTCAAGATATACGTAGAAGAGCAGCATCAGCAACAACAACAACACAACGCTGTTTGGATACTCAACTTAGCTAGAGGTTAGAGTTAGTTTCTAGCTCATGACTAACCCTAAACTAACTGCATCCAAAGAGTTGTTTGGATGGCAGGATTAGATTTACAATAAATCCACTAGGAGAACTAGCTCCAATTAGCACCTCTTGGGTCTGATAGTTTTTTTTGGTGGGTTATAGATGCAACTAGCTCAAACTAGCCCTCATTTTTAGATATACTTTAGGGCTATTTTAGCCCAACTAACTCAAACTAATTGTAACCCATGGATACAGTAGCAGTTAATCAACCGATAATTTGTAAGAATGCACTAAACTCCTTCCGTCCCATAATATAAGATGTTAATTCATCTAATAAGTGAGTATATTGGATGTTATAAGTTACTCCCTCCATTCTTAAATATTTATCTTTTTAGAGATTTAAAATGGACTACCACATACGGATGTATATAGACATATTATAAAAGAGTGTTGTACTACATCATTGTGCAATTGCTGTTTAGCTTATAATATTAACTTGGTAGTTTTAGGTACATATATCATTGGTAAAGATCCGCGCTTCGACCCTTTCTGCATATGGGGCAATGAGATATCGATGAACCAGCATCAAGTGAGGAAGCTGATAAAGATTATTAGTAAAATGGGTCCAAAGATGGCAATTAAACTATTTGTTTACAATTTATCCAAGACAACAACGAACTGCAGGATGGTAAGTAAGAACTCTGCAGCCTTCTTTTACTGCCCATAATGAGTTGTGTTAGATGACAATGTCTGAATCTTTCTCCTTTGTAGTGCTTGCCAAAGCAGTTTACTCAAGATTACCTCTCAAACTACATGATTGGTGGGCATGCAAAGGTTAAAGTATTTATACCAGAACACGATGATTATTTAGATGTTTTCGTGAAGACTGTGAAGGATGGGCGGTCGTCCATCACAAGGGGTTGGACTAGAGTCGTGTGTGCCTTATGCATAGAGGAGGGCACAATATGGGCATTCGGCTTCACCTTGTTCAGCAACCAGAATATATTTCGCCTCTTTCTTTACCGTCTTTAATAGTACAAGTATACAACTGTGGTTCATCATTCTTTATGTGGTTCTTATGTAATTCTTCAACATATGTGCCTATGAATCAAATAATGCATTGGTTGTTTCAACCTGATGGATATGATTAAAGCTACAACATACATTCAAATCCAAATTCAAATCCAATTCCGGTACAATTTGAAAAAGCAGCAATTAAATTACAGTGAAATTACGCTCTCCAGGTTGTTACGGCACACACGGTTGGTAAAAAACAAACATTTGCGATATGCACCATAATGCGAGGTGGTTCATAGAGAGGAAACGTGTGCAAGCATGCACACAATTGCCGTTTGCAAAGCATATGCGATTTCAGACAATATCACAAACGGTGTGGGCAAACTAAACATTTGTGTTAGTTGCCTTATCGAAAAACATGAGCAACCATCAATTGTTTCTGATGAAGGATGCCTCGTAAAAATTGCACCATAGAATAGCGTGTGCGATAGTTGTTGTGTACGACGATGTTACGATGGTCCAACGTTTCGTAATCCTGTCCGGCACTCGTATGACGATTAGCTAATCTTCTTAACAGTGAACCATTTGTGATGGGCCACGCATCATACATGTTCAATAATAGTGAACCGTTTGTGATGGGCCGCGCATCGTAAATGTACCACCACAGAATACCTACTGCGATGGTAATGCGAGCAGAAATTAGTAGGAGTACTGTAGGGGCCCTATCCCCGACTGTTTCTGGGTCGTGCGGGAAGGACCCCCCTATCGCCCACACTCACTTGGCGACAGTTCCAAATGCCATCGCCGAAAGGGGTTAAAAACCGTTTGTATAGAACCAACGCGCACCAGTGATCCCTCGTGGTTGGCAAATCCAGTGGTAGTCCGAAAGGCTAACAAGAAATGGAGGCTTTGCATAGATTTCATAGATCTCAACAAGGCTTGCCCAAAAGACCCATTTCCCTTGCCGTGCATCGACCAGATTGTGGACTCCACTTCAGGTTATGATTTGCCCTCCTTTCTGGACGCATACTATGGGTATCACCAAATCTTCATGTCTAAGGAAGACGAAGAGAAGACGTCGTTCATCACTCCATGTGGTACATACTGCTTTGTCCGCATGGCGTTCGGATTAAAGAGTGTCGGGTCCACTTTGGCAAGGGCAATCCAGATTGGCTTTGAGCCACAGTTACACGGAAACATAGAGGATAAGGCCACCCTTATCCTCTATTGTGGTCAAGACCAAGGATAAGGCCACCCTTATTTAAGATTTGGAGGATACATTTGATAACCTGCGCAAGATCAATCTGAAGCTCAACCCGGAGAAGTGTGTATTTGGTGTTCCCTTTGGCAAGATGCTTGGGTTCTTTGTATCCCATCGTGGGATCGAAGCCAACCTTGACAAAATCAAGGCCATCGAGCAGATCCAAGTGCCAAAGACAGTTAAGGATGTGAGGTGCCTGACAGGATGTGTTGTCGTGCTAAGTATGTTCATCTCCAAGTCTGTCGAGCGCCGCTCTTCAAGATCTTTAAGAAGGTCGGCCCTATGAAATGGACCCCAGAAGCAGATGCATCTTTGCAAGAGTTGAAGGCCTACTTGTCCTCTATGCCTACGTTGGTTGCTCCCAAACCCCAGGAGCCGTTGTTTCTATAGTTGGTAGCAACCAATCGGGTGGTTAGTGCGTCCTTGGTAGCGCAACGGGAAGTGGATGAGGCAGAAAGTGAGCAGAGACCGGAAGAGTCAGAGAAGGATCAGGACAACAATGAGCACGACAACCAGAGCAACTCCAAGGACGCGGCAAGGGAGAAAGTGGTGCAGCACCTAGTGTACTTCGTCACCTCCCTATTACAGGGGGCCAGATCAAGATACTCTAGCGTGCAGAAGTGGTTCTTTGGTCTCATTATGGCCTCAAGGAAACTTCGCCACTACTTCCAAGCCCATGAGATCATGGTTGTTACTCATTTTCCGTTGCAAAGGATACTCCGAAACCCTGAGGCTACCGGCAGAATACTGGAGTGGGCTTTGGAGTTGTCCATCTTTGGTTTAAAGTTTGAGAGCATGTCAACTATTTAGAGCAGGGCATTGGAAGGGTTTATTGCAGAATGGACGCCAACCCCTGATGAGGAAGTGACAGAGATAGTTATCCTCGACAAGGAGTCACCCTAAGAATGGATTATGTATTTTTATGGTGCCTTTTCCCTGCAAGGTGCAGGATCTGGCGTGATTCATGTTGCCCCCTGTAGGGAGCACTTGAAGTACGTCCCCCAAATGCATTTTCCCCGGGAAGAGGCAACAAACAATACAGCTGAGTATGAAGGACTCTTTTCCAGGCTCAAGATTGTAGTTGAATTGAGAATTAAGAAGCTAATCATTTTAGCAGATTACATAGCTTGTGGTGAGACAAGTCAAGAAGGATTACCAAAGTCCATTGATGGAGGCATACATCAAGGAAGTGAGGAGATTGGAAGAGCACTTTGACGGATTGCAAACACAGCACGTACCCCATGCGGAAAACGGCATAGTTGATCATCTGTCATAGTGGTTGCGCAAAAGCTTCCTGTGGAACCAGGGACTTTTCCTCTCCATCTCCCTCAGCCCTCCGTATCCCCAGCGACAATGGCCCAGAAGAGGAGAAAGTTGGACTATGGTATGCCTCCCCTGGTAGAGCCATCCGCTCCCGGCAGAGATCCTGCCCGAAACAACTCCTCACAGCCTGCCGGACCACTCCCTCCAGCCGGGCCCATGGACCCCGCGAACGAGGCTGGTGCTCCCGCAGCAGAGGAGGTGCCGCTAGTCCTCGTTGACGAGCCCCAGGATCCAACTTGGGCAAGGCACATCGTCCGCATCCTCCAAATCGGAGAGCTTCCAGGCGACCGAGATGAAGGTAAAATAGTAGCCCGGAGGGCCAGTATGTATCAGTTTGTTGATGACACTCTGTACACTAGGAGGCCCAATAGTGTGAAATTGAAGTGTGTCTGCCGGGAAGAAGGAAAGGAACTGCTGATTGAGATTCGCAGAGGTATATGCGGCTCCCACATTGGATCAAGGGCATTAGTTGGCAAAGTATTCCGGCAGGCATTCTATTGGCCCACAACCCTCCAAGATGCGGTCGAGCTAGTCATGAAATGTGAATCCTATCAGTTCCATTCCCAGAAAACACACCTGCCTTCCCAAGCTCTTCAAACAATCCCTCTATCATGGCCATTTTCAGTCTAGGGGGTCGATATCCTCGGCCCCTTCCCCTGAGCAATCGAGGGCTTTGAATTCTTGTTCGTTGCCATCGACAAGTTTACAATGTGGCCGGAAGTGACTGCCGTGAGAAAGGTGACTGCTCAGTCGGCTATCAAGTTCTTGAAAGAATTGGTGTGTCATTTTGGAGTTCCGGCACCCAGTTCACGAGTCGCGCCTTCATGCAATATGTGCATGCCCTCAGATGCAATATCTCATTGGCCTCTGTGGCACACCCCCAGAGCAATGGGAAGGTTGAGAGGGCGAACGCTGAAGTGCTGCGTGGACTCAAGACGAGAACTTTTGATACGCTGCATAAGCACGACAGGCGGTGGATCGAGGAGTTGCAGGTAGTTCTTTGGTCCCTCAGAACGACACCAAACCGAGCTATCGGGTAGACTCCCTTCTCCCTGGTCTACGGAACAGAAGAAGTTATCCCCACAGAACTCATTTATGGGTCACCTCGACTGCTTGCCTATGATGAAGTAGTGCAAGATTAGCACTGGTCTGATGACGCTGTGCTACTCGAGGAGAACCATCTCCGAGCTGCTACGCTTTTTGCATGCTACCATAGTGGCAGGGTTCGTGCCCGGTGTTTTCAGGAAGGTGACCTTGTCCTTAGGCGCGTTTAGTCCGCCAAGGGTACAAACAAGTTATCACCGAATTGGGAAGGCCCTTACTGGGTATTACGAGTCACCAGACCTAGCGCAGTCCGTCTAGAGACCGGAGCTGGCACTCAATTGCAAAACTCATGGAAAATTGAGCAACTCCGCAAGTTCTACCCGTAAGGCGCGGCTGTTAGGCCCTGCCCGAAAGCCCCCCTTTGGTACAGGCCTTGCCTCAGCTACATGTAACCCCTTGTACAAAGCCGGGGCGATGACCTCGTGCTAGAGAAAATAAAGAAGCGATGTGGGGCGTCCCCGACCAAGATTGCATGCATGCATGAGCACACCAAGATCACTGCATATGTCACAGCCCTAGCCTTGGCCTTGCTTGTCATTGCATCATCTTCTTGCATCATGTTTAAATTTCTCAGAAACTTGAAATGGGGATTGTTTCAAACCCTAGCATAAAAGGAAATCAATAGGTTCAACCAAAATATTTTTAGTGAACCCAAAGTGGCGTTCAAAAATGTTCATCATTTTTGGAAAATACTGGAAACAGTAACCAGAGGTGATGCACATTTTTCCATGACATATTTGGTCACTGAATTAAATCATATTATATTTGCATTTGGGCATTTAAATGCTATAAAATATTTTAAGTGCTCCAATAATCATAAACTAAAATGTTTACTGTTGGATATATTATAAACAGTAGCCATGATTAGTTTCATGATTTTTGGAAATGTCTTAGCATTTTAATTAAGTCAAAACAAATGCAGAAGAATTAGAAAACATTAATAAAAATAGAAACTAAAACGGAGAGAGAGAGAAGCCCACCTGGACCTTGCCTGAAGCCGGCCCAGCTACTGTTTCGGCCCAGCCCACCACCGCCTGGCTCCCTGTCGCCTTCCTCCTTGCGCCAGAGGGCAGGGGCGCGTGCCCGGCACGCGTGGCCACACGCCGGCCACCTCCTCCCTGTCTGGCTGCGTCCTCCTTCCCCTGGCGTCTCCCGTGACGCCACACACCCCCTGGACCGCCCCCTCTCTCTCCCGAGCTCTCCCCCCTGCACTCTCTCCCTCCTCTGTTCTCTCCACCCGAACGGGTCCGTCGCCGCCGACGTGCACCACCGCAGCCACCGCCTCCCCCTCGCTGCTCTGACCGGCCAAGAGGCTCCGCCTCGACTTCCTCTTTCTTCTACCCCGAGCCACGCCACCGGGGGAGCACTGCATCGCCGTCGCCATCGTCTTCTCCCTCCTCGGGCCACCGAGATCGCCGGTGACCTTCCGTCGTCACCAGCTCCTCCCCGAGCACGCCGAGGCCTCCGTTCAACTTGCTGTGAGCTTCTGCGTCTTTCCCCTTCCTTCCCAGGCTCGTTCCTGTCCTGTAGTCGCCGATTCCACCGAAGCCGCGAGCTCAGCTCCGCCGGCCATGCCGCCGCCGCGGCCACCGTCACCTATAGCAGCAGCTGAGCATGTCACCGTGCTCAGTGCACCCCCAGGAGGCCGTAGCACCCCTCTGCGCCCCTTGCTGTGCCCGTTAACGCCGTCTCCATGCACACCCGAACAACGGCCGCCACAAACCTCGACGCCGGCGTCATCTCCGGCCACCCCCGCACACACCGCTTGCTCCACTCGGCGCGCGAGTTCGCCAGCAGCATGTAGGTGCCCTCCGCCGGCCTTTTGGTCGCCGGAGAAGAAATCCCGACGCCCTCCGTCGCGTCTGTCCTAGCCGGCGTCAAGCCGCCGGTGGGTTTGACCCCGCTGACCCGGGGTTGACCTTGTTTGACCCCAGGGTCACTGACGCGTGGGCCATGCCACTATTTAGTTTAGGTGTGAGTTTAATTAGCACTAATTAACTTAGTTAATTAGTTGACTCACTGACAAGTGGGCCCAGGCTCTAATTAACCTAGGTTAGTGCTAACCTAACGCTAACTAACTCTGTTAGTTAGTTGTTACACTGACATGTGGGTCCCAGTCATCAGGTTTGACCTAGGCTGGCGCCTTTGACCTGCTGACATCACCCCGACGTCATGCTGACGCAATAATACATTTTCTGGATTTAATCTTATTCAGGAAATTCCAGAAAATGCCCAAAACTTCTAAAATTCATAGTAATTCAACCGTAACTCCAAATGAGATAAATTATATATGAAAAATTATCAGAAAAATCCAAAGAATCTGTTTACACCATTTCCTTGCATGTTAGAGCAACTTATGCCCTTTGTTTAGGACAATTCAATTAAATGACCATTAAGAGAGCACATATGGAGTTTGAAATTGAACCTAGTGTTCAAACCAACTTCATTTAAACTGCTGCTAGTTGCATTAGCTCAAACACATCCATTTTGCCATGTCATGACCATGCATCATATTGTCGCATTGCATTGATTGTGCTCTTTCTTTATTGCCGGTATTTGTCCCCTCTCGATAGACGTGGCTCCGACGACGTGTTTGATGACACCAATGAAGAGCTATATTATCTTCAGAAGTGTCAGGCAATCAAAACCCCCTTGTTCATTCCGATACAATCCCACTCTCTCGCTCCTGCTCTATTTTACTGCATTAGGACAACAACGATTCTTGTGTTACTTGCTGCGGTAGTTGAACCCCCTTATCCTCTGCATGACCTGTCATTGCCACAGTAAATAGATGAAACCCACTAGGATGAGTAGGAGTTGCTTGAGCCCTGTTGTGCCTACTCATTCATGCTTGTTTGTCATGCCTGCTACTGCTTAGAGTTGAGTCAGGTCTGATTCATCGGGGATGAATTGGAAGGTGTGAACATGTCCTACTGTGTGTGAGCTAAGTGTGTGAATACGATTTGGTAAAGGTATTGGTGAGAGGCCATGTAGGAGTACATGGTGGGTTGTCTCATTGAAGCCGTCCTCAGGAACTGAGTTCTGTGTTTGTGATCCATGAAACAGCTACTACCAAGCATTGGGCCCTGAAATATGACCCCGCTCGACTTCTTAACCACCCTTGTCCTCTGTCCAGGAGTTGCAAGTAGTTTCTGGTGTTTGTAGTATGCTGGGGGCCGCACGCAGCGCTGACCGTAGGGGTGGGCTGTGTTGCGGTAGGCACGTGGCCGGGCCAGCCGGGCGCCCATTTGGTGTCTCGGAACCCTGTACACATCGTTCGGGGCCGTATGTGGAAACCTCGGCCGGACTCCTTGCGGATGGAACCTGAATAGGCGATAAACCTGGACTAGAGACTTGAGTGTTTAGGTAGGTCGTGGTCTACACCCACGTCGGCTTTCGCTTGAAGTCTGCCGAGCACATGTCGTGTGCAGACGCTAAGTGGTGGAAACATGTATGAAGAAGTACACCCCTGCAGGGTTAACATCATCTATTCGAATAGCCGTGTCCGCGGTAATGGACTTCTGGGTTGCCTATAACAGTTCATAGACAAGAGAAAGTGGATACTCTAAAATACGCAAGATAAGCGTGAGTGCTATGGATGGCCTTCTCGTAGGGAGATGGAAGTGGATCCATAGTGGTGTATTGATATGGTGAATATGTGGACTCGTGTGCGCCACCTCAAAAGAGTTACTTGCAGTCGTAGTTCAGGATAGCCACCGAGTCAAAGCTGGCTTGCTGCAGTCTAAACTCCACCATCCCCCTTTATTGATACTGATGCATATGTAGTTAGTTCTGATGTAAGTCTTGCTGAGTACATTTGTACTCACATTTGCCTATTTTATGTTTTTGCAGAGAGACGTCAGTCTCGCTAGTAGTTCCGTGTGGACTTCGACGTTTAGCTTGTAACCTCAGCTACGATCTTGTGCCCTCGGTAGGATCTAGTGGATAGCCAGGCTTCTCAAGCCTTTTTCATTTATAGATGTCTGTACTCAGACATGATAAGCTTCCGCATGTGCTTGTTGCTTGTATGCTCTGTTTGTTGGGTCATGAGACCCATGCTTGTAATATCTCGCTCCTCGGAGCCTAATGAATAAATACTTTGAGTCGTAGAGTTATGTTGTGATGCCATGTTGTATTTACTCATACCGGGCATATTGTGTGTATGATTGAAATGCTTGGTATGTGTGGGATCCGACTATCTAGTTGTTTATCCTTGGCAGCCTATCATATGGGGAAATGTAGTCTAGTGCTTCTGAGCGATAGTAGTCCGCTACAACCCGGTTCACCGGAGTCCTGCTAGCCCAGCACTACTGCTCGGGACACTTGACTGGCTGACATGTGTTTCACTTCGTTCCTGTGTCTGTCCCTTCAGGGAAATGTCACGCGGTGTTATCCGGAGTCCTGCCTAGCCTGCTACAGCCCGGGTTACCGGAGTCCTGTTAGCCCAGTGCTACAGCCCGGATTTATACGTTGATGACCGACATGCTCGATGTGATTCATGTATGCCTGTCCTCATGGGTTAGTGTGTCACATCCCTAGTTCTCGTGATGCTTAGTGCTTGCATTAGAGTGTTGCATCATGTTTAAATTCTATTAAATTTGAAATGGGAAATGTTTCAAACCTTAGCACTAAAGCAAATTCAAATAGATGCAAATTAAAAATGGAATTTCAACTAACCCAAAATGCTTTTCAAAAATGTTCATGGCCTTTGGAAAATGTTGCAAACAACAACCAGAGGTGATGCACATTTTTGCTATACATTTTGGATTTTTGAATGAACCCATATGTATTTGAATTGGAGCTGTTTAAAATAATATAATTATTTTGAAGGCTCCAAAAATGTTGGAAATTGGTGAGGGCCTCTGGTATATTATAACCAGTGGTCACAAGGAATCTCAACATTTCTATAACTGTGATAGTATTTATTTTAAGTCAAAAACAAATGTCAGAAATAGAAAAGAAAACAAAAATATGGAAAACCCTTACCTGGGCCACTTGCTGGCCTGGCTCTAGGCCGGCCCACCTGGCCCATGCCAGTCACCTCCTACCTCTGCCAGTAGGCAGGGGAGGGAGACAGCGCACGCGCGCCCGCGGCGCCACGCACCTCGCTACTCGCCTGCGTCATCGAGGCCACCGCGACGCCTCGCGTCTTCTCCTCGGCGCCGCCTCGACCCCTGGACGCCACTCTCCCCTCCTCTGCTCTCTCCCTCACCTCTGCCCCTCTCTCTCACTCGCGCCCGAGCGCGCTCATCGCCGCCGCTCGCTGCTGCCACGGCCACCGGCCACCGCACGCCTCACCGATGCGCCTAGGAGCTCCGCCTCGCCGTCCTCTTCCTCATCGCCGAGCCACGAGACGTCGGGTGCCCTGCTTCACCGCCATCGTTGCCTTCTTCAACCTCGGGACCGCCGGCCATCTCCGTCGATTCGGCCACTCCGGCGCGCCCCCGAGCCCGCTAACCATCCCTGCAGCTCCGAGGTGAGCCGTTGACCCGATTCCCCCTTGCCCCGTCGTCCCTCGCGTGCTCTAGCCCCGATCCCCAACCATGCCGAAGCTCCTCGCCTCCGGGCATGGCGCCGCCGCGGACACCGGCCCTGCCGCTCGTGTCCGAGCTCGTCAGCGTGCTCAGTGAACCCCCAGGAGCACGTAGCACCCTCCGGTTTTTCCTCTGGTGCACCGTAGCATCACCACCGCCTGCACCCGAACTCCGGCCGCCGCGAAAGCGGACACCGCCGTCGATTTAGGTCGTCCCCGGCGACCCCTCCAGCACCAGCCGACGCGTACGAGGCTCAGGGTTCCAACGGTCCAATCCGCGGCCAAAACCGAGGCCTGTGGGCATTTTCCGAAGCCCTCCACCGCGCCTGTCGTCGCCGGCGTCGAGTCGCCGGTGGGTTTGACCCCGCCGGCCTGGGGTTGACCCCGCTGACCGGGTTTGACCCCGGCTGGGCCCAGTTGACCCCTCTAGCTCAATGACAGGTGGTCCCCGGCCCTGCTAATTAATTAGGATTAGTATTAACTGTTTTAGTTAAACTAATTACACTGACACACGGGACCCACAGGTCAGATTTGACCTGGACCGCGCCCCGTTGACCTGCTGACGTCGTGATGATGTCAGGCTGACGCAGTAATCCTTTTCTGAATTTAAATAAATCTTAAATGATTTGTTTAATTCAGAAAATATCCAAAACTTTGAAAAATCATAGAAATTAATCTATAGCTCCAAATGAAAAGATTTATATATGAACAATGTGTGTCCTCTGTTTTGGACAAAACAAATAAAGGACATTTAAATAATCATATATGGAGTTGGATTTTGAATCATGTATTCAAACCAACTTCATTTAAATCATAGCTAGATGCGTTAGCTCAAATCACAGCATATTGCCATGTCATGATCATGCATCATATTGTGGCATTGCATTGATTGTGTTCTTTCTCAGTTGCCGGTGTTTGTCCCCTCTCGATAGACGATGTGCCGACGATGAGATCGATGACACTGATGAAGAACTATATTATCTTCAGAAGTGCCAGGCAAGCAAAACCCCCTTGTTCATTCCGATACAATCCCACTCTCTCGCTCCTGCTCTCTTTTACTGCATTAAGACAACAACGATTCAACTGTTACTTGCTGCGGTAGTTGAACCCCTTTATCCTTTGCATGACCTGTCATTGCCACAATAATTAGATGAAACCCACTAGCATGAGTAGGAGTTGTTTGAGCCCTGATGTGCCTACTCATTTATGTTTGTTTGGCATGCCTGCTACTGCTTAGAGTTGAGTCGGGTCTGATTCATCGGGAATGAATTAGAAAGGTGATGAACATGCCCTACTGTGTGTGAGCTAAGTGTGTGAACACGATTTGGTAAAGGTATTGGTGAGAGGCCATGTAGGAGTACATGGTGGGTTGTCTCATTGAAGCCGTCCTCAGGAACTGAGTTCTGTGTTTGTGATCCATGAAACAGTTACTACCACACATTGGGATCCTTAATTGACTCTCTCGGCTTCTTAATCACCCTTGTCCTCTGTCCAGGAGTTGCAAGTAGTTTCTGGTGTTTGTAGTATGCTGGGGGCCGTACGCAGTGCTGACCGTAGGGGTGGGCTGTGTTGCGGTAGGCACGTGGCACGGTGTACCGGGCGCCCGTTTGGTGTCTCGGGAACCCTGCACACATCGTTCGGGGCCGTATGTGGAAACCTCGGCCGAACTCCCTGCGGATGGAACCTGAATAGGCGATAAACCTGGACTAGAGACTTGAGTGTTTAGGTAGGCTGTGGCCGACACCCTCGCTGGGCTTCCACTTGAAGGTTGCCGAGTACATGTCGTGTAAACGGCGATAAGTGGTGAGAGCGTGTGTGAAGAAGTACACCCCTGCAGGGTTAACATCATCTATTCGAATAGCCGTGTCCGCGGTAATGGACTTCTGGGTTGCCTATATCAGTTCATAGACAAGTGAAAGTGGATACTCTAAAATACGCAAGATAAGCGTGAGTGCTATGGATGGCCTTCTCGTAGGGAGACGGAAGTGGATCCATAGTGGTGTATTGATATGGTGAATATGTGGACTCGTGTGCGCCACCTCAAAAGAGTCGCTTGCAGTCGTAGTTCAGGATAGCCACCGAGTCAAAGCTGGCTTGCTGCAGTTAAACTCCACCACCCCCCTTTTTGATACTGATGCATATGTAGCTAGTTCTGATGTAAGTCTTGCTGAGTACGATTGTTCTCACGTTTGCCTATTTTATGTTTTGCAGAGAGAGATGTCAGTGTCGTTAGTAGTATCGCTTGGACTTCGACGTTTAGCTTGATACCTCAGCTACGATCTTGTGCCCTCGGCAGGATCTGGTAGATAGTCAGGCTTCTCAGCCTTTTTCATTTGTAGATGTCTGTACTCAGACATGTTAAGCTTCCGCATGTGTTTGACTTGTATGCTCTGAATGTTGGGTCATGAGACCCATGTTTGTAATATCTCGCTCCTCGGAGCCTAATGAATAAATACTTGAGTCATAGAGTCTTGTTGTGATGCCATGTTGTATCTACTCATATCGGGCATATTGTGTGTATGATTGAAATGCTTGGTATGGGTGGGATCCGACTATCTAGTTGTTTATCCTTGGCAGCCTATCATATGGGGAAATGTAGTCTAGTGCTTCGGAGCGATAGTAGTCCGCTACAGCCCGGTTCACCAGAGTCCTGCTAGCCCAGCACTACTGCTCGAAACACTTGACTGGCCGGCATGTGATTCACTTCGTTCCTGTGTCTGTCCCTTCGGGGAAATGTCACGCGGTGACATCCGGAGTCCTGTTAGCCCAGTGCTACAGCCCGGATTCACACGTTGATGACCGACATGCTCGATGTGATTCATGTATGCCTGTCCTCATAGGTTAGAGCCGCTTTGGGTTCACGACTAGCCATGTCGGCCCGGGTTCTCTGTCATATGGATGCTAGCGACACTATCATATACGTGAGCCAAAAGACGCAAACGGTCCCGGGCCAGGTAAGGTGGCACCCGTGGGAGTTCCGTGCGTGAGGCCGCAAAGTGATATGATGTGTTACATGCTGGATCGATGTGGCTTAGGATCGGGGTCCTGACAGCGTTGGTATCAGAGCCTGACTGCCTGTAGGATTACCAAGCCAAACTGGTCGAAGTTGTGTCTAGAAATGCTTTAGTTATGTAAGGGAATTGATTGTGGAAGGGAACGTAAGGCTCTTTTTACTCCTTATACCTCATGGCCTTCTGATCTGAGTCATCCTCTTCTCTTCTACGGGGTTTAAGAACTAGGCCTTCTCATCTATCTCCCAGGATGATGTGTTACTAAACCATAGTTGCCTAGGATTGTTGAGTTCAAGCCCAGTTCTGTTTCTACTACTTCCATGTGTTCTTGGTTGATCTCAGAACATTAATATTGTGATGTTGAGTGGCTATGCCACCATTTTTGCAGGATGTCTCAAATATTTTTGAGCATTTACAGCCGTTATGCTGTCCGAGTCATCCCTGGTTTCCAACTAGTCTGATGCATTTGCAAATCCTTTCCTTCCATTCCCGATGTCCTTTTGGTCGGAATAAGCACACTAATCGGTCTGTTGAGGTACCCCGTTGCCGATATGTTGGAGCTATTATTATGACCCTAGGTGTCTTAGGGAGTCACCTAGTAACCTAGCCATGTTTCGTGTCCTCAGTGTGATGAATCTGGCCACCATTCTCGAAAGCATCCCGTGATGCCATTAGTATGTAGGTATTCTTCTCTTGGGTTCTTGAACCCGAGATTCACCCTACTTACCTCATGTCGATAGTGTTTGCTAGTTCCTCTAGGATATTAGTAACCTTTGCATTAGCCCTCGAGGTCCGTGGTATTCCCTTCTTCCAAATACTATGAACCATTTATGGCAGAAGTTTGTTGAACCAAAAGATCACAACCAGGGTGCTCTTGAGGAGTACTCCATTCATATTGTGATTCTGCCAGCTCTACCTTTCTGCATGGGTTATCTGGAAGAAATATGTTGAACTTGGTTCGACATACTAATCCATGCATCCACAACTCAGAAAGTTATATGTTCCGTTGAGTTGTCCCTCTTTGGCTATTTCCTGGCCCTCGTCTGTTAATTGACAGTCAGGGTAGTCGTGCATTCGTTTATCTATGCCTATTACTCTTGTGGTCCGTCCAGCCATTCTATTCCAGAATGACTAGGAGAAACAAACTCCAGTGCCTCATCCATTTCTAGGATTGGGTCAAAGTAATTGTATCCCGCAAATCGAAATGCCAATCCAGCCTCTGCTCTGTTCTACCTTGGAGTGTTACCATCTTTATGTCAAGAGTGTCATGAGAATTGCACCACCTCATATGAATTCTTGATGCAGTGATACTCTCACCATCGTCATTCATTACTCGGCCCTCGTGTTGTTGTAACCGGAATGCCGACAAGTGAATTGTGATGTGTGAAATCAATGCTCCGAGCAACTCATTGCTTGGTAGTAAATGGACAATATTCTCATTCTTAGCGTGTTGGTTATTAAATCATCATCCTAAGATTGAACGTGCTACCTAGTCCTTATTCTGGTGCACTCTTCGGTCAATGAGTGAGGATTATTCAATCCCTTGCTTATTTGATCATATCATCTTGCTCTGAAAGGCAAGATTGATCTCAAGCCTAGAGACATATCGGTGGTTCGTGATTTTCCGAATATCTTCTCGGAAGTATTACCAGGTTGTCCCCAGACTGTTATGTTGAGCTCGTGATCAAGTTGGTTCCTTGTGAACCACCCTTTCTCCAAGAATCTGTGTTAGATATCCCTGAGCTAGTTGGTTGAGCTAGACAACAACATGGAGAGTTGGAAGATAAAGCTTGTCTGACTTAGTTCATGCTAAGGGATATCTTTTGTGGTGTGTGTTGAAGAAAGATGATATCTTCACCAATTGGTCCTCGTGATCAGTTGTTGGATGTATTGTCTTGTCAAAACTTTAAATTGAGTATGGGCTATCGTCAAGTCAAATCAGAACCAACGATGTTCGTAATGTTGTCTTACTCGTGGTTGATCCCTCGAGCATACACCATTACATCTTTTGGTCTGACCAATGCTATCACTGTGTTCACATGATGGTGGAAGTCCAGTGATATGGAAATTCCGATGAGTTGTTGTTGAGCCCATCAGCAGCATTTTGTCTCCCCCATGATTCATGCTGAACATCTAAGTTAGTGTTAGAAACTTTGTAAGCATTGCTTTCGTGTTCCGTTCATGAAGCTTATGCTTGGATGGAAGAAGTGACTTCCTCGAATTCACGTGCATTAGGTCTAAGTTGCCGCCGTGAGTTTGAGAAAGGTTTGTTTTGTTTCCTCTGGAATCATCTCAAATCAGTCATGCATACGTGCGAAGTATTCTATGGTTTGGTAGATTAATTACCTCCACTCCATATGTATTCCCTAGCACAGCAAGCCACTGATTGATTTGTTTAGGGAGAAGAAGTTCCTTCTTAAGAGCAAGACTTATGTAAGGACTTCGATGTCCTCGATGATGGTTCCCAACCAGAACCTGGTGGTGTTTTATTATAAGACTATCATGTGGTCATGCTTGTCTAGGACAACGTGTTCACATGCTTGTAGCAGAACCAGCTCATGTTTTGGAGCTTGCTATCATAGTTCATTTCCTGAGAATCTCGCAACGTCATCTCGTCGGTTTGTGTTACAAACTTCCTTTTCCAGACAGGCTGTCTGAAATATTTCGTTACCAATCAGATCTGAATCTCAGGCAGATATGATGGTTGGCACTTTCTCCAAGATCTATTATGTAGGTCCCGACAAGGTTGATGTCTGGCCGACACACCTAGCCGGAAGATCTATCATTGTAGTATCTTGATTGAGCTATTTGACATCTTCTCCATGAGGATCTCGTGCGACTTATTCCAGGAGTTGCTTCCTAGGGATTCTTGTGCTCCTAGTTTCTTCGATTAAGCTATAACCATTCAAACGGTGGAATCACCCTCGTTGAGTTATTCCCAGTTACCAGAGTCATTCCCAGCATTTGCATCTTGTTCCCAGCTTGCACCTCAGCAAGTACTATTTGGGATCATTTTCAAAAGTGGTCATGTCATGGTCCCATCCATTTCCGGTGATAAGCAAGAGTCATCCATTGCGTTGTCTTCAACAAGGTAGTCCACTTCATCCATTCTGGTATGGGTATGCCATCCCTTCGAATTCATTCACATGATCGTTTGTGATTGCCTTAAGCTGGTATAGAAAGTTGCAATGATTCTTGAATCAAAAGTAATTCTTTTTGCCACTTAAGGGAAAAGTTCTACGAGTCACCTTCCTTGAGGTGCCCCGTTATGGAATCATGGCAATTTTTCCTCGCTATTTTGAAACCCTCGTCAAATTGTTTCTTCCATCACACTCTATGTGTGTTTTGTGTCTCAACTCGAGAGATGTTCTTACGTCTCATTCCATGAGTTGATCGTGAGTTGCTCAATCTTTAAGAAGATCGGTTTCTAGTAGAGCTCCTTTCCGTCGTCACCGTGTCGATGAAACTCTCTAAAGCAAAGACGTCAAGATCAATATGATGCAATGAAGCTACTTCTTCGAGAAGGGCAGTTGGATCGAGGAGACCGTGATAGTTGTGACCTCCTTTCTTCTAACCTCACGACTTGAATCTCGGGACGAGATTCTTGTTTAGTGGGGGTGAGTTGTCACATCCCTAGTTCTGGTGATGCTTAGTGCTTGCATTAGAGTGTTGCATCATGTTTAAATTCTATTAAATTTGAAATGGGAAATGTTTCAAACCTTAGCACTAAAGCAAATTCAAATAGATGCAAATTAAAAATGGAATTTCAACTAACCCAAAATGCTTTTCAAAAATGTTCATGGCCTTTGGAAAATGTTGCAAACAACAACCAGAGGTGATGCACATTTTTGCTATACATTTTGGATTTTTGAATGAACCCATATGTATTTGAATTGGAGCTGTTTAAAATAATATAATTATTTTGAAGGCTCCAAAAATGTTGGAAATTGGTGAGGGCCTCTGGTATATTATAACCAGTGGTCACAAGGAATCTCAACATTTCTATAACTGTGATAGTATTTATTTTAAGTCAAAAACAAATGTCAGAAATAGAAAAGTAAACAAAACTATGGAAAACCCTTACCTGGGCCACTTGCTGGCCTGGCTCTAGGCCGGCCCACCTGGCCCATGCCAGTCACCTCCTACCTCTGCCAGTAGGCAGGGGAGGGAGACAGCGCACGCGCGCCCGCGGCACCACGCACCTCCCTGCTCGCCTGCGTCATCGAGGCCACCGCGACGCCTCGCGTCTTCTCCTCGGCGCCGCCTCGACCCCTGGACGCCACTCTCCCCTCCTCTGCTCTCTCCCTCACCTCTGCCCCTCTCTCTCTCACTCGCGCCCGAGCGCGCTCATCGCCGCCGCTCGCTGCTGCCACGGCCACCGGCCACCGCACGCCTCACCGATGCGCCTAGGAGCTCCGCCTCGCCGTCCTCTTCCTCATCGCCGAGCCACGAGACGTCGGGTGCCCTGCTTTACCGCCATCGTTGCCTTCTTCAACCTCGGGACCGCCGGCCATCTCCGTCGATTCGGCCACTCCGGCGCGCCCCCGAGCCCGCTAACCATCCCTGCAGCTCCGAGGTGAGCCGTTGACCCGATTCCCCCTTGCCCCGTCGTCCCTCGCGTGCTCTAGCCCCGATCCCCAACCATGCCGAAGCTCCTCGCCGCCGGGCATGGCGCCGCCGCGGACACCGGCCCTGCCGCTCGTGTCCGAGCTCGTCAGCGTGCTCAGTGAACCCCCAGGAGCACGTAGCACCCTCCGGTTTTTCCTCTGGTGCACCGTAGCATCACCACCGCCTGCACCCGAACCCTGGCCGCCGCGAAAGCGGACACCGCCGTCGATTTAGGTCGTCCCCGGCGACCCCTCCAGCACCAGCCGACGCGGACGAGGCTCAGGGTTCCAACGGTCCAATCCGTGGCCAAAACCGAGGCCTGTGGGCATTTTCCGAAGCCCTCCGCCGCGCCTGTCGTCGCCGGCGTCGAGTCGCCGGTGGGTTTGACCCCGCCGGCCTGGGGTTGACCCCGCTGACCGGGTTTGACCCCGGCTGGGCCCAGTTGACCCCTCTGGCTCAATGACAGGTGGGCCCCGGCCCTGCTAATTAATTAGGATTAGTATTAACTGTTTTAGTTAAACTAATTACACTGATACACGGGACCCACAGGTCAGATTTGACCTGGACCGCGCCCCGTTGACCTGCTGACGTCGTGATGATGTCAGGCTGACGCAGTAATCCTTTTCTGAATTTAAATAAATCTTAAATGATTTGTTTAATTCAAAAAATATCCAAAACTTTGAAAAATCATAGAAATTAATCTATAGCTCCAAATGAAAAGATTTATATATGAAAAATTATCAGAAAAATTCAAGGAATCCATCTGTACCACTTTCATGCATGTTTGAACAATGTTTGTCCTCTGTTTTGGACAAAACAAATAAAGGACATTTAAATAATCATATATGGAGTTGGATTTTGAATCATGTATTCAAACCAACTTCATTTAAATCATAGCTAGATGCATTAGCTCAAATCACAGCATATTGCCATGTCATGATCATGCATCATATTGTGGCATTGCATTGATTGTGTTCTTTCTCAGTTGCCGGTGTTTCTCCCCTCTCGATAGACGATGTGCCGACGATGAGATCGATGACACTGATGAAGAACTATATTATCTTCAGAAGTGCCAGGCAAGCAAAACCCCCTTGTTCATTCCTATACAATCCCACTCTCTCGCTCCTGCTCTCTTTTACTGCATTAAGACAACAACGATTCAACTGTTACTTGCTGCGGTAGTTGAACCCCTTTATCCTTTGCATGACCTGTCATTGCCACAGTAATTAGATGAAACCCACTAGCATGAGTAGGAGTTGTTTGAGCCCTGATGTGCCTACTCATTTATGTTTGTTTGTCATGCCTGCTACTGCTTAGAGTTGAGTCAGGTCTGATTCATCGGGAATGAATTAGAAAGGTGATGAACATGCCCTACTGTGTGTGAGCTAAGTGTGTGAACACGATTTGGTAAAGGTATTGGTGAGAGGCCATGTAGGAGTACATGGTGGGTTGTCTCATTGAAGCCGTCCTCAGGAACTGAGTTCTGTGTTTGTGATCCATGAAACAGTTACTACCACACATTGGGATCCTTAATTGACTCTCTCGGCTTCTTAATCACCTTGTCCTCTGTCCAGGAGTTGCAAGTAGTTTCTGGTGTTTGTAGTATGCTGGGGGCCGTACGCAGTGCTGACCGTAGGGGTGGGCTGTGTTGCGGTAGGCACGTGGCACGGTGTACCGGGCGCCCGTTTGGTGTCTCGGGAACCCTGCACACATCGTTCGGGGCCGTATGTGGAAACCTCGGCCGGACTCCCTGCGGATGGAACCTGAATAGGCGATAAACCTGGACTAGAGACTTGAGTGTTTAGGTAGGCTGTGGCCGACACCCTCGCTGGGCTTCCGCTTGAAGGTTGCCGAGTACATGTCGTGTAAACGGCGATAAGTGGTGAGAGCGTGTGTGAAGAAGTACACCCCTGCAGGGTTAACATCATCTATTCGAATAGCCGTGTCCGCGGTAATGGACTTCTGGGTTGCCTATATCAGTTCATAGACAAGTGAAAGTGGATACTCTAAAATACGCAAGATAAGCGTGAGTGCTATGGATGGCCTTCTCGTAGGGAGACGGAAGTGGATCCATAGTGGTGTATTGATATGGTGAATATGTGGACTCGTGTGCGCCACCTCAAAAGAGTCGCTTGCAGTCGTAGTTCAGGATAGCCACCAAGTCAAAGCTGGCTTGCTGCAGTTAAACTCCACCACCCCCCTTTTTGATACTGATGCATATGTAGCTAGTTCTGATGTAAGTCTTGCTGAGTACGATTGTACTCACGTTTGCCTATTTTATGTTTTGCAGAGAGAGATGTCAGTCTCGTTAGTAGTATCGCTTGGACTTCGACGTTTAGCTTGATACCTCAGCTACGATCTTGTGCCCTCGGCAGGATCTGGTAGATAGTCAGGCTTCTCAGCCTTTTTCATTTGTAGATGTCTGTACTCAGACATGTTAAGCTTCCGCATGTGTTTGACTTGTATGCTCTGAATGTTGGGTCATGAGACCCATGTTTGTAATATCTCGCTCCTCGGAGCCTAATGAATAAATACTTGAGTCATAGAGTCTTGTTGTGATGCCATGTTGTATCTACTCATATCGGGCATATTGTGTGTATGATTGAAATGCTTGGTATGGGTGGGATCCGACTATCTAGTTGTTTATCCTTGGCAGCCTATCATATGGGGAAATGTAGTCTAGTGCTTCGGAGCGATAGTAGTCCGCTACAGCCCGGTTCACCGGAGTCCTGCTAGCCCAGCACTACTGCTCGGAACACTTGACTGGCCGGCATGTGATTCACTTCGTTCCTGTGTCTGTCCCTTCGGGGAAATGTCACGCGGTGACATCCGGAGTCCTGTTAGCCCAGTGCTACAGCCCGGATTCACACGTTGATGACCGACATGCTCGATGTGATTCATGTATGCCTGTCCTCATAGGTTAGCGCCGCTTTGGGTTCACGACTAGCCATGTCGGCCCGGGTTCCCTGTCATATGGATGCTAGCGACACTATCATATACGTGAGCCAAAAGACGCAAACGGTCCCGGGCCAGGTAAGGTGGCACCCGTGGGAGTTCCATGCGTGAGGCCGCAAAGTGATATGATGTGTTACATGCTGGATCGATGTGGCTTAGGATCGGGGTCCTGACATAGTGCCGCCTTGGGTTCACGACTAGCCATGTCGGCCCGGGTTCTTTGTCATATGGATGCTAGCGACACTATCATATACGTGAGCCAAAAGGCGCAAACGGTCCCGGGCCAGGTAAGGTGGCACCCGTGGGAATACCGTGCGTGAGGCCGCAAAGTGATATGATGTGTTACATGCTAGATCGGTGTGACTTAGGATCGGGGTCCTGACAGCGTTGGTATCAGAGCCTGACTGCCTGTAGGATTACCAAGCCAAACTGGTCGAAGTTGTGTCTAGAAATGCTTTAGTTATATAAGGGAATTGATTGTGGAAGGGAACGTAAGGCTCTTTTTACTCCTTATACCTCATGGCCTTCTGATCTGAGTCAACCTCTTCTCTTCTACGGGGATTAAGAACTAGGCTTTCTCATCTATCTATCAGGATGACGAGTTACCATGTTAGAGACTTATAAGATTGTTGGATTCAAGCCTCTGTTCAGTTTCTACTACTTTTAGTATGTTTTCAGTTGAACCAGAACCTTGATATTGTGCTTCTGAGTGGTTATGCCACCATTTTGCAGGATGTCTCAAATTATTTTGAGTATTTACCGCCGTTATGCTGTCCGAGTCATCCCAGGTTTCTAACTAGTCTGATGCATTTGCAAATCCTTTCCTTCCATTCCCGATGTCCTTTTGGTCAGAATAAGCACACTAATCGGTCTGTTGAGGTACTCCGTTGCCTTGACATATATGTTGGAGCTATTATTATGATCCTAGGTGTCTTAGGGAGTCATCTAGTAATCTAGCAATGCTATGTGTTCCCAGTGTGATAAGTCTGGCCACTATTCTCGAAAGCATCCCGTGATGCCGTTTAGTAGTAGGTATTCTACTCCTGGGTTGTGAACCCGAGATTCACCCTACTTACCTCATGTCGATAGTGTTTGCTAGTTCCTTTAGGATATTAGTAACCTTTGCATTAGTCCTCGAGGTCCGTGGTACTTCCTTCTTCCAAATAGTACGAACCGCTTATGGCAGAAGTTCTTTGAACCAAAAGATCACGACCAGGGTGTTCTTGAGGAGTACTCCATTCATATTGTGACTCTGCCAGTTCTTTCTTTCTGCATGGGTTATCCGGAAGAAATATGTTGAACTCGTTCGACATGCTAACCTATGCATCCACAACTCAGAAAGTTATATGTTCCTTGAGTTGTCCCTCTTTAGTTGTTTTCTGAACCTCGACTATCAATTGATAGTCAGGAGTAATTGAGCATCCGTGTTATCGATGTTTATTATTATTGTGGTCCGTCAAGCCATTCTATTCCGGAATGACTAGGAGAAACAAACTCCAGTACCTTATCCATTTCTAGGATTGGGTCAAAACAGTTGTATTCCGCAGATCAAAATGCCAATCCAGCTTTTGATTCTGTTCTACCCTGAAGTATTGCCCTCTTTATGTCTGGGATATCATAGGAATTGCACAACACCCTATGAACTCTTGATACAGTGATACTTCTCGCCATCATCGTTCATTCCTCGGTCTCCGTGTTATTGTAACCAGATTGCCGACAAGTGAATTGTGCTGTATGAAATCAATACTCTGAGCAACTCGTTGCTTTGTAGTAAATGGACAATATTCTCATTCTTAGCATGTTGGTTACTAAATCATCATCCTAAGATTGATCGTGCTACCTAGTCCTTATTTCTGGTGCACTCTTTGATCAATGAGTTAGGATTTCAATCCCTTGATTAATTGATCACATCATCTTGCCTCGGAAGCAAGATTGTTCTCGAGCTTAGAGACATATCGGTGGTTCATGATTTTCCGGATATCTTCACGGAAGTATCACCAGGTCGTCCCCTGACCGATATGTTGAGTTCGCGATCAAATTGGTTTCTTGCAAACCACCCCTTCTCCAAGAATCTGTGTTGGATACCCCTGAGCTAGTTGGCTAAGCTAAACAACAACTTGGAGAGTTGGAAGATGAAACCTTGTCCAACTTAGTTCGTTCCAAGGGATACCTTTGTGTTCGTGTGCTAGTTGAAGAAAGATGATATCTTCATCGATTGTTCCTCGTGATCAGTTGTTGAATCTATTGCCTTGTCAAAACTTTGACTTGAGTATGGGCTATCGTCAAGTCAAATAAGAACCAACGATGTTCGTAATGTTGTCTTACTCGTGGTTGATCCCTCGAGCATACACCATTACATCTTTTGGTCTGACCAATACTATCACATCGTTCACATGATGGTGGAAGTCCAGTGATATGGAAATATCGATGAGTTGTTGTTGAGCCCATCAGCAGCATTTTATCTCCCCCATGATTCATGTTGAACGCTACACTAGTATTGGAAACTTTATAAGCATTACCTTCGTGTTTCGTTCATGAAGCCTATGCTTGGATGGAAGAAGTAACTTCCTCGAATTCATGTGCTTTAGGTGTAAGTTGCCGACATGAATTTGAGAAAGGTTTGTTCTGCTTCCTGGAATCGTCCTAAGTCGGTCATGCATATGTGCGAAGTGTTCCGTGGTCTGGAGACTTGCAACCTTCATTATATATGTGTTCCTAGCACACCAAGCCACTGATTGATTTGTTCAAGGTGAAGAAGTTCCTTCCTAAGAATCATGACTTATATTAGGACTTCGTTATCCTCGATGATGGTTCCCCACCTGAACTCGGTAGTGTTTTATTATAAGACTGCCACGTGGTCACGCTTGTCTAGGACAGTGTGTTCACAGGTGCGTAGCAAAACTTGCTCATGTTTTGGAGCTTGCTATCGTAGTTCATTTCCCGAGAATCTCGCAACGTCATCTTGCCGATTTGTGTTGCAAACTTTCTTTTCCAGACAGGCTGTCTGAAATATTCTGTTACCAACCAGATCTGAATTTCAGGCAGATATGATGGTTGGAACCTTTTCCAAGATCTATTATGTAGGTCCCGACAAGGTTGATGTCTGGCCGACACACCTAGCCGGAAGATCTGTCATTGTAGTATCTTTGACCAGCTTTCCATGAGGATCTCGTGCGACTTATTATAGAAGTTGTTCCTTAAGGATCCTTGTGCTCTCAGTGTCTTCGATGATTCCATAACCATTGAAATATTGGAAACACTCTCGACTGTTGAGTTTTCCCCAGTTACCAGAAACATTCCCGACATTTGCATTTTGTTCCCAGCTTGCACCGCCTTGTGCCAACTTTCCATGGGCTGCCCTTCTCAGCAATTGCTGTCCAGGATCATCTTCAAAGTGGTCTTACCATGGGTCCCATCCATTTCCGATGATAAAGTAAAAAATCATCCATTGCGTTGTCTTCAACAAGGTAGTCCACATCATCCATTCTAGTCCGGGTATGCCATCTCCTCGTACTCCGCCAAACGATTGTTGTGGTTTGCCTTAGGCTGGTACAAAGAGTGTCAATGATCTCTGAATCAAAAGTAATTCTTTTTGCCACCCACTTAAGGGATTAATTCTGCGAGTCACCTTCCGTTAGGTGTCTCATTGTGGTATCATGGCAACCCAACTCCTCGCTACGTTGACACCGTTCACCACCCTCCTAGGTGTGGGAATTCCGCTACTTATTTAAACCTTGTCATATGCTCATTTTCATCATTCTTGATGTGTGTATCGTGTCTCATCTCGACAGAGGTCACCGTGTCTCGTTCTGTGAGTTGACCGTGAGTTGCTCGATCTTCGATAAGATCGAATCATGTAGAGTTTATTTCTGTCATCGTGTTGGATGAAGATCTCAAAAGCAAAGATGTCAAGATCAAGATGGTGATCGAACCAACGTTCTTACGAAGTGCAATGGATCATGAAGACTGTGTCAGTTCCGTGTCCCCTCTATCTTCTTACCTCATGTCTTGAATCTCGGGACGAGATTCTTGTTTAGTGGGGGTGAGTTGTCACAGCCCTAGCCTTGGCCTTGCTTGTCATTGCATCATCTTCTTGCATCATGTTTAAATTTCTCAGAAACTTGAAATGGGGATTGTTTCAAACCCTAGCATAAAAGGAAATCAATAGGTTCAACCAAAATATTTTTAGTGAACCCAAAGTGGCGTTCAAAAATGTTCATCATTTTTGGAAAATACTGGAAACAGTAACCAGAGGTGATGCACATTTTTCCATGACGTATTTGGTCACTGAATTAAATCATATTATATTTGCATTTGGGCATTTAAATGCTATAAAATATTTTAAGTGCTCCAATAATCATAAACTAAAATGTTTACTGTTGGATATATTATAAACAGTAGCCATGATTAGTTTCATGATTTTTGGAAATGTCTTAGCATTTTAATTAAGTCAAAACAAATGCAGAAGAATTAGAAAACATTAATAAAAATAGAAACAAAAACAGAGAGAGAGAGAAGCCCACCGGGACCTTACCTGAAGCCGGCCCAGCTACTGTTTCAGCCCAGCCCACCACCGCCTGGCTCCCTGTCGCCTTCCTCCTAGCGCCAGTGGGCAGGGGCGCGTGCCCAGCGCGCGTGGCCACACGCCGGCCACCTCCTCCCTGTCTGGCTGCCTCCTCCTTCCCCTGGCGTCTCCCGTGACGCCATGCAGCTCCTGGACCGCCCCCTCTCTCTCCCGAGCTCCCCCCCCGCACTCTCTCCCTCCTCTATTCTCTCCACCCGAACGGGTCCGTCGCCGCCGACGTGCACCACCGCAGCCACCGCCTCCCCCTCGCTGCTCTGACTGGCCAAGAGGCTCCGCCTCGACTTCCTCTTTCTTCTACCCCGAGCCACGCCACCGGGGGAGCACTGCATCGCCGTCGCCATCGTCTTCTCCCACCTCGGGCCACCGAGATCGCCGGCGACCGTCCGTCCTCACCAGCCCCTCCCCGAGCATGCTGAGGCCTCCGTTCAATTCGCTGTGAGCTTCTGCGTCTTTCCCCTTCCTTCCCGGGCTCGTTCCTGTCCTGTAGTCGCCGATTCCACCGGAGCCGCGATCTCGGCTCCGCCGGCCATGCCGCCGCCGTGGCCACCGTCACCTATAGCCGCAGCTGAGCATGTCACCGTGCTCAGTGCACCCCCAGGAGGCCGTAGCACCCCTCTGCGCCCCTTGCCGTGCCCGTTAACGCCATCTCCGTGCACACCCGAACAACGGCCGCCGCAAACCTCGACGCCGGCGTCATCTCCGGCCACCCCCGCACACACCGCTTGCTCCAGTCGGCGCGCGAGTTCACCATCAGCACGTAGGTGCCCTCCGCCGGCCTTTTGGTCGCCGGAGAAGGAATCCCGACGCCCTTCGTCGCGTCTGTCCTCGCCGGCGTCAAGCCGCCGGTGGGTTTGACCCCGCTGACCCGGGGTTGACCTTGTTTGACCCCAGGGTCACTGACGCGTGGGCCATGCCACTATTTAGTTTAGGTGTGAGTTTAATTAGCACTAATTAACTTAGTTAATTAGTTGACTCACTGACAAGTGGGCCCAGGCTCTAATTAACCTAGGTTAGTGCTAACCTAACGCTAACTAACTCTGTTAGTTAGTTGTTACACTGATATGTGGGTCCCAGTCGTCAGGTTTGACCTGGGCTGGCGCCTTTGACATGCTGACGTCACCCCGACGTCATGCTGACGCAATAATACATTTTCTGGATTTAATCTTATTCAGGAAATTCCAGAAAATGCCCAAAACTTCTAAAATTCGTAGTAATTCAACCATAACTCCAAATGAGATAAATTATATATGAAAAATTATCAGAAAAATCCAAAGAATCTGTTTATGCCCAAAACTTCTAAAACTTCTAAAATTCGTAGTAATTCGCAATAATACATGTTAGAGCAACTTATGCCCTCTATTTAGGACAATTCAATTAAATGACCATTAAGAGAGCACATATGGAGTTTGAAATTGAACCTAGTGTTCAAACCAACTTCATTTAAACTTCTGCTAGTTGCATTAGCTCAAACACATCCATTTTGCCATGTCATGACCATGCATCATATTGTCGCATTGCATTGATTGTGCTCTTTCTTTATTGCCGGTATTTGTCCCCTCTCGATAGACGTGGCTCCGACGACGTGTTCGATGACACCAATGAAGAGCTATATTATCTTCAGAAGTGCCAGGCAAGCAAAACCCCCTTGTTCATTCCGATACAATCCCACTCTCTCGCTCCTGCTCTATTTTACTGCATTAGGACAACAACGATTCTTGTGTTACTTGCTGCGGTAGTTGAACCCCCTTATCCTCTGCATGACCTGTCATTGCCACAGTAAATAGATGAAACCCACTAGCATGAGTAGGAGTTGCTTGAGCCCTGTTGTGCCTACTCATTCATGCTTGTTTGTCATGCCTGCTACTGCTTAGAGTTGAGTCAGGTCTGATTCATCGGGGATGAATTGGAAGGTGTGAACATTTCCTACTGTGTGTGAGCTAAGTGTGTGAATACGATTTGGTAAAGGTATTGGTGAGAGGCCATGTAGGAGTACATGGTGGGTTGTCTCATTGAAGCCGTCCTCAGGAACTGAGTTATGTGTTTGTGATCCATGAAACAGCTACTACCAAGCATTGGGCCCTGAAATATGACCCCGCTCGACTTCTTAACCACCCTTGTCCTCTGTCCAGGAGTTGCAAGTAGTTTCTGGTGTTTGTAGTATGCTGGGGGCCGCACGCAGCGCTGACCGTAGGGGTGGGCTGTGTTGCGGTAGGCACGTGGTCGGGCCAGCCGGGCGCCCATTTGGTGTCTCGGAACCCTGTACACATCGTTCGGGGCCGTATGTGGAAACCTCGGCCGGACTCCTTGCGGATGGAACCTGAATAGGCGATAAACCTGGACTAGAGACTTGAGTGTTTAGGTAGGTTGTGGTCTACACCCACGTCGGCTTTCGCTTGAAGTCTGCCGAGCACATGTCGTGTGCAGACGCTAAGTGGTGGAAACATGTATGAAGAAGTACACCCCTGCAGGGTTAACATCATCTATTCGAATAGCCGTGTCCGCGGTAATGGACTTCTGGGTTGCCTATAACAGTTCATAGACAAGAGAAAGTGGAAACTCTAAAATACGCAAGATAAGCGTGAGTGCTATGGATGGCCTTCTCGTAGGGAGATGGAAGTGGATCCATAGTGGTGTATTGATATGGTGAATATGTGGACTCGTGTGCGCCACCTCAAAAGAGTTACTTGCAGTCGTAGTTCAGGATAGCCATCGAGTCAAAGCTGGCTTGCTGCAGTCTAAACTCCACCATCCCCCTTTATTGATACTGATGCATATGTAGTTAGTTCTGATGTAAGTCTTGCTGAGTACATTTGTACTCACGTTTGCCTATTTTATGTTTTTGCAGAGAGACGTCAGTCTCGCTAGTAGTTCCGTGTGGACTTCGACGTTTAGCTTGTAACCTCAGCTACGATCTTGTGCCCTCGGCAGGATCTAGTGGATAGCCAGGCTTCTCAAGCCTTTTTCATTTGTAGATGTCTGTACTCAGACATGATAAGCTTCCGCATGTGCTTGTTGCTTGTATGCTCTGTTTGTTGGGTCATGAGACCCATGCTTGTAATATCTCGCTCCTCGGAGCCTAATGAATAAATACTTTGAGTCGTAGAGTTATGTTCTGATGCCATGTTGTATTTACTCATATCGGGCATATTGTGTGTATGATTGAAATGCTTGGTATGTGTGGGATCCGACTATCTAGTTGTTTATCCTTGGCAGCCTATCATATGGGGAAATGTAGTCTAGTGCTTCTGAGCGATAGTAGTCCCGTACAGCCCGGTTCACCGGAGTCCTGCTAGCCCAGCACTACTGCTCGGGACACTTGACTGGCCGGCATGTGTTTCACTTCGTTCCTGTGTCTGTCCCTTCGGGGAAATGTCACGCCGTGTCATCCGGAGTCCTGCCTAGCCTGCTACAGCCCGGGTTACCGGAGTCCTGTTAGCCCAGTGCTACAGCCCGGATTTATACGTTGATGACCGACATGCTCGACGTGATTCATGTATGCCTGTCCTCATGGGTTATTGCCGCCTTGGGTTCACGACTAGCCATGTCGGCCCGGGTTCTTTGTCATATGGATGCTAGCGACACTATCATATACGTGAGCCAAAAGGCGCAAACGGTCCTAGGCCAGGTAAGGTGGCACCCGTGGGAATACCGTGCGTGAGGCCGCAAAGTGATATGATGTGTTACATGCTAGATCGGTGTGACTTAGGATCGGGGTCCTGATAGCATATGCATATAGATTGGATCGCATCTTGCCTTCATTCTAATTTGCATGAAGTTGTAGGTTCCTGCCGTGAACTTGGCTTCAACAAGGTGTTGAGAAGATTGTCCGGCATAGCGATCCCCGGCAAGCCAAACAAATAAGTTATACCTCCTATCTGTTAGTGTTCTATAAGGCTACAACTTGAGCATGAGAAAGCCTCACCACTCTTATGAGAATTAGGCGCTCCCATCCATGACTCGAACATTGATTCGGTCAGGATGGTCGCTGTAGCCTTCGAAAAAAAGAAGTTGGCGGGGGGCTGGTCCCTCTGTCTGTTCCCCGGCAGACGCATCTCTCCGGCAGACAAAAGGGCGCCGACAGGATAGCCTGCTGGGGAAAACTCGTTTATTTACATTAAAGAGGAATCTCACCTCTGCATTGACATACACATACACGAGTTCCCGGCAAGGTTCATCTTTTTCATTCATATGCTAATACAAGTACAAGCATTATAGAAAACAAACATGGACTCGAGAGATTACATTATTTGGATTAAAATTTGGCAAGTGCCTACAGATTTAAGATTGAAAAAGATAAGTGCCCCACAATCCCCTTGTTTCATTTTCCGTCCTTCAGGCACTGTGGCGGAAGGAGGAAAAGACAAGAAAAGGAGCACCCAAGCAGTAGCCCGCCCCGGTCCCGTTGGGCACGGCTGGCAAGACAGGGAGTGGCGAGGCTGCAAAGGAGGAGTGCGGAGGACGGGGTGGCACCTTCTGGTCGCCACTTCCAGAGCCAGCAAGAAGCCCCGGCTTGAGCGCCGATGGAGTCATCCACCACAGCTCAGCCGGAAGACTGCTAGAGGGGAGGCGAAGGCGCCAAGAGAACATCCCTCCCCGGCTATCACCCTAGGGGGCTGGTGATGATGATGCCGGGGGGAGAGTATGAAGACGAGGGGGCAGGTTTTCGGTCGAAGGCGAAGGTATCCACGCCATTGTACTCTGACCTGACCCCCTGCCACCCTCCTTCTCCATCTTCCCTCGCTTTCTCCTCACCATCGCTGCTCCTAAGAAGCGACAAGACACCAGTCCAGCGCCTTCCCCGAGAAGACGGCGAGCGGCCAGAATGGCCAGGGGGCTTGAGGTGCACCGCTCCCCTCCTTGGCGGGCAGGAAGGCGTGCCTCTTGTCGTCATCAGCCCCAAGACCTACTGGAGGGGTAGTGCTGGGATTACCAATGATCTGCAGCCCTGCCTCCCGACTGAGCTTCGAGGGAACCAAGAAGTTTGCCACAGCTAGGACCAGGCTCACTCCCCGAGCATCAGCGCTAGCGTGTTACGACATTGGCCCCAACCAAGAGCCTGGGGGCTAGCCCCAGGCTCTTCTCTTCAACATGACTAGCAGAAATAGAAGAAAGAGGGGGGAGAATGCAAGGTTGGATGACTCCACCCTCCTCCACCCCTCCTTTGATAGGCGGAGCGAGGAGGGGGCTTCTCCATCAACGGGCGGCCACCGTCCTCCTTCACTAATTCAAGACGACCGGGCCCTCACCTTGATGCTCTCCCGCGCCACGCACCTCCGTTACCTACCTCGCGCGATGCAAGCAGCGTACGTGGAAAAGGATAAGGGCATGGTGGGAAGAGTGAATTGGCAATTTCTACCCCCTACATTAAAGTCATTCACGTGCCATTACTGGAGCAACCCCCACCAATATTGGCTTTACACGACGCATGGGGAAACCGGAACTTTGTCCGGAATCAAGCCTAATGAAGAAGCAAAGAAGACTTCAAGAGACCAGCCTCTTCACCAACCCTGCGTGTGCACTTATTTGGCCCTACCCCGACGATGCTCGGCAGCGCGTTCGGGGCAGGCCCACGGGCTTCTGTCAATGCAACAAACCTTGGGTCTGTTGCCTAGACTGTGCACAGACACAAGAATAAGATCGGAGCACCAGCCAAGTCAGAGTTCAAGGAACAAGGAGATTCGAAGGACCAACATGCAGATCAGAGGGACCAAGATCAAACCAGAGAAGCAGGATATCGTCAAGAGAAAGCCTCCCTTGCCGGACAGGCGAGCCCGGCATGGGGCAAGGCCACCCCCATAAGCAAGAGACCAAAGCGCCCCGGCAGGGCCTGCTGGGGCTCATGGAGGCAAAACCACCTCACCAACCACTCCATCATGACCCACATTGTCGATCAGTGCGGTGTCATGCCGCAAAGTTACCGAGTGGCAGCCATTCGCCACATGGCTGCCTCTCCTTATAGGAAAACCCCACAGACGACACCCGTCCTGCGACGTGTCAAGCAAGCAGGTGCGGAGCTGGCAAGATAGCCCGGCAAGCCTTGTCGGGCAACCAGTGATGTGACACTAAGTGGTGCATTTAATGCGCCCTGTCAGCCGCAGAGTTAGGTATGATAGCACTTTTTGCTATCATATTAGTGCATAATGACTAATTTTCCATTGTGGTGACCCCTTGATCTATAAAAGGAGGCCCATGGCAACCGTAGAAAGGGTTAGAAGGTTGAATAACTCACACCCCATACGTGCGTAGTCGTTGCTGCACCAAGGCAACCCTTGCCAGGCAAGTGTACTATGCTCCACCACCACTTTTCCACCATCAATCCACCAAAGCAGGATTAGGGTTATACGCCTCCCGGTGGCCCAAACCTAGGTAAATTGCCTATGTGATACCTGCTGTGCAGCCTCACACTTGTCTGCTCTTTGTGCAACGCGTCGCCCCCTGATGAACCAGCAAGGGGCCTCCTGGTCCCATAGGTGGCTGTGGTTTCCCGCGACATATGGTGATTAGATTAATATAATATGGCACAACTACACAGAAAAATAGGCTCCCTATTGGGAACTCTAGATGTAAGGATAGTTGGTAGATGATAGGTTCATAATATACCGTATAGAAAGTTTATTGCCAAACCATGATAATGAGAGTGCACAGCCACTAGACAGATAGTAGTGTAGATAAAAGGGGTACACCATAACCACCATAAATAAGCTGGGAAAGCGGGATTGGCCAGAAAATACAGGGTTTTGCTGCTACTAATATGCAGCCTATCGATCACCTATAGGCCAGCTCTATTCATCTGAAGTGCACTAATGTTACTATCAGTCTAGTCTATCAAAGACCGCGCGGCTCCCACCATTTCCAGGATATGGAAGACCAACTTGAAGTGCAAAATCATGTAGTGAAGCAGCCCAATAGAGGTGTCGACTGCAGGAACATGATAAAGAATAGAAGGATTCCCCTTCTTTCTATACAATGTTGGTTGTGTCGGTGTCAAAACTGGTGGATCTCGGGTAGGGGGTCTCGAATTGTGCGTGTAATGTCGATGGTAATAGGAGACGGGGGACACGATGTTTACCCAGGTTCGGGCCCTCTCTATGGAGGTAATACCCTACTTCCTTCTTGATTGATCTTGATGAATATGAGTATTACAAGAGTTGATCTTCCACGAGATCGAGATGGCTAAACCCTAAAATCCTAGCTTGTATGACTATGGTAATTACTATCTCCCCCTCCGGACTAAGTCCTCCGGTCTATATAGATACCGGGAGGATCTAGGATTACACAAGGTCGGTTACAAAGAAAGGAATCTACATATTCGGTCGCCAAGCTTGCCTTCGACGCCAAGGAGGTCCCATCCGGACACGGGTGCAGAAAAAACCGATTCCTCGCATAAAGAGGAAAAAATCTCTAAGGATTTGAAACCTCTCGAACAGCTGACCAGCTCTCGCTGCATCATGACAGTTAGACCACATAGGGATTCCCTTGTAGTCAAAGCTCCTTGCCTCCTTGGTGTGTCCGTGCCGTGATCGGTCCGATGATCGGGTTATCAGAAAAAGCCTCGAGAAGAGAAAAACCCGAAAGGAAAAGTGAGGGTGTGTGAATCCAGGGTCAGTCAAGCCGCACTATGGATCACGAGCTAGCTATGCCTCCCTCAATGCCCATGGGATTTTGAGTGTGTTGCTATGTACGCGCGGTACGAATGCCGCTCTCTGATCTGGACTGGGATGGAGGCCAAATTGCTAATTAAGCTATTGACGAGCCGGGCTGTCTTGCTGTAGAATAGTCCGGACTCTTTTAATGGTGTTCGGGGGCTTTGCCACCGAACTAAGGTTCTGCTGGAAAAGGACGCGCTATATTTCTGCTGCTAAGGCCGTGGTATGCTCCTCGGTACGGAGGTACCGTTCCGTATTTCCACTGATTGTTATGACGTCGCGTGGTCCGGGCATCTTGAGCTTGAGATAAGCATAGTGAGGTACCGCATTGAATCGAGCAAATGCGGTTCGTCCGAGCAGTGCATGATAGCCGCTGCGAAAAGGGACGATATCAAAGATTAACTCCTCGCTTCAGAAGTTGTTCGGAGATCCGAAGACGACCTCTAGTGTGATTGAGCCCGTATAGCGGGCCTCTACGCCTGGTATAACTCCTTTAAAGGTAGTCCTTGTGGGTTGATCCGTGATGGGTTAATGCCCATTTTGTGTACTGTGTCCTGATAGAGCAGATTGAGGCTGCTGCCACCGTCCATGAGGACTCGCGTTAGGTGGAATCCATCGATGATTGGGTCTAGGACTAGTGTGGCTGATCCTCCATGCCGGATATTGGTCGGACGATCCCGTCGGTCAAAAGTGATCGAGCACGATGACCATGGATTGAATTTCGGGGCGACTGGCTCTATCGCGTAGACGTCCCTGAGTGCGCGCTAATGCTCCCTCTTGGGGATGTGTGTAGCATATATCATGTACACCGTTTTGACCTGGGGGGAAACTTCTTATGTCCCCCTGTAGTTGGCTGCATGGGCTCCTCATCATCGTCCTCGCTTTGCGATCCCTTTTCCTTGTTCTCGGCGTTTAACTTGCCGGCTTGCTCAAAAACCCAGCAATCTTTGTTGGTATGATTGGCTGGTTTGTTTGGGGTGCCATGTATTTGGCACGGATGGTCAAGTATGCGGTCCATGCTAGATGGTCCCTGATTGTTTCTTTCATACGACTTTTTTCCCCTGACCGGACTTGGAGCCGCTGAATCTGGCGTTTACAGCGGTGTCATCGGTGCTATCGCCATTGCTTCAGCGTTTGTGTGTGCTGCGTGGGAGCTTGCTGTTGCTGTTTTTTGCCTCGGAGGGGTTTGCCTCGCTGGCCGTATTTTTACTATGAGCTAGCCAGCTGTCCACACGTGCACAAAAGCGGGTTATGAGTGCCGTGAGGGCTGCCATAGATTTCGGCTTTTCTAGGCCGAGGTGGCGGGCGAGCCATTCATCGCGGATGCTATGTTTAAAGGCCGGTAGGGCATCGGCATCCGGACAGTCGGCGATTTGGTTCTTTTTGGTTAGGAATCTAGTCCAAAATTTCATGGCTGACTCTCCAAGCTATTGGACTATGTGGCTTAAATCATCGGCGTCTGGTGGCCGGACATATGTACCTTGGAAGTTGTCGAGGAAGGCTTCTTCCAATTCCTCCGAGCTGCTGATAGAGTTTTCAGGAAGGTTGTTTAACCAGTGCCGAGCTGGCCCTTTGATTTTTAGTTGGAGGTATTTGATGGCGTGAAGATCATCCCCGCGGGCCATGTGTATGTGGAGAATGAAATCCTCGATCCATACCGCGGGATCAGTTGTTCCGTCGTATGATTCAATGTTAACGGGTTTGAACCCTTCGGGGAATTCGTGATCCATTACTTCATCGGCGAAGCAAAGAGGGTGTGCGGCGCCTCTATATCGGGCCGCGTCGCGAAGTAGCTCCGATGGAGTCCATCTGCGGTTGTCGGCTCCGGGTGACTAGGTTTGTCACGTCTGAATAGGTAGCCTTCATCATGTGTCGAGGAACGTCCTCGCGATCCGTAGATCGATTGGGTATATCCTGCTCTACTATCCAGGGTTTGCCGGAGGTCATATGTATGACCCCGAAATGTTTTGTCTCTGTTTTTTCATGGTGGCAGGGCGGGCTGCTGTTCGGTTTGAGTTGCCGCTCTATCCCGACCACGAGGTGGTCGGTCCGCCACACTGTCCCGACCGCGTAGTGTTCGGTCGGCCGCATTACGCGAGGGAAATATGGGCTCCGGTGCCTCTTCATCAAACTGAGGTATCAACCTTCACTTCAGGTAACTCTTGGCTAAGCATCTGAGGTCGTGTTCTTTGGCTGCCAGGACATCGGTTCATCTGTCGACGAGCAGATCTTGGTTAGCTTGAAGCTGCTGCTGCTTCTTTTCCAGGCTCCTTGAAGTGGCTATTAGCTGGCTCTTGAAGCGCTCCTACTCGAGAGTTTCCTCAGGCACGATGAAATCTTCATTACCGAGGCTTTCCTGATCCTCGGAGAGCGGACGGTAACTACCGTCCTCGAAGTCATTGGGCCTGGCCTGTTCGTTGGGGCTAGCTTGCCCGTTTTCTTGCCCTTTCTGTTCAGATGTTACCTCAGCAAGGTCTTCATTATTTTCGGCATCGTGCAGAGTATTATTTTCACCGGTGCCAGCATTGTTGTCTTTTGAACGACGTGACTTAGAGTGGCGCCGAGGACGCCGACGTTTTTGTTGTGTCTCAGGAGGTTTATTCTCTACTGGATTTTCTTTGTCATCGTCGTTGGTTGTTTTTGGTGTGTCCCCCATGTATACATCATACAAAGAAGTGGCCATCAAGCGTCCAGTATATGGCGGATTTTGGTCTTGCTCTTCATCAGCATCGTCGTCCATAACGTCGATGTCTTCGGAGTCCCCCACCAAGGACAAGTTCTTTAATGAGTTCAGCACATCGCCCAAGGGCGAGTGCTGGAAGATGTCTGTGGCGCTGAACTCGAAGATCGATAAGCTATCAAGTTCGGCATCCGCGGACTCACATGGTTCGTAACTTATACCCAGAGAAGAGTCCGGAGTTCCGGTGACACAACTATTGTGTGAGGTTAAGTCCATGTGCGGCTCCAACACCGGGGAATCTATGGCCTCCGTGGTGGGGTTGAGCCTTCAATCCTTGGATGCCATAGTGTGCTCTGGATCTAAGGCCAGAGTGGTTACAGGAGCTATCTCCTGGATGCAGTTTGACGACAGATTTAGGTCATGTTCGTCAAGGTGACCAGGAGCAGTCGCCGCTGTCTCGAATCCGGCGAAGATCAAATCTCCAAGGATGTCTGCAACGTAATTCAAGCTCCCAAATCTGACCTGATGTCCAGGGGCGTCGCTATTGATATGCTCCAGGTGGCCACACGAGTTGGCCCGCAGCGTGAAGCCGCCGAACACGAAGATCTGTCCAGGGAGGAAAGTTTCTCCTTGGACAACATCATTGTCGATGATTGAAGGGTCCATCGAACCTTTTGGGGACGGCACAGCGGGACTCTCAATGAGAGCACCAATGTCGGTGTCCAAACCGGCGGATCTCGGGTAGGGGGTCCCGAACTGTGCATCTAAGGTCGATGGTAACAGAAGATAGGGGACACGATGTTTACCTAGGTTCCGTCCCTCTCTATGGAGGTAATACCGTACTTCCTGCTTGATTGACCTTGATGAATATGAGTATTACAAGTGTTGATCTACCACGAGATCGAGATGGCTAAACCCTAAAAGCCTAGCCTGTATGACTATGGTAATGAGTATCTCCCCCTCTGGACTAAGTCCTCCGGTTTATATAGATACCGGGAGGATCTAGGGTTACACAAGGTCGGTTACAAAGAAAGGAATCTACATATTCGGTCGCCAAGCTTGCCTTCGACGCCAAGGAGAGTCCCATCCGGACACAGGTGCAGTCTTCGGTCGGACGCCTAAGGACCCCTTAGTACAGGACTCCCTTAGGTTGCCCACCCATGATGAATCAGAGCGCCCAAAGAAATGCCAATCCATGATGTCTCTCTATATGTGGCCACCTGCATTTCGAAACTCAAGTGGGAGCATCAGCTAACCGATTAAATGTGTGTCTGTTAGCTAATGTCAGTATCATATCACATTCATATTTGCTGAAGCTTAGGACGTATGATTGGTGTGTTATTTAGCTTTAAAGGGTGGACAGTTGCTAGTAGGACACAAAGCATCTACGAAGATCATAGTATAGATATAACGGGAAAACCCTAAGCATCAGGAGTAAATTTAGGAAAGTGGAACTTGCTGGAAAGTATGTGCTAGTATTCTCGATACGGCTAGAAAGGCTTCGGATACCAGCTCTCTACAACTAAATGCGCAGTACTGTTACTATCAGTCTAACTCCCAAAGGCGACACATACGAGCGAATACAAAGAGTTTAAAGCGTCCATGATAAGCGACATGAAGACCAACACGAAGAGTTGGTAGCGTCCATGACAAGCGACTAAATAGACCTGTACACTGCAAATGTCCCTGCTCCTCTTCACTACAAAGAACATACTGTACAACGATTATACTCCCTCTGTTCCTAAATACAAGTCTTTGTAGAGATTCCACTGTGGATCACATACAAATGTATATAGATACATTTTAGAGTGTAGATTCACTCATTTTTCTTCGTATGTAGTCAATGGAGGAATCTCTTCAAAGACTTATATCTAGGTACGGAGAGAGTACTTCAAAAAGAAGAACATAAGAGGAGCATTCTAAAGAAGAGCAAGAAGATTTTGGATAATAAAATATTGGTTGGCCACACATGATGAACCAGAGCGCATAAATAACACAACCCCCTGTCGTCCCTCGATATGCGGTGCATGTGCTTTTCGAAAGTAAAGTTGGAACATTAGCTGACCAATTAAACATTCTCTGTTTTAGCACATGTCGGTATCATATCAGATTCATATTTGAGCAAATAAGTTTGGAAGTATGAGTGGCATGTTGTTTAGCTCGATGGGTTGAGGAGCACTGCTTGCACATACGTCTCGAAGCACCTACGATGATGGTACTGAATATATGGAAATATCTACATGCAAGTCGCCTGCCTTTTGTCATTTGGGTCAGTCAACCATTTTAGACGGTTGGATGAAGATCCTACATCTCCTAACCATTATTCTTCCTCGCCTCTTATTCTTCCCCTAAAGACCACCGCACAGGCCGCCGGCCGAACCACAGGCCCAAGCCCTCACCTGAACCTCCCACCACCTCCGATCTTCCGCCGCCCCCGGCCATCCCTCTAGCTAACCCCACCCCCACCCGCGTCGAGTTTTGCCTCTGGAAAGGCCCCACCATAGCCCGATGACAGCCCCCCACAACCACTGTCCCCACCCGAAACCCTAAGATGTATAATGGGGCAGCCCTCCAGCGAGCCCCTTCCTTCCCTCTAGCGAACTCCCAAAATCGACTAACCCCAATTTGAAATTCAGTTGACTGTCATTTAAGCTAATGTGGAATATAAAAGGGGAAACCATAAGCATTGCGAGTATAGTGGTGAGTGTGCCATGGTGGATCTGAAGGTGCAAACTGGACAAAGGCAACTTCGCAACTAATGTTTGGTTTCAACTAACAAGTAAGATTCTAAGTGATGGACAATAAACCACAGTAAAGCAGTGGTGATCTATTTTCTTGTTGAGATAAATAACTTGAGCATATACGAATGAGTACCTCCTCTAGTGTGGCGCCCTGTAAGCATCTGCTTAGGCATTGAGGGTGCTGGGGTAGCGATGGCTGTTGGCGGCGTGGAAGCAGATCTAGGAGGGCAGACGGTGGTGATGAGGGAGATATCCTGGTGCGGTGGACGAGACGGTCGTACCAGCAGCCTCGGCAAGGTGGACGACAACGCAACTGAAGTGAGAGGACGCGATGCAAGGATCCTGGTCCAAAGACGTGGATGAGAGAGGTCGATCTCTTGTAATGGACGACGGTGTCGGGGTATCGTCTACTTCATGGTGGAGGATGGTGGTGGATGGGGTGGCCGACGGAGGAGATTGCGGTGGAGAGGGTGTTTTAGCACCCACGGAGTACGAATGGGGAAATGGAGGGAGAGAGGTAGTGGTGAACCATGTCTTCAGGGTGCGCTTGTCTCAAATGCGAGGAAATTTACAAACTTAGCCCCTGTTTAAAATGTCCCACATCACAACAATATTAGTCGGTTGGGGATAGGACGGTAATCTCACATACACCGAATATTTAACGATGGAGATTTCGGCCGAGGAGAGTTTGTTTTGGCGCCCACCGTGAATGAATCGGGGAGGGAGGTGAGAGGCGATTTTGGCCGAGGAGAAACTGTGTTCTGGTGCTCGCCGTGTATGAATTTGGGTGAGAGGTGGTTATGTCATGTTTGAGTGAAATTACAAGCATGCCCCAATCAAAAGCTACAGAAATCAAGCCGATAGACTTTGCGTGTCACAGATAGGCAGTATTTCCATCTCGTAGATTCTGGTTTCGGGCCATTACTGCGAGTTTCCGCACTTTGTTCAATTTTTTGTAGAGAAAGAGTGCACGTTTACCGTGCCAACTCAATTCGAATCCAGTTTGTATATTTTTCGGGCATGATCCATTCTGTATTCAAATACAAATCTATATACATCATTTTTTATATATACTTTGAAAAGCACATCACCCTTTATACATAAATATGGTTTACAAATGGCATGATCTCAGATTCATAATGTTGGATCCATCTTAATTTCGATTTTCAAATATTTGAAACCACTTTATGTTGAAATCCAATGTATGCATTCCTTGCTAACAGTCTCCAATTAATGTGTGTTTCATGTGGGTTTTTTTACTTCTCAAACACGTATAATGTGTTTGACACACGCAACATATAGTGTAATCCCGTTTAGACATTAATTGCATATAAACCATGCATTGTCTCTAATTAAAGAATCTATGGATCACTAATATTGATAAATTATATAACATTATGTCCCCAAATTCAAATGACTATGCGTGTTTGATATACCAATTATCGTTATGATATTATCGATGTCGTGATCTCTAGTTTAAATTTTTGAATCCCGTTTAATCCAGATATTCGTCTCATATAGCTATCACTCATGCTTATATATATCTCTAGACCTATACGCCTTCATCATCTCTTGGGTATCTCTCGTGCTACTTGTATGTCGACAATGCTCTTTTATCTTCGTAACACACTGACGGTACTCTCTCCCTCGACCTTCACTCTATCTCTCTCTAAGTATATCTTGCTCCCTTTTGTGTGTCTCTAAATATGGTTCTCCCTATGAAATCTCTTCCTCTCACACAAACACAAACTTCGTCTCCCGGGGTCTCATTTCTCTCTAATATTCCCCTATGTGCCGCTCGCACACCCCCTCTCACAAAGAGATGTCTTGCGCTACTTAGTTATGAGAAGCTACGACTCTCCCTCTTAAATATCTCTTTCTCACACACAAACACAAACTCTCTCCCCCAGGGTCTCATATCTCTGCACCATTCCCTTGTATGTTGCTCACACACACACTATCTCCCCAGGGATATCTCGCGTTCCCTGATATGTCTCTCTAGCTATCACTCTCCGTGTGAAATATGTTTCTCTCTCGCAAACACAAAGCTCCGTCTATTGGGATCTAATTTCTCTCTAATATTTGTTTGTATGTGACTCACATGCACTCTCTCTATCTCTCTCACACCCACACACATAACTCAACCTTCTGATCGACTCGACTCTTATCTCTAACACACACACACTAGCTAGACAATCTCGCTCTATCTAGCATCTTTATATTTCTGTTTATCTGTTTCTCCATCAACCTTCTTTCTCGCCCTCACTCTTGCTTCCTATCACGCACGCTATATATGTTTGTCTCTACATGAAGTCATGCGCCCTATTTTTATCTTTCTCCCACACACACAAAGCTCACCCCTCTGAAGCACTCAGTGGCCATCTCTAACACACAAACTAGCCAATGCCTCTCTAGCTAGCATCTCTATCTCTCTATCTATCTGCAGTTTCTCCATCAACCTTTCTTACTCGCACTCAATCTTGCTTCCTATCACGCACACTATATCTGTCTCTCTATACATGCATCTATAGGTCAATCTCTTTTGCACAATCGTTGTGTCTCGCTCTCTCTGCTCGCCATAGATGCATGCTCCATCCCACGCCACTATCTCTTAAAGACAAAAACACATGCTCAATTATGGAACTTCATCCCTCCACTCTCACACGCATGCATATTGGCATACCGATCCTTCTCTCCAATGCCGTTGATCCTATGAATTATGTCTTCTTTCTTTTATCTCGATCATGCACGCGCGTACACACACATCCCACGTATACATGTATACCTCTCGCACATGCACGTTCACGGTCTCCTATGTCTCCATATGTACTTAATTACCCTCAGCCCTCACCCTAGACCAAATCGTTCTCTTCTTGTGTGCACATGACTTCCGCCTGGATGGGTCTCTTCTCTAAAACACACACTCACACTTAACAATCTCCTCCTAGCTACTCCCTCTCTCACTCCTCCCCTATATCCCCGAAACCAACAAGACCATACCTTCATTTAATTCCCGCCAACATGCACCATCGACATATAGTAGTCTTCCTTGGTATCTCTCGAACAAACACATTATCTCGACGTCGACTCCTCTCATCCACACATGCCTTCTCTTCCCTCTTTACGGGCCTCTTCTCTCTCGCACCCCCTCGTTAGTGGCCTCTGCCATACACATCACCTCTCTATGATGAAGCCACACACACACTTAAATTACTTTCACCACTGAAGACTGCACTTCACACACACACACGCCCACCCACACACACACACACACGCATGGACACACACATACAAGCACATACACAGACTCCATTTCACATACATGCTCTAGGTGGAGCATTTTTTCCTACCACCCTTCATCCAACCTTACCCATATGATAAACAATCACCTTAATTTACTTATATAACATGGACAAATTCCACTTTATTTTAGTAGTTAGCAAACTTTTCATAATTATATAACGCAAATCACGAGCAGGAAGTGACATTGTTTTACACAACCACGTTAACATGGCCACGTAAATCACAAGCTAAACTGTAATACCATTATACTTATATCCCGATGCAAAAGTTGGAGTACATGTCTGAAGAGTAGAGTCGCACACACGCACTCTGTCTCTCAGAATCTCTCACACATACCAGTTACATGACACCCCCTAAGAAGACCCGTATGTTAAAAATTTGTGCACCCGTGGGTACACGTGATGTTGCGCATTTATTTAAGCCGGACAGCGAACCCAAACAATAGCTGCATTCATTCCCCTCCCGCCGCGTCTTCTCCGGTCGCTGTCGCCTGATAGCCATGGCCTGGCCAAAGGTAACGACATATGCCATGCTCCCACCAGAGCGGCGCTTTATTCTGTAGGCGGCACAAAGCCCGGATCGTAGCCGTCGTGCCTTCGGAGTCCGGACTAGCCAGAGCCGGACAAGGAGGCATTGGAGGCGGAGTAGCACGCAGAGCTGGAGGAGGAGAACGACGACGCGGGTGAAGCAGAGCCGAAGGAGCACGATGTTTTCCAGTATACTCACACTTAAAGGGCTTTGAGTTTCACGCCACATTTATTTTATAGAAAGGAAATTTTAGTGGTCATGCATGCATCTTTTTGTGCTACCACTCCAATATAAGGTTGACCAGTTGCTTCCCACGAACGAGCGTGCGCGGAGGAAGAGGAAGGAGAAGGGAAGCGGGCTGTGCATTTTGCCAGTTGCAGCACGAGCTCCAAGGAACGTTCATGCCAAACAATGCATAGTAGTATAGTATAGTCCAGCGGAGTACAAATTGGCCTTTAGGTTGCATGTGGATGACATGGCTGCAACATGCAGGCTGCAGCTCGACAGCATACCGCTCCGCTTCGCACGGTTTGGTCATGCAAGATTTGCATGCATGCATGTCACGCATGTACTTGTCGAAGGCGTGCTTGAAAAAGGGCGACCAGGTCCGCTAGTCCGCGTTAGTCCATGCGCCCGGAAAGTAACTAATCCCAGTCGCTATAAATGTTGTCTGAGCTTTAATTTCGGGCTAGTGGATGGACGCGAATGTGCCATACAATAAACCTGCTGCCAGCACCCTAATCTCTATCTCTACTATGGAAATTTTGCAAAAATATACCCACACCCTTCTCCACATTTGCAAATAAGGCCTTCCCTCATTCATCCTTTTCTCCCACAAGATAAAATACACATACAAATGCATCTTGATGTTCTGTGCAATGCATAAGCATCTTGCTACTAATATAAAAAACCGAGTTGGTGATGATGGTGTGCCTTCCATCCTGCAATATAGACCGTCCGATCTATATCTGATGGATAGAACGCAAATTATGGCAATTTTGCAAAAAGATACCCGCACCGCTCTCCACTTTTTTAGATAAGGCCTTCCCTCGTCCATCTTCATCTCCCACGAGATAACAACTCATATAAATGCATCTTGGTGTTCCGTGCAACTCATGGGCCTCTTGCTAGACTCAAATATAACCTACACTAGTGCGCGCCCGCAGAACAACCTTTCTGAAGGGCCGAAGCTCTACAGTTACCATCTCCGCTCATGTAAACCAACTCCACAAGTGACAAGGCAGTTGGTCACCATTGCCATGGATTCGCAAGGCGGTGGTGCTTCTCTTCCTCGTCGAGGTCGGAAGACCTTGGAAGACGATCCTCTGGGACAAATCGTAAGATGCTCTGACTTCCTCATATCCCCAAGACTTAGCGGTACTTACACCAAATATTTTAAGAGGGTGCGTAAGTATGAGTGGGAGAAGGCCATGCTAGGTGGTCTGCCATGCGTCCTCAAGGATGAGGATGTTTCCTTGGCGGTCTGTCACGCCCAAGACGCGACCCTATCCTAAAGGAACTCGAAGGTCCCACCAAGGATAGAACCGCATCTTGAAGACGCTTTTGCAAGGTGGATATCATTACATCAACATTACATAATAGATGGGGATACATACAAAGCATACAAATGCCGCAAGAATACATCAACATACATCAGAACAACATCCGACTACGGATGAAACATAAACAAAAACTCAAATAATATCCATTCTGCTAGCCTAGGCTGCCGACCTGGAACCTGTCCCCTCATCGATGACGAAGAAGAAGAACTCCAAAACATGTAAACATCGCTCTCGCGTCATGATCATCGCACAACCTGTACCTGCAACTGTTGTTGTAGTAATATGTGAGCCATGAGGACTCAGCAATCCCATAACCATGGGTATCAAGACTAGCAAAGCTTAATGGCAAAGGAAGGGGTAAAGTGGTGAGGTTGTAGCAGCGACTAAGCATGTATGGTGGCTAACTTACGAAAACAAGGGCGAGAAGAGGAGCTGAACAAGCGGTCGTCAACTAATAACGATCAAGAAGTGATCCTGAAGTCCTACTTACGTCAAACATAACCCAAAAACCGTGTTCTCCTCTCAAACAACCCCGAAAAGAGACAATCACGGTTACATATGCGGTTGGTGTATTTTAGAAGAGTTTACTTCAAGTTTACTACAACCGGATATTAACAAATTCCCATTTGCCACATAACCGCGGGCACGGCTTTCGAAAGTTCAAACCCTGCAGGGGTGTCCCAACTTAGCCCATGATAAGCTCTCACGATCAACGAAGGACATTCCTTCTCCTAGGAAGACCCGATCAAACTCGGAATCCCGATAATAAGACATTTCGACAATGGTGAAACTAAACCAGCAAAGCCTCCCGGCGAGTCGACACCCTGATAGTAGCTGCTCGTATCTCGTCTCAGGACACGACCGGATAGGTCAAGCTACGAGTAAAACCAGGCCTCGACTTTCCCCGAGGTGGCCCCGCAGGCTGCCCGTTTCAGACCAACATTTAGAGAAGCACTGGCCCGGGGCGGGGGGGGGGGGGGGGGGTTTAAAATAAAGATCACCCTCAGGATGCATGACTCCCAAGGGAAAAAGGTAATAGACTGTTAGGCAAAAGTAAAACCAAGGTTGGGCCTTGATGGAGGAGTTTCATTCAACGCGAACTGTCAAGGGGTTCCCATATGCCCAACTATGTCAGGGACACAAAAATCCGGGAACATAATACCAATTTGACGGAAACAAGGGCGGCAAGGGTGGAACAAAACATCAGGCATAAGGCCGAGTCTTCCACCCTTTACCAAGTATATAGATGCATTAATAATATATGAGATATTGTGATATCCCAACATAAACATAATCCAACATGGAGCAATCTTCATCTTCACCTGCAACTAGCAACGCTATAAGAGGGGCTGAGCAAAATTGGTAACATAGCCAAACAATGGTTTGCTAGGAAGGGTGACAAAGGTTAGGGTTCATGGCAATTTGGGAGGCTTAATAAGCAAGTGGTAGGAAACGCGGCATAGCGATAGAACGAAGCAACTAGCATAGCAATGATAGTAATGAGATCCAAGGTGACAGTCATCTTGCCTGAAATCCCGCTAGGAAGAAGAACGAGTCCATGAAGAAGATGAAACCACGAAGACGAACCAAGCGTAGACGAACGAATCCTCATGATCGCAACGAAACGGGAACTATCGAGAAGAAGCACATATGAACAAGGCATGATGCTGAAACAAGTATGATGCATGACAAGGCTACATGAATCTACGCATGGCAAAAGATGATGCATACAAGAACAACACATCAAAGCAAGTTTAAATGAGGCCGGAAACAACCTATAACAATTCCGGTAAGTCCTCATACGAAAATTTTGAAATTGGTCCAGATCTGAATAAACCTTATGTTCAAGTTGTTAAACAACAAGTTAAGATGCACCACGATGCTCTACACCAAATTCTAGTCAAGTTACATATAAAGTTCATCTAATTTGGAGGTACGGCCTAGAAGATATGAGCAAAACAAGTTAAACATGGCATTGATGCAAAATGCATTCAAACATCAAGCACACACTCAAAACATGGATGCAACAAGGTAACATGAAACTAAATGCAAAACTAAGCAAGTTTCATATAGAACACACTCAAACGGAGCAATGGTTCAACACGTACACATGAAACAAGTTTAAAAGAAAAGCTGTCCACAACAGCAACTAGGCATCTTGCAAATATCAAACCAACACTCTACAGCACCACAACATGAAAACAAAAGGCATGGACATGATGTAGATGTAAAGCATAACAGAACATGAACACTGAGCTGTCTCCATAAACCAATAAAACATGCTCAAAAGGACATGGCAAGATTGCAAATAAAAACAGTTTCACAGACTTGGCAGAATTTCACTAGACTTGGCAGAAATAACATCAGGTTGCAAAGTTTAGATCAATCAAAAAACATTCTGACCAAACTTAGCATGGAAACCAAAGGAATGGTATGAATCTAATAATTGGATAGAACAAAAGACCCTTACTGACCATGAGCCAAAAAGGTCCAGGAGTTATGATGGCACCCACTTAAGCATAGCAAGTTTTATTACCAGGTTCAGACTTAGCAGAAAAATAGCGCATGTCATAATCAGAATTATGAAAGCAGCTTTGCGAGCTCGATTCACTCATCACAAGGCATTGCATGACAAGATAAGCATATAATCAGCAAGAAGATATGTCCATGAAGCTAACCATCGCAAGAGCAAGTTCATAGCATGCTTGGATCACTAACAACAACCATGGCAAAATTGATTAACATGTAAAAAATCTGCCAGGAACATTTTATAGCAAAAGTAGAGCAAGATATAGACATGCTATGGCATTCCATAAATGCAAACAGGGGCATGGATGGATAGATCATAACATGTGTAACAAAACACCCTTAGTCAACATCTCCATATTATGCATATAACTCATGATATCAACAGGTTTGCATAGCATCACAATATATCAGTTTTAGACTTGCAGAAATGACTCACAGAAAACAACATCCTGGAGGCTACTTTGCAAGCTTGTAACAATCAACACATGGCATATCATGAATACTGGATTGCACCACAACAAAGACGGCATGTTGTAGCTCGTAACACATGTAGACTCATGCCCATAAGATGCATAGAATAAATGTATCAAAAATGGCAAATCATCGTAATCTGATAAGTTGCAGCAGTAAACATTTTATAGCACTCTTGCATCAATGATTTGGGCATCAAGAAGGACACACACGAGCATGGCACAATGGAAAAAATTAACAACATCTCATGATGAACATTTTGATATATCATATGAAGGAAACGGAGCTACGACCACCAAGGTATAGCATGTTGAAGTAGGCATGAAAATAACAAGGGGGTTTGGGACTTGGTGAAAATTACCCAACGAAATCCCAGATCTAGGGTTCGGGCACGCGAACCGATGTTCGCCGGGGAGCTCGCCGGAGTACTAGCCGGAGTGGAAGGAGACGGCCAGCGTCGTGGGAGGAGCTCGCCGGAGTGGAGGGGACCAGATCTGGCGCCGGTGGGGAGAGGTGGCGCGGGCACGGGGGAACGGTGGCGCGGGTGCGGAGGAGACGGCGGGCGGCGCGCAGCGTGGCGGGGCGGGGCCGGCGCCGGCGCTCGGCGGCGGAGCGGAGGCGCTGGGCGGGCGGCGAACGGGCGAAGGCGGCGGCGGGGGGGGGGGGGGCTCCGGCGCTCGGGCCCGGTCGCGGCTCGGGCGGGCCAGCCTCGGGCCTCGCGGGCCGCGGCAGCGCGCGGTGGCGGAGGGACGCGGCAGGTCCACGCGGCGGCTCCCGATTGGATGCGGCGGCGACGAGGCTGACGTGGCGGAGTCGTATTGGTGGGGAAGACGTGGCCGGCGGACACGTCCGGCGGCGGCGTTTTAGTCCGGCGGCGCGAGGAGAGGGGGAGCTAGGGTTAGACTGCGATTTTGGACGCGAGGGACGTATTTATAGGTAGGGGGAGCTAGGAGAGTCCAAATGGAGTGCGGTTTTCAGCCACTCGATCACGATCGAACGACCGAGAGCATGGAGGGGGTTAGGATGGGCTCATGGTTTGTGGTGAAGGAGTTTCGGGCTGCAAAGGGAGAGGGGTTTCGGGCTACGCGATTAACTGTTGGAGCATCAAACGGACTCCAAATGGCATGAAACTTGACAGGCGTTCTACCGGTGGTGTACCAAGGCCGCTTGGCAAATCTCGGTCCATTCTGAGATTGTTCAACACCCGCACACGAAAAGAGGTAAAAGGGGGCACCGGAGGACATAGGAGTGTCGGATTGCGAAACGGACAATGGGGAAAGAGACCGGATGCAGGTTTTGAAAATATGAGGATGCAATAGATGATGATGACATGGAAAAGAGAAACACGCAAGCAAATGACATGGAAACGATGGTGAATAACTGGGAGACACCTGGTGCGTCGAATCCGGGGCGTTACACGGTCTCTCCATCGGGGCCTGGCCATAGTTGCAAGTTGACGCCCCTTGACATGCCGTCATTGAGGGGCACACAGATTTTGTCTGATGAGAAGGTAAGTGATGAGTTTGATCACGTAGTAAACGCATTATAAAGACTACTTACGTGTCCATTTCCTAATTCCCCTGTTGGCCACTATTTCACAGGTCAGGCTTGGTGCCATTGGAGATTGTCTTGCATATGTACGGGAGGGTACCAACATCAATGTGCACAACATCTATAATGGTGACACCATTCTCGTAGAACCTTTGTCCAAAATTGGGATAAGCCATACAATGGGCCATCGCCTGAATTGCTGTGATGGAACCACGGTGACATTGAAGAAGATAGGAATCCCGGAAGCCCCGATAAGGTCGTCCGCCAACCAAATTTACACTCTCCTCACACTGTTCGACATCACGATTGCTTTCACGAGTCCTGCACATGGCGGTCAAAGGTGGACCATGCTGTCTGCGGCCGATTTGTTGCCGTACAAGTACGAAGACGATGTGCTCCTTTCTAACCACATCTTCACGGTGACAAACCAGGGGACTTGTTTCGTATGGGAGACGTCCTACGATATACTCCCTCTCTTCTAGTTTATTTTTTTGAATTTTTTTGTTTTATAAGTTTCAAATTCAAATTTAGTGCTCCCCATCACATCTTGAGATTACGATGTGCATTAAATCGTTGCGTGTATGTGGTAGTTTTTTAGTGGTCATTTATATTGGTCACGCATGCATGCATTGCAAGTAACTTTTTTACAACAATTTTTTAGGGAACTGAGTGCAATAATTGAGTCAATTTGCAAACTACCAGTACTACACCTGAAACTATACAAAATCAATACCACCACCACGCCCGCATCTGACCGCCCTGGCCGACCCAAACCCCCTCCCTTGTCGGCACGTGCTTCCCACCTTGAAACAGTCAGTGCTGCCCCAGAGCATCAGTGCCGCATTAATGCTCGGCCTGAGCAGAGGTGACCTCTCACTGGCGCCGGCTTTGAAGCAGCGTGACGGCCGAGAGAGCGCCGCTTCCGGGTGCACGCGACTGCTCCGCGTCGAGGTTGTCCATAGTGGTGGTAACTTAACTGGTACATACACTCGGGAATATCAGACATGGTGATATCGCAGGGAATTAAAGAAGAGACAGGGGGTCATGCATGGCAATAAATATGATCATCTATGCTACTACTCTATGATACTATGCACTATAAAAGTAGTATATCGTACACCAGTGTCATGCACTAGTATATTGTATATGATACACCCCACTATGAGTAGCCTTAAACGATAACACTGTGGGCCGTCGTCCGTGTGCCGCCCACATTACAGTTGCAACTTGTTTAGAGTAGGTTTTACTGTTAATTGTATGAAAACTTTAATGTATCTCGTCCGGTTTATATGAAAAGTTTTCGAAATGTAATGATTTTTGTCTACTTTCTATGAATTCTGCCCTTTTTGCACGATTATGCAGGGTAAAGTCATCCCTCGATCAAAATCACTCTACTGCGGGATGCTGCTAACGCGACACTACGATCAGAGACCCTTCGAGAAACTGTGGGCGATGCAATGATCGCAAACGGTGGTGTAGGAAAACTGTCATAAATGTATAAAACGTTTGTGATGAAGGATGCATCAAACACGTTTTAGGTTTTAGTTGCTTGTGCGATGAAGGGCATACGGTTCAGTTCAATTAACTGTTTGCGATGAGGAGGAACAAAAGAAATGGGCAGCCAGATGAAGGTGTGTGCGATGTACATTATATGGTTCACTCGGATGAACTGTTTGTGATTAGGCAACACAAAAGAAATGGACATCCCGATCAAGGTGTGTGCGAGTGTACAGCATATGGTTCACTTGGATGAACTGTTTGTGATTAGGCAAGAGAACATAAACGGTTCAATATAACAAGATGTATGTGATACGCGGCAAACAGGTGCGTAATCAGAAATGTGTGCGAAGACCGATAATAACGCAGACGATTGCTTCTAATAAGACGTATGTGATATGCTCTGTCTACACAACATCTGTTGGCCATTGTGGGACGGGCGGTCATCCGGATATGCCATAAGGATGCGAAGTGGCATTCCTATCAGCAACGACTAGCTGTTCCACTAGTAGCTCATGTAAGAAAACTATCAAGTTAAGTGTGCTCAGGATGGAGCAGCCATTGGGATGGGTGACTGGATGGGAAGTTGTGTCAATGTTAAATTAGGTGATGGGATGGGTCATTTCGGTCAAATGACCGAAATGCCCCATTCCCTCAGCTAATTTAACCTCGAGGTCCTTGTTTTTTATTTTTATTTTATTTTTTAACACAGGTTAAAGAAGGTCTACCACATTACTTTTTGACAATGTGTGATATGTGGCATACGGTTGATCCATCCGACCTATTTGTGATGGAATAGTCCATGTGTGTTGTGGGAAAATGCTTGCTAGTATTCAACCGTTTGGGATTGATGAATTCATCACCGATGGAATCCCTAGTGTGGTCCGTGTTCGTCTGATCATCATCTACTTCTTGTGCTAGCTCGATGCTAAGTTTCCATTAATTGATGGTGTTTTATGAACACGCCACCATTTCCCGCCATTTCCTCACCTGTTTCCCGCCAGCCTGCTATATTGCGCATCGGGGGCGCGCGACGCACGGAGGCGACAAGCGCAGCCTGTAGCACATCAACCTTTTCCAAGCATGCCAACCCACCAAAGCGCCGCCTCTTCCATCAACCTCGTCGACTAGGAAAATGAGCAGGCGCCACGGTCCGTCGAGGTCGAGGCGCTCCCCAGCAACGCGATGGACGACGCTATGATGCGCGTCATCGCCAGGGTTGAGCAGACCTTTGGCGCATGGCGCTTGAGCGCCGCAGATCAAGATAAGCATGACAGCGCTGATAAGCTGCAGCTCGTCGCACGCCGAGACCGTTGGAGCACCGCAGAGCGAGAGGCACGGCGCGCCGCACAGCAAGAGCAGATTCATCGGCGCCTGCTGTCGACACGGTGTCGCAGCTGGGTACACGTCCCGTAGTACCCCCCATTCCTCACCAGGAGTGGGCAGAGGCCCTCAGCGCCATACTTGCACCAGATGCCGGCGACACCATACTTGCACCAGACGCCCGCCGGGCACCGTTCGCATGGGTGCTGCCGTTCGCCTTGTCTGCGGCCCGCTCGATGCTAACACGCTGGTCCGTAGGCTCGACCACCTCCTTGGCCTAGGTGTCCAACTGGGCATAGTTGAGGAACATGGCCGTCGCATCCTCGAGCTAGTGATCTCCGATGAAATAGCCAACTTGGAGCTCGAGATCACGCTCCAGATGTACCGCGAGCGTGTCGACTGCTTGGATGAATGCCTGCATGAGTTCAGGCACATCCAAGAGCTACCCTAGGCAAGGGCTGCTGGTCATGGTCTCATGGACGCGTTTTATTCTGAAAAGTTGTTTCGACGTGGATAGCTTTGTATTTACAGCAATCAGAGTATTGCTCTGTTTATTGCTTTGTTTCAATGTGTGTACTCTATTTTCCATTCTTATATGTTCTGTTTCAATGTGTGTATATACGCTTTCCATTCTGTATATGTGGATGATAATAGCTAGATTCAAATTAGTATACAAAAACAGATAGAAAATGGAATTCATAATATATATATTAATTGTTCATTAGTTCATCACAGAATATATATATATACATATATATATATATAATATCATCACATATACATGATGATACTTAACTACTAGGTACAATGCGTAAAATTAAAAATGAACAATACTAAACTAATAATCCCTCCTAGGTCCAGTATTCCGGCAGCCCCTCGCCAGCAGCTCCCTCGTGTGCGGCGTCTTCCTACTGCGGAGGCAGTACTCCTACTCGTCCGCCTCGCAGCGCTTGACGTAACGATCTGCCTCTTGCTGGCGGACGGGCGCGGCCGATCTTGCCATTTCGTTGGGCGCCCACCGGATCTCCTCGTCGGTGGCACGCTAGAGCTTATTGGCCCACCTCCACGCAGCGACAAGGCGCCCAGCGCCTATGACCTTCCTCGTGAAGTACCAGTCTTCGTACACCTCCTCGGCAGGACGACGCGCCTGCTGTTGGTGTCAAAACAGGCAGATCTCGGGTAGGGGGTCCCAAACTGTGCGTCTAAGGCGGATGGTAACAGGAGGTGGGGGACACAATGTTTACCCAGGTTCGGGCCCTCTCAATGGAGGTAATACCCTACTTCCTGCTTGATTGATCTTGATGATTTGGGTATTACAAGAGTTGATCTACCATGAGATCGTAGAGGCTAAACCCTAGAAGCTAGCGTACGATTATGATTGTTCTTCTACGGACTAGACCCTCCGGTTTATATAGACACCGGAGGGGGCTAGGGTTACACAGAGTCGGTTACAAGGGAGGAGATCTATAGATCCGAATTGCCAAGCTTGCCTTCCACACCAAGGAGAGTCCCATCCGGACATGGGACGAAGTCTTCAATCTTGTATCTTCTAGTCCAACAGTCCGGCCAAAGGATATAGTCCGGCTGTCTGAGGACCCCCTAATCCAGGACTCCCTCAGTAGCCCCTGAACCAGGCTTCAATGACGATAAGTCCGGCACGCAGATTGTTTTCGGCATTGCAAGGCGGGTTCTTCCTCCGAATACTGTCGGTGTACAAAAAGAGGGGTACACTTTTTGTACCCCTATAACTGTGCCCGGGCAGTCTGAGCCACGGGCACCACCACACTGAGCAAGGCAAGGGAGGTGAGCCGAGGTAAGACCGAAGCTCGAGAGAAGCAGAACGACGCCAAGACCAAGACCACAAAGAGCAAAGAGGACGAAGCGGACTCCCCCAGTAAGATCCTTGCCGGGAGGCGGTTTTAGCAAACCCGACAAGACCCTTGTCGTGGCAGCTCGCGCCACACCTACGAAGAGAGTCACCTTTGAGTCCACCGCCCCCATGGGGTCAAGGATTCGGGAGACATCTCCGTGGTGGCATGCAGATCTTTGAGAAGACACTCAAGATCAGAAGATGACGACCCTTGGCGGGATCCCAGCCAAGGAGGACCACAAGGCCCCCGGCAAGAGCCTTGCCGGGGATGACAGCTGGCGCCCCGGCAAGACCCTTTCCGGGGCCTCGGCAAGGCCCTTGCCAAGAACACCCGTGGGGCCACCATCAGGCCCGCGCCAGTTACACCTCCACCGCCGTTCGCATGCAACTGCCGACCCAACCAGCTGGGCAGGCACCTGCGTGGCGGCATGTAGATCTTCGTGGAGACCCACCACTACGCCACCTCAGCTGCCTGCCTGCCTACATGGCATTGCAGGCACCGCTGGCCAGGGAGCGTGTCGACACAAGAGGAAGCGGCGACGGACGAGACAGAGCTCTCCCCCATCCCCGATAAAGCAAGGACACCTAAGCAAGGCGCATTAAATGCGCCTTGTCATGTAATGCGAGGGATAACCTCGCATCACTGTACCCTTTCCACCTCCTGTGTGCCACTGTGGCAACCCCTTTCCCTATAAAAGGAGGTCCAAGGCGACCAGGAAGAGGATTCGGCTTTTTGGACCTCCTCACGCCCCATAGAAAGCTCAAGAACTCAGATATACAATCGACCAAAGCAGGAGTAGGTTTTTACGCATCCTCGCGGCCCGAACCTGGATAAACGAACCGTGTGCTATCTGTTTGATCTGCTCTTCTCATGACCCCGCGCCCCGCAACTGTAGTAGGGATTCTTGTGATACCATAGGTGTCGTTCCCACCGACATCTATGGCGCGCCAGGTAGGGGGCGCAGTTGTGAGAATCGGTTTTAGCAGTTAGTTCGACGCTTCTTCATCGCCATGGCGCCCAAGAAGAAGACGACGGTGGCGGTTGGCCCGTCGGAAGCCGGACATCCCGTCCTGACGCGGGCGAGCAGCGGACCAGTCGCAGAAAGGGCCCGGGGCGCCGTTCGCGAACACCAACACCATCCCAGCAGCCGGAGTTTGGGAGGCAGCGATGTTCGTGCGCCTGGTAACGGGCCGCACGCCACCAAATCCAAAGACGGAGCCTGGCCCTCCGCGGGTGGCGCGGGGCCTTCCAAGATCGCTGCCACCCCGCCCGAAGGCGATGCGAGGGCTTCCAAGACCCCCACGCCGGCGCCGACGGCGCGCTCCTCTCAAGCGGCACGCGACGAACGGCGTAATCACACCAAAGACCCCGGGCGTTGCCGCGGGAAGAGCCCCGAGCACCACTCCCGGGATGTAGAAGACCTGCCCGCTCGCCGAGGCACTGGTGAAGATGGCATGCGACCGCGGGGTCGTGATAGAGCTCCTTCTCACATGGTCAGAAGTCGAAGCGTGTCGCGATCCGTGCAGGTTTCGCTGCCACCAACGCCAGCATAAGCCCTGGCGCGCGCGCCGTTGCTCCTCGATTTTCCTCCCACTATGGGGAAACTCGACGAATGGAGAGCCACTATCCGAAGCCTTGTTGCGGTGGCCAACAAAGACGAACTGAGTCTGGTGGAGCCCCGGGTCGACGCTCCGACGGAGTCCCACGCACCAGTGGTAGGAAAGCCGGCAGCGCCGCGACCACGGTGCACTCGCCTCCTCCTCGCCCGGTACCGCGGACACCAGCCCTCGCGATGTTACGGCGAAGAAATCTCCATTGTGTCGTCCGACCCGCGGACCCACTGTGACCAACGCCAAGTCCTTCGCGAACGAGAACATGAAGACGCTCGAAGCACTATCGAGCGCCGGCGCGGAGCGCGCCACCAGTCAGACAGGCGTGCAGGGCCTGCTGTGAACCACCCGGCACCGAAGAGCCCTGGAGGCCTACCTTACGAGGTAGGCTGTCCGGCTTTTACCCGTGAGCTGCGGCAGTTCTAGTGCCCCACTCACCGCACCTTCAAACCTGACGTGGGCGAAAAGTACAGCAGCAAGACCCAGCCGTCCGAGTTCCTCAGCATCTACACCATCGCGATGCAAGCTGCCGGAGCCCGCGACGATAAGGTGCTTGCGAATTACTTTCTGTTGGCTCTTAAACCCAACGCCATGTCATGGTTGATGCACTTGCCGGTAGACTCTATTTCCTCCTAGTCGGATTTGTGCCATGAGTTCGTGGGCGCCTTTACTGGAGGCCACCAAGCCCATGGCCAAGCGAGCGACCTGCACGTCATTCCCCAGAAGGGAGGCAAGAGTCTCCGCAAGTATATAGAGAGGTTCAGCCGGATACAGTACAATATCCCTGATGTTCACCCTACCGCCATCATCAGCGCGTTCCATCAGAACGTGCGTAACCACAAGATGCGCGGAGAGCTGGCAATGAACAAGGTGAAAGATGTAGCAGAACTCTATGTTCTTGCTGACAGATGTGCCCGAGCTGAAGAGGGAAGGAAGTACTACGGTGAAGATGCCAGCGTGGAAACCGACTTCTCATATGAGGATACTGCCGCCCCGGCGAAGAAGGGCCGGCGCCGCAATAGGAAGCGCAAAGGTAAAGCCATGCTTGCCGTCGAGGTATCTGATGACACCGGCTCCACCAACAAAACCAAGGCAGATGACCCCGGCAAGGAAATTGCCGGATGTGTCGCCTGCCGGGCCTTGGCGGCTGCCGAGAAGCCAGGAAACTCCACAAGCGATACTGCAAGATCCATCATACCAAAGGCCATGCTCTCCAAGACTGCCGATAGGTTGAGCTCCTCGCTGAGAAGCAGAGGGGTGAATATGAGAGGCGGGACAAGGAGAAGGGCCAAGACGGTGCTGAGGGGTCCGGCAAGAAGCGTGATGGCCAGGCGGGCCGTCGCGGCAAGGATAAACAACAGGAGAGGCCCGCCCGGGGCCGTGACAGAAAGCCAGAAGATGACGATCACGAAGAGGACGATGAATCCGGTGACCAAGAGTTTCAGAAAGCTACAGAGTTCATGTGCGTCGACAGCGGCGCCTCGCTGCATACTTCTCACCGCCGGCTTAAACAGTGGGCGTGAGAGATTACAGCGGCAGAGCCGTCGTTTGATGCCCAAAGGCCGCTGAAGTGGTCCAGCACACCTATCCTTTTTGACACTGAGGATCACCCTGATCGCATTACTGCGGTCGGGTGCTTGCCATTGTTGGTTTCACCAACAATACGCAACCTCAAGGTGACAAAGATGCTAGTCGATGGCGGGGCCGGTCTGAACTTGATCTCGCCTGCCGTGATCGAGAAACTTCAGATTCCTGATGGAGACCTCGAAGAGACGGGCACGTTTCAGGGGGTCAACCTGGGAAGAATCCAACCCAAGGGAAAGGTCACGCTGCCCGTGACTTTTGGAAGCAATCTGAAGTACAGGACGGAGAGGATCATGTTTGATGTTGCCAAGATCCCCTTGCCCTACAACGGGATCCTTGGCCGCCCAGCGCTGGCCAAGTTCATGGCGGCGTCACACTACGCCTACAACACCCTAAAGATGCCAGGACCTGTGACGATCATCACCTTCCCCTCCGATAAGAAAGATGCGCTGATTTGCGCTGACCAACTATACCAGCAAACAGTTGCAGCAGCTGCCGCCACTAGGGCACCTGCTCCTGCCGCTGGGACCCCGGGTGGGAAGAAGAAGAAGACCGGTGAGACCTTGGACACCCACTCCGGCAAGGGGCACCTCTTCGAAGTGTAGCGCTCCCGTCGAGGACGTGCCAGAGAGCTCCACCGGCGGAACCAAGAAGCCCAGGGCCATACGCCGGGAACCAAGAAGGTTTCTGTCAATGAGGACGGCACGGGAGGGTCTATCACCGTAAGCTCCACCCTTGATGACAAATAGGAAGACGTGCTCGTCACCTTCCCGCAGGCGAATGTCGATGTGTTTGCATGGAAAGCTTCCGACATCCCCGGCGTTCCCAGGGAGGTGATTGAGCACCACCTTGCTGTCTGTCCTCATGCGCGGCCCGTCAAGCAGAAGGTTAGAAAGCAAGCTTTGGAACGACAAGAGTTCAGCACAGAAGAGATCCGGAAACTGGAAGCAGCAGGTTTGGTAAGAGGAGTGCTCCATCCAACGTGGTTGGCCAATCCGGTCGTAGTGCGCGAGGCAAATGGGAAGTGGAGGTTGTGTATTGATTACACAGATATCAATAAGGCTTGTCCTAGAGACCCCTTCCCGTTGCCGCGCATCGACCAGATTGTTGACTCCACAGCTGGGTGTGATATGTTGTCATTCCTCAATGCCTACTCCGGCTACCACCAGATCTTCATGACAAGAGAAGACGAAGAGAAAATAATATTCATCACCCCATGTGGTACGTATTGTTTCATGCGGATGCCTTTCGGGTTGAAGAGTGTTGGTTCGACGTTTGCAAGGGCGGTCCATATTGGTTTTGAACCCTAGCTCCATAGAAATATGGAAGCTTATATGGATGACATAGTGGTCAAAACCAAGGACAGGGCAACCCTCATACCAGATTTGCAAGAAACATTTGCAAACCTGCGCAAGATCAATCTCAAGCTGAACCCTGAGAAGTGTGTCTTTGGCGTCCCGTCCGGCAAGCTTCTCGGGTTCTTTGTGTCACAGCGTGGGATAGAGGCCAATCCGGACAAGATCAAAGCTATAGAGCAGATTGAAGCACCCAAGCGAATCAAGGATGTGCGTCGGCTTGCCGGTTGCATCGCCGCCATGGGCAGGTTCATTTCCAAGTCTGCCGAGCGCGCCCTTCCCTTTCTCAAGATCCTGAAAAAGGCGGGCCCGATGGAGTGGACGCCAGAAGCCGAAGCAACATTGCAAGATTTGAATAAGTACCTCTCCTCCGCGCCAATACTAGTTGCACCTAGGCCACAGGAGCCGTTGCTGCTATACCTGGCGGCAACGAACCAGGTGGTCAGCGCCGCACTAGTGGCGCAGAGAGAGGTTGACGACGAGGTAATGGCAGCGATAGAGCCCGACACCACCAATGCAGAGACAACACAGCTAGTTGAAGTGCCGCCGAAGAAGAAAATGATGCAGCACCCGGTCTAGTTTGTTAGTTCCCTCCTGCAGGGAGCTAGATCAAGGTACTCCGGCGTGCAGAAACTGCTCTTCGGCCTTCTTATGGCCTCGAGGAAGCTGCGTCACTACTTCCAGGCACACGAGGTCACTGTCGTCACTCGCCTCCCTCTGCAACGGATATTGAACACTCCAGATGCAATGGGAAGAATTGTGGAATGGGCACTGGAGCTGTCCAGCTTTGGCCTCAAGTTTGAATGTACTTCGATGATTCAGAGCCGAGTCCTGGCGGGGTTCATTGCAGAAAGGACCGCAATGCCTGACGTAGAAGCCCAAGAGAGTGCTCTCCCCGGCAAGGAGGCAAGTTGCAATTGGATCATGTACTTTGATGGAGCTTTCTCCTTACAAGGCGCCGGGGCTGGGGTACTGCTTATCGCGCCCACCGGAGAGCACCTCAAGTACGTGATCCAGATGCACTTCCCCAGGGAGGTGTCAACAAACAATACGGCAGAGTACGAAGGGCTGCTTGCCGGTCTTAGGATCGCGGCGGACCTCGGAATCAAGAAACTCATCGTCAGGGGCGACTCGCAGCTTGTTGTCAAGAAAGTCAACAAGGATTACCAGAGCCCGTTGATGAAGGCCTATGTCGATGAAGTGAGAAAGCTGGAAGAGCGTTTTGATGGTATACAGTCTTAATACGTTCCCCGAGCGGAGAATGATATCGCCGATTACCTGTCAAAACACGCTGCCCTCAAGCTACCTATGGAACCAGGTACCTTTGTGCTTCAGCTAACTCAGCCATCCGTTGATCCATCAATAGAGCAGAACAAGAGGAGGAAATCAGGGCCCGTCAAGTACTTTCCCGCCGAGCTCCCCGGAGCCGCCGGCAAGGATGTTGCCGGGGACACTGAGCCCGCCACGGGCCGGCTAGCTCCGGCGGAGCGTCAAGCTCTTGCCGTCAAGACAGCCGCTCCTATAGCATAGCAAATGCCTTTGGTCCTTGCCGTCGAGCCCCAGACTCCATCGTGGACACAACATATCGTCCGATTCCTCCAAAGAAGCGGAAAAAGTAGCCCGTCGCTCTACCATGTACCAGTTCGTCGATGACGTCCTGTACAAGAAGAGGCCGAACGGTGTGAAATTGAAGTGTATCCCTCGAGAGGAAGGACTGGAGCTGTTGGCGGAGATACACGGAGGCATATGTGGATCCCACATCGGGTCAAGGGCCCTTGCCGGCAAGGCATTTCGGCAAGGCTTCTTCTGGCCCACCACCCTCCAGGATGCAACGACACTAGTCACCAGGTGTGAAGTGTGTCATTTCCATTCAAAGAAGCTTCATCAGCCAGCTCAAGCCCTTCAAACCATTCCTCTCTCCTGGGCCTTCTCGGTCTGGGGGCTCGACATACTGGGCCCTTTCCCCCGCCTTGTCGGGGGCTTTGAGTACTTGTATGTTGCAATCGACAAGTTCACAAAGTGGCCGGAGGTGGAGGAAGTGAGGAAGGTCACAGCTCAGTCAGCTGTCAAGTTCTTCAAGGGACCAGTGTGTCGTTTTGGTGTACCCAACAGGGTCATCACCGACAACGGCACATAGTTCACAAGCTGGACCTTCATGCAATATATCCAAGACCTCGGCAGCAAAGTCTGTTTCGCTTCCGTTGCTCACCCATGAAGCAATGGTCAAGCTGAGAGGGAAAATGCTGAAGTACTGCGAGGCTTAAGGACCAAGACCTTTGACAGTCTGCAGAAGAGTGGAAGGCGCTGGATTGATGAGTTGCCGACGGTTCTTTGGTCGATCAGGACGACGCCAAATCGAGCCACCGGCCAAACAACCTTCGCCCTAGTATACGGGGCAGAAGTAGTTCTCCCCACTGAACTCATATACGGGTCACCTTGAGTGCTCGCTTATGATGAGCTTGAGCAAGAGCAATTGCGGCAAGATGACGCGATGCTCCTTGAGGAAGATCGTCTTCGGGCGGCTATGAGATTAGCACGCTACCAGCAAGCCTTGCGCCGCTACCATAGCCGCAAGGTTCATGCCCGAAGCCTTGAGGAAGGCGACCTTGTACTTCGGCGCGTTCAATCGGCCAAGAATTCCAACAAGTTGATGCCAAAGTGGGAAGGCCCTTATCAGGTAATACGAGTCACCAGGCTCGGCGTAGTCCGCCTGGAGACCGAAGATGTCGTTCTGGTGAGTAACTCCTGGAACATTGAGCATCTCCGCAAGTTCTACCCGTGAGGCGCGGCTTGCCGGGCCCCCCGGCAAGCCACCTTTTGTACAAGCATTGCCGATGATGCATGTAACCCTTTGTACAAAGCCAAGCGCAGACCCTGAGCATAAATAAATGAAGCGCTGGCGCCCTAAGTTATAGCATGCATGCTAGGTCGAGTCTCGTCCTTGGTTAGGGTTGATAGTGCTTAGCGGCGACTAACCCCTAGCTTAGAGGTCGAGTGTGCGTCTCTTTGCCATTCTTTTGTCTTCTTTGGTTCGCAGGACTCACAGATATCCTTGCCGGATCACTTGAGTACGAAAAAGAGAAGAGGGACAGACCAGCATCTAGACCTCGGCAAGCCAGTATTGCAGGGGGGCTGCAAGAGCAAAGATTCACCCACGACAAACTAGAGTTGTCGGGGCCTACAACTTTAGATAAGTTCTTCATCCCTTGTCATGCATTCCCTTATGGACTGAGGTATGTGAAACCTCGTTTTTCCCTAAAGCTACCGTGCTCCCCTAACTCTAGGCCCTAGGGCTTGTTCCTAGGGCCAGGTTTGGTCGTAGTCGCGGCAGCGAAAGGATGAAACAAGGAGCCTGAACCCGCCTCATCCCTGCCTCCGCCAAAGGCGTGAGAAAGGTCGAGCGAAGTTGGGAGACGGCAAGGCCTGTTGCCGGGCAAGGAAATGTTTATCTTAAAGATATCAAGGATTTACTCCTTGTCGTGGGTTCTACCCAGAAACAAATGAGCCGGCAAGCATCCCTTTTTCATTAAAAACATTCCACTCAGGTACAGCCCATAGGGAATGAAAAACATGAATGATGGGATTACAAGTTTTAAATTCAGCTAAGGCCCGAAGGCTTACAAACTAAAAAGAGATAAGGTGCCCGTAACCCCTTTCTTGTCCCTCCCCTCAGGAGACAGGTCAAGGAGGAGAAAAGGGCAAAAGGGGCACCTAGGCGAGCTACGGGTGGCAGAAGACACCAAGAGAACATCTCGGTGGCCGTCCGAAGGCTGGATGGTGATGGCGGCGCCGGAAGCAGAGCCCAAAGACGAGGCGGCAGGATGTCAGCACGCGTCGAAGGCGTCGGTGCCCACGTACTCCGATTTGACGGCCTTGCCGCCCGCCCTCTTCCTCTTTCGCAGCGTCCCAATGCCAGCCGCCCTAGGAGACGACCCCGAGAAGTTCAGGGAGCTGGCGACACGGATGATGGGGTCGCCGGTGCCGCACGGAGCGGAGCCCGACACCTAGTTGGACTCGTCATCCTGCCGCCTACTACCCTCGTCGTTGCTGCCGCTGTCCTCCTCGTCACTCCCGCCCGAGGAGGAGTCTTTGCTATCAGAAGAGCTCTCCACGCAGCACCTTGCATGGGTCCCGAAGAGCCCGATGACTTTGACAGAGAGGAGGCTGCCCTCCATCAGCTTGAAATGGAGAGTGAGACCCTCCGTCAAGCGGTGGATATGAGCCAACGTCTTCCATCCCCGACGAAGATACATCACGTGAGGGGCTGGGAAGTCAACGCGAACCTGCATGCCGCTGATCCCACAGCCCCTCATGTGCAGCCGCAATGACTCCGGCGGATCCAGCTCCATCTCCCGTGCGAATGGAGTCGGGAGACGAAGGCGACGGCGAGGCGGCCGGCGCAGCCTGACGAAGAACTCGCAAGGGTCATCCCCAACGTGGCCCTCCATGGGGGGAGGAACTGCTGGCAGAGGCGAGGCCGGCGCGCCACCCCGTCCTCCTCTTCCCCGAGCGCCCCGGCCTCGCCCCCTCCCCCTTCCCCTCGCAGTTGGCTCTGCCACCGCAGGTGCAGGAGAAGGAGGGACACGTTGTCGAGCAGCGACCCTCGCCGCCACCGCTGAAGAACCAGGATTCCCTCTCTCCATGGCGGATGGAAGGGGAGAGCAGAAGCTGAAGGAAGGAGAAGATGAAAGAATGCGGGACGCCATCCCCCCCGCTCTTTATAAAGGAACGGAGTGGGGGCTCGGCCGCCCCGCTCGGCCAATCAAGACGCGGAAGGTGCAGGGAACCAGGGCCGACCCGCTGCCCCAGCCCGCGGCGGCCCGGTTTCTCGCCTCCGCCGTTTGCCACCCCAAGCGCATGGGAGGCACGTGGCAGGCGTGCAGGACCGAGGGACGGGTGAGGCGACCTCTCCCCTCCCCGTGATCGTGGGTCATGGGGAGTGGACGCCTTGAAGACTACGCCTCGGCCCCGTTCAGTAAATGGGCTGCGCCTCCACGCCTCCCTCCGTTTATGGGGAAGGCGCGAACCCCCCCTTTACTATGATGTGACGCATGCATGCATAGCTCAGCCCCACGCATGCCACCCACGTCACACACCCCTCGCCACGCCGCGCCATGCGCGGGAGTCATGGGAGGCGCAGCGCACGAAGGAACTTACCGCTGTAAAAACCGCCCCGCCTGCCCGCGCACCGTTTTTTGGCCTAGCCCAACAACGCGATTGCGCTTACGTGTGGCCCAGGACCCGGGGCTCCTGTCGGTGTACACAAAGAGGGGTACACTTTTTGTACCCCTATAACTGTGCACGGACAGTCTGAGCCACGGGCACCACCACACTGAGCAAGGCAAGGGAGGTGAGCCAAAGTAAGACCGAAGCTCGAGAGAAGCAGAACGACGCCAAGACCAAGATCACAAAGAGCAAAGGGGACGAAGCGGACTCCCCCGGTAAGATCCTTGCCGGGAGGCGGTTTTAGCAAACCCGACAAGACCCTTGCCGTGGCAGCTCACCCCACACTTACGAAGAGAGTCACCTTTGAGTCCACTGCCCCCATGGGGGCAAGGATTCGGGAGACATCTCCGTGGTGGCATGCAGATCTTTGAGAAGACATTCAAGATCAGAAGATGACGACCCTTGGCGGGATCCCAGCCAAGGAGGAGCATAAGGACCCCGGCAAGAGCCTTGCCGGGGATGACAGCTGGCGCCCCGACAAGACCCTTGCCGGGGCCCCGGCAAGGCCCTTGCCAAGAACACCCGTGGGGCCACCATCAGGCCCACGCCAGTCACACCTCCACCGCCGTTCGCATGCAGCTGCCGACCCAACAATCTGGGCAGGCACCTGCTTGGCGGCATGCAGATCTTCGTGGAGACCCACCACTGCGCCACCTCAGTTGCCTGCCTTCCTACATGGCATCGCAGGCACCGCTGGCCAGGGCGCATGTCGACACAAGAGGGAGTGGTGACGGACGAGACAGGGCTCTCCCCCATCCCCGATAAAGAAAGGACACCTAAGCAAGGCGCATTAAATGCGCCTTGTCATGTAATGTGAGGGATAACCTCGGATCAGTGTACCCTTTCCACCTCCCGTGTGCCACTGTGGCAACCCCTTTCCCTATAAAAGGAGGCCCAAGGCGACCAGGAAGAGGATTCGGCTTTTTGGAGCTCCTCACGCCCCATAGCTAGCTCAAGAACACAGATATACAATCCACCAAAGTAGGAGTAGGTTTTTACGCATCCTCGCGGCCCGAACCTAGATAAACGAACCATGTGCTATCTGTTTGATCCGCTCTTCTCACGACCTAGCGCCCCGCGACCATAGTAGGGATTCTTGTGATCCCATAGGTGTCGTTCCCACCGACAAATACTCCATAGAAGATTTTGAACACAAGGATAGTGTCCGGCTCTGCAAAACAAATTCCACATACCATCGTGGAGAGTACAATATTTCCAAAAATCTAATCTGCTGACAAATTTCATAGCATGACACCACGCCACGGCCCGGTTGTTATTCGAACCGTTTTTCTCAACCAGCTACTTCACATATTGCGAGGCGGTTTTCTTGGCACGTCTTGTCGAAGCAGAGATCATGTCCCCTTATCACGGGATTCTAATCAATACAGAAGTGGGTAACCCAACCGCGCCATTAATCACGGCGCTTGGGAACAAGCAATTTTACCAGGCAGGTGGGGAGGCGCACAATCTCCTCCGCCCTTATAAAAGGACAAAGACTCCTCCTTTCTTCCCATGCCTTCTTCTTCCCTGCCCGTCCATTCTTGCGCACTCGAGCTCCAGCGCCCAAGTTCGCATCTTCTTTGCAAAACCATTCCAAACATATCCGGAGCGGGAGGCAAGTGGATGGTCTCCTCCGTTACTGAGGAGAACATTACGAAGCTCCGGGAAGCCGGATACTTAGCCGCAGATATCGCGCACCGGCTCCAAGATGCGGGGCAGATCGTCCCTACTCCAGAGCCTCACGAGAGGGTTGTATTCCTCACTCACTTTGTCCAAGAGCTGGGATTTTCCCTTCACCCGTTTGTCCGCAGGCTCATGTTTTACCACGGGCTGGATTTTCATGATCTTGCCCCCAATTTCATCCTCAACATCAAGGCGTTTATCATCGTGTGCAAGGCCTTCCTCCGCATCAAGCCCCACTTCGGCCTATGTCTGAAGACCTTCAACGTTAAACCCAAGGTGGTGGTCGGCCAACAAGGAGAGTGCGGAGGCGCCATGGTGGGCAAGATGCCCAACATCACCTGGCTTGAAGGATCCTATGTGGAGACCATAAAGGGGTGGCAATCGGGGTGGTTCTACATCATCGTGCCGCGCGACACCAACTGGGTGGCGGCCCCCGAATTTCGATCCGGCATCCCCATGTGGCTTACCTCCTGGAAAGCGATGGGCCTATCCTGGGGTTCGTCGGTGGAGCTAGCCGGACTACAAAAATGTATCAGGAATATGATAAGCAAGAAAATCAAGCTTGTCAACGTGGTTCAAGTCATGCTCTTCCGCCGAATCCTTCTGTGTCAAAGTCGGGAATTCAATTTGTGGGAGTTTGACTCGGCCAAGCACTAGACGCTGCGAGAGCTCTTCGACACGACGCACAAAGACGTCTGGAAGGTGCTGTTCAAGGGTGCCGAGGTACCTCCTCCTCTTACAGAGGATCGCGGACTCAGCGCGAAGCGTCCTGCCAATCCGGTAAGTCTTTTATATCTCGAAAAATGTTTCTTTGCCCAACATAATAGGGCGAGGGGTCTGAGCCTCCATGCCATTTTAACAGGATTGGGTAGCGATAGCGGAGCAGATCGACTGTCTAGCCCCCCTGCGTGAAGATCCAGCAGATGCTCTCCTGACGGAGATGCTGGTTCCAGCGCCTTATGAGGCGCCAGAGAAAAAGGCCAAGAAGAAGGCCACGTTGACTAGGAAGGGTCTCTGGCGCAAGGTCATATCGGACTCATCGTCCGAAAACACCAAGGCGCGCTCCTCCCATGAAAATGAGGAGGAGGAAGGGGAAAGTTATCCCCCCCCCAGTCGGGGGAGACAAGAAAAGGAAGGCCACCTCATCTGGGGAGGCCGAGGGGTCCAGGAAGGGAAGGACCCTCCTTCCGGACTGCTCCACGACAACCGCTTTCAACGACCAGGAGTGGTTGCCCAGGGACAAGCCCCTGGCAAAGTCGTAAGTATTCGGATACCATAATAGTTCTTGGTGTGTTTTATTTCCTTGCTTCTTATCATGCCAAACATGATTATGCAGCCCATCCAAAGCCCACATCGACGTATCTTCTTCAGATGATTCATTGGGCTCGTCGTCGATGAACAGCGATTCATTGCCGACCGCCTCCTCCCCCCTCCCTACGGACGACGCCGAGGTGTTGTCTCATAGGGCACTGAACCAAGGGAGACATTTCCAGAGGCGCCCCAAGGCGACATTCTGGGAGCTGGGCACAGGAGGGGCAATACCCCCACAGGCCCTAATGCTGGGGTGGCAAGTCTAGCCCCCAGCCGAATACTGCGCCGGAACCTCCAATGGTTCCGGATTCTGTCAGGCGACCCCCTGCCAAGGGGGGCAAGCTATCTGTGACGATGACCTCTGTCCATCCATAGGTGTCGGGCAATTTGCTGGAAGCGCTTCGCGGCGCTTCCACTGACGAAGAGCACCGCACTATCATGAGTGCGGTGGTCAAGAAGGTTCAGTCCGCCAAAAGCGGACTGACTGAATCCTGTGCCATCCTCCTAACAGGCTTTGAGGTAAGTAATCAAATTATGAGGAAATATTATAGCATAGACAGTAGCCCCTGATGCTTTGTTTGGTGTACGTAAAGAAAGGCCGAACAGAGGATCAAATAATAAGCACATGAGTCTAATCAGAATATGCCTTATGTGAATAAGCAGGCTTCACTGCTGGCCGCTGCTGCTTGCATGGCAGAGGTCTCTGCACTGAAGCGGGACCTTGAGTGGTCCAAAGAAGAGCTCGGCCTTACCAAGAGGCAGCTCTAAGAGAACAAAGGTAAGTAATACCTAATTTGTTTATTGGTAAAGAAAAATGATTGTAAAATCATAGGATCGTCATGAATTCTGCTAGAGGCCACGACCGAAGTGGAGGCCCTGAAGAAGGCACTATCCGAGGCCGAAGGCAAAGCGACCAAGGAGCGCGCCGAGCGCGAGAGGCAAGAGGTCTGAGTTGGCGAGGTGCAGCAGGAGCTCCAGGACTATGTCAAGAAGTACGAGTCCTTGGAGCGTGACTCGAAGATGCAAGATTCCGAGCTTGCAAAGGTCCGCGAGAACGTACAAAATGCCAAGGCCGAAGAAAAAAAGGCCCTCCAAGAAATTGAGGCAGTGAAGAAGATAGCGGCGGGTAATCATTCATTATGCAAAGCAAGCATGTGAAGGAAACTTTTCTTTTACTTACCCGAATTCGGAGCTCTCCAGGAGCATTCGCAGATCTATCCCGCAATGTGTCGGATGACACGGAGTTCTACTGGGCCGAGGAAAGGAGCTCGACGGAGAAGTTGTTCTGGTCTCAGTATACTGGGACCGAACATCCGGTGCCCTTGAGCGACCAGTTGAAGCAACTGGTCGAGCTTCACAAGGCGGCCGAACTGGCCATGAGGGGCCTCATAGTTTGGATGTGGCCTGGCGAGACCCTACCTGGTAGCTATTTCGGCCTGGTAAGGCAACTTGTGAACGCCTGCCCACGGCTAGAAGTCATAAAGCGGTCCGTGTGCATTGAGGGTGCACAGAGGGCTTTTGCCCGGGTGAAAGTGCACTGGGCGAAGATGGATGCCGAAAAGCTAGTGAAGGAGGGGCCGCCGGAGGGTAAGGAGCATCGCCACCCCGAAAAATATTATGACAGTGTCCTGAAGGGCGCTCGCCTTGTGGTAGAGGAATGCGCTAAGGATGTAATATTTGAATGAATGTACTCATGTGATTCTGTTGGATGAAAACAAGTTCATGTGCGCTATATAACGCTTTTTGATTTAAAATATTACCTTATGTGCGGCCGTTTATAAAATTTAAGAGTTGGCGAGTCGTCGGCTTCTGCCCCCATGTAACTAGTACTGAGGTGTTCGGGATAAACCTCATCACTCTTTATCCCAGTGTTGGGTCCTTTGAAGGAGGTGTTCAGCACAACGAACCAGGCAATCAGACTATAAACCTTTATCACTCTCACTTAGCAATAGAACTCTACTATTTTAAATTTTGGCGAAGCCCCTAGTATTCGGAGGGCCGAACTTGGGGCGCTATATACGCCTAAGTTGGAAAAGGCTGAGTCTTTGCCCGAAGCGGAAAACATCTTTAAGGATTTTAGACCTCTCGAACAGCGACCACGTCTCGCCCGCATCATGACAGTCAGTTTTCGGCTTTCTCTACTGAGGTGCTTGCCCGGAAGAACCGGGACACAATCGCAGTAGTTCTCCCAGTGCTACCTTAGCCGATATAGCTGGACGTAAGGTACCAAAACATGGGAGCCGGGAAAACCCAACTATTGACCCAAGAAATTATTCAGAGCTGATGCATATAATGCTATAAGTTCGGGGTGCCGCACTTTCGAAAGTGTTCGGAATTTTCGTGCCGTGTTATGGGGTACACTGAAGCCCCTGGCACACTGGTCGTACCAGAATGTACGAGTGCCTTTTTCGTAAATAAGCAGACAAGGAAAAAGAAATGCAGTAATAGGCTAACGCTATACATTGTTATTTAAATTATACGTCAAAGCATAGATATACAATTAGTGCAATAAGCAAAAAATAGGACTATTTGACATGTCCTATCTAAGGGCAACCTGTGTATGGGTATGTAAAACAGGTACATCGATCATTAGCAAAGACCACCTGGGAATTCCCTTGTACGTCAGAGCTTCTTACTTCCTTGTTATTTCCGTCCCGTAATGGGTCCGGCAATCAAACTGCTGGAAAGGGCTTCCAGAGGGTAAGGTCCTGAAAGATAGAAAATGACAAAGGTATACGGCCCCTGGGGCGGTTAAGCCGGATTGTGAGACGTGCCATAACCGTGCCTCTGCCTATGCCCATGGTATCTTTAGTGCGTAGTTATGTACGCGCGGCACAAATTTCGCCGCTTGACTGGGGTTGGGACGGAGGTCGAATTGCTAGGCGAGCTCTAAACGCGCCTGGAGCTACTCTTGCTGTGCACTCCAGACCCGCTTGAAGGTGTCCGGGGTCTTTTTTGCCGAATTGGTTGTTTGCCTCATAAGGCTGCTATGCGCTTCTGCTGCGAGGGCTGCAATGTGCTCCTCTGTCTGGAGCGAGCGTTCTGTGTTTCCATTGACTGTTATGACCCCGCGAGGTCCTGGCATTTTGAGCTTGAGGTATGCATAATGCGGTACCACATTGAATCTGGCAAATGCGGTTCATCCGAGCAGTGCGTGATAGCCACTGCGGAACGGTACGATATCGAAGACTAACTCCTCGCTTCGGAAGTTGTCCGGAGATCCTAAGACCACTTCCAGTGTGATTGAGCCCTGATACGTCTCCAACGTATCTATAATTTTTGATTGCTCCATGCTATATTATCTACTGCTTTGGACTATATTGGGCTTTATTTTCCACTTTTATATTATTTTTGGGACTAACCTATTAACCGGAGGCCCAGCCAAGAATTGCTGTTTTTTGCCTATTTCAGTGTTTCAAAGAAACGGAATATCAGACAGAGTCCAAACAGAATGAAACCTTCGGGAACGTGATTTTCTCATAAGATATGATCCAGGAGACTTGGACCGTCCATCAAGAAAGAAGAGAGGCGGTCACGAGGGTGGACGGCGCCCCCCTAGGGTGCGCCCCCTACCTCGTGGGCCTCTCGAAGCTCCACCGACGTACTCCTTCCTCCTATATATACCTACATACCCCCAAACGATCAGAACAAGAGCCAAAAACCTAATTCCACCGCCGCAACCTTCTGTACCCACGAGATCCCATCTTGGGGCCTGTTCCGGAGCTCCGCCGGAGAGGGCCATCATCACGGAGGACTTCTACATCATCATAGCCCCTCCGATGAAGTGTGAGTAGTTTACCTCACACCTTCGGGTCCATAGTTAGTAGCTAGATGGCTTCTTCTCTCTTTTTGGATCTCAATACAATGTTCTCCCCCTCTCTCGTGGAGATCTATTCGATGTAATCTTCTTTTTGCGGTGTGTTTGTTGAGACCGATGAATTGTACGTTTATGATCAAGTCTATCTATGAACAATATTTGAATCTTCTCTGAATTCTTTTATGTATGATTGGTTATCTTTGCAAGTCTCTTCGAAGTATCAGTTTGGATTGGCCTTCTAGATTGGTTTTTCTTGGAACGGGAGAAGTGCCTAGCTTTGGGTTCAATCTTGCGGTGTCCTTTCCTAGTGACAGAAGGGGCAGCAAGGCACGTATAGTATTGTTGCCATTGAGGATAACAAGATGGGGTTTTTATCATATTGCATTAAACTATCCCTCTACATCATGTCATCTTGCTTAAGGCGTTACTATTTTTAACTTAATACTCTAGATGCATGCTAGATAGCGGTCGATGAGTGGAGTAATAGTAGTAGATGCAGGCAGGAGTCGGTCTACTTGTCTCGGACGTGATGCCTATATACATGACCATACCTAGATAATCTCATAACTATGCTCAATTCTGTCAATTGTTCAACAGTAATTTGTTCACCCACCGTAGAATACTTCAGCTCTTGAGAGAAGCCACTAGTGAAACCTACGGCCCCAGGGTCTATTCTCATCATATAAATCTCCATCACTTTATTATTACTTTGATTTTTACTTTACCTTTTACTTTTTACCTTGCATCTTTATATCAAAAATACCAAAAAGATTATCTATCAGATCTCACTCTCGTAAGTGACCATGAATGGATTGACAACCCCTAATCGCGTTGGTTGCGTTGAGCTATTTGTTTTGTGTAGGTACGAGGGACTCGCGCGTAGCCTCCTACTGGATTGATACCTTGGTTCTCAAAAACTGAGGGAAATACTTACGCTACTTTGCTGCATCATCCTCTCCTCTTCGGGGAAATCCAACGCAGTGCTCAAGAGGTAGGAAGAAGAATTCCTGGCGCCGTTGCCGGGGAGGTCTACGCAAAAGTCAACATACCAAGTACCTATCACAATTCCTTATCTCTCGCACTACATTAAGGAACCATTTGATACGAATGAATTTTTAGATTTTGTGCCTAAAAGTTTGATAATTACTAAAAAGAAAGAAATCTCTAAGGAAGGTAGATGCCTCATTGAAGAATTGCCTACCAAAGATGACAAATCCTAGATCTATCCTTGCTTTTATGCCCAGCTAGGGGCGTTAAAGGATAGCGCTTGTTGGGAGGAAACCCAATTTTATTTTAGTTTTTTGTTTTTGCTTCTGTTTAGGAATAAATAATCCATCTACCTTCTGTTTAGATGTGGTTTTATGTTTTAATTTGTGTTTGTGGCAAGTTAAACCTATAGGATCTTCTTGGATGATAGTTATTTGATCTTGGTGTAATTTCCAGAAACTTTCTGTTCACAAAATAATTGTTAAAAATCATCAGAACGCGATAAAATACTGATTCCAATTGCTGCTGATCAATAAAAAAAATTTATAGGGCGTCCTATTTTGGTAGAGTTTTTGGAGTTCTAGAAGTTTGCGTTAGTTACAGATTACTACAAGTTGTTCTGTTTTTGACAGATTCTTTTTTTGTGTGTCGTTTGCTTATTTTGATGAATCTATGGCTAGTAAAATAGTTTATAATCCATAGAGAAGTTGGAATATAGTATGTTTAACACCAATAAAAATAAAGAATGTGTTCATTACCGTATCTTGAAGTGGTCTTTTGTTTTCTTTCGCTAACGGAGCTCACGAGATTTCTGTTTAGTTTTGTGTTGTGAAGTTTTCAAGTTTTGGGTGAATTCTTTTGATGGATTATGGAACAAGGAGTGGCAAGAGCCTAAGCTTGGGGATGACCATGGCACCCCCAAGATAATCCAAGGATACCAAAAATACAAAGCTTGGGGATGCCCCGGAAGGCATCCCCTCTTTCGTCTACTTCCATCGGTAATTTTACTTGGAGCTATATTTTTATTCACCACATGATAAGTGTTTTGCTTGGAGCGTCTTGTATGGTTTGAGTCTTTGCTTGATAGTTTACCACAATCATCCTTGCTGTGCACACCTTTTGATAGAGCCATACATGATTTGGAATTTGTTAGAATATTCTATGTGCTTCACTTATATCTTTTGAGCTTTATAGTTTTGCTCTAGTGCCTCACTTATATGTTTTAGAGCACGGTGGTGGATTTATTTTAAAGAAACTATTGATCTCTCATGCTTCACTTAGATTATTTTGAGAGTCTTATTTATCATGGTAATTTTCTTAATAATAATAATATGCTTGGTATTCAATATTTGTAAAACTTTCTTTTGAGTGCGTTGAATACTAAGAAAAGATTGATGTTTGATAATTGTTTTGAGATAGGAAGATGGTGATATTAGAGTCATGCTAGTTAAGTAGTTGTGAATTTGAGAAATACTTGTGTTAAATTTTGTGATTCCCGTAGCATGCACATATGGTGAACCGTTGTGTGATGAAGTCGGAGCATGATTTATTTATTGAGTGTCTTCCTTATGAGTGGCGGTCAGGGACGAGCGATGGTCTTTTCCTACCAATCTATCCCCCTAGGACCATGCGCATAATACTTTTCTTTGATAAATTCTAGATTTTTGCAATAAGTATATGAGTTCTTTATGCCTAATGTTGAGTCCATGGATTATACGCACTTACCTTCCTTCCACCATTGCTAGCTTCTCTAATACCGCGCGCCTTTTGCCGGTATCATACACCCACCATATATCTTCCTCAAAACAGCCACCATACCTACCTATCATGGCATTTCCATAGCCATTCCAAGATATATTGCCATGCAACTTTCCACCATTTCATTTATTATGACTCATACTGCTAGCATGGTCATGTAGTTGACATCGTATTTGTGGCAAAGCCATTATTCATAATTCTTTCATACATGTCACTCTTGATTCATTGCATATCCCGGTACACCGCCGGAGGCATTCATATATAGTCATACTTTGTTCTAGTATCAAGATGTAGTTGTTGAGTTGTTAGAAAAATAAAAGTGTGATGATCATCATTTTAGAGCATTGTCCCAAGTGAGGAAAGGATGATGGAGACTATGATTCCCCCACAATTTGGGATGAGACTCCAGACGAAAAATAAAAAAAAGAGAAAAAGAGGCCATAAAAAATAGAAAAGGCCCAAATAAAAAAATGAGAGAAAAAGAGAGAAGGGACAATGTTACTATCCTTTTACCACACTTTTGCTTCAAAGTAGCACCATGATCTTCATGATAGAGAGTCTCTCATTTTATCACTTTCATATACTAGTGGGAATTTTTCATTATAAAACTTGGCTTGTATATTCCAATGATGGGCTTCCTCAAAATGCCCTAGGTCTTCGTGAGCAAGCGAGTTGGATGCATACCCACTTAGTTTCTTTTGTTGAGCTTTCATATACTTATAGCTCTAGTGCATTCGTTGCATGGCAATCCCTACTCACTCACATTGATATCTATTGATGGGCATCTCCATAGCTCGTTGATACGCCTAGTTGATGTGAGACTATCTTCCCCTCTTTTTGTCTTCTCCACAACCACCATTCTATTCCACATATAGTGCTACATCCATGGCTCACGCTCATGTATTGCGTGAAGATTGAAAAAGTTTTGAAAATGTCAAAAGTATGAAACAATTGCTTGGCTTGTCATCGGGGTTGTGCATGATTTAAATACTTTGTGTGGTGAAGATAGAGCATAGCCAGACTATATGATTTTGTAGGGATAACTTTCTTTGGCCATGTTATTTTGAGAAGACATAATTGCTTTGTTAGTATGCTTGAAGTATTATTATTTTTATGTCTACATGAACTTTTGTCTTGAATCTTTCGGATCTGAATATTCATAACACAATTAAGAAGAATTACATTGAAATTATGCCAAGTAGCAACCCGCATAAAAAATTCTCCTTTTATCATTTACCTACTCGAGGACGAGCTGAAATTAAGCTTGGGGATGCCTGATACGTCTCCAACGTATCTATAATTTTTGATTGCTCCATGCTATATTATCTACTGTTTTAGACTATATTAGGCTTTATTTTCCACTTTTATATTATTTTTGGGACTAACCTACTAACCGGAGGCCCAGCCCAGAATTGTGGTTTTTTTCCTATTTCAGTGTTTCGAAGAAACGGAATATCAAACGGAGTCCAAACGGAATGAAACCTTTGGGAACATGATTTTCTCATCGGATATGATCCAGGAGACTTGGACCCTCCGAAAGAAAGAAGAGAGGCGGTCACGAGGGTGGAGGACGCCCCCCTAGGGCTCGCCCCCCTACCTCATGGGCCCCTCGAAGCTGCACCGACGTACTTGAGTAAATGACCACGGGTAGCCTAGCCGGCTCCCCCTGGCACTTCTGAAAAAATTACAAGCCGATCCGGCCTTCAAGAATCCAAGACGCGGGGCCGCCTCCCCCTTGCCGGTTGTCTCCCAGGCCGGCTATCGGAAGGCGGCCCGGCCTTAATCCTCATGAAGAAAGCCGCGGGAGGGCCGGCTCCCAGAAGCCGACCACGAGAATGCCGACTCCAAGGAGCCGGCTCCCAGAAAGCGGTCAAGATCATACCCTCAAAGTCTGCATCCACATAACGGCGATGAGACGGGGCGTGGCTACAGCAAAGCCTGCCACCCCCAAATCCCGGAGCACGCCTGGCCCAGTGCACCGTACGGGGTGGCCATGACCCGTCCGGCGCGGCACTATTGCCATGTTAACCATGATTCCATCCACGATGGGCTGTCAGCACGGCCCACGGGCGGTGGGCCCCTTCAGGCAGGGAGAAACCCGAAGGCGGCCAGGCCTCCCCCAGTCGGCCCGAGACGAGGCCGGCTTCCCATAGCCGGCTTTCTTCCTCCCTCGAAGGAGGCGCCCCATTAAGGAGACAAGACGAGGTGAGGCTACAGTGATCGTCCGCCAGGCGGCGGCACTGTAGCCACGCTTACCTCGATAAAGCCCTTGTCATCAGGGTTGAGGCAACAGTAACCAGCCCCCGACAAGGCCCTTAGCAGTGGGGCCAGCCTGTCGACCAAGGAGCCAGCAGCCGGCGGGCCCCACAGTCGACGCAGAAGCCGGCGGGCGTAGACACTGACGGCTAGGGCCCGCGCCCAGCCGGATTACCATTGTACCCTCAGGGGGTAGGCCTATATAAACCCCCCGGGGCACCCATGCAAAGGGGGATCTCAGCTAGTTTTAGACACCACATAGAGAGAAGAGGAGAGCTAGTCGTGCCCTTCTTCTTCCTCTCACCGAACAGCTCAAGGAGCATCTTGTAGTCACTTGTTCATCTAGTGAACATGCGGAGACCCCGCAGAGCAGCAGTAGGGGTGTTATCTCCACGGAGAGCCCCGAAGCTGGGTAAGATCCAACGGCGTGCATGTCTTCGCCTCATCCCGCTTCCAGGAACCGGCGACGTCTTATTGGCTCCCACAATGATAAGCCACCCGTTGGCATATGTCGCACCTATCACCCGACATTTGGCGCCCACCGTGGGGCTAGGTACACCGTCGTCCGGAGACCTGTTCTAGACGGGAACCCTCTTCCTCCCCAGCGAGCGTAGCCAGCCCGGCACGCCCGATGGCGCTTGCCACGACGCGCTGTAAGGCGTCGCCAACGTCTGCGCAGCAAGCGACCTCGCCGATCTCCTTGGCAAGACCCACATCTTCGACGAGCCCGCCTCCGACGCGGGCGCCGACCACCTCGTCAACCTCCTTGGCCAGCTCCACGTCTCCAGCGAGCCTGCTGTGGATTTGGAGTCTGTTGGCCCCACCGATCTGATGCCTGTCGACTCCGACATGGCCTCGCTCGACGCTTTCCCCACCGACGTTGTGATCTACAACGACCCGCTTCCCTGAGCCGACGGCTGTGACGGCGGCATCACCAAGGTGATGGTCATCAGCCACGGTGGCGCTTCTGGCGAGAACTCCCTCGACGCCCGGCATGCGGTGATCCACGACTTGTCCATCCCCCTCCCGGCCGATGCCGACGCCGAAGCACTGGAGGCTCGCCGCCTCGCCCTCCTCACGGCGGGCCAAGCCAAGCCGGCGTCGTCAGACAGCGCGGCGCTGCCATCGCCGACATGCTAGGAGTTGACCGCCTAGTCTACGCCACTCCACTCGAGAACCTGCGCGCCGCCCAGGCAGCCGTGGACGAGCTGGATGGGCTGGGGGCCGAAGAACTCCCCCACATGACCAGACGCATCCACCAGCTAATCGTTGCAGCCACGCAGCGGCACGAAGTCGGCGCCCGCGCGGAAAGCCCTCCCCCGCTCCGAGACCACGGCACGACGTCCCGGACACCGACTGCGGGTAAAACCCGCGCACGACACGAGAAAGAGCCGGCTACCAACCGAAGCCGAACCCGGATCTCCATCGAGCGAGACGAAGAAGGCCGCCCCCAAGCCGTGAAGCGGCACGGCAACCCGCCTCCGCCTCCGCCTCGTGGGGAGAGATATCCAACCCCGCCGCCTGTCACACATCGGACTCTCAGCGGCCGACTATGTCGCCGCCAAGGGTTCGGCGAGAATGACGCCCGCCATCAGATCGATCACCTAGCGCGATCTCTGGCGCTAGAAGAAGAAGATGATGTCGGCCCACCTTGCTTCGGCCCCCGCATCCGCGACGAGCTCTTTCCCGAAGGGTTCTCGCTCCCAAGAGACATGCCCTAGTACAACTTCTCCATGAAGCCGGAAGATTGGTTGATCGACTACTCTAGAGCGGTTCGCATAGCAAAAGGCAACAGGCGCATTGCCGTGAAGTACGTGCCCCTCATGCTCCAAGGCACGACGCGGACCTGGCTCAACAGCCTCAAGCCATACAGCATCAACAGCTGGCTAGACTTCACTGAAGCCTTCGTCCGCAACTTCACCCGCACTTACAAGCGGGCTCCCAAGCCCAGACAGCTCTCCTTGTGCGTACAAGTCCCCGCTGAATCCACTCGCGACTACCTCACGCGTTGGGCATAGAATACTTCACTGCTGGGTGCCGAGAAGGCACCCTCCTCAAGCACAAGCTCCTCTTCGACGAGCCGACTACCCTCGACGAGCTTTTGGTCATAGAGGACAAGTACGCCACCACGGACTCCTCAATGAAGACCGAGATCCGGGTAGACGCGTCCGGGAAGGTACTCAACCCGGCGCCCAACACGCCGGCTGGGGACTCCAGCTGACGCCCGTACCAGAACGACCACAAGCGCAAGGGTCCCGTGCCGCCCTCCACCAGTCGGCAGGTGGCCACAGTCGAGGACGAGCAGCCTGAAGGGCGGCCCACACCCAAGAAGCAAAAAGGCGGCAGGCCGGCTTGGCAGCCGGCCTTCTCCTACGAACAGGCTCTCGACGCCCCATGCAAGTTCCACAGCGGCGTGAAGCCGTCCAATCACACAACCCGGAAGTGCCACTGGCTCACCCGAATCTCCAAAGGCGAAGGGCTCGCGCCGCCTCCGCCTGCTGGTCAGCCGCCTCCGGCTCCTTAGCAGCCGACCGCTCGGCCAGCAGTCGGAGCTGTGCACGATGAGTTCCCCGACGAGCATGCCGCCTATGTCGTCTTTACAAGCTAGCCCAAAGACCGGCGCAGCAGACGCCGAGAGCACCAAGAAGTCAACACGGTCTCTACCAACCCCTCTGAGCACATGCACTGGTCAGAAAAACCTATCAGCCGGAGCCGGGCCGACCACCCAGAGGTGATGCCATCTCCCGGCTCTTATGCGCTGGTTCTGGATGCCACCATTGCAACGGATAGACGCGCCGCCCGTATCTCCCGCGTGCTGATAGACGGCAGGAGCAGCATCAACATCCTATACCGTGACACCCTGGAGAAGTTGAACGTCTAGACAAAACAACTCATGCCTACTCGGACTGTGTTCCATGGCATTGTACCCGGCCTGTCCTGCGGCCCCATTGGCAAGATCAAGATTGATGTCCTCTTTGGGGACAAGGATCATTTCTGCCGGGAAGCGATCTGGTTTGAGGTGGTGGACCTTGAGAGCCCCTACCATGCATTGCTTGGCCGTCCTGCCTTGGCCAAGTTTATGGCTGTTCCCCACTATGCTTACCACAAGATGAAGATGCCGAGCACCAAGGGCATCATCACCATAGCCGGCGATTACAAGAAATCCTCCGAGTGCACAGCAGCCAGCAGCCGGTTGGCCGAGTCCCTTGTGATTGCCGAAGAGAAGAAGATGTTGGACCGAGTCGTGGCCATGGCCGGCAAGCAGCCGGCCCTGTCCCAATGCCGAGCAGGTCCTTTGAGTTTTAATGGGAGGTACTTGATTGCATGTAGATCATCACCGCGGGCCATGTGAATGTGGAGGAGGAAATCATCAATCCATACTGCGGGGTCTCTTGTGCCATCGTATGATTCCATGTTCACGGGTTTAAAACCCTCTGGGAATTCGTAATCCATTACTTCATCAGTGAAGCATAGGGGGTGTGCGGCGCCTCTATGCCGGGATATATCACGACGTAGTTCAGACGAGTCTTGCCTGTTGTATTCGGCCCAGCTGGATTAGCTTTTAGTATATCCGACGTGACGGTCATCATCACGTGTTGGTACACGCCCCCGTGGTCCGTAGATCGATCTTGTATGTCCTGCCTTGTTTTGCAATACGTCTCGAATGTCCTGCGTGTTGCCCCGGGCCTTGGTATTTTTGTTTGTCTAGCTGTGGGGTGCGGGCTCGACTTCGGCCTGATATGCTACTTTATCTCGGCCACGAGGTGGACCGTCAGCCGCATCGTATGCAGGAGGCGTAGGCTTTAATGCTTCCTCCTCGAGTTAGGGTAGCAACCTGTGCTTTGGGTAACTTTTGGTTGGGCGCTCGAGTTCGTATTCCTCGGCCGCTAGGACCTCAGTCCATCTATCCGCTAGCAGATCTTGGTCAGCTCGAAGCTGCTGTTGGTTTTTCTTCAGGCTTTTTGCTGTGGCTATAAGTCGGCGCTTGAAGCGCTCCTGTTCGACGGGATCCTCAGGCACGATAAATTCTTCGTCGCCGAGGCTCACCTCGTCTTCGTAGAGAGGCATGTAATCATCGTCCTCTGATTCTCCCGCTCGACGCCTGGTTGGAGGGGATTGTCTTCATATTCGGAACTATCCGCATCGTTATTGTTTCTTGTGCCAGTGTTGCCACTTTTGCTATGGCGGGACATAGAGTGGCGCCGTTGATGCTGGTGCTTAGATTGCTTCTTGAGGGGATTATCCTCTGTTTCCTTGCCATTGCAATCTTTGGGGGTGCCACCATGTAAATATCATATGATGAGGTGGCAGTCCAGCATCCTGTGGGTGGTGGTTCCGCTTCTTCTCCTACATCGTCGTCCATGCTGTCGATGTCTTCGGAGCCGAAATCAAGCATGTCGGTTAGATCGTCGACAATGGCTATTAAGTTGGTGGTAGCTGCGGAACGAATTTCTTCGTCGTCCGCTTCCCACTCAATCCGGACATAGTTCGACCAAGGGCCTCCTGACAAGGAGAGAAACTTTAATGAATTGAGTACATCGCCCAAGGGCAAGTGCTGAAAGATATCCGTGGGGGAAAACTCCATGATTGGTGCCCAATCACATTCGATAGGCACCGACACAAGCGGTTCTAGACCCGCGGCCAGGGACGAATCCAATGGTTCGGCAGCACGGGTCTCGTAGGAGGTGAAGTCAGTATTCGGCTCTATCGCCACTGAGTGTGCGGCCTCCGAGGCGTGGTCCATCCACCCGTCCTTGGATGATGCAATCTGCTCCGGATTGAGGGCCGGAGTAGTCATAGGTGTGATCTCACGAACACCGTCCGACGGCAGAGCTAAATTGTGCTCGTCGTGACTGTGCAGCGCACCTAACATGGGCTCGAATCCGTCAAAGATCAAGTCTCTGTGTATGTCGGTAGTATAGTTTAAGCTTCCAAACCTGTCCTGACGGCCAGGGGCGTAGCTTTCGATCTGCTCCAGATGGCCAAGCGAGGTGGCCTGCAGTGCAAAGCTGCCGAATACGAAGATCTGTCCAGGGAGAAAAACCTCACCCTGGACCGCATCATTACCGATGATCAAAGGAGCCATCAAGCCTTATGGTGATGGCACAGTGGAACTCTCAATGAAAGCACCAATGTCAGTGTCAAAACCGGCGGATCTCGAGTAGTGGGTCCCGAACTGTGCGTCTAAGGCGGATGGTAACAGGAGGTGGGAGACACAATGTTTACCCAAGTTTGGGCCTTCTCGATGGAGGTAATACCCTACTTCCTGCTTGATTGATCTTGATGATATTGGTATTACAAGAGTTGATCTACCATGAGATCATAGAGTTCTTCTACGGACTAAACCATCCGGTTTATATAGACACCAGAGGGGGCTAGGGTTACACAGAGTCGGTTACAAGGGAGGAGATCTACAGATCCAAATTGCCAAGCTTGCCTTCCACGCCAAGGAGAGTCCCATCCGGACACGAGACGAAGTCTTCAATCTTGTATCTTCATAGTCCAACAGTCCGGCCAAAGGATATAATCCGGCTATCCGAGGAACCCCTAATCTAGGACTCCCTCACCTACCAGCAAAGCTCTGCCACCTCCTTTTTCCAGGCGGCATCACGGGCTTCACAGGCCGCCTGGTACCTGGCTTGCTCCTCCGCCATCTTCTTCTTGAACGCCCCTTGTCTGGCTTTCTCAACCGGCGGTAGTGACTTCCACAGACAAAGATTGTACTGGCCCCAAAATCAATACAAAGATGGGGGGTCCGGCGCAACCTCGTCAGGCAGCGCGTAGGGGTCGTCACTGCTGCTAATCAAGTGAGCGTAATCAGGGGGCGGCGACTCCTCATCGGCGCGTGGGCAGACCGGCGGCGCCATGGCACAGATTTGAGAAAGAGAGAGAGAGAGAGCCGGGGGCGAGCGATGGGAGGATGTGGATGAGAATGCAGGCGGGACGACATGAGCAAGGTAGTATTTATTGGCGGCCGGAATCTAGATCGACGGGGACAGTACACACGCTGGTCGCCAGAATTTACGAGTACTGTAGTTTGAATTACACACAATTCCAGTAGCAAATCTGTGTGTGAACATAATAGCTGACGGTTTCCAATACAGAACCGTGTCCGATTAATGATCCCTGCCAATCACCTACGAAACCTGGAGCCGCGAGATAGAGTGCCAATCGTGTGGGGCCGGTTGTCTTGCCAGATCTTTACATTTTCTTTGTTAAACACCAGATTTTTACATCGTCTGATGATTTTTTAACTCGCACACAAGTACACAAAAATATGATTTTTTTTTTCAAACCGTTTTGGATAGGCATTGCATGTAGATGTAGTTCAAATTTCAATTACGGTCATTAAATGGTTGGAAAATCACTTAAATGTCTTTTAAAGGTCAAATGACCCTTGAAAATTTCCAAATGTTCACATGACAGTTGTATTAGTGCATGTTAAACATAGGAAAAAATTAGAAGGTCGTAAGAGGAAGCTATCTCACGCCTGTCAGCAAATATGCATTGTTCCCTCTCGGAACCACGAACCTTCTAGTGAGTTGCTACGGTTTGTGAGGGGTGTGTGTGTCCAAACTTTCGTCAAACAGGCGAATTTTTTTACCACATCATCTTGGTGGCATGATATTAAATCAAGCAAGGTTTCATGTTTTTCTGATCATTTTTTTATTTTCTGGAATTAAAATGCCAGTGCATGCACTCCATGCATGTGCCCATGCCTTGACACCAATATGTTAGAAAATTCATTCGAGTTTACTGCACATGGGATTAACTCGCACATAAGTACACAAAAATAGGATTTTTCAAAGTGTTTTGGTTAGGCGTTGCATGTAGATGTAGTTCAAATTTGAATTATGGTCATTAAATGGTTAGAAAATCACTTAAATGTCTTTAAAAGGTCAAATGACCCCAGAAATTTACCAAATTTTCACATGACAGTTGTATTAGTGCACGTTAAACGTTGGAAAAAATTGGAAGGCCGTAAGAGGATGCTATTTCCCATTCCTCATCAAACATGCATTGTTCCCTCTCGGAACCATGAACCTTCTAGCGAGTTGCTCCGGTTTGTGAGGGGTGCGTGTCCAAACATTCGTCAAACATGCCAATTTCTTTACCACATCATCTTGGTGGCATGACATTACATCAACCAAGGATTCATGTCTTTCTCATCATTTTTCTATTTTTTCAATTAAAATGCCAAGTCACTCCATGCATACGTGTGCATGTCTCCATGTCGTGAGACCAATATGTTTGAAAATTCCTTCTAATTTACTTGACATGGAATTAACTCGCATACAAGTACACAGATATGATTTTTCAAAACGTTTTGGTTAGGCGTTCGATGTAGATGTAGTTCAAATTTGAATTATGGTCATTAAATGGTTAGAAAATCACTTAAATGTCTTTTAAAGGTCAATGACCCCTAGAATTTTCCAAAATTTCACATTACAGTTGTGGTAGTGCATGTTAGACGTAGAAAAATTTTGAAGGCCGTAACAGGAAGCTATCTTCCGTTCGTCATCAAATATTCATTGTTCCCTCTTGGAACCATGAACCTTCTAGCGACTTACTCAGGTTTGTGAGGGGTGTGTGTCCAAACTTTTGTCAAACATGCCAATTTCTTTACCACATCATCTTGGTGGCTTGACATTACATCAACCAAGGTTTCATGTGTTTCTGATTTTTTTCGAATTAAAATGACATGCCACTCCATGCATACGTATTCATGCATATGTTTCATGTCGTGATACAATGTGTTTGAAAATTCCTTCTAGTTTACTGCACAAGGTATTAGATCGCACACAAGAACAAAAATATGATTTTTCAAATCGTTTCGGTTACGCGTTGCATGTAGATGTAGTTCAAATTTGAATTACGGTCATTAAATGGTTAGAAAATCACTTAAATGCCTTTAAAAGGTCAAATGACCACTAGAATTTTCAAAAATTTCACATTACGGTTGTAGTAGTGCACCTTAGATGTAAAAAAATCTGAAGGCCGTAAGAGGACGCCATCTCACGTTCGTCATCAAACATGCATTGTTCCCTCTCGGAACCACGAGCCTTCTAGTGAGTTACTCCGGTTTGTGAAGGGTGTACGTCCAAACTTTGGTCAAACATGCCAATTTTTTTCCCATATCATCTTGGTGGCATGACATTACATCAACCAAGGTTTCATGTGTTTCTGATTTTTTTATTTTTTGGAATGAAAATGCCATGTCACTCCATGCTTAACTGTGTCATAGTCGTTAGACCAATATGTTTGAAAATTCCTTCCAATTTACTGCACATGGAATTAAATCGCACACAAGTACATGAAATATGAGTTTTCAAACCGTTATGGTTAGCTGTTGCATGTACATGTAGTTCAAATTTAAATTACGGTCATTAAATGGCTAGTAAATCACTTAAATGTCTTAGAAGGTCAAATGACTCCTGAAATTTTCCAAAATTTGACATGACAGTTGTAGTAGTACTACAAAATTTCTCGTTCATTTAAAACACCATCCGTTGGCACTTTATTCCAAATTCGTCTTTCACAGCTAATAAAAAATATCTACAACATCACACAGAGTTGTTTTCTATGAACCGTTTGCGATGAAAATATCTGGGTCTATTTAAGTCTCCCTCCTTATGCTTCGCCGGCTCATCTGCTCTAATGCCAGCAACCCCCGAATCCACGAATCTCGATCCCCATTCCCGCACCCCCTTCTTGCAAAGATGACACTGTGAAAACGCTTCGTGAAGGCCCATACGATGGCCGCGTACCCTCCTCCCCCCCTCCCCGAGCGCGGTCGCCTGCGCCGAGTGCACGTCCGCCTACGCTGAGAGTGTCGCCGCCTCCGCCGAGAGGGCGTCTGCGGCAACCGACAGGGGGGCTGCAGCAGCCGAGATGGCTGCAGGTGCTGCTGCGATGGCGGCTGCAGACACCGAGAGCGCTGGAGCTACCGTTCGTGCCGCTGATGTCGCCCTGGCCCGGGTCGAGGCCATCCACGCCAAGATCGAGGATGCACACGCCAAGATATTCCAGGCCACCTCGGAGTCTAGCATGCAACCCATGTCTGAAAAGGTGGCGGTGGTCATGGAGCACCTTCTTCTTCATGAGGTCACCGAGCAGGAGCTGGAGATGCAGGAGGCGGTGGAGATCGAGGAGCACCGGCAGGAGGAGTTGTGAGTGTCCGATGTCGAGGTAGAGAAGAGTCTGTCCGTTAAGGAATCGGCGGTGGAGTACCAAGGCGAGCTCTGGCGTAGCCACTACTACGAGCCACTACTATCATGGTAGTTGATAAACATCGAGAAGGTTTCTCCAACTCAATTCCCAATTAAGCAGTATTATTAACCCAACAAATTAATTTAGAGTGATGAGATCAACATGACAATTCGAGAACAAGATACTCAAGATGTCCATAACCGGGGGCACGACTAACCATGATTAGTTTGTACACTCTTCAGAGGTTTGCGCACTTTTCCCCACAAGACTCGATCTCCCCGTTGGATTTATCGCACTACATGGTGTTTGAGAAACGGATGATCGAGACACATCTTTCAAAAGCATTAACTCTTTACTCTGGGTAGACAGTACCACCTACATCCCCCACATCTGCTAATCTACCACTGAAAGAGGTCACGCAACATACTCAACTATGCCAGAGCCCATAATGGCTTGTGGCTGCACACATAAGTTTCTAGAATGAATAATCTTAGGATCCTTTTGAGCCTGGGTGGCGAACCGTAGGATGATCACACAGGTACTCCGGGATATCCTAGGACAACACTGGATTCTCCAGGTGCCCGCAACCAATCCACCCAGATGTGTATTTAAGTAGCCACCTTAAGTTAACCATTAATTAACAATCTGACATCTGTCATGGATACACTCAAACCCAAACCACGTCTACTAGCATAGAATATCGGTATAAGCATAACGTAGAAGTAACTCCTAGGATTTGATAATAAAGGACAATAGGTTCTACCTCATCATCTACTTCCCAATACCCACAGGTCACATCCTAATCATGCAGTGTTTGAGGATTCTAACTAATGCATAAAAACTGGGTAATAAAGGGATATCATCAAAGTGTTACTTGCCTTGCTGATGATCTGCAAACCCTAGAGACTCGTAGTAGCACGCTTCACACTCCGGGAATTCTATCGGAAACAAGCAATAGCATACATAAGCACTCAAGCATATATGCAAGGGTAAAACTCGGATGAAAAAGATCAAATCTGAAAGTTCACCTGAAGAGCTTTGATTTGCAAAAAGAATCAATCGAATCGGAGCTACGGAACTGAAACTACGGTCAAAAGAATTTTGAAAACAAATATGCTTGAAACAAAATTCTAAATTGTCAAAATCATGTTCAAGTTCATTAAATAGAAAGAGGGCTTCGAGATGAAGATTTTGGCATTGGTTTCATTGGGTTTGGAAGAACTGTTAAAAAGTTGCGAGGGTTTGAAGATCAGGGGCTAATCTGCGATAAAAATAATCACGGATAGGTCCCTGGCTGAAAATAAAATAAAAAGAAAAAGACTACGGCACGAACGTTCGTTGACAGAGACAAATGAACGAATTCGTTCATTAAAACGAACTAACAGGTGAACATTTGCTAAACAGATCTAATCCGACGAAAACCGAGAAAACCCTAACAAAAAAGTAAACCGATCTAACCGGAAAAAAACGACGGCGGGGCTGCGTGGCGGGGTCAGCGGGCGGTGACGCGGGCTGTAGCGGCGGCGTGACACGGTGCATAAAGGCGGCGGCGGCGCTGGCGGTGGTGGGGAGGCGAGGGGGCTGGATGGGGAGGCGAGGGGGCTCCGGTGGTGGCTTATAAAGCCCCCCCGGGGTCTTCGACTTGGAGAGGGGGTCGGCGAGGCGGCGGCAAGTCGGACTCCTTCCGGAGTCCGGCGACTCCACACGGCGGCGCGGCTGGCCTTGGCGCGGCTCAGCTCGGGCCGGCCCAAAACTTTTTTTAGTAAATTTGTGCGGAGAAAAATCCTAAATAAATATAAGAAAATTTCTAAAAATGCCAAAAAACTATTTTCACCATCTAAATAAAATATTTAGAACAAAGTAAACACTTTTCTGGCCTAAAAGGCAATTTTGAAAAATGCATATTTTCTAATTCAAATAGAACCTATAATAAAATCCAAATAAAATATTTATTTGATTTTAAGAATCTTTCCTCCAATATTTCTCTCTTTTCGAAGAAGTCATATTGTCTTCCGTCTTTTATTTTAATATCTGAAATATTTCGGAGAGAAGAAATATTAAAACCAAAATGATCCTCTTTTCAAATTTGTGAAAATTCAAATATGAAAATAAATGAAATCCCCAACTCTCTTCGTGGGTCCTTGAGTTTCTTAAGATTTATAGGATCACAAACAAAATGCAAATAAAATATGATAGGCATATGATGACCTATGTATAACATCTAAATTGTAAATTGGGATGTTACAGGAGCAACTACGTGCTCCGGAGTCCGGGTCCCTGATTTTTTCCCCTGCATCGGCTCACCAGTTCAGGGAACAGGGTGCGAGATGTAGCAACAGTTGTCTTTACACCAGTTTTGTCATACATAGTAGACGGCCTAAGTGCTATTAGTTCCATGTTACTAAATTTATGCATGTACGCACATGTTAGTATCAATTTCTTGTCATCCAAACACTATCGCTATGTTGTTGCAGTTATATTTACCTTCGTCATAAAATGTTCAATTTGTTATTTATGGTACATTAATAAGAACTTGTAGCGTTGTTGTAGTTATTTATAGCTTCTGATGTTCCAGAATTTGGTTGTTGTCTCTGTACCAATTATTTCAGTTGCACATTAATATTTTGGAGAAGATATGTCATAATTAACATGTTTCTTCAGTTTTTCCAAATATGCATTGGTGATTTTCTATGTTGCTATAAACCCATTTCCCCTACAATTGTTACTGACCTAGTTTTAAATATTATAGGATGAATGGAAGTATTCTTACTTGGAGTGGGTTGATCAAGAGTGGCCACAGTCTTTGAAGATGTGCCTAACGAAGCTCTGGAGCATGTATGAGGAAGTGAACACAGCTAGTCTTAGAGTAAGTCTAGTCAGCGCTGAAGCATATTTCAAGATGGAGGATAAAGAGTTGAAGGTGGAGAATGAGCTCAGATTAAAAAAAGACTTTGCTAAGATGGTGTTGGCGAAGAAGGAAGCACTTTCCCAGTTGGCCCGTGCAAAACGGGTTCTTACTGAACTGAAAGCGGAGGTGGATAAGACGAGCCTGGATGATCTCGATTAGGGAAATGAATATATTGTTCTTATGAAGTTGAACTATCTATATGTTGTACTCTGATGTTTTCATGTAGCTAACGTACTGTGATGTTATAATATACTTATGTGCCTGATATTAAATTGCAAATAGTTGTTCGATATGAAATGTGAATTTGCATAATACTGGAATTATTAATTGTAAACTGATAAACCTGCTAAATGTGTCATGGACCTTTGCAAATGGTTCTAGCAGTAAAAGTGGTTGCGATGGATAGCCCAATGCCACACAGTTTTCTTAATCAAATCGTGTGTGATATAGTTGATAAAAGCAAACAGTTAACCAAGGAAGACCGTGTGTGATAGATACACCTTTCACACACGAGCCTACACATAAAACTGTGTGGAATTTACGTCCGAACGGAAACGTTTTCCCTGGATTGACTATGTGGGATGTACATAAGAACAGAAATGTATTCCTTGGATTGACTGTGTGTGGGATTCACCATGTGGGATGTACATACCTATGGAAATGATTTCTGGGATTCACCGTGTGGGATGTACATACCTATGTAAATGATTTCTGGGATTCACCATGTGGGATGTACGTACCTATGAAAATGATTGGGTTTCGATGCCTCGCCCGATCGCACACGGCCCCAGCTTAGGTCCCAGGAGGGCCTATCCCCGACGATTTCTGGGTCGTGTGGGAAGGACACCGTATCGCACACACTCACTTGGCGACGGTTCCAAATGCCGTCGCGAAAAGGTGTCAAAAACCGTTTGTTTAGGACCGACGCACACCAGTGTCAGATCACCAATCGTGGATGTGCATGGGGCATTTGGTCTAACTTGGAACCTTGTAGCAGACGACACCCAGTTGGGACGTACTATCTTAGCAGTCGTTACCCATGGTACCATTGAAGGGCAACCAGGTGCCATGATCTAACACAATTGAAACCTGGTCATGTACCTAGGTAATCCCTTCCCTCCGAACAAAGAGTAGCAGGGCCAGGAACTATCGTATATCTTATTGCCATGTCATCTTATAACATTCCAGTACATGTCCCTTTGTACTCCAGGAGCAGGAGTAGTTCTTTACTTCTTTTTTTATTGATTGAGATAGTCATCTACGCAACTTTATAATGCCAGTTGTATAAATTATAAAGTACTTAACAATTTCAACTCTTTGTAGTACTAGCTAGGTAACCATAATCACATCAAACAAAACTACACCTACTTTAATTAATGTACATGACCTAGGTAACACTCACTACAAAAAAAAGACACATCCGTGACATTTTGGGCCGAACGAATTTTTTTCCTGTCATGCTTATGATACTTCTATGACAATAATTGTGACAAAACCCGGTATCATCATAGATGTGGTAGGATCCTACTTGTATGAAAAAAATGGGCTTTACATCCTGGGCGGGGCGAAGACACGGCTGCATGACATTCTTTGCGCCGTCCATGACGAAAAAAACCGTGGTAGAAGCGAGGGCGAGGAAAATATCTGGGAGTTCCCGGTTATGGTGGGTGGTCAGAGGCCGAGCGATGTGCATTTCTCTCGTACACGTATGCGCATGGGTGCGAGGCGTTGGGCTCTAATTAAACCCGAGCGACGCGTTCGCCTACTGAACCTGATCGATTGCATTGTTGGCTATGCGTTACTGAACCCAAGCGACCGATCGATCTGGCTGTTAACTAAACCTGATCGAGTGACTCCTTCGCTACTGCTGCTAACTGAAGCCGATCGAACCTGCTGCCTCCTTCCCTTCATTAACAGTAAGCATTGCTGGGGGTTGGTTGGATGAACAGTTCCCGGTGGGGGGGGGGTTGGATGAACAGGACCCTGTGGTAGTAGAGGTCGTTGCTGCTGGATGACCAGGACCCCGATCAAGCCGGTTGGGGGTGGATGAACCGGACCCCATGGAGGGGTGGATGAACATGACCCCGTGGAGGGCTGGATGAATAGGACGACCCCGTGGAGATCTGGTTGAACAGTAGCCGGTGGAGGGCTGGATGAATAGTAGCCCGTGGAGGGGTGGTTGCATAGGACCCCGTGGAGAGGGCTAGTCGAACAGTAGCCGGTGGAGGAGAGGTGGAGGCTGGATGAACAGGAGCCCATGGATGAACAGTCGGAGGTGGAGGCTAGAGGAGGTCAACGGTGGATGAACAGTAGCCCGTGGAGGCTGGAGGACGTCGACGGTGGAGATGAACAGTAGCCTGTATTGCGATACGCCACACCCCTCCCGATCAACAGGACGCCATTCCGACTGTAGGCGGTCTAAGAGAAGTTCGTTTCCTCCGTTTTGCGGTATGCCACACCCCTCCCGATGAATAGGATCCTGTTTGGACTGTGGCCGGTCGAACAGAAGGCCGTTTCCTCCGTTCTGCGGTACGCCAGGCCTCGTTTTGATCAGCTATTCCGTCCAAGCTGGTTGGCTCCCAATGAACACGACAACACAGTTTCTCCGTTCCGACCAAGCCATGTACACGAGCCCTGGCCGTACATTTGCGTGAGTAGGCATTCGAGACCCCGCCTGTATGTATGTACGTGGCCGTATTTACTTTCTTGCACCCTGGCTGTACGCACGTGTAATTGCTACATGCGCGCCTCCACTACGACACGCGCCCTTCCTTACTAGACCACGGTTCATCGCTGCAGCCTGTAGACAGACCGATCGACCAGTATGTACGTACACGTTTGCGACCGGAATGATAACACCACATACGCTTCGACCAGGTGGGTCCCGACTGTCAGGGAGGATAAGGAGGCACTTCCGTGTGTGCAAAGATGTAGTTGGTGGGTCCCACCAGTTAGGGGGGAAACGTTTTTTCATGAAATATGGTGGCCTGTCCGTTGGAGGAATCATTATTTTTTGCGTAATAAGGAGGCACTTCTTTGCTACGGCCATGGACCCAGCTGTCAGCCTCTCCACATAAAGTACTCTTCTAATGGAAGTCGTTCCTTGACCACATTGACCATGCCGTGCCGAGAGCACCAAGGCGGTGGATGACGGTGAGTCCCAGGAAGGGGACGACGCGGAGCTGGGGAAGATGCGGCAGTGGATGCCCACGCGGAGAGGAGTACGAGGGTTCAATGGTTCGGCTGTGGTGCGAGGCTGTCGTCACCGAAGGGCCTGCCAGCGGTGGGAGTAGTAGGGGGCGGTGACGCCTCCGCAGCAGCACAGCCGACCACAGGAGGCAGGAGTAGGTGGCATGACCGGCGCTTGTTTGGGCGGCTGGAGCAAGAAGACCAGAGGTTGAAGAAGCTCTACAACCATTGGATGGACATCGTACAGTCACTAGAGCTAGAATCGTTCATATTGACTAAGTTGACAAAGCCCTCCGTCCCCGTCAACTTAGTAGGCCCACAAGTCAACCTTCCACTATGGTGGGTCCCAGCTAGCAGGGGAGTGTTCATTTTTTTGTGTGTTGGCCACGCCGCGCCGAGCGCATCCAAGGTGGTGGATCAGGGCGAGGCCCCGGACATCAACTAGCTGGACATGGGAAGACGCGGGAGTGGAGTCGCAGACAGAGAGGTGTACGAGGGTTAACTAGTTCTGGTGCGGCGTGGTTCAGCAGTCGGTGGAGAAGAACAGGAGGTGTGGAGGGTGGAGGGATGCCCTGGCTGCCGGCGGGGTAGCGCTTCATAGCGAAGCGTGCTAAGTAGAGCTGCTAGCAATAGGAGGCGGGAGCAGGTGGTCCTGGCGGCGCTAGAGGTAGAAGACGAGGGATGGAAGATGGATGCTAGTCATTCAATGTAAATCCAACGGCTAACGATGTCAAAATCATTTGTTGACTAAGTTGACAACGACTTGCCTTGGCTTCGAACTATTGGCCCACATTTCAACCTACAAAAATGTGGCACATATTCAATCCATTTTTTCAGAATTTACAGTCCAGTTGATCTTTTTTGTTAGAATTACAGTCCATTTGCTGGGTTGGGTGAACAAATAATGTAGCATCCATGCGGCCCATTTTTTAAAAAACTACAACCCATTTTCACTTTCTTGAAATACACGAATTTGCTGGGCTGGCTGAACAAATAATGTAGCGTCTCCGCAGCCCATTTATTTTTTCCTAAAAAATTACAGGCCATTTGCACTTTCTCGAAATACACGATTTTGCTGGGCTAGTGCTAATTATAATGTTGGGTTGGGCACGGCAATGTTATCAAAAAATAAACATGGGATGAGCATTTTGTTATAAATATATTGAAATAATAAGTGATTTATTATTACATTGCTCCTTAAATCTCACCAAGCTTTTGTACACAATCACCAGGATTTTCGTTGCCTTAATGTAAAAAAATAAAGGATTATATTGTTAAGAAATTATTTTTATATGTTAATAAGATGTGGGATATTGTTTTCTTATATGTGTAAGTATATGTTAAATATATGATGGCAATAACAATAATATATACAAACATATGAAATAATTTAATAACTTAAATATATATAATATAGTTAGAAGGGAAACATAAGTTGGACCTAGCGTTCCTATTCTTATATAGTAAAATAGAACAGACCTCTGCATTTTCTTCAAAAAATACATAAGTTGGGCTGCTGATGTTTCAGGAAAAATAAAACCTCGGATGGGAGGTCCATAGGCCGGTCGATACATGACGGCCCTCAAGAAAATACAAACCAGCATGTCGTGGGCTGCGCATGTTAAAAAAGAAAGCCTATAGGGGGCAACCCACGACCCAGCTGGTACTTGCTGGCCCATTGATAATAAATTTTACCTGCTAGCTCCCCAGCTTCATTGTAAATTTATCTCCTTTAGTAACTACGTTGAAGCACCTAAAAAAATGTAAGTATGTTGACAAACCCATGGGTCCCAACATCAGTATAACATTAGGAGGAAGTGTTTTTTTAATGAGGCACTTGCTTGCGTACGGCCATAGACCTGGTGGGCCCCGACTGTCCACCTCTCCATGTAGAGTCCTCTCGAGATTCCTCTCGTTTGTTTAGCATGTTCACAACGGCAGACAGCGGCGCCACGGAAAGCGCAAAAAGGCGCATGACGAGATTGAGCCACCCGAGGCAGTGCCTTATTTCTACTGAAACGACTGAACTAGCCTAGTGGCCAAGCGGCACTACCAGACCGCTGTTCCGCCCGGGTTCGATTCCACCTGATGTAGGGAAAATATTTCCAAAATTTTGCCTTTGCCATTATTGACATGTGGGTCCCCATTGTCAGCTACGCACACCACGTCCACACTTGCCAAAACTTCGTCCCTCATTTTCTCTGTTTTTCGCACACTCGACATTGTGTGGGCATTTTGAAATAGCATATCTTTTTGACTGTGCATCATATGAAGATGTGCTATGCATGAATGTTGATCAGCATGATGTTAACTGGCTGGTAGTTCCATTTCCGATCATGAATAAAACTTCCCACATGATGTTATCCCTGTTTGAAAAGGGTGTGTTAATATAAATGCTCTGCCTATGAAATTGTAGTTTCTTATCTGAAACTGAACGTGCAGTTTCTTATCTGAAACTGAAACATGTAGTTTATTCTCTGAGAATCACATTGTTTGCACTTTTATACTCCTATGAATCTACATTTTTTGAAGTGCTAAAAATAGATCTCTAGAATTCGTAAAATACATCATATGCTCAATACTGCAAATATAGAATTTAAAATATATTCATATCTGAAAGTACTCTCAAAATACACAACACAAAACACAATTCACAACTTTCAAATACTGACAACCCTAAGCTCCTTCTAACAATTCACAACCTGCCCGACTATTGGGCTGGGGGGAAGTCCCCTCCTATTCCTCGACAGCAGACAACCGCCCCGTGATACAATGTGAACGACGAGCGAGACGATGTGTGGCCAACTGCTTTTCTCCTCTTACAGTTGGGTTCGATCGACGAAGACTCTACCAGCTCGCTCTGGCATGACAGCCTCACAAACGACACCCTGTAGATGTTCGATCCTTCAATCTTTGGTGGATGATCCATCTGGGATCGATACTCCCACCACCGCCGCCTCACGATCGGATTCGATTAATCTATTTTCTCCATGGCCCAGAGGAGCAACTCTATGTACTCCGGCGCGACTCCCTTCACGAGTATTGCCTCCTTTTCGCTCTGTTGCAGATATTTGGCCATGGATGTCGCCGTCGCTGCAAGTTGGTACTTGTTGTCAAACCAAGACTGTATCTCCAACATCCTAGCTAGCTTCACAGGGTCGCCGTCTGCGATCCTCATGTATCGGTTGTACTCCTCCATCGATCTACTCCTCCACAGCACCTTCACTCACCGGCGGTAGTTTTTGAATGGAAGAGGAGAGGAGCGGCGCTGGTTTTGGATTGGAACAGGATAGGAGGGGCGGTGGTTTTGAAATAGAAGAGGAGAAGAGCGGTGCTGGATTCAGATTGGAACAGGAGAGGAGAGGCGCTGGTCATAATACGTTTTTTTTTACGTATTTTTGGTCAAACTTTGACCATGTACTGTATTTGATAAGCAAAATGTCAATGCATCTCACCAAAAATTGTATCGTCTGGTTCGTATCTAAATGTACTTTCAAATTATATTGTTTTGCAATGTATAACATATATTTTATTTGTGAAAATCATGGTCAATTATGACCCAGAATAAATAGGAGACTTGGTTTTGATTTTGATCCAGTCACAGTGCGCTAGCCCTCTTGTCCAATCCTAAATTGCTGCCGCACACTCCTCTCCCTCTTCTCGATTGTGAAACCACCCCCTCTCCTCTCCATCTTCTCCATTGCAAAACCACCGTCTCGCCTCTCCCTCTTATCTATTACAAGACCACCGTCTCCCCTCCCATCTTCCAAAGCTAGGACCGGACCTCTCAGAAGGACATCTATGGAGAGGATGCATGAGCGAATCGGGCAGATTGCCTGTGGCGGCCAGGCAAAGTTAGCCAGGTTGAAGGATATCCTTACTAGGTTTGAGGACGGTGAGGGACATGTGGCAATGTATGCGAAAGAGCGAGATGGCGGTGATGTACTCCTCGGCGGCAGTCACGTCGCAGTCCTTCGAGTTCATCGAGTATCTCCTTCTGGCGATGGACCGGACAGATTCGCCCGAGGCGAAAGTCAGGTGGAGGTGGTGAGCGTACAGGTCGAAGGTCGAGCATCCAGAGGATAACGAATCGATCGAGTACGTTGTGTCATTCGTGAGGGTGCAGAGCCAGCCGGAGCCACAGGAGTATTTGTTCTCCCACCACAAGAGGAGACCCGATTGCGTGACATCGCTTCCCCGCCGTTCTCCACGGTTCCCTCGACGCTTGCCTCATTTCACCGATGGCGGTAGGGTTTAGAGTAATCTTGGCACTAAACTAATCTTCCATCTTCTCATGCTTACAATTAGTGTGACAGCTCATGAAAATCATGCTTACAATCAGTCTCTGACTACTATGCCAATCACTCTAAAATAGCGCTGGACCTTTGGGTCAAAGTTGTCACACTATGGAAAATTATAGAAAAATAGATTGGTGCTTCTTTCAGAAAAGAGTACTCCCTAGAAAACTGCCAATATAAGCTACTAGTATTTGGTTGGAGGATTTGCTGCGGAGAAAGATCCGTCCACAGAGAGCGCCACACATCCCACTAGTGGTGGTGGATGCCAATGCATGCATGGAGCATGGTTGGTGTCGGTAATTTTTACTTGGCACACCTCACACTCCGCATATATGCCGGTTCTATCCGTACATTTGTGTAGTTCCACCAAAATGCAACTGAATAACCCTATTTGCACAGATAATGAAAAGCTTGATTACATTATAGTGATACTAGTTGATGAAACATACACTAATAAATAGAATAAAATATTGCAATAGTATCATAGTATGCCATACTGCGAGGGCGAGTTGGGCCCTGCGACGCCTCATACGGTAGGCCTCATACAGGAAATCGACCCAGGTCTCCCCGATACACCTTCTGCCAGTGATGAACATCAGTGTACAGCGGTAGTACAAGGAGGGGCCTTGAGACATTCAATCTCTATTTTGTGCATATAAACTAAAATTAAGCACCCTAGTTTGCAGAAACGCTTAAACATTAACAATGGGACTAGTTGATGAAACATATACTAACAAAGAGAAGCACTTTATTTATCTACATTGGAAATGAAATGATAGAGAGGACACTTTGCAAGACACAGTGCAACAAAGTAGAAGATATGCAAGACAACGTATGCAAGATACGAGCAATCAATAAAACCTTTCCAAATTAGAACAGGCACCTTGATGGGTGAACAGGACATGCCATCTGCCTTTGACTCCTCGAGGTTAGAATAGTCATTAGGATGATATTCTGAACAAGAATCAACAGGTGGGGAGCGTACGAGTTTCATTGCTTCCAGAATGGCACTCAATGCCTTGGTGCCAATTTTGTAAGTCATTGAAGTGTTCCACAATATTCTTCTGATGCGCGGATTCTGATATTCACTGTAATTGCGTATGATATCCGAGAACCATGAAAACATAAATAGTTGTGAGGTTATCTTTGTAATGCAGATGATGTTCTAATATAGGAGCGCCCTGTGAACACTTGTGTGCTATCACTAGATTCTGATGAGAGAGCTCATGTGTGCTGTAATATGGTGCGTGCATTTATATAATCTGGCACAAGTACACAAAAAATAGGCTCCAGAAGTAAGGATAGCTGGCAGATGATAGGTTCATAATATACTGTATAGAGAGTTTATTGCCAAACCATGATAACAAGAGCACACAGCAACTAGGCAGATCATAGTGTACATAACAGGGGTACACAATAACCAGGATATATAAATCGGGAAAGGGGAACTGGCTGGAAATTACGGTGTTGTATTGCCGCTAGTAATTGAAAGCCTATCGATCACATACAGGCCAGCTCTATCAGCTGTTAGACTACAGATGTCCCTGCTCCCCTTCCTGACAAGGAACATACTTTGCTTCCCATACAGAACACCGCACAGGCCGCCTGCCGAACCACTGGCCCCATCGTCTGTGTTCCTCCGCCAGCCCCACCCCACCCCCGCCCCCACCCGCATCGGGTTTTCTTTGTTCGACGAGGCCCCACCACCGCCCCCCACAAACACCATCCCCACCCAAGCCCCTTCGATCGCACCGGCGAACTCCGGCGAGCTCTGAAAAATCGACTAACCCAATTTTGAAATTTAGTCTACTGTGATTTAACTAGTGTGGAATATAAAAGGGGAAAACCATGAGCATTGCGAGTATGGTGTTGAGCGTGCCATGGCGGATCTAAAGGTGCAAACCGAACAAAGGCAACTTCGCAACCAAGACAAGAAATCGGAGTAAAGCAGTGGCGATCTATTTTCTTGCTGCGATAAATAAGTTGAGTAGATACGAAAGAGTACCGCCTCTGGTGCGGCACCGTGTACGCATGTGCTGAGAATTTGATGGTGTTGTGGTAGCGATGGCTATCGACGGTGTGGAAGCAGATCTAGGAGGGTAGACGGTGGCGGCGGGGCGTGGTGGACGAGACGGTCGTAGGAGCGGCGCCGGCAAGGAGGACGACGGCGGGGATGAAGCGAGAGGACAGGATGCAAGGATCCCGATCCGAAGCCGTGGATGAGAGAGGTCGATCTCTCGTAATGGACAGCGGCATCGGGGTATCAACTCCGGCATGGTGGAGGAGGACGGCGGTGGATGGGGTGGCGGACGGCGGCGGACGGAGGAGGGTGGGGTGGAGAGGGAGTTTTGACGCCCACAGAGTACGAACGGGGAAAAGGGAGGTAGAGAGGAAGGGGGGAACCATGTATTCAGGGCGCTCTTGTCTCAAATGCGAGGAAATTTACAAATTTAGCCCCCGTTTCAAATTTCTACTACATGACAGCAACACTAGTCGGTTGGGGATAGGACGGTAATCTCGCATACACCGAATATTTGCCGACGAGAGTTTGTTTTTGGCGCCCACCGTGTATGAATATGAATCAGGGAGGGAGTCGATTTCGGCTGAGGACACACTGTGTTTTGGTGCCCACCGTGTATGAATCCGGGTGAGAGGCGGTTACGTCATGTTTGGGTGAAATTACAAACCTACCCCTATCGAAACCTATAGAAATCCAGCATATAGGCTTTGTGTGGCAAGGATAGGCAGTAGTGATTTCCATCTGGTAGATTTTGGTTTCGGGCGGTTACAGCGACTTTCCCCGCTTCGTTCAAATTTTGCAGAGTGCACGTTTACCGTGCCAACTCAATTCGAATCCCGTTTGTATTCTTTTTTTTCTGGGCGGGATCCATTTTCAATTGGAATTACATTCTCTATACATCATTTTTTATATATGCTTTCAAAAGCACAACAAAAAATTCTGCTCCTTTATATGTATAATATGATTTACAAATACAACGATCTCGAAATCTTAAGGTTGAATTCATAAAAATTTAACCTAATTATGTTCTACTAAAATGTATGGATCAGTAATATCTACATATTAAATAACATAGATGTGCGTGAATTCATATGAGTATGCATGTTTGATAGATCAATTTTGGTTCGAGTATGGATTACATGTATCGTCATCTCGAATTCAAAAATTTAATCCCTTTTTTGTGCACTCCTTTCACGCCCATATCTCTCGCATGCATGCTCCTTCAGGTAGCTATCACTCTCTTTTCTCCAGCTCACCCGCACGCTCACTTCATGTTGCTCCTATCCTCGCAAACATGGTCTCTCGAGGTCTCCCTTGAGAAGTGTCACACTCTCCTTATCATTATACATTACACAGTTTTCATTATCTCTCATGTCTGTACTGTTCTCTGGTATCACTCGGTACGTAAGCTTTCTTTTTCACCGCCAAACACACAGTCTCCACTCGTCTTTCACTTTGTCTTTCTCTCTATGTGATTCTCTCACACACCCTATATGTCTCTACATATGACTCATACCACTAAAATTACTCTCTCTATCTCTCCTGTAGACACAACATTTGTTGCGGTCTCCTTTTCGTCTCCATCCCAGAATGACATAATTCATTTTTTTACCGATCAGACAACCCCGACTACCGTCTCCTCTCTCTCTCTCACAGACACACACACACAACTCCTGCTTCCACTCCCCTTACCAACTACCGTCTCTCTCTCACACACACAAAACTCTCGCTTTCGCACCCCGACTCATATTTCTCTCACAAACATTTATTGACTAGCTAGCCTCTAGATAGGTTTATACACCCGCACACTCGTGCTTCCACCATCGCATACATGTCTCTCTCCCGCTCCTTGTATCTATGTAGATTTTTCTTCCCTTCTTGAGACACGCCCTCTCGATCGTGCACACACACACTATCACCTCATTTTAAGCTGATACCTATCGCACACACACTCCTTGTGTGTTCGTCACACATGCACTCCGTCCTCCTCCACTCGCCCTCTCTCACACACACATGGGCTTTTTGCAACAACTAGCAAGATGCCCATGCGTTGCATGGAACATCAAGATGCATTTGTATGAGTAGTTTATCTTGTGGGGGAAAAGGATGAACGAGGGAAGGCCTTATTTGCAAATGTGGAGATCGGACGGCCTATATTGCAGGATGGCCGGCACACGATCATCACCGACAATGCTTATTATAAGAGTAGGCATAAAAAATAGAGTTGGTGATGATGGTGAGCTTGCCATCCTGCAATGTAGGTCGTCTGATTTATATCTGATGGATAGGAAGGAAAATATGGCAATTTACCCGCACTCTTCACCACATTTGATGATAAGGCCTTCCCTCGTTCATCCTTTTCTCCCACAAGATCCTGATGTTCCGTGCAACGCACGGGCATCTTGCTAGTAAGAGTAGAAATTAGACATATACCACTTCTCAAATCTTGAAACCAACAACATTCCTCCCTTATCTCATCAAAACCGCCAAAGGAATATACTTTGAGTGAAACATGACATACTTTTAGTGATATACGTATTTCAAAGCTAGACTTTTTTTCTATCAAATCGGTGAATATGTATTAATCAAGTGGCGGAGACAGGCCTGGGCAGCTAGGGCTATAGCCCCAGGCCTAGAACAACTTCCTTTGTAATTTCTTCATGCAAAGCATAGAAAATCATAGAAGTTTATCACTCAACATAGCACAGCCCTAGGCGTAATCTGCATCTAGCTCCGCCAGTGTATTAATCTACTGTGATCGTGTGGCAACGCATTGGCACATTGCTAGTAGTTATTATAATTTTTTGGACACCAGACAAATGTTGGAGTACATACAAGAAGAGAAGAGGCGCACGCACGCAGTCGGCCTCTCGCTGTCTCGCACACATGAGTGTTATGTAATGGCGACGTTAACAAATAAACTCTAAAACCCTAGGCGCACGATTGCTGCATTCACGGGTACCGGGTACGTGGTGGAGCACCTTTGATGGAATAGTCAGCTCGCGTGATAATTTGATCCGTTGGAGTTGATGGTCGGGACCACAGGTGAACGACTTGGAGCGCGGTGGCTCGCCAGTTGTCACAGATCGAGTAGCCACGTTCAAAATATCGTTTTTTTAGCGGGGTTGAGAGTTCCGATTTTCAATGGCGTGTTATAAGTAGTAAGTAGTTTTTTGAACGATTGGTATGGAGCGAAAATGGAATTCATAGTACTACGTACCTCCTTGGCGTATGGTTGTATGGTTTGTTTTTTTTATGGAGGTTGTATGGGTTTATGTTGCGAGATGTTGAACCTGGTAGTTCTAGGGCAAATACTATGGTTTAGATTTAGATGCTGGTTTTCTTTAATGAAAATCGGAAGGGGAAACCCTTCTTCGATTAAAAAAACTACTACCTCCATTCTGGTTTACTAGTCCCCATCGTACTTTGGGTCAAAGTTTGTCCATGAACTTTACTTGTAAAATGTGAATGGAAAACGAGATTTTGTTATACCCAAACAAAAAACGACTAGAGGGAGTGATTGCTCCGACACAGACGCGACCTCTCATAGCGCAGGCATTGAACCGGCGCACCGGCCAAGAGGGCCGCACTCGCTGCAGGCCCGGCTGAGCACACCTCCTCGCTGCGTGCAACCAGCTTAAGACTGCCCCGCCTGCCTTCATTGAAACCGCGTGTGTGCCGGTAACACGTCCTTCCGCGAGCCGGCAGGCATTTTAGAACACAAAAAATGACTAAAATATAATTAATTTACGCATGGTCTTGACTTGTTGTGCTCGCCCTAGTAGCAGGAACTAGTAGAGGATTTTCTTTATTTATAACTCTCCTCACATTTTTTTTGCTTTGAAGTGAAACATGGTTGTGGACATTATGTATGAATGTGTAGATATCTGTGAACATGAGTTTGATGTGGAAGTTGAACTTCGAATGTCGGGCTTGCGCGTGAACTATACCATGTCCAATGCTTCGTCTGTTACTGTTTGGAAAGTAATTGCTGTTATTACATGACCTGATAAAAAACATTTTGTGCCACATCAGTAGATGCACGGACATCACAACAGGCATGCTGACTGGATAAACATTTGAAGCTAGCTATTATGAAGGAAATTTTGTATTGACAATAGTTTTAGATAGCAGGAGACGCCTAGCCTGCTCTGCCTCTGCTAGCTTATATCTGGCTTCTTCCATCTCTTCTTTGGCTTGGGCGAAGAGAGCATCTGATTGCTCTTTTCGCTTCTTCAGGAACTCAGCTACATTCTCAAGGGCTGCTACACGCTTTCTTTCAGCCTTTACTAATGCCACCAGGACACGAACAGCTGACGACTCCACCTGGCTTGTGTGTAATCCGGCATCATCTGGGAATTTGCACCTTGTGTCTAATCCAGCATCATTAGGGAACTGGCACCTTGTGTGTAATCCAGCCTCATTTTGGAAACATGATCTCGAGGTTGACCATACTTCCCTCCTCGCAGGAACTGCATCCTGACATGAAGTTACTTCTTTTTTAGATCAATACTCAGAGCAACCTAGATCCATTTAGTAGAAGCCAGATAAACAGAACTCAGAGAGGTGAATTCAAAAGGAAAAAGTAAAAACAAACAGACTACAAGGTGAGAACACCCACTTCCTACATCAAGCTAAAAACGAAAGCATTAGGATGAGTAAGACTCTTTTTATTACACATCAAAGAACACCACGCTTAAGAGAAACAGAAACTACAACATATACACATCGAAGAACACGAGGCTACACGAAAGTAATTGAAAGGGTGTTACTTACAAAAGCTCGTTTTACAGGTTCGGTGCAGCTCCTCTTTAACTTGCCACGCTCCTTGAAGATGTCCGGAATATGCCATGTTTGGTCTTCATTGCTCCTCTGCATGTTCGCACTCGTGGTTTTAAAATCTCAACATGGCAAGAAAAATATACTACTAGTAATACTCGCGCATCTTGTGGGAAACATTAAAGCACTCGTCTGCCATGTTAGAGCATCTCCAACAAGATAAACTACTCATACAAATGCATCTTGATGCGTGCAATGCATGGGCATTTTGCTAGTTCTAAAAACCTTTCTATCATTTGCCACACTACTTGTTGCAGATGAAAAACCTACCCAAGCACATGGCGATACAGGAGCGACGCACAATTACAAGCTGATATTCTGTTGGACAATGGAGGCTATAACCCATTACTTTTACGGGAACAATAGCACCCAGGAAATTTGAAGGGTAGGTATGAACAAAATGGAACTACACATGTACTGCTAAGTGATTCAATACACACATTACCAATTGAGGAGGAGAACGATGGTCGCGGAGGCCTCTGTGAGTCATGGTCGACAATGGGAGTCAGTTCATTGTCCACGACGGTGGTACTTCTGCGCTTGGCGTCGGCTTCCGGGAAGCAGATCCGAGACCGTGGAAGATGATGCCGGGGAAGATGCTCTATGTACGAGACGACGGTGGACCGGCTCCAGTGCGGCGTACGAGGTCATCGATGAGGCAGATGCGCTGCGGTGGATGAGCGAGCCGATGTAAAGCGGAGGATCACGAAGGCTGCGGTGCCGTGGAGAAGTCTATTTTGCGGTGGGGATAGAAAATGGGGAGTATTCAGGTGTGCTACTCTGGGTGTCGGGGTGGGGTTGGCTGGGTAGGGTGAACCTGAAGTTACTAAAATAGCCCCCTACCAAGCGTGATTTGTAGGCCTGTTCCGAAGTCTATGATGGTAACTTCCCACTCCTCGAATCAGGGTCGCGGGAGATTTTCCCGCCGACCTCAAAATTTTGTAACACTCGACTCCCCGTGTGGCGTGTTGAGTGATTCGGCTAAGCAACTAGCGAGTAGTAGTAGTAGTAAACTCTGCATATTAGGTTTGACCGAAGTCAAACTTCCTAAAGTTTGACCAAGTTTATAGAAAAATATAAACATTTACCATAACAAATATGTATGATGTGAAAGTACATTCAATAATGAATCTAATGGTATTTATTTGTTATTGTATATGTTAATGTTTTTTGTTATAAGCTTTCTGAGAGTTTACAAAACTTGACTTTGACCAATGCTAATACGCGGACTTAAATAAAAACGGAGGGAGTACACATTTGTTTTCTTAGTTTGTAGTGAACTAATTAGTTGTTGAAATTGTGAAATAAATATATTAGGCTATTGACTTCGAATGTAATGGTCTATACAATTCAATAGTTACAATCATTGTCAAATCCCAAGATGTATACAAGGTCTATAGTACTTCACAACATGCTCAAACTCACATAATCCCAGTCAAATGAGAATCTAAATGCATTTCATCGTTATTACTTTGTAGGATGCAACAAGAACAACCATAACTCTACATCAGCCATTATAGAAGCAATATTTTGGCATATCCCAATGTGTGAATGAAACGTGCAGAGTGAGCTTTTGAAGATGGAGCAGATAGGGCGGGAAAGATTGTATGTATGTGGACGAGAGAGTAGGAATCAAACCTAACAAGACAGAGACAGAGAGAGAGAGAGAGAGAGAGAGAGAGAGAGAGAGAGAGAGAAAGAGAGAGAGGAAGAAGTTAGGTATATGAGAAAGATGCATACATGTAAGGATAAGAGACAACATGTTTGATGAGAGAGCAGGAAAAACATGGACGAGAGGGGAAGGATCTCATGGGTTGAGGGATTGACAATTTTGTGCGGGGGAGAGAGGGATTGGTAATTTTGTGCAAGAGAGAGAGAGAGAGAGGGCGGGGGGAGGAGTCAGTCAGCCGTCGTCACATCACCCTGCTTCCAAATGACCCTGCATTCTCTAGCGTTGTGTGGTCGCCGTCTTCAATCTGCTCGTTGCCCTCTTTGAAGATTGAGGTGTTGTGCATGTTGGGGTGCAAAGAAGCACAAGCAAGAGTGGTTGCCGTATAACCTTGGATGGGGATGAATTGTGTGCTCGGGGGAGTGTGTGTGTGTGTGTGTGTGTGTGTTGTGCTGCGTGTGTCTCTGTGTTTGTGTGTGTCAGATATTGAGAGAAAACAAACCTAAGGAGAGAAATGGGTATTCACGAAGAGATTGTGCGGGCCTTGAGGTGGGCAGGGGCCGGGTGAGGGTGTCAAAATGTGCGCGTTGATGCATGTGTTGCATGCAACCGTGCGAGGGACGGACGAATCAAGAGAGATGGTTGTTGTGTTACGGATGCGCCTCTCTCTCTCTCTCTCTCACACACACACACACACACACACACACACACACACACACAAGTAAACTAGAAGACCGTTCTCTCATGTATACACAACCTATCGGCTTCTGTCTATGTCTCACTCATGCATGATCATTTGCACATTCACACCTCTCTATGTCTGTATCACATGCACACCGTCTCCACATTGCCCTTCCACCACAACACACATATGGACACATACACACGTTCTCTCTCAGTCACACACACAATGACACCAAATCAGTATTAATAAAAACTAGGGCGCACCTAAAACGTCCAAATCCAAATAAACACAAACTACAGCTAAATTCAAATATATGGAAATATTGCAGCGTCAAGAACTTTCACAGGAGGAACTAGCGTGTCATTGTCGTCTCCGCCCGTGCGGAGGAGGCGCGCATGGTAGCTGTCGCGGCGGAAGCTGGTCACGCGCGCGTCGAGCCGGCAAACCGGGTGTGGACGCGGAATCTACCTTTGAGACCTTGAATGCCACGTGGATCCTGCAATCTGAAGGAGCAATTTGGGTCAGTCGACTCATGTGAGCCGTTTGATGCAACATGGATGGCTAGAAGGGCTTCTTCCACCTCTTCTGCCGTTTTCTTCCTTCACTCCGTCGAACTTCTTTCACAAATCGACTGACCCAAATTATATTACTAGTACAAACGTATTAAGTACAGTAGGAACACGAAGATACGAGCAGTAGTACCAACTGCAAGAAGAACAGTAGTAAGACATAGCACTAGTACTACTGTACGTACTACAGAGTTCAAATAACGAGAAAGAACATAAACATAGTTCTGCTAGGGCCTCAGCACAACATACCCTTGAAAATAAACTAATAAGCAACTAGTCCGCTTGACACTGGAGTAGAACCAGCATGAGCGACGGCACTGCCACCTATTTGGAGTCCGAGTCCACGTCCTCGACTTCGTCCTCGTCCCTCTTCCTCTTCCTCTTCGCCGACACTTCTTTGCTTGAACCGGACACTAAGCTCTGCTTCTTCATCCAACCCTTGTAGATATTTAAACAAAGGTAGGCATCCATTGCTACGTACAAGATGTGATCTTCATCTAATGTCTTCGACTCCCATGCATGATGAAACTCGTGATGAGGTTTCTTTAGTTTAGCGTACGAAGGATCAAACATGGCTGCTGCCAGGGTCAGCATTGAAGGTTGAGAGGAGGACACCAGGCTTGCCTTCTGGAGTTCGAAGGGCTGACCTACAACGAGACCTATCCGACGCAGGACGTCACTGTTGTTCTTAAAGCCTACAGTAACGAATTTCACTCTTTTGTCCTGGAGGAAGTTCTTAAAATCCTGCCACTCAACGTCGACATGGCATATGTGGTAGACCAAGCAAACGTTATGTACGCAAACCTGGATCACGGCGGACTTCTTCCTCTCTTTGTCCTTTAGATCCTTCTCTCGTCCCAGGACTATGGTGTACTCAACATCTAGCCCAGCGACCCACTCATCCATTGAACTGTTGAACATGCGTAGGAAGCGAGCAAGCCATGCTTTCACCGTCTCGGATCCACGTGTGTAGATGACGATGAACTGATTGCCGGTGATGGCTCTAACCTAGTACTCAGCTGCAACCATGGAGATTTGGGAGGCCATGGATTTTGGAGGAAGGTTAGGAGAAGTTGAACTGTTGTACCCCGCAAAAAAAAACTGGGAGCGAACTAATGTGAAAGGACGGGACGACTGGGAGCAAACTGTTGTAAGGTAGAAGACGGGGACGAGTAGGGTGTGCGAACGGCGTGGGGTTGCTGGCTTGCCCGGTGGATAAACGGCTGCAAGCCCCCAAAGAGTTCTCGAGAACTATGCGGGACCCACTAGATGTCATGTCTACTAGACCCATATCGTTGGCCTGACGGTATAGCTTCTGCCTGTTCGCACGCCATGCCGGCACGTGGATGTAACTTCCCTTAATTCCGTCAAACGTCGCGCCTCCCACGACCTTCGCCTCCCTCGGGCGGTCGCGCCCTTTGAGACTTCGATCGGCTATAAATGAGCAATTTTTTGCCTTTTTTAGACAAGCAATTTTTTTGCCTACAATGCATGCATGATACTCCCTCTCGTCCTTTTTACTCCCGTCAACCGTTTGCAAAGTGTTTGACCAAATTTATACTTTTTTAACACCACTTATATTAATTAACCAGCCACACCAGTACACTCATTCGATACAATATTCCGAAAACACTTAGGTGCGATGCATTAACTTCTACCTCGTTTCTTGTTTCTTGACATATGAACCAATAGGAGATGTGGGTGTGCATGCTTTTAATGACTTGAGACTACCAAACACGACATGCAGTGGTTAGTTCATTGCATGCAATGCTATTAATTAGCAAATAAACATTAAGATCTCTCGTTTTCCCCTCCTCCTTGGTCACAGTGCACAATCTAAAATGACTTGCTCACCTAGACGGAGGGAGTACTGATTATAACGATTATAAGAACTATGTTTTATAATGAGTGTAAAAATATTGACTTGACATTGTGAATGTTGACACATTGTGGAATAGTTTTTGAAGTCTGCAAAAGTACTCAACTAGTGTTGTCGTTCTCCACAAAAAATGTGTTTACCAATGCATGCATGAACACTAGTTACTCTAACCCCCCTCTCTTCTTTAATTCTTTGCCACATCATCATGTTTGCTATTCCCGTGTGCTAAAATACCACCATTATGGCTAGCCTTAATCATCGCATGCAATAATTTAGTGCACCTTGAAATATGAACATGTGTGGGGCGTGTTTGTTTTTAATGACTAGAGACTATATTTAATGAACATAGCGCGCCAAAATAGAGGCGGAGAAGAAGGCCGAGGAAGAGAAGCGCACCACGGAACAAGCTGCCTGGGAGGCCTATGTCGCATTCGAGAGAGTCAGGCAATTGGCTCTTTGGCGGAAGGCTCGTGCGAGGGCCATGAGGGTGGCGGAGGACGCCCGTGCCGACGCCCTGAGTGCAGTCGGGCCCAAGCGCCTCATCTACGCTTGGCGGTACGTGGACCGGGTGCACGCTTCCAGCGAGGAGGAGTACCTGTTGGCGCCGGATCACCACACCGGTGAGATCGCACTTGCCCGCCAGCAAGCCGCCAATCAGCACCTCATGAGTTGTGAGGTTGAGGAAGAGGCGTTGTGTCGGCGCGCTGGGAAACGACCGCGCACCAGGGCACTCATGGCGTGCCGCAAGCGCTCCTGCGAGCGTTGTGGCTTTTAGGAGGATTATAATATTTGTTTCGTAAGGCGATCTCATTAGTTTTGGGACGCAAAGGATAAATCCCGAACGTTCAGGAATTTTTAGTGTCCTTAATTAAGTATGTAAAAGGGGAAGTTTGGAAACCTTGTGTATTCGTACGCATTTTGCAAGTACGTGCATATAGCACAAACTTTATTACTCCCTCCGTCTAGGTGTGTAAGTCATCTTACGAAAACCAAATAATCCCAAAACACTTAGGCGCGGTGCATTAACTTCTACCTCGTTTCTTGTTTCTTGACATATCAACCAATAGGAGATGTGGGTGTGCATGCTTTTAATGACTTGAGACTACCAAACACGACATGCAGTGGTTGGTTCATTGCATGCAATGCTATTAATTAGCAAATAAACATTAAGATCTCTCGTTTTCCCCTCCTCCTTGGTCACAATGCAGAATCTAAGACGACTTACTCACCTAGACAGAGGGAGTATATACTATCACACTACACGTCTCTCTCGATATATGCTTGCAGACTATGCTACTCCCTCCGTCCTGGTCAATAAGTCATCTTCGGTTGTGCACCGTGACCAAGAAGGAGGGAAGACTTATACAACTAGACAGAGGGAGTACTACTATTACTTATGTACGTGCAAATGCACGTTTTAACATTACGATGCGGTTTTTGTAAAAGTGGAAAAACAACACTAGTCAAGCTTGTGAAACGATTCAATGCCAAACAAATGCAAAAATGCTCGTTTGATTGTTTACTTTTAGCTTCCTTCTCTGTGGTTATTTCTCTGTCGTAATTTGTACGGAGTATCTCACTAGTTGGAAAGGCATGCAAATTCCCAAACCGCTTCCTACACCCTGTATCGAAATTTTTTTCCTAACAGGTTGTGCCGTGCAATTGGAATTCCAACTTGAGTACTACTACTAGTAAGAGTACCAGGGCCCAGTTCTTTTAGGCTTCTAGACTAGTAATCCCATAACTACTACCTCCGTCCTGGTTTATTGGTCCCCATTGTAATCTGTGTCAAAATTTTGGTCAAAGTTTAGCACAAATTACAATGGTGAGGAAAAACCAGTTAAATCTTTGGTCAAAATTTAGCACAAATTACAATGGTGAGGAATAAACCAGGACGGAATAGTAGTTTAGAAGCCCAAATAAATGAGTGAGGCGCCTTATTGTTACTCTCCACTGTGACTAGTCTTGTGAGAAAAGCTGGGGAAGTGGCCAAAAGAACTAGCCCTAAGAGTAGTAGCTAGGGATCGAGTGTGCGAGATGAACCGGAGAAAGTAAATGCAGAGAGATGAAATGCAAAAAAGACCGAGGGATGTGATGGTTGCTTGTCCGTTTATTTTACCACGCCACTTATTACTGGGAGTGGTTGGGTTTTGTGATATGATGGCTTTACTGCCGCGCCACGAGCGGGGTGAGAGGTGAGACTCCTGTGCAGTGCCGCCCTCTACTCGTACTACTACTCCCTCCATCCATTTTTACAGGGCCTAACTTGTCAATATTTCATACCAAGGCATGTCCACAAAAATAGGAACTAGTTTTGGGACTAGTATCTGAATCCCGTGTAATCTTGCATGCAGCCTCCTTTGAATGCCTAGCCGCTAGCCTCCCTTCCTTTAATCCCTCGCATGCAAATTACTCTCCTCCCTTTTCTACATGCATGCCCAACCATAATTCCTCAAATCATGCATGCTTGGCTGAAATATAGAGCTCGCTCCTCCTTTGAAAATATGGTGGTGCTATCCATGCATGCAAATCAATGCGACGGCCAGAGCATTTTCACGATGAAGGGACCACGCATGACTTGCAAGGGAAAATTAAGATGGACATGCCTCGATTAGTTCATTTGGATAGGTTTGTTCGGATATTATTTCATCTCTAGAGCTCACAAAAATCTGGGTGAAATAGATATAAAGTATCTTTTGCAAACAAAAGCGTTCAACTGTTCAACCTGCATCCAAAACTTGTGAAGAAATAACTCTTATTGTGCTTTGCAGGAAATGATCTTCAAGAATAAGTTTTTGAGTATCCATTGTTATACATGTTGGCTACAGTTGGCTATACTATTTAAGTATTAACCATGCCCTTATACACCTACACGGGGGGATTAAATCAGCATGACTTGGGAGGGGGCAAAGGATATGTAAGAAATGGTTCATCATAAGTCTTTCACCAGTACTATAGTAAAAATTCACACATGGAAGATTCTAGACTAAACCATAAATGGATACACTTTTATTCATGCGCGATACTCCAATAGAGCAAGATCATGCATGGAAGTCTCCACATGCTTAGACAGCGGATTACATTGACCGAAGACTAATGATCAACATTTAACTTGAAAATGCAGATGTCCAGGTGAACCTCCTTGGAGTCACCGTGCACATTGTTGGAGTCCAAATAACACCATGGGTTTTCCATGTCCACATCGGCAGGAAAGTCCCAACTCCGCAGAGTCCAAGTATGCTCGGCGTGGCCAGTGTCACCGCCCACGCGTGTAGGTCTCCTCTTCTCATGCTCATACAAGTGGTAGAAGAGCTCACCTTATAAAGGCCTACTAGAAAAATTCCAACATCGACCAGGTCGTCCATGAAACGGGAGTGGCTATAGGGGACGTTGCGCCAGTTGAATATATGAGCAAGTTACTACGAGATTTAATCCGAATAAGCACAAAATAAATCGTGACGGCTATAACAGAGATGAAACTAATACTATGGACTAGCATAGTAGTAGGATACATAGTAGAAACATGAATTCTACCACGATTTCGAACAGGAAGGACAGAAACACATACGGTGCAACGGGAGCAGCACCGTTGGCATTGAGGTTGTCGCCCATGTCCAAACACCACGTATACACGGTCTTTGAGAACGGTTCGTAGTCGTTCCACGCTCGAGCATTGAAGTTTGTAACTATTTTAGATTAGAATATACTACTCCTCCGGTGCTAGTAGTAGAGCAGAGATCTACTCTACTACTCTACTCAAGCAAGTTAGGGCATATCACTGTAGGGAGTACCAGTACTGTGATCACTCAAGCAAGTTGTCTGGCATCGACATGACCCTACGCTGCTGGTATGTGTCCCGTAAGTCAAGCGGCATGCTGTAGTCATCATCACCTTTCCACTTCCCGCAGCACATATTCGTTCTCCATCTTTGTCCGCACATAATCTCGTCCAATGTTCCATCCCCGCTAAGGCGCCTCCCCCCTTGTCCGAAACCCAAGCACTAACAATGGCAGAACCGAGCAACGTCCGCCGAAAGAGTGGCTGGAATTCGCTCCCCATACAGGTAATCAAGCTCATTGTTTCGCGTGTGGACAATCTCAGTACCATGCCGCTCGCTGCGTGCTCGTCGGGGCTGTACCGTTTACTCCAAGCCCTCAGGCCGGAGCTTTTTAAGCCAGCTCCTTGCTTGCTGATGCCGCCTGATCTTCAGAAACGGCGTGTCAAGCAGCATAACGATCGTAGGGTGGCGAGCATCAACCCCCTTGACTGTGATCCGATCCCCGTCAGCCTCAAATACATTAACGATATGTACTGGGTCGGCATGAACACGTCTTGGATGGTGCTCATCGACGGTCGCGGCAGCTGGATGCTCGTGGAGGTCTACACCCGGTGATTGATCCCCCTTCCATCGATTAACACTGCATTGCTTTGGCACCGCGGCCCAGAATACTCGGAATCTTACAGTAGCCAACATGATACCAAGTTTGATTTGCTCGAGGTTGTAATCTGCCAAGTGCCCACTAGATCTTCGAATTATAAAGACTTCAGGCTAATTGCGTTCTTCAACCACGGTCTCGCCTAGCTGACAGGTCACTGCTGTAAGTGGATAAATCTGCACATCCATCGCAGGATCATACATCCTCCATGGTTCTCTGATGCAATTGAACACAAGGGCTTCATTTACGCTGTCGACTCCTTCTATGACTGGACGTATTGCTGGCCTACTCCAGTCATCGCTACAAACGGCTGTTACAACAGTATGTTAATTTCCTATGATATCATGATGGCTTGCATATATTATTGTCAACATTTGCTGAAAAATATTCATGCCCATAACATGCTGTTCTTAAGATTAACTAAACCAAGATCCCTTTTTTATTTGACTCCAACTTGATATGATGTTGTAGGCCGCCTGGTGGCCCTACCCTTCCTAATCCCAGAACCTTTCAAAGAAAAGCGGCATGGCAGTTGCAGGTGGTTCCTGGCTCGATCAGACAACGGCGAAAGATTGATGATCGTTCGCACGTACCGGACGTGTTGTTTCGCGGAATACAATCACAATCACTGCAAGGTCTTTGAGCAGGATCCCAGCTTCTCTGGGCCTTCAGGATTTTTTGACTGGAGGCTGGTAAGTACCCTAGGTACACACTCTCTGTTTGTCGGACTGAATTATTCGATTAACCAGGAGATAACCGACGTCAAGGATCATGATGGCAGCGCGGTTTCGTTCATCAGGGAAAACTGTGTGTACACAGTGTACCATGTGTCTCTGCATGCACCATACCCTGATATGTGCCGGCACGCTCTGCAGCCCAAAGTAGGAGAGAGGATCGCAAGTATCAGACTTCGACCTGCTGGCTAGAGTTTCCCCCGTCAGGCACCCATCTGGTTCGAGCCGTCAGCTAATCTCCACAGCTTAATAAATAGTAACGTCTAACTGAGCCAGTTAGTTAGATGCGTACACTTGGTGTAGTAGGAACTTTATTTAGTTTGATGCATACACTTGTTCTTTTTTGGTAGCCCTTTTGTAATGATGGCTGATGTTTGGTTTGGAAGAGAGAGCTGCATCTTCACTCTTCTGGCCTGCTTACTGCTTCTGTTGCACCCCCAACCCTGGTTGCTGCTGCTGATGTTTTCAATGTACAATCAGTAGTATATGTCGTCTGTTGGTTGAATAAATGTGTTGTTAGAACGACAAACAAAATGTTTTGGAAGTCATTGCACGGTTCGATCCTTTAGTGCCCCGTACCGTACGTAGCGCATACTATTTATCGTACGGAACACATTTTTTAAACTCGGAACACATTTTCCACTTGTTGATAACATGCAGCCCACTGATGAAGGCCCAATAGAGAAGCCCATAATTAACTGGAAGGGAGGCTCTCACATGAATCCGGCCCAGGTGCATGCTCATGGTCCCCTAAACATAAATAAGTAAATAAATAAATAAATAAATAAAGCTAAATGCTCATGCACTAGGTCTTTGGGAAAATAGCTAGCCCATTATTTCTTTTTGAAGAATACCCAAGCTAGGCCTATTTCTTTTCTCCGAATTACTGGGCTACAAATCTTTCAAGACGAGGAGGGATGCATTCCGGCCTGGCTTAAGAGTATGGTCAATGTCTATTAAAAGTAATATCAAAAGGGGTTGAAAATTCCAAAAAAATTATAGCAAAGGGGATATAAGTTTCTTTTTTTGTTTTTGTTCTTCACTGATATCTTTTTATGTATTTCATTGGATTTAACATGACATAGTACTAATTTATTTTTAAATTTGTTTTACTACGGCTATTTATTTTTGGATTAAGAATATTTCGTTCCCCATCAAAAATTTGCGAATTTTCAAATTTCCCACATATTTAGTTAATTTTTTTACCCTGGTACTGACCAGAAAATGGCCAGCAATTCTAAAAATGGAAAACGGGCTGCAATAAATTCCATATGAAATATAAAATGAGTAAAAAATATAAAAATAATAGCAAATGGGCTGTACATGCCACGGATTTCGAGGCTGGTTTGTTTACGAAAGGCTTTGTCAGTGAACACACGATTCTAGCAGCAGTTAGTGTTGGATGTCCATCCAACGGCCGACGTGCTTCTTTAATCGCTGATCTTCCTGCTCCAGCCGCCTAAACTAGCGTCGGCGGGACTGCCTGCTCCCTCCTCTTGTGTCCCGCTGTGATGCCGCGCAGGGTTCCCCGGCCCACCCTACTCCCTCCACTGGCCTGGCCGCACGCAATCAACTACCTCCTTATTACGCGAAAAAATGATTCCTCCCACTGACATCTGGGACGCACCGGTTGGGAGGCTAACCTGTGGGCCTACTAAGTTGACGTGTACGCAGGGCTTGTCAACTTAGTCAACAAACGATTCTAGCAGCTGTAACCACTAGATTTGAATCGAACGGTCCTGCTGCATCTTCAATCGCTGCTCTTCTTGCACCAGCCGCCCAAACCAGCGCCGGGGAGACCGCCTGCTCCTACCTCCAGTGGCCGGTTGTGCTGTCGATGAGGCCTCATCGCCCCCTACTACTCCCACCGCTAGCCAGGCCCTGCGGTGACGACAGCCTCACACTGCAGCCAAACCAGTGAACCCTCGTACTCCTCTCCACGTGGGCGTCCACTGCCGCGTCTTCCCTGGCTCCGTGTCGTCCCCTTCCTAGGCCTCGCCGTCGTCCACCTCCTTGTGCTCTCGGCGCGGCGTGGTCAATGTGGTCAACAACATTCCATCGGAAGAGTACTGTACGTGGAAAGGCTGACAGCTGGGACCATGGCCACAGCCCATTTTTTTGTGATTTGCCAAGTAAGTCGCTCTGTCAGGCCTGTTGGGCTGCAAATCTTTCAAGACGAGGAGGACAACTTTCATCCGGCTGGCCGAGAAAATGGCCCATCAGTAATGAGAAATGGGTTGTATATTTTTAAAACACATCAAGCTGGCAATTAGTTTCAAATATTTTTTTTCATTTCGAGATTTGAAATTACATTAATTTTTATGAGTGGAGAATTTGTTGGATTTTATATTGATATACATTTATTTTTAAGATCAGTTTGAATGTGAGTCAAAATTTCGGGATTATAAACAGTTCGGACCACACCGAAATATGCAAAATTTCATATAATTTTTTAACCGTGGCCACAATATGGGCTGTAATGCTAACAAAAAGAATATGGGCTCTAAAAAAACCTTAATAATTAGCAAATGGGCTGTAAATTATTAGAAATAATGGCAGATGGGCTGTATGCTATTTCCCACAGATTTGAAGCTTTCCTAAAAAAAGGTTGACGCACAAGCAATGACTGTTGGATGGCCATCCAACGGCCGTCGTGCTTCTTCAATCTCTGCTCTTCCTTCTCCAGCCGCTCAAACAGGCGCCGGCGGGACTGCCTGCTCCCAACTCAACGCGGCCGGCTCTGCTGCCGCGCAGGCCTCACCGCCCCACTGTACTCCCATCGCTGGCCTAGACATCCCTCTACTCACCCACACCTGTTATTATTCTCCGGCGACGGCGAGGCCTCGTACAGTCGAAACGTTCCCCCCGCTGTCAGCTCGGCCTCACCGGAAGTGCCTCCTTATTACGCACAAAAAAAGGATACTCCCCCAGCTAGCTGGGACCCACCTTGGTGGGAGGCTGACTTGTGGGCCTACTAAGTTCACGGGGATGAAGGGCTTTGTCAACTTAGTCAATATGAACGATTCTAGCTCCAGTGACCGTACGATGTCCATCCAACGGCCGTAGTGTTTCTTCAACCTCTGGTCTTCTTGCTCCAGCAGCCCAAACCAGCGCCGGTCGTGCCTCGTGCTCCTGCCTCCCGTGGCCGGCTGTGATGCGGCGGAGGCCTCACCGCCCCCTACTACTCCCACCGCTGGCCAGGCCATCCCTCTACTCACCCACACCCCCTGTTATTCTGCGGCGACGGGAGCCTCACACCGGAGCGAACCAGTGAACCCTCGTACTCCTCTACGGGTGGGCATCCACTGCCGCGTCTTCCCCGGCTCCGCGTCGTCCCCTTCTAGGCCTCGCCGTCGTCCATCGGCCTGGTGCTCTCGGGGCGGCGTGGTCAACGTGTTCAAGGAACGACTTCCATCGGACGTGGACTGTACGTGGAGAGGCTAACAGCTGGGTCCATGGTCGCAGCAAGGAAGTGCCTCCTTATTACATGCAAAATAATTATTCCTCCACCTGACAGCGGCGACCCACCGGACGGGCCACCGTATTTCGCCCCCCTGACTGCTGGGACCCACAAGCTACAACTTCGCAGGCAAGGAAGTGCCTGACAGTCGGGACCCACCTGGTCAAAGCGTACGTAGCGTTGTCATTCCGGTCGCGAAGGTGTACGTACATATATACTGGTGGATGTAGAGGCGCGCACGTAGCATGTACACGTACGTACAGCGTCCAGGGTGCAAGAAAGAAAATACAGCCACATATGTGTACATACGGGCGGGGTCTCGAACACCTACTCGCGCATACGTACGGCCAGGGCTCGTGTACAAGGCTGGGTCGGAACGGAGAAGGAGCGTCGTCGTCGTGTTCATGGGGAGGCAACGGAATGCGTCGTGTTCATCGGGAGGCAACGCGGCTGGGTCGGAATGGAATGCGTGGTCGTGTTCATCGGGAGGGCTTGGACAGAAGAGGCGATGGAAACAAGGCCTGGCGTACCGCAGAACGGAGGAAACGGACCTCCTACGGATGAAATGGGGGTCCTGTTGATCGGGGTGGTGTGGCGTACCGCAAAACGGAGGAAACGGACCTCCTACGGTCGAAACGGGGGTCCTGTTGATCGGGAGGGGTGTGGCGTACCACAAAACGGAGGAAACGGACCTCCTACGGTCGAAACGGGGGTCCTATTGATCGAGAGGGGTGTGGCGTACCGCAAAACGGAGGAAACGAACTTGTGTTGGAGCGCTACGGTCGAAATGGGGGTCCTGTTCATCGGGAGGGGCGTGGCGTACCGCAAAACGGGACTCCACGGGATACTGTTCATCTCCACCGTCGACCCCCTCCACCCTCCACGAGTTACTGTTCATCCACCGTCGACCTCCTCCAGCCTCCACGGGCTCCTGTTCATCCAGTCTCCACCGCGCGCTACTCCACCGGCTACTGTTCAACCACCCATCCACCATCTACTATTCATCCAGCCCTCCACACCACGGGGTCCTGTTCAACCACCCCTCCACGGGCACCCCTCCACCGTCTACTGTTCATCCAGCCCTCCACGGGGTCCTGTTCATCCAACCCCAACCGGCTCAATCAATCGGGGTCCTTTTCATCCAGAGGCAACACCACGGGGTCCTGTTCATCCACCCCCATCGGGAACTGTTCATCCAAACCCCCCGCAACACTCACTGTTCATCCACCCCCACCGAGAACTGTTCATCCAACCCCCGCCCCCCCTGCAACACTCACTGTTCATCCAGAGGCAGCATCGATCGGCTTCAGTTAGAAGCAGTAGCCAAGGAATCGCTCGATCGGGTTCAGTTAACAGCCATCGATCGATCGCTCGGGTTCAGAAACGCGGAGCCTGCAGTGCAATCGCTCGGGTTCAGTTAGAGCCCACCGCTGTCGGATCACGGGTTCCGGCAGACCCTTAAGGTTCAAACTCTGGGGTGCGCGCGGAGATCGTGCCCACTACCTCCCCGTCTCGAAAGGATCTAACTACTGCAAGAACAACACAAGTGACACAGGGTTTATACTGGTTCGGGCCACCATTGTGGTGTAATACCCTACTCCAGTGTGGTGGGTGGATTGCCTCTTGGGCTGATGAGGAAGAACAATACAAGGAAGTAGAGCCTCGCGAGGGTCTGTTCTTGGCTAGGGGATGAACTGCTAGGGGGAGTTCGATCGCCCTTCTCTCTCTCTCTCTCTCTAGATGTTGGATTCGGTCTCTCTTCTCTACTTGCTCTAGATGTTGAATTGGCTCAGACCTCCCTACCCTGGGGGTGGCTAGTCCTATTTATAGGCAAAGGCCCTGGGCCTCTTCCCAAATATTTAGCACGAAGGGCGCCAACAATTGGCCAATTTGGAGGGGAACATCTGGTACACTTATCCTGACTAAAGTTGGTCTTCGCCTGCCAAAGGCCCTGTGGTGACGCCGTCCTGGGCTCCATGGTGACCTCCCTCCACCGTTGGACTGGTCTTGGTCTTGTTGCACCAAAATGGGTGCCTTTGCTTGATCCTCTCGCCTGCGCTTGCCCCCTTTGCACCAAAGAGGAAAGGGAGACGCTGCGCGGGCTGGCTCCCGCCTGGCACCCTTGGTCGTCATGGCTTGCGTCATGGGCACCTCGTGAGGTACCCGCCTTGATCTCTCCGCCTCCTCGCGAGCCAGCCTAAGGAGGCCGTGCTTGAGGAAGCGCCATGTCGTCCGCCTCACGAGGCTTGGCCCCTCGCGAGGGTCTTGAACCTTTTGTTGATGAAGATGGGCCATGCTGGGCCCCCATTTGAGCCATGCCGCAGGCCGCAGGCAGGAAGTCTGGGGACCCCCGTTCCCAGAACGCCGACAGTAGCCCCCGGGCCCAAGGCGCGCATGGACTTGGCCGTGCCGAGAGGTGAAAGGGCAAGGGCGAAGCGCCACGGGCCTTAACAGCCTGCGGCCTTGGGCGCCGCTTGGCGGTTGATTGGACATGGGTGCTTTTGCGACTGCGCAGGATACTAAGGGTGTGGCATCTGCTCGGGCTTTGTTCTTCTCCTTCTGCATCCGCTGCTCAGATCCCCTTTCTTGCGCTTCTCCTCCCTTCCTCCAAGCTTCCAGATCTGCTCCACCCGCTCGACCCAGGTAGCCATGGCGCCTCACCGGGTACCGGCCGAAGCTTCGTTCTCGCCTGCTTTGGATTCGCCCAACGTGTCGAAGGCGAGCCTCGCCCTACTGCACCGGATGGCTGCGGCGCAGGGCATTGACGGGGCGCAGATCTTCAAGGTCGGCTCCGATGCCCCTGAAGGTTGAGGGAGCACCTTCTATCCTTTCTTCGTGAGCTCCATTACAGCAGGCCTGGTGCCTCCTTTCTCTGAGTTCTTCCTCGCCATCCTCCGCCATTACAACTTGCAAGCTTTGCATCTCCACCCCAACTCCGTCCTTCTCCTGGCGATCTTCGCCTACTACTGCAAGGCGCATGTGGGGGTGCAGCCTTCAGTGGCCTTGCTGCGCCACTACTTCTACCTCCGGACCTCCTAAGGTTCCCCTTCTGCGTGCGCGGGCTTCATCGCGTGCGGCAGCTCCATGGCCATCTCGAATCCAGGGAAGAGGATTGAGGGCTTCTGGAGCAAGTGGGTATTGGTTGACGCCGGGTGCGTCGACCCTCGGTTGGCCCTTCCCACGGAGCTCACGGATCCCCGCGCGAACTCGATGCTGGCGAAGATGGACGCCGATCTGAAGCCAGCTAACATGGCGACGGCGAAGCTGACCGGGGCATCGTTGCTGAGGGAGTTCCTGGAGCACTAGCTGGCTCCGCTTCGGCAGTACTGTCCCCCGATGTGGAGGCCTCACCCGAGCCCCGCAGCCGTGGGCGAATAGGACGTGACTGCGGTTCTCCATTCCCTGGTCGGGGGCGAGGCAGCAGGGCTGGAGGGCACGCCTTCGCCCCTGTTCCTCCGCGACGATTGGGAGCAAGTGGTGGAGTCCATGCCCGTCTTCAACGGGGACGGGCTCGTGCCCGTGGTGGCTCCCGAGGATCTGGTGGATGTGTCTTCCGGCGACTCCAGCGGAGACGGTGGCGAGGAGGAGCAGGAGGCAGGTCCCGACTCCGAGGCGACTGACGAAGAGTCTAGGGCTCCCCCGCTCCAACGCAAGCCCCGCGCTCTCCGCCTTTCGCTGAGCGATGATGACGATGACGACGACGTGCTGGGCAGCGGGAGCTCGCCCCTAGTCCCGAAGAAGGGCAGGACCGGGTTGATTCCCCGTGGGTCCTCCCTGACTCCGGGGCGAAGTGCTGACGCTCCTTCTGCTTCCGAGGTCGACCCCTCCAGCCGGCTCTCCGGCTTCAAGTTTGGCAGGAGACTGCTGGAGCTTTCTGGCGACGACCTGTAAGTGCTTGATCCTTGATCCCTGGTTTCTTGTTCTGCTGACGAGGCTTGACGATAACTTCTCCTGAGCAGGCTGACGCCCGCGGCGAAGAAGCTGAAGGGAGCTCCTGAGGCCCCAGCTGCGGCGACACCTCCACCTGCAGGGGAGGGCGACCGCGACGCACGGGCTTCTCCTTCCCACTCGCCCTTGCGGGGCTTGGCTGGTCTGGCTGGGGCCGCAGCCCCCATGGCTTGGTCGACTCCAGAGGTGCCCTCGCCTGGTGCTGCTGCTACGGCTGGGGAGGCGCAGCAGACTCCGTCTCGGGATACTGCAGCCTCGCCGCCGCTACCTTCTCCTCCCGTTCCGCCGGCTGCTGGTTCCGCGACTCCTCCTGCTACCTTGAAGCGCATTGATGCTTCTCCGCCTTCTTCTTCCATCCTGGAGCGAGCTGTTGCTGGACTGGACCGGCTGCGGCAGGATCTTCTAGGCGCCGACCCTCGCCTGGTGGCCGGGCGCCTGGAGCTGGCCTCGGGGTGGATTCGCTCTAACGCCTCGATCCGGGCAGCATTGGTTCAGGCCTCGACGGCCTGTGACGAGGAGAGGGAGGCTACCCTCGAGGCGAAGGCTGCCCGTGACGCGGTCCTGGGAGAGGCGGTTGGCATCCGCGGCCGCTGCAAGGAGCTGGAGGACGAGTTGCAAGGACTGCGTGGTCAGCTTGCAGAGGAGACCCGCCTTCGCCAAGAGCAGGAGAAGGGGGTGAAGGCTCGCGAGGCGGCGCTCGAGGACCGGGTGGCAAAGCTCAAGAACCGCCGCAGCCACCTAGGCGCTTTGAAGAAGGAGCTGGAGACGACGAAGGCCGAGCTAGACACCAAGGCCTGGGTCCTTGCCGAGGATCGCGTGGCCTTCGTGGACATGGAGAAGGATGCCCGCGCTTCACTGAAGACGCTTTACGAGAGTGGCCTGGATAGCCCGCGGGCTGGTGACGGGGACGGCCCCGCCAAACTGCTTCCCTTCTTGGTGAAGGCTCTTGGAGATGTCGCCCTCGGACTCGCCCCCACGGCTCAAGCCGAGGCGCGTGTCCTGTCTTCCGCCGCGCTGATGTGGGTCTTCGCCCATGTCTACCTTCGCGACCCCAGTGCCGACCTCGACAGCCTGCTGGAGCCGGTGAGCGGCGAGGGTGCCGCTGCCGCTGTCGAGGCCGTGAAGGGGCGCGCAGAGGCGTTGCTAGGGAAGTTCCGGGCCTTCAGCACCAAGCCGAAGCGAGGCGCTGCCGACCCCACTACCCCACAAGGCGAAGCCACTCCACGCGACTCCGCTGCCGACAAGTGACTCCGCTATCGCTCCTGTTCTTCTTTCGATTCCTGCACATGCACGACGCCTCGAGGAGGCATTTAAATTTGCGTTTGGTACCAAGGAAACATTATGGGTTGTAATATTCACTTTTAAGTTCCTTGAATTTTATGTTCCTCTTCCCTACTTGCTTATGCTCTACGCCGGCAGAGCCCGGCCACGCGCATGCCTCACCCAGCATCAGCCCCGACCGGAAACCAGGACGGGACCAAAGGAATGAGGGGCCACGTGACAAGTTAGGCTCCTGAGTAGCGATGCTCAGGAGTCCCCCTTGGCGCACGAACAACAAGTAGGGAAGCGCGATGTAGGTGCGTTTCCGTTCTACGTCTGCAGAGCCCGACCCCGCGCGTACCTCACCCAGCATAGCCTTTCAGAACTAAGGAGTGAGGGGCTACGGAGCCAGTTAGGCTCCTGAGTCGCGATGCTCAGGAGTCCCCCTTGACGCGCGAACAACATGAGATGGAATGTCGGCGGGGCTACCATTCTACGTCTGCAGAGCCCGACCCCGCGCGTACCTCACCCAGCATAGCCTTTCGGAACTAAGGAGTGAGGGGCTACGGAGCCAGTTAGGCTCCTGAGTCGCGATGCTCAGGAGTCCCCCTTGATGCGCAAACGGCCTTCGTACCTTGGCTCCGCTCGGGGAGAGACGCGCGACGAACCAGGCCCGAGGGCCTTGGCTGGGGCGTACGGCTGGGCGTGACCCAGTCATAGCCCCCGTGCCCAGCCCCCTCGCGCGGCGCTCCCGGGGGAGGCGTTGCGATGAGGCCGGCCACTGAGCTCGGGGCTCCCTGAGGTTAACACGGCCCGGAGGCCACCCTTAGTTGTTTATCAGCAGCGCGGAGCATAGCGCTTCCGTATGTGTACGGGCATAGCCGCTCCTCGGCAGTGTCGTCAGCCAGCGCGGAGCATGGTGCTTCCACTGGTACGTGGGAGGGGGCTCCCCTCCGGGAGGAGTCCCCGGGGCGTGTACAGCCCCGCCCTGACACGTGGCTGGCACGGTAGAGCTAGGTGAGGTGTATCTGGGCACCCGTGAACCAGCGCGGGACTCACGAGGCCCTACCTCTAGGCGGGTTGCGCCTGGCACTGGGCCGTATCTTGAGATGTGTTCCTGCAGAATCTGGTTAGATGCCGGCACTCTACGTCCTCGGGTCCCGGCCCTCGAGCTTGTCTCAGCCGTCGCTGGTATGCCAGGTCGCGATGCCGTGGACAAGGCCAGAGGGTGAGGGCTGGAGAGCCAGTAAGAGCCCTGAGTCGCGATGCTCAGGCACCCCCCCTTTAACGTGCAAGTGGTCGACATGAAGAAGAAAAGGTGTCGCGGATGGCATCGAGTAATTAAGCATGATGCATATTGGAAATAAACGCAGAAGGGATACATGTCGCTGGGCCTAGCCCGAGTGGCCTGGGGATGATGGAGCCTGAGGGGCGCCCCCAGCAAAGTAAGCTAGCGACTGAAAAGATAAAAAGGGATACATGCCACACGGACGGACCCATGCGGCCTGGGAATGATGCAACCCTGGGAGGGCGCACCCAGCTGGGAATGAAAATTGAAAGGTGTCACCTGAAGATGTCGTCGGTGCAGTGGCGTTGGTGCAGCATACTCGGTGGGCTGCGGAAGCCGATCCTCACGAGCCCCCAGGCCCAGGGGCCTCGGGAGGCTCCGGAGGCACTGGTGGCTCCTCGTGAGCAGCCACCATCTCCGCCAGGGCTGTGGAACGCCTGTCTTCCTGCGCCTCCAAGATGCTCCTCATGATGTGTTGGTACACCGCAGCCACGCTCGGCAGGCCATAAGGCATGCGAACATAGCTGTGGGGTGGTCCTCCGCAGCGCCCCACTTGTGAGGGCCAGAGGCGCTCCGTCATGGCGATCTGATTAAGCCTAGGTACGTCGACGCAGACGCGCAGCCCACCATCCTCGCCTGGATGGGGAGCCACCGCTGGTGGGCGACGACAACCTCTTATGATCCTTGACTCCTGTAGTTCTTGAATGGCCTTGCTAACAAACTCCTGCTGGTCAGACCTTCCTTCCCTGGCTTCCTTTCGAGGGAAACGTGCCTCGAAGCACGCCTCCACATGGTGCCCCAGCGCCTCCCTCGTGACCTTGGCAAGGTCGGTGGCCCTCCAGGCGAGAGCCTCCGAGTCCTTCCTGAGGAGGGCGCCGGGCGCGCTTCCCTATGCAATTGAAGGAGGGTCCCCCTGGGCAGACGCGGGCCTTGAAGGGCCTGCCTCCTGAGGGGCTGAGCCTGGCGTTGTCTTCTTCTTGTTGGGGTGGTCTCAGGAAGCCTCCTGCTTCCGCGATCTGGGTCTTCTAGTGACGCGGCCTGAAAGGCTCGCTCCAGAGCACACGCTGCATCCTTCTCTTGACATGGCACCATGATGACGCCGCCGCTTCCTGGCATCTTGAGGACGTTGTAGCCGTGGTGAGTCACGGCCATGAACTTGGCCAGCGCCGGGTACCCGAGGATGGCGTTGTACGGCAGGCGGATGTGGGCGACGTCAAAGTCGATGAGATCGGTGCGGTAGTTGTCGTAGGTGCCGCAGGTTACTGGGAGGCGGACCTGCCCGATCGGGACCGTGGAACCATCGGTGACTCCGGAGAAGGGCTTGGTTGGCTGAAGCTGGTCATAGGGCACTTGGAGGCTGTTGAATGTTTCCACGGACAAGACAATTGAGCCCTGCCCCTCCGTCGATGAGGGTCCTGGTGACCAGAACGTTGCTGATGACTGGGGAACAAAGCATTGGGAGGACTCCAGCTGTGGCCGTGCACTTGAGCTGGTCTGCTGAGCTGAACGTGATGGTGCAGGCCGACCACCTGAGGGGACGCGTTGCTTCGAGCTTGGGGAGAACTGCGTTCACTTCGTGAGCAAACTGCTTGAAGATACGTTGAGAGGCTGGGGCTTGAGCTCCGCCCAGGATGCAGGCGATGGCGCGAGGCTCCTGGAAGTCCCCCAGCCCCTTCGTCTTGGTGGCGGTCTTCATTCCTTCTTGGCTGAGGCGGCAACGGCGGCAGGCCTGGGTTGCCGTGAGGGCAATCCTCACGAGGCTAATCCCTCCAGTCCCCCTCGCGCGGCGGGTCGCGCCAGCGGTCCTCGCGAGGTTGGTCACGCCAGCGGTTCTCGCGAGGTTGGTCACGCCAGCCTTGACGTGGGCCATGATCTTCCTAGCGTCCCGGGTTCCTTCCTCCTCCTCGGCCGTAGCCCCGGTCAGCACAGTCAGGGCGTCGGCCGACTCTTCCTTCTCGCACGGCGCGGAGTTCTTGGCATTCATTGGTGTTGTGGGTGTGGAGGTCGTGGTACACACAGTACCGGCTGCCCCTGGAGGATTCGGGCAGATCCTTGCCCCGCTTGGTGTCCGGTTCTGCCGCGAGCACGGCAGCCCCCTTGCGCTTCACGTCCTTGGCCTTGGGCTTCTTCTCTTCTGGGTCTGCGGTAGGCAGCTCGAGGAGGGAGAGGCGTCCCTCCTCAGCTCTGGCGCACTTGGTCACCAGGTTGAACAGCTCCAGGGAGGTGCAGAGGTCTTCATGCATCGCCAACTCCTCCTTCATCTTGACGTCGCGCACGCCATCGGAGAAGGCCGAAATGATGGCTTCTTTAGACACCCTGGGGATCTTGAGGCGCGCACTGTTGAAACGCTGGATGTACTTTTGCAGGGTCTCTCCAGGCTGCTGCTTGATGCGGCGCATGTCGCTCACGGCGGGAGGCCGGTCGCGGGTACCTTGGAAGTTGGCGATGAAGCGAGTGCGCATCTGGTCCCAGGAGGAGATCGTGCCTGGGGCCAAGTTCTGGAGCCAAGTGCGAGCACCTTCCTTCAGCGCCATGGGGAACCAGTTCGCCATGACCTTTTCGTCCCCGCTGGCTGCTTCAATTCCCAGCTCGTAGAGCTGGAGGAACTCCGTGGGATTAGTTGTGCCGTCGTAGCGAGGAGGCAAGTCCGGCTTGAACTTGCCGGGCCACGCGACGCTACGCAGCTCATGGGTGTAGGCGCGGCAGCCAGCGGTGACCGCGGGAGGTTTTGGTTGAGGGAGAGCTTGGCTTTGTTTCCCCTTGCACCGCAGCTGGGAGCAGCGCGGGGTCTTGACATGCCGGAGCTGGAGCGGGGTCTCGGCTAGCCGGGGCTGGGAGCGCCCGGGCGGCCTCTTGCGGTCGCGGGACTTCTTGGCATCTCCGATCCTGCTGGGCCGGCGCGTGACGGAGCGGATTCCGCCCAGGAGCTGCGCGCCTTGGGGCCATGGCATCTTCTTGGAAAGGTGGCGGCTGGAATGCCCCCGGGACTTCATTGCCCATGCGGGGCGGAGCGCGGCGCAGCGGTGCGGAAGGCGCGGGAGAGCCCCCTGCGGCGCGGACGAGCTCGGCGACGCGGTCGAGCCGCTCCTCGTAGACGTCGTCGACGGGGTGGTAGTGCAGCAGCTCGTTTGCCGCGATGAGCGCAGCTCGAGCCTCCAAGGGCGCGCGAAGCGCGTGCGATGAAGAACCGGCCGGGGTGAGCGACGGAGTGGCGGTGCGGCTATCTCGCCGCACGGACGGGTGCTGAGAGGATGCTTGCTACTCGTTCCCCGCCGGGCCGTTGGCGGCGTTGACGGCGGGCGACGGGGAACGACGAGGACGCCCACCGACGGGGGCCGTCTGGACGGCGCGGGAAGCGATGGCGGCCCGGCGCTCGGCGCGGGCCCGACGAGCGTCAGACATGGATGCGATGGTTGGAGGAGAGCGGAGCAGTGGAAGACAGATTCCGGCGCCCCCCTACCTGGCGCGCCAAATGTCGGATCACGGGTTCCGGCAGACCCTTAAGGTTCGAACTCTGGGGTGCGCGCGGAGATCGTGCCCACTACCTCCCCGTCTCGGAAGGATCTAACTACTGCAAGAACAACACAAGTGACACAGGGTTTATACTGGTTCGGGCCACCATTGTGGTGTAATACCCTACTCTAGTGTGGTGGGTGGATTGCCTCTTGGGCTGATGAGGAAGAACAATACAAGGAAGTACAGCCTCGCGAGGGTCTGTTCTTGGCTAGGGGATGAACTGCTAGGGGGAGTTCGGTCGCCCTTCTCTCTCTCTCTCTAGATGCTGGATTCGGTCTCTCTTCTCTACTTGCTCTAGATGTTGAATTGGCTCAGACCTCCCTACCCTGGGGGTGGCTAGTCCTATTTATAGGCAAAGGCCCTGGGCCTCTTCCCAAATATTGAGCGGGAAGGGCGCCAACAATTGGCCAATTTGAAGGGGAACATCTGGTACACTTATCCTGACTAAAGTTGGTCTTCGCCTGCCAAAGGCCCTGTGGTGACGCCGTCCTGGGCTCCATGGTGACCTCCTTCCCACCGTTGGACTGTTCTTGGTCTTGTTGCACCAAAATGGGTGCCTTTGCTTGATCTTCTCATCTGCGGTTGCCCCCTTTGCACCAAAGAGGAAAGGGAGACGCTGCGCGGGCTGGCGCCCGCCTGGCACCCTTGGTCGTCATGGCTTGCGTCATGGGCACCTCGTGAGGTACCCGCCTTGATCTCTCCGCGTCCTCGCGAGCCAGCCTAAGGAGGCCGTGCTTGAGGAAGCGCCATGTCGTCCGCCTCGCGAGGCTTGGCCCCTCGCGAGGGTCTTGAACCTTGTGTTGACGAAGATGGGCCACGCTGGGCCCCCATTTGAGCCACGCCGCAGGCCGCAGGCAGGCAAGTCTGGGGACCCCCGTTCCCAGAACGCCGACAACCGCCTCGCTCGGGTTCAGTTAGAGCCAACGCCTCGCACACACGCGCGTACGTGTACGATAGAAACGCGCATCGCTCGGCCCCCGACCTCCCACCGTAATCGAGAACTCCCCGAAATTTTCCTCCCCCAAGCTTCTACCACGGTTTTTTCCGTCATGGACGGCCCAAAGAATGTCATGCAGCTGCGTCTCCGGCCCGCCCAGGATGAAAAGCCCATTTTCTGTCATGATTTTTTGTCAAAGAAGTAGGAGCCCACCACATCTATGATGATATCGGGTTCTGTCACAATTATCGTCATAGAAGTGTCATATGTATGACAGAAAAAAAATCGTTCGACCCAAAATGTCACGGATGTGTCTTTTTTTTGTAGAGCATGCGCGTTTTTCCTCCAGAGTTGACTCTTTTAATATGATCTCCACCATTATCCCTAGCTCGAAATCAACGAGACGCTGCCAGATGTTGACATCCCTCAGCATCTCTCCCCTGAGATCGACTAGCGCCTCCGCTTTGTGCGACACCGGCCACAGCTCCTTCGAACTGCTCTCCAATAGATGCGACGCTTCCTCGATGTGATTTCCCTTACAACCCACCACCTGAAACGCAGCACTGGCATGTCCTTCGGCGCCACCGATCTGTGATTCCAAAGCAATGGATCGCCTCTAAAACACATGTGGGTTTTGCCCAAAGGCGGCAGTGCTGCGGGCCACAGCGAGAGGGCAACTCACGGGATCCTGGTTTCTAAGGGATTATCCATGGCGAGATCCTCCATGGTTGGATCCGGTGGGCGAGGCGGGGAGGCGAGCCTAGGCGCTGGCTGTCGGTGTACAAAAGAATGGGCGCACATTTGTACCCCTTTACCTGTGCACGGGCAATCGGAGCCGCGCCCACGGTCACACCAAGCAGAACAGGGGAGGTGAACCAAAGTAAAATCGAAGCCCAAGACAGCTAGAGCAACGCCAAGGCCAAGGACGCAAAGAAGCAGGGGGCGAAGCAGTTTCTCCTGGCAAGACCCTTGCCGGGGACAGCCTCAGCAGCCCCGGCAAGACCCTTGCCAGGGCAGCGCGCCCAAGCACCAACAGAGCGAGCCACCATTGAGCCCACATCCTCAACACCATCGACCACGTTGGGCCAGGACTCGGGAGGCACCTCTGTGGTGGCATGCAGATCTTTGTGAAGACAAGGAACACTCAAGATCAGATGAGGATTAGAAGATGACGATCCTCGGCAAGATCCTTGTCGAGGAAGGGCACCAGACCCCCGGCAAGATCCTTGCCGGGGACGACAGCGCGCCACGGCAAGACCCTTGCCGCGACACCCGGCAAGGCCCTCATCAAGGACGCCAGCAGGGCCACTGCCAGTCCCGCACAAACCAAGTTTCCACCACCGTTCGCATGCAGCTGCCAGCCCAACCAGCTGGGCAGGCACCTGCATGGCAACATGCAGCTCCCAGGCCAACTCATCAAAATGCCTGTGTGGCGGCTTGCAGATCTTCGTGGAGGCTCCACCACCACGCCACCTCAACTGCCTGCCTGCCTACATGGCGCCGCGTGCATCACTGGTCGGGGCGCGTGTCGAAGCGAGGAGGAGCGGCGACGGACGGGACGGGCCTCGCCCCCGTCCCCAATAAAGCTAGGGGACGCCTCAGCAGCGCATTAAATGTGACTTGTCCTGTAATACGAGCAATAAGCTTGCAATACTGTACGCCTTTCCACCTCCTGTATGTCATTGTGGTAGCCCTTTCGACTATAAAAGGAGGCCCATAGCATACTGGAGAGGGATTTGGCTCTTTAGGACCACGGACCCCACCATAGCTAGTTCGAGAGCCCCAGAACTCTGTGAAATACACCCACCAAAGCAGGACTAGGGTTTTACGCATCCTCGCGGCCCAAACCTGGGTAAATGATCCTTGTGCTGGTTACTAATCCTGCTCTTCTCGCAACCCTGCGCCTGGCAACCGTAGTAGGGATTCTTGTGATCCCATAGGTGTCATTCCACACCGACATCTTAGGCGCGCCAGGTAGTGGGCAAAATTGTTAGAATCTGGTCTAGCAGCTAGCCTAGCGTTTCTTCATTGCCATGGCTCCCAAGAAGGAGACGGCCAGGAGAAAAGAGCGCCGCCTATGAATGCGAAGGACGCCAGCACGGCGATAGAAAAGCTAAGTCATTCAGAGCCTTATGTATGGCAAACCGGCACGCGAAGGGGCCCTCCCCCGATTGACAACGCCCTTGTTCTGTTTCGAGTCCGCTCAATAGCTCAAAGCGTCTGTGTCGAGAGTGGTGGGGTAGCCTTCCACATTTGGTAACGCTCCAGACTCTGACTCGAGTCAAGCTCGACAATTCGGGCGGCTGCGCTAAGGGCGGTAAGGTCGTTCGCCCAGCAGCAAGCACACCCGACAGACCAATGGGGATCCGGCCCCAAGACGCCTCCCTGGGTTTACGCGCCGTCAAGCCTATCTTGTTACGTAGGTGGACATACAAGGAAAAATCGAACGGGAAAATAACATGCATAATGTCAAGAGTATTGCAGAGTTATATTACACCAAATTGTTGCTGCGGTTCTAACTAAAGATAGAAACTGTCTTGGACATGAACCTGCAGCGATGATAAAAAATGTGGTGCCTAATCCCGGCGCTGGCCGTCCACCCTCAGAATTCCGCCGACACGGCTGATGATGGGCTTGATGCGCTGGCAAGCTCTCCAGCGCGGCATCGAAGTCGAGGTCGGGGTGCCAGTGTGCCACCTTGGTGAGAAACTTGGTCATGGCGCCCTGGCAAAGCCTCCGGGCCTCGTCGGCTAGCGGGGACGCCCGGTTGGCGCGAAGCTGCTCCAGGGCCCTGAGAACGCACTCAGAGAACAGGGTCAACTTGGCGTTGGTGGTCCCGCTACGCTCTGGGGCGTACCTCATGTTTGGCATCCCCATGGTAGCCAGCTGCATGATGATCCTGCCGGCGACGTCCTCGAGGCGGCAGATCCAGCGGTTCACGCCCTCCTAGACATCCTTATGCTCGGCAGCCTCATTCTTCCGTCTCCAGCTCCTTGGCCAGGGTCCCCTCCTGGGTTTTAGCCTTCGTGAGCATCCGCTCGAGGCACTCCAGCTTCAGCGTGAGGTCCTTGATGGACTTTTTGGCCTCGGAGAGCTCCCCGGCCTTGCTGATGGCCGCGCCCTACGCATCCGTCAGAGCGCTGTTGAGCGTGTCCTTCTCCTGGGACAGCTTTGGGGCCTACTCCTTCAGCCCGTCCCGCTCCACCTCCAGCTCCTTCACCTTGCCATGGTGGACCAGGGCCTGGGCATCGAGCGCCTCTTGGTGCCTCTGCTCCAGCTCACTGGTCTGCTGCAAGACAAGCTTCCCCACCTCTTCATCCTTGCCACGAAGTGTGGCGGCAAGCTTCTCCTAACGCGCAGTGAGGTCCTCCTCCTGGGAGTTCAGTGCGGCCTTGTGCTGGGTCCGGGCGGCTTTGGCGGCAGCGGCCAAGTTCTTCGCCGTCTCTTGGGCCTTCTCGACGTTGGCCAGCTTCATGGTGAGCTCCACATCATGCTTGGCCAGCTCTCCCTGGACGGCTTTCAGCTCGTCGCGAGCCTGGCGGAACCAGTCTTGCGTCTCGACGACGTGCTTTTGGAGGTCCGCCTCCGCCTTCTCCACCATCGCCGTCCTGGACCTGACTTTGTCCAGGCGGGCACGGTGGACCGCCTGGAGCCTCTGGAAGTTGTCACCCATGGCTTGGAGCAGCCGCTCCTCCTGGGGGCCGTCACCACCAACGCTCGTCTCGTCGATGACCTCAAGCCCGGCGGCGGCAAGCACTTCGTCGTTGAACACCTCTCCCTCAGCGGGTGTCCTGGTGCTTGACGCGCCTAGAAGGTGGACAAGCAAGTCGTCGCTCACCCACAGGTACTTGTTGGAGCCGGAAGCAGCGGAGGAGGAAGGCTGGCCATCAGCCACCTCCTCCTTGCCATCGTCGGCGGCCCTGCCGGCCTCCCCAGTAGGCCCCTCTCCGGCCTCCTCAGCGGCGGCCTTGTCGGCCTCCCCAGCAAGCCCCTTGGCGGCGTCCTCAGCAGCATCCTCGGCGGCCTCCTCAGCGCCGATCTTCCCAGCGGCCTTGGCGACGTCCTCGATGACGGCGTCCACGTCCTCTGGGTTCACCGAGGAGGAATCTGGACGCCAAAGAAGGGAGTGAGGCGAGGCCAAGACAAAGAGCCAGAAAGAAAAAGGAACAGGGACGAAAGGCGAGTGACTTACCAGCGCCTGTGCCAGGCTGGGAAAATAGAAGTCCCCTCCCCGACAACATTTGGCGCCGAGGCAAAGCTGCCAGTGCCCAAGTTCTCCTCCATCTCCTCCTCCATGTGCGTAGGCTCGGTGCTTGGCGCCCTTGCCGGGGACACCCCTCGGGGCTGCGTGGTCGATGGGGGCTGCGTGTTGAGAGTAGCCCTCTGTGGCTCCTGCTGCTGCCGCTCTCCTCCTGCATACCCGGCAAGGTCAGCACCAAAGTATCATACCCCTGACACATGTCGACGAGGGGAGGGTAATGAACTTACGCTGGGGGCTATGCCGGGGGCTGCTGTCTGGGCTGCTCAACACCACCAGTGGTGCCCTTGAAGTTCCAGTCGAGGGCTGGCTGCCCGCCGAGGTCTTGGCCCTCTTCACACTTTGGGCCGGCGTCTCGGCATCCCTGCAAAGATGAGAACAAGTCAAGACAAGCGACACCGATCAAGGAGACAGAAATGACGGGAAGAAACCAGATACTTACTCGTCGTCCACCTCCTCCTCTGCTGTTTTCCTCTTCTTCCTCGGGCTGAGGGATCCGAAGTCGAAAGTGACCCCGTGTCGGCATCCGCCGTCGGAGGGGATGAGGGTGGAGTCTGCGTGCGCTTGGACGAAGAAGAAGCAGATGCCTTCTTCCTTGCTGTCGCGGCCTTCACCACCTTCTTCGCTGCCGCGGCCCTCGTCTGACGCGCGGACTCCTCCGGGAACTTTGGCCACTGCGCAGCCCTGACGGGCCGCCCCAGCTCGCCGTAGGACTCGCCCTCTCCCCGTGGCTGGAGGGTCAACAACACCAGCCTCCTCCTCCGGCGACTCGTCGGTCGTTCCCTCAACCAGAGGAGCCTCGGTGCCGGCGCTGCTGGCTTCCCCGCGACCGCCGCCCATCGGGCAAGGTCCTCCTCCTCCGCGGCCGTCACGGCCTTGTCCTCCACACAACCAGCGCTACCGGCCTCCTCGGCAAGCTGCGCCTCCCTCGCCCTGGTGGCGATGTAGTCCAGTTCCGCCTGGGTGGTGTCCTAGACAAGTAGCCGCTCGGCGTCGGCGTTGATATACGCCTCGTGTAGAGTGTCAAAGAACTGTCGCACCTCGACGTCCTACTGCTCCTTCTAGCTCGGGTCAGGGCCATGCGCGTTGCAGTCCGCCATCATGGCGATGACTCGGTCCGGCGCAAATTATTGCATAGCGGGACCACTCCTGCAGGCAGCTTGAATAAGGGCCCCTTGAAGACCTTGCCGGCCTTCGCGGCGGCCCTCGATACCTTTCTGGTCCGTTCGACCTCGCTGTCGCGGCCCACATCGAGCTGGAATAGCCGCTGGCAGAAATGGGCATGCCCCATCACTGTGAAGTTGTGGTCGAGGCCGGGGCAAAGCCGAATGATGTCGGCGGGGTTCGTGAAGAGCCAGGACGGCCTCCCCTTGTTGTGCGGCGGAGCGATCCGGCGACGCACGAAGTCCGCCCCGATCATCTCAAGGGTGAGCCCGGCCTCGGTGAGCTGGAGGATCCTGGTGGTGACAATCGTAAGCTTCTCTTCATCGGCGTCGACGTCACTCCAATCGCTTCTGCGGACCGGCGGCGCCCAGCGAACTTCGCAGAACTCTGGCGGGTATTTCTCTTCGATCCAGCACCACTGGCCCTGCCATTCTTCCCACCTCTCCTTCATGGCGCCATACGGATATGCCCCGTTGGACCTTGGGATCCAGGTGATGGAACCGGAGATGGCGCCCCCTGGTTGGATTTGAGGGGAGAAGTAATGGCGAAAGAGCGATGTGTTGGGGTGCACCCCGGCGAAGCCCTCACAGAGGTGCGCGAAAAGGGCCATGCACACCACCTCATTCGGGGTAAAATCCAAGAGGTGGAAGCCAAAGGTATGTATGATGTCGCTGAAGAAAACAGAGAAGGGAGGACAAAGCCCATAGGAAAAATAGTCGACAAAAAAGGGGTACCGATTTGGGGCAGCCTCGGCGCAGTTGACGGGGATGACGCGCGTGGCTGGATTCCCCGAGTTCTCTACCCCCGTCTTCACCCCCCACAGGGGCTTGAAGGCTTCCCGAAGCTCGAGCAAGTCAACTATTGGGGGGAAGAAGGCGGACTGCGTCTGCTGCACTACCATCGCGCTCTCTGGCGGCTCCACTGCTCCGGCATCCTTAGCCACACCCTTGCCCTTGACAGATTTCGGCGGCAAGGCGGCTGGGGGAGAAGGCCAAAGCAGAGGGCGGCGGGAACGCAATGGCAGCGAGAAAGGGCGAAGCTTAGGGAAGAAGAGGAAGACGAGCAGAGGCTTCCGAGATTGGGATTGCGCGAAGGGTAAAAGGAACAGTACGCCCGTGGTTATCCCTTTTTATGGGCAAGGTACGGGTCGCGCTGCCGATTTACTGCGATGTGACGCATGCGTGAGGGAACCACCCCATGCATGACACCCATGTCACGCGCACCCCTCCACGTCACGCATTCAACGCGGGTCGTGGGAAGCGCAGCGCGCGAAAAGTTTTACCGTTGTAAAAACCGCCCCGCCTGCCCGCGCACCGTTTTGGGCCTGGCCCAACAACATTTCGCGCTTATGTATGGCCTAGGCCCGGGGGCTCCTCTCGGTGTACAAAAGAAGGGGCGCACTTCTGTACCCATTTATGCACAGGCAGTCGGAGCCGCGCCCATGGTCACACCAAGCAGAACAGGGGAGGTGAACCGAGGTAAAACAGAAGCCCAAGACAGCAAGAGGAACGCCAAGGCCAAGGACGCAAAGAAGAAGGGGGGCAAAGCAGTTTCTCCCGGCAAGACCCTTGCCGGGTCAGTGCACCAAACACCAACAGAGCGAGCCACACTTGATCCCACATCCCCAACACCATCGACCACGTTGGGCCATGACTCGGGAGGCACCTCTGTGGTGGCATGAAGATCTTTGTGATGACACGGAACACTCAACATCAGATGATGATTAGAAGATGACAATCCTCGGCAAGATCCTTGCCGAGGAAGGCCACCAGACCCCTGGCAAGATCCTTGCCGGGGACGACAGCGCGCCACGGCAAGACCCTTGCCGGGCCACCCGGCAAGGCCCTCACCGAGGACGCCAGCAGGGCCATTGCCAGGCCCGCACCAACCAAGTTTCCAGCATCCTTCGCATGCAGCTGCCAGCACAACCAGCTGGGCAGGCACCTGCGCGGCAACATGCAGCTCCCAGGCCAACTCATCAAAACATCTACATGGCGGCATGCAGATCTTCGTGGAGGCTCCACCACCGCGCCACCTCAGCTGCCTGCCTGCCTACATGGCGCCGCATGCATCACTGGCAGGGGCGCGTGTCGAAGCGAGGAGGAGCGGCGACAGACGGGACAGGCCTCGCCCCCGTCCCCTATAAAGCTAGGGGACACCTCATCAGCGCATTAAATGCGACTTGTCCTATAACACGAGCGATAAGCTCGCATTACTGTACGCCTTCCCACCTCCTGTATGCCACTGTGGTATCCCCTTTTGACTATAAAAGGAGGCCCATGGCATACTGGAGAGGGATTCGGCTCTTTGGTACCACGCACCCCACCATAGCTAGTTCGAGAGCCCAAGAACTCTCTGAAATACACCCACCAAAGAAGGACTAGGGTTTTACGCATCCTCGCGGCCCGAACCTAGGTAAACGATCCTTGTGCTGGTTACTAATCCTGCTCTTCTCCCAACCCTCCGCCCCGGCAACCGTAGTAGGGATTCTTGTGATCCCGTAAGTGTCGTTCCACACCGACACTGCCCTACTAGGGTATGATAAAGATAGTACTACTCCACTCCTTCCGTATTTAAATACAAAGGCCACCAACAGTAGCCCTGACAAAAATTGATCATGCTGCCTGCGTCCTGGTTTATTTGCCCCCTTTTTTTGTGCCACTTCTTCTGACATGCATAAATATTATGTTACTTAAAATATGGTCAAAAATTGGCACAAAATACGAAGGAGACCAATGGAAGTAGAAACCCATGATTTAACTTCTCGCATGCACGCAGTGGACTAGTAATGTCTTTCTCAACTACTTCCACCCTCACATCCACTCAATTTGGATGCGTTGTATTAATTGACCATCAATGAAGTGAAGGACTTTACACACGTCAAATTATCACATGGGGTGGATCTTTGGAAAAAATGCGTCCCACATTGTACCCGCGTGTGTGTGCGTGCACATCTTCGCTTCGTGCATGTACTGCCAGTGTGCCTGAGAAAGGACGAGTACATTCTTTAGGAACCAGCAACACGTCACATTGATCAATCAACAGAAGGAGGTCCCGACAACGCCTCCACATGTGCCACATGGCTTCATGAACTGAAATAGAGACACTATGTAGCGTGCCATTGGAATTTTATTTTTTTATGTGTTGCACATACTCGAAGTACTAGTAAGGTACACGTGTATTGCATGCATCATATTTGGCAACCAAATTATGAATAAATACCACACTATAGCATGTAAGCTTTGAGTCATATATGCATGATGTAGACGTTCGTTTAATTCTTATAGTTCATCTCATTCAAAATCAATTAGTTTTTATAAAAAAAACTAGGGCCTCTTTGATTCGTAGGATTTCCAAAACGCGGGAATAGGAAAAACATGGGATTAGAGTGGAATGTCGTCTTGAATCCTCCAGGATTGTACGAGTGTTTTATTGTGCATAGAAAAAACGTAGGATTCTTTCAAAGAGGTTTGAGTGGATGGAAAGTTTCCTATGAAATCTAGTGCAAATGAATCCTATGGAAAAATTCCTATGGTTTACAATCCTATGAATCAAACAACCAAGATAGGAAAAATTCCTATGGATTAGAATCCTCCAAAATTCCTTTGAGAATCATTTGAATCAAAGAAGCCCTTAATCTATTTTATGATTCATGGAATTTTGCGTTGTAAAGCATAAAGTGAAAAGAAATAACGGCAATTAAACTAGAAACAAGTTTGGGCAGTTATGATACGGAAGATTCTAGAACAAAGGGGAAGCACTTGTGTTTTGAGGTTTGTGCATTATGCTTAAGTTCAACCATGGAGTCCGCTAGATTGTACATGTGGCAAAATCCGATGGGGGGCTAGAATATGGTGTGAGGGGCCAAGTGGAGGGAGACTATGAAGAAATGCACAAATATGAGATCGATATTTAAAGAGAGGGGGCGAGAACAAGCGCTGCTGCGTGCAGTGGGGGAGCCATGAAATGTAAATGAGCTAGGGGTCCAAGCATTTCTAATCCTTTACGAGGAGGTGAAAGCACAAGTGCTCCCTAGGTGGTTTTCGTAATTAATGTCAACATATCTCTTGTTGGACTAATTCTTTTATCAAGTATATTTCATATGAGTTCAATAGTGGAGTGGCGTGGACAAGAGGATGTGGAACCCCTTCAAGATGCTAACGACAAAAGATTGGCAAAAACTCAAAATCTCAAGACTCTACATTTACATTTTAGTGATCCAAGATCACATTGAGTCCATAGGAAAGCCAATACTATTAAAAGGGGATGAGGTGTTGCTTAACGGCTTGCTAGCTCAAAGTGCTTTGTGATATGCTCCAAAAGCCCTCAACCACTTTCTCATATCCACATATGTCCCAAACCAAAAGTCAAACTCGGCCCCATCGATTTGATCTATCCGGCTCCACCGAGTTCACTTGACATAGCCACTGCCAGAAACCCTAGTCAGTTCGGTCTCACCGATGGGATCTCGGTCTCGTCGAGATGGGCTTGCAAACTCTCTGTTACCTGTTGTAATTATTTTGGTCCCATCGAGATAAGCAATCGGTCCCATCGAGTTTGCCTAACCAACTCTCTGTTTAACTTATTACCAAAATTGGTCCCACCGAGTTTGTGTAATGGATCAAACCGAGTTGAGGTTTTACCCTAATCCTATCACATCGGTCCCACCGAGTTGATCATATCGGTCCCACCGAAATCTCTAACGTTCACATTTTGAACTAAATTGGTCTGACCGAGTTTCATGATTCGGTCCCATCGAGTTCGTTAAATTGTGTGTAATGGCTATATTTTGTGTGGAGGCTATATATACCCCTCCACCCACTCTTCATTCAAGGAGAGAGCCATCAGAACGTGCCTACACTTCCAACATACATTTTCTGATAGAGAACCACCTACTCATGTGTTGAGACCAAGATATTCCATTCCAACCACAAGAATCTTGATCTCTAGCCTTCCCCAAGTTGCTTTCCACTCAAATCATCTTTCCACCAAATCCAAATCTATGACAGAGAGTTGAGTGTGGGGGAGACTATCATTTGAAGCACAAGAGCAAGGAGTTCATCATCAACACACTATCTATTACCTTTTGGAGAGTGGTGTCACCTTGATTGGTTAGGTGTCACTTGGGATCCTCCGACAAGATTGTGGAGTTGAACCAAGGAGTTTGTATGGGCAAGGAGATCGCCTATTTCGTGAAGATCTACCCTAGCGAGGCAAGTCCTTCGTGGGTGATGGCCATTGTGGGATAGACAAGGTTGCTTCTTTGTGGACCCTTCGTGGGTGGAGCCCTCCGGGACTCGCGCAACCGTTACCCTTCGTGGGTTGAAGTCTCCGTCAACGTGGATGTACGATAGCACCACCTATCGGAACCATGGAAAAATCTTTGTGTCTCTAATTGTGTTTGCATACTCCAATCCCATCCTTTTACATTTTTGCAACTTGCATGCTTTACTTTCCGCTGCTCATATACTCTTGGCATGCTTGCTTGAAATATATTGTGAATGTTTAAACTTGTGCTAAAACTCCACCTTAACTTGAAGAAATTAAAAACTACTACTTTTCTTTGTTAAGAGTTTATTCACCCCCTCTAGACACCTCTTCTCGATCCTACAGGAGGGCCAATTCATCAACTTAAACCATTTTACCAGATATTGATCTAATGATCACATTCATATTAGCCTAAATATATAGTGATGTTAGGGGTGGGGGTAGGGCCCTTGCTGCCCCTGTCTTTGCCACTGTGCGCGCGTCTAAGAGATGAAGCTGAAGGCATGGATGATAAGAGGGGGACGTTGGATATATAATTAAGGTGGGTGTATTAGATATGTAATCCTATATAAAGAGGTATAGATTAACCAATGTGTACGTGGGAAAGAGGGTGAGACCTCACTAAATATATAGATTGATCGGTTTGTGTGGAAAATTGGGAATGGCCTAGGTATATATACACACAGAGAGAGGAAAATCGATAATTGCGCATGCACGTGAGAGATAAAGAATGCCCGATATGATGAAGAGGGGGAGGTGTGTGTGTGTGTGTGTGTGCATGCATGGGAAACCGACCGGAAGAAAAAGATTGCATGTGTGCGATGGATAATGCCGAGTGGTAGTGTGTTCATGCATGCACGAGAGAATTAAAGTTGGTGGTACAATTATAAAGAGAAGACGACTGTGTGGGTGTAGTAGTCTAGGCAAGGTCATAATCAATGTAAAGTTGAATTCAAATATTTGAATAGGAGATCATGGTGTTTGAAACCCATGCATGAATATAACTAAGATATGCGCGGTGTGGCTTGGAAATGAGCATGCTATACTATATACACAATGAACAAGGTCAGACTAATTCGAATTCGAGATACTGATTGCAGACGTCATTTGGCCACACTGCATCCGTGCATGGAAACACTATTCTAATTGGAGATGATGGGTGACCTTCGCATCATATATCTATATCTATAAACCTATACATTATATTTTATATTTTTTATATAGTGTGCGGATAACTTTAACTTTGAAAGATGGTTGTTGGATGAAGCCAATACGATGGTGCAGAGATGGCAAATTCGAGAACTACTGGCGTTGGATATCATCTACATTCCACCATATTTTGCCACGTGTACAATCTTGAAGACTCCATGGTTGAACTTAAGCATAATGCACAAACCCCAAAACACAGGCACTTCTTCTTTGTTCTAGAATCTTCTGTATCATAATTTCCCAAATGTGTTTCTACATGATTTGTTATTATTTGTTTTTACTTTATGCTTTACAACGCACAATTCCATGAATCTTTAAATAGATTAGCTTTCTTATAAAAACTAGATGATTTTGAATGAAATGAACTATAAGAATTAAACGAACATCTACATCATGCATATGACTCAAAGCTTACATGCTATAATGTAGTATTTATTCATAATTTGGTTGCCAAATCTCATGTGTGCAATGCACGTGTACCTTACTAGTCTAAATGGTGTTTGCGTGTGTGTGTGTGTGTGTGTGTGTGTGTGTGTGTGTGTGTTGTGCGTGTTAAACACATTGTACGCAGTATCATACATGGTTTAGATTCTGAACATCTAGCTAGAGCATACATGTACTATGATTTGAATTCAACATAAAACGGATACATATATTGAATTTGAGATCGTATGTACATGTAGTTCGTATTTGTATAGGAATTTACTACTCCTATATTCCTTTCATGTGTTATGAAGATAATATGTAGATGGTTGTATAACTGACCTGAGTACAATCCCATCCAAATAGGGAAAATGTACTCAAATTTAGTCCATATGCTAGACAACATGAATTGTGTTTTTATTGTTGAGGGAAACAAATTGATTTGGTAATGTACACGTTATGTTTGTTGTCCTAATTTTTTAGTTTTTTTGTTGTTGTATTTGAATGCATTTATGGTAATATAGTAAAACGGGTCATGGCTCTCTCTAGTTATGAGGTGTGAACTGTCTTTTTTTGTACACATTAAGCTTGTTCTCCCAAAATTTCAAGCTGCACCTTGTTATGCCGAAATTTCAAGCTAGCATCTTTGTCTATCGTGCTGCGAAACTCCCGCCTCTTCAACCCGCGCCGTGTTACCCTGAAATATTTAAGATATATCTTTGTCTCATTGTGCTCCGAAAACTCCCTCCATCTCAACCCGCGCTTTGCTATCCTAAAATTACAACGCGCGCGAGAACTCCCACCTCCTGCAAAATCCTGACACGCGGAATGCCCATGATACCCCTGAACCGAAAGAACCGCCTAGCTCAAGTCAGTGGGGGTACTTTCGTAACTTACCACACATTCCGGAAAAGCGCGTCCCTGAGCCATGTTTCCCCCTCCCATCCCATCTGCCCACCCATTCGTACACCGAGGCCGTGAAAACCCGCTAAGCCCCACACCCTCCTCCGCCCGCCACCGAGCCGGAGCCTCTTCCCCGACGACGTCGTCCACAACAACACCTTGACGTCCCTCATCCACCGCACCGGATGAGGATCCGACATCGATCTCGTGTACTGCCGGTTCAGCCACCCCGTCCTCCAGCTCTAAGGAGCTGTCCCAATGTTCCCCTCGTCATTCGCGCGACCTCCATTCCCATACCCTCGTGCGTATGGTGTCTTGCATTGCTATGTCATTTGCTTAGTTTAGACATACTTTGTGTGAATGCCACCTGTTTAGTGTCTAATTACCATATATGTGAATTATGCAATGCCGTCTTGTTGCAAGACATTATATATGTGAATTATGCAATGCTATCTTGTTTCAAGGCATTATATATGTGAATTATACAATGCCATGATGTTTAGCCAAGCGTAATATATGTGAATTATAACATGTCGTCCTTTTTTTGTATTTCTCATTGCATTTGTCAACAATGTTTGTATATTCAACTGCTCTTCCTGTGCATCAGCCATTTGAATTGGTGATGGAGAAATCTGGAGTGAAAACAAGGTCTTCAAAGCAGACAATGCTACCTGACGAAGCAGATATCTTGTTGGTTAATGAAAGTGCGTTATATCGACTAGAGGGGGGGTGAATAGGCGATTTTTATGTAATTCTTCACTAAGGAATTTGCTCGTGAGGAAATTCCTTAGCGAAGAAATACTAGCAGCGGAATAAGTACTCAGAAGTAAACATAACAAATTACATGCATGGTCATCATGATGAAATGAAGACAAACACAGAGTACACAAAGCGTAGGCACAGGATAACTCTAGATGAAGACAAATAGACTGAAGAAATTAAACTGAGGAATTTGTGAAAGTCTTCAGTCAAAGTGTTCAAACAAAGATATGAACAAACAGACAACAGAGTAATGAGGAAATGAAGGTGTTGAGGAAATGGAACCAGTAAGCTTGGTGAAGACAATGATTTGGTAGACCAGTTCCAACTGCTGTCTCAGTTGTACGTCTGGTTGGAGCGGTTGAGTATTTAAACTCGAGGACACACAGTCCCGGACACCCAGTCCTGAGCACGCAGCTCGGGACACCAAGTCCTCACCGTATTCTCCTTGAATTAAGGACACACAGTCCTCGTCCAATCACTCGTGGTAAGTCTTCAGGTGACTTCCAAACCTTCACAGACTTGTTCACTCGGCGATCCACAATTCCTCTTGGATGCTCTAGACCTTGACGCCTAACCGTCTGGAAGAAGCACAGTCTTCAAAGGTAACAAGCATCGGATCCACGCAGGATCAATTTCTTCAGTGATGCTCAATCACTTTGGGTTTGTAGGCGTTCTGGGTTTGGGTTTGGATTTTCCTCACTTGATCATTTTCGCTCAAAGTCCTCGGAGGATGGGTTGCTCTCAAATGACAAGTGTCAAGTTCACGCGGAGCAGCCAACCAGCTAGTGGTTGAAGGGGGCGGCTATTTATAGCCTAGGGTGTAGCCCGACATGATAAGACATAAATGCCCTTCAATGATATGACCGTTAGGTGGACAAGATATTTTAGGACAGCTGGCGCGTGGCACAGCAACGGTCGGAAATTTGGAGTACAAATTCCTCAGGGCTATCATGTTCCTCACTGTGTAGGCAATTCGCACTTGCGAATTCCTAACTCCTCAGTCAGAGCAAAGTCCTCAGTGACCAGAAGAACTGCGTCTCTGTCACTGAAGAAATTGACTGAACTGTATGAGATTTCCAATGGCTTCACTCGAAGGGATTGGTAGGTGTAGGATTTGAGTTGAGCATCACATGGAAATTTTCTCCTTAGTATTTCCTCGACCCCCTTTAACAGTACGGTGTTTCCTATGACTCAAGAAAGAGAAAAATGAAACTACGAAAACAAAGTCTTCACGCTTCACGTTCCTCGAACGAATACCATGTCTTCAAGGTCACACCAATTTCTTCACATTCAAAGTCTTCAGAAAGTCTTCAGAATATCAAATTCTTCAGTCGAAGAACTTCATTTTTAGGGGTCGACTTTTACTGTAAGTTTCAAACTCCTCATAGACTTATAGACCTGTGTACACTCATAAACACATCAGATGCTTAACCTATAAGTCTTCAATACACCAAAATCACTACGGGGCACTAGATGCACTTACAATCTCCCCCTTTTTGGTGATTGATGACAATATAGGTTAAGTTTTCAACGGGGATAAATATATGAAGTGTAGAAACTAATATTGAGGAATTTGATTGCAAGATATAGAAGAACTCCCCCTGAAGTTGTGCACAGTGAGGAATTTGCTTTTGAAGCAATGCACACTTGAAGAGTTAAATCATGGAGATCTCCCCCTATATCTTGTAATTCATACACGCATTTGATATATGATATGAAGAATTTGAAATGCATGATGAAATATGGTGCCTGATGCAATTCAGCATGCGTGCGATAACATTAATGAGGAATAAGCATGCAGAATAGCGCATCAAAAGTATCAGAGCTCAAGCATGTGTCGAAGTATCAGAGCACCGAGCACCATAGGTTTTAAGATTACAACTCGATCCAATAAAATTTTCGGAAGAACGAGAGTTGCAACTTAAAAAAAATATGCCCTTATTATAGACCCGCTTGAAGACTAACTCAGATTTCTTCCCCTTTGTCATCAAATGACCAAAAGGATCGAAACTGAGGACTAACGCCCCTGAAGAAATTCAAGTTGATGGAGGAGCGCCAGTGTTGTTGGGGTTGGTTGTTGAAGTAGGGCCTGCTGCAGTGTCGTCCAAGTCTTCATTTTCATCAGTGTCGCATGATGAAGAATATGAACTGGCCACCAGAGAAGGAACCTTGACCTTCTTGAATTTCTTCGGCGGAGGTGCCGACCAGGCAAATTCTTATTTGAGGCCCATGTTCTCTAAATCTTCAGCACTATATACTTGAGACAGAACAGCCCAGGTGCGGTTGAAGGTTTCATGAAGGTAGTAATGGTTTTTCTTCACTGCATTATATGTGGCAGTCATGTTGTGAAGAATTGAACCAAACTGACGCTTGACCCATTTGTGATTGCGCTCAACCTTTTGATGAAGACTGAGGAGTAACTCACGATCAGTCATCACCCTGGGTGCTGTGGCTTGAGGATTTGTCTTGGCAGTATTAGCAGCAGAGTCATGTGTGGCAGAGTCATCATTGGTGGAATAAGAAGCAGCCTTGCGAAATTGACCATCCAATGGACGAATGCCTTCATCTATCACAGCAGTGGCCTTGCCCTTTTCATCAGCTGAGGAAATTGTCCTTTTGAGGACTTCAATAGGAGGCAAGTAGCTGCAGTGGTTGAGAGTTTCAGCCTTGTAGTTGAGTGAAGACCTTGTCCTGATGAATCTCATAATCCAAGGTGCATAAGGCTTCAGCTCAAATGGTGACATAGCAATGTTGGCTAGAGTCCTCATGAAGAAATCATGGAAGTTTATGGGAACACCATGTATGATATTGAAAAGCATATTCTTCATGATGCCAACAATTTCTTCATCGGAAGAATCATGTCCTTTGATGGGACATATTGTCTTCGTCAGAATGCGATAGACAGTCCTAGGCACATACAACAATTCCTTGATGAGGAATTTGGTACGAGGTGATTGCCCTGGCTTCAGAGGCTTCATGAGCACTTGCATATAGTGGTTTGACAGTTCAGGTTCATCATACATGCAACGCGCATCTTCAGTGGGTGGACTAAGAGAAAGGCAGCGAAGCAATTCAGTTGCTGGGGCCTTGTGATGTGTATTTTCAGTCATCCAGTCCAGAACCCATGAATTGACATTTTCAGAGTTGCCAGTGATGTGCAGTGTAGCATAGAACTGAAGAATAAGTTCTTCATTCCAATCGCATATATCTGTGCAGAAGTTGAGTAGCCCAACATCGTGAAGAACACTGAGGACTGGCGTAAAGCACGGCATTGATTCCATATCCACGTGAGGAATATGTGCATGGTCGAAGACTTTGTCTTTGTTGTAAAGCACTGAGGAATAGAAATTTGCTTGGCTGGCAGTCCAGAAACGCCTCTTCCTTATGCGAGCAGAGTCATAAGGATTGTATTCAGTGAAGAATACGTGCTCGCCATAGAAGTCTTCAGCCTTGAATTTCTGTTTGGGTGAGAATGGATCCTTTGGCCTTGGCAGAGGAGTGTCAGTGAGTTGCATCACGACCTCAGGAATCACAAGCTCAGGTTCTTCAGGCTGAGGAATTTCAGGATTTTCCTCAGGTGCAGTCACCTTGTCTGTTTCCGCAGCAGTTTCTTCAGCACAAGTGGCTGGAATTTCTTCATTCACAGAAGCAGTGGGATGAGTTGCATCAGAGCCCAATTTTATGGTTGGTGAAGGAGAGTGAGGGATTTGCTGCAAGGGAGTGAAGAGTGGGGAATTGGGATGCTGACTTTCCCAAAAGTCGTCATTCATAACTGGAGTTGTGCTTCCAATATCCACATCTTCATCATCAATTTCTTCAACACCAGCCTCTTCAGCATCAAACTGAGGCATTGGTGATGAGACTATTGGGGTTGAAGGGATTGTATCCAGTTCAATTTCTTCATCAATCTGCTCTGAGGAAGCAGCAGACTGAGTTTCTTCATCTGATCCACTTGGGATCTCATAATCTTCACCAAAAGGAACAAGGTCCTTTGATGGCACGGAGGAGATAGGAACAACATCAATTGAATTGGCAAATGAGCTGGTCATGGGCTTCATCTTCTTTGGGGCTGAAGATTCTGAAGCACTTGATGCTTTCCTTTTCTTCACTGCAGCTCGCTCTGCAGCCTTGGTTTTCCTCACATCTAAAGCAGAGGGAAGAATTGGAGTTGGAGTTGGTGCAGGTGGAGCTGAGGAATCTGGTTCATTTTCTTCAGGCGCACCACTAGTGGATGCCCTGGCAATTTCATCAACGGCTGGAGCAGAGTCATCAGCCTTGGAACTAGCATTTTCTTCAGCAGCCTGAACTTCATCAGCGGTGCTGGCATGTTCTTCAGTTTGCTGAACAGATGCTTCAGCTTGAGGAATTTGTTGCTTTGAGGCAGTACCCTTGGTGAAGGTATCAGTCAGCCTCACAAATCTGACCTTGGCTCCTTGCCAATCAGCATAGTACGAGTCAAAGTTGCCGCTGAGGGCTTTGATCACAGCCTGCATCTTGACAAGTTCCTCAGGCTTCATTTTGAGAACATTTTTCTTCAGCAGCTTCTCTTTGCGGTATTGGGATTTCTTGATCTCTCTGGCCCTATCATATTTCCACTTCTCCACTTGGATGAAGTGAGTCAGCATGTGACTTTGGCCAGGTGTCAGCTTGAAATCAGGCATAGGAGTGTTGGGATCCTTGTGCCAGAGATCAATATAGTCTAGGATCGCCCTTGGATCCAAAAGCAGGGGCACAGGTGTGCCTTTGGCTTTAGCAGCCCTTTCTTGGCGGTCTCTGATGATTTTAGCGAGTTCTTCTTCATCAGCTTCATCATCATCAGATGGCATAGTGAAGACCACTTGCTTCTTTGGACTTGGGTGAGTGCCGCGTCCAGCGGTAGCCTTTTTCTTCAGTAACGAGGGTCCAGCTGAGGATTTTGGTGCAGCTGAGTAACTAGCTGAGACACCAGAGGCAATAGAGATGCCAGTTGTGCTTTGGTATGAGGCCAGATGCACAGGAGCTGAGGACTTTGTGGGAGCAGGAGCAGCATGAGGAATTTGCTTTGAAGATTTTGAAGATTCTGGCCGTGAGGGCGCAGCTGAGGAACTTGGCCGTGAGGGCATTGAAGGTGAAGCACTTGGCTTACGAGCAGGCTTCTTCATCATTCATTTCCTCGGCTTGGCAGAAGCCTAAGTGGCAGCAGCAGCAGCAGATTCTTCATTGAATTTCCTCACTGCTTCTTTTGCTTGCTTTTGCAGTTTACGCTGGCGCTTGGCCCATTCTTGAGGAAATTCCTCACCTCTTCTGATGCTAGAGGGATCAGCCACTTGGCCAGGTGCCAATGGAGGGCGTTGACATGGAGGGTTTACGGCGAATTTCTTCATGTACTTAGGAGTAACATATCTGTACTCCCTCCATTCTCTTGCCCATCTCCTTTCAATCCTCTGTATGTGCACCTTGCGCTGATTTCTATCTTCTTCAGGAGGTGTGCAGTACCCAGCATAAATGTCCTCAGGGATTTCAAATGCAGTCATGACCTCTGGTCTCTTTCCTCCTTTTTGCGGCCTTTTACCTTCAGCCATTTTCTTCAGATGAGGAATTTGAACAATGGAATTCTCTGAAGAAGTATGCAACTTTTCTTCGAGGAACGCTGCAAATGAGTTAAGTTGATGAGAACCTAAGGATTCAGCAGCGGACATGTGTACCTGTGAACAGAGTATAGTTGCGAGGAATTAGAAGAGGTCATATGCGTTCTCAGAGGTTTTTTTAGAAAGAACAAGTTTTGAGGATTTTGACCAGATTCGTCTTGAGGAATTTCACTAAGCTCCATATATATCTTAGGTTCCAGAGTTGTATAGATTGAGAATCCACACAATTGAGGAATATTGAAGAAATTTAGACTTAGGGAAATGAATCAAGAACATAGAATAAGTGAGGTGTTTTGTGTGTGAGGATTTGAAGAATAAAAACACCTTTGAAGATTTTGTAGAAAAACTTCGAATCAAAGAGGGCAGTAAAAATAGCTTTTAATTACCCTGAATGAAGAACACGACGAACTGTGAGTTGGAACAGAGAAGTTCGTCAATGCAGATCTTCCACGCCCTAACTTGGCGGAGGAAGACGTCTACGGCGGCGGCGGAGGTGAAGATTTCCGCTGTCGGCGCGAGTACGTCGGTGATGAGGTCGAGGCAGTGAAGCTTTTCCTCACCGACGACGATGGAGTAGCGACGACGCTAGGGTTTGGAGAGCTCGAGCGAGGTAAAGGAAGTGAAGATGGCAACGGAGGGGTATTTATAGCCGCAGTGAAAAACTGCTCGTCCGAAGATTTAGGACTAACTTGCCCCTGGCCGTTCTCCTTCACTTGACATGTGTCACCCACGTACTGTGTAGTGGAGATCATGTAAGATCGTGGGTGAGTAAAATAATCCATCGTGGGAAGTGGAACGGATTGCGCGACAAAACCGAAGGTTTGGATAAGATTAGTTTTAATGTTCCGTTCGCAATTTCTTCAGCTGACAGGACACAGTGAAGAATTTGAGCGAGTTTCAAATAGAACGCACATGAAGAATTTGTGAACGGACTGGATTGAGTATAGCATAGAGGGGAAGGGTCCGATCACATTCACTTAGAAAAAAAATTCCAACTTGAAGAAATAGCTATAAGTGAATGTTGTAGAGGACATAAACTCATATATATATATATATAGCAAATGAAGAAAAACGACGGCACAAGTGAAGACTTTGTAAAGTTTGAAGAATTTGAAAAACTGAAGAATTTCAAAAGTTGAGGCAAACTCAAATTGAAGATTTTCAACTTTTGTGGTGGCGTGACCCACCGTGCAAGACTGATGATTTCAGACACCGCGTACAATTGTCGTAGGGTTCTGAGAATCAAATTCTTCATTAATTTCTTCACACTTAGAGTGTTATTCTTCATTGATTGAAGAAAAACGTTTCTTCATGTGTTGCACATCTAAGTTATCAATTATGCATAGGTGTTAGGATGAGTGCATTTTCAAAGTACATTCGAAGATTCTAAGATATTTAGGTCACACCGCAACTTGCTAAATCTCTTCTCATCCAAGGGCTTAGTGAAGATATCGGCTAGCTGTTCTTCAATCTTCACATGCTCAATAGAAATGTCGCCCTTCAACACATGATCACGAAGAAAATAATGACGAATCTGAATGTGCTTTGTCTTCGAGTGCTGAACTGGGTTGTGAGCAATCTTGATGGCACTCTCATTGTCACAGAGGAGAGGCACATTCTTCACGTTGACTCCATAGTCCTTGAGTGTTTGCTTCATCCATAGTAGTTGAGCACAGCAAGAACCAGCAGCAATGTACTCAGCTTCAGCAGTAGACAGTGATACGCAGTTCTGTTTCTTCGAGGACCAACAGACCAAGGATCGTCCGAGGAAATGACAAGTACCAGATGTTGACTTGCGATCCACACGGTCACCAGCATAGTCAGAATTAGAATATCCAATGAGGTCAAAGTCTGAGCCCTTGGGGTACCATAATCCTAGTGTTGGTGTGTGAGCTAGATATCGAAGAATATGCTTCACAGCCATATGGTGTGATTCCTTCGGTGCAGCTTGAAATCGTGCACACATGCAAACACTAAGCATTATATCTGGCCTAGATGCACATAAGTACAATAAAGAGCCAATCATGGAGCGGTATACCTTGTGATCGAAGTCAGTACCATTTTCATCAGTGCATAGATGACCATTTGTGGGCATAGGAATTTTGAGACCTTTGCAATCTTGCATGCCGAATTTGTTCAGGACATCCTTGAGGTATTTCTCCTGAGATATGAATATCCCATTATGCTATTGACGAATTTGTAGACCTAAGAATAATTTCAATTCTCCCATCATAGACATTTGATATTCTTCACTCATCATATAGGCAAATTCATCACTATAACGTTGGTCAGTACAGCCAAAGATGATATCATCAACATATATTTGGCACACAAACAGTTCACCATCATATGATTTAGTAAAAAGAGTGGGATCGAGTGAACCGGGTGTGAAGCCTTTCTTCATGAAGAATTCCTTCAATGTGTCATACCACGCCCGTGGGGCCTGCTTGAGGCCATAGAGGGCCTTGTTAAGTCTGAAGACTTTGTCAGGATGTTTTGGATCTTCAAAACCTGGTGGTTGAGCAACATATACTTCTTCCTCAATCTTACCATTGAGGAATGCACTTTTCACATCCATTTGGTATAAGATGATATCATGATGGTTAGCATAAGCAAGTAATATGCGAATAGCTTCAAGTCTAGCAACAGGTGCAAAAGTTTCATCAAAATCAATTCCTTCAACCTGTGTGTAGCCTTGAGCTACTAGTCGTGCCTTATTCCTCACCACAACACCATTTTCATCTTGCTTGTTGCGGTAGATCCACTTTGTACCAATGATGTTATGCTTGCGAGGATCGGGACGATTGACCAGTTCCCATACGTTGTTGAGCTTGAACTGATGTAATTCTTCTTGCATGGCCTGAATCCACTCAGGCTCCAGAAATGCTTCATCTACCTTAGTGGGCTCTATGATAGAGACAAAAGCAAAGTGCCCACAAAAGTTAGATAGATGTGAAGCTTTTGAGCGTGTGAGAGGACCTGGTGCTCTAATGTCATCGATGATCTTCTCCACTTGCACTTCTTTTGCAATGCGAGGGTGAGTTGGTTTCCGTTGAGGAATTTGATCAGCATTTTCTTCAGCATCAATTTCCTCAGCATTTTCTTCAGGTGCATCAGTTTGACGTTCTTCACGTTCTGGAACGAATTCTTTAGCAGATTCTTCAGTAGGAATGATATCTTCAGTAGCCTTGTGCTTGATCGATTCCTCAGGTGTTGGTTCTTCTAACACAGAAGGTAGGTGCTCTCTTTGCGAGCCATTAGTTTCATCGAACCGCACATCTACAATTTCAACAATCTTGTGAAGAACATTGTTGAAGACTCTGTAGGTGTGCGAGTCCTTTCCGTAACCAAGCATGAAACCTTCATGTGCTTTCGATGCAAATTTAGAGTTGTGATGAGGATCTCTAATCCAGCATTTAGCACCGAAGACTTTGAAATAACTCACATTGGGTTTCTTGTCAGTGAGGAGTTCATAGGCAGTCTTCTTGAAGAATTTGTGAAGATATACTCTGTTGATGATATGGCACGCAGTATCAATTGCATCAACCCAGAAAGGACGAGGGGTTTTGTACTCATCAAGCATAGTGCGAGCCATCTCAACAAGAGTCCTGTTCTTGCGCTCCACGACGCCATTCTGTTGAGGAGTATAAGGAGCAGATAATTCATGAGTAATACCAAGTTCATCAAGATAGTCACTGAGACCCGAATTCTTGAACTCAGTGCCATTGTCACTTCTGATGTGCTTGATCTTCACACCAAAGTTAGTTGAAGCCCTCGAGGAAAATCGTTTGAAGACTTCCTGCACTTCAGTTTTGTAAGAGACAAGGTGCACCCATGTGTAACGAGAGTAATCATCAACAATAACAAAACCATATTGAGATGCTTCATTAGAGAGAGAGGAATAATGGTTAGGACCGAAGAGATCCATGTGAAGCAATTCGAATGGACGAGTAGTGGTCATGATCGTCTTCGTTGGATGCTTGTCCTTGGTCATCTTTCCAGCTTCACAGGCACCGCATGAGTGATCCTTGAGGAATTTGACATTCTCAATGTCAATGACATGCTTCTTCTTCGCAAGCGTGTGCAGATTCCTCATGCCTGCATGACCAAGTCGTCGATGCCATAGCCATCCTTCTGAAGTTTTTGCAAGTAGGCACACGGCAGGTTGTGAATCTGCAGAGAAATCAACAATATACAAGTCTCCTCTCCTAAAGCCTTCGAAGACTTTGGATTTTTCAGATTCCATAATCACAACACAACGATACTTGTCGAAGACAACAACCATATCTAGATCACAAAGCATTGAGACAGACATAAGATTGTATCCTAAGGACTCAACAAGCATGACTTTGTCCATGTGTCGATCCTTTGTGATAGCTACCTTACCTAGACCCAATACCTGACTTTTGCTTTTATCAGCGAAGATGATATGCTTCATGTGTGATGCTGATAAGGGAGCATCCATCAACAGATTCTTGTCACCGGTCATGTGATTTGTACATCCACTATCAAGTACCCATTCAGTGGCTTTGGGTTGATCATCCTGCAGATGAATTAGTGCAACTTACGAACCTCATATACTTCAGTAGTGAAGAATATGACATCACAATTCATCAGATCAATTTCATCAAGCAGTAGAACCGATAAAACAGAGGGAGGACGTGTGAAATGAAAGTTCATTTCATCATGGTTAGCCTGCGTCCTTTCAGGCATTTTTGTCAAGTCCCCAGCAAATTCTTCAGACGTTACAGGACGTCTGGAGACCTGACCCTACAGAAGAGATTAGTTCTTTTTCTTCACCACCCACATCTGAAGGGGTGGCAAAGAGTTCATCACTCTGCGAGCTCCATATGAGAATGGTGGCAAAGCAGCCAAACCATTTCGTTTCACATAAGAGGGGTTAGGGTAAGCATATGAATAAGCAGAGAAATTCTTCGAGGACTTATGAACATAATAATTTGAAGAATAATGCTCATATTCATAGCCCTTGGCTCTTCCCTGTGAAACAGAGTTGTTAGCACGATGATGTTCATATGAGGACTTTGATCCATGTGAGGAATTTGATCCTCTTGAGGAATTTGGTCTGTATGAGGACTTGGATCCATATGAAGAATTTGGTCCATATGAAGAATTAGATCTGGGGTTCCTTTTCTTCACAGGTGGTGTCATGAGGACATTCACCTGAAGACTTTCAAGGCAGCTTTTGGGAACCCAGATTTTCTTCATAGGGGAACCGTTCCTGCAGTTAGTGCCAACATATCTAGCAAATACTTCACCATTCTGATTTATTGAACAGTTTATAGTTGGAGTGAAATGACTCATCAGAAGAATGAGAAGATTCACATGTATAGCCAGATAAATCAGATGGATCAACTGGAGGTCCCTTTGCAGCAACCCATGAGGTTTTGGGGTACTGCTCAGGCTTCCAATAAGTACCATCCGCATTGAGTTTCGTCTCAAAGGCAATACCCTCTTTCCTAGGGTTCCTGTTGAGGATCTGCTTTTTAAGCACATCACAAAGAGCCTGATGCCCTTTGAGGCTTTTGTACATGCCTGTCATGTACAATTCCTTCAGCCCTACATCGTCAGTGATACTTGCAATGTCCTCAGATGAGGAATTAGTGATAGCAGAGACAGGTCAAGAATTTGTAACATTTGAAGCATTTGAACATTCAGGTGAAGAATTAGCAGATTCTCGTTCAATGCATTTTAAACATAGAGGAATAAATTCTTCCTGAGCAGCGCTGATTTGTTGAGCAAGTAATGAATCGCGCTCCTTCTGAAGATCTTCATAACTCACTCTTATCTTCTCAAAGTCAGACAAGAGAGAGTTATGCTGATCTTGAAGGGAGTCATACTTGGAATGCAGTCTCTGAAGACTTTCAGCCAAGGCTTGTGACTGATCCATTTCTTCACCCAACATATCATTGCTCTTACTAAGCATATAATTAGCATTTTTCAAAGCTCTTTGTTGTTTAGCAGCAAGGGAAGCAAGTTTGACATAACTGGGTCCAAATTCATCACCAGATTCTTCATCACTAGACTCAGATAGGTAGCATTCAGTTACCTCAGCACTTTTTTCCATAAGGCATGAAGTAGAGGATGATGATTCTGGTTCGAATGTCATCGATTTGAGCGATTCCTTGAAATCCTCAAACCAAGGATCATGACGGGTTCCATGGCCTTCATAGACATCAGAGAGACGGTCCCAGACAAGCTTCGCCTGATCGAGATGCATGATGTTTCTGAACTGGTTTTGAGATAGCCTGGAGCAGATGACGGCCTTCGCTGTGAGGTTGAGTTGAGTGTACTTGCGAATGTCATCAGCTTCCGCCATCTTGCACAGATCGGTCAGACCAATCTCAGTGACGGTCCATAGCTCGCTGTCCACCACCATGAGACGCTTCTTCATCATAGTCTTCCATTTGGGATACTCATGACCGTCAAAGATGGGGCACGGTACTTTCTTCATATCTGCGGTCGACATAACTAAAACTCCAGGCGGTTAAACCAAAATCACACAGAACAAGGGAGTACCTTGCTCTGATACCAATTGAAAGTGCGTTATATCGACTAGAGGGGGGGTGAATAGGCGATTTTTATGAAATTCTTCACTGAGGAATTTGCTCGTGAGGAAATTCCTTAGCGAAGAAATACTAGCAGCGGAATAAGTACTCAGAAGTAAACATAACAGATTACATGCATGGTCATCATGATTAAATGAAGACAAACACAGAGTACAGAAAGCGTAGGCACATGATAACTCTAGATGAAGACAAACAGACTGAAGAAATTGAACTGAGGAATTTGTGAAAGTCTTCAGTCAAAGTCTTCAAACACAGATATGAACAAACAGACAACACAATAATGAGGAAATGAAGGTGTTGAGGAAATGGAACCAGTAAGCTTGGTGAAGACAATGATTTGGTAGACCAGTTCCAACTGCTGTCTCAGTTGTACGTCTGGTTGGAGCGGCTGAGTATTTAAACTCGAGGACACACAGTCCCGGACACCCAGTCCTGAGCACGCAGCTCGGGACACCAAGTCCTCACCGTATTCTCCTTGAATTAAGGACACACAGTCCTCGTCCAATCACTCGTGGTAAGTCTTCAGGTGACTTCCAAACCTTCACAGACTTGTTCACTCGGCGATCCACAATTCCTCTTGGATGCTCTAGACCTTGACGCCTAACCGTCTGGAAGAAGCACAGTCTTCAAAGGTAACAAGCATCGGATCCACGCAGGATCAATTTCTTCAGTGATGCTCAATCACTTTGGGTTTGTAGGCGTTCTGGGTTTGGGTTTGGATTTTCCTCACTTGATCATTTTCGCTCAAAGTCCTCGGAGGATGGGTTGCTCTCAAATGACAAGTGTCAAGTTCACGCGGAGCAGCCAACCAGCTAGTGGTTGAAGGGGGCGGCTATTTATAGCCTAGGGTGCAGCCCGACATGATAAGACATAAATGCCCTTCAATGATATGACCGTTAGGTGGACAAGATATTTTAGGACAGCTGGCGCGTGGCACAGCAACGGTCGGAAATTTGGAGTACAAATTCCTCAGGGCTATCATGTTCCTCACTGTGTAGGCAATTCGCACTTGCGAATTCCTAACTCCTCAGTCAGAGCAAAGTCCTCAGTGACCAGAAGAACTGCGTCTCTGTCACTGAAGAAATTGACTGAACTGTATGAGATTTCCAATGGCTTCACTCGAAGGGATTGGTAGGTGTAGGATTTGAGTTGAGCATCACATGGAAATTTTCTCCTTAGTATTTCCTCGACCCCCTTTAACAGTACGGTGTTTCCTATGACTCAAGAAAGAGGAAAATGAAACTACGAAAACAAAGTCTTCACGCTTCACGTTCCTCGAACGAATACCATGTCTTCAAGGTCACACTAATTTCTTCACATTCAAAGTCTTCAGAAAGTCTTCAGAAAGTCTTCAGAATATCAAAGTCTTCAGTCGAAGAACTTCATTTTTAGGGGTTGACTTTTACTGTAAGTTTCAAACTCCTCATAGACTTATAGACCTGTGTACGCTCATAAACACATCAGATGCTTAACCAATAAGTCTTCAATACACCAAAATCACTAAGGGGCACTAAATGAACTTACAGTTACAGATAGCTCCTCAGAGGAGTATTTAAAGGTAGATGACCGGACCTATTATCCCCTTGAGGTGTATGCTCAAACTTTGCAGGGTTATTACTCATATCATGCATATGTTGTATTGCAATGCTTAGTTTTTACATCATATACACAATATTGAATGACATCACCTAAGTTGACACATCATATATGCGATTGGCCTCTGCTCGCTTCCTTATTATATAAATCATATATTTGAATTATATCATGCCATGATGTTTACATAGACATCATGTATCTGAATTATGGCATGCCAACCCATTTTCTAAATACATAATATAGTCATATCATCTCATATTTTTTACATGGTCATCATATTTTGAATTATGTCATTCTTTCCGTGTATTATATTATGCCATCATGTTTCCATCTACGACATGTTTGTGAATTATGGCATGCCAACCACTTTAATAGACACATCGTATAGTTATATCATGTCATCCCGTTTACATAGTCATCATATTTTCAAGTATGTCATTCTATCCTATTTAGTTACCCATCATACATGTGAAATTGTGTCATGCTATCCTATTTAATTAGCCATCATATATGTGAAATTATGTCATGCTATTCTGTTTGGTTAGACAACATAAATGTGAATTATTTCGTGCCTAGTTTTCTTCCCTACTGTCCATTGCACCTGTCTATCTTACAATGTCTCTACATTCAATTACTTTTCTTGTTTATCAGCCATTTGAATTGGAGGTGGTGATGGCAGTATCTGTGGGAGTAAAAAGACGGTCTTCAGAAAAGATCGTGCTACATGTTGATGCAGATAGAACCATGATTGTACTTTCCCAAGAACCAGCCCCACCACACATAACCCTGACTCACGCAGATTGTACCCCTACCTAGTTGGACAGAGAACCAGCTACACCCCTTCTAACCCCAACCCCAGCAGATAGTAACCTAGTTCCAGTTGAAACATCACCACCTCCACCATAGAGCACCCAAACACGATAAGTTAGTAAGGTAACTGTAGTGCCCAAAGCATGAGGACCACCACTCTGAACCCCAAGTAAATGCTTAAAGCAGGAGAAGAATTGTTCTCAGGTCAGGTTCCGTAGCTATGGTTCATACACCTTTGCTCTGGCAAGACTGTATTTACTCATACCAACAAATTTCAAATTTCAAGGATGCAATTGAAACTCCAATGGCACAACAGGTATGTTTTAAACCCGCTTCTTTAACGTGTTTGCTGTTGTAACTTGCTCTATGTTGATTTCAGTTTCAATTGAATAAATAGTTATGTTCTCATGCCATGCATAGTACAAGTGTTCTTATTGCTGTGTAGTGTCCCACACTTATATTCTGTCTTTGTTGCTTTGTCCTAAATAGATATGATTTGAACTGTCTCTATCTTGATTTGGCAACATAAACTAGAATGATATAGACCATACAATGACCGTACTACATAGATATATGTTTGTTTCATGCTGTTATTCTATTCACCTTACTACTGAACTGGTATACCAAAATGAGTTTCATATACAACATGGTAAACCTGTGATATGTCTATTTGTTTATCTTTTACAATGCGGATAAAATATTGGAGAAGACTGCACGGTTATACAATGGTAAAGGAAGTAATGTAGATAAGGTTCAAGATAGTGAGACATCCCTATTCGTCTCCAAGAAAGATGATAAAAACTATACTGAAGACACTCAGACAACCCCAAAGTCATGTCTTGATGTAGTGCTTGAGTTACTGGCTACTACTGTTGGCACCAGCTCTTCAAACTCGCTGCTTGAATCAGTTTGGCTTCTTGAGTCTCAACTTCAAGTTGAAAGACATCGATTTGATGTTATGTGACAGGAAGCCAAAGGACTGCGGAAGTCCCTGCAGAATTCAGATGCATACTTTCTGGTGCAACAACAAGTGCTGGAGGACTTAAGCGCCAAACAAGAGAAAGTTAATATGCTTGCTAAGCATCTTGCCAGCATTATGGGTATCCAGGATATAGTTTCTTGAGCTCTCATGAAGTGGTTTCAGTTCTGGACTTGTTTTGCTGCGGCGTTTATTTCCACTGGTCGCCAACTTTGACAACTAGTGTATGTGATATGCTGCATTGTTCCCTATATTTGCACTGGTGGAGAACTTTGATGCCCAGTGGATGTAAAATGTGTAGTAGTCATGATAGCCTAGCGTAAGTTGCTTGCTTATTTATTTCCTTGTTGTCTAGTTTATTTTTTTGCTTGTAGTTAGTGTAGTTCTTTTTCCACGGTTTGCTAGTGGCCGCAATGACCTATTTTTAAAACTAGGCCACAATAACCATGGGCTACATATTTACCGTAGTGACCCTGGGCCTCTTACGGGCTGTAGAAACAATGGGCCTTCTATGGGCCATAGAAACAATGTGCCTTCTATAGGCCGTATCATCAATGGGCCTTGTTGGGGATATACCCCGTGGTAGGACTTGTTTGGGACTTGAGGTTTCATTGGTAAATCGCCCGGAGCTTGGCGACTCTCGGGTGACCCGCCCAGAGCTTGGCTACTTACTGGTCGTGGTGACTCACTGATGACCCTGGCGGCGGGTCAGGCCCAAGGCCCAGAAGGCCGGTTCATGTTATGGTGGGCTTGCTTAGGAGGAAAGTCATGAAGAATATTTCCCTTACGAGGAATCAAAACCTGGACTTGTACCCGGCTTGCAATAGAAGATAGACTAATCCTAACCCTATTAGGAATCCATATGTAACCCGCCCCTCCAACTTATATAAGGAGGGGCCGGGCTCCCCAAGAGAGAAGAAAAAGGTTGAACAATCTCTAGGGCTAGATACAACTAGAGGAGACCGGATCATACGGCGAATCCCTCATGATCATAATGAGACCTAGCCACAAACAACATGTAGGGCTATTACCGGATGATGTTTCCCGGGGCCCGAAGCTGTCTATAATCTCGCGTCTCTCATCCCGTTCAACCCCTCTCAAGCTACCACATAGATGTGTTAGCCTCACGACTAAGTCCTCACACTAAGGACATCTACCATGACAAATCCACGACAATTGGTGCCCACTGTGGGGCCTGCGCACGGTGGTTTTGAGTTCTTTGAGGGATCCTTCACAGGGTTTCGACGAGTTCATTATTTTCAAATAAAAAAGAGCCGGATTACATCTGTGTGCACAGTCACACACAACATGGCAATCCGTCGTGGTCAGGTCGGTTTCCGCTGCACCGCGGTGAGATGCCAAGGGCAGAGGGGGTTCCATTGGCACGGATCAAAATCATCAAATTATGGTTGTTTCTGTCTGATTCGCTGAGTCGCCGCCGTCGCATACAGGTGTCGCCGAGACCGTCACGTGAAGCCAGATCGGTTTTTGTCAAATCTGGTTGCTATATGCATACAATGAATCTACTAGGAAGTTAATTCAAGAATTAAGAAAGAAAATGTTGTTACGGGGCTTTAGCGCGTGAATACCAAGGAAGAGGAGATCCGGTGACCCGCCTCGGACACGGATCGTTCGCGACCCGAATTCGTTGTCGCCGAGTCACAGTGGGTTTGACTCAGAGTCGCCACCATGACCAGCCGAGCAGCAGGCATCCTCACCGACCGCTGCGTCCAGCCGCCACGGGAATCCAGAGGCCTCATCTCACTCCTACGGCATCGGGACGACCTTGTTTGCAGCCGAGAGCCATCGGGCCTTACCTTGAGCACCTGTTGCCCGCGAGTTGCCCTGCGGCCACCTTCACCTCAGCTTTGGGCCACCGGTGCCTCTCCGCTATCGCAACCGCGCCGCCTTGAGCCGCCCTCCTTGAAGCGCCAAGCCACTGCTACCTTGGCCTTGCATCTCCTTACACACGGCCGTGAGGAGCCGCCGGGGCTGAGCCGCTCGGGCTTACTTGTTCTGAACCATCCGCCCGTCGGCTGTCTCTGATTTTGCCGCTCAAGCCGCCGCGCCCGTGAGCTGCCTCCGCCTTGCGATGCCCCGTGCGGCCTCTCCCGCCGCTTCTTCTGCCATGAGGTCGTGACTCGTCTCCGCTTTGCCAAGGCGTCCCCTACTGATGTGGTCTTGTCTCGCCAGTGCAAAACAAAAGAAAATTGGGGGTTCAGCCGGAGGACAATGGAGCAGTGCATGCATGCATGATAATTCGAAGACTAGTTTGCAGATAATAATGGAGCAGGAATCTAAGTGGACAAGTACTATTATTAAGTTTACAGCAGGTCGATGGCAGTCAAGATGCTGGATTAAATCCCAAAGACACAAAGCAAAGTACACTAGCACTAGACCAATTACATCAAGGCTGATTTGATTACTTATTGGTGGAATATTACCCACGGGGAGGCCTGGAACAGTACTACAAGTACTATGACATTTGTAGAGCAGTATTTCATCTATTTCCAATCCACACCATCCAGCATTATGCATTGGCATCGTCTGCGCTCATTCGACAAAATCATAAGGACCATTATTCATTACAAAAGGTGTCGCAAAGGGGGCCAGCGTTATTTTTGCGCTAGCGCTTGTCAGTGTCGTTCTGCTTGACGGATACGTGCGCAAGTCACCGCTCCCACTACATTAAAACAACACAATTAACTCGCCCGTCCGCACCGGCTTACAACGCCGCGGCTGTCTCATTTGTCCATGCCTGCAGCCCACTCACCCACGTCTGTGTTGTCTCTGATGCCGCGGTAATATTTACTGTATGACCTATGGTCCGGTCTATTCCAACAATTCTGGAGGGAAATTATCATATATTGTCAGCCGCTGTCTGTACTAGATGACTCAATGGGTAGGCGCACAAGTCGTCGCCACTACAGTTTGGTTAACTTCAAACAGCCAGTTGGGATGAACCATTGACCAAGTTCCGTCACGGCTCATACGGGATCATTTTTAACCCGCCGTAGTCACCTCAACCTTCTGTGGATGCACATCGCGTTATCAACGCCAATGATATACATCTTATGCTATGGTCAAATATGGAGAATCTCAAGCCAACTACTCAAGTCGTCTTGAGACTCGGGGGCTACAATGACATGACTCGGCAGAATTGGCCGGTTTCGGTGAATTCAAGAACTTCGGGTCATTGGAGGGAAAAATAAACCGGCCCCAAAGGCTATTGCTACATTGATGACAATTTAAAGGCCGTCAGAAAACTTCCGGCTTAAGAAGGTGCCTGGCAAACAAAAATTTCCGGCTTAAACTAAAGAATTCTGGTTTAAAATCTGGCTCAATGGAAATCTGTCTCTCACAAAGCTTTGAAGCTCCCAATATCCGGTTTAAAACTCTGGTTAAAAAAGAATCCATCTCTTGCAAGTTCGAGTTCTCAGGAAAAATTAAAGGTTGCCAAAGAGAACTTGCTGCCATCATCCGCGGTTCAAACATGGGTATCCTGCCTTATTGGCTTATCTTATTGGTCACTTGAGGGCTTCCTGCTCAATGAGCATAGCTGTGCTTACCCTCTTGATCCGGCATACACGCCTTATTACAAATCACTTGGGGGCTTCTTTCCCAAATTAAAGGATTACCAAAGAGAACTTGCTGCACTGCGCAGTTCAAACATAGGTATCCTGCCTTGAGGCTCATTATATGTCATTTGGGAGCATCCTGTTCAAACATACGTGTATTCACCAAAGAGAACATAGCATTACTACCCTCTTGATTGGCTTGGAATGCCAGGTGTATTCACCAAAATTTCCGGTTTATCGTGCCTGTATGTCATTGGTACTCCACCCAGGTAATCTTGGAATGACACGCCGTGTTTTTAGCAAGTCAAACTTTAAAAATAAGACCCCGAACTTGTTAAAGTTAGACTGGCAGTTTGTCAAGTGAGGACCGGATTACGAATAGCGAGGAGAAACCCATGCTATTAAGCCGCCTTCATTGACACTTGGTTAAACCTGCCTGTTTGCGAGATGCTACTCCGAACCCCGTGTACTCTTGATAAGTCAATCCATATGGACCCTGAACTTTTCCAGGTTAAAACATCGATTGGGTCATGTGAGAGCCCGCTTACAGAAAGCGAGGATAAACTAGTGGCTATCATGCTAGTTTCATTGAAGTAAGATTCAAGCTTCAAAAGCTGACATTTGTTTACTCTGTTATCGTACACATACATCATCATCATACATTCCATCATCATAGCATGCATCATATATGCATGGATATACTGGTTTATATTGCAGGAACCGGTTTTCAAACTGGCTTATATTATTCAAATCTTTAATGGCCAACATGGCTGGATTTTTATTATGGTTATCAATTACTAGTATTATGATTGAGGTTTGCAAAGTTGCTTCAGAGTAATGGCTATTATTCCCTCATCCAAGAATACAGCTCGCAACAAGGAGTATGGTTCAATATTGATATGCAAGGAATTCAACAATATTATACATATAGTGGATATGATTTATTTAAAATAGAAGGGATAGTCCGGAGTCGCTGCAGGCTTACGACCCAGCACTTGGGGGCTACATTATTCAGATCATGATTATATCAAATATGGTAGTCCCATGTCACTTCAAGCATGCACCATGACACTTGGGGGCTAATGCATAGTCATTTTTACTCGCCTTGTTGAAGACCTGACTCATCACATCGTAATGAGCCGGCCCTTGGGGGCTACCAATTGCTCTTGTAAAAAAAATCAAAGTACACAAGCCTTAATCCATTATATTTAAGGGTCCACTTCTTAGTTGGTAGAGTACAAGACTCTTAACCTTATGGTCGTGGATTCAAGCCCCACGGCGGGGGCTACATCATATGATGTTATTTTCAATGAAGAATATATGAAGTCCCAACTCAGTATTATCTTACTGAGCCGGACCTTGGGGGCTACACGTGGCTGCTCAAGTCTACATGATCACATTTACAAAATCTTGCTCATTATGGCATAATGACCCGGCACTTGGGGGATACACATGGGAAGCTCAAAATGTGCAGTTTATGATTGGTGGTTTACATGAACAACTAGGATTTCTCTGAGTTGCAGCATTTATATTAAAGAAAGTATTAAGCTTTCACTATGTGTCCTCTTAAGACTTGGGGGCTACAGGTAATATGCATATAAAGGAGGAACATCTTCAAATTCTCAGTTTTGAGCAAATCAGGAAGATCAATTGTTTGACCCGGCATTGGCAAAAATCATGACCCGATGACTATAACAGTCATAACCCGGAATCATCAGTTTTATAACCCGACAATTTTAGCAATGATAAACCGGCAAGATCTACATCTTCAAGACGGCTGAAAATCATATGAGTATTTCAGGACCAATATTTTTGTTAAGCATTGGGAGCTAAATCAAATGAATTATTCTTCACAATATTTTTCTGTGAGAAACCAATATCCGCAAATTGATTATGAAGCTGGCCTATTGACCCAAACTTTTCAGAAGAAGTACCTCGATTCTTTGCATTGGCAAAGTTTAAGCATATCTTCTAAAGAAGATTTGCTATGAGATAATGCACATGTATATATCAACAAGGAAATGACAATGACTTAACGATGATCAGGTGTAGGCTTAGAAGAACCTTCGACACGATGCATAATCTATCAAAGTTGGTCTTGTTTTGTAGGATAATTTTACCATGGATAAACCCAAGCTAAACTGGGGGCTAATGTCGGGGTTATACCCCGTGGTATGACCCGGCTGGGACTTGGCTTTTCATTGGTAAACCTCCCGGAGCTTGGCGACTCACGGGTGACCCGCCCAGAGCTTGGCTACTAACTGGTCGTGGTGACTCAATGATGACCCTGGCGGCAGGTCAGGCCTAAGGCCCAGAAGGCCGTTCATGGTATGGTGGGCCGGCTTAAGAGGAAAGGCATGAAGAATATTTCCGTTACATTGAATCAAGAGTCGGACTTGTACCCAACAGAGGATAGACTAATCCTAATCCTATTAGGACTCCATATGTAACCCGCCCCTCCAACTTATATAAGGAGGGGCAGGGCTCCCCAACAGATAAGAAAAAGGTTGAATAATCTCTAGGGCTGGATACAACTAGAGGAGTGCCGGATCGTACGGCGAATCCCTCATGATCATAATGAGACCTATCCAAAAACAACATGTAGGGCTATTATCGGATGATGTTTCCCGAGGCCCGAAGTTGTCTAAAATCTTGCGTCTCTCATCCTGTTCAACCCCTCTCAAGCTACCACATAGATGCATTGGCCTCACGACTAAGTCCTCACACTAAGGACATCTGCCATGACAAATCCACGACATGCCTTCTACCCATATGATCGATTAGCCAAACATGGGCCAATAACAGACCGCATTATGGGTCATAAACGGGCTAGAGTTGGAATCATCTGATCATGAGCCATCCGTAACGGGCTATGTTAATCAGCCGTATTTGATGACACTATGAAAACAGCCCAACGGATTAACGGGCCACAAACGGGCCGACTATTACCATGGGCTGAATTTGGCCCAAGAGCAGAAACGGACAGTAGCAGGCCGTAAGTAACCGAATACGGGAAATGAGCCCAAGAATAAATGGGCCCTGAGAAGGCCGAAAGATAACATGGGATGGAAACGGCCCAATGAAATAATGGGCTGTTGATGGGTATAAAGTGTTACATTGCTCATTACGGGCTAGTTTCACCACGGGTCATTAATGGGCCAAGACTTACAAAGGGCCTCATATGGGCCGAAAGACATCATGGGCCATACATGGGCCGGAAGTTCAAATGGACTGGAATCATATTGGATGGCCCAGATGAAGCTACTGGGCCTAATTCGGGTAGGCTGTAATGGGCCTTGTGTTAGCGGGCTGTAAATGGGCTATATGGGAACATGCCGTTAACAGGCTTTCCATGGGCCGGCCCGCTACCTTTTGACCAAGTCAAATGGGCTGGCCTTTTCACATGAACGGGCCTCTGCTGGGCCGTGCCACGTGTCAACGTATCATAGGCGCCTTCGGTCCAATGAGTGGATAACATCTGTCCCAACGGTGAGCCGGCACATGTTTCCTCCAGCCAATGATGATTTTACACGTGGAAATCCCCATTGGTTGGGGCTGTTAACGGGTTATGGGATCCAAACAGGAACCAGATAGCTTAACAGGACCCGTTACGGTGGATGCCATGTGTCGGTCACCCTTGACGAAAGCACTTCTATGATGCGCGATTTATCGTCATGGAAGTGGACACTTCTGTGATGATAATTTTAGTAATGTCATGGAACACTTCTACAAAAACACAGGTATGACTATCTTGATTCTGTCATAAAATCGTCATGGATGTACATGCATGACAGAAAACATGACCTAGTGTGACAAATACGTATCACCACGGAAGTGTATTTTTTTGTAGTGATTCTCAAATTGTTTGTCGTCGCCCGTGTTGTAGCTAGTCCATACAATGCTTCCCTTCCCCCCTCGGAAATAAGCAATATAAAGTATTTTATTTTAATTTGTATCCTCTGGTTACGTCACCTTATTATACTGCATGGACCATAACGAGCACGTCAGCATGTATCCAGGTTTGAGATGCCAAGTGTACCAGATGGACGGCAGCGTATTCGACCCCCGTGATGCTACCTAGGTGCGGATGAAGACACTTGAAGAGTACTCGATTTTCATCGTGGACAACTACCCCATAGTGCAAATGATGCCACCTTCCGTGCACGACGCCGACGGCCCGCCGTTCATGAAGAACGGGTGCATTTTCATTGTGCACAAACAGATTCATATCTTGAACGCCCCTATCCCTGATCTATGCCGCTTCAGTTTGGATGAGTCTCCATCGTGGGGAGCCACACTAAGAAGCGATGATATGGACTCCCGTTGCCCACCATTATGGATCGTGCCATCTATGAAGAACACGTGGGACTGGAACTATGAGATGGACATGTACCCAGGGATGTATGATCCTGAGTAATGTAGCGCAGTAAGTGAAGTGAAAGGCACAAATAGTATGAACATGCATGGTATATAGGAATTTGTCTTACTACCACTAAATGTTGTACGTGCAATGCACGGTGATATTATGATGTACATGCCTAAGTACTCTACTACTATATTTATTGGAGGCACATATTATGTTTTATATTTGTTTACATGTACGGCCCGAGACCTTCCAACTAGACGTGTCTTTGTCTCTGGGTCGCACTCTATATCATTACATACTACTTGTACTAAGTGTTATCTCTGACCTAGAAGTGTAAGAAGTGTAGACGCTCTACCACGTTCTTCATGTCCCACTTCTTTCGCTGACGTGTAGGACATCCAGTACGTGTCGTGTTTAGCACTCCTTTGTCGTAAGAGTTGAAACACTAGCTTTCATCAAAAATAAAAAGTAAATATAAATCAGAAATGATACTATACCATGCGGTTTCCTTGCTACTCGACATCGGCAAGAATACTTTCGTTCGCCGACATGTGGGACGTCGACCAGCCTGGTCCACTTGTCATGCACGCGGAACTCCAAGGGAGAGTCACCCCGGTCGTCGCGCCACAGTAATAATGACTAATGATCCATCAAATCATAGGCCCAACCTTTCCCACTTTAAGTTGCTTATACGAAGGAACCATCATGACTTCCTTGAATTCTACTTCTTGAAGAAAATTATTTTACCAGCAATACTGAGCGGAGGCCTCCTTTGGTTCATAGGATAGGAATTTTATTGGAATACGAAAATCATAGGAAGTGAGATGACATGCATATCAATTCCTATAGAGAAAGAGATGCCATTTGATGTATAGGACAACATTTTTTCCCTATTGAGTCTTGGATAATGTACTTGTAATTTCCTCTAAAACCTACAGTAGTAACTAGTACTGGTACATGCTCGTAATTAATTAAACAAACGTACGGGTGACACAAACACACAGACTAACTACTAGTACTACTACTTCTAACATGCTGGCCAGATGTAACATCCCAAAAATCTAAATTTTGGAATGTTATATTAAATAAATAGTTTTGCTTGTTTGTTTGATGGTGGTGTGGTTGCTTGTGTGAAATTGAGTGAAATTTGACACTTTCTGAAAGTTGAATGAGAGGGAATAAAATGACTTTCCCAAAACTTTCATCTTGCTTTTATGATCTCCATGAATTCAAATTTATTTCATCACAAAACCCTGGAGTGAAGATGACATGACTTCTTCCATTTAAATAAATGAAAGGGGTTTTGAAAAGATTTCAATTCCATTTGGAACTATTTCAAATTTCAGAAACTTTATGCAACTCAATGATTTTCATGAGAGAAGATAAAATGACTTCTTCAAAACATATGAAATATGAATAGGAAGTTTCAAAGAATAAAATTAGAGGCACATTGAAATTATTCTCAATTTGGAGTTATTTGGTTTTTATTCAAATTATTTTTCTCCAAAAATAAAATAAATGGAAAATAGGGTAAAATGATTCCCTACAATAGAAAATTGGACAAAAATGGTTTTGAAATCATTTTGGTATTTTTAAAAAATGATTTTTATGAGGTTTTATTGCACTAGAAGAACCCTTTGCTTTATCTAAATTTTGTGTCAATTTTATTTGACTCTAGAAAAATGTTGATGTTGTAGAAAATCTTTTTTCTAAATTTTTTGATATATCATATGCCTATAGTATATTTTATTTTATATGGTTTTATTCTTGTTTTTGTTTTTCTATAAAATTGTTTAAAAAAACTCCCGACTGGGCCGGCCCAACTCCAACCGGGCCAGGCCAAAGCCTAGCCGCGTGCCATCTCCCTCTCGAGCGGACGTCGCCTCGCCGCCATGGACGTCGTGTCCTCCCTGGACTCGCGTCGCCGCCTCTTCAGCCCCTTCCCCAAGCCGCCGCTGCCCCTCCCCTCCTTAAATACCTTCCCCGACCCCCTCTTTTCGCCGCCACTGCTTGCTTCGCGCCACCGCGGCCGCACAGTGCCGTGGCCGCCGCCGCCGATGCACACCACCAGCGCCACCGCCGCTGTCGCTTTGCCTTCTCGCCGCTTTCGCTTCGCCCTGCGCAGTCGCCGTGGCTACCGCCGACGTCGCTCGCCACCCGTCTGAGTTGCCTCGCCGCCTTGCCTTACTGTCGCCAGAAACCGCCGCCGCCGCCGACATCAAATCGCCCCGAACCAGTAATAAACCGCCCGGTTCGTCTGTTTTCTTTTTATGGTTCGGTTTTAGTTTTAAACTCGGTTTTTTATTTAGTTTTGTTAAGCAGCGAAAGTTTTCTATTTAGATAGATTTAGCGAACATTTTCTTTCGTTAGGTTTTCCTAGCGAACGTTCGTTCAGTAGGATTTTCTTTTTCTTTTTAATTTACGGCCAAGGACCTATCTGTGATTAATTTCTTGATAGATTAGCCCCTGATCTTCAAACCTTCGCTACTCCTAACTCGTTTATCCAAATCCAACGAAACCAACACCCACTTTTTCTTTATGATTCCCAAAACCTGAAAGTTGAATGAGAGGGAATAAAATGATTTTCCCAAAACTTTCATCTTGCTTTTATGATCTCCATGAATTCAAATTTATTTCATCACAAAACCCTGGAGTGAATATGACATGACTTCTTCCATTTAAATCAATGAAAGGGGTTTTGAAAAGATTTGATTTCCATTTGGAACTATTTCAGATTTCAGAAACTTTATGCAACTCAATGATTTTCATGAGAGAAGACAAAATGACTTCTTCAAAACATATGAAATATGAGTTGGAATTTTCAACGAATAAAATTAGAGGCACATTGAAATTATTCTCAATTTGGAGTTATTTGGTTTTTATTCAAATTATTTTTCTCCAAAAATAAAATATATGGAAAATAGGGTAAAATGATTCCCTACAGTAGAAAGTTGGAGAAAAAAGGTTTTGATATCATTTCGGTATTTCTTTAAAATGATTTTTATGAGGTTTTATTGCACTAGAAGAACTCTTTGCTTTATCTAAATTTTGTGTCAATTTTATTTGACTCTAGAAAAATGTTCATGTTGTAGAAAATATTTTAATGAAAATTTTGATATATTATATGCCTATAGTATATTTTATTTTATATGGTTTTATTCTTGTTTTTATTTTTCTGTAAAACTGTTTCAAAAAAACTCCCGACTAGGCCGGCCCAGCTCCAACCGGGTCAGGCCAAAGACCAGCCGCGCGCTGTCTCCCTCCCGAGCGGACGTCGCCGCGCCGCCATGGACATCGTGTCCTCCCTGGACTTGCGCCGCCACCTCTTCAGCCCCTTCCCTAAGCCGCCGTTGCCCCCTCCCCTCCTTAAATACCTTCCCCGACCCCCTCTCTCGTCCCCGCTTCTCGCCGCCGCCACTCGCTTCGCGCTGCCGCCGCCGCCGCTGCCGCTTTCCCTTGTCGCCGCCTTCAAGCCGCCCTGCGCAGTCGCCGCTGCCGCCGCTGATTATGCTCGCCGCCGGCGGGAGTTGCTTCACCGCCTCGCCTTGCTGCCGCTGTAAACCGCCGCCGCCGCCGACGTCAAACTGCCCCAAACCGGTAATAAACCGCCCAGGTTCGCCGGTTTTCTTTTTATGGTTTTGTTTTAGTTTTAAACCCGGTTTTTTTATTTAGTTTAGTTAAGCAGCGAGCGTTTTCTGTTTATATAGTTTTGGCGAACATTTTCGTTCGTTAGGTTTTCGTATCGAACGTTCTTTCGGTAGGTTTTTCTTTTTGTTTTAAATTTTCGGCCAGGGACCTATCTGTGATTAATTTCTTTATAGATAAGCCCCTGATCTAGAAACCTTCGCTACTTCTTAGTTGTTTATCCAAATCCAACGAAACCAATGCCCACTTTTTCATTATGATCCCCTCTATCCAGATAATCAACTTGAACATATTTTTTGAAAGTTTAAAATTTGATTTCAAACAGACTTGGATTCAAACTTCTTTTGTTCATAACTCGAGTTTTATAACTCCGATTTAATTGATTCTTTCTGCAAATCAAATATCTTGACCTAAACTTTCTGATAAGACCAAATCCACCCAATTTTGGTACTGTTAGAAATTGTTTTCTGGTGCAAGATTTAATTGCTTGTTTTTGAAGTTTTCCAAGATCTTTTCTTCGATTCTTTTGTTTGATTGCTTATGTGTGGTTACTATTGATTTTTCAGGATAGATTGAATGGAGTGTGACGAGTAGAACTATCAGGAATTATGAGTGCAAAGGATCTTCATCAATAGTACAAGGCAAGTTCACACTTTGATCATACTTTCCATACCCAGTTTTTTTATGCATTAGTTGCAACCCTCAAATATTGCATGAGTAGGATTGATAATATGTGGGTATTGGGAAGTAGTTTATGAGGTAGGAACCTATGGTATTGCATTCAACCCCTAGGTACTACTATGTTATTCTTACTGCTATGCTATGCTCGTAGACGTGGTATGGTTTTGAGAGAATTCATGAAAGATGTGAGAGTTATTGTTAACTAAGGTTTAACTTAAGGTGGCTACTTTAATACACATCTGTGTGGATTGGTTGGGGTACCGTGGAGCACCCAGTGGTTTGCCCGGGCACCTGGAGATCCCAGTGCTTGCCCAAGGGAATCCCGGAGTACCCGTGTGATCACCCTATCGAATGCCACCCAAGCTCAAAGGGATCATAAGATTATTCATGCTAGAAATTTCGTGTGCAGCCACAAGACATTATGGGCTCTGGCATAGTTGAGTAAGTTGTGGGAATCCTTTCCATGATGGGCTATCGATCGGTTAAGGGGACCTCTTAGGAAAGACTGTGTCTCGGTCATCCGTTTCTCAAACATCATGAAGTGCGATAAATACAACAGAGGAGACCGAGTCTTGTGGGGGAAAGTGTGCAAACCTCTAAAGAGTGTACAAACTAATCATGATTAGCCATGTCCCCGGTTATGGACGTCTTGAGTATCTCGTACTTTAACTGTTGATTTGATCTCATCACTTTACTCAGATAATTTGTTGGGTTATAACTATTATTTTGGGATTGAGTTGGAGGAACCTTCTCAATGTTTTCAACCAACTTTGTAGTTAAATAAAATACATTCCTTTGTTGTAGGGAAAAATTAGCTTTATGCAAAATCTTAAACTTAGAGCCTCCACCAGCCAAATATGCATGTAGTGATAGTCATTATTTAGCATTGCTCTAGAGTGTGAAATTGCTAGTACATTCAATGTACTGACTAATATGGCTGCAGTGTCTTGTGTTGTAGGAACTTACGACGAGTAAGTGTTACATTAGGGTTACGATTTATACACTCAACTTTGGTGTTGGTGTTGATGGGAATCCACAACCTTGTTGTTACTTCTGCTTTTTGGATTGAGGTAATAGTATTTACATTACTTTATACATGTGAATTACCTCTGTTATAAATCCTCGAGTACTGTGTGTGTCAGCATACCGATCTAGGGATGACACTTAATAACAGAGACTTGATACATTCGGGTCGGGTCGCTACACCAGACGTTGTCGTTCTCCTTCCCAGCTTTGTCGGCCACACCCCACCGTGCTTGGATCTCCGCCGAGCTCTCCAAAGAAGAGTGTGCGTCCTCTCCTTTCTTGCGGCTGCAGGACTCTCTTTTCTTGAGTGCTTTCTGCCATTTCCGCTCACTCTGTGCGGATTTCGCCGCCTCTTTCTCTACCGCCCATTCGGCCTTGGCAGCTTCAAAGTTTGCCGACGTAGGTGTGAGGTCGCAAGCAGCAATGAACTCCGCATGGCGGGATGCCATCGCTTCCTTACCATTTTGTTTGTGGTCATGGGAGGTGAGGAACTCGGCACGACGGGATGCCGTCGCTTCCTTACCAGTTAGTGTGCAGCGCAGTGGCATGAACGATGCTTGGTGAGAGCTCTGGAAGAGTGGCCAGACAACCGTATAGTGCATTGGTTTGTCAAGAGCTCAAGGATAGACGACGAAGGAAATTTGGATTCCCCTTCAATCCTAGTCATTTATTACCGCACACGGTTACTTTCCGTTGCCTGTGGAAACTGTGTGTGCTAACCCAATTGGGGGTTCCTTTCGGATTGGCCGCCACCCCAGCCACGCGGATCACATGCGTACACCATGATCAAATGGCATTCCATGTCCCTATCATCACACCCGTGTAGCTGTAGCTGGGATTTGATGTTTCTGCACCTTCATCTTGGTTGATGCATGTAACTACAAATAATATCACTAAAAACTATGTTTACTAGTAAGGTACACGTGCATTGCAAGCATGAGATTTGGCAACCAAATTATGAATAAATACCGCACTATAGCATGTAAGCTTTGAGTCATAAATGCATGTTGTAGATGTTCGTTCAATTCTTATAGTTCATCTCATTCAAAATCATTAGTTTTTATAAAAAAGTTAATGTACTTTAATATTCGTGGAATTGTGCATTGTGAAGCATAAAATAAAATCAACTAATGGAAATTCATCTGGAAAAAAAAGTTTGGGCAATTATGATACGAAAGCTTCTAGAACAAAGGAGAAGTGCTTGTGTTTTGAGGTTTGAGCATTATGCTTAAGTTCAACCATGGAATCTTCTAGATTGTACATGTGGAAGAATATGGTGGAATGTAGATGATATCCAACGAATAGTAGTGCTCGGATTTGCCATCTGCGCACCGTTAGATTGGCTTGATCCAACGACCATCCTTCAAAGTTATTCACACACTATTATAGGGTTATAGATATAGAAATACGGATCCAACGATATAATTTTTGGTGACATTCAATATTATTTTCTTAGTTCAATCTATGGTCAAAGTTTGGCACAAAATACTAAGGGGACCAATAAATCAGGTTGGTGGTAGCAAATTTCTACAAAATACACACAATGGCCTAAATATGGTAAATGAACCCGAAGAAGTGCCAAATTTGAACACGGTCCTTTGTAGGGTGTATGTTGATAATTGAGAAAAGTGAACTGCCACATTAATTGAGTACTTTTACAAACTACAAAAACAATATACCACCACGCCAGCATCTGACCGCCCCGGCCCACCGAAACCCCTTCCATCGCTAGCACACGCTTCCCGCCTGAAATGGCCACCGTCGCTCTAGAACGTCAATACCGCATTCACGCCGTACGCGACCTCTCGCTGGCGCTGGCATTGCAACAGAACGAGCGCCGAGAGAGCGCCACCAATGCGGCATCCTGGTGCAAGCGACTGCTCTGTGTTAACGACACCACGACCATCTGTCCATCTACCACCCACATTAATGACACGTGCCTACTGACGTAACTACTCTGGCGCCAGCCGTCCGTCTGTCTGCTGCGGCTCATTGCCATTCGCCATCTATATTAACTTCAGCCCCAACGATAGCCAAAGACCCACAGTCATTGCCCTCCGTCCCCTTCCTTCTGTCGGCACCACTCCAACCATGGCCTCCTCGCGCTCCGAAGCTCTCTTGGACGTACTATCGCAAGAGCATATGAAGGACATCGTCAGCTCCGATCCGGGCGTGCTCCAAAGCTCTCTTGGACGTACTGTCGCAGGGGCAGACAAAGGACATCGCCGGCTCCCCCTGGCCGCCCTTCGCCGCCACGACCATGAAGCCGACGCGCGTGTGCGGGCGCAACTAATAGTGAAGAAGATCAGTACAAGGTAGGTCACCGCCACTCTGGTCCCAGGAAGGCCACCACTCCTCCACTCAGTCGATGCCAAGCATGGTGGCGTAAACATCGGCGACCGATTAGTGGCTAGACGGCGACGTGGAGGTGGAAATCTTCAGAACCTTGTGCTTGGGAGGAGGAGGTTATCGAGGCGGAGCTGGACAAAGCCGAGGCAGATGAGGAGGAGGCGAAGGCAATAGTCGGAGCGTCAGTTCTCGGGGCTCATGGACGGACATGGTGGTCGGGCGTCGGCGATCGTTTAGATTATCTTTGCAGTAGGTTTTAGTACGGTTTGTGAGAAATATGTAATGAATTTTGTCTGGTTTATAAGAATTATTTTTTGTTATGTAATGAATTTCATCTGGTTAATTTGTAATTTTCTTTATTTGCATGAATTTCATCCAGTTAGTTCATATAGTTGTTGAAAGGTATGCCGGCTGCATTGGAAGGCATCCTCTGGCATCAGTGTCCTCGGACAGATGCCGGTGTAAATTTGTGGGTCAGCGCTGGAGATGCCCTAACTATCATGCTACAATTGCTAACAATGCTCCATTATTTCGCAGGGAACAGTTATCCCTCGATCAAAATCAGATCCGCCATTTTGCGCACTCCTCCCACGTAAGAGTGGAGACGCTTGCTTACATAAAAATGTGGGAAGTGGATTGCACTGTAGCACATCATTTCACTCAAACCCAGTAGGCCAATCTTGCCCGCTGTCGGTGTCAAAACCGGCAGATCTCGGGTAGGGGGTCCCGAACTGTGCGTCTAGGCGGATGGTAACAGGAGACAAGGGACACGATGTTTTACCCAGGTTCGGTCCCTCTTGATGGAGGTAAAACCCTACGTCCTGCTTGATTAATATTGATGATATGGGTAGTACAAGAGTAGATCTACCACGAGATCAAGGAGGCTAAACCCTAGAAGCTAGCCTATGGTATGATTGTTGTACTGTCCTACGGACTAAAACCCTCCGGTTTATATAGAAACCGGAGAGGGTTATGGTTACAAAGAGTCGGTTACAATGGTAGGAGATCCACATATCCATATCGCCAAGGAGAGTCCCTTCCGGACACGGGACGAAGTCTTCAATCTTGTATCTTCATAGTCCAGGAGTCTGGCTGAAGGTATAGTCCGGCTATCCGAACACCCCCTAATCCGGGACTCCCTCACCCGCCTAACGCACGGGAAAGCCCGACCCTCGTCCTTTTGTTCTAGATTTGTATCGATCGATCGCACGAAACTGCTACACTTTGCAAGTTCAAAAGGAAAAGGCGACACACTTAAAGCACGCATGTCGCATTCGCGTCGCACCCCCAACAGTCCATCTCGCACGCCGCTCACCAAAGGGGACATGCGTTGTCTTGCAGTTTCACTAACATGTGGGACTGCAATTGAATAAACCGTCGATAGCCGAAATCTAATCGCTTGGCGGGCGTCGGCTGAGAAGAGAGAGGCGGGGGAGGGAGAAGAGATCGCCTGCCCGCCACGCACAGACTCCAAGATATATGGTGATCATGTGAGGTGGGTCATGCGGGAGTCCGGACGGCTTCCAAGGCCGCTTTTGGCCGCCCCGGTCCACCAGAAAACCCCTTCCCCCTCCCGCGCATGCTCCCCCCAGGCGTCAGCTGCCCGCATTCATTGCAAATACAATACTAGTCTATAAGCTCGCTTATGTGGAGGAGAGAGGCATTGAAAAAGTGAAGGAGTGGGCTCTGCAAGAGCCCATCTCTATACGTGCTCCTTGGTATAAAAAAATTGTGTCTAAAAAAGGAAGGTAACGTTTGAGAGGAAATAGATAGAGAGAAAGTGAGAAAAAGTTGTAACCTTATAACCAACCGTATAGTGAACACTATGGTAAATGAGGAAGGACAGAGTTGTGCACATCGTAAAAGTGGAGACAATAGCTTTATAAAAAATAAACAATGAATACTACTTACTCATCCTCAATATCGGAAAGAGTATTTTCATTCGTCGACATGTGGGAAGTCGACCATCCTGGTCCATTTGCCATGCACAAAATTATACTATAGTGCACCGGACCTTTCCTAGTGTAAGTTGGTCAGACAAGGGAACCATAATGACTTTATTGAATTCGGTTCTTCAAGAAAACTTACTGTACCCGCAATACTCCTACATCATCATGTAGCACGTCATATCACTGAACCCACTAGCAAAACTAGCCCTCCTAGGATTTGTACGTCTCTGTACTGCTATGATTTTGCGTTCTCAAAAATATCCTTTGTCAATCTAACGACTACTCCCTCCGTTCCTAAATATTTGTTTTTTTAGAGATTTCGAATGGACTACCACATACGGATGTATATAGACATATTTCAGAGTGTAGATTCACTCATTTCACTCTGTATATAGTCACTTGTTGAAATCTTTACAAAGACAAATATTTAGGAACGGAGGGAGTAGAAAGAAATGGAGGGTCTTTCTCTCTCTCTAGATCTCTCTCCATCCCGCAACACCTCTAGCACATGTACACTCTCTCTGTAGCCACTCAGAAAGTACGATGTCACTACACATTCACGCTTCCAACAAAAAATTACACATTCACGCATGTTGCAAGTACGTGCCAATTTTGTTGGCTATTAATGTGAATGTATCTGTGAACCAAATCTTTGAGTTTGATGTGAGTTAATGTATAATTGTGTACTATTGTTTGATCGATCGCTAAGCCTACAATTTTAGGAGCTTGGGCTATTGACCGATCAACGACGGATCAGACCTATAAGCGTACCACGAGCTCATCAGCCCCAACGTTTTCTCTTTGGTGAGTGTTTGCAAGTACTATAGCTCACGCAGTAGCTAGCCTACTAATACCAAGAATCATCAAACAAGCCCTACTGATATGATAAACAGTTCAAACTTACATCTAAGCATGCCATATATTACATCAAAAGCGGGTGAGGATACATTTGTTTCCATAACTCGAAGAGGGTTCACATGATTCATTATCAAACAAAAGTAGCAAGAACGAGAGTAGTACATGACCGACTCTATGTAACCCTAACCCTCTCCGGTGTCTATATAAACCGGAGGGTTTTAGTCCGTAGGACAGGACAACAATCATACCATACGCTAGCTTCTAGGGTTTATCCTCCTTGATCTCATGGTAGATCTACTCGTGTCCGATACGAATGTTTACCTTTTTTGTTGTACTTGTGTGTGAACTTGTTAGAATGTCTACTGTGGGATTGTGACACATGAGTGTCAATAGCACACCTTCTTCCCGAGAAGAATTGCACCTGCTTGTTAGGGTAGCAACGACACATCTGCTATTTTTATCTTTTTTCTTTGTCTTCCCCCCTCCCACGCTCAACCCCTATCGTAATGTTTTCGGCCTCAAAACAAACATACTACTTCGTTGTTTTTCAGCCATGATGAAAAATCAAGTGCTGCTTTCTGTAGGTTGGCCCACCCAGCAAATGGGCTGCTGGTCCACCACAGACTAGGAGGCTAAAAATACAGGTTTTATGGTGCAGAGGCAAGTAAAAAACGCCATCGAGAGCCATCCACTAAATTTTGTTTTTGTCTAATGTGCTTCTTCAGTCGCGCCGCCGGCCCCCTCTTTAATCCAGTTCACTCCATTCCCCAACCGGCAACACGGGGCGGAATTTTATTCCCCCCTCGCACTGCCGGGGGATTGAGGAAGCGCCACATCGAATCCAACACCGTTGATGGCTTCTTGTCCAAGTGATTTTCTGATAAGAAAATGCATGTTTCAGAGGAAGAGCATTTAAATCAACACACACTTCTCAAACATGGATAATAGAACGTTGGAGATTTTATTCATGGTAAAAGATGGAACTATAAACAAGTTAACATCATGCTCATCAACGTTCATGTATAGCACATCTTCATATGATGGAAACTCAAAAAGATATGATATTTTCAAAATGGCAAGACAATGTTGAGTGTGCGAAAAACTAGGTAAACTAGGGACAAAATTTTGGCAACTGTTAGATATTTTTCAACTGCACTAGTTGGAACCGAACATGGGCAGTACAACTTTTGGGTGACAAGCTGCAGCCACTGGGCTAGTGCGGTATGCTCGAAAGAATGAAGGCGTCTTCCTCAGCTCCGGTTCTTTCCCGTCCGTGCACGTTCACCGTGGTGCCGCCGTATGCCGTTGTCAACATGCTCAACAAACGAGAGGAATCCAGAGAGGACTGTACGCTGAGAGGCTGACAGTGGGGATCCACCAGGTCCAAGCCGTATGGAAGCAAGTGCCTCATTAGAAAAAAGCTTCCTCCTAATTGTATACTGACGTTGGGGCCCACGGATTTGTCAACCTAGTCAATAAACGAAATAAATTTCCAATGATGACTGTCATTTGGGAGCTTTTTCTTTCCGGGTTGCAGGAAAGGGGTATCGGGGATCTAGCTGGTATCATTATTTTTCAGAGGGCGAACAAGTATCAGCTAGGCCTAGGTTTTGTTTTTTAACATGATGTGACACTCCAAAAAAATTTATTTGGTTTTAGCAAAAACCTTGCTGGTTTTTCTTTTGTGGATTGAGACCTTTCAATTTTTTTTAGAAAAACAATCCTCTTAAAAATCTTTTTCTTTGGCTAGGATTGTTATTTCTGTTTTCTTCTTCAAACTTTGGGTTTAACCTTTTTAAAACTTCTCCTCTGATTGGTTCTCTTCTCAAATTATTTTTGGGAGTTTAATCTTTTCTTTTTAAAAGGAAAACTCTATGAAAATTTGGGATTTTCATTCTTTTGATAACCACCCATGACCTTGTATTTTTTCCCATGAAGTGAAACTACTCCAAAACCTCCTCTCCTCCTTGTTAACAACCCAAGTTCCCTGTCCCAACTCATCCAAACAAGTTTTTGATTTTTTTTTATTATTTCACCTCTCAATTCTTTTCTGATCTTTAGTTTGAGCCTGACCCATTTACAAAGCAAGTACCCTATAGCTTTTGTATCTGGACCTCAAACCAACTCTTCTGGCTAGTCCTTTGTACCCACAACCCAGAACCATCTTGATCCACTCATATTCTTTTCAAATATTTCAACTTACACTCCCTGCAAGTTTGGACCAGATTTGCCAAATTTGGTGAAATTCATATCTACACTTCTCCAATAATTCCACCAAAAATCAGGCAGCCTACTGGAGCAATGAGAAGTCACTCTACCAAAAATCAGACCAAGGAAAAATCCCTACATGCCTAGATCATTCTGTCGAACACCTTGCATGCACTGTTTCAGTTCATATTCAGTTAAATTCAGACTTTCAGTGTCGATCTTCTTCAGATGAGTGCAGTCACATGCTCACAGTGCCCCTTGGCACGTTGCTCGCCGCCTGGCATGCTTGTCCGGAGCCCCACACGCGCGCTTGGCAGCTTCCCGGCATTGGTGGCGCCCTGGCCCGCCTGCGCCGGCGTGTCTTGCGGCGGCCGAACCACCGTAGCAACAGACAGGGAGCAGAACGGCGGCTCAACGTCGTTCACCACCGCCCAAGCCCCCTGGTGGCTCCGCGTGGCCATCTCCGCGCCAGCACACGCATGCAGCACCGTCGCCGTGGCGCGGCGCGCGCAGAGCACGCTCTCTGCCGCCGACGGGCCCGCGCCACCCCGTTCCGTCGAACTCCACCTAAGCAAGCAAATCCCGGCGCGGTTGGCACCTAAACGGACTCAGTGGACCTCCACGACGAAGCTCAACTCCTAAACCCTCCCGACCAAGCACTGCGCCGCCGTAATCCATCGCCGGAGAATCCCGTTCTCGGCCACTGCCTCGGATCGCCTATGAAAGCGGACCCCGAGCTCCCCCTCGAGCACACACACTCCCTGCACCTCACATACACCCCGCCTGGCCACTTGAGGGGCCTCGAGGAGCTCTTCTTCCTCGACTCCGGCCACCTCCGTCCGCCTCTGGCTCCAGCTGTGTCACTACGGTGAGGCCATCTCCGGCGTCTAAACTCCGTCTGCAGCCCTCTTCCACGCCCCGTACCCTAACCCCCTCGTCAATTTGAACATTGGCAGCCCCTCCGGCGAGCTCCATCCTCGTCCGAACCGCCGTCCGCCGGAGCAGGGGCCACCGTCGACACAGTGCACGCCGGCGACCACCACGACTACCACCCGACGCGGAATGGTGCCCTGAACACGAAGGTAACCTCCGATCCCCCTGCCTCGAAGTGGATCGCCGCCGGCGATCGCCGCGGCTCTCTCGCGCCAAAGGCGCCGTCCCGTTTTCAAACCCGACGGGTGGGACCGCCCCGTCAGGTTTCTCTTCTTTCTTCGAATCGTTTTCTGAAAGCGTATTCGGGCAAAATACGTCTTCTCTTCTGAGCCGGCGTATTTGAGACTGAAACGTTTTCTGCTTTTATAAATAGAACCCTGAGAAGTTTCTGTTTCATTACAGATGGGTCCCTAGACAAAAACCTTTATAACTTTTTCACAGGAACATATTTTTGAGTGATTCTTTTTCTGTTCTCTTCAAAATTTTGTCTAGTTTTTTATCATATTTATTTAAAAATTATTTGGTTTAATTTCTGTACACCTGTTGGTTTTTACGATAGTGCGTGTATCCTCTTTATACCGTAGATACCGACGGAGGTGACGGGACCGCAAACTTCACCGTGCTAGACTCTGACTACTCTGAACCAGGCAAGCATGTTTGAACTTTTGATATGATGAGTGTCTTGGCATGTTTTGCATTTAGTTAGTTTCATGGCATGTTATGGAGCATACCGATGAACTGTATATTATGCATTGTTGAGACAAGTAAGTTCGATGATCCATACCTTGTTGGATGTGAGTATGCAAGGCCATGTGTTGGCATGAAGGTCGGTAAGATGGCAGTGTGGTAGCATGGCAGTCTTATGCCATGCAGGTTTACTTCAGTACCAACCCGTATCGGTTGGGCTCGTATCCATTTCCCCTCCCTGTACTACCACATGTTTCCCGAAAGGGATATGGTTTAGTAAGTCGCAAACCGCTTTCTTGGTACACACCAAAAAGGAGAGGCCGGGATGATGGTTCCATGGCCCTGGATTAAAGCCAGTCATCCGGTCAGGGGGCATGGGTGTTTCCGGTTGGGACCGAGAGGGGGACACCCCTTAGAGCGCGCGTATATAAATTTGATCCCATGCTATTCGAGATTGTGATCTCCCCGTCTCAAAAGTTTTTCTTCGACGATGTCGAGGGTGATTCCTGGCATCGAGAGGTTGGATGGGCGTGTACTGGTTAGCTGTATTTCCTTCTGAAATACCGTAAACGGAACTAGTCCTTGTGACTACGGAAATCCGTTAACTGTGAGAAATTTTGTACAAACTCTGCAGAGTCATATATCCTCAAATCTTCTTATCTATATCCAAGTTCCGTGCTAACTAACATGTGCCAGTTTTGGTGACAGATTATCCGGTGGGACCATGAGCACTAAGATCAGTTAAATGTTTATTCTTGTGGATGGACTAACCCGTTTATTTTCAAGAGTTGAATTATAATTATTTTTCCTTGTCAGGAAAGCCCTTTATGTGGTGTCGCTCAGACGCCCGACTGCGCATTTCTTCTAAAGCCCTTTATGTGGTGTCGCTCAGACGCCCGACTGCGGCATTTCTTTTAAAGCCCTTTATGGGGTGTCGCTCAGACGCCCGACTGCGGCATTTCTTTTAAATCCCTTTATGTGGTGTCGCTCAGACGCCCGACTGCGGCATTTCTTTTAAAGCCCTTTATGCGGTGTCGCTCAGACGCCCGACTGCGGCATTTCTTTTAAAGCCCTTTATGTGGTGTCGCTCAGATGCCCGACTGCGGCATTTATTTTAAAGCCGTTTATGAGGTGTCGCTCAGACGCTCGACTGTGGCAATTCTTTCTTTTATTTTATTGATCACCTTTCGAGGCGTTGCTTCAGACACCCGATCGGTTCTTCCTTTATTTTTACTGTTGGGATTTCAGGCGGACTACCGCCGTTTCCCTTTTTACTTACCCTGCCTAATATTACTTTGAATGTGCATTGGTAATTTAATCGTGACGCACTCATGCATGCATTTCTTATATCTTACGTCCGAACTGTCTTGCGAGTACTTCAAAGTACTCACTGGCTTGTTGATTTGGCCAGATGCTGACGAAGGTGATCTCATGGATGAGGAGTTCGATAGCGAGTCCGACGCCTAGAGGAGTCCCAGTCAGTCTCGTGCGACCCTAGACTTGGTCACTGTTTTATACCCGCTTCCGCAACCCAAATAAATTCATCGAGCCTCACCTCGACGCTCGATGGGATGTTAGTTTGAGAGTCACATATCCACTCCCCACTGTGTTACTCCACCACTACCCTATTTGCGAGTCAGTAGTATGCCACCACTCCCTTGTGTCATAATCACCTTTATGTATAATTATTGGCACGCTTGTAATAAATTGTTGAGCATCATCAGCTCAACCCTGTAATATATTTGATGCTACTGGCTTATTGTATCAAAAGTTTGTCTACCAGTGAGGAGGTTTTATCTCAAACTGGATTCTAAAGATTGGTTTCTCAGTAAATATTTTTATTGCAAAACCGGTCGTGACAAGCTTGGTACCAGAGCCAGGCTGACTGTAGGAAGCCACTAGGTGCGATCGCTAATCGGTTATTAATCATATTAGAGCCCATTTATGTTTTTACAATTGTATACATTTTTTTTTCTGACAGTCAGCATATATTTATGATCTGACTCTTCAGAGTTTTTGCCTACTTTTTGTAGATGGCCGACAACAGCTGCGAGTCTCAGACCTTCGCCAACGTGCGCCCGGTCGTGATGGGGCCATCTGTGCGCCCGGTCGTCTCATTTTGCCAGCACAAAGTCAACGACAGTCCGACCATGCACCAGGCCTCGGTGCAATTCAGGGGAGGGTGTGGTGAGTTACGCCGCTTCCGGTTCGTGGGTAGAGCCATGCCCACGGAGAAGCATGCCATCCAGATGGCAGCCCGCGAGTCGATAGCTCGCCTCAGGGATGTCCTTCCCGTTATGAAGGCTCGTCGTTACCGCTATCTTCCATGCCACGTGCCTTACACCTGTCACTACGCATACTCCTACCCTAGAGGAGAACGAGACGAGGCCTTTGAGATGCTTATTGAGTATCTTCGAGCTCTGGAGGCCGCCTTCGACAACTTGGAGGACGACTTTGTGGCCGCCCGCATGGACTCAATCCATGGCTGTGCTGCCAACAGGAGGGAGCTCCTGCCCACAGCACCGCCACTGACTTATGCCTCATCATCAGCATCTTATGCACCTGCTCGTCGCCTGCCTTCTACTGAGGAGTTCAACCAGGTCATTGCGCCCACTCCAACGCGCACTGCACCGGCCCTCACGCCGACTCCTATTTGTGTTATTCCACCCCTGGCACCCGCTCCATCTACTCGGCGCAGCGCTACTCGTATGGAACCTATTAGCGAGGAGGAAGTTGAGTCTCCAGCCTCGCTATGCCTCACCCTTGGCAGGGCCAAGGACATCATCAACATCTCCGACTAAGTACGCTTAGCCGTCGCGCGTTGTACCGCCATGTAAGATATGGGAAGTAGCCTGTTTGCGCATCATGTAGGAAATGGAGAAGTGCGCTAGCCTAAATAACATGTCAGGAATATGTACGCATATCCTGAGTGACGTATTGTATGACTATCGCCCGCGTGTAAGATACGTAATGAGCAGTCTTTCTCCATGCGCAAATTAAATGGTTTTCCCTAGTAATCTTGGCTATTTGGTTTCTTTGCCAACCTTGTGCTTTTATGGATTTATTTTTTTCTCGTTTGCTTATGGGTTTCGCAAAATATATTCCCAGAGTGAAAAATGTCTCGTCCTTGGACTCGCTCCATGCCAGCTCTGCCAGAGGAAAATTATGGCACTCAAGCAGACAACAATTTTGCACAAGGGCAGTCGAACCAATATTATGACAATCAACCAGGCAACAATTTCACTCAAGGTCAATCAAGTCAACAGGGTAGTGAGACGGCACTATCTCAAATGTGCCGCCTTTATGAACAAAGTCAGCAACAACATCGTGAAATGATGAACCAAGTCATCAACATGGGAAATCACCATGGACAGTATCAACAACATTCTAAATTATCCGAACTACAGAAGACATGTTCCCAGACATTTTCTCACACTGACAAGCCGCTTGAGGACCAAGACTGGCTTCGTGATATGGAGAGAAAATTAAGTATTGCAAAATGCTCAGACCCAGAAAAAGTACTGTACGCACCGCATTATCTCACGGGAGCAGCCGCATCCTGGTGGGAGAATTTCCTGCACATGCATCCCAACGAAAATGATATAACCTGGGATGATTTCAAGGAAGGCTTCCGTGGCGCACATATTCCTAAAAGTATTATGAAAATCAAGAAGAGGGAGTTCGATGACCTCAAACAACGGAACATGACCGTATCTGATTACAACAGTCAGTTTACTCTATTGTCTCGCTACGCAAACGAAGAGCGTATGACTGAAAGCAAGAAAATGGAGAAATTCCTTGACGGCCTAGCGCCTGCGCTTAAATTTCAACTGGTCATACACACTTTCCCAGATTTTAAGACGCTGGTGGATAAAGCCATTACTCTGGAAAATGAGAGACGCAGTTTGGAAGATATCCGCAAGTGAAAAAGGGACTAGACTAACCAGGCTCGCAATCACCGAAGCAAGACAAATTTTCAAAAAGGTGGAACACACAAGTCTGCATCCAACGCCTCACGCCCAATCAAGAATTTCCATGCAAGGGACAAGGAGTTCACATATCGCCCCGGCGTTACTTGTTACGCCTGCAGAGAAGAAGGACACTATGCCAAGCAGTGTCCCAAGCCTAGAAACTCAGCACCAAAGCCGAACAACGGCAGCAGTAATCCAGCACCCAAACAAAACAATTTAAATCCCAACAACAACCACAGGAAGGGTCATCTGAACCACGTAACCAAAGAGGAGGCACAAAATGCTCCGGATATCGTACTCGGTACGTTTCCTGTCAACACAATACCTGCAATGGTTTTGTTTGATTCTGGAGCTTCTCATTCTTTTGTTTCGAAAAGTTTTTCTTTGCAAAATAATTTTTCGATGCTTCCTTTGGAGAAATCCATGATCATCAAGTCCCCTAGGATTCAGCAAGTTACTCAGAGTTACTGTCAGGATGTGATTATTGAGTTCGAAGGGCTGAAGTTTTATGCAAACCTTATTGTGTTGGAAAATAAGGGACTAGATGTCATCCTTGGGATGGATTGGCTAACCACAAATAAAGGTTATCCGCCAAGGAAAGGAAAATACCCAGGCAACCAAGACTGAATAAGGTAGATGTTTCTGAGCTAAGCAAGGTTCCAGTAGTATGTGAATTTCCAGACGTATTCCTCGATGAGCTACCAGGCATGCCACCAGACCGAGAGATAGAATTCAGCATTGTTAGCACCAGGAACCACCCCCATATACAAGAAACCATACAGAATGGCACCGTCTGAGTTAGTTGAGCTGAAGAAACAAATCAAGGAATTGCTAGACAAAGGATACATTCGGGCCAGTTCCTCACCTTGGGGATCACCAATTTTATTTGCCAAAAAGAAAGATGGAACACTGCGATTGTGTATTGACTACCGAGCACTTAACATGGTCACGGTCAAGAATAAATACCCGATGCCAAGAATAAATGATTTATTCGATCAGCTCGCTAAGGCCAAGGTATTCTCAAAAATTGACCTAAGGTCAGGATACCATCAATTGAAGGTACGAACAGAAGATATCCCCAAAACAGCATTCACCTCCAGGTATGGACTGTATGAGTTCACAGTAATGCCTTTTGGATTAATAAATGCTCCTGCATATTTTGTTCACCTCATGAACAAAGTATTTATGAATTTTATTGACAAGTTCGTTGTGGTATTCATCGACGATATTCTAGTATACTCCAAAACACCAGAAGAGCACGCTGAACATCTCAGAATTGTACTAGGAGAACTCAGGAAACATCAATTATATGCCAAATTCAGCAAGTGCGAATTTTGGCTAAGTCAAGTAGGCTTTCTAGGCCACGTGCTAACCCAAGACGGTATCATCATGGACCCGGAGAAAGTAAAGGCCGTACTTGGCTGGAAGTCACCAGCCAGCGTAACGGACATACGAAGTTTCTTGGGAATGGCAGGATATTACCGCAGATTTATTGAAGGATTCTCCACCATAGCCAAACCTATGACACAGTTACTCAAGAAGGAAAAGAAGTTTGAATGGACAGAAGCCTGCGAGAAAAGTTTCCAAGAGCTAAAGCGGAAATTAACAACAGCACCAGTATTAATTGTGCCAGACATACACAAGAATTTTGAAGTATATTGTGACGCGTCCAGGAAAGGTGTCGGATGCGTGTTGATGCAAGAAGGCAAGGTTGTCGCATACGCTTCAAGGCAACTTCGCAAGCATGAGGAAAATTATCCCACTCATGACTTAGAGATGGCAGCAGTCATTCATGCACTTAAGGAATGGAGGCATTTCCTACTTGGAAATCGATGTGAAATATATACAGACCACAAAAGTCTCAAATACATTTTCACGCAGCAGGAATTAAATTTACGGCAACGACGCTGGTTGGAATTAGTAAAGGATTATGATGTCGGTATCCACTACCATCCAGGTAAAGAAAATGTGGTGGCCGATGCTCTTAGTCGGAACCCCAGCTCCAACGAAAGCAGTCTGCACGGCTTGAGACCCGAATTCCGACAAGAATTTGCCAGACTTAAGTTATTGATGGTAGCAGAAGGCACCATATCAAATTTGGAGATACAACCCGACCTTGTGGAGAAAATTAAAGAAGCTCAGCCGGGTCACCCCAGTATAGAAGGTATAAAAAGAAAGGTGAGTAAGGGCAAGGCCTCAGAATTTGTCGTAGACAATGGAGGAATACTATGGTACGGGGAAAGACTCTGCGTACCAAACATAGAAGATCTTAAACAGCAAATTTTGGCTGAAGCCCACACCGCCCCATATTCAATTCACCCTGGAGGGACCAAAATGTATAAAGATATTCAAGAAAGATTTTGGTGGCACGGTATGAAGAGGGACATCGCTACCTTCATTGCATGTTGCGACTCATGTCAACGCATAAAAGCTGAGCATCAGAGACCAGCCGGATTACTGCAACCAAACAAAATACCTGAGTGGAAATGGGATGAAATAGGGATGGATTTCATTGTCGGACTACCTCGGTCACAACACGGAAATGATGCCATATGGGTTATCACCGATAGATTAACCAAAGTGGCACACTTTATTCTAGTAAAGACGACCTACACCACTCAGAGGCTTGCCAGGATATATCTTGCCCGTATAGTTTGTCTGCACGGTGTCCCAAGGACTATAATATCCGACAGGGGCACTCAGTTTGTTTCGAGATTTTGCGATCACTTACAACAGGCACTGGGAACTCAGCTAGCCTTTAGTACAGCTTACCACCCCCAGACAGATGGGCAAACGGAACGCATAAACTAGATCTTAGAAGACATGCTGAGAGCATGTGTCCCCACATATGGAACCAGTTGGGAAGAAAGTCTGCCATACGCCGAGTTCGCATACAACAATAGTTACCAGGCCAGCATGCAAATGGCACCATTTGAGGCCTTATACGGACGGAGATGTCGCACCCCGTTAAACTGGTCAGAAACCAGAGATAGCCGCATCTTCGGACCAGACCTGCTCAGAGAAGCCGAGGAGAAAGTCAAGCTAATCAGAAATAGACTCAAGACCGCCCAAAGCCGACAGAAGAGTTATTACAATCAGAAGCATCGTAGGGTCAGCTTCGAACCTGGAGAGTTTGTGTACCTACGAGTATCCCCTATGTGGGGATTACAACGATTCAAGATAAAAGGAAAGCTAGCGCCAAGATTTATCGGACCATTCTGTGTATTGGCACGAAGAGGCACAGTGGCCTACCAACTAGACTTACCTAAGGAACTATCAGATATCCACAACGTGTTCCACGTTTCGCAGTTAAGGAAGTGCATAAGCAACCCAGAGAAACAAGTATCCCATGAAAACAATGACGTGCAACAAGACCTCACTTATCGGGAACGTCCAGTGAAGATACTAGAGGAGTCAGAAAGGAGGACCCGACAAAAGACCATTAAATTTTTCAGAGTTCAGTGGAGCAATCACACTGACAACGAAACAACTTGGGAAAGAGAGAATTTTCTTCGAGCAGAGCATCCGCACTTATTTGAGGGACAGCTGAAATCTCGGGGATGAGATTTTTCCTAAGGGGGTAGGTGTTGTGACACTCCAAAAAAAATTTATTTGGTTTTAGCAAAAACCTTGCTGGTTTTTCTTTTGTGGATTGAGACCTTTCAATTTTTTTTAGAAAAACAATCCTCTTAAAAATCTTTTTCTTTGGCTAGGATTGTTATTTCTGTTTTCTTCTTCAAACTTCGGGTTTAACCTTTTTAAAACTTCTCCTCTGAGGTTCTCTTCTCAAATTATTTTTGGGAGTTTAATCTTTTCTTTTTAAAAGGAAAACTCTATGAAAATTTGGGATTTTCATTCTTTTGATAACCACCCATGACCATGTATTTTTGCCCATGAAGTGAACCACTCCAAAACCTCCTCTCCTCCTTGTTAACAACCCAAGTTCCCTGTCCCAACTCATCCAAACAAGTTTTGGATTTTTTTTGATTATTTCACCTCTCAATTCTTTTCTGATCGTTACTTTGAGCCTGACCCATTTACAAAGCAAGTACCCTATAGCTTCTGTATCTTGACCTCAAACCAACTCTTCTGGCTAGTCCTTTGTACCCACAACCCAGAACCATCTTGATCCACTCATCTTCTTTTCAAATATTTCAACTTACACTCCCTGCAAGTTTGGACCAGATTTGCCAAATTTGGTGAAATTCATATCTACACTTCTCCAATAATTCCACCAAAAATCAGGCAGCCTACTGGAGCAATGAGAAGTCACTCTACCAAAAATCAGACTAATGAAAAATCCCTACCTGCCTAGATCATTCTGTCGAACACCTTGCATGCACTGTTTCAGTTCATATTCAGTTAAATTCAGACTTTCAGTGTCGATCTTCTTCAGATGAGTGCAGTCACATGCTCACAGTGCCCCTTGGCACGTTGCTCGCCGCCTGGCATGCTTGTCCGGAGCCCCGCACGGGCGCTTGGCAGCTTCCCGGCGTTGGTGGCGCCCTAGCCCGCGTGCGCCGGCGTGTCTTGCGGCGGCCGAACCACCGTAGCAGCAGACAGGGAGCAGAACGGCGGCTCAACGCCGTTCACTACCGCCCAAGCCCCTTGGTGGCTCCGTGTGGCCATCTCCACGCCAGCACACGCATGCAGCACCGTCGCCGTGGCGCGGCACGCGCAGAGCACGCTCTCTGCCGCCGACGGGCCTGCGCCGCCCCGTTCCGTCGAACTCCACCTAAGCAAGCAAATCCCGGCGCGGTTGGCACCTAAACAGACTCAGTGGACCTCCACGACGAAGCTCAACTCCTAAACCCTCCCGACCAAGCACTGCGCCACCGTAATCCCTCGCCGGAGAACCCCGTTCTCGGCCACCGCCTCTGATCGCCAATAAAAGGGGACCCCGAGCTCCCCCTCGAGCACACACACTCCCTGCACCTCACATACACCCCGCCTGGCCACTGGAGGGGCCTCGAGGAGCTCTTCTTCCTCGACTCCGGCCACCTCCGTCCGCCTCTGGCTCCAGCTGCGTACACTACGGTGAGGCCATCTCCGGCGTCTAAACTCCGTCTGCAGCCCTCTTCCACGCCCCGTACCCTAACCCCCTCGTCAATTTGAACATTGGCAGCCCCTCCGGCGAGCTCCATCCTCGTCCGAACCGCCGTCCGCCGGAGCAGGGGCCACCGTCGACACAGTGCACGCCGGCGACCACCACGACTACCACCCGACGCGGAATGGTGCCCTGAACACGGAGGTAACCTCCGATCCCCCTGCCTCGCCGTGGATCGCCGCCGGCGATCGCCGCGGCTCTCTGGCGCCAAAGGCGCCGTCCCATTTTCTAACCCGACGGGTGGGACCGCCCCGTCAGGTTTCTCTTCTTTTTTAGAATCGTTTTCTGAAAGCGTATTCGGGCAAAATACGTCTTCTCTTCTGAGCCGGCGTATTTGAGACTGAAACGTTTTCTGCTTTTATAAATAGAACCCTGAGAAGTTTCTGTTTCATTACAGATGGGTCCCTAGACAAAAACCTTTATAACTTTTTAACAGAAACATATTTTTGAGTGATTCTTTTTCTGTTCTCTTCAAAATTTTGTCTAGTTTTTTATCATAGTTATTTAAAAATTATTTGGTTTAATTTCTGTACACCTCTTCGTTTTTACGATAGTGCGTGTATCCTCTTTATACCGTAGATACCGACGGAGATGACGGTACCGCAAACTTCACCGAGCTAGACTCCGACTACTCTGAACCAGGCAAGCTTCACATATGTTTGAACTTTTGATATGATGAGTGTCTTGGCATGTTTTGCATTTAGTTAGTTTCATGGCATGTTGTGGAGCATACCGATGAACTGTATATTATGCATTGTTGAGACAAGTAAGTTCGATGATCCATACCTTGTTGGATGTGAGTATGCAAGGCCATGTGTTGGCATGAAGGTGGGTAAGATGGCAGTGTGGTAGCATGCCAGTCTTATGCCATGCAGGTTTACTTCAGTACCAACCCGTATCGGTTGGGCTCGTATCCATTTCCCCTCCCTGTACTATCACATGTTTCCCGAGAGGGATATGGTTTAGTAAGTCGCAAACCGCTTTCTTGGTACACACCAAAAAGGAGAGGCCGGGATGATGGTTCCATGGCCCTGGATTAAAGCCAGTCATCCGGTCAGGGGGCATGGGTGTTTCCGGTTGGGACCGAGAGGGGGGCACCCCTTAGAGCGCGCGTATATAAATTTGATCCCATGCTATTCGAGATTGTGATCTCCCCGTCTCAAAAGTTTTTCTTGGACGATGTCGAGGGTGATTCCTGGCATCGAGAGGTTGGATGGGTGTGTACTGGTTAGCTGTGTTTCCTTCTGAAATACAGTAAACAGAACTAGTCCATGTGACTACAGAAATCCGTTAACTGTGAGAAATTTTGTACAAACTCTGCAGAGTCATATATCCTAAAATCATCTTATCTATATCCAAGTTCCGTGCTAACTGACATGTGCCAGTTTTGGTGACAGATTATCCGGTGGGACCATGAGCACTAAGATCAGTTAAATGTTTATTCTTGTGGATGGACTAACCCGTTTATTTTCAAGAGTTGAATTATAATTATTTTTCCTTGTCAGTAAAGCCCTTTATGTGGTGTCGCTCAGACGCCCGACTGCGGCATTTCTTTTAAAGCCCTTTATGTGGTGTCGCTCAGATGCCTGACTGTGGCATTTCTTTTAAAGCCCTTTATGTGATGTCGCTCAGACGCCCGACTGCGGCATTTCTTTTAAAGCCCTTTATGTGGTGTCGCTCAGACGCCCGACTGCGGCATTTCTTTGAAAGCCCTTTATGAGGTGTCGCTCAGACGCCCGACTGCGGCATTTCTTTTAAAGCCCTTTATGTGGTGTCGCTCAGACGCCCGACTGCGGCATTTCTTTTAAAGCCCTTTATGAGGTGTCGCTCAGACGCCCGACTGTGGCAATTCTTTCTTTTATTTTATTGATCACCTTTCGAGGCGTCGCTTCAGACACCCGATCGGTTCTTCCTTTATTTTTACTGTTGGGATTTAAGGCGGACTACCGCCGTTTCCCTTTTTACTTACCCTGCCTAATATTACTTTGAATGTGCATTGGTAATTTAATCGTGACGCCCTCATGCATGCATTTGTTATATCTTACGTCCGAACTGTCTTGCGAGTACTTCAAAGTACTCACTGGCTTGTTGATTTGGCCAGAGGCTGACGAAGGTGATCTCATGGATGAGGAGTTCGATAGAGAGTCCGACGCCTAGAGGAGTCCCAGTCAGTCTCGTGCGACCCTGGACTTGGTCACTGTTTTATACCCGCTTCCGCAACCCAAATAAATTCATCGAGCCTCACCTCGACGCTCGATGGGATGTTAGTTTGAGAGTCACATATCCACTCCCCACTGTGTTACTCCACCACTGCCCTATTTGCGAGTCAGTAGTATGCCACCACTCCCTTGTGTCATAATCGCCTTTATGTATAATTATTGGCACGCTTGTAATAAATTGTTGAGCATCATCAGCTCAACCCTGTAATATATTTGATGCTACTGGCTTATTGTATCAAAAGTTTGTCTACCAGTGAGGAGGTTTTATCTCAAACTGGATTCTAAAGATTGGTTTCTCAATAAATATTTTTATTGGAAAACCGGTCGTGACACATGCGTAGCGCACGACATACCGAGACAGTGGTCTCAACATATTTTTTGAGGTCCATCATGTATGTACCGGCCTATGGGCTTCCAATGTAGGTTTTACTTTTTCTTAAACATCGGCATCCCAATGTATTTTTTTAATAAGACGCAGATCTCTGTTCTATTTATCTACATTTTAGAATAATAACGTAATGTCCAATTTATGTTTTCCCTTCTAACCACATTATATATATTAATATTATTACTATTATCATATATTTAATAGAGACTTATATATACATTATAAATACACCTCACATCTTATTCACTTATAAAAGTAAATGTTTAACATAAGTTGGCAAGGAAAATCCTGGTTTTTTTGACTCATAGGCAAGGAAAATCCTGGTGAGTGTGTACAAAAGCTTGCAAAGATTTTAAGGACCAATGTAATAACAACGCGCTCATTTTTATTTTGAGCTATAACTTGCTAATTTGTTAATTTTATATGTAATAAAATGTGTATCTCCGGTTTATTTTTTGATGCTAATTGCTCCGTCTAACCTAACATGAAATATAGAACAAGCCTAGCTAATTTGTGTATTTCAAGAAAGAGCAAATGGGCTGGGATTTCTTAGAAAATATTAAATGGGCGTTGAGGCGAAATTATTTGTTCACCCAGCCCAGCAAATGGACTATAAATTCTGGAAAACATGGGCTAAATATATGCCACATTTTTGTGGGCTGACATGTGGGCCAATAGGTCGAAGCCTATGCAAGGCATTGTCAACTTAGTCAACAAATGATTCTGACATCCACAGCCATTGGATTTATATCCAATGTCCGGCATGCACCTTCAATCTCTTGTCTTCTTCCTCCAGCGTCGTCAGGACCGCCTGCTCCGGCCTCCGGTGGCTAGCGGCTCTACTTAGCACGCAACCCTGCGAAGCGCTACCCCACCGCTGGCCAGGCTATCCCTCCACCCCTCACGCTGCACCAGAAGCAGTTATAACCCTTGTACTCTTCTCAGTATGTGGCTCCACTGCCATGTCTTCCCATATCCGGGTCGTTGGTCTCGCCGTCATCCATCGCCTTGGTGCACTCGGCGTGGCGTGGTCAACAAACGAGAGTCATCGGAAGATGACTGTACATGGAGAGCCTAATATCTAGGACCCACAAGGTCCATGGTCGCACACAAGGACAGTTCCTCCTTATTACACGGAAAAAATGATTCCTCCCCTTAACAGCTAGCACCCAGCAGCTATATTTTTGCATGCAAGGAAGTGCGTCCTTATCCTCCATGACATCTAGGACCCACCCGGTCAAAGCGTACGTAGCATTGTCTGTCTTGTCGTGGACGTGTACGTACATACTAGTCAATCGGTCGCTCCGCAACAGTGAACCATGGCCAAGTAAGTAGGGGCACATGTCATAGTAGAGCCCCCACGTAGCAGTTCAGGCTGTCCCATCTAAATAGTGTACACGTACATACAGCCACATGCCAAAAAATATGGCCACGTACGTACATACGAGTGGGGTCTCAAAACGCGTACTTGTGCATACGGACGGCCAGGCTTGTGTACATGGAGAGGCAACGAATGGCAGCGACTTCGGCAGCTAGCCAACTTGGTCGAAACAGAGGAAACAACGTCGTGTTCACCGGGAGCCAAGTCACTGGGTCGAAACACATCCTGTTCATCGGAAGCGAAGCCATTGGGTCGGAACGCATCCTATTCATCAGGAGCCAACTGGCTTGCACGGAATAGCCGGAACGGGGTCTAGCGTACCACAAAACTTAGGAAAACAGTCTTCTGTTCGACCGCTACAGTCAGAACGGGGTCCTGTTCATTGGGAAGGGTCTGGCGTACCGCACAACAGAGGAAACAGACTTTTAGTCGAGTGCCTATGGTCGAAACGGGGTGTTGTTGATCCAGAGGGGTGTGGCGTACCACAAAACAAAGGAAACAGACTTGTGCTTGAGCGCCTACGGTCGAAACGGGGTCCTATTCATTGGGAGGGTTGTGGCGTACCGCAAAACGGGACTCCACGGGATACTGTTCATCCACCATCTACTGCCTCGCTCCAGCCTCCACGGGCTATTGTTCATCCAACGTCAAATTCCTCGAGCCACCACCTGCTACTGTTCATCCATTGTTGACTTCTTCTAGCCTCCACCAGCTACTGTTCACCATAGGGTCCTGTTCATCCAGCCTCCACCGGCTACTATTCAACCAGCCCTCCACATGGGGTCCTATTCAACCTGCCCTCCATGGGGTCCCATTCATCCAGCCCCAACCCGCTCGGGTGTGTGTGTGTGACACCCCAAGACAGTCGGACCAGATGTCTCCCGTTTATTCTCCTTCGTTGCCATGTCATTCGCTTGCGTGTTTAACTTTGCCATGTCATCATGTGCATTTCATCTACAGGTTTTTCAAAATTTGCATCCGTTCGCATCTCCTAGTTCTTTCTGTTGCCCGTTCTGAGCCCAGCTACACTCGCACGCGCCCGCGGCACCTCCGAAATATTCTTTTATAAGTGGGGTAAAAATGTACTCAGAATGGGTTTAAAGTTAGCATGTGGTCTAGTTATATTGTAGGTAGACCGCCAGCCAAATTTCGTCGCATTTGGAGTCCCTTTGATGTCCCAACGGATAACTATAGCAACAGTATAGCTGGTCAAATGTCACACATTTTCGGTTTCCAGAAACTGCCGCCGGGGCTCTCTCTCTATCTCTTCTTCCCCATAGTCCATGACCTTCCAAGGCCCAGCCTACCCCCTCTCATTCAGAGCCGTCCGATTGCGATCAGAGGGCATGAAAACCAGTCAAATCCCTCTAACCCTAGCCTACCCTATATATACACCCCTCCCTTCCAAATTTGAACTAACCCTAATCTAACCTACTCTCCTAACCAACCTCCCACCTCTCAGCCATCGCTACCCGCGCCTTCGTTTGCAGCGCCGACCACTCCCTCCTCCACCACTTCACGTGATGCCATAGGGCCGCCGCCACCTGAGACACCGAGCTGCCGCTTCCCCACCGATCTTGCGCCGCCACCTGTCCCCGCGCCTCCCCATCGCCGCAGGCCTTGTGAAGCCCATCGCGGGCCCGCCAAGCCCATCCGCGCCCGTTCACCGCATGGGCCACGAGGCCTCCCGCTCGACCCCGCCACCTCGTTGGGCGCCGCCCATCGCCGGACTCCGCCGCCTCTATGGCCATCCTCGCCTCCCCGATCGCCTCTCATCCCCGCCGACCGCCACCCGCTCCGCCGTGCCGCCGTCGCTTCTGCTGCCTCACCTCACCATGGCCTCACACTACTAGGGAAAAGCCTATACACATAATCTTAGCAGCAGCGAGGGTTAAAAACCCACGCTACTGCTTCTTACTAGCAGCGCGGGTTTTTAAACCTCGCTACTACTAAGTTGATAGCAGTAGCACGGGTTTTTAACCCTCGCTACTACTAAGCGGTCTCTACCGTGCCCCCCGGGACATGCCATAGTAGTAGCACGTGTTTTTAACCCTCGCTACTACCAAGTTGATAGCAGCAGCGTTGGTTTCTAACCCTCGCTACTAATAAGTGGTCTCTACCGTCCCCTGGACCATGCCATAGTAGTAGCGATGGTTATAAACCCGCGCTACTACTAAGTTGATAGTAGTAGTGCGGGTTTTTACCACTCGCTACTACTAATCGTCTGCCATAGCAGTAGCGCGGGGTGTCGTCCCATTTTCAAACTCTACCCCCCCTCCCCTGTGGATCGCCTTTTCAGTTTAAAAAAAATAAAAGAAAATGATGAAATTTTCAAAAAAATAAAATAAAATAAGTTTCCCGTGTGATATGTGGTCTAGTTGTTGGGAAAATTTGCAACTATGAATTTCGACTTCATTTGCAAAATCTCTCGATAATTTGTAAAAATGGGCATAACTTTTGCATACTAACTCGGATGAAAAAGTTTTTTATATGAAAAATAATCTACTCGAAAAGTTATACCCAAATTTACCGGGGGGAACCCCGTTAAACATTTTTAAAATCCTCAAAAACCTAACAGAAAAAAGTTACGGGGCTTTTAAGATCTGGAGGCAAAAAAATCATCAAATTTCAGTTTTTTCTTTAATTTTTGTTAAATCTGGTCAAACTAATTATTCAAGAATATTAGTGTTACTAAATAATTATTTTAGTTTTTTTGAATTTTGGTCAAATCTGGTCAAAATCTTGTCAAACTGTGGTCAAACTATGGTCAAACTAGTTATTCAAGAAATATTACTGTTAATAAATAATTATTGTTTTTTAGAACAATAGTTTTAAACTCAAGCAGTGAAATGTGTGACTTCATGCTCAAGCTAAACTCCCGAGGGTTAATAGGATTGACATCTTACTATTATCAAGAAAACAACAAGTGCAGACTTGCAATCGAGGGAGAATATAACCCGAAAGTTAAGCATGCTCAGGCTGGAGTAGTGAGAGGATGGGTGACTAGAGATTAGAGGTTAAATTGAGCAGCGATGAGGGTGATTACAGATTAGAGGTTAAAATAATTAAGAAATTTTAAAATTCGGGCAAAAAATTCGAAAAAAAATCCGCGGGTTAGTAGTAGCGCCTTATTAGTAGCGCGGGCACCCGCGCTGCTAATAGGCCCAAAACCCGCGCTGCTGCTAGGCTTTTCCCTAGTAGTGTCAAACTCCAGCCGCCGTACCTCATCACCTCGGCCTCAACCCGAAGCCTTGCCGGTCAGATCCGCCGGCCCCGTCACCCCCTGCGTCCTCCCTGTCGAGGATCTAAGACTGACAGTGGAATGGGGGGTAGGTATGAGGAGGCAAGATCCTAGCTATGGCGAAGTTGTACACGCGAGTTTTACGAGTTCAAGCCCTTCGCAGAGGAAGTAATAGCCCTATGTCTCGGAGCCTGGAGGCGGTCGACTGTTTTATGCGTGTGTGTGTGTGTGTCACAAGGGGTGCGAACCCTTGTGCCAAAGGAGGAGGGTGGCTTATATAGAGTGCGCCAGGACCCCGGCCATCCTCCGTTACGAAGAGTTCAATGCACAGAAAGAGGAGGTGTTACTCGTAACACTAGCGTTAAATGCCTTAATGACCTTAAAGACTACAGAGTGAACGCTTGCCCGTTGCTATTCTGAATGACTCCTGGTCTCCAGACAAGTCGAACGGATTCTTGCATGGTCGAATGGTCGAGTGGTCGAGTGACCCAAGGAAGGAGGAGTCTACGAGTGACTGGTAGGTCGAGTGGATTGCACTCTGTCGGCGTTCTGGGAACGGGGGTCCCCAGACTTGCCTGCCTGCGTCTTGTAGCGTGGCTCGAATGGGGGCCCAGCGTGGCCCATCTTCATCAACACAAGGCTCAAGACCCTTGCGAGGGGCCAAGCCTCGCGAGGCGGACGACATGGCGCTTCCTCAAGCACGGTCTCCTTAGTCTGGCTCGCGAGGAGGCGGAGAGATTAAGGTGGGGTACCTCACGAGGTGCCCATGACGCAAGCCATGACGACCAAGGGTGCCAGGAGGGCGCCAGCCCGCGCAACGTCCCCCTTTCCTCTTTGGTGCAAAGGGGGCAAGCGCAGGCGAGAGGATCAAGCAAAGGCACCCATTTCGGTGCAACGAGACCAAGACCAGTCCAACGGTGGGAAGGAGGTCACCATGGAGCCCAGGATGGTGTCACCACAGGGCCTTTGGCAGGCGAAGACCAACTTTAGTCAGGATAAGTGTACCAGATGTTCCCCTTCAAATTGGCCAATTGTTGGCGCCCTTCCCGCTCAATATTTGGGAAGAGGCCCAGGGCTTTTGCCTATAAATAGGACTAGCCACCCCCAGGGTAGAGGCATCGAATCCAGCATCTAGAGAGAGAGAGAGAAGGGCGATCGAACTCCCCTAGCAGTTCATCCCCTAGCTAAGAACAGACCCTCGCGAGGCTGTTCTTCCTTGTATTGTTCTTCATCATCAGCCCAAGAGGCAATCCACCCACCACAAACTAGAGTAGGGTATTACACCACAATGGTGGCCCGAACTAGTATAAACAATGTGTCTCTTGTGCTGTTCTTGCAGTAGTTAGCTCTTTACGAGATGGAGAGGTAGAGGGCACGATCTCCGCGCGCACCCTAGAGTTCGAACCTCAAGGGTCTGCCGGAACCCGTGATCCGACATTTGGCGTGCTAGGTAGGGGTGCGCCGGAATCTGCCTTCCCATCACTCCGTCTCCCGTTGCATCGTCGTCACCATGTCCAGCGACCAGGCGGGCAACCAAGGCCCATGGGCGGCGTGGCCCATCTGCGTGGAAACTCCCGCTCCGGGCGACCCCGCGCCACAGGCAGCTCACGGTCCGCAGTGCGCTGCGGTCCGTGGGCGACGCGAGCAAGCTTCTGGGACCCTCACACCGCGACAGGCGTGGTCGGCAGCGAGGGCCTCCATTCAAGCCGCAACTACGACATCGTACACCCGCCGGGAACAGGCGAACTCGAGGGCCGCGCTCATAGTAGCACGGGAGCTGCTGTAGTGAAGACTACTGGAGGGCGGCCGCGACGAGCTGCTGGAGCGGGTCGCCGAGCTCCTGGGCTTCGCCGCTTCAGGGGCTCACCCCTTCTGCACTCGGCTTCCGCCTCCAGTTCAGGGCGACGCACGAGGAGGCCCCGCGCGCCCCCGCGGGCGTCAGGACTACCCCAGCAGCAGCGAATCCGTTGGCGCCGGACTGGCGGTGGCGCTACCCCCGCCCCTGGCGCGAGAAGGAGAAGGGCTCGGCGCGGCCCACGGCGCGTGCGGGCAACCACACTACCACCCCACGGTGGGCACGGCGAGCAACGCCGCGTGGCGCATGAAGCACTACAACACAGCATTCGGGTTGGCGCGCCAGAGGAATACGTGCCCCACATGATGGACCAAGGGCACGCTCACGAGGGTGAACAGGGCTCACTCTTTAGCCCCAGCTGGGGGGACGAGACGCCAGAGGCCGAGCCCTTCCAGGAACCCCAGGACGGCTCCGTCGGTCATACTGGAGGCGACGACTATCGGGTACCGTTAATTCCTCAAGAGCAGGCATACGCTAATCATGGGTCACAGGAGGTGCAGGTCGCCGCAGCAAGTAGCTGCCCCGCTCCCATGGCCTCCTACCCCTCGGGAGGAGGACGCAGGGGGCTGCGGGAAAGGGGTAGGGATCCTACATCACCACCGCGGCGTTCAGAGCAAGGCGTTCTTAGAAGGTAGGCCCTCCGCTGGGGAGGCGCCTGAGGGCCTGCCCCTGGCGGAGGACTCGTGGTCGTCGGGGGAACCGCTGGCGACCGCTCTACCCCACCGGCGGCGTCCTGGTTTCCGGTCGTCTTTGGTGGCACTAGAGTGTGGTGCATGGCGGGGCCCTCGTCTGGCGATATGAAGCAAGGCCGGTTCCTGTGAAGAAGGCCCAGTGCCTGTGAAGCTCGCTGCCCCATGACACTCTCACGTAATAATGAGTGGGGCTGTACATGCCCCGGAGTCTCAGGGGTGCCGACCTCAGGCCCTGGGGCTCCCTCCCACGCCCAGTGGACATCACTTAGCTCCGCGCTGGTGAGAAGACGTCGAAGACTAGATTAGGTGCCGGACGCTACCTTTTTGTTTGCTTTCATTGCCTTCTTTCTTTGGTTGTAACCTTTTTCCCCCGCTGGATTTAAGTTGAATTCGAATTTGAGCTTTGCATGCGTTCGGGGAAGGGGTGCTTGGTCTTGTTTGAATCGTTTCCCGCATTCTGGTCACCATCTCACCACAGCTGCCTCCCCTCGCGAGCCCCTCGCGAGCCGGGCCAGGCCTAGCTTGAGCACGGCCCAGACTGCAGTTGTCGCTCCCTCGCGAGGTGACCTTTGGTGCTTGCGGAGATCGTTGAAAGGCCCTGAGCCTGTGAATAAGGCGAACGCCTGTGAAGCCATCCCACTCGGGAGAAGGCCCTGAGCCTGTGAAGAAGGCGAACGCCTGTGAAGCCATCCCGCTCGGGAGAAGGCCCTGAGCCTGTGAAGAAGGCGAACGCCTGTGAAGCCATCCCGCTCGGGAGAAGGCCCTGAGCCTGTGAAGAAGGCGAACGCCTGTGAAGACGTCTCGCTCGAGAAAAGGCCCGGAGCCTGTGAAGAGGGAGAACTCCTGTGAGGATGTATCGCTCGAGAAAAGGCCCGGAGCCTGTGAAGAGGGCGAACGCCTGTGAGGACGTCTCTCTCAGGAGAAGGCCCTGAGACTGTGAAGAAGGTGAACGCCTGTGAAGCCATCCCGCTCGGGAGAAGGCCCTGAGCCTGCAAAGAAGGCGAACGCCTTTAAAGCCATCCCGCTCGGGAGAAGGCCCTGAGCCTGTGAAGAAGGCGAATGCCTGTGAAGCCATCCCGCTCGGGAGAAGGCCCTGAGCCTGTGAAGAAGGCGAACCCCTGTGAAGCCATCCCTCTCGGGAGAAGGCCCTGAGCCTGTGAAGGAGGCGAACGCCTGTGAAGACGTCTCGCTCGAGAAAAGGCCCGGAGCATGTGAAGAGGGCGAACGCCTGTGAGGACGTCTCGCTCGAGAAAAGGCCCTGAGCCTCCGAAGACGGCCCACGCCTGTGGGGTTTCCTGTCAGCAATGACCCCGCCTCCCGAGGATTCAACTCGAAAGCACCCGAGGCGCGGCGTCATCCAGCAGGCGGCTTTGGAGCCAAGAAGGAACAAGGGTGAACCAGCCTACCGTTGAACACGCGTACGATTTAATCACTGCAGATACATTAGATACGAGTTCATACATGAGGGGCTTCCCCTCCCAAAATGCTCTCACAACCGTCGGGCCAAACGCCTGAGTTCTATCTATGCAGGGTAAAAAGACGAGGATAGTACATGGTCAATCTGACAAATCCCCCAATGCATCCTCGGGGGCGCCTCCCGAGCTATCGCTGGCGTCGCTGGACTCGCCTTCGTCGTCTGCACCACCATCAACGGCGTTGGGGTCATCCACCACGCCACCTTCGTCGGCGCCCACGATCACGTCGTCATCATCCGAAGTGAAGGCCCGGACGAGAGCATCTACGTTGCTCTCCACCCATTCAGCCAGGTCACCTCGGACGGCTTGGGGAACTGGGGCGATGGCGGCGTCGAAGTCGAAGTGGGGATCCATGTTTCGAAGATGGCTGAAGACGCAGGAAAAGGCGCGCCCGAGCAGGGCACGGCTCCTCTCCTCCACCAACCTATCGGCTTTGATCGACCGTGCCTCCAGCTGTGTCACCACGGTGGTGAAGAACTGCAGGTTGCCGACGTAGTTAATCGTGTGCGGCTCGCCCACGGCAGCCTCACAGATGTTGCCCAAGGCAATGTTAGCCCTCTCCCTGAGCTTGGTGAGCACGGGGCCGTGCTCGTGCTCCAGGACTTGCCGCTGGCGTATCTCATCGGCATTCTGACGCTCGACGGCCACAGCCTCTTCCACACGTTGGCGAAGGCGGAGCACCTCGGCCTGGGAGGTGGCCAGCTCCTTCTGCGCTGCCTCAAGAGCGACCCGGGAGGCGTCCGCTCGTCGCGTCGCCTCATCCCGTTGGGCCCTCAAGGCGGTGTTTCTACCCTCAGCTTCGACTCGGATCATCCCCAGCTTCTCGTCGAACTCACGCTCGAGGCCTTGGCGCGCTGTCGCCACCCGACGGCAAACCTACTCCAGAACACGCGTTTCCCGTGCGGCGACATCATCTTCCGCCTGCGTCACTAGGCGCTCCCTCGTCTCCAGCTGCTCGTGCTCGCGAGCGCGTTCGGTGGCCTCCAGCACCAACGCTTCCTCGCGCTTCCGAAGCTCAGCCGGGTCATTAGAAGCCACCTCCATCGATGCAAGGGCTGCCTCGCGCAGCTCCGCTTGCTCCTCCAACAAGCGACACCGAGCCAAGATCTCCCGAGCCCGTTCTTCTACTGCTTCTCGCCGTCGGTCTGCTCCTCGGGCCTCCTCAACGGCCTGAGACCGAGCCACCAGGGAAGCCTCCAGCGACGCCTTCGCTCCTTCATCATCAAGGTCGCGCTGACGGCGCGTGAGGGCAGCGGCGGCCTCCAGCTCGCGCCGCTCTGCGGCCAGGCGCAGGCCCTCAGCTTCCAGGCACGCATCTTCCTCAGCGAGCTCCTGCCCAAGCAGGTCTACGACGCCACTCGCCCTTCGGAGGAACTCATGGCGATGGGCACGACGCCCCCGAGCACGCTCAAGCACATCTGCCACGCCATCATCCGCCCCCAGCAAGCGTCGAGGACCTTGGACCATCGCTCCAGCCCCGGGCAGGGGGCTGGGGGCTAGCACCTACACGACGGCTGGCCGCGCCGCATCAGAAGCCCGGCCTGAGTCCGACCTGCCCTTAAGAGGAGGGCCCGAGGGGAGCCTCTGCCAGTCGCAGCCCGCGACCAAGCGGGAAGCCCACGGCAGGTTGCCTATGTCAAGGGAAGGACCGCGGAAGGAGATCGCGGGAACAGAAGAGTCACCACGCGCTGTGTGACGGTCCGCACCGTCGCTCTCCCAAACCACAAGGGCAGTGCAGCTCGAGGCACCAAGGGATGGCGGAGGAGACGAAGTCAAGGAAGGCGTCGACTCAGCGGCTCCATTAAGCTCAGTAGGGAGAGGCCTGCAGAGCAAGGATCAGCGGATGCGGCAAGCAAGATAGGGAACAGAAAAGGAGAAGACTTACTCATCGACAGCAAAGTACTTCCGGCGCTTCAGCAAGCGGCAAGGGAAGTCGTCGCCCAGGGCCTCCCTTTTTCTCCAGAGGGCCTCAAAGTCCACACGGAAACGGCCCAGGAGAGATGCACAGGAATCAGCCTGCGAAGAGGACGGAGCACCAAGGCCACTTGCGTCGAGGACACATGCCTAATGCGCACGGGCAGTTGCCTCGCCAGAGATCACGGCCGGGGGCTCAGGAGCCTCGGCCTCAAGCGTCGGAAGCGGCAGCGCCTCACCCGCAGCCTCGGCAGCACGGGCCTCATGAGCTGCCCTATCCAGAGCATCGCCAGATACGGTCACATCGTCCGCGGCTCCCTCGACCCCCACTGTCTCCTGCCTCCCTGCGCCACCACTCGAGGAGGATTCACCCAGGTCGACCGGAAGAGAAATCACCACCACAGGGTTCTCGCGAGGCCCCTGAAGGCCGACAGGGTGTAGCCCCCATTCGTCGAAGGGGGGCATCTGCCTCACGAAGTCACCCCTGTTTTGGTAGAGGTACAACAAAGCTCCCCCCTGCCGGAAACCCCCGGGGTTGGGATCGCCTGTCAGGACCAAGAGCACCTTCCTCAGCGCCTCGGGCGTAAGGTCTTCTTCCTAAAGCCTCATGCGGTCACCATGCCCGCTGAAGGCCCACATTCGACGAGAATGGCATTGGAGAGGGGCAATGTGGCACAATAGGAACTCCTTCACCACCTTGGGCGCCGTTACGCCAAGTTTCTTCAGGGACAGGAAGCGGTGCCAGACGAAGGCGAGCCAGGGGCTCACGAGCGTCTCCCGACCCCAGCCCGAGTTGGGCATAGCAGGAAATGTCGGCTTCACGAGCCGGGGGCTGGGCACCCCGACATCAACATACAACCACCGCTCGCGGAACCCGGCTGAAGGCAGAGGGAGGTTGAAGTTGATACCAGAGGCTGCGGTCTCGGGCGAAGCTACAAAGCTCACGCATGCCGAGCATTGGTGGGGTCGGTAAGATGCAGGGAGAAGAAGTGGCGCAGGAAGGCAATAGAAGGAGGGATGCCTACCATCGTCTCACGAACAAAAGCAAAGACTGAAAGGAGGGCAATGGACTCAGGACCCAGATGCATCATGTGGATCTGATAATGATTGAGGATGGCGTTGAAGAAATCAGAGAAGGGAGGCACCAAACCCGCCCACAAGGCGTCAGCGAAGTAATGGACCTCGGTGATTATCCTATCGGTGGGGAAGTGATACGTAGGCCAAGCCTCGTCCTCCCACACTCGTTGAAGGCGGTGGCCAGAGCCAGACTGATCTTGCCCAGGCATTCCAGGTTGAGTATGATTGAGCGGCCGACAGCAGGCGCCACCGGTGGCGGTGGGCGAGATGGAGCCATAGGCTTCTTTCCCTCTCTTTCGTTGGAGCCATAGCGGCGGGCAGAAGAGAGGAGATGCGAGATGGGATTGGAAGGAAGGGTCAGAGTTCGGGGGGAGGAAGAGCAAGAGACGGTCAAGCAACAGGAAAAGGGGGCGGCTGTGTACAACTGTGGGGCAACCTAGCGCGGCGCAGAATAAGGGAGCGTGGGTAAGCAGTGCCGCCCACGTCCAATCAACCGCCACGCGGTGCCCGAGGCCGCAGGCTGCTAGGGCCCGCGGCGCTTCGCTCTTGCCCTTTCACCTCTCGGCATGGCCAAGTCCATGCGCGCCTTGGGCCCGGGGGCTACTGTCGGCGTTCTGGCAACGGGGGTCCCCAGACTTGCCTGCCTGCGGCCTGCAGCGTGGCTCGAGTGGGGGCCCAGCATGGCCCATCTTCATCAACACAAGTCTCAAGACCCTCGCGAGGGTCCAAGCCTCGCGAGGCGGACGACACGGCGCTTCCTCAAGCACGGTCTCCTTAGTCTGGCTCGCGAGGAGGCGGAGAGATCAACGAAGGGTACCTCATGAGGTGCCCATGACGCAAGCCATGACGACCAAGGGTGCCAGGCGGGCGCCAGCCCTCGCAGTGTCCCCCTTTCCTCTTTGGTGCAAAGGGGGCAAGCGCGGGCGAGAGGATCAAGCAAAGGCACCCATTTCGGTGCAACGAGACCAAGACCAGTCCAATGGTGGGAAGGAGTTCACCATGGAGCCCAGGATGGCGTCACCACAGGGCCTTTGGCAGGCAAAGACCAACTTTAGTCCGGATAAGTGTACCAGATGTTCCCCTTCAAATTGGCCAATTGTTGGCGCCCTTCCCGCTCAATATTTGGGAAGAGGCCCAGGGCTTTTGCCTATAAATAGGACTAGCCACCCCCAGGGTAGAGGCATCGAATCCAACATCTAGAGAGAGAGAGAGAGAAGGGCGATCGAACTCCCCTAGCAGTTCATCCCCTAGCCAAGAACAGACCCTCGCGAGACTGTTCTTCCTTGTATTGTTCTTCATCATCAGCCCAAGAGGCAATCCACCCACCACAAACTAGAGTAGGGTATTACACCACAATGGTGGCCCGAACTAGTATAAACACTGTGTCTCTTGTGTTGTTCTTCTTGCAGTAGTTAGATCCTTACGAGACGGAGAGGTAGAGGGCATGATCTCCGCGCACACCCCAGAGTTCGAACCTCAAGGGTCTGCCGGAACCCGTGATCCGACACACTCGACACCTTTGTTGGGCCCTCCCTGTTGTCTCTGGACCTTCTTTTCTTCTAGGACAGTGACCTTGGATAGGACATATAGGTCAGGCCTATTACCATACCCCAGGTCTATGTCATCATCATTAGCCCCGAATGGATTGAGGTCCGAGGGAAAAGAAGGTTGAAGTTGATCTTGCTTCGACTCTTGCACTTCATAACTATTTATTTTTGAACGGGGGCCAGTGCTTGAACTTTGGCTTCGTTTCAGTCGATGATACGTCTCCAACTTATCTATAATTTTTGATTGCTCCATGCTATATTATCTACTGTTTTGGACATTATTGGGCTATATTATCCACTTTTATATTATTCTTGGGACTAACCTATTAACCGGAGGCCCAGCCCAGAATTGCTGTTTTTTTCCAATTTCAGAGTTTCGCAGAAAAGGAACATAAAATGGAGTCCAAACGGAATGAAACCTTCGGGAACGTGATTTTTAGGAAGATTATGATCCGGGAGACTTGGACCCTACGTCAAGAAACAAAGGAGGAGGCCACGAGGTAGGGGGCGCGCCCTCCACTCTCGTGGGCCCCCTGTTGGTCCACCGACGTACTCCTTCCTCCTATATATACCTACGTGCCCCCAAATGATCAAATACGGAGCCAAAAACTTATTTCCACCGCCGCAACCTTCTGTACCCATGAGATCCCATCCTGGGGCTGTTCCGGAGCCCCGCCGGATGGATCATCCATCACGGAGGGCTTCTACATCATCACCATAGCTTCTCCGATGAAGTGTGAGTAGTTTACCTTAGACCTTTGGGTCCATAGTTATTAGCTAGATGGCTTCTTCTCTCTTTTTGGATCACAATACAATATTCTCCCCTCTCTCGTGGAGATCTATTCGACGTAATCTTCTTTTTGTGGTGTGTTTGTTGAGACCGATGAATTGTAGGTTTATGATCAAGATTATCTATGAACAATATTTGAATCTTCTCTGAATTCTTTTGTGTATGATTGGTTATCTTTGCAAGTCTCTTCGAATTATCAGTTTTGTTTGGCCTACTAGATTGATCTTTCTTGCAATGGGAGAAGTGCTTAGCTTTGGGTTCAATCTTGCAGTGTCCTTTCCCAGTGACAGTAGGGGCAGCAAGGCACATATTGTATTGTTGCCATCGAGGATAACAAGATGGGGTTTTTATCATATTGCATGAATTTATCCCTCTACATCATGTCATCTTGCTTAAGGCGTTACTCTGTTGTCATGAACTTAATAGTCTAGATGCATGTTGGATAGCGGTCGATGAGTGGAGTAATAGTAGTAGATGCAGGCAGGAGTCGGTCTACTTGTCTCGGACGTGATGCTTATATACATGATCATACCTAGATATTCTCATAACTATGCTCAATTCTGTCAATTGCTCAACAGTAATTCGTTCACCCACCGTAAAATACTTATGCTCTTGAGAGAGGCCACTAGTGAAACCTATGGCCCCCGGGTCTATCTTCATCATATCAATCTTCCAATACTTAGTTATTTCCTTTGCTTTTTTACTTTGATTTTATTTTACTTTGCATATTTATCATAAAAATACCAAAAATATTATCCTATCATATCTATCAGATCTCACTCTCGTAAGTGACAGTGAAGGGATTGACAACCCCTTATCACGTTGGTTGCAAGGATTTATTTGTTTTGTGTAGGTATGAGGGACTCGCGCGTAGCCTCCTACTAGATTGATACCTTGGTTCTCAAAAACTAAGGAAAATACTTACGCTACTCTGCTGCATCACCCTTTACTCTTCAAGGGAAAACCAACGCAGTGCTCAAGAGGTAGTAGTCGCCTTGATCGATTCAGAGATTGCCGATTGGATTTACAACGTCATCTGCCGAGTGTTGTTTTTGACACGAAACCTTTGGCGGAATTGGCTATGGCGTATCCGGACTTCACGGGATTCGAAATTTTGGGGAAGCGAGTGGGGCGGAACGCGGCGTGGTAAGAGGGGTGGATAAACAGGACCGTTTCGATTTCTGCGCCACCTTATTTGCCACGTATCCTGCATGCGACTGTTGATGGATTGGACAGGATCTCGCGGGCCCACGCATCAGCCAATCGGAAGTGGGCCTTTAAAAGCGGTGAGGCGGAGGCGTCTGCACTGTGCGCGTCCATTCCGCTTCTTCTTCCTCTGTCTCTCCATCGCATCCGGCTCCTCTGTTCTCAACGCCGCCACCCTGACACCATGGTGAAGGAAAAGACGGCGACGCTGGAACGCGCGAAAAAGGCGGCGGGGGAGGTGAAAGGCAAGAAGACGAATTGCGGGTCATCATCCCAGTCGGGACTGCCGTCGGGTTGGATCCAGGGTGATTGGATCCGATCTTCGATTCGACAGGAAGATTTGGACGAGCCGGCCGAGCCCGGGCTAATCTTCCACAAAGCTGCCCGGTTGCCTGAGGGGGAGACGGAGCCGCAGCCGCGACCGGGTGAGTGCGTTCTGCTCGCCACCCATGTCGACCATGTTTTCTCGCTTCGTCCGCATCCTTTTTTCTGGGGTTTCCTTAATTTCTTCAGGGCCCAACTCCATCATTTTACTCCCAACACCATCACATATGTTGCCGCGTTCGTGTCCATGTGCGAGAATTTCTTGGGGTGTCGACTGCACTGGGGTCTTTTTAAGCTCATTTTCACCATCCGACCCCAGACGGTGAAGAAAGCAAATTCGAATGACAAGAAAACCCACGTTATACAGATGTGCGGGGGTTTGGGTATCCAGAAGAGGAAGAGAAGTTCTTTCCCTTCGATGACTCTTCCTGAGTCGGTCAGAGGCTGGCAGTCGACCTGGTTCTACTGCCAGGATATCGCGACCCTAGGCCAGTCGACTGGACTTCCCCCTTTTTCTTTCGATCATGTTCAGACCACCTCTTCATTGAAAGTGACCGCCGCGGAGAAGGCGGATACAAGCATGCCGATGGAGAGGGTGGTATAGCTCAACCAAGGCGTCACCGGCATGGATTTGCTGGAGGTGTTTCTTAGTCGGTGCATTCAACCGCTCCAGGCCCGTGACCACTCCATGTGGATGTACTCCGGAGCCGGCGACACCGCTCGGGTTCATCCTGAGGAGGTGCCGGCCAAAACAGTGGCCCAATGGCTGAGGAGCATCACCGGAAACAAGGACAACCCCAGGGGCGCCAGGAGAGTTGATCCTTTCAGCGACAGCAACCAGCTAGACAAGGTTCGGCTGCTATAACCGATTGCATGTTCATCCAGAGGAGGTGCCGGCCAAAATAGTGGCCCAATGGCTGAGGAGCATCACCGGAAACAAGGACAACCCCAGGGGCGCCAGGAGAGTCGATCCTTTCAGCGACAGCAACCAGCTAGACAAGGTTCGGCTGCTATAACCGATTGCATTTGGATAACTTTTCTGACTATTTGTTAATACAACTGATTTCCAATCGACTTCTTGTCTTGTAGATTTACATAGAGATGTGCTCAATGCCCAATGGTGAACAAGCTCTGGAGCAAGATCATAAGGGCGAGGATAGCGCGGAGGAGAGTGGTCAATGGGAGTCGCTAGACGACGATGATGAAGATGAGAGCGACGAGTCAGACGACGAGGAGGTATTCGACTCACCGCCTCGTTCCGAATATTGATCCAAGCATCACCATTATCCCGCGGGCAGACGTGGTAAGGCTATGGCCTCGAGTGCTCCAGCTCAGAAGCGCGCTCGGTCTTCAACTCCAGAGCTGGCTGAGAAAGTCACCAAGCAGCCCAAGGTCAACCCCTCGAAGGCTCGGAAGACCTTTCCTAAGATCAAGATGGATGTTCATGTTGCTTCTGGGTAAACGTTCTTCCCGTGTTTTCTTGTTCCAACTGATTATCCTGTCTTGACCTAGTGGATGATGAACTTTTCCAGCCCGGCCTCTGCCGCGACTGATATGGATATCGACAAGGTCCCAGACAATGAGGAAACCAATGACGCAACTACCTCCAAAGGCAGTAAGTCTGCCCGACTCGAGTTTATTCGGTCAACTGGATTATTCGTCAGTTGGCTCTCTATTTTTTCTGTTTGTTGCAGCTCCACGAGACGTTGTTGTGCTTCGCATGATGAAGAAGAAGTGCCCTTGATGGAAAGGAGGAGGAGGGACAAGGGACTGAGCGGGAGAGCGCCTGAGGTTCAGGTTCCTCAGTTGACACTGATGCCTGGGACGGCGGTCGAGCAATCTACAGATTCGGCTCGCACCAACATCACTTTCGCTATCCCGCTGTTGACTAATTGTCCATCCGGGTCAGCTGCTCAGACCCCTGCTGCTCCAATACAAATCCACGCATTAGACCCAGCGGCTGCTTCGACTGCCCTGCCATCATCGCTTTTTACTGCATACCAAACTCTAGATGACCCACCGAGTGCCGCCAAGGAAGCTCTTCTTCAGTTGAATCTTGTGATGGGGCAGATGAAGGTGGTGCACGAGGCCAGTCAGGTGGCCTTCAACGTCGGCGCTGCTCTGCAGACCGATGTCCAGGTTAGTTGATTTACGACTGATCTTATTTCTCATCTGATCACCCACTGGTGTTTGCCTGACTTAAAGTTGTATAGGTCTTCCACTTGACTCGACTTCAATTGAGTCGATTGAATTTTTGAACTAGTGGGGGCACGCTGAGTGCACCCACTGGGTGTAGTCCCCAAGACCATAGCTGACTGCGGGCAGTCGACTGTGGTTTGAGAATCTGAATTTTTTCACTCGGCCTGGGCGGATCATGCCGAGTGAAAACCTGAACCAGTGGGGGCATGCTAAGTGCACCCACTGGGTGTAGTCCCCGAGACTACCGTTGAATGTTTGATTCGGCAGTAGTCTTAGAGTAACTTTCATAGTGATGCTCTTTTGCTTCTGTCGACTGATATGTCTTATATGCTGACTGCAGAAATCTTGTGACCTTGGGGCTCAAATTTCTACACTGAACAAGTAGCAAATCAACCTCAACCTTGATCTAGAACTAGCCAAAAATAACCTCAAGACTGCTCGCGACGAAGTAGCTGCCATGGGAGGTAGCCGATAGTCAACTGTCCATCTTATGACTAGCACTTTTCCTTTCCATTCTTTGAATCGAGTGACTCCACTCGAGCAGATGTACGTAGTGAAAACCGTCAACTCCAAGGTCGTCTGAAGAATGTTATTTCTTTAGAGAAAATGAAGCAGGCTATGGAGAAGAAGGATCTGGATCTTGCTGCTGCCCAGAAGGAGGCGCGATAAAAAACAACACTTCCTGACAAGAAATTTGCTTCAGTCGGCAAGTTAGAAGAAGAGAACACCAAAGTGAAGACTGTTGTCTCTGACGCCAATCGGGAGGTCGAGAATCTTAAGAAAGACAAGGACAAGCTGACTGACGAGATTGGGAACCTCAAAACCAACAAGGGCGAGTTGGAGTCTTATCTGGGCCAGCTTGCTACAAAACTGGTCTCAAAGCTTGAAGGTACTGATGTTTGACTGACTTGTTGTGGTCGATTGACAGGTCTTATTATATTGTCGACTCACTATTTACTCGACTGTGCAGAACTTTGTCAGGATTTTGAAGCGGAAACTGGGCGGGTCGAGACGAGCCTCGACCCCATAAATTGCCCAGTCAAAGATGACATCGCAATCAATATGATGCGATTGGCATCTTTCATGGATAGCGTGGTTGCTTATCTTGCTCGCCTGAAGGCGGCGATGACTCGGGTTGGTGCTGAACTCTGGCCTCAGGCGGAACTATCTCAAGATCTCGAGTCTCTGATGGCTCGACTGAATCAAATACCTGACCGAGTGCAAGAATGGAAGAAGTCATCTGCTCGCTGTGGCGCTGATGATGGGTGACTGAAGCATAGTCGACTCGAGTGCCTTGGGAAGCACAAAAAGCTCTGAACTCATCAGAATCAAAGTTCGACCAATTGTCAGTGAGGATGCTGTGTAGAACGCCATATCTGAATGTTAACTCTTTGATGAAGCTGACAGCAGTACTAGCTTCAAGATTCTTGATGGGCTTGGCTTCAATCAATTTAGTGAACTTGTCGACTGCCACGAGCACATGAGTGAAGCCGCTCCTACCAGTCCTCAAAGGCCCAACCATATCCAATCCTCAAACAGCAAAGGGCCAGACGAGTGGAATTGTCTTCAGAGCTGATGCAGGCTTGTGAGACATGTTGGAGTAAAGCTGGCAACCTTCACATTTGTCGACTATTTCTTTTGCCATCTCATTTCCTCATGGCCAATAAAATCCCGCTTGGTATGCTTTGGCCACAATAGTCCGAGAGGACGCATGATGACCACAGGTCCCTGAGTGGATGTCGTTGACAATCACTTGACCTTCTTCTGGTTTTCTGCATTTCTGGCTGACTCCGGTTACACTTTCTCTGAACAGCTGTCCTCTTATCACAGTAAAGGCTTTGGATCGACGGACGATCGGTCGAGCCTCAACTTCATCCTCTGGGAGCTCCTTCCTCAGAATGTACGCGATGTACGACACTGTCCAGTCGGGAGTGATGACCAAAACCTCCATGATCAAGTCGACCACGGCTGGGACTTCGACTTCAGTCGGATCAGTGGCACTCTTTGGTTGTGGGGGCTCTTCAGTGAAAGGATCCTCCTGAACTGAAGGTGTATGAATATGCTCCAAAAACACATTGCTGGGAATGGCCTCCCTTTTGGAACCTATCTTCGCCAAATCATCAGCTGCTTGATTTTTCAGTCAGGGTATGTGATGGAGCTCTAACCCTTCAAAGTTCTTCTCTAACTTTCTCACTGTGTTACAATAGCCAGTCATGGCTGGGCTTCTGACGTCCCAATCCTTCATTACTTGATTAACCACCAAATCCGAGTCGCTGTAGACCATGAGGCGACGGACGCTGAGTGAAATGGCCATACGCAACCCGTACAGAAGTGCTTCATATTCAGTTTCGTTGATGGAGTCAAAATGAATCTAGAGAACATAGCTGAGTTTGTCGCCCCGGGGGGATACTAATACCACCCCAGCAACGGAACCATTCAGCATCTTGGATCCATCGAAGAACATGGTCCAATGCTTCGAGTGATCTGAGTCGGCAATTCCTATTCAACCCACTCGGCGAGGAAATCTGCTATTGCTTGGGACTTGATAGCTTTCTTTGCCTCAAACTGGATATCCAAGGGAAGGAGTTCAATCGCCCACTTTGCCACTCGACCAGTTGCATCTCTGTTATTCATGATCTCTGACAATGCTGCGTCGCTGATGACTGTAATGGAGTGATCAGAGAAATAGTGCTCAACCTTCTTCGTGGTAAATCCGATAAACAAGCTTCTGGTAATGTGGATATCTTTGCTTGGATGGAGTCAGAACTTCAGAAACATAGTATACTAGGCGCTGAACTTTATGGGCTTTTCTTTCTTCTTCCCGCTCGACCGTGAGTACTGTACTGACAAGTTCTCCAGTGGCTGCAATATAAAGCAGTAATGGCTCTTTGCTGATTGGGGCAGTGAGCACCAGCTGGGTGGAAAGCAGGGCTTTGAGTTCTGCAAATGCTGCATTAGCTTCAGGAGTCCACTCGAACTTATCTTATTTCTTCATCAGTCGGTAAAGAGGCAGTGCCTTTTCACCGAGGAGAGAAATGAATCGACTCAAGGCGGCCAAACAACCAGTAAGCTTCTGGACATCATGCACATGCACAGGGCGCTTCATCCGGATTATGGCACCAACTTTCTTTGGGTTCACGTCGATCCCTGGTTTGGAAACGAGGAAACTGAGTAACTTTCCGCTAGGAACTTTTAATGTGCATTTTGATGGGTTAAGCTTGATATCATACCTTCTCATGTTGGCAAAGGTTTCAGCAAGGTCAGCCAGCAGGTCGGAACCTTTACGCGACTTGACCACAATGTCATCCATGTATGCTTCCACATTCCGACTGATTTGAGTGAGAGACACTTCTGAATTATCCTCATGAATGTTGCTCCGGCATTCTTGAGACCGAATGGCATGGAGATATAACAAAAGCATCTGAATGGAGTGGTGAAAGCTGTTTTTATCTCATCGGGTCCATACAGTCAGATCTGATGGTACCCAGAATAGGCATCCAAAAAAGATAGACGCTCACACCCCGCAGTCGATTCGACGATCTGGTCAATGCGGGGGAGTGGAAAATGATCTTTCGGGCAGGCCCGATCGATATGCTTGAAGTCAATGCACATGCAAAGTGAATCGACTTTCTTGGGAACCATGACAACATTGGCGAGCCACTTGGAGTGGTAAATCTCTCGGATGAACTCAGCTGCCAGGAGCCGAGCCACTTCCTAACCAATTGCTTTTCTCTTATGCACGGCGGACCACCGAAGATGTTCCTTGAATGGTTTTACTTTCTGGTCGACTCGCAAATGATGCTCAGCCAGTCCCCTGGGTACACCCGGCATGTCAAAAGGTTTCCATGCAAAGATGTCCCAGTTCTCACGGAGGAACTGGATGAGCGCTTCTTTCTATTTGATGTCGAGAGATGTTGAGATATGAGTAGGAGCAGCATTAGGATCGGTCGGGTGAATACGAATCGTCTTGGTTCCATCGAACGACGGAAAGGCAGCATCAGTGGCAGACTTCTTGGAGCGGAGTGATACGTCTCCAACGTATCTATAATTTTTTATTGCTCCATGCTATATTATCTTCTGCTTTGGACATTATCGAGCTTTATTATTCACTTTTATATTATTTTTGGTACTAACCTGTTAACGGGAGGCCCAACCCAGAATTGCTGTTTTTTGCCTATTTCAGAGTTTCGCAGAAAAAGAATATCAAATGGAGTCCAAACGGAATGAAACCATCGGGAACGTGATTTTTGGAACGGACATGATCCAGGAGACTTCGACCCTACGCCAAGCAACCAACAGGGAAGCCACGAGGTAGGGGGGCGCGCCTACCCCCCTGGGCGTGCCCTCCACCATAGTGGCCCCCCTGTTGCTCCACCGACATAGTCCTTCCTCCTATATATACCTACGTACCCCCAAATGATCAGATACGGAGCCAAAAACCTAATTACACCGCCGCAACCTTCTGTACCCACGAGATCCCATCTTGGGGCCTATTTCGGAGCTCCGCCAGAGGGGGCATCGATCACGGGGGCTTCTACATCAACACCATAGCCTCTCCGATGATGTGCCAGTAGTTTACCTTAGACCTTCGGGTCCGTAGTTATTACCTAGATGGCTTCTTCTCTCTTTTTGGATCTCAATACAATGTTCTCCCCCCCTCTCGTGGAGATCTATTCGATGTAATCTTCTTTTGCGGTGTGTTTGTTGAGACCGATGAATTGTGGGTTTATGATCATGTTTATCTATGAACAATATTTGAATCTTCTGAATTCTTTTATGTATGATTGGTTATCTTTGCGAGTCTCTTCGAATTATCAGTTTGGTTTGGCCTACTAGATTGATCTTTCTTGCAATGGGAGAAGTGCTTAGCTTTGGGTTCAATCTTATGGTGTCCTTTCCAAGTGACAGTAGGGGCAGCAAGGCACGTATTGTATTGTTGCCATCGAGGATAACAAGATGGGGTTTAATAATATTGCACGAATTTATCCCTCTACATCATGTCATCTTGCTTAAAGTCTAGATGCATGTTGGATAGCGGTCGATGGGTGGAGTAATAGTAGTAGATGCAGGCAGGTGTCGGTCTACTTGTCTCAGACGTGATGCCTATATACATGATCATACCTAGATATTCTCATAACTATGCTCAATTCTGTCAATTGCTCAACAGTAATTTGTTCACCGATCGTAAAACACTTATGCTCTTGAGAGAAGCAACTAGGGAAACCTATGGCCCTCGGGTCTATTTTCCATCATATTAATCTTCCAACACTTAGCTATTTTCATTGCCTTTTATTTTACTTTGCATCTTTATCATAAAAATACCAAAAATATTATCTTGTCATATCTATCAGATTTCACTCTCGTAAGTGACCGTGTAGGGATTGCCAACCCCTTATCGTGTTGGTTGCGAGGATTTATTTGTTTTGTGTAGGTGCGAGGGACTCGTGCGTAGCCTCCTACTGGATTGATACCTTTGTTCTAAAAAACTGAGGGAAATACTTACGCTACTTTGCTGCATCACCCTTTCCTCTTCAAGGGAAAACCAACGCAGTGCTGAAGAGGTAGCAAGAAGGATTTCTGGCGCTGCTGCCGGGGAGGCTTATGCCATGTTAAGTCAATATTTGCTCTCCCGACAATGAGCCATTTCTGGCGCTGTTGCCAGGGAGGTCTATGAAAAAGTCAACATACCAAGTACCCATCACAAACCCTGTCTCCCGCATTACATTATTTTTCCATTTGCCTCTCTTTTTCCTCTCCACCATTTCACCCTTGCCGTTTTATTCGCCCTCTATTTTCCGTTCGCCTTTTTCGCTTGTTTCTTGTTTCCTCATGTGTTGGATTGCTTGTTTGTTACGATGGCTCAAGATAATACAAAATTATGTGACTTTACCAATACCAAAAATAATTATTTCCTTAGCACGCCGATTGCTCCTCTTATCGATACTAAATCTTGTGAAATTAATGCTGCTTTGTTGAATCTTGTCATGAAAGATCAATTGACCGGCCTTCCTAGTGAAGTGCCGCTACTCATCTAAATAGCTCGTTGATTTGTGCGATATGCAAGAGAAGAAAGATGCGGACAATGATATTGTTAAATTGAAGCTATTTCCTTTTTCGCTTAGAGATCGTGCTAAAGCTTGGTTTTCGTCTTTGCCTAAAAATAGTATTGATTCTTAGAATAAGTGCAAAGATGCTTTTATCTCTAAGTATTTTCCTCCCGCTAAGATCATCTCTCTTAGAAATGATATTATGAATTTTAAGCAACTTGATCATGAACATGTTGCACAAGCTTGGGAGAGGATGAAATTAATGATACGTAATTACCCTACACATGGTTTGAATTTGTGGATGATTATACCAAAATTTTATGCCAGATTAAAATTTTCTTCTAGGAATCTTTTAGATTCGGCTGCTGGAGGCACTTTTATGGAAATCACTTTAGGAGAAGCTACTAAACTCCTAGACAATTTTATGGTTAATTATTCTCAATGGCACACTGAAAGATCCACTAATAAAAAAGTGCATGCGATTGAAGAAATTAATGTTTTCAGTGGAAAGTTGGATGCACTTATGAAATTATTTGCGACTAAAAGTGTTTCTTCTTATCCTAATGATATGCCTTTGTCTACTTTGATTGAGAATAATAATGAATATATGGATGTGAAGTTTGTTGATAGGAATAATTTTGGTAACAATGCGTATAGAGGAAACTTTAATCATAGGCCTTATCCTAATAATTCCTCTAATAATTATGGTAATTCCTACAACAATTCTTATGGAAATTTTAATAAGATGCCTTCTGAATTTGAGACTAGTGTTAAGGAATTTATGAATTCGCAAAATAATTTCAATTCATTGTTTGAAGAGAAATTGCTTAAAGTTGATGATTTGGCTAAGAACGTTGATAGAATTTCTTTTGATGTTGATTCTTTAAAACTTAGATCTATTCCTCCTAAGCATGATATCAATGAGTCTCTCAAATCCACGAGAATTTCCATTGATGAGTGCAAAGAAAGAACCGCTAGGCTGCATGCTAAGAAAGATTGCTTTATAAGAGCGTGTTCCTCTAGTTCCTTTGAAAATAAAGATTAAGATCTGAAAGTTATTGATGTGTCCCCTATTAAATCTTTGTTTTGCAATATGAATTTTGATAATGATGGGACTGAATATGATCCACCTTTACCTAGAAGGCGTTCCAAAAATTCGGAGTTTTTAGATCTTGATGCTAAAATTGATAAAAGTGGGATTGAATAGATCAAAACTCTAGATGTTAATGAACCTACTATTTTGGATTTCAAGGAATTTAATTATGATAGCTGCTCTTTGATAGATTGTATTTCCTTGTTGCAATCCGTGCTAAATTCTCCTCATGCTTGTATTAAAATATAGCTTTTACCAAACATATCGTTGAAGCTTTGATGCAATCTTATGAAGAAAAACATGAGTTGGAAGTTTCTATCCCTAGAAAACTTTATGATGAGTGGGAACCTACTATTAAAATTAAAATTAAAGATCATGAATGCTATGCTTTGTTTGATTTGGGTGCTAGTGTTTCCACAATTCCAAACACTTTATGTGATATGCTAGGTTTCCGTGATTTTGATGATTGCTCTCTAAACTTGCACCTTGCAGATTCCACTATTAAAAAACCTATGGAAAGAATTAATGATGTTCTTATTGTTGCAAATAGGAATTATGTGCCCGTAGATTTTATCGTTCTTGATATGGATTGCAATCCTTCATGTCCTATTATTCTTGGTAGACCTTTTCTTATAACGATTGGTGCAATTATTGATATGAAGGAAGGGAATATTATATTCCAGTTTCCATTAAAGAAAGGCATGGAAAACTTCCCTAGGAAGAAAATAAAATTACCTTATGAATCTATTATGAGAGCCACTTATGGATTGCCTACCAAAGATGGCTATACCTAGATCAATCCTTGCTTTTATGCCTAGCTAGGGGCGTTAAACGATAGCGCTTGTTGGGAGGCAACCCAATTTTATTTTTTGTTTTTTTGCTTTTTGCTTCCGTTTAGGAATAAATATGTGTTCTAGCCTATGGTTAGAGGTGATTTTATGTTTTAATTAGTGTTTGTGCTAATTTAAACCTATATGATCTTCTTGGATGATAGTTATTTGATCTTGCAGAAATTTCCGGAAACTTACTGTTCACGAGAATAATTGTTAAAAATCACCAAAACATGAAAAATATTGATGCCAATTGCTTCTGATGAATAAAAAAATTTCTAGGCCATCCTATTTTGGTAGAGTTTTTGGAGTTCCAGAAGTTTGCGTTAGTTACAAATTACTACAGACTATTCTGTTTTTGACAGATTTTGTTTTTCGTGTGTTGTTTGCTTATTTTGATGAATCTATGGCTAGTAAAATAGTTTATAAACCATAGATAAGTGGGAATACAGTAGGTTTAACGCCAATATAAATAAAGAATGAGTTCATTACAGTAACTTGAAGTGGTCTTTTGTTTTCTTTCGCTAACGGAGCTCACGAGATTTTATGTTAAGTTTTGTGTTGTGAAGTTTTCAAGTTTTGGGTGAAAGATTTGATGGATTATGGAACAAGGAGTGGCAAGAGCCAAATCTTGGGGATTCCCATGGCACCCACAAGATAATATAAGGACAACAAAAAGAAAAATCTTGGGGATGCCCCGGAAGCCATCCCCTCTTTTGTCTACTTCCATCGGTAACTTTACTTGGAGCTATATTTTTATTCACCACATGATATGTGTTTTGCTTGGGGCGTCCTGTATGATTTGAGTCTTTTCTTTTTAGTTTACCACAATCATCCTTGCTGTACACACCTTTTGAGAGAGACACGCATGATTCGGAAATTATTAGAATACTCTATGTGCTTCACTTATATCTTTTGAGTTATATAGTTTTTATCTAGTACTTCACTTATATATTTTAGAGCACGGTGGTGGATTTGTTTTATAGAAAGTATTGTTCTCTCATGCTTCACTTAGATTATTCTGAGAGTCTTAAATAGCATGGTAATTTTCTTAAATAATCCTAATATTCTAGGTATAAAAGATTAGTAAAAACTTTCCTATGAGTGTGTTGAATACTAAGAAAAGTTTGATGCTTGATAATTGTTTTGAGATATAAAGATGGTGATATTAGAGTCATGCTAGTTGAGTAGTTGTGAATTTGAGAGATACTTGTGTTAAAGTTTGTGATTCCCGTAGCATGCACGTATGGTGAACCATTATGTGATGAAGTCGGAGCATAATTTCTTTATTGATTGTCTTCCTTATGAGCGGCGGTCGGGGACGAGCGATGGTCTTTTCCTACCAATCTATCCTCCTAGGAGCATGCACGTAATACTTTGCTTTTATAACTTGTAGATTTTTGCAATAAGTATATGAGTTCTTTATGACTAATGTTGAGTCCGTGGATTATACGCACTTTCTTCCTTCCACCATTGCAAGCCTCTCTAATACCGTGCACTTTTTTCCGGTATCATACACCCACCATATACCTTCCTCAAAACAGCCACCATACCTACCTATCATGGCATTTCCATAGCCATTTTGAGATATATTGGCATGCAACTTTCCACCATTCCGTTTATTATGACACGCTCCATCATTGTCATATTGCTTTGCATGATCATGTAGTAGACATCGTATTTGTGGCAAAGCCATCATTCATAATTATTCCATACATGTCACTCTTGATTCATTGCATATCCCGGTACACCACCGGAGGCATTCATATAGAGTCATATTTTGTTCTAAGTATTGAGTTGTAATTCATGAGTTGTAAGTAAATAAAAGTGTGATGATCATCATTTTTTAGAGCATTGTCCCAAGTGAGGAAAGGATGATAGAGACTATGATTGCCCCATAAGTCGGGATGAGACTCCGGACTAAATAAAAAAAAAGAAAAAACAGAGAGGCCATAAAAAAAGATAAAAGGCCCCAATAAAAAAATGAGAGAAAAAGAGAGAAGGGACAATGTTACTATCCTTTTACCACACTTGTGCTTCAAAGTAGCACCATGATCTTCATGATAGAGAGTCTCTCATTTTATCACTTTCATATACTAGTGGGAAATTTTCATTATAGAACTTGGCTTGTATATTCCAATGATGGGCTTTCTCAAAATGCCCTAGGTCTTCATGAGCAAGAGAGTTGTATGCACACCCACTTAGTTTCTTTTGTTGAGCTTTCATATACATATAGCTCTAGTGCATCCGTTGCATGGAAATCCCTACTCACTCACATTGATATCCATTAATAGGCATGCCCACAGCCCGTTGATACGCCTAGTTGATGTGAGACTATCTTCTCCCTTTTTGTCTTCTCCACAACCACCATTCTATTCCACATATAGTGCTATGTCCATGGCTCACGCTCATGTATTGCATGAAGGTTGAAAAAGTTTGAGAATACCAAAAGTATGACACAATTGTTTGGCTTGTCATTGGCGTTGTGCATGATTTAAATACTTTGTGTGGTGAAGATAGAGCATAGCCAGACTATATGATTTTGTAGGGATAACTTTCTTTAGCCATGTTATTTTGAGAAGTCATGATTGCTTAGTTTGTATGCTTGCAGTATTATTATTCTTATGTCAATATTATACTTTTATCTTGAATCTTTTGGATCTGAATATTCATACAACAATTAAGAAGAATTACGTTGAAATTATGCCTAGTAGCATTCCACATCAAAAAAATCTGTTTTTATCATTTACCTACTCGAGGACAAGCAGGAATTAAGCTCGGGGATGCTTGATACGTCTCCAATGTATATATAATTTTTGATTGCTCCATGCTATATTATCTTCTATTTTGGACATTATTGGGCTTTATCATTCACTTTTATATTATTTTTGGGACTAACCTATCAACCGGAGGCCCATCCCAGAATTGCTGTTTTTTTTGCATATTTCAGAGTTTCGCAGAAAAATAATATCAAACGGAGTCCAAACGGAATGAATCCTTCGTAAACGTGATTTTTGGAACGAACATGATCCAGGAGACTTGGACCCTACGTCAAGCAACCAACAGGGAAGCCACGAGGTAGGGGGCGCGCCCTCCACCCTCGTGGGCCCCCTATTGCTCCACCGACGTACTCCTTCCTCCTATATGTACCTACGTACCCCAAACGATCAGATACAGAGCCAAAAACCTAATTCCACTGCCACAACCTTCTGTACCCACGAGATCCCATCTTGGGTCCTGTTCCGGAGCTCCGCCAGAGGGGGCATCGATCATCGAGGGCTTCTACATCAACACCATAGCCTCTCCGATGATGTGTGAGTAGTTTACCTCAGACCTTCGGGTCCATAGTTATTAGCTAGATGGCTTGTTCTCTCTTTCTGGATCTCAATACAATATTCTCCCCCTCTCTCATGGAGATCTATTCGATGTAATCTTCTTTTGCGGTGTGTTTGTTGAGAACGATGAATTGTGGGTTAATGATCAAGTTTATCTATGAATAATATTTGAATCTTCTGAATTCTTTTATGTATTATTGGTCATCTTTGCAAGTCTCTTCGAATTATCAGTTTGGTTTGGCCTACTAGATTGATCTTTCTTGCAATGGGAGAAGTGCTTAGCTTTGGGTTCAATCTTACGGTGTCCTTTCCCAGTGACAGTAGGGGCAGCAAGGCACGTATTGTATTGTTGCCATCGAGGATAACAAGATGGGTTTTTTTATCATATTGCATGAATTTATCCCTATACATCATGTCTTCTTGCTTAAAGCGTTACTCTGTTCTTATGAACTTAATACTCTAGATGCATGCTGGATAGCGGTTGATGCGTAGAGTAATAGTAGGAGATGCAGGAAGGAGTTAGTCTACTTGTCTCGGACGTGATGCCTATATACATGATCATACCTAGATATTCTCATAACTATGCTCAATTATGTCAATTGCTCAACAGTAATTTGTTCACCCACCATAAAATACCTATGCTATTGAGAGAAGCCACTAGTGAAACCTATGGCCCTCGGGTCTATTTTCCATCATATTAATCTTCCAACACTTCGCTATTTTCATTGCCTTTTATTTTACTTTGCATATTTATCATAGAAATACCAAAAATATTATCTTATCATATCTATCAGATCTCACTCTCGTAAGTGACCATGTAGGGATTGACAACCCCTTAAAGTTTTTGTTGCGAGGATTTATTTGTTTTGTGTAGGCGCGAGGGACTCGCGCGTAGCCTCTGTCGGCGTTTTGGGAACGGGGGTCCCCAGACATGCCTGCCTGCGGCCTGCGGCGTGGCTCGAAAGGGGACCCAGCACGACCCATCTTCATCAACACGAGACCCAAGACCCTCGCGAGGGGCCAAGCCTCGCGGGGCGGACGACATGACTCTTCCTCAGGCACGGCCTCGTTAGGCTGGCTCATGAGGAGGCGGAGAGATCAAGGCGGGGTACCTCACGAGGTTCCCATGACGCAAGCCATGACGACCAAGGGTGCCAGGCGGGCGCCAGCCCGCGCAGTGTCTCCCTTTCCTCTTTGGTGCAAAGGGGGCAAGCGCAGGCGAGAGGATCAAGCAAAGGCACCCATTTCGGTGCAACGAGACCAAGACCAGTCCAACAGTGGGAAGGAGGTCATCGTGGAGCCCAGAACGGCGTCACCACAGGGCCTTTGGCAGGAGAGGACCAACTTTAGTCAGGATAAGTGTACCAGATGTTCCCCTTCAAATTGGCCAATTGTTGGCGCCCTTCCCGCTCAATATTTGGAAAGAGGCCCATGGCCTTTGCCTATAAATAGGACTAGCCACCCCCAAAGTAGGGGGGGACACACACAGAGAACGATCCATCGACGAATTGATCGGCAATCAGACACAGACACGGAGAGAGAGAGGGAAGGGCGGCTGAACTCCCCCTAGCAGTTCATCGTCCCAGCTAAGAACAGGCCCTCGCGAGGCTGTTCTTCTTTGTATTGTTCATCATCATCAGCCCAAGAGGCAATCCACCACCACAAACTAGAGTAGGGTATTACACCACAATGGTGGCCCGAACTAGTATAAACCCTGTGTCTTTGGTGTTGTTCTTTCAGTAGTTAGATCTTTGCGAGACGGAGAGGTAGAGGGCATAATCTCCGCGCGCACCCCAGAGTTTGAACCTTAAGGGTCTGCCGGAACCCGAAATCCGACATTTTGGCGCGCCAGGTAGGGGTGCGCCGGAATTTGTCTTCCATCGCTCCGTTCTCCTCCGGCCGTCGCGTCCATGTCTGACGCTCATCGGGCCCGCGCCGTGCGTCGGGCCGCCATCGCTTCCCGCGTCGCCCATACGGCTCCCGTCGGTGGGCACCTTCGTCGTTCCCCGTCGCCCGCCATCAACGCTACCACCGGCCCGGCGGGGAACGAGCAGCAAGCGTCGTCTCAGCATCCGTCCGTGCGGCAAGACGGCCGCACCGCTACTCCATCGCTCACACCAGCGGGCTCTTCGTCCCGCGCGCTCCGTGCACCCTTGGAGGCTCGAGCTGCGCTCATCGCGGCAAACGACCTCCTGCACTACCGTCCCGTCGACGACGTCTACGAAGAGTGGCTCGACCGCGTCGCCGAGCTCGTCCGCGCCGCAGGGGTCTCTCCTGCGCCGTCCGCTCCGCTGCGCCGCACCCCGCCCCGTGTGGGCAATGAAGCTCCGAGGGCGTACCAGCCACCTCCTCTCGAGAAGACGCCATGGCTCCAAGGAGCGTGGCCCCTGGGCGGAACCCGCTCCGTCAGGTGCTAGCCCAGCAAGAACGGAGCTGCCAAGAAGTCCCTCGACCACAAGAGGCTGCCCGGGCGCTCCCTGCTCCAGCTCCGGCACGTCAAGACCCCGCGCTGCTCCCAGCTGCAGCGCATGGGGACCCGCAAGGCCAAGCTCTCCCTCAACCAAAGCCTCCCGTGGCCACTGCTGGCTTCCGCGCCTACACCACCGAGCTGCGCAGCGTCGCATGGCCCGGAAAGTTCAAGCCAGACCTGCCTCCTCACTACGACGGCACGACCGACCCTGCAGAGTTCCTCCAGCTCTATGAGCTGGGCATCGAAGCTGCCAGCGGGGATGAAAAGGTCATGGCGAACTGGTTCCCCATGGCGCTCAAGGAAGGAGCTCGCACCTGGCTCCTGAACCTATCCCCAGGCACGATCTCTTCCTGGGACCAGATGCGCACCCGCTTGATCGCCAACTTCCAAGGTACTCACGACCGGCCTCCCGCCGTGAGCGACATGCGCCGCATCAAGCAACAACCCGGAGAGACCCTACAAAAGTACATCCAGCGCTTCAACAGTGCGCGCTTCAAGATCCCAAGGTATCCGAGGAAGCCATCATCACAGCCTTCTCCGATGGTGTGCGCGGCATCAAGATGAAGGAGGAGCAGGCGATGCATGAAGACCTGTGCACCTCCCTGGAGCTGTTCAACTTAGCGACCAAGTGCGCCAGGGCTGAGGAAGGGCGTCTCTCCCTCCTCGAGCTGCCCACCACAGACCCAGAAGAGAAGAAGCCCAAGGCCAAGGACGTGAAGCGCAAGGGGGCTGCCGTGCTCGCGGGGGAACCGGATACCAAGCGGGGCAAGGATCTGCCCGAGCCCTCCAGGGGCAGCCGGTACTATGTGTACCACGACCTCCACACCGACAACACCAATGAATGCTAAGAGCTCCGCGCCGTGCGAGAAGGAAGGATCGGCATTCGTCCTGACCGCGCTGACCGGGGCTACGGCCGAGGGGGAGGAAGGAACGCAGGACGCTGGGAAGACCGCGGCCCGCGCCAAGGGTGGCGTGATCAACCTCGCGAGGACCGCTGGCGAGACCTGCCTCGCGAGGGGGACTGGAGGGATCAGCCTCATGAGGATCGCCCGCAGGGCAACGCAGGCCTCCCCCCACTGCCACCACAGCCAAGGAGGAATGAGGACCGCCATCAAGACGAGGGGGCTGGGGGCTTCCAGGAGCCGCGCGCAATCACCTGCATCCTGGGCGGAGCTCAAGCCCCAGCCTCCCAACGCATCTTCAAGCAGTTTGCCCGCGAAGTGAATGCTGTCCTCCCTAGGCTCGAAGCAACGCGCCCTCTCAGGTGGTCGGCGTGCGCCATCACTTTCAGCTCAGCGGATCAGCTCAAGTGCGCGGCCACTGCCGGGGTCCTCCCGATGCTTTGCTCCCCGGTCATCAGCAACGTACTGGTCACTAGGACCCTCATCGATGGTGGAGCAGGGCTCAACGTCCTGTCCGTGGTAACATTCAACAATCTCCAAGTGCCCTATGACCAGCTTCAGCCAACCAAGCCTTTTTCCGGAGTCACCGATGGTTCCACGATCCTGATCAGGTAGATCTGCCTCCCTGTCACCTTTGGGGCCCGCAGCAACTACCGCACCGAGCTCATCGACTTCGACGTCACCCACATCCGCCTGCCGTACAACGCCATCCTCGGGTACCCAGCGCTGGCCAAGTTCATGGCCGTAACTCATCATGGCTACAACATCCTCAAGATGCCAGGAAGTGGCGGAGTCATCACGGTGCCATGTGAAGAGAAGGATGCAGTGTGTTCCCTGGAGCGAGCCTTTCAGGCCGCGTCACTAGAAGACCCAGATCGCGGAAGCAGGAGGCTTCCCGAAACCACCCCCAAGAAGAAGAAGGCGTCGTCCGGACCGACCCCTCAGGAGGCGGGCCCCCCAGGGCCAACATCTGCCCAAGGGGATCCTCCTTCCATCGCATAGGAAAGCGCGCCCGACGCCCTCCTCAGGCAGGGCTCGGGGGCTCTCACCTGGAGGGCCACCGACCTGGCCAAGGTCACGAGGGAGGCGCTTGGGCACCACCTGGAGGCATGCTTCGAAGCACGTTTCCCCCGAGAAGGAGCAAGGCAAGGAAGGTCACATCAGCAGGAGTTCGTCAACAAGGCCGTTCGAGAACTACAGGAGTCAAGAATCATGAGAGGTTGCCGCCGTTCACCGGCTGTGGCTCCCCGTCCAGGCGAGGATGGTGGGCTGCGTGTCTGCATCGACGTACCAGGGCTCAATCAGGTCGCCATGACGGAACGCCTCTGGCCCTCGCAAGTGGGGCGTTGTGGAGGTCCACCCCACAGCTACGTTCGCATGCCTTACGGCTTGCCGAGCGTGGCTGATGCGTACCAGCGCCTCATGAGGGGGATCATGGAGACTCAGGAAGAGAGGCGTTCCGCAGTCTTGGCGGAGATGGAGATGATTCGCGAGGAGCCACCAGCGCCTCCGTAGCCTCCTGAGGCCCCTGGGCCTGGGGGCTCGTGAGGATCAGCTTCCGCAGCCTATCGAGCCTACTGCACCAACACCACTTCGTCCTCGACATCTTCAGGTGACATCTTTCAAGCTTCATTTCCGGCTGGGAATGCCCTCCCAGGGCTGCATCATTCCCAGGCCATGTGGGTCCGTCCCTGCGGAATGTATACCTTTTTATTTTTCGGTCATTAGCTTGCTTTGCTGGGGGCGCCCCTCGGGCTGCATCATCCCCAGGCCGCTTGGGCCAGGCTCAGTGGCGTGTATCTCCCTTGCGTTTATTTCCAACTATGCATTCGCCTATCATGCTTGATTACTTCATGCCTGTCCACGGCACCTCTTCTTCTCCATGTCGACCGCTTGGATGTTAAAGGGGGGGGGGTACCTGAGCATCGCAACTCAGTGCTCTTACTGTCTCTCCAGCCCTCACCCTCTGGCCTTGTCCACGGCATCACGACTTGGCATACCAGCGGCGGCTGAGACAAGCTCGAGGGCCGGGACCCGAGGACGTAGAGTGCCGGCATCTAACCAAAATTGCAGGAACACATCGCAAGATACGACCCAGTACCAGGCGCAACCCGCCTAGAGGTAGGGCCCCGTGAGTGCCGCGCTGGCTCACGGGTGCCCATATACACCTCACCTAACCCTACCGTGCCGGCCACGTGTCAGGGCGGGGCTGTACACGCCCCAGGGGCTCCTCCCAGAGGGGAGCCCCCTCCCACGTACCAGTGGAAGCACCATGCTCCGCGCTGGCTGACGACACTGCCGAGGAGCGGCTATGCCCGTACACATACGGAAGCGCTATGCTCCGCGCTGGTGATAAACAACTGAGGGTGGCCTCCGGGCCGCATCTGTCGGCGTTCTGGGAATGGGGGTCCCCAGACTTGCCTGCCTGCGGCCTGCAGCATGGCTCAAAGGAGGCCCAGCGCGGCCCAACTTCATCAACACGAGACCCAGGACCCTCGCGAGGGGCCAAGCCTCGCGGGGCGGACGACACAGCGCTTCCTCAGGCGCGGCCTCCTCAGGCTGGCTCACGAGGAGGCGGAGAGATCAAGGCAGGGTACCTCGCGAGGTGCCCATGACGCAAGCCATGACGACCAAGGGTGCCAGGCGGGCGCCAGACCGTGCAGTGTCCTCCCTTTCCTCTTTGGTGCAAAGGCGGCAAGCGCAGGCGAGAGGATCAAGCAAAGGCACCCATTTCGGTGCAACGAGACCAAGACCAGTCCAACGGTGGGAATGAGCTCATCGTGGAGCCTAGAACGGCATCACCACAGGGCCTTTGGCAGGCGAGGACCAACTTTGGTTGGGATAAGTGTACCAGATGTTCCCCTTCAAATTGGCCAATTGTTGGCGCCCTTCCCGCTCAATATTTGGGAAGAGGCCCAGGGCCTTTGCCTATAAATAGGACTAGCCACCCCCAGAGTAGAGAGGGGAGGGGGTATTCAGAGCAATCGTAGAGCAAGTAGAGAGAGAGAGAGAGAAGGGCGATCGAACTTCCCCTAGCAGTTCATCCCCTAGCCAAGAACAGGCCCTCGCGAGGCTGTACTCGCTTGTATTGTTCGTCATCATCATCAGCCCAAGAGGCAATCCACCCACCACAAACTAGAGTAGGGTATTACACCACATTGGTGGCCCAAACTAGTATAAACTCCGCGTCTCTTGTGCTGTTCTTTCTGTAGTGTAGATCCTTGCGAGACGGAGAGGTAGAGGACAGAATCTCCGCGCGCAACCTAGAGTTCGAACCTTAAGGGTCTGCCGAAACCCGTGATCCGACATTTGGCGTGCCAGGTAGGGGTGCGCCGGAATCTGTCTTCCACCGCTCCGTCCTTCTCCAGCCGCCGCACCCATGTACGGCGCCGGACAGGCCCGCGTCGCCCCAGACAGCTCCCGTCGGCGGGCGTCCTGGTCGTTCCCCGTCGCCCGCCGTCAACGCCGCCACCGGCCCGGCGGGGAACGAGCAGCAAGCATCGTCTCGGCACCACCCCAGCATCCGCCTATGCGACGGGGCGACTACGCCACAACATCGACACCTCCGGTCGTTGCGGCCCTCCTGGACGGCTCGCAAGCGCCGCCCACGAGTCTCCATGTCAAGCCGTTTGCCCGCCGGGTTAGCACCGTTTCCGCATGGCAGGGGGCTTCCTCGGACCGGGCGGCGCGCAAGGACGATCTGACCTTCAGCTCGGAGGACCACCCCACCAACTTGGCCGGCTCGGGCGCGCTCCCCCTGTTGTGCACCCCCACCATCTGCTAGGTGGCCGTCACCAGAACCCTCGTCGACGACGGCGCGAGCCACAGTGTGCTTTCGGTCGAGACCTTCAATCTCCTCTGCATACCCCGGGAGCGGCTGCGGCCAAGTCGATCTTTCTCGGGCGTCGGGGGCGGATCGTCCGACTCCCTGGGACAGATCCGGCTCCCGGTAACCTTCGGCACCTACGACAACTTCTGCACGGAGATGGTTGACTTCGACATCGCCCCCATCGGCCTCCCTTACAACGCCATCCTCGGTTACCCGGTGCTGGCTCAGTTCATGGCCGCCACGCACCCGGCGTACAACCTCATGAAGATGCCCGGGAGCAGCGGTACCCTCACCGTGCACGGAGACACCGGGGACGCCCTGCGAGTACTCAAGCTCGCCTTCAAGACGGCGGCATCGGCATGGCCCGCCGACGCGGAGACCCCTAAGCCCAAGGGGGTTGCGCCCGCCAAGAAAAAGCAGTTGTTCATCCAGGACAAGGCAGAAACCAAGCAGATACCCGTTGGTGAGGACGGGTCCTCCAATGCCACTTTCACCATAGGCGCCAACCTTGAGCCAGAGCAGGAGGAGGCCTTGGTCAGGTTACTGCGCGCGAATAAGGAGGTGTTCGCTTGGGAGCCCGATCAGTTGGCAAGGATTCCCAGGAGTGTCGTCGAGCATCACCTCAACGTGTGCCCAAATGTGCACCCCGTGAAGCAGAAGGCCAGGCGGCAGTCCGCAGAGAAGCAGGCCTTCATTATCCAAGAGACCCGCAAGCTAGAAGCCGCTGGGGTCATTCGCGAAGTCCGATACCCGGATTGGTTGGCCAACCCCGTCGTTGTGCCTAAGAAGGGGGGGAAGGAACGCATGTGTGTCGACTTCACCAATCTCAACAAGGCATGCCCGCAAGATCCGTTTCCGCTCCCCCGCATCGACCAGATCGTCGATTCCACCGCAGAGTGCTACCTGCTATGCTTCCTGGACGCCTTCTCTGGATATCACTAGATCAAGATGGCGGTAGAAGACGTTGAAAAGACCGCCTTCCTGACCCCGTGCAGGGTATACTGCTATACATGCATGCCGTTTGGACTGCGTAACGCAGGAGCTACCTTTCAGCGGTTGATGCACATCACCTTGGGCCTGCAACTCGGAAAGAATGTCGAAGCCTATGTTGATGACATTGTGGTAAAATCTCGAGAGGCCAAGACCCTAATACAAGACCTGGAGGAGACCTTCGCGAGCCTCGACGTAGTAAACCTGCGACTCAACCCGGAGAAATGTGTGTTTGGCGTCCCCTCGGGCAAGCTCTTGGGCTTCCTCGTATCTCATCGTGGCATCGAGACCAACCCAGAGAAGGACAAGGCGGTCGAGGACATGAGTCCGCCAAAGACCCTCAGAGAGAAGCAGAAGCTCACTTGGCGCGTGACCACGCTAGGGCGCTTTATCTCCAAACTGGGGGAGCGAGCATTGCCTTTCTTTCAGCTGATGAAGAAAAAGGGACCCTTTGAATGGACTGAAGAGGCGGATAAGGCGTTTCAAGATCTCAAGAGGTACCTGACCAGTCCCCTAGTCATGGTGGCTCTGCGCCCTCAAGAGCCTCTGCTGCTCTACCTTGCCGCCACTCCCTACTCCGCCAGCGCAGCCTTGGTGGCGGTTAGGGAGGAGCGCCAAGCCAAGAACGCAGCGGCAGCCCGAGGCAAGGCAAGACAGGAGCAAGGAAAGCCTGCAGAATCCACAACCGCAGTTGAGGAGGGTCGGCTGCCGAAGAGTGCACCGGAGGCAGGAGAACCCACACGCCCGGATGGTTCGCCTCCCGAGGCCGCGTCATCTCATGAGGCGCCCTTACCTCCCGAGGGCGCCGCAACCCCAGATGCTCTCAGCCTTGTTGAGCATCCAGTCTACTTTGTTAGCACGGTGCTACGGGATGCTAGGGCACGGTACCCAATGCCTCAGAAGCTCCTCCTCGCGCTACTGGTGGCCTCACGCAAGCTGCGTCACTACTTCCAGGCCCATCCCATTAAGGTCGTCTCATCGTACCCCCTGGAGAGAGTGCTCAGGAGCCCTAACTCAGCTGGAAGGGTCACCGAGTGGAACATAGAGCTGCAGGCGTTTCAACTCGAGTTCAACACAACTAGGGTCATCAAAGGAGCAGCATTAGCGGATTGCGGGCTGAATGGGCGGAGGCACCGGGCCTCAAGGACAACGAGGATCGGTCCCTCTCTCCCGGGAGTGAGGCGCCGGAAGGCCGGGTCATGTATTTCGACGGGGCGTTCTCCAGGCACGGCGCGGGGGCTGGCGCGGTGCTGATATCACCCACTCAGGATAAGCTCTACTATGCCGTACAACTATGTTTCTAGCAAGGTGAAAAGGTCTCCAACAACATAGCAGTGTATGAGGGTCTGGTAGCCGGATTAAAGGCCGCAGTAGCTCTGGGGGTGAAGCGCCTCACCATCAAGGGCGACTCGCAGCTCCTTGTCAACTTCTCCAACAAGGTATACGAGCCGAAGGACGAGCATCTGGAAGCCTATCTAGCGGAAGTCCGCAGGATGGAAAAGCAGTTCTAGGGGTTGGAACTGAAGTACGTGCCCCGTGGCACCAATCAGGAAGCCGACGACATAGCCAGACGGGCATCCAGGCGGTTGCCACAGGAACCAGGCGTCTTCGAAGAGCGGCTCTTCAAACCCTCAGCACAGCCGACGTTATCAAACGTCGCTCAGCCTCGAGAGGAGCTCCCTCGGCCTCCGGCCTCGGGAGCCCCGATCTATGGACCGACCTGAGGAGCGCGTCTACTCCTGACGATGGAACCTCGGGATGTCGGGACCCCGATCCTAATCCACATCGATCCAGCATGTAACACATCATATCACTTTGCGGCCTCACGCACGGTACTCCCACGGGTGCCACCTTACCTGGCCCGGGACCGTTTGCGCCTTTTGGCTCACGTATATGATAGTGTCGCTATCATCGAGGTAAACCACGACGAATTTATCCAAATACTCCATGAAGATCGAGTTCATTAACCGAGAGAAAGTGGCTGGAGCATTGGTTAAACCGAAGGACATGACGGTGTACTCGTATTGGCCATAACGAGTAACAAAGGCCGTTTTGGAAATGTCCCCATTCTTGATTTTGATTTGATGGTAGCCCAACCTCAAATCCATCATGGGAAAGACTGAGGATCCAGCGAGCTGGTCATACAGGTCGTTGATCCTGGGAAGCGAATACTTGTTCTTGATAGTGACCAAATTGACAGGTCGGTAATCTACAACCATCCGATCCGTTCCATCCTTCTTCTTGGCGAAGAGGACGGGGCAAGCCCATGGAGAAGAACTAGGACGGATGAAACCCTTTCGCAAGGACTCATCGAGTTGTTTCTTGAGCTCGGCTAGTTCTAGGGGTGCCATCTTATAAGGTCTTCTAGAGATTGGGATGGTTCCTGGAACAAGGTCTATCATGAACTCGACATCTCTGTCAGGTGGAACACCTGGCAGTTCCTCTGGAAAGACATCCGGAAAGTCATGAACTACCGGAATATCTTCAAGGTCTGGAAGGGGGTTGGCATTTAGAGAGTAGAGCTGACGCTCCGACACTCGGGTCAAAACATGGACTGTCTTGCCCGATGGATGGGTGAGTTGAACGGTTCTAGTAGAGCAATCAATCTTAGCATAATGGGCTGACATCCAGTCCATACCCAAGATGATGTTTATGTCCGAGGACTTGAGAGCTATTAGCGATGCGAGAAAGACCAATCTGTCGACAAGAATTTCATTTCCATGGCTGATTCTAGAGGTTTGCCACTTAGAACCGGGGGTTTGAATTACCATGGAGGTGGGCATGTCACAAAATGTGGTGTGGTGCAAACAAGCATAGCTCTCAGAAATAAATGAATGAGATGCTCCAGTATCAAAGAGAACAGTTGCCGGATGGCAATTAACAAGGAGCGTACCGAGAACAACGTTGGGGTCCTCCTGAGTCTCCTCAGCTGAGACGTAGTTGACATGGCCACGAGCAGTGGTGGGCGGCTTGGCGACGAGCACTTTTGCTGTTGGCTTACCACGGCCAACAGACTTTCCAAACTGGTCGGGGTTGTTCTGGGGACACTCGCGGATGTAGTGACCCGTCTCTCCACACTTGAAGCAGGTTATCATATTGGGGCGTGGAGCAGCATTAGCAGCGGGGCCACCATAAGTCCTGGGCGGTACATACTGCTGGTTGGGGCGAGGCGCCTCAAAGGATGGCCTCGGAGTGAACCTGGATGGCACGGCAGTGTTTGGGATCCAGACCCGGCGCTTCTGAGATCCAGAGCCGGATGAAGACCCAAAGTCACGGGAATGCTTGCGTGAAGCTTCAAAATCAGTCTGTCATGTCTCGGCACTGATGGCCTTGTCGACTAGCTTCAGAAAAGAGGTGCATTCGTGCAGACGAAGATCACGATGAAGCTCGGGGCTAAGTCCCTTGCGGAACCTTGCCTGCTTCTTGGCATCGGTGGATACCTCTTCGGGAGCATAACGTGCTAATTTCCCAAACTCGCGACTGTAAGCATCCACAGTCAGTCTACCCTGGGTGAAGTTACAAAACTCCTCCCTCTTGCGATCCATGAGACCTTCCGGAATGTGATGCTCACGGAAAGCCGCACTGAAATCAGCCCAAGTAGTGATTTGGCCGACTGGGCGCATAGCCTCATAATTTTCCCACCAAAGGCTAGCAGGTCCTTCGAGGTGATAAGCAGCAAAGGTAACTTTATCATCTTCGGCTACGTTGGCAGAACGTAGCTTGTGGGCGATGCTGCGAAGCCAGTCATCCGCATCGAGAGGTTCGATGGAGTGGTTAAACTTTGGTGGGTACAGCTTGACAAAGTCATTGATTGACACTGGAATGTTTCTCTGCTGGCGTGCAGTATTCTGCTCAATCCGCTCCAGCAAGCGGTTAGTCTCACGCTTGTTTCGTTCTGCCTCCAGCATCACTTCGGCCAGGGATGGCGGTTGAGGCAGATTCTCATCCCTAGCTGCGATAGCTTCACCCTGCTCCGGAGCAGCAGGGTTGCTGCGGGTGTTGACCATCCTAGGGAAAAACAAAACAACGATTTAGACCAGGATGGCAAAATCTGGGCAAGGAAGTGTGGAATGTAATGGATAACAAGGAATGTAGAGATGTTCATCCGTATGACATGGTAATACAGAAACTGCCATACATTAACCAACAGTCATACACACCATACATAGTTTAGTACAAGCCCAAGCTAAGGTACAACTATGATGAAAGACGTTACATCTCATCGGAGGCATTTCAAGCTCCTATACATTATTTTTCTACACCTCCGGAATGGATACTCACTAAGTCATATTCCGCAAGTCACACAGGACGGTGGACATACAACTGTTACAATACTAGCGAAAACTACTACTAGCTCAGACAGCTCTGTAGTAATCCTCATAGAAGTCACCACCCAAGCCTGGAAGCGGAACATGATCATCCGGGAACAGACGGTCCTGAGGAGCTTGCGGACCATAGGGACTTGGGTGTGGCCTTGGTCCAACAAACGGCGGCAGACGAGGTCCACGAGGAGGAGTGATGCCTCCCACCTCACGCCACTCCATGAAATCTGGTAGACTGGCACGCACATGATACAAGTCCCTCATGTCCATGTATCCGGCTTGCACCGCAGGGGCAAACCGAGTCAAAGTGGCCCAGTGATCAGAACGAACATTAAAGAGCTCCATACGCAAGGCCCGGTTTTCACGGTCCTTGTCTTCCAACATCTCGGTAGTGGTGCGGAGAAGTGAGTTCTCATGGGATGCATCGCTATACATACCCTGAAGGTAACCATGCGCCCCAGGGAGGGATGTTGGCATGTAGCGGAAATCAGTGTTGCTCAGCAAGGCAGTTCTGGCTCGAATAATAGTCATCATCGAGTAGGCTGCATCCTGCACGGACATCCCAATAGTGATCCCAAGTCCATAAGAACAGTGGAGCGGTTTAGTAGCTCCGGGATAAGATGGATATATCTTGACCGTGCACAGATATTGGCTCTGATTAAAGTCTCTAAAATGCTCCTCGACGGTATATTCAGGATACCATAGGTAACCTGTCTCGACCATCACTCGAACCAACATAGCTGTGTGACCACACACATCGATGCAACAGGTCAAACGAACCACTTGGTTCTGGGAACGGGTGGCCATCTGAAAGCACAAAAAATGATGCAAAGGCATTAGAATTTCTAGGGGAAATTGGACAACATAACGGCTGTAAATGCTCAGAAAGGGAGATGAGACATCCACAACAGTTTGGAAAACCACTCAACAACATCATATCAAGGTTCTGGTTCAACTGGCAACATACTAAAATTTAGTAGAAACTAAACTGGGTTGTAACCATCAATCCTATAAGTTACTACAGATTAGTAACACGTGAACCTGATAGAGAGAAGAGAGCCTAGTCCTCAACCCACGTAGAACGAGAAGAGAATGACTCAAGATAGAGGGCATAAGGTAAAGGAGTAAAAGAGCCTTACGTTCCCTCCCACAATCAATTCCCCCACATATAACTAAAGCATTTCTAGACTCGACATCGACCAGTTTGGCTTAGCGAACCTACAGGCAGTCCGGCTCTGATGCCAACGCTGTCGGGACCCCGATCCTAAGCCACATCGATCCAGCATGTAACACATCATATCACTTTGCGGCCGCACGCACGGTACTCCCACGGGTGCCACCTTACCTGGCCCGGGACCGTTTGCGCCTTTTGGCTCACGTATATGATAGTGTCGCTAGCATCCATATGACAGAGAACCCAGGCCGACATGGCTAGTCGTGAACCCAAGGCGGCAATAACCCATGAGGACAGACATACATGAATCACCTCGAGCATGTCGGTCAACAACGTATAAATCCGGGCTGTAGCACTGGGCTAACAGGACTCCGGTAACCCGTGCTGTAGCAGGCTAGGCAGGACTCCGGATAACACCGCGTGACATTTCCCCGAAGGGACAAGCATAGGAAGAAGTGAAACACATGCCGGCCAGTCATGTGTTCCGAGCAGTAGTGCTGGGCTAGCAGGACTCCGGTGAACCGGGCTGTAGCGGACTACTATCGCTCAGAAGCACTAGACTACATTTCCTCATATGATAGACTGCCAAGGATAAACAACTAGATAGTCGGATCCCACTCATACCAAGCATTTCAATCATACACACAATATGCCCGATATGAGTAAATACAACATTGCATCACAACAAAACTCTAGAACTCAAGTACTTTATTTAAGAGGCTCCGAAGAGCCTTACATAACATCCATACAGATAGGGGTCACATGACCTGAGACTCAAGTCATACAATCATACAAGCACATGCAGAAGCAAAGTAGTCTGAGTACAGACACTAGAAAGAAAGAAGGCTTGACGAAGCCTGTCTATCTACATCGACCCTTCACAAGTCTTGGATCACCACCTGGGTGATAAGTCACTCGTCAACGTCGAGGTCTACGTAGAACCCATCAGAGGGGTTGGCGTAGTCGTCTGAAAACATTAATTAAAGCAACATGAGTACGAAGGTACTCAGCAAGTCTTACAACAGAATCCTATCATACATGCACATTCTCAAGAAGGTAGTGGAGTTATTGCAGCAAGCCAGCTTTGACTCTTGGCTAAGCTATCCTATGACAGACACAACTTGTAAAGCATTTGTCGCACACGAGTCCACTATCACCAACACAATACTCCACCGTGGATCCTCTCTCGCCAACCTACGAGAGGGCCATCCGCGGTACTCACACTTATCTTGAGATTTTTAGTAGAATCCATTTACTTGTCTATGAACTGTATAGGTGACCAAGTAGTCCTTTACCGTGGACACGGCTATTCGAATAGTTTATTACCCTGCAGGGGTGGACTTCTTCACACACGCTCTCACCACTTATCGCCGTTTACACGACATGTACTCGGCAACCTTCAAGCGGAAGCCCAGCGAGGGTGTCGGCCACGACCTGACTAAACACACAAGTCCCTAGTCCAGGTTTATCGCCTATTCGGGTTCCATCCGCAGGGAGTCCGGCCGAGGTTTCCACTAACGACCCGGAACGATGTGAACAGGGTTCCCGAGACACCAAACGGGCGAATCAGTACACCGTGCCACGTGCCTACCGCAACACAGCCCACCCCTGTGGTTAGCGCTGCGTGCGGCCCCCAGCATACTACAAACACCAGAAACTACTTTGCAACTCCCGGACAGAGGACAAGTATGGTTAATAAGCCGAGAGGGTCCATTGGTTTCGGGCCCAACGCGTGGTAGTAGCTGAGTCTTAAATCACACACACAGATCTCAGTTCTTAAGGACGGCCTCAATGAAACAACCCACCATGTACTCCTACATGGCCTTCCATCGATTCCTTTACCAAATCGTGTTCAACACTTTCACACTCTCGACCACGTCACAACCTTTCACTCTAGTTCATCATCCCGATTAGCCAGACCTGACACAACTCTAAGCATAGCAAGCATAGCATGCTAGGATCACACACACATATGGCTCAATCAACTCCTACACATGCTAGTGGGTTTCATCTAGTTACTGTGGGAAGGCAATGAAAGGTCATGCAAAGGAAGTGGGTTCAACTACCGAGACACACAGCAGTTTGAATCGCGTTGTCTTAATGCAGTAAACGAGAGCAGAAGCGAGAACATGGGTTTGTATCGGAATGATCAATGGGTTGCTTGCCTGATGGAGTGGTAGTGGGACACTGCCCTTCAATTGGATACTCTTGAATATCCTAGGAGGCAGGACCTACCACGAAGAACACATCGAAACAAAATCAACACATGACGATATGCAACATTATGATGCATGCTATGACATGGCAATATGAATCTGTCCTGGCCTAATGCAAGCTCAAATAGAAAGGGATGAACTCATTTGAATCAAAGATTCAAATATTAGCTCATTAGACATGGCCTTAATAGTGCATTTCCTTATTCTGCTTAAACAGCAAGGTAAACTTGTTTTGTCATGCATGAAACCATTACACATGGATAGATTGAATTTTTATGATAATTTTTCATATATAAATTATTTCATTTGGAGTTACAGATTAATTTCTATGAATTTTTGAAGTTTGAACTATTTTCTGGAATTTCCTGTATAAAAATAATTCCAGTAATTAAATTACTGCGTCAGCACTACGTCAGGATGACGTCAGAGGTCAACGGGGTCGTCCAGGTCAAATTGACCAGTGGGCCCCGCATGTCAGTAATTAGTTAAACCAATTAATTTTAGTTAAAACTAATCCAGTTAGTTAGCAGAGGGGGGGTCCCACTTGTCAGTGACTCAGGGGAGTCAAACTTGGGCCCACCAGTCAACGTCAACGGTCAAACTCGCCGGTGTTTAGCCGCCGGCGAGGCCAGACGCGGCGGTGGAAGTGCGTTAGTGCATTCCGGTGACCAAATGGACGGCGGAGGTCATCTACGGGTACCTGGGAACGAGCCGCAGCGTTTGGTGGTGGTGGTTGAACTCGGGGTGACTGAAGGCGTCACTGGCGACGAGCTGGGCGGTCGCCGGAGTCGGGTGAGGGCGAAACCGAGGCTGTGGGGCACAGCGAGGTGCGTGGAGTGGGGCGTTGTGCTCCTGGGGACGCGGTGAGGTTAGTAGACTAGGTGGCTTGGCCGGCGATTGACCGGAGACACGTCGGCGACGAGCTCCGCGGCGGTGCGTGCGGGTGAGCTTCATGCAGTCGTTGTAGTGCACGAGGAAGAAAACGGGGAGGATGGGGAGGTAGCTGAGCTCACGGTGGTCATGTGGAGCTAGCCGGCGTGGTCGGGGACGAGCTGGTGCGGCGGCGACGTCGAAAGGGATCTCCGGCGGTGGCTGACGAAGGCGAGGACGATGGAGGTGATGCAAAGCGTGCGAGCATGAAATGCCCTCGATGCGGCTATATCTCCCACGTGTCGAAGCACGACTTAGAGGCATAACCGCATTGAAAGCAATGTCGCAAGTGAGGTAATCTTCACACAACCCATGTAATACATAAGTGAAAGAGAAACATAGTTGGCTTACAATCGCCACTACACACAAATACATGAATAAAACATTACATCATACAGTTACAAATCAGGGCCCGGCTACGGAGCCAAAAGAAGAAACCCCAAAAGCAACAAAGGTCCACGATCGACCCCAACTGGGCTCCACTACTTATCGGCTAGAACGAAACAACATATAGGATAGGATCTTCATCGAACTCCTCCTTGAGCTCGGGTGCATCACCTGCACGGATTCATCGGCACCTGCAAACTGGTTTTGGAGGTATCTGGTGAGTCACGAGGACTCAGCAATCTCACACCCGCGAGATCAAGACTATTTAAGCTTATAGGTAGGGTAAAAGGTATGAAGTGGAGCTGCAGCAAGCGACTAGCATATATGGTGGCTAACATACGCAAATGAGAGCGAGAAGAAAAGGCAAAGCACGGTCGAACAACTATGATCAATAAGTGATCCTGAACTACTTACGTCAAACATAACTCCAACAACCGTGTTCACTTCCCGGACCCCGCCGAGAAGAGACCATCACGGTTACACACGCGGTTAGTGTATTTTAATTAAGATCAACTTCGGGTTTTCTACAACCGGACATTAACAAATTCCCATCTGCCACATAACCGCGGGCACGGCTTTCAAAAGTTCAAAACCCTGCAGGGGTGTCCCAACTTAGCCCATTATAAGCTCTCGCGATCAACGAAGGATATTCCTTCTCCCCGGGAAGACCCGATCAGTCTCGGAATCCCGGCTACAAGACATTTCGACAGTAATAAAACAAGTCCAGCAAAACCGCCCGATGTGCCGACATCCTGATAGGAGCTGCACATATCTCGTTCTCAGGGCAACATCGGATAAGCGAAGCGTACAGGTACCAACATTACCCAAGTTGCCAAGGGACGGTCCCGCACGGTGCTCTAGTTTGGACCAACACTTAGACAAGCATTGGCCCGGGGGGGCTAAATAAAGATGACCCTCGGGTTGATCAGACCCAAGGGAAAGGGATAGGTGGTAGACAAATGGTAAAACCAAGGTTGGGCCTTGCTGGAAGAGTCTTATTCAAAGCGAACTGTCAAGGGGGTCCCATAAATCACCCGACCGCGTTAGGGACACAAAAATCCGGGAACATAACACCGATATGACGGAAACTAGGGCGGCAAGAGTGGAACAAAACACCAGGCATAAGGCCGAGCCTTCCACCCTTTACCAAGTATATAGATGCATTAATTAAATAAGATATATTGTGATACCCCAACAAGTAAACATGTTCCAACAAGGAACAACGTCTCCATGTTCCAACAAGGAACAAACTTCATCTTCACCTGCAACTAACAACGCTATAAGAGGGGCTGAGCAAAACGGTAACATAGCCAAACAATGGTTTGCTGGGACAAGGTGGGTTAGAGGCTTGGTTTAACAATATGGGAGGCATGATAAGCAAGTGGTAGGTATCGCAGCATAGGCATAGCAAAAGAGCGAGCAATCTAGCAAACAAAGATAGAAGTGATTTCGAGGGTATGGTCATCTTGCATGAGATCCCGCAAGGAAGAAGAACGAGTCCATGAAGAAGATAAACGGACGAAGCCGAACAAATCATCACAATCGCAACGTTATCGGAACTAACCCGAAGAAGCAACACCGGAAAGAAGCAAACAACAAGGTAAACAACCAACACATAAACATGGCATGATATGCGAGATGTGGTATGCAATGCATATGCATGCTTCGGAAGGAAAAAGATGAACCAGGCATAATCTTGGCAAACCAAGTATGCCACTGGAAAGGTGAGGTGATTTCGGTTGAAATCGATATAAATATCACCGGAATCGGATGCACGGTTTGCAAATGACAACCAAAACAAGAATGACAAGAATCTGCCATTAACAGGATGATGCTACTTAGCAAGCAACAAGAAATTAAGCTACTGCACCCAAACATATCAACAAAGCATATTACAGTAATCTACTCAAGATGCTTGACAAAATATGAACACTGAGCTATGGCTAAAACACAACATAACAGGTTCAAACAAGCATGGCAAAAGTGCAAAAGATAACAGGTTCACAGACTTAGTGAAAATAACAACATGCCAGGAATTAACATCAGGATGACAAGCTAAGAGCAATGAAACAACATGCTACAGGATCAGGACATAGCAAATCAAGGCACGGAGTGAATCTACTCAAAGCACTTAACAAAATTCTCTTACTGATCATAAGCCAAAAAGGACCAGAAAAGATAATAACACCCATGTCATTTAAGCAAGTTTCGTTACAGGTTTCAGACTTAGCAGCAAACTGGACATGTCAAAAACAGATAACAAGTAGGCATGTTTACGAGCTCGATGCACTCACTACAGAGCATTACATGATGAACTAAGCATACATACATCAAGAAGACATGGCATAGGAGCTATACATGGCAAGAAGAACAATATATCATGCAAGGATCAACTACAACAAGCTTGGCAAAATCGAATAACATGTAAACAATCTGCCAACAACATTTTATAGCAAAAGTAGAGCTCGATTCACTCAAGCTATGGCACTCCATAAATACAAACAAAGGCACGGACGGATAGAGCAAATCCATATGTTCAAAATTCTCTTACTGATCATGCTCAAAAGAGGCATAGATCTCTCTGAAACAAAATGAACGCATGGCATAAAAAATAACAGCAGGCAGGGACAGTGAAATGACGAAGTCTCTGAAATCAGCAACATTAAGTACCCTAGTTTGCATGCTTGTGCTAGTCACCACATAGATCACAAAAATACATGGCGTAAATCTCTGGAAAGATGGCATGGCATATTGCAAAACACATGTAGGACTCATCTCCATAGGATGCACACATCAATCGTGGCAAAAATGACAATAGTGCATGTTCTGATAAGAATCAGAAACTAACATCACATAGCCCTCTTCTAAAAGCATTTCGGGCATCAAGATGAGCTCAAATGTAATGATGCAATGAGATGAAATGATGTACTCATCGAGGAGAACAATTTGATATGCTATACGCCCAAAACAGAGCAGCAGATGCAGAGATATGGCATGATGAACATGCAACAAAAATATGTCAGAGAAATGACTTGGTGGAATATCAAACTCCGAAATATTTGGATCTAGGGTTCCAGCGCGGATCCCGAGGACCACCGGACCTCTCGCCGGAGTTGAGGGAGGAGACGACCGGAGGAGTTCCGGCGTGGCGCGGCGCCGGCGAACGGAGAGCGCGGCGGCGGGGAAGGCGGAAGCGCGCGGGGGCGGCTAGCGGAGGCGGGGGCCGCGGCGGAGGCGGCGGCGCAGCGCGGTGGGGCGGCGCAGCGCGGGCATGTCGGCGGCGGCACGCGGCGAGCGGCGGGGTACGGCGGCGCGGGCGGAGCAGGCGGCGGCGGCGGAGCGCGCGAGGAGGCGCGGGGCGGCGCCGGCTCGGGCTCGGGCGCGGGGGCAGCTCGCGGGCGGCGGCGGATCTCGGGCCCGCGCGGGCCGGCCTCGGGCCCCGCGGGCCGCGGCGGCGGAGGAGAGAGGAGGGGGCCGGGAAGGCCACGTGGCGCCTCCGGATTGGGCGCGGGAGGCGGTGAAGGTGATGTGGCAGCCTCTGATAGGTCGGAGTGAGGTGGCGGCACGGGATGGACACGTCCGGCGAGGGAGCGGACGCGTCCGGCGGCGGAGAGGGAAGTTTGCTAGGATTTCATCTGCCCGAAAATCCGAGGGGAGCACAAATTTATAGGTAGAGGGGGCTAGGAAGCTCCAAATGGAGTGTGGTTTTCGCCCACACGATCGTGATCCGACGACCGAGAGGATGGAGATGACTTAGATGGGTTTTGGGCCACTTTGAAAGGGGTGTTGGGCTGCACCAGAAGAGGCCTTCACGGTTACCCGGTTAACCGTTGGAGTATCAAACGACCTCCAATTGACCCGAAACTTGACAGGCGGTCTACCGGTGCTAAACCAAGGCCTCTTGACAAACCTCGGCCCATTCCGAGAAGGTTTAATACCCGCTCACGGAAAAAGGTAAAAGGGGACGCCGGGGAACATAGGAGCGCCGGATTGCAAAACGGACAACGGGGAAAAAGCTCGGATTCATGAGACGAACAGGTATGCGAATGCGATGCACATGATGACATGATATGAAATGCAGATGATGACATGGCAAAGAGCAACACGCAAGCACATGACATGGCAACGACGGCGAATAACTGACGGACACCTGGCGCATCGAACCCAGGGCGTTACAACACTCCACCACTACGAGAGGATCTCGTCCCGAGATCTAGAATGGCACCGGAGGGGAAAACGGAAGAGAAAGAGAAGAGGTAAAACTAAGTTGCTTCTTTGACAAAAGAGTGAAACCAAAGAACCTTGAGAGGTTGAATCAAAATGAAAGAAAGAATACCATGGAGAAGAGGAGAATTGCAAACACTCCGTTATCAAAGAGGAACAAGGAACATTACAAGAACCTTGTGGGTTGAAAGACATGAAACAAGGGCTTAATGAACCAAAAGAATATGACCACACCGGTAGAAAAGAGAAACAAGGAACACCATGTGAACCTTGGAGTTTGCAAAGCTATGAATGACAAGAACAATGGACGAGAAGTACATGCAAACACTCCGGTTGAAACGAGATGTACAAAGAACGATAATGATCAATTACGATAACGCTCCGGTTGGAAAATGGAAGGGATCGAATATGAACTTGGCCAAATGAAAGCACTTGGATGAGACTCCAGTTAGAAGAGGAATGAATAGAACAATAACTTGACAATATGGAAAGATACTTGACGAGAGCAACAACACAATGCCTCCGGAACAAAAGAACGAATAGAATGAAAAGAACGGAGAAGACAATAACATCTTCTACCTCAAATGAATTTGATATAGCATCCTTAAAAGAAGGATAGAACGGAGTTGTTGGAAAACCAACAACGAAAAGAATAAGCTTGTAGTGGACTTATGGAAACATCTCAACATTATGAGGTGATAAACGCCACTAACGGAAACAACTGCTTGCTTGAGATCAACGAAGAGATGAAAACTTCTCTCACCGAGAGGATAGGAGAAAACTTGAATCATTGATAAGCACCACGAATAGCAACAATCCTTAGGGAAGGCTTTAGGTGAAATCTAATCCAAGATAACTCCAAGCAAGAAATTGATGGATTTAATATACCTCATTCTTGACAACATGTGAATCATGAGACGTGAACTCAAGTTATCAAGAATGACATAATACCACCTCGAATGATACGGTTGAAAGAATTGCACTTTAAAATGCAAGATAAAGAATACTCGAGCTCCTCTGAAAAGAATCTCGAGGAGCACTTCGAGAAGGAATTAAATCCTTGATGAACCATCATGTAGAGCCTCCATGAAGAACTCCGGTAATAAAAGAATGATCACAAAGAAATGTAGGATGAAAAGAATAAGATTGAAGCCTTGCAATGATTTAGATGGATCATTGTGATGATATAATTGCGAGAGCTTGGAACTCCGAGGAAGATAAGATGAAACAATTGAAATCAAGAATTTGAAGAACCTCCGGAATAGGGAATAGAATTTACTCGATGAAACAAGAATAAGAATTACATTATGCTTATCCTTCACCAATTTAAATTGATGACAAGCAATGGATTTGGCATACTACTTATTCCCGTAGACAGATTAAGATAGATATGGCGCAAACTTGGGAAGGTCTTCAACGAACCACCGGTAGGGTTGGAAAGAACGAATGAATCTATACGATAACAAAGGAAGAAGGATCTTGAACGAACCACCGTAAGAATTAGAGAATGAAAGTAGCAAAGGCACAATTCACCGGAAGAATCGGAAAACGAATGAAGATACTTTAGAGAATTTAGATATAAATGAACGCAGAGATCCCGAGCTGATTAGAGAATACTTGAATGATGCACCGGTAAGATTTGGAGAACGAGAGCTGAAAATGAATAATTATGAGATGATGGCCTCGGAAGAATCAAACTGAAAAGACTCCTGAATTTCTCCGGATGGGTGAAAAGAATTCTCACAATCAAAAATAGTTATGAGAGGATGGCATCAAGCTAGAACCATGAATCTTGAAAAGAATGGAGCAAGATTTAAGAGAAACTCTTCATCGGTCTTCAAATGTTGATAAAGACGACGAGAAACACCACCATGAATTGTTGAGGCACTCCGGAATGAGAATTTGAAAGGTTGAACCAACGATGAAAGAATTGAAAGGTCTTGGAGAAAGACATTTGACGGATGATAATTCATTCTTACGTCAAACTTTGAAATGAATTTGAGAATAACTCCAGAAAAAAATAGAAGAGTCAGGTAAGATCCTGGGAAAAGACCTGTGGGTTAGGGCCCACTCAAAAGAAACACCGTTGAAAAGATTGCTTGGAAGGGATATTGCACCGGTTGAATTAAATGGCTTGAGTGAGATAACAACCTCGAAATAGGTTGAACTGATCTTGAAAGGCAAGACGAGCCTTCTGAGATATCTTCAGCACTCCCGAACAAATGAATAGCGAGAAGTGAATTATTATGAGGTGCACCGGTATAAGAAGGTATTGAAACGAGGAAAAGATGTGATCACCATCGAGAGATTGCATTGAACACACCGGGGAAGATAAAAGAACCAATAATTATAAACTTGAGGCTCCGTTAGCATCTTCATGAGAAACACCGGGTAAGAACATGAAGGAGAAGAATGGAGAGACTTCTCATCAATAAAAAGGATACTTGATTAAGAAATCTGAGTTCTTGAAGAAATAAGGGTGGGAGGGCGGCAAAACAAAGACAACTTGGAACGGATGACGCGAACACCATTGAGAAGAACTGATAATTGATCTTGCGAATGTTGAAGTGATCGGAACCACTTGAAGAGGGACACACCGGTTGGAAAAGAATTAACATGACAATCTCGATGATCAAGAAGGATTGGTATCCACATAGGGATATGAGAACACCGCTTGGAAAAAGGTATGGAATCAACACTTGACATTGAAGCAACTCGAATACCACAAATAAAACAAAACAAAGGATTAGCTTGCAGAATAAGCCGGAAACAAACATATGATAGATCCCATATCGTATCATGTGTCTGTTGGAAAGCTATCCTACGAGATACTTGAATTCCCACTTATAAACTCCCGAAACTTTCTGGTTATGCAATCAGGTGTTAGGGATACAGGGGACACAAAAATATATCACCCAAACTAACAATACCTAGATCCAGCTGTATCCATCCTTCAACACATAACCAAGAAACCTTCGGAAATCATCTACCTCAAACTTCGAAAAGCATCCGTTATACGAGTCATGGCAATACTCCCGCACTTGCCTCAGTACTGGGCTATCAGGGTTATCTCACCAACAACTGTACAAAAGAGATTTTCGATGTCGGCGTACTAAACTCAGGTATTCCAGAATTGCAACGATAAAATTATGACGACAACCTCGGAGCTCAACTCCCCGGGACACCTCCACTAAAACCCCTGCTGACGGGAGGCAACCAAGACAATGTTGTCATCATAAAACCATCGGAACGATTCTAAGATACCCGCGTGATCCTAAATTTTTTTTTAGTGAAATTTGAGAAGAAAAGAGTCAAAACTCTACGTCAGGATGCCTTACCAGAGCGATGAGGAGACTGGGAAGTAAAAAAATTCCTAAACTCTCCGATATATAATTCCTAAATGACTCAAAACATTTTTCTAGACACAACTCGGCCGCTAAAAACGATCAATCAGTGGGGGCTCCTAAGGTCGTGGAAGGCTCTGATACCAACTTGAAACGCCCTCGATGCGGCTATATCTCCCACGTATCGAAGCACGACTTAGAGGCATAACCGCATTGAAAGCAATGTCGCAAGTGAGGTAATCTTCACACAACCCATGTAATACATAAGGGAAAGAGAAACATAGTTGGCTTACAATCGCCACTACACACAAATACATGAATAAAACATTACATCATACAGTTACAAATCAGGGCCCGACTACGGAGCCAAAAGAAGAAACCCCAAAAGCGACAAAGGTCCACGATCGACCCCAACTGGGCTCCACTACTGATCGACTAGAACGAAACAACATGAAGGATAGGATCTTCATCGAACTCCTCCTTGAGCTCGGGTGCATCACCTGCATGGATTCATCGGCACCTGCAAACTGGTTTTGGAGGTATCTGGTGAGTCACGAGGACTCAGCAATCTCACACCCGCGAGATCAAGACTATTTAAGCTTATAGGTAGGGTAAAAGGTATGAAATGGAGCTGCAGCAAGCGACTAGCATATATAGTGGCTACCATACGCAAATGAGAGCGAGAAGAGAAGGCAAAGCACGGTCGAACAACTATGATCAATAAGTGATCCTGAACTACTTACGTCAAACATAACTCCAACAACCGTGTTCACTTCCCGGACCCCGCTGAGAAGAGACCATCACGGTTACACACGCGGTTGGTGTACTTTAATTAAGATCAACTTCGGGTTTTCTACAACCGGACATTAACAAATTCCCATCTGCCACATAACCGCGGGCACGGCTTTCGAAAGTTCAAAACCCTGCAGGGGTGTCCCAACTTAGCCCATTATAAGCTCTCGCGATCAACGAAGGATATTCCTTCTCCCCGGGAAGACCCGATCAGTCTCGGAATCCCGGCTACAAGACATTTCGACAGTAATAAAACAAGTCCAGCAAAACGGCCCGATGCGCCGACATCCTGATAGGAGCTGCACATATCTCGTTCTCAGGGCAACATCGGATAAGCGAAGCGTACAAGTACCAACATTACCCAAGTTGCCAAGGGACGGTTCCGCACGGTGCTCTAGTTTGGACCAACACTTAGACAAGCATTGGCCCGGGGGGGCTAAATAAAGATGACCCTCGGGTTGATCAGACCCAAGGGAAAGGGATAGGTCGTAGACAAATGGTAAAACCAAGGTTGGGCCTTGCTGGAAGAGTCTTATTCAAAGCAAACTGTCAAGGGGGTCCCATAAATCACCCGACCGCGTTAGGGACGCAAAAATCCGGGAACATAACACCGATATGTCAGAAACTAGGGCGGCAAGAGTGGAACAAAACACCAGGCATAAGGCCGAGCCTTCCACCCTTTACCAAGTATATAAATGCATTAATTAAATAAGATATATTGTGATATCCCAACAAGTAAACATGTTCCAGCAAGGAACAACATCTCCATGTTCCAACAAGGAACAAACTTCATCTTCACCTGCAACTAACAACGCTATAAGAGGGGCTGAGCAAAACGGTAACATAGCCAAACAACGGTTTGCTGGGACAAGGTGGGTTAGAGGCTTGGTTTAACAATATGGGAGGCATGATAAGCAAGTGGTAGGTATCGCAGCATAGGCATAGAAAAAGAGCGAGCAATCTAGCAAGCAAAGATAGAAGTGATTTCGAGGGTATGGTCATCTTGCATGAGATTCCGCAAGGAAGAAGAACGAGTCCATGAAGAAGACAAACGGACGAAGCTGAACGAATCCTCACAATCGCAACGTTATCGGAACTAACCCGAAGAAGCAACACCGGAAAGAAGCAAACAACAAGGTAAACAACCAACACATAAACATGGCATGATATGCGAGATGTGGTATGCAATGCATATGCATGCTTCGGAAGAAAAAAGATGAACCAGACATAATCTTGGCAAACAAAGTATGCCACAGGAAAGGTGAGGTGATTTTGGTTGAAATCGATATAAAGATCACCGGAATCGGATGCACGGTTTGCAAATGACAACCAAAACAAGAATGACAAGAATCTGCCATTAACAGCATGATGCTACTTAGCAAGCAACAACAAATTAAGCTACTTCACCCAAACATATCAACAAAGCATATTACAGTAATCTACTCAAGATGCTTGACAAAATATGAACACTGAGCTACGGCTAAAACACATCATAACAGGTTCAAACAAGCATGGCAAAAGTGCAAAAGATAACAGGTTCACAGACTTAATGAAAATAACAACATGCCAGGAATTAACATCAGGATGACAAGCTAAGAGCAATGAAACAACATGCTACAGGATCAGGACATAGCAAAGCAAGGCACGGAGTGAATCTACTCAAAGCACTTAACAAAATTCTCTTACTGACCATAAGCCAAAAAGGACCAGAAAAGATAATAACACCCATGTCAATTAAGCAAGTTTCGTTACAGGTTTCAGACTTAGCAGCAAACTGGACATGTCAAAAACAGATAACAAGTAGGCATGTTTACGAGCTCGATGCACTCACTACAGAGCATTACATGATGAACTAAGCATACATACATCAAGAAGACATGGCATAGGAGCTATACATGGCAAGAAGAACAATATATCATGCAAGGATCAACTACAACAAGCTTGGCAAAATCGAATAACATGTAAACAATCTGCCAACAACATTTTATAGCAAAAGTAGAGCTCGATTCACTCAAGCTATGGCACTCCATAAATACAAACAAAGGAACGGACGGATAGAGCAAATCCATATGTTCAAAACTCTCTTACTGATCATGCTCAAAAGAGGCATAGATCTCTCTGAAACAACATGAAAACATGGCATAAAAATTAACAGCAGGCAGGGACAGTGAAATGACTAAGTCTCTGAAATCAGCAACATTAAGTACCCTAGTTTGCATGCTTGTGCTAGTAACAACATAGATCACAAAAATACATGGCATAAATCTCTGGAAAGATGGCATGGCATATTGCAAAACACATGTAGGACTCAACTCCATAGGATTCACACATCAATCGTGGCAAAAATGACAAAAGTGCATGTTCTGATAAGAATCAGAAACTAACATCACATATCCCTCTTCTAACAGAATTTCGGGCATCAATATGAGCTCAAATGAAAATGATGCAATGATATGAAATTATGTACTCATCGAGGCGCACAATTTGATGTGCTATACGCCCAAAACGGAGCAGCGGATGCAGAGATATGGCATGATGAACATGCAACAAAAATATGTCAGAGAAATGACTTAGTGGAATATCAACCTCCGAAATATTTGGAACTAGGGTTCCGGCGCGGATCCCGAGGACCACCGGACCTCTCGCCGGAGTTGAGGGAGGAGACGCCCGGAGGAGCTCCGGCGGGGCGCGGCGCCGGCGAACGGAGAGCGCGGCGGTGGGGAAGGCGGAAGCGCGCGGGGGCGGCGAGCGGAGGCGGGTGCGGCGACGGAGGCGGCGGCGCAGTGCGGTGGGGCGGCACCGCGCGGGCATGGCGGCGGCGGCGCGCGGCGAGCGGCGGGGTACGGCGGCGCGGGCGGATCAGGCGGCGGCGGCGAAGCGCGCGAGGAGGCGCGGGGCGGCGCCGGCTCGGGCTCGGGCACGGGGGCAGCTCGCGGGCGGCGGCGGATCTCGGGCCCGCGCGGGCCGGCCTCGGGCCCCGCGGGCCGCGGCGGCGGAGGAGAGAGGAGGGGGCCGGGAAGGCCACGTGGCGCCTCCGGATTGGGCGCGGGAGGCGGTGAAGGTGATGTGGCAGCCTCTGATAGGTCGGAGTGAGGTGGCGGCCCGGGATGGACACGTCCGGCGAGGGAGCGGACGCGTCCGGCGGCGGAGAGGGAAGTTTGCTAGGGTTTCATCTGCCCGAAAATCCGAGCGGAGCACATATTTATAGGTAGAGGGGGCTAGGAAGCTCCAAATGGAGTGCGGTTTTCGCCCACACGATCGTGATCCGACGACCGAGAGGATGGAGATGACTTAGATGGGTTTTGGGCCACTTTGAAAGGGGTGTTGGGCTGCACCATAAGAGGCCTTCACGGTTACACGGTTAACCGTTGGAGTATCAAACGACCTCCGATTGACCCGAAACTTGACAGGCGGTCTACCGGTGCTAAACCAAGGCCGCTTGACAAACCTCGGTCCATTCCGAGAAGGTTTAATACCCGCTCACGAAAAAAGGTAAAAGGGGACGCCGGGGAACATAGGAGCGCCGGATTGCAAAACGGACAACGGGGAAAAAGCTCGGATTCATGAGACGAACACGTATGCGAATGCGATGCACATGATGACATGATATGAAATGCAGATGATGACATGGCAAAGAGCAACACGCAAGCACATGACATGGCAACGACGGTGAATAACTGACGGACACCTGGCGCATCGAACCCAGGGCGTTACTGAGCACTCGGGGCTCGGCCTGTTCCAAGCAGTCGGCGACTGCGGAGCGAGTGGACACGATGGTGCAGCGTGGGAACGACGTTGGACGCAGCTACGGTGGCGGAAAGGCGACGGCTGCGTCGGCCATGGCGAGGGAGTGCGAGGGAGTGAGGCAGGGGGCGAATGGGCGTGTCCAGGGGGTCGGGGGCGCGACGTGGAGCCTGCCCAGGCCAGCGGAGCGGCGAGGGGAGGAAGCAGGGCGGCGGCCAGCTGCGTGGCGCGCGCTGAGCTCGCCGTCGAGCACCTGGCTGCCTGCCTGGCCAAGCCAAGCTGCTCGCTGGCGCGGTGGCTGGGCTGGGCCGGCAGGTGGGCCTGGTGGGGGGGGGGGGGCGCCAGGTAAGTTCCTCTTTTATTTTCCCTTTTCTGTTTTTCTGTAACTTTTTGGCATTTTTAAAAATGCTTAGGCATTTTTTAAAATCCTGGAAATAATTGAGGGCTCTGTTGGGATTATTCCTAACAGCCTTGACTTATTTCCAGAATTATTTGAACACTTAAAATATTTATTAGCATTTAAAAGTCCAAAGTCAGCATACATATGATTTAATTCAGTAACCTTTTGTTGACCTAGAAAATTGTGGACCTATTTTGTCAGAGGTTCTGACCCAAGACAAAGAGGGTGAACATTTTAGAAGGGCATTTCAGGTTCATTGAAAAAGCTTTTAGTAAACCCTAGTTGATTTCAGGGGGGTGCTGGGGGTTCTGCCTTCCCCATTTCAAATTTCTGATGAAAGGTAAACATGATGCAGCACTCTAATGCGTGGCTAGCTAGGTGTGGCACGGGAGGAGTGCTGGATCACAGAACTTCGGAGCTTTTTAACACAAGGGAGCCTACCGGAAAAGGAAGAGGAAGCGGAGCGTGTGGCGCGGCAGGCCACGACATACTGCATCAGAGATGGTGAGCTGTACTGGAAGCGACCAAATGATGTATCTTTGCGCTGCATCTCTCGTGAGCAAGGAAAGGAACTACTAGAGGACATACACGGCGGAGACTGCGGGCATCACTCATCATCACGAACCCTCATCGGCAAGGCATTCCGTAGCGGGTTCTATTGGCCCACCACGCTCAACGACGCAGTCGAATTAGTAAAGGCTTGTGAGGCCTGCCAGTTTCATTCCAAGCAGATCCATCAACCGGCGGGGGGCCTGCAGACTATACCCCTCTCATGGCCATTCGCAGTTTGGGGGTTGGATGTTCTGGGCCCGTTCCCTCGGGCGCCAGGGGGCTACCGCTACCTCTACGTCGCCATTGACAAGTTCACCAAGTGGGCAGAAGTGGAGGCCGTCCGTACCATCCCCGCTGGTTCCGCGGTCAAGTTCATCAGGGGTATCGTGAGCCGGTTCGGGGTGCCGAACCGCATCATCACAGACAATGGTTCGCAGTTCACCAGTAATCTCTTCAAAACATATTGTGCTAACCTTGGGACGCAGATATGCTACGCTTCGGTGGCACACCCGCGAAGCAATGGGCAGGCCGAATGGGCCAACGCGGAGGTCCTGAGAGGCCTCAAGACAAGGACGTTCAACAAGAAGCTGGAGGCTTGCGGCAGAGGTTGGTACGACGAGCTACAATCCGTGTTGTGTTCCATCTGCACGACCGCGACCAAACCAACTGGGGAGACCCCGTTCTTCCTGGTCTATGGAGCTGAAGCAGTCCTCCCTCACGAGGTCAGGCGTCGCTCCGCGCGGGTCCTAGCGTTCGACGAAGCGCGGCAGGACGCCATGCGGGGGATGGACCTCGTACTGGGGGAGGAACGCCGCCGGGAAGCCGCGTTGCGAGCGGCGAGGTACCAACAGGCGCTGTGACGATATCACTGCCGCAACATCCGCCCCAGGACCCTCGAGGTAGGAGACCTCGTACTCAGACGGGTTCTCTCCAGGGAGGGGCTGCACAAGCTCTCTCCCATGTGGGAGGGCCCGTTCAAGGTTGTTCATGTTTCTAGGCCAGGCTCCGTGCGCTCGGAGACTCAAGAGGGGGAGCCGATACAGAACGCGTGGAACATCCAGCACCTCCGGAGGTTCTACCCCTAAAAGGCCCAGAGCCTGTGAAGAAGGCGAACGCCTGTGAAGACCTTCCCTTTTTGGAAAAGGCCCAGAGCCTGTGAAGAAGACGAACTCCTGTGAAGACCTTCCCTTTTTGGAAAAGGCCCAGAGCCTGTGAAGAAGGCGAATGCCTGTGAAGACCTTCCTTTTTGGAAAAGGCCCAGAGCCTGTGAAGAAGGCGAACGCCTGTGAAGACCTTCTTTTTTTGGAAAAGGCCCAGAGCCTGTGAAGAAGGCGAACGCCTGTGAAGACCTTCCCTTTTTTGAAAAAGCCCAGAGCCTGTGAAGAAGGCGAACGCCTGTGAAGACCTTCCCTTTTTGGAAAAGGCCCAGAGCCTGTGAAGAAGGCAAGTGCCTGTGAAGCTGATCACCTCTAGGGAGAAAGGCCCGGAGCCTGTGAAGAAGGCCAATGCCTGTGAAGCTCGCCGCCCCATGACACTCTCAGGTAATAATGAGTGGGGCTGTACATGCCCCGGAGTCTCAGGAGCGCCGACCTCAGGCCCTGGGGCTCCCTCCCTGTCGGGGGGAATCGCCTTCCTCGAACACCTATGGGGACCGAGCCCCTTACTGGTTCGGCGGGGGGCGGAGGTTGCACAAAGAGCAGATCGAGGCACTGCACACGAGGGATTTTACCCAACTTCGGGCCGCAAGGATGTGTAAAACCCTACTGCTGCTTGGTGGATTGTATTGTGTTCTTGCTCGAGAGCGCGTCGTGCTACAGTACACACAAGCTGCTGCCGAGGTCGAGCGTGACGATGGATCTCCTCCTCCCCTCCTACGTGCGCATGGGGCCTCCTTTTATATGCTCAAGGGGTTACCCACAGGTGGCAGCGTAGGCGGGGGCAAAAATGGTAGAATGCTGTAGTGGGTACAGCTGCCTGCATAGTGGCTGTACAGTGCTATCATACCTAACTCTGACGGCGGGGGACAAGGGCATTAAATGCCCGTCCGTGTCGCCCAGATGGTGCAGGGAAGTGGACCGTAAGGAGCTCCACCGTTTGCCATGATGGCTACTCTGTCAGCTTCGCTTCGCCACCGCATTCCCCTGGCTGCACAGCCTCCCGCCACGTGCGGCTGGGATGCCCCCCAGAGCGACACGTTGGTGGGTGAGCTGGAGCGCAGGCACGAGGTGGTAACTTGCCGCGGCAAGCGCCTTGCCGCGGTGGATGTCTCGTCGCGTCCGGGAGCTTGTTGCTCACCGGGCCTTGCCGGGGCGCGGGGCGCGCCGCGGCAGGGTCCTTGTCGTGTTGTGGATGGCCTTCCCGGCAAGCTCCTCTTGCCGGGGTCTTGTGCTTCGAGCGGTAGTCCCGGCAAGCTCCTCCTGCCAGGGCCTCGCTCTCTTCGGGTGGCCTTCCCGGCAAGCTCCTCTTGCCGGGGCCTTGGCTCAAATACTTTGTTCTTAAATGGCCCAAATGGGGACCATGGAGGGTCTTGGCGATCGCCTGGCAGGCCTTGCCGCGGGGTGCTACGACTGCCCATGCACAAGTTCGGGGTACTAAGGTACCCCTATTTTAGTACACCGACAGGAGCCCCCGGGCCTGGGCCATACACGGTGCCGAGCGCTGTTCGGCCAGGCCCAAAACAGTGCACGGGCACGTGCGGCCTGGGTCACGCTGCATCTTTTTTCTGCGCCCACCACGTCCTCCCCGAGCGGCGCGCGTCGAATGCGGCATCGTGGGGAGAGGCGTGCGTGATGTGGGCGGCGTGCGCGGGGCTGAGCCCCGCAGGCGCGCGTCACATCGCAGGCGATTTATTTGTTCGGAAAGGCGAAACGCCCCCCTCCTCCCCTTATAAGCAGGGGAGACGGGGGCAGTCCGCCCACCCGCCAGTTGCGATTCCTCAAAATCCTCTGCCACTTCCCAAGAGAAGCAGCGCTTCGCTCCCCTTCCGCCACCACTAGTGCTACCGACGCCGTCGACCTCCCTCCCTCTTTCCTCCATGGCCCTGAAGGGCGACAAGGGAAAAGGGAAGGCTGTGAAGTCGGCCGAGGCGCTGCGGCTCGAGGCGCAGCGAAAGGAGCAGGCGGTCTTCCCCCCTGAGCTCGACGCGTGGGTCCTGAGGGAGGAATACTACCTCTTCTGGTCGGCGAGGACGCGAGCGCATCCGCGCACGAGGGTTCTTACCGGCATCGCCCAGAAGGAGTATCCGACCGGGTATCCCTTCTTTGCTCTGTTCTTCTATTGCGGGCTCTGCCTGCCCTTCTCTGGATTTTTCTGCGACTTCATGAACACCTACGGGTTCCACCTTCTCGATTTCACCCCCAATGCTGTCTTGACCATGGCAATCTTCGCACATCTCTGCGAAAATTTTGTCGGAGTCTTTCCAAACGTAGCTCTCTTCTGCCACTTCTTCACGCCTCGAGTAGAGAGAGGAGAGCCCCTCTCCGGCGGGATCGCCTGGATCTCGAAGCCCGGCAAGAAAGATGCTTATCTGCAGGGAGAGCTCCGCAGCAAATGGGAGGAATGGAGGGCAGACTGGTGCCTGATCGTCGAGGAGAACCCACAGCCATTCACCGCCGTGCGCCAAACCTCTATGGTGCGCGGCAGGGATTGGAGCGACGTGGCCCCGGACGACGACAAGCTGCGGATTGCCATCACCCGGATCCTGCGGCTCAGGCGTGCCGGGCTCACAGTTGGCACGATTTCCTCCGCCGCCGCCTCGCTCCCCTGTAGGAGAAGAGGAGGCCTGCCTGGGAGTTCCAGAATGCGGCGGATATCATGAGGCTGCGCCCTGGCCTCAACTTCAATTTCACCGTCTTGAAGCTTGATGGGACGCTCAGGGCGCTGTTCAAGCACGACCCCGACCACCCCGAATGGTTCAGGCTGCCGCGAGGCGTCGTCCCGTTGTGCAACAATTCGTTGCTCAGCCGCATCCATGCAATGATGCCGCTGTGCGACTCGCACGGGATCGACTCCACTTGGCAGGAGCCCGCCGACGACGCCGTGCGGGCGTTCTTCGACGACCTGGTGGAGAGGCCAGTCGACGCCGACGAGCAGAGGCGTCTCACCCGCGACACCACCGACGCGGAGTTGGCGTACATCGCCTCCAGGATGGAGGAGGCCGCGGCAGCCGCGGCCGCGGGCGAGTTCGGCTTCACATTGGCGGAGGCGGACGCAGCAGAGGCGGAAAGCCTTGCCGATCGAGCGGAGTTTGCCAGCGAGGAAGAGCTTGCCGGGCACGATGCCGAGGGCGAGCCTGCCTAGGACACGAGCGGCTTGCCGGAGGTCGGCGCCTCTTCCTCCCGCCCCGCGGGCAGCTCGTCGTAAGCAGAGCCCCCTGCCCAGCCACGGAGGCCTCTCCGCAAGGCTGGGGAGGTGGTGCGGCAGACGAGCCCACAACCACAGTGCCGCGTGACGCGCTCCTCTGAGGCAGCAGGAGCAGGGTCTTCGCGGGCCGCGGCTTCTGCTCCTGCCGCTTCTCGCACCGCGGCGGCAGCCAGAGCGGAGTCGTCTACTGCTCCCGCCAAGCGGCCACGGGAGCCTACTCCCCCGCCTCCCCGCGCTAGGAGCAAGCCGGTCTTCGACTTCTCCGCGCTTAGCTCCGACGAGGAAGAGGGAGAGGAGTAAGATCCCCGCTGTCCTTGAGTCTCTTCAATTCTTGTAGTTGTGCCTCACATCTCATTTGCTTTCCTCCGAATTTGGTCCTTTACAGGACTCTGGCTCAAAGGGTGGCAAAGAGAGCCAAGGTCCCAGTGGTCATCCTCGACGACGAGCCCTGCGTGGCGGCAGGGGGTGCGCCTGAGATGACCTTGCCGGGCCCACCAACTAATCCTCAGAGCAGCCCCCAGCGCAGCCCCCAGCGTAAGCATATGACTTGCTTCCTGCCGTTGGGCGCGCCCGGGTGCCCTTCACTTTTCTTGACATCGGGCTGACGATTTGTGTAGGAGCAGAGCGACCCCACCAGGAGCGTCCGGAGACCGCCCCCGATGAGCCACCCGCTACAACTACAGCGCCAAGGGGGAGCTCCCCGGCGAGGGAGCCGTCCCCGGCAAGGGAGCAGTCTCCGGCGAGGGAGCAGCCCCCGGCAAGCGAGCAGTCCCCGGCAAGAGAGCCGTCTCCAGCGAGGGACGATGCCGGCGGCCCCTTGGCGGCGGAGACCGCGACGGCAGACCCTGGCCCAGGTAACCTTCTTGCCTCGAAAATCCCCTGGGGTTCTTCTTCTTCGGATAGTTGCTTGACTTCTCCCCCTCCTACGGCCTTCAGACCCGCCCGCCACGGACCCGATGGAGACCGAGGTCGTCGTCGAGGATGACGCGCGCGGCCATACCGACGACGTGGCCGCCACCGGGGAGGTGGAGGGTGCTGAAGATCCGGTCGGCGAAGAGGCCGCCGAGGCAGCCGCGGGTGAGGGGGCCGGTGATCGTACTGACGGCCCTGAGGCCGCAGGAGCGCCAGGCGCTGCGCCGACCGCCGATCCCGCCTCTGCAGCGGCGTCGGGCCCCAAGGAGCCCCAACCAGGCGCCTACCTGAAGGCCGGCGACGATATCTTCATCAAGCTCCACTGGGAGTCGATTTCCAGGGCGCCGGTCGAGGGGGAGGCCTTGGATGGAGAGGTGCTCGCCTGCGCCGGGCTGACGCTGGTTGACGCGCCAAGCAGCAGCGGCGGCGAGCCTGAAGAGGAGCGGCTGCTCCGGAAGCTGGAGTCGCTCTACCGCGCCCGACAAGCCCAAGTAGAATGCCGGGAAGCGCTTGTCGCGAAGGCGGGAGCGGACATGGAGAAGCGCGCCGGGGAGCTCCGCGAGCTCAACCAGGAGGCCCTCCGTTCCATGGCGGAGGAGCGAAGGCAGCTCGACGAGGCGCGGACGGCCTTCCTCCTCGAGAAGGCAGAAGCTGAAGAGCAGCAAAGGCTTGCCGCCGCGGGGCTGGCCGCGCGGGAGGGCGAGCTGGTGCAGCAGAAAGCCAGCCTCGCCAGCCACGAAGAGGAGGTCGCCGCACGCGAGCAAGCGCTCAACGGAGCCCTCAAGGAGGTGCGAGATGCTGCTGCGGCTGCCGAGAAGGTCAAGGAGGCATTGGAGGCGAGGGTGGCAGAGCTCGACACCGACCTCAAGGCGAGCGGCGAGGAGCTCGCCGCGCTCAAGCAGGAGCGCGAGAAGGGTGCCCACACCCTTGGTGATCTGCAAGGCCGCTTTGCCGAGAAGATCAAGGAGCTCGACGCCGCCAAGGACTCCAACGCCGACCTCGAGCTGAAGCTGGACACCTTGTCCAAGGCGCTGGACAGCGCCAAGGAGCAAGAGGTGGCCTTGCGGAAGGAGGTCGCGGACAACGAGGCATTGTTGGAGAGCACCGCGGTCACCCAGAATGAATTCAGGGCGACGGTGGAGCAGTGGACCGAGGGCCTCGTGGACATAGCCGCCTCCATCGACAAGGAGCTGACGCTGCTAGGGATGGAGGGTCACGAGTACCCCACTGACGAGAACGTCCCACTCAGCGCCAAGCTCACTTCGTTCTTCAAGGGCATGGTGGCGGCCCTCAAGCATCTCCGGAATGCTATCCCAGAGCAGCTGGCCGGCGAGACACGCGAAGTCGTCGCCGGAGCCCTCGAAAAGGTGTTGGTGAAGGTCGCCTTCCGCAACCCCGACATCAGGCTCACCAACGTCCTCAAATCCCTGTCGGCAGAGGCCGACCTCGAGGAAATCAGGGCCCTCGTCGCGCCCATAGTGGAGAAGGTGGCCGGGATCAAGAGGATCGAGGGCGACCGTGTGGACTAGGCCGCCTCCCCTTTCCTTTTCTTGTCGCTGCTGGCCAAGTCATGAAGGAGATTCATTAGGGCTGCGACAAGCTTGCCTTTGTAATATAACTCTGTCTTAGGTACTGACTGCACTGTTATTTCCTCTACTTGACTCCGTGCTTTCTATGTTTTTGCCCTACGCTTCTGGGGACTTGTCGGCGTAGGCCTCCGCCTTACCGCGGGCTCTGAGTGCGGGACATCAGCAGCCCGCCAGCGGCGCCACTACCGGCAAGAAACCTTGTCGCGGCTAGCTGCAGCTCACTTAGATTGTTGAGCAGGCTCAAAGCAAAGTAAGTGTTGCGACTGCAGTCGCAGCACACTTAAGCTGCTGCGCGAGCTCGAAACAAAGTAAGGATGCCACTCTGGTTGTAGCACACTTAAGTCATTGAGCAGACTCGAAACGAAGTAAGGGCGCAACTAGCCACGAACCGGTCCCTTCGCGCACAGGTTTTCCATACAAAACACGGTCGTTCGAGGAAGATAACCTCAAAAATTTAAAAACTCAATTGCTCAAGCTATGGCAACTTAGCTTTTCCGTGGCTCGCTGCCCGGCAAGGTTGCTTTCCGGCAGGGCGAGGCATGGGGCTCGCCGTCGCTTACCGGGGGTCAGTGCTGCACAGAGTGTTAGATAATGCATGCAAAGAATAAAGAGCATGAGATCGACAAAGTGCGCGGAGCACATGAGCCCAATCTGCGCACAGGGTCTGCGCCTGGCTCTGTACAAAGGATCACATGCAACAACGGCAAGACTTTGTACAGAAGGGTGGTTGCCGGACGGGGTCCGGCAACCGCGCCTTACGGGCGAAACTTACGAAGATGCCCAATGTTCCAGGAGTTGCTCACCGGAGTGGTATCTTCGGTCTCAAGGCGGACAGCACCAGGCCTATCGACTCGTTTCACCCGGTAAGGGCCTTCCCACATTCCCGGGACTTCTGGCACTAACTTTGCGGCTATAAAAGCGGCGCAAAGCTTGCTGGTAGCGAGCAGCTCGCACAGCGGCCTGAAGACGGTCCTCCTCGAGGAGTAGCGCGTCATCTCGACGCAACTGCTCTCGCTCGAGCTCAGCATGAGCGAGCACTCGAGGTGGCCCGTACGCGAGATCCGTGGGGCTATCTGCCTCCGCTCCATGGAATAGAGCGAAAGGTTGCCTGGTATGACCAGGGCTTGCCTGCGCCGAGGGGCGTCGGCGCAGGTTTGGACGCCGTAGCGTCACGAGCTCGATGCATATTCGGGCGCCGTGGCGCCATGAGCTTGCTCGACGACGCCCGTCCCGTCGCCGGCGCCGTCCCCACCACCTGTTCGCTCCAAGGGCGGCGGGTTCGACGCGGATGGACCAGCCACCTCCGGAGCCTTCCTCTTCGGTGGCATGTCGATGAAGATGACGGGGATCTAGCTGGTGCAGATGCCGGATCAGGTTCGCACAATTTCGACGCCCCCCTACCTGGCGCGCCAAAGATGTCGGGGGGAATCAGCTTCCTCGAATACCTATGGGGACCGAGCCCCTTACTGGTTCGGCGGGGGGCGGAGGTTGCACAAAGAGCAGATCGAGGTGCTGCACACGAGGGATTTTACCCAGCTTCGGGCCGCAAGGATGCGTAAAACCCTACTGCTGCTTGGTGGATTGTATTGTGTTCTTGCTCGGGAGCGCGTGGTGCTACAGTACACACGAGCTGCTGGCGAGGTCGAGCGTGACGATGGATCTCCTCCTCCCCTCCTACGTGCGCATGGGGCCTCCTTTTATATGCTCAAGGGGTTACCCACAGGTGGCAGCGTAGGCGGGGGCAAAAATGTTAGAATGTTGTAGTGGGTACAGCTGCCTGCACAGTGGCTGTACAGTGCTATCATACCTAACTCTGACGGCGGGGGACAAGGGCATTAAATGCCCGTCCGTGTCGCCCAGATGGTGCAGGGAAGTGGACCGTCAGGAGCGCCACCGTTTGCCATGATGGCTACTCTGTCAGCTTCGCTTCGCCACCGCATGCCCCTGGCTGCACAGCCTCCCGCCACGTGCGCCTGGGATGCCCCCCAGAGCGACACGTTGGTGGGTGAGCTGAAGCGCAGGCACGAGGTGGTAACTTGCCGCGGCAAGCGCCTTGCCGTGGTGGATGTCTCGTCGCGTCCGGGAGCTTGTTGCTCACCGGGCCATGCCGGGGCGCGGGCACGCCGCGGCAGGGTCCTTGTCATGCCATGGATGGCCTTCCGGGCAAGCTCCTCTTGCCGGGGTCTTGTGCTTCGAGCGGTAGTCTCGGCAAGCTCCTCTTGCCAGGGCCTCGCTCTCTTCGGGTGGCCTTCCCGGCAAGCTCCTCTTGCCGGGGCCTTGGCTCAAATACTTTGTTCTTAAATGGCCCAAGAGGGGACCATGGAGGGTCTTGGCGATCGCCTGGCAGGCCTTGCCGCGGGGTGCTACGACTGCCCGTGCAATAGTTCGGGGTACTAAGGTACCCCTATTTTAGTACACCGACACTCCCACGCCCATCGGCAGCACTTAGCTCCGCGCTGGTGAGAAGACATCGAAGACTAGATTAGGTGCCGGACGCGGCTTTTTTATTTGCTTTCCGTAGTTGACGTGTTTATTTGCCTCTGAAATCTTCGCGAAACTATAGCCGTCGTCGATTTGTGGTTCGTTGATTTTCGCTCCTCGTTTTGATTTCTGTCATGAAAGGCCTCGTGAGGGATGGAACTCGAATGCCCTCGCGAGCGTTTCCGCCTTAGCCGCTTAAAGGTTTCACGGCCCGGGCTCTCTTCAGGAGCACCCCTCTAGTCCATGCCCCTCGGGCACCGCGACACGCGCACAGGGCCTGGGTCGGTCGCCCCCCCCGGCTGGGGCCGAGAACTACCTATGCGAGGGCAAATAGTTGAGAAGCGCAACAACAAAGTCAAGGTAATAGCTACAACGGCAATGATTCTCAACACGCCCCTGCGGGGCTCCATGCAGTTGTTTTGTCTTACACAGGAAGCAAAAGGAAAAGGAAAAGGCCAGCCCGGCGCGGCCCGCCTCACATTGGCCTCCAGAGCCGACACGGGATGCCTCCGAGGCTCAGGCGGACTCCCTCTCGCGCTTCACCGGGGCGCGGCGACGGGCGGATGAACAGCCACCCCCCCAAGCAAGCGCGACGGCGAGGGGGCTAGCTGCGGCCACCGCTGGAGGAGCCGCCTGAAGAAGAGTTGGTAGAGGTTGGGGAGCATCGGGCGCCGCCATCGGAGCGGGCGCTGTCTCCTCCATCGTCGTCGGAGCAAGGCCCCTGGCCACGGTCATCGCCCTCGGGGCAGCAGCCTGCGCGGCGACCATCTTCCCCAAACACCCTCACGTAGAGGGTGTCGTCGCCGTCAAACTTGAAGTGCAGAGTGCACCGCTGGCCCAGGCCGCGCGTGCGGGAAAACGTTTGCCAGCCGCGGGTCAGGGCCCCATTCCCAGAAGGGGAGACCTCGAGCGAAACCCAGGAGGCCCTGCTGCAGCAACCGTCGGCTTGAAGCCAGAAGCCGCACCGGGCGCTGGCCGGCAGCTCGTCGATGAAGAAGCGAGGGAGCTGGAGTCAGGTGCTGGTCGGGTCCGCCGACCACACGACGAACTCCGGCAGCACCTCCGCCGAGCGAAAGCGTGGCCTGGGGGCCGCGCAGTCACAGCCTGCCCCCCCTTGGCAGCCGAGCGCTCACCACCACGCGGAGAACCATCCCTGTGGCCACGGGGAGCCGCAGCAGGGGCCGCGGGATGCTTGCAGGGACGACCCCGGCCGCGCTTGGCCGGAGGGGAGTCGGGCCCCGCCCGAATAGCCTTCCCCTTCTCCGCGGTTGAGAACCTCTTTGGAGCCATGCGAGCGGCGGGCGGCAAAAGAGAGGAAGAAGAAGAGAAGCAGGAAGGGGCGGACTGGCGGAGCTTACGCGACGCCGTACTTATAGTCAGAAAAGGCCAACCGTCGAGCACCACGATCGTAAGTAATAATGACACATATCTACGCATGTAGGGACTAGTCAAGTCACGCACTTGCCAAGGCGTCGTGGGGAAGCGGAGACGCCCACGTCCTGTCAAACCGCCACGCGGCGCCCGAGGCCGCAGGCTACTAGGGCCCGCGGCGCTTCGCCCTTGCCCCTTCGCCTCTCGGCACGGCCAAGTCCGGGCGCGCCTTGGGCCCGGGGGCTACTGTCGGTGTTCTGGGAACAGGGGTCCCTAGACTTGCCTGCCTGCGGCCTGCAGCGTGGCTCAGAGGGGGCCCAGCGCGGCCCAACTTCATCAACACGAGACCCAGGACCCTCGCAAGGGGCCAAGCCTCGCGGGGCGGACGACACAACGCTTCCTCAGGCGCGGCCTCCTCAGGCTGGCTCACGAGGAGGCGGAGAGATCAAGGCAGGGTACCTCGCGATGTGCCCATGATGCAAGCCATGACGACCAAGGGTGCCAAGCGGGCGCCAGACCGCGCAGTGTCGTCCCTTTCCTCTTTGGTGCAAAGGGGGCAAGCGCAGGCGAGAGGATCAAGCAAAGGCACCCATTTCGATGCAACGAGACCAAGACCAGTCCAACGGTGGGAATGAGCTCATCGTGGAGCCCAGAACGGCGTCACCACAGGGCCTTTGGCAGGCGAGGACCATCTTTGGTCAGGATAAGTGTACCAGATGTTCCCCTTCAAATTGGCCAATTGTTGGCGCCCTTCCCGCTCAATATTTGGGAAGAGGCCCAGGGCCTTTGCCTATAAATAGGACTAGCCACCCCCAGAGTACAGAGGGGAGGGGGTATTCAGAGCAATCGTAGAGCAAGTGGAGAGAGAGAGAAGGGCGATCGAACTTCCCCTAGCAGTTCATCCCCTAGCCAAGAACAGGCCCTCGCGAGGCTGTACTCGCTTGTATTGTTCGTCATCATCATCAGCCCAAGAGGCAATCCACCCACCACAAACTAGAGTAGGGTATTACACCACATTGGTGGCCCGAACTAGTATAAACTCTGCTTCTCTTGTGCTGTTCTTTCTGTAGTGTAGATCCTTGTGAGACGGAGAGGTAGAGGGCAAATCTCCACACGCACCCCAAAGTTCGAACCTTAAGGGTCTGCCGGAACCCGGGATCCGACAGCATCAACCTTAGGGAGCCCAGAGCTCAACTCTAACCTCATCGCAACGCCTCCCCTCGGGAGCGCCGCGCGAGTGGGCTAGGCACGGGGGCTACGCCTGGGTCACGTCCAGACGTACGCCTCCCAGCCAGGCCCCTCGGGCCTGGATCGTCGCGCGTCTCTCCCCGAGCGGAGCCAAGGTATGAAGGACGTTTGAGCGTCAAGGGGAACCCCTGAGCATCGTGACTCAGGGGCCTAACTGGTCCCGTAGCCCCTCACTCCTTAGTTCCGAAAGGCTATGCTGGGTGAGGTACGCGCGGAGCCGGGCTCAGTAGACGTAGAACGGTAGTCCCGCTTGCATCTCACCTCATCGCCCGCTGTTTGCGCGTCAAGGGGGACTCCTGAGCATCGCGACTCAGGAGCCTAACTGGCTCCATAGCCCCTCACTCCTTAGTTCCGAAAGGCTATGCTGGGTGAGGTACGCACGGAGTCGGGCTCTACAGACGTAGAACGGAAGATACACCTACATCACACTTCCCTACTTGTTGTTCGTGCGCCAAGGGGGACTCCTGAGCATCGCGACTTAGGAGCCTAACTTGTCACGTAGCCCCTCACTCCTTTGGTCCCGTCCTGGTTTCCGGTCGGGGCTAATGCTGGGTGAGGTACACGCGGGGCCGGGCTCTGCCGGCGTAGAACACAAGCAAGCAGGGAGGAAAAGCATAAAACTCAAGGAATTTAAAAGCAAATACAACAGTCCATACTGTCGTCTTAGTACCGAACGCAATTTTAAATGCCTCCCCGAGGCGTGATGCATGTGCAGGAATTAAAAGCAGAACAGGAGCGGTAGCGGAGTCACTTGTCGGCGGTGGAGCAGCGCGGAGTGGCTTTGCCTCATGGAGCAGCAGGGCCGGCAGCGCCTTGCTTCGGCTTGGTGCTGAAGGCCCGGAACTTCCCCAGCAGCGCCTCTGCACGCCCCTTCACGGATTCGACAGCGGCGGCAGCACCCTCGCCACTCACCGGCTCCAACAGACTGTCGAGGTCGGCGCTGGGATCGCGAAGGTAGATGTGGGCGAAGACCCGCGTCAGCGCAACAGAAGACAGGACACGCGCCTCGGCCTCGGCCGTGGGGCCAAGGCCAAGGGCGACATCCCCAAGGGCACGAACCAGGAAGGGAAGCAGCTTGGCGGGGCCGTCCTCGGCGCCGGCCAGCGGGCTCTCCAGGGCCACTCTCATAAAGCGTTTTCAGCGAAGCACGAGCCTCCTTCTCCATGTCCGCGAAGGCCACGCGATCCTCGGCAAGGACCTGGGCTTTGCCGTCCAGCTCAGCCTTCGTCACCTCTAGCTCCTTCTTCAGCGTGCCCACACGGTTGCGGCGCTTCGTGAGCTTGGCCTCCCGGCCCTCGATGGCCGCCTCGTGAGCCTTCATGCCTTCTTCCTGCTCCTGGCGAAGGTGAACCTCCTTCGCGAGCTGGTCCCGCAGACCTTGCAGCTCGTCATCCAGCTCCTTGCAACGACCACGAACTTCAACCACCTCCCCAGGGCCGCGTCTCGAGCAGCCTTTGCCTCGAGGGTAGCCTCCCTCTCTCCGTCGCAGGGCGTCGAGGCCTGAACCAGCGCCGCTCGAATCGAGGCGTTGGAGCGAATCCATCCCGAAGCCAGCTCCAGGCGGCCGGCCACCAGGCGAGGGTCGGTGCCAAGAATATCCTGCCGCAGCCGGTCCAGTCCAGCAGCAGCACGCTCCAAGACGGCAGGAGGAGTTGGGGAAACAGCGGTCGGTGGAACGGGAGGAGAAGGTAGCGGCGACGAGACCACAACATCCTGAGGCGGAGTCTGCTGCGCCCAAATGACTGTGGTGGTGGCAGCAGGCAGAGGCACCTCGGGAGTCACTTGGGCCATGGGGGCTGGGCTCGCCCCAGCCAGCTCAGCCAGGCCTCGCGAGGACGACCGGGCAGGAGAAGCCCGTGCGTCACGGTCACCTTCCCCCGCAGGCGGAGGTGTTGCCACGGATGGGGCCTCGGGAGCCCCCTTCGGCTTCTTTGCCGCGGGCGCCAGCCTATTCAAGAGAAGCGAACATCAAGCCTCAGCAGCGGAGCAAGAAATAAAAGACAAGGATCAAGCGCTTACGGGTCGTCGCCGGTGCGCTCGGGCAGCCTCCGGCCAAACTTGAAGCCTGAGAGCTGGCTGGAGGGATCAACCTCAGAAGCAGAAGGCGCGTCTGCGGATCGCCCCGGAGCTGGGGCGGACCCGCGGGGGATCAACCCGATCTTGCCCTTCTTCGGGATCGGGGGCGAGCTCCCGCTACCCAGCACGTCATCGTCCTCATCATCATCGCTTGACGAAAGGAGGAGAGTGTGGGGCCTGCGTCGGGAGAGAGGAGCCCTCGACTCTCCGTCAGTCGCCTTAGAGTCAGGCCCCTTTCCCCGCTCCTCTCCGCCCTCCTCTTCGCCGGAGTCGTCGGAGGACACATCCACCAGTCCCTCGGGAGCCTCCACGAGCACGGGCCCGTCCCCGTTGAAGGCAGGCATGGACTCCACCACCTGCTCCCAATCATTGCGGAGGAACAAGGGCGTAGGAGCGCCCTCCAACCTCGCTACATCGCCCCGGCCAGAGATTGGAGCACCGCGGCCAGGTCTTCGCCGCCCAAGGCTGCGGGGCTCGGATGAGGCCTCCACATCGGGGGTGAGTACCGCCGAAGCGGAGCCAACTGGTGCTCCAGGAATTCCCTCAGCAGCGACGCGCTGGTCAGCTCCGTCGTCGCCATGCTGGCCGGCCTCAGATCCGCGTCCATCCTCTCCAGCACCGGCTTCGCGCGGCGGTCCATGAGCTCCGCTCGGCACCAGTCGCTGGGACTCGCGGGCTGCTCCTTGGGCAGGATCAGCCACGGGTGAATGCGCCCGGCGTCTACCAAGACCCACTTGCTCCGGAAGCCCTCAATCCTCTTCCCTGGCTTCGAAATGGCAATGGCACCACCGTACGCGATAAAGCTCGCGCACGCGGAAGGAGAACCGCGAGAGACCCACAGGGAGAAGTAGTGGCGCAGTAGGGCCACTGAGGGCTGCACCCCTACGTGAGCCTCGCAGTAGTAGGCGAAGATCGCCAGAAGAAGGATGGAGTTGGGGTGGAGATGCAGAGCTTGTAAGTTGTAATGGCGGAGATTCCATGCGCCGCCGCCATTCGGCGCAGCCGGGCAAGGCTCGCCTCCGACACATTCAGCAAGTCCAGGGCAGGCGAGAACCAAGCTTCGGCCGGAGGCTGACGCGGTGCCATGTCTTCCTAGGTCACACGGGTGGAGCAGATCTAGGAATTTGGAGGAAGGGAGGAAAGGCGCAAGAAAGGGGATCTGAGCAGCGACCGGAGAAAGAGAAGAGCAAAGCCTGGGCAGACACCACACCTTTAATAACCTGCGCGGTTGCGGAGTCACTCACATCCAATCAACCGCCACGCGGCGCCCAAGGCCGCAGGCTGTTAGGGCCCGCGGCGCTTTGCCCTTGCCCTTTCGCCTCTCAGCACGGCCAAGTCCGGGCGCGCCTTGGGCCCGGGGGCTACTGTCGGCGTTCTGGGAACGGGGGTCCCCAGACTTGCGTGCGTGCGGCCTGCGGCGTGGCTCGAAAGGGGACCCAGCACGACCCATCTTCATCAACACAAGACCCAAGACCCTCGCGAGGGGCCAAGCCTCACGGGGCGGACGACACGGCGCTTCCTCAGGCATGGCCTCGTCAGGCTGGCTCATGTGGAGGCGGAGAGATCAAGGCGGGGTACCTCACAAGGTGCCCATGACGCAAGCTATGACGACCAAGGGTGCCAGGCGGGCGCCAGCCCGCGCAGTGTCTCCCTTTCCTCTTTGGTGCAAAGGGGGCAAGCGCAGGTGAGAGGATCAAGCAAAGGCACCCATTTCGGTGCAACGAGACCAAGACCAGTCCAACGGTGGGAAGGAGGTCATCGTGGAGCCCAGAACGGCGTCACCACAGGGCCTTTGGCAGGCGAGGACCAACTTTAGTCAGGATAAGTGTACCAGATGTTCCCCTTCAAATTGGCCAATTGTTGGCGCCCTTCCCGCTCAATATTTGGGAAGAGGCCTAGGGCCTTTGCCTATAAATAGGACTAGCCACCCCCAAGGTAGGGGGGACACACACAGAGAACGATCCATCGACGAATTGATCGGCAATCAGACACAGACACACACAGAGAGAGAGAAGGGCGGCTGAACTCCCCCTAGCAGTTCATCATCCCAGCTAAGAACAGGCCCTCGCGAGGCTGTTCTTCTTTGTATTGTTTATCATCATCAGCCCAAGAGGCAATCCACCACCACAAACTAGAGTAGGGTATTACACCACAATGGTAGCCCGAACTAGTATAAACCCTGTGTCTCTGGTGTTGTTCTTTCAGTAGTTAGATCTTTGCAAGACGGAGAGGTAGAGGGCATAATCTCTGCGCGCACCCCAGAGTTCGAACCTTAAGGGTCTGCCGGAACCCGAAATCCGACAGCCTCCTATTGGATTGATACCTTGGTTCTAAAAAATTGAGGGAAATACTTACGCTACTTTGCTGCATCACCCTTTCCTCCTCAAGGGAAAACCAACGCAGTGCTCAAGAGTTAGCACGGAGAAAAATCACTCGGATCTGCATTCTTCTGGTATTCTTGCATTTCGACTGCTGCCATTTGTGCATCAGCGATTTTTGAGCCCTTCTGGGAGCACTCTTCTGCCTTCTGCTGATTGCCAGTGATAGTGATCACTCCTCTTGGACCAGGCATTTTCAATTTGAGGTACACATAACATGGTCGAGCCATGAAACATGCATAGGCAGGCCTACCCAGAATAGCATGATAAGCACTCTGGAAATCCACTACTTCAAAACTCAACTTTTCTTTATGGTAATTCATGGAATCACCGAAAACCACATCAAGGGAGATCTGGCCGAGTGATTCAGCCTTCTTGCCAGGTATAACGCCATGGAAACTCATACTGCTTTCACTGAGCTTGGACATCGGAATGCCCATTCCTTTCAAGGTTTCAGAATAAAGGATATGCAGGCCGCTGCCACCATCCATTTGCACTTTGGTAGGTCAAGTGCCCTCAACAACTGGGTCGACCACCAGCGCTTGCCTCCCGGGGTGGCTATACGCGCTGGGTGATCTGACTGGTCGAATGTGATGGTAGTCTGAGACCACTTCAAATAACTGGGTGTTGCCGGAGCAACCATGTTTACTTCCCTATTGATAACTTTAAATCGACTTTTGCTCTCTACATCGGCAAAAATCATCAGAGTGGAATTAACGTTGGGAAAACCATCGTCATCTTCTTCCTTATCCTCACCCTTGTCCGACTATTTTTCATTCTCATTGGGTTGTTTCTCTCGAAAGTGCTAGATCAGGAGTCGACACTGCCGAGTAGTGTGTTTAGGGTAAATGAGATTACCCTCTTCATCTTTCTTGGTATGAATGTGGCATGGTAAATTCAACACATCATGTTCGGCTTGATCTTTCACTTTCTTGGGGTTCCAGGGCCCTTTCAGCTTCCCCTTGAACTTTTTGAGCCACAACTAGAGCCTCACCAGGAGCAGCTGGCTCGGCCTTGCGCTTCTGTTTCCGATTGGAATTCCCTCCTCCGGTTTCCTAGGCGGCTGTTTTGTGCTTGCCACTCCGGAGTCGGTCTTCCTCTTCGCCATCAGTGTATTTGGCGGCAATCTCCATCATCCGAGACAGGGACATATCCCCGTTCCGACCGAATTTCAGATTCAACTCTCGATACTTAACACCTTCCTTGAAGGCACAAACTGCTTGGTGATCCGACACATTCCCCACTGTATGGTGCAACGTGATCCATCTCTGGATATAGTCTCTCAGGGTTTCATTCGTCTTCTCCATGCAGTGCTGCAATTCTGTTAACCCTGTCGGCCGTTTGCAATTACCCTCAAAAGTCCTAACAAACACTCGGGCGAGTTCCTCCCAACTGTATATGTTGTCAGGTGCTAGCTGACTTAACCATGCTCTGGCCGAGCCTTCCAACATCAGAGGAAGGTGCTTTATGGCCACTTCATCATTTCCACCACCGATCTGTACAACCACTTGGTAATCCTCAAGCCAAGTATCAGGCTTGGACTCACCAGTGAACTTGCTGACTCCAGTCGCCAACCTGAAGTTGGGAGGAATCACCGCAGCCCTGATGGCTATGTTGAAGCACTCTGGACCTGAAACATGCACTCTACTGCCAGTTGGGTGATCTCTGTCATGACGCTCTCTGTGTGCTCTATTCCTGTCAACCAGACCTTGAACGAGAATAGATCTCGCATCAAAGCCCGGCCCCCTGCGGTCGACTGGAATTCTTCGCCTGCCACTGTGAGGGCGTCTGTCATCGTGCTTTCGAGGCACATATGACCCACTCCTCGGAGGAGGGGCGGGCACTCGACAACGGTCGTCATATTGCCCATAGTTTCTGTATTGACCTTGCCCGTGCCCGCGTCCCTCACGCCGCGGGGGCGATCTTGGGCTGTGGGCCGACTTGACTCTATCTGCGATCACAGACCTGCTATGAATCCTATTCCGCGACTGAGACACTGTTGTGTTCTGCTCTCCGGCTACTCGGAGCAAGGCCCGGATCTGTATCGAACCTCTGCCAGCTTCCGACTAGGAAGGCTGAATTGACTCCGCTATTTGGGTTGCAGCTCTGAGATTTTGAATTGGAGTATAGTATAGCTGAGTTTGAGGCGGAAAAAGCTTCCGTCGACTAGATTCAGGGATCCGCTGCCGAGCACGCTCGTCGAGTATGTGCTGCAGGTTCTCCAGTCGAGTGCGCTCAGCCAAGTTGGCTAGGCACGCCTCATCCAAGGCCCGGGCCTCGGGGGTTTCTCCAACAATAGGAGTGTGAAGTGCATCCATATTGCAGCGGCGAAGCTCTTCCCTCTGCTGCGAAGAAAGGGGCTCGGGGCGGTACTCCTCGTGAACACGCAACAGATCGCCGACGCCATCGCCACCGTTGTCGCGGGGGAAGCCAGGAGGACTGCGTAGTCCGTTGGCCATCAAGACTTCGACGGAGGGATCGCTGCTGTCGCACTCGGATGCGGTCTCGATGGAGACAGTCGACAGATCAAACAGGCCGTAGAGATTTTCATCGTTCTCGATTGCCGCGACTTGTGGGGTGGTCGGCTGACGGGCCACCGCCTTTCTCACCCACCGCGGGAGCCGCGACCGACCAGAATTCTTGCGCCGGCGAACAGCGGGGAGCGAGGACACCACAGGAGCTGACCGATACTGGGTCGACGGCTGCCGGAGAAGGACCCCGCGGACGCACGCGCGAAAGTGCGTCGCCCCGCGGAAGAGGAGCGCCTCGACGTCGAGTGGAGCCTCTTGAAGCCAGGCGGAGTCGTCGGCGACGAAGACGAGCGCGCCGAGACGGATCTCGCGGCCCTCAGCTAATCCACTGCCGGAAACCATGATGATGGGAATCGAAAAAATCGCAAGTTCACCAAAAAGTCGCTCGAAATCGAAAAAATCGCAACTTCACCAAAAAAGTCGCTAAGACACCTGCCCCATGGTGGGCGCCAACTGTCGTGGATCTAAGACTGATAGTAGAATGGGGGGTAGGTATGAGGAGGCAAGATCCTAGCTATGGCGAAGTTGTACACGCGAGTTTTACGAGTTCAGGCCCTTCGTAGAGGATGTAATAGCCCTACTTCTCGGAGCCCGGAGGCGGTCGACTGGATTATGCGTGTGTGTGTGTGTTACAAGGGGTGTGAACCCTTGTGCCAGAGGAGGAGGGTGGCTTATATAGAGTGTGCCAGGACCCCGGCCATCCTTCTTTACCAAGAGTTCAATGTATATAAAGTGGAGGCGTTACTGGTAACGCCAGCATTAAATGCCTTAATAGCCTTAAAGACTACAGAGTGAATGCTTGCCCGTTGCTGTTCTGGATGACTCCTGGTCTTTAGACAAGTCGAATGGATTCTTGCATGGTCGAATGGTTGAGTGGTCGTGTGACCCAAGGAAGGAGGAGTCTCCGAGTGACTGGTAGGTCGAGTGGATTGCACTCGACACCTTTGTTGGGCCCTCCCTGTTTTCTCTTGAGCTTCTTTGCTTCTAGGATAGTGACCTTGGATAGGGCGTATAGGTCAGGCCTATTATCCTACCCCAAGTCTATGTCATCATCACTCATTGCCGCCTCCACCGCCGTGCAACCTCGCCGGTGACCGGATCCAGCGACTTCCACGCAGATCCGCCCATCCCCCACGTCCCTCCTTGCTAGGTCCACCGCCCTGCCGTCCCCGGTGCCCCGCTGAGGTCATCGGAGTGCAGCTCCATCCATGGCTACAGGAGCTAGCCCCACGCCTGGATGGCCTTGTTCCACGCCGACCCCGTCCCTCCAACCAAACAGCCCCTGGACAGCACCGTCTCGTCCCCAGGACCGTGAGATCCAGTTTTCCCGCGAGTTTGTTTTTCACCAAGTCCCTGTTTTCCAGCTTGTATATGCATATTGTGATGTCCATAACATTGTGCATATTTGTCTGATGATGTTGAGTTATATATGCATTTTGATCTACTCTCTGTTCTCTACATCATGGTCGATTCTTCATGCATAATAGAATGCATCTACATGTTTTAATCTTCATTACAAGAGTGCCATGTGTTGTTAACTACTGAAAACTAATAAAACTTGCCCGATTGTTAATTTCGTGTTATTTAATGCATATATCAGATGAGCCTCTTGTGAAAATGTGTTCAGTGCATTTTTATGTACTCTTTCTTGTAGTATTTATTTCATGCCATGATATGTCCTGATGTGAGTGCTATGAGCTTGCAAACATGCCTAGTCAATGTTGCTGATTTCAGACTTGCCATTTTGTCTTTTTCTTATCTTTTCTGTGTGATTTCCTTTTGAGAAATATGTCTACATGTTTTAGAATTATAATCATGTCATATTTGCAATGGTATAATCTCGTGCCATGATATGTCTTGTGGTGACTAGCACAAGCTTGCAAAGTAGGGTACTTGCTGTTACTGTTCTGCTATGTCTGAATGTGTTATATTTTCATGCCATGTTTCCTTTATGCTATCATCTATTCCATGCATAATCTGGAGATGTTCGGTAAACATAATTGGATCTCCATGTTATGGTCTATCATGACATGCCACTTTTTGCAATTATATACTGTTGTATCTTGTTCTTTTGATACTCTCAAATTGCTTGAAAACATAATTTGTCAACCTCTTAACAACATGTTCCATTTTGCAACGCTCATAGTAATTAACTCATGCTTCTTATAAATTGTTACATTGGAGTAATTGGAAGTATGCCATGTCTAATATATGATCATTCCCTTTTCATAAATGTTAAAATTACTATTCCTGCTGTTATGTGCATCGCAAGTCAGCATCACTGTGTTAATGTTGTGTTCCCAGATTTTCAGTTTCATCGTTGCATATTGTCTTGATGATTATCATGAACTTGTTGCTCCTAAGTATATGACATGTTGTATTATTGGAGCTCCATGTTATGTAATAGCATGCCATCCTTTTGTTTTCCATGATCTTGCAATGTAGCATCTTTGTTTCAAGCCTGCAACATGCCATCATGTTAACTCTGCTCACATGTATGCCCAGTTTTTTACAGTGTCCTAATATGTGTTATAAAGTTTGCTTTTTGCATTGATCTTATTGGTTTAATCTTGATGCCATGAACCTGAACCTTAATGATATTTGGAGTATGTTATCTTTACTTGAAGTGCATGTCATGTTTGTTCCAATCTTGTTCCTGTAGAATGTTGTTATGATGCTTGCAATATGTCCAGTTGCTGTTTTGGACAAATTGTTTAAACGTGTTTCATGTGTATGTGTTGATCTGTTGCCCCATTTGGATCATGTCCTATGTGAAACTTGCTTGGTTTTGCACATAGTTTTCATCATGTAATGTTGCATCCTTGTTTTGAGTGTGTTTGCTTGATGTTTGCATGCATTTTGCATCAAAGCCATGTTTAACTTGTTTTGCTCATATCTTCTTTGTCATAGTTCCGAATTAAATGAACTTTATATGTAACTTGATTAGAAAATCATGTAGGTTATCATGGTGCATCTTAACTTGATGTTTAAAAACTCTAACATAAGGGTTATTCAGATCAGGACCAATTTCGAAATTTACATATGAGGACTTACCAGAATTGTTACCGGAATTGTTATATTCAGATCAGGACCAATTTCGAAACTTGCTTTGATGCGATGTTCTTGTATGCATCATCTCTTGCCATGTGTAGCATCATGTAGCCTTGTCATGCATCATACTTGGTCGTGCATTATGCCATGTTTATGTGTTGTGTGTTTACCGTGTTGTTTGCTTCTTTCCAGTTGTGCTTCTTCTCGATAGTTCCTATATAGTTGCGATCGTGAGGATTCGTTCGACTATGCTTGGTTCGTCTATGCTCTTTCGTCTTTGTCATGGACTCGATCTTCTTCTGAATGGGATTTCAGGCAAGATGATCATTACCCTGGATACCACTACTATCTTTTCTTTTATATTTGTCTCGATGCTATCACTATGTCGTGCTACCTACCACTTGTTCTTCAAGCCTCCCAAATTGCCTTGATAAGCCTCTAACCTTTCCACCATCATAGCAAACCGTTGTTTGGCTATGTTACTGCTTCGCTCATCCCCTCTTATAACGTTGCTAGTTGTAGGTGCAGTGCAGGTTGTTTCATGTTGGGACATGGATATCATGGGATATCACAATATCACTTATTACTTTGTAATGGGTGGAAGGCTCGGCCTCTTGCGTGGTGTTTTGTTCCACTCATGCCTCCCTAGTTTCTGTCAGACCGGTCTTATGTTCCTTGATTTTGTGTTCCTAACAAGGTTGGGGTTTATGGACCCCCCTTCATAGCTCGCTTTGAATAAAACTCCGGCAGCAAGTCCCAACATTGCTTTAACCATTTGCCCAACATAGTAATAAACATGATAACAAATTTGAGGCATAGGGAGTTAGCGCTACCCGAGGTTCGTTATTCAACATAATACAATGGGGCCAGTGTTATTGGTGTTGGTCCAAACAAGAGCACTGTGCGGGGCTGCCCCTGGGCAACTTGGAGTATTTGGCATCAGTACGCGTAGCTCACCCATCATGGCCTAAGACGAGATACACGTGGCTACTATCAGGGTGTCTGCACGTCGGGAGGTCTTGCATGACTTGTTTTACCATTGTCAAAATTTCTTGTGAACTGGGATTTCGAGCTTGATCGGGTTGTCCGGGAGGAGGATCTTCCTCCGCTAGTCATGAGAGTTTGTGATGGACTACGTTGGGACACCCCTGCAGGGTTTGATCTTTTGAAAACCGTGCCCGCGGTTATGTGACTGATGGGAATTTTTTTAATATCCTGTTGTAGAGAACTTGACACTAGATTCAAATTAAAATACACCAACCGCGTGCGTAACCATGACCATCTCTTTTCGAGTGAGTTCCAGAAGAGAACACGGTGGAGTTATGATTGAACATAAGTAGTTCAGGATCACTTCTTGATCATTACTAGTTTGCGACCGTTGTGCATAGTAACTTTTGTTACTCTTGTACTCATAAGTTAGCCACCATACAATGCTTAGTTCTGTTGCAACCTCACCACTTATCCATTCCATACCCATTAAGCTTTACTAGTCTTGATACCCATGGTAATGGGATTGCTGAGTGCTCGTGGCTCACAGTTTACTACAAAAACAATTGCAGGTATAGGTAATGCGATGATCTGACGTGAGAGCGATGCTTGATTGTTTGGAGTTCTTGTTCTTCTTGTTCTTCTTCTTCTGCTGCTTTGATCGGGGGTTAGGTTCCTGGTCAACAGCCTGGGCTAGCAGGGTGGATGTCTTTTGAGTTCTTCGTTTGTGTTTTCATCCGTAGTCGGATGTTGCTCTTTTGTATGATCTTTGATGTATTTGTGCGACATTTGTATGCTTTTGTATGTATCCACATTTGAGTTGTATATGGTACGATGTAATGATATCCACCTTGCAAAAGCGTCTTCAACATGCGATTCTATCCTTGGTGGGACCTTCGAGTTCCTCTCGGATAGGATCGCATATTGGGCTTGATAGCGTGGCAGCCTCCTATCGATCGGGGTCATGTTCATCCAGCGACAACGACCTCTACTGCCACGGGGTCCTATTCATCCAACCCCCACTGGGAATTATTCATCCAACCCCAACAATGCTCACTGTTCATCAAGAGGCAGCAGTAGGTTCGATCGACTTCAGCTAGTAGCAGTAGTGATGGAAACGCTCGGGTTCAGTTAATAGCCAAGGATCGATCGCTCGGGTTCAGTAACATAGCTAGTGCAATTACTCGGGTTCAGCACTAAGCGAATGCCTAGCTCATGTCTAGTTAGATCCCAACGGCTCACACCCACGCACTTACGTGTACGAGAGAAATGCGCAAACGTCCGTGCATCGCTTGGCCCCGACCACCCACCATAACCGAGAACTCCCCGATATTTTCCTTGCCCTCGCTTCTACCATGATTTTTTTCGATCATGGATGGCCCAAAGAATGTCATTCAGCTGCGTCCCTGGCCCGCCTAGGACGAAAATCCAATTTTCTGTCATGATTTTTTTGTCATAGAAGTAGGAGCCCACCACATCTATGATGATACATGCTTTTGTCACAATTATTTTCATAGAAGTGTCATAAGCATGATAGAAAAACAATTGTTTGTCCCAAAACGTCACATATGTGTCTTTTTTTCTAGTGACCTCAAACGGAAGCAACAAGCACCGGCAAGTCAAGCCCCAACAAGCTCCTCGAGCATGGGCTTCCTACCAAACCCAGTGCTCCGCCTCGGTCATTGGCTTCATGAATTTGAAAGGGCTCCCCCTGAAGATGTGCATATAAGTAGTTTGTATTTAAATGCAATTGCACATTGCAGGTTTTTCTTTGTGGAGATCTCCTTCAATGCATGAAGACAATTCATCGTGCATACAAAAAGGTATTGAAGATAATGACTTGCACAATGAAAAATGGGCATTTGTAGTATGACTTCATGCGCATAAGATAGGAATTAAACCATGCAATAAACGGATAACAAAAAAGGTAGCAGACGTCCCATCTGGACTTATGTGCTATAACTCAAAACCAACAGTTGCAAAACGTAACAAAAAATAAGCACCCGACCCATATAGACCCACTTGAAGACTATCAACCCATATGCTTCTCCCCCTTTTGTAATGAATGACCAAAAAGGAATGAAGACGTAGGGTGCCTACGCGTTCCCATGAGGTGTTGGTGAAGATGTTGGGGTGGCCGGGTCGATGTTGGAGTTTGACGGTGCAGATGGGCCTGATGCAGAATCGTAATAGAGTGAAGCCACAATTGGTGAAATGGCGTCGTCCTCCTAATCAATGACTCGTGCAACAGCAGTTGGAGCCAAAGATGAGTAGTCAGAATCTTCAATGGGCGATGTAGGATACCAACTTGCTGATTGTGGAGGACTGGAGTCAAACTTGAATCTTTCAGTGAAGCCATCTGCAGTGAGTTCATCTTCAGAACAGAGCAGAGTGAGGCTCTTCCAGGCACGTCGTCAGGCTTCATGGGCAACAAGAGAATTCTTAGTGGAGAGGTTTCGAATGCGATTGACATCCACAAGAAGACTTTGTATCTGACGCTTCATACAGTCATGATGCCTATCTTGCTTCTGATGTAGAGAAACAAGAAGTTCCCTGTCATTGAGGACACTAACACGCTTCTGAGGCCTTTGAGGTATAGTGTTGGCTATTGCATCAGTGGGAGCATGATGCGGCAGCCCAAGCTGACTGATGAGAGGACCAGCAACAATAGTTGGATTTGCCACATGAACGGCTTCAAGAGGTGCTGAGAAGCTTTGGAAGGCAACATGGTCTTCACGGACTGGTTCCTTGGTACATTCTGGATAGATGGCTTCATGAGACATATCAACTTCAGGCAAGAAGACAACGTGATTGTGTGTTGAAGCTTGATAGTTGATTGAACAGCGAATCTGAATCATCCACATGATCCATGGTGCATAGAACTTCTGTCCAAATAGATCAATGCCTGAAGCCGCCAACTGCCCGATGAAAAAGTCATAAGGGTTGAAGCGGATTAGTCCAGGCCGGGTCAATGGTCCAGGCCGGGTCAGCCCATTAGTCCCGGTTCAATCTAGAACCGGGACCAATGGTGGCATTGGACCCGGTTCGTGAGCCCAGGGGGCGGCCAGGCCACGTGGGCCATTGGTCCCGGTTCGTCTGGACCTTTTGGTCCCAGTTGGTGGGACGAACCAGGACCAATGGGCCTGGCTCCTGGCCCACCACCATTGGTCCCGGTTTGTGGCATGAACCAGGACCAAAGGCTCCCCTTTAGTCCCGGTTCATGCCACGAACCGGGACCAATGAGGTGCCTATATATACTCTCGCCCGCGAGCAGAGCACTCCAGTGCTCTGTTTTTCTCTGGCCGGCGAGGGGAGGGGTTTGTGGTGCTCTAGCTCACCTCCTATGCACATGAGGTGTTCGATGAAATGCCCGAGCCACAGTAGTTAAGCTTTCTCCTCTCGAAGCTCGACCTCAAAGCTCCATTTTCCTCGAGATTTGTCTAGATTTAACGGTCCGTCACGCTCCACCCCCATCTTCACCGCCGTCGATCACCCGCGCCGATCTCATCACCGACACCACCGTGGTGAGCCTCTTGTTCTTATCTTCTTTCTAAAAGGAAAAATATTGTTACTTGTATGTTTAGATAGATACTTGTATAATTTTCTTACTTTTATTATTGCATCTTATATAGTGCGATGGTTTTGGTATCCACCCCTGTCGGCCCTCGTCCTGTCTATGATTCAGATGTGGTATATATATTATCTTTATAACTATTGGTTCATTTATTGTTTATGAAAATTATGCGGACCAACGTGACATAGATTTTATTTATCTAGGATGTATGTGAACCGGAAATTCCAACCGACCCTATTGTCGAGAGGTTAAATTTAGTTGAAGAAGAAAACAATTTCTTGAAGGAGAAAATAAAAAAAATGAGGACGAGAAGATGATATTGGAGTTGCATGTTGCGGATGTCGTCGATGATCACAAGATCAAGATGGATGCAATGCGCTTGAAGATTAGAAAGATTAGAAAGTATGCCATTTATACCGAGGCTTGGTATCATTATGCCGTTGGATCAATTGTTACCTTGGTTGCGATTATGATCGCCTTTGTTTTCGCATTGAAATGTTTTACATAGTTTCAATTTATGGTTTAATTAATTAGATGCTCTGGAGAGCTATATGTTGTTAGATGAGAACTATGTATGTACTTTGGTTCTAATGTGATGATGAAGTTCTATTACTTTGGACACTTAATTATATATAATGCACATAGATGAACCGACAATGGATGTACGGTGACAGACACGCCTCCGAGTACATTAAGGGCGTGCATGAGTTTCTCGATGCGGCTGAGGCAAACAAGGATAATGGTTTTATGTGTTTTCCATGCCTTGATTGTGGGAATACGAAGTCTTACTCTGACCGGAAAATCCTTCACACCCACCTGCTTTACAAGGGTTTCATGCCACACTATAATGTTTGGACGAGGCACGGAGAAATAGGGGTTATGATGGAAGACGACGAAGAAGAAGAGTACGATGACAACTATGTGCCCCCTGAATACCGTGATGCTGCAACGGGGGGAGCTGGTGAAGATCAAGAGGAACCAGACGATGTGCCCAATGATGCTGTAACGGGTGAAGCTGCTGAAGATCAAGAGGAACCAGATGATGTGCCGATGATGATGATCTCCGCCGGGTCATTGTCGATGCAAGGACGCAATGCGAAAGTCAAAAGGAGAAGCTGAAGTTCGATCGCATGTTTGAGGATCACAAAAGAGGGTTGTACCCCAATTGCGAAGATGGCAACACAAAGCTCAGTACCGTACTGGAATTGCTGTAGTGGAAGGCAGAGAATGTTGTGCCTGACAAAGAATTTGAGAAGCTACTGAAAATATTGAAGAAGAAGCTTCCAAAGGATAACGAATTTCCCGGCAGTACATATGCAGCAAAGTAGGTCGTATGCCCTCTAGGATTGGAGGTGGAGAAGATACATGCATGCCCTAATGACTTCATCCTATACCATGGTGCATACAAGGATCTGAACGCATGCCCGGTATGCGGTGCATTGCGGTATAAGATCAGACGAGATGACCCTGGTGATGTTCACGGCGAGCCCCGCAGGAAGAGGGTTCCTGCAAAGGTGATGTGGTATGCTCCTATAATATCACGGTTGAAACATATGTTCAGAAACGGAGAGCATGCCAAGTCGATGCGCTGGCACAGTGAGGACCGTAAGAAAGACGGGAAGTTGAGAGCACCCACTGACGGGTCGCAGTGGAGAAAAATCGAGAGAAAGTACTGGGATGAGTTTGCAAAGGACCCAAGGAACGTATGGTTTGCTTTAAGCGCGAATGGCATTAATCCTTTCGGGGAGCAGAGCAGCAATCACACCACCTGGCCTGTGACTCTATGTATGTATAACCTTCCTCCTTGGATGTGCATGAAGCGGAAGTTCATTATGATGCCAGTTCTCATCCAAGGCCCTAAGCAACCCGGCAACGACATTGATGTGTACCTAAGGCCATTAGTTGAAGAACTTTTACAGCTATGGAATGGAAACGGTGTACGTACGTGGGATGAGCATAGACAAGAGGAATTTAACCTAAAGGCATTGTTGTTCGTGACCATCAATGATTGGCCCGCTCTCAGTAACCTTTCAGGACAGACAAACAAAGGATACCACGCATGCACACACTGTTTAGATGACAATGAAAGTATATACCTGGACAAATGCGGGAAGAATGTGTACCTGGGCCATCGTCGATTTCTTCCGACCAACCATCAATGTCGAAAGAAAGGCAAGCATTTCAAAGGCGAGGCAGATCACCGGAAGAAGCCCGCCATGCATACCGGTGATCACGTACTTGCTATGGTCAATGATTTACACGTAATCTTTGGAAAGGGTCCCGGCGCACTAGCTGTTTTGAATGACGCTAAGGGACACGCACCCATGTGGAAGAAGAAATCTATATTTTGGGACCTACCCTACTGGAAAGACCTAGAGGTCCGCTCTTCAATTGACGTGATGCACGTGACGAAGAACCTTTGCGTCAACCTGCTAGGCTTCTTGGGCGTGTATGGAAAGACAAAAGATACACCTGAGGCACGGGAGGACCTGCAACATTTGCACGAAAAAGACGGCATGCCTCCGAAGCAGTATGAAGGTCCTGCCAGCTACGCTGTTACGAAAGAAGAGAAAAAAATCTTTTTTGAATGCCTGCTCAGTATGAAGGTCCCGACTGGCTTCTCGTCGAATATAAAGGGAATAATAAATATCCTAGAGAAAAAGTTCCAGAACCTAAAGTCTCATGACTGCCACGTGATTATGACACAACTGCTTCCGGTTGCATTGAGGGGGCTTCTACCGGAAAACGTCTGATTAGCCATTGTGAAGCTATCTGCATTCCTCAATGCAATCTCTCAGAAGGTGATCGATCCAGAAATCGTACCAAGGCTAAGGAGTGATGTGGCGCAATGTCTTGTCAGTTTCGAGCTGGTGTTCCCACCATCCTTCTTCAATATCATGACGGATGTCCTAGTTCATCTAGTCGACGAGATTGTCATTTTGGGGCCCGTATTTCTACACAATATGTTCCCCTTTGAGAGGTTCATGGGAGTCCTAGCCTTAAGGAAGCATCTCCATGGGCCATCAAACAGAGGATGTCATCGGGTTTTGTGTTGACTTCATTCCTGGCCTTAAGAAGATAGGTCTCCCTAAATCGTGGTATGAGGGGAGACTGACTGGAAAAGGCACTCTAGGAGCGGACTCAATAATATGCAGGGACGGGCATTCTTGGTCTCAAGCACACTTCACAATTCTACAGAACTCTACCTTGGTGACCCTGTATGTCGATGAACACAAGAACAGTCTGCGCTCCAAACACCCGGAGCGGTGCGACGACTGGATTACACGTGAACACATTAGGACTTTCAGCAGTTGGTTGGAAGCACGTCTCAGAGGTGACAACACTGTTTGTGATGAGTTGTACTTGTTGTCCAGGGGACCATCTTTGACTGTATTGATTTACAAAGGATACGAGATAAATGGGAATACATTTTACACGATTGACCAAGATCAAAAGAGCACCAACCAAAACAGCGGTGTCCGCTTTGATGCAACAACCGAGAAGGGAAAGGACACATATTATGGTTACATAGTGGACATATGGGAACTTGACTACGAACAAGATTTTAAGGTCCCTTTATTTAAGTGCAAATGGGTCAATTTGTCAGGTGGCAGGGTTCATGTAGACCCACAGTACGGAATGACAACAGTCGATGTGAAAAATCTTGGGTACACTGACGAACCGTTCGTCCTAGCCAATGATGTGGCACAGGTTATCTATGTGAAGGACATGTCTACCAGACCGAGAAAAAGAAAAGATAAGGAAACGAATACATCATACGATGAGCCAAAGCCCCACATAGTTCTTTCAGGAAAAAGCGACATCCTGGGTGTGGAGGGTAAGACATACATGTCTGAAGATTATGAAAAGTTTCATGAAATTCCTCCCTTCAATGTCAAGGCTGACCCAAACATCCTGATAAACGATGAAGATTATCCATGGTTACGGCACAATAAGCAAATGACACAAGCGAAGAAAAAGTGAAGACTTTCTCCCGCAACTATTATGATGATACCATGCCAAATTTGTAACAGACGAGTATGCTTTGCCAACTTTTTCAGAGTTCATCTGAAAACTATGAATTTAGGTCGAATTTTCTCTATAGGTGCATCTATGTTCATTTTTGTAGTAAAGTTAATCACAAACTTGTGATTCACACAAATTTCAAAGAATTCAAATTTTAACTATTCAAATTTGAAAACTAATGGCACTAACAGAAAGTTTATATTTTTTTTCTAAAACTAATGGCACTAACAGAAAGTTTATAATTTTGCTGACCTAAAAGCAAAAATAATTAAAAAATAAAGCAAGAAACAAAAGAAAATAAATAATACAGAAAACAAAACAAAAAAACTGGAAATGAAATAAAAATAGCAAGAATAAGTATTTTGTTGTAAGTAGACACAAAATAAAATAAATAAAGCAACAAAGAAAACAAAAAAACTAAAAAAGTGTTTTCAAATTTGAAAACTAATGGCACTAACAGAAAGTTTATAATTTTTCTAAAACTAAAAGCAAAAAGAATTAAAAAATAAAGGAAAAAACAAAAGGAAATAAATAATGCAGAAAACAAAACAAAAAACTGGAAAAAAAATAGGGCTCGCACAAGGCCTTTGGTCCCGGTTTGTGGCACCAACCTGGACTAAAGGGGGGCATTCGTCCCGGTTCGTGCCACAAACCGGGACTAAAGGGTTGGCCCTCGTTGCACCCGGAGTTTAGTCCCACCTCGCCAACCGAAGGGCGCCCACACCTCTTTATAAGCCCATCCCTCTCTGCGTTGTTGAGCTCCTCTCAAAGTAAAAATAGATGCACCTATAGAGGAAATTGGACCTAAATTCATAAATAGAAATTGATTATGAATTTAGGTTTAAGTTTCTCTATAAGTGCATCTGTGTTCACTAAGATAGAAGTTTTTATTTTTTGTGACCTAAAAGAAAAAAGAAATCACTAAAAACATATAAGTATTTAGTTCTAAGTAGAAATGAAAAAATAAATAGCAAAAAAGAAAAAAAACAATGCCTATAATATTTGTTATGCCTAACTAAAATTACCAAATTGAGTATAATGATAAAACACAGTAATATTAAATAGCAGGAAAAAGATTGACTCAAAAATCAATTTTTATAGTAAAGTTATTCATAAACTAGTGATCCACACAAATTTTAAAAAATTCAAATTTAAACTATTCAAATGTTAAAACTAATGGCACTAACAGAAAGTTTATATTTTTGTGACCTAAAATAAAAAAGAAATCACCACAAAACTATAAGTATTTAGTTGTAAGTAGAAACAAAAAAAACAAAAAAACAAAAAAGTGCCACCTACTGGGCACCCACGGCCTGAATACGACTAGAAACCCTACCAAGGGCCAGGATTCAGGCCCGCGGAAGGCCCAGTAGGCCTACAGGCACACATTGCAAGGTTAGGCCCGAAAGCCTGCTTTAGGGAGGAGCTCGAGACGGAAGGCGCACCGCACCTTATAAACAGGTGCGGCTCCGTCTCAACTGGCGAGGTGGGACTAAATATTTGGGCGCGGGGTAGCACAAGGCCTTTGGTCCCGGTTGCTGGCACCAACCGGGACTAAAGGGGGGCATTGGTCCCGGTTCATGGCACAAACCGGGACCAATGCCCCCCTTTAGTCCCGGTTGGTGCCACCAACCGGGACCAAAGGCCGCCGCTTCCCGCCCTTTGGGCTGCTGAAAAGAGGCCTTTAGGCCCGGTTGGTGGCACCAACCGGGACTAAAGGTGGCATTAGTCCCGGTTAGTTTCATGAACCGGGACCAATGCTCTTGCTATATACACAACACTTAGCAGTTTTCGACCAAATCACCCACTTCTCCCCCGACGCCCCCTGCTCCTCCTCGTCACCGTCGCCGCCCGACGCCCCTGCTCCTCCTCGTCGCCATCGCCACCGACGCCATCAGGATGCTCGCCTTCGCCGTCGCTGCCGCCACCGACGTCGTCAGGCTGATCACCTTCACCGTCGCCGCCGCCCCCTGTGAGCACAGCCCCTCCCGTCCCGCGCCCCTGCACCCCTGTCCTGCGGGGCCGCCGCGCCGCCACCCCTGCCCTGTGCGGCTGTCGTGCGCCACCGCGGCCGCCGTGCCGCGCCCCTGCCTTCCCGCTCTCCCGCGACCCTGCACTGCCCTGCCCTGCCGGCGCCACCGCTGCCGCCATGCCCCTCTGCCCCGACGGCGCCACCACTTTTTTTATTAGTTTAATTTTTTGCATATATATATATAATGTATGTGTATGTATGTGGCTATATGTTTTTGTTCATATGTTGCAAGAAGTTTTTTTATTTTTATTAGTTTATTGTTTTGTTCATATGTGATGTATATATATGTGTATGTGGCTATAATGTATACGTGTATGTGATGTATGTGGCTAGAATTTGCTAAATATATATGTTAAAAATGTTTTTTTTGTTCATAGAAAGTTTTTTGTTCATATATAGAAAGTTACAATTTTAGAAAAGTTTGGTGTGGAGGATCGCCGAGGGGTCGAGGGTCGGGAACTAGGGTAGAGGGTCGAGGGTCGTTAAGGGGTCAGGGGTCGAGGGTTTCAGGGTCAAGGGTTCGAGGGTTCTATAGGGTCCAGGGATCGAGGGTAGAGGGTTCCAGGGTCGTGTAGGGGTTGAGGGTTTCAGGGTCAAGGGTTCGAGGGTTCTATAGGGTCCAGGGATCGAGGGTAGAGGGTTCCAGGGTCGTGTAGGGGTCGAGGGTTCGAGGGTTCTATAGGGTCTAGGGATTGAGGGTCGAGGGTTCCAGGGTCGTGTAGGGGTGAGGGTTCTATAGGGTCTAGGGATCGAGGGTCGAGGGTTCCTGGGTCGTGTAGGGGTCGAGGGTTCCAGGGTCATCGAGGGTTCGAGGGGTCGAGGATCGCCGAGGGGTCGAGAGAGGTTTCCTAGTGTCAAAGTATTGAAGAAATCCATGGCTTCATCATTAGCCGGAAGTAACCAGGGCATGATGGTACGAAGTCCTCCAAAGTTATTTTAGAATGGTGTCCCGGATAGGATAATTTGCCTTTTTGTATGAATTTCAGCAAAGGCCTTCCAAATAATGATATTTGGAAGGTTCTTGCTGAACTTTGTACCAAAAAGAGAATTATCCTATCTGGGAATCCGTTCCAAAATAACTTTGGAGAGCTTCGTACCATCATGCACCTCTTACTTTCGCCTAATGATGAAGACATGAATTTGTTGAATCCTTTGACACTAGGCAACCTCCCGACCCCTCGGCGATCCTCTCGAACATGAGAGGAAGAAGAGGATAAAAAAAGAAGAGGGAGAAGAAAAAAAGAGGAGAAGAAAGAATAGAGGAGTTCTTCTCCTCTATTCTTTCTTCTCCTCTTTTTTTCTTCTTCTTCCTCATTTTTTATCGGGAACGAGGGTCGTCGAGGGACGTAGATGTAGTGTCATCGTTGTCGATATACCCCCTCCCGATAGCTTCAACACGTGGGGGGGTCGATATTACCCCCTCCTTGAAGCGTTCTCGAGGCCACCCCTAACCCTTGAAGCGTTGTCGAGGCTACCCGAAACCCTAGAGAAGCAGCGTCGAGGCCACTAATTAATATGATTCCTTATTGTGATTCGCTAGCTAGATCTATGTTTGCCACTAATATATCCATCTGTCATGTTTGAATAATAATTGCCATGTTGTAAATATTTGTAGAAACTATGGACACCGCCCGAGACGAAGCAAAAGAAGCGTTGTTGAGGGACATTATCGCAGAAGGAAGTGATGCCATCTCGTTGTTTCTCAACGACACCGATGGTCTGGAAGGAGAGGGTGAAGAAGCTGGCTCCGGTGACCTAATGCCGGTGCAAGAAGGAGAACGTGAGGACGGCTCCCGTGACCCAATGCCGGTCCAAGAAGGAGACCATGACGACGGCTCCGGTGACCGAACCGAGTCCGGACAGGTATCTATATTAGTTAAGCCTGTGCTGACTAGCTAATTGATGCATTCATTGTTTTGGTATGTACACATATTAATTCAGTCTTTGTTCTTTTTTCTAGCCCTCTGGATCGAGCACAACTGAGGTAAAGAGACGAGGCCCGAAGAAAAAGTTGAGCTCGGTTGAAAGGTTTGAGATCATAGAAATCGCGCCCGACGGCCAACCAATTGAACCCATCCGAACAAAGAACGCATTTGTTGCTCAGTGCGGGGTTCTGGTTAGGGACAAGATCCCGGTCAGCGTCCAGCAATGGTTAAAGCCGGCTACAGAAGACCCTGAGGTGTATTACGTCAATGATATGCAGAAAAATGATCTTTGGACTGAGCTGAAGTCAAATTTCACACTACCGCCAGAGGATGATCCGGAGAAGCCAGCTAAAGAGCAATTAATCAAGTAGTTTGCTCTTAAGAGGATGGCAGACCTATTCAGGAGGTGGAAGAAAGACCTGAATAGGTTTGTCGATAAAAACGAGATACCAGAATTCAAGGGCAGATATGAGAAGATCAGAGATCACTGGCCCGCATTTGTGGCCAACAAGACATCGGAAAAGAGTAAGAAGATGTCGGCGACAAACAAGAAAAATGCTGCGAAGAAGAAGCTTCACCATCGCACGGGGTCAGGTGGCTACCTCGTAGCCCGACCTAAGTGGGCCAAGGCTGAGAATGATCTGGTTGAAAAAGGGATCGAACCAGAGACAATGAACTGGCCAGACCATTGCCGGACTTGGTTCTTCGGGGCTGCCGGAACCTTGGACCCTATAACAGGGAAGTGCATTTGGACGGACGAGCAACTTGGCATACCCTTGAAGAAGCTTCGGTACTATATCAATGCAGCGTAGAAAGGGACGTTCTTTCCAGACAGAGAGAACGACGAGCTCACAAAGGCCGTCGGAAATCCTGAGCAACCTAGACGGACACGAGGCACGCCAGGCTCCATTCCGTGGAAGCCTGGGTTTCCGGAAGCAGGCGGTTACAAATGCCAGGAGAGGAAGAAGAAAGTGCAGCAGTACGAACTGCAGGCGCTTAAAGCAAGGGTACTCGGGATAGAGGAAGGAGAAGCAAATCGCAGCAAACGAACTGCCAAAGCTTCCCCCAAAGCTACCCCGCCATCTCAGCGGAGAAGCAGCGTGGCTTCCACCGAGCTGCTTCAGCCGGAGCATGTCTTGACGGCTCCTGCCAGCTATCCCGTGGATGCTATCACGGAGTCTGAAAATTGCCACCTTATGACGCAATGGACGGATTTGAAGGTCAAGGCGGCTGTTGGCTCTGTTTATCCTTCTGAACCCGGCGCAACTTCTCACTGTCGGCCGATTCTAGAAGGATATGCTAGGGTGATGGTGGATGAAATAACGGAGGGATTTGAGGAGCTCCCGCTTGACCACCTTACCGGTGAAGGGGAGACTCGGCTGGTTTCTGCTCTGACGATGCCATGCCTATGGCAGAAGGATCTCATCAACCTTCAGAACTGGACGCCTCTGCCTACTCCTCCTCCTCCTCCGGCGAGTCAGGGCACTCCGCCTCCTCCACCGCCTCCTCCTCCGGCGAGTGATAATCAAGGCACTCGGCCGGCTCCATCTCCGGCGCGAGGCGGCACTCCGCCTCCTTCTCCGCCCGCGCCTGCGCGCCCGAGTAGCACGCCTCCTCCTTCTCCGCCTCGTCAACAAGGGCGGAAGAGACCCGCCACCGCTCCAGCAGCTGCTCCGGCGCGTCGTAGTCCTTCTCCTCCGCCTCGTAAGCAAGTAAAGAAGACAACCGCTCCGTCTACTCGGCCGGCGTCTAGCAGTACAACCAGAGGCGGGAAGAAATACAGATTCGGTCCTTGTCTGAAGACTCCAAAGAAGTTACCATACGAGATGAGCCCGGAGGAGAACGCGAAGACCGCGCGAACCGAAGCGAAGGAATGGTTTGAAGGGTTGAAAGCAAAGAGACATCCACCTCCGGAGGAGAAGGTAGATCCGTTGAAAGCGAAGCGCACTCTCGCTGCCCTGGTAAAACCACTCAAGTCTCCGCCGAAAGGCAACTATGAGCGCATTATTGCAAATACATGGGCCGAAGCGGAGCAGTCGGGAAATACAGTCAGTGATCAAAGGTTGAAAGAACAACAAGCAGCTGGGAAACAAATGGCCTAGCTCGGCAAACAAGGAAATCCATCGTGCCCCCCGCTCAAGGTGCCTAGCGACATCGTCGAACCGAGGATGGTACCCGGTTATAGCAATCTTGATGATTACCTGCCCGACGATGCACATTATGATTTCCTGGACATGCAGATACACAGATACGAGTACGGGAAGCCTCTCGTCAAAGATGAAAGATCTCTATCAATGATGATGCAAAGATTGCATGATTGGTACTTGAAAATCTGCAGAGAGTCTGGGGGGAGGAGTACTTTGTATGCGAGAGTTAAACCGGAGCATGACCTCGTTGGAATTGATCTGTTGCCTATTCCATCTGAGGAGTTCTATCAGTTTTTCAATCAATTGGCCCTCGATAAAGCAACGGTCACCTGCTACTGTCTGTAAGTACTACTACTTCTGTCATTAAGTCTCTCTATATAGCTCAACTCTTTCATTGCATGTATTTATAATTATCCTCACTATATTATGCAGATTGAATATCACCGAATTATAGAAAAGACAAATCGGTGATATCGGGTTCGTTAACACAAATCTCATAAATGCAACTCAGGTTAAATTTCATGCCGCAGAAACCGAGACCAGCTTGCTACGATCATTCAAAATAAATGAACACAAAGATATAATACTCTTTCCTTACAACTTCAAGTGAGTGTTGTCTTGTGCATATTCGGTTTCCCTTATATATTAGTCCAGGTTATAGTAATGTAATTGATGAGTTATGCATGCGTGCACAGTTTCCACTATATTCTCCTAGAGATTAGGCTTGAGCAGGGAGTAGTAACTATCTTGGACTCGAGACGAAAAGATCCCCAGGAGTATGCGGACATGATTGCAATCCTCGAGAAGTAAGTTAAATCGATCATTATCCACCATATCAGCAAATTTGTTCATTTCCTGATATCAAGTAATTGTTTTCTTTTGTCTGGCAGGGTTTGGAGAAAATTCACCACAAAATCCCCGGGACTGCCGAAGAACCTGGAACTTAGATACCCGAAAGTAAGTACTATAGTACCATGTTCCGCGCGTCTCCTAGCTATTGAGTCAAGCGCTAGTTTCATCAATACCATTTGGCATTCTTGCTTATCTGTTTGATTGACCTCTATTTCTTGTAAAGTGGTTGTGGCAGGAACAAGGGAATGATTCTGTGGATACTACGTTTGCGAGTCCATCCGCCACACGACCTGTGAGCGGGGTGGGTACTCTGACGAACAATATGAAGTGCGTAAGAAATAATATTCACAATTTTAGTTTATTACCATCATTTGTGTTGAGTTTCATTCATTCATATATATATGTATTGACCCCCTTCTTGAAATTAGATGTTTCGGCAGCGGGATGAACTCCTAGAACCAGATCGTATGCGAGCAATTCAAGAGGAATTAGCGGCATACTTTCTTGACTACGTGATCACTGAAGGCGGAGAATACTATGTGGACCATGCGTCCGTAATTTAGGAGATTATATTTGTAAGAGATAATTATTGTATATATGTAGCCTGTAGTGTCGGATACATATACGAGAACTTGTTGTTCGACCAATCTCTCAGAGAAGGAGAGGTGGTCAATATCACATCTCTCTGTATGCATATATGTTCATGACGATCTTCTGTTTCCTTTGTTTGCTTACTAGCTAGCTATAGCGCGTGTCTAGTCCTCCCTATACGTATGTATATATAGTACGTAGCGTCGACCAAGCACGGACATAAGAGAGGACACTTCTCTCTATTAATTAGCTATCTAACACAATATATGAAATACCTAAATTAACCCCCCAAAACACCCAACACCCCACCCCCCTTTCAAAAAAAACAAAAAACCCAGCCACAGAAGTGCAGACGCGTGGATGCCTATTGGTCCCGGTTTGGTGCCACCAACCGGGACCAAAGGCCCTCCTGCCTGGGCTCAGGGCAAAGGCCACGTGGAGGCCCATCTGTCCCGGTTCTGGTTTGAACTAGGACTAAAGGGTCAGGGCATTAGTAACGACCCTTTAGTCCCGGTTCAGGAACCGGGACTAAAGTCCCTAACGAACAGGGACAAATGGGCCTTTTTCTACTTGTGCAATGTCTTCATTGTGCCTTCAATCTTGGCATGAGGGGGTGCCCTTTAATTTCCCATAGAGTAGGCCACACAATATGGTAGATGTTGCGAGGCAAACACTCAAGGTCATTGACAAAAAACTGCGCTAGGTATTCAGCATCTACAGGCAATGGCTTCATCGTATTTAGCATTTGGCTATTGTTTGGCTCTGGCTTTTGGAACATGCTCTCAATTTCCTTTTCATACAGCGGACAACCTGGTTCATAAATATCACTAGGAGTGGGCAGGGAAGTAAGCTTGATGAAATCACGAGCTTTGGCTTCGTGATGAACATCTCCTATCATCCACTCAAAGACCCATGACTTCGGATCCCTGTTGTTGCCTGATACATGTAGAGTGGCATAAAATTGGAGCAGAAGCTCTTCATTCCAGTGCTGCTTGTCGAAGACAAATGGGAGTAGGCCAACATCTCTGAAGTAGTCAAGTGCTTCTTCCAGACAAGGCAGCCCAGCCATGGCATCAAAATAGAGGCGCTTGTGCGGGAAAATCCCATCCTGGTTGTATAGGATGCATGAGTAATAGCTTCTTTGAAGACGACTCCAGAATCTGTGTGAGGAAACCTTGGGCTTCTTGTAGGGGTTCTTGGCCTTGTCAAAGAACGTGATGTGCTCACCATATTGGGGCCCATGATCTTTAGGAGGTGTCATAATTGGCCATATGACACTAACCACCTCACCTTCATGATTGAAGGCCTTCTCCATGGTGTGTGGAACTAGTGGTGCAGCAGCAGCATCCGATCTGGATGGCTGGATGTCTTCGGTGGCGGCAGGGGCTTCAGTCTGAAGATTGGTTTCAGGCTGCGCATTGGCTTCAGCAATGACAACGACATAGTCTTTAGTATTTGTGGAAGCAGCAGCAACATTAGAGGCTTCGATCACTTGAGGGGTTAGGCACAATCACTTCTGGAATCACGCTTGGTGCAACAGGGGGAATAACTTCTTTTTCTTCTTCTACTCATTGATCGGCTGATGCAACCGAAATATCTTCAGCCTCTTTGGCTTCAGACTCTTGAGCAGAGTCTAAGGGGATGGCTTCAGGAAATACTTGAAGTGCTACTGAGGTTGTGGAATGCACATCCTCCTCAGGAATGCTAGACATGGAGATTGTTGGCCTTGGGCCTTTGCTAGCCTTCGGAATAAGGGTGACGCATGCGGTGAGGGAGTAGTCTTCTCCATGTCTTCTGGTGTTGTCTGGGGTCTCTCAATAACTAGGGTGGAGGCACGAGCAGGTGGAGTGTGTGGTATGATTTCATGAAGTGGGGAGTTTGGGTGTTGCTCATCCCAGAAATCATCTTGATTGAATGGCGTCGTGGGACCACCAATACTAATCTGTTCATTGCATATGGGAGCAGGCGATGATACCGGCTTCTGAGTCAGTTGTGGAACTTCAAGAAGGACTTCATCATCATCAACATTATCTTCACAACCAATGTCATCAGTTGCGGTGTTGTCAACAGCTGTGTCGGAGTAATGGGCCACAGGTAGGCTAACCCGGGGCCCAGAACCTTTCAAGACATTGGGCAGGCTGCGTCCCTCAAAACGCCAAGATGAAGAGCCACCTTCTGGAAACCGGCTGAAGGAACATCCGACTACCCACTCACAACCGAGTCCTGGAGGCGAGTTCAAGACAAGCCGACTCCTATCAGGTGGCTTCCAGAGAAGCCGGCCACGGGGAGTCGGCCCACAACACCAACAGATGCCCATGCCCTCATCAAGGTGGACGGGATGGGGAGTGGCTATAGTGAAGTCCACTCCCTCCCCTTTCCGGAGGCTGGCGCGGCCACAGTGCGCTATACCCGCAGGGATCTTTGTCCGGCGCGGCACTGTTGCCATGCCAGCCCTGATGTCAGCACCAGTGAGCAGAGTCCTGCACCCACGACGGCATGTCTATACGACCTAGGGACGACGGGTCCCACCAGTCAGCGAGAGTCCAGAAGATGGCAAGAGTGCCACCAGTCGGACCCGTTGGGAGTCGGCCCCCGGGAATCGGCCAACCCCTCCCACGGGTCCCACGCGCCATTAACCAGACGAGACGGGAAGTGGCTACAGTAATCGCCCGCCTGGCGGCGGGGCTGTAGCCACGACCCCCTGACCAAGCCTACGTCATTAGAGGCACGGCTACAGTAATCAGCAGCCGGCAAGACCCGCAAGCGGCGGACACGGCCTGTCGGCTCCGTACGGGACCAGTCAGCGAGCCCCAACAGCCGGCGGAGAAGCCGGCGACCAAAGAGACTGACGGCTGGGCCCTGCGCCCAGCGAGATTATCATTGTACCCCTGGGGGGTAGGCCTATATAAACCCCCCAGGGCACCCATGCAAAGGGTTCCAACCCATTAGAACAAGACCAAATCATATAGAGAGGGAGAGAGCTAGCCTAGCGTTCTCCTACCTCTAGCATACAGCTGGAGGAGCAACCTTGTAACCACTTTGCCCTTAGTGATCATGCGGAGACCCTGTAAAGCAGGACTAGGGGTGTTATCTCCTAGGAGAGCCCTTAACCTGGGTAAAGTACGCCGGCGTTCGTGTCTATGCCTCATCCCGCTTCCGGGCACCGGCGACGTTCTACTCGCTCCCACCATGATAAGCCATCCTTTGGCATATGTCGCACCCAACCCCCGACATTTGGCGCCCACCATGGGGCGAGGTGCACCGTCATCCGGAGACCTTTTCTGGACGGGAACCCTTTTCCTCCCTGGTGAGCGCAGCCATCCCGGCACGCTAGACGGAATCTGCGCCGACGCGCTGCATGGCGCTGAAATCGCCTGCACGGCCAGTTGTGTCGGCGATCTTGTTGGCGAGGTCCGCCTCTCCGATGAGCCCGCATCCGACGCGGGCAGGGGCGGCCCTGAGAGCCTCCTCACGGGCCTCCTCGATCAACTCCACGTCGCCAGCGAGCCAGCTGTGGACTTGGAGTCCGTAGGCTCCAGCGACCCGATGTTGGTCGACTCCGACAGCACGTCGCTCGATGCGTTCCCCACCAACGTGTTGGTCTATGACGTGACGCTCCCTTGCGCGAAGAGTGGCGGAAGCACCGTCACGGAGGTGCTTGTCATCGATGCAGCCCTGCAAGACCTGGCAGCGCCCATTCCTCAAGACGCCGACGCCGAGACGCTGGAGGCGCGCTGCTTTAGCTTGTCAAAGGCACCAAGAAGCTAGCCAGCATGAGATTCCTATCAGAAGCCTACGAGCACGAGATGGATCGCGTTGTGGTCGGCACGCCGGCTCCAGCTGGGCCTAGCCGCCTTGGCACGGTCCGGAAGCGCGGCGTGGCCATCGCCAACCTGTTCGGGCGGATCGCCCTGTTTACGCCACGCCTGTGGAGAACATCCGAGACACCCAGGCGGCGGCGGACGAGCTGGATAATTTCGAGGGCAAAATACGTCGCTTGATGGCGGAGCGCGTCCAGCGGCTCCTCGACGCGGCCGCCGAGCAGAACGAAGCCGGCTGCCGAACCGATGTGCCGCATCGGTATAATGATGACTTGCATCCCCGCCGAGACCAAGGCGCGACATCTCGGATGCCGACTGGCGGTGTCCACGGAAGAAAAGACAAGGAGTCAGCTGCCAGCCGCAGCCGGACTCGCATCACCATTGAGCGCGACCAAGACGGCCGCCCAAGAGTAGTGGAACGACGGGATGACTGTCCGCCTCCTCCTCCTCGCAGGGAAAGGCGAGACTCCCTGCCGCCTATTGATTACCCGACACTCGGTGATCGTCTTGGCCGCCGAGAGCGAGTCGGAGAGAATGACGCCCGCCACCGGATCGACCGACTCCACCGATCCCTAGCGCTAGAATAAGAAGATGAGTTGGGACCGCCGTGTTTCGGCCCCCGCATTCGAGACGAGCCCTTTCCCAAAGGATTCACGCTCCCAAGAGACACACCCAAATACACCGGCTCCGTGAAGCTGGAGGACTCGCTAGTTGACTACTCCACGATCGTCAACATAGCAAACGGCAACAAGCGTGTTGCCGTGAAGTACGTTCCGCTCATGCTCCAGGGCACGGCCCGGACTTGGCTGAATAGCTTGAAGCCCTGCAGCATCAACAGTTGGGGCGATTTCACCAACGCCTTCGTCCGCAACTTCACTAGCACGTACAAGTAGCCTCCCAAACATCGCCAGCTTTCCTTGTGCGTGCAAGGCTCCAACGAGTCAACTCGCGACTACCTCACTCGCTGGGCCGAGCTCCGGAACTCCTGCGAGGGCATGCACGAGGTGCAGGCTATCGAGTACTTCACCGCGCAGTGCCGAGAAGGCACCCTCCTCAAGCACAAGCTTCTCTGCGACGAGCTAGAGACCCTCGACGAGCTGCTGATCATAGCAGACAAATATGCCACGGCCGACTCCTCCATGAAGGCGGAGATTCAAGTTAGTGCGACTCGCAAAGTGGCTCCTCAGGCTCCTCGAACATCGGCGAAGTACAAGACGAGTACCCAGAAGAGCATGGAGCCTACGTGGTGTTCACCAGCGTAGCCGATGATCGACGCAGCAGGCAGATGCAGTAGCAAGAAGTGAATGCAGTAGCCTCAGAGACACCAGAGTTCATGCATTGATCTGAGAAGCCCATCAGCTGGACCAGAGCTGACCACCCATAGGTGATGTCCAATCCCGGCTCATATGCTTTTGTTTTGGATGCCACCTTTGCCACGGACAAGCGAGCTGCTCATTCTCCTAGTCCTGATAGACGGCGGCAGCAGCATCAACATCCTGTACAAGGATACCATGGAGAAGTTAGGAATCAGACAGAGGCAACTTCAGTCCAGTCGGACAGTGTTCCATGGCATAGTGCCTGGCCTTTCCTGCTCACCAATTGGCAAGATTCTGATAGACGTCCTCTTTGGAGACAAAGATCATTTCTGCCGAGAGTCGGTATGGTTTGAAGTGGTGGACCTTGAGAGCCCATATCATGCGTTACTTGGCTGGCCTGCCCTGGCCAAGTTCATGGCTGTCCCCCATTATGCCTACCTCAAGATGAAGATGTCGAGTTCCAAGGAGATTTTGACCATAGCTGGCGACTACAAGAAGTCGTCCGCCTGTGCTGCAGAGAGCAGTCGGCTGGCCGAGTCCCTCGTGATCGCAGCTGAGAAGCGGCTCCTTGACCGGGTTGTGGCGATGGCAAGCAAGCAGCCAGAGATGTCACCCGATCCCAAAGAGTCAGAAGTTGAGGGCTCGTTCAAGCCGGCCAAAGAGACAAAGAAGATACCCTTGGACCCGGAGCACCCGGAGAGGTACGCTATCATAGGTGCAAACCATGACAGCAAATAGGAAGGCGAGCTCGTTGATTTCCTCCATGAGAATCGGTACATCTTTGCATGGTCCCCCAAAGACATGCCAGGTGTCCCGACGGATTTCTCCGAGCACAAATTACATGTCCAGTCTGATGCCAAACCAGTCAGGCAGCCCTTGCGCCGCCTTTCGGAAGAAAAGAGAAGAGTTGTTGGAGAAGAGATAGCCCGGCTGCTGGCAGCCAGCTTCATCATGGAGGTGTTCTTCCTAGTGTGGCTAGGCAGCCCGGTCCTGGTATTAAAGAAGAACAAGAAGTGGCGAATGTGTATTGACTACACTAGCTTCAACAAAGCATGCCCCAAGGACCCGTTCGCCTTGCCAAGGATCGACCAAGTGATCGACTCCACAGCCGGATGCGAGTTGTTGAGTTTCTTAGATGCATATTCAAGATATCACCAGATCAAGTTGAACCCAGCTGACAGACTGAAAACCGCCTTCATCATGCCGTTTGGAGGCTTCTGCTACTTGACCATGACGTTCGGCTTGAGGAATGCCGGCGCCACCTTCCAACATTGCATGCAGAAGTGCCTCCTCAAGCAACTTGGCAGAAATGCCCACGTTTACGTCGATGATGTGGTGGTGAAGACGAAGAAGCATGGAACACTGTTGGAAGACCTCAAGGAGACCTTTGAGAACTTGCGCCGATTTCAGATAAAGCTCAACCCAGAGAAATGCGTTTTCGGAGTACCAGCCGGCCAGCTTCTTGGTTTCCTGGTCTCTGAACGCTGCATAGAGTGCAACCCCATGAAGATCAAGGCCATCGAGGGGATGGAAGTACCCACCCGACTGCTGGATGTGCAGAAGTTCACTGGCTGTTTGGCATCCATCAGCCGTTTCATCAGTCAGCTGGGAGAGAAGGCTCTTCCCCTGTACTAACTCATGAAGAAGACCACTTTTTTCGAGTGGAACCACAAGGCGGACGAAGATTTTCTCAAGTTGAAGAGGATGTTGACTACTCCACCTGTTCTGGCGGCTCCGACTGCTAAGGAGCCCATGCTTCTATACATCGCCGCCACGAGCCGAGTAGTCAGCACAATTATCGTGATAGAGCGCAAGGAGGAAGGCAAGGCACTGCCAGTCCAGAGACCGGTGTATTATTTGAGTGAAGTACTGTCGACCTCCAAGCAAAACTACCCCCACTACCAGAAGATGTGCTACGGCGTGCACTTTGCCGCCAAGAAATTCAAGCTGTACTTTCAAGAGCACCCGATCACTGTGGTCTGCACGGCTCCACTGGCCGAGATCATTGGAAGGCGAGATGCTTCAGGCCGAGTGGCCAAATGGGCCATAAAGTTGGCCCCCTACACCATCTACTACCAGCCTCGCACCGCCATCAAGTGACAAGCACTGGCCGACTTCCTCGTCGACTGGGCCGAGACCCAGTACTTGCCGCCAGCGCTCGACTCCACCCATTGGCGGATGCATTTCGACGGCTCCAAGATGCCCACTGGATTGGGAGCCGGCATCGTCCTCACCTCTCCCAAAGGCAACAAGCTCAAATATGTGCTGCAAATCCATTTTCCCGCCTCCAACAACGTCACTGAATACGAGGCACTCATTCACAGGCTCCGGCTTGCCAAAGAACTCGGCATTCGCCGGATCCTGTGCTATGGTGACTCCGAATTGGTGGTCCAGCACTCGTCCAGCGACTGGGACACCAAAGATGCTAATATGGCGAGCTACCGCTTACTCGTGCAGTAACTTAGTGGATATTTTGAGGGGTGCGAGTTTCTCCATGTGCCAAGAAACGACAACGACCGAGTAGACGCCCTTGCAAGAATTGGCTCTACCCATCAAGCAATACCGTCCGGCGTCGCCCTTCAGCGCCTCCTCAAGCCGTCTGTCAAGCCTTCACCAGAATCAGACTCTATCTTTGTGTCGGCTCCTCCTAAAACAGTCGGATCCGACTCAAGAGCCCCAACAGACGCCACGAGAATTCTGACAGGCGGCTCCGAGATCGCGGCAGTCGAAGCCAGCCCGGGGACTGCGGCGGTCAGCCCGGAGACTTCAGAACTCGGCCCGGGGACTGCGCCAATCGGCCCGGGGACTTCATCGATCTAGCAAGCGGATGACAACTCCGACCGGCCGCCTCCCGGCCCATCCGCCCTCGTCCGAGTCGCGGTTTTGATAGTCGAAGAAATCGCAGCACCCTCATGGGCCCAGCCCATCCTCAAATTCCTGGTGAGCAAAGAGCTACCAACTAATGAGATCTTGGCTCAGCAAGTGCAAGGCCAAGCAGCAGCCTACGCCATAGTCAACAGAGAGCTCGTGAGGCGAAGTGTCACTGATGTCTACCAACATTGCGTGGAGTCGGAGCAAAGCCAAGCGATTGTCAAAGATATCCATCAAGGCGAGTGTGGCCACCACGCGTCTTCAAGAGCACTCGTTGCGAAAGCCTTCCACCATGGTTTCTTCTGGCCGACTTTTCTTGAAGACGCCAAGGACCTGTTCCAAGAATGCAAAGGGTGCCAGAAGTTCCACTCCAAGCCGCATCAGCCGACTTCTACACTCAAGACTACTCCCATTGCCTGGCCCTTTGCTGTTTGGGGCCTGGACATGGTGGGACCATTCAAGAAGGCACGAGGCGGCCTGACTCACTTACTTGTCACAGTGGACAAGTTCACCAAGTGGATAGAAGGAAAGCCAATCAAGAAGCTGAGTGGTCCGACTGCTGTGACTTTCATCTCCGACATCACAATCCGATATGGCATTCCACACAGCATCATCACCGACAATGGCACTAATTTTGCCAAAGGTGCCTTGGCCCGTTTCTGCGCGACACAGGGCATCCGACTGGACTTAGCGTCCGTTGCCCATCCGCAGTCAAACGGCCAAGTAGAGCGAGTAAACGGCCTCATCCTGTCTGACATCAAGCCTCGACTGGTCGAGCCTCTGGAGCGTTCGGTCGGCTACTGGCTCGACGAGTTGCCAGCCGTCCTCCGGAGCCTGTGCACAACTCCAAACAAGTCAACCAGCTTCACGCCTTTCTTCCTCGTCTACGGAGCCGAAGCCGTCATCCCAACGGACATAGAGTTCGACTCCCCACGAGTCACCATGTACACCGAGGAGGAAGCAGAAGAAGCACGTCAAGACGGCGTCGATCTGCTGGAATAGGGCCGGCTGTTGGCACTCAGCCGGTCCAGCATCTACCAGCAGAGCATGCGCCGATACTACAACCGGAAGGTTAAGCCGGGATCTTTCCAAGAAGGAGACCTTGTGCTCCGGCTGATCCAGCGAACAGCCGGCTAGCACAAGCTCTCAGCACGTTGGGAAGGCCCTTTCATCATCAGCAAAGTGTTGGGCAACGACTCCTACTACCTGATCGACGCTCAGAAGCCCCGAGCACGCAAGAGGGACGACTCCGGCAAAGAGACGGAGCGGCCATGGAATGCAAATCTCCTCCGAAGATTTTACAGTTGATGCAGTATGTACCACGCTACCTTTTGTATTAAGGTATGACGACTTCGGGCCCCCCGAGAAAAGCTCGGGGACTGCCCCCTTTTATCTATATGATAAGAATTATGCCTATGAGTATGTTATTCTTTGTTATGCCGCTTGGCACCGGGTTCGACTAGTCGGCCCGGGGACTTGCCGTCCTGCGCTATGAAATGCTTTCTGCAGCCGGACAAGTAGTGTGTGGCACTTAAGCCGTCTCCTGTCAGAAGCCGCAGCTCGCAGAGCGACTGTCTAGTGGGACGAGTAAGGTAGAATGGGTGTCCACATGAAAAATGGTTAAGGACTCAAAGCATGAACATAGTTTAAGCCGGCTTCCAGCCTTTTACAACCGACTTTTGAGCAGTTGGCTCGCCATTTCTATTCAACTTGCTAGAAAACTCTAAATGGCTAAGTACTTGCCTTCCCAAAGTAGCTATGTACTTGACCCAGCAGCAGTCCGCAGAGCGGTTGTCCGGCTGGCAAGACGGCAACCAAGGGAAGGCGGCAAAAGGAGCAATAAGCAGGAAGAGATAGAACTCAGAGAAATATTTACATAGCAGAGGCCCTTGGCCGAATCTTCAAACAGAAGTTCAAGATACACCCCGCGGGTGGAATTGTGCAAATTAACAAGTTCTTCAAGACTATTAAGCAGATAAAAACAACGATAAAGTTGCAGCCTAGGAAGCGGCAGACGGGTTCGGAGGATCGGAGGAGTCGGCGGTGCCAGTTGTTGGGGCGGCCGGCTGGTCGGTCTCGGCTTGATCCCCTCCGGCGGTAGCTGGCTCGGTCGGGCGCGGCTCGTTGCTGGAAGCGTGGTCGAGCTGAGGCTGGTCGTTCGCTTCGTCTTCTAGTGCCTCCTCTTCACCTCCCTCCTCCGCCTCGCCTTCCTCCTCGACACTGGAGCCGATCACCTCCGTCGTGTCCTCGCCGTAGTCTGGATTCATCCCGAACCACTCTGGCGGCGCCTTTTCGCCGTTTTCAGCCAACTCTGGGACGAGGATGCTGGTATCAGTGTACTCAGCAATCGACGCCGCGCGCTTGACGAGGTCATATTCCACGACTGCCAACTCCGCCTGGGCCTCTAGCCAGAACGTGGCTAGCTGGTCTAGACTCAGCCCAGGATACCATGCCTTGACGAACTCCAGGGCCCAGCGCGCTCCGGCCTGGGCTGAGGAGCCCTTCTAGGCCTCAAGACGGCCAGCCATGACCACCAGCCAGTCGGCAGTCCGACTGGGAGTGCGCGGAGCCTGCATATCCGGCCACAGGGCGGCAATCGCCTGGGCGCCGACACGCTGAAGCCGGCGTAGCATCCGGTGGGCCGGCCGAAGGCGAGCCTCTATGCTCAGGATCTGCTCGTCGAGGGTTTGGGGGGCGTTGGCAGCGATCTCTACGCCATCCGCCCTCCGCCCTTCGCGATCAGCCTCGATGCCTTGGTTGGCAGCCTGCTAGTGGCCAGGGAAGAAGTATGCCAAGACAATGGACGAAGAGCAAGATTAAAGGCTTAAGGTCGACTCGACTAGCAGTCGGCAGCTTAGGAAAGGAAAATGAGGGGGAACTCACCGTCAACAAGGTCCTTGATCTCATGGGAGCCGGCGGCCAGCATCGCTTCCTTGTCAGTCCAGGAGGAGCGCTCGCTCGCGAACTCAGCAAGGAGAGCAGTCTCTTTCTCTTCCGCCTCCTTCTGGGTCTTCTTGAGCAGTTCCTTCTACTCTGCGAGTGGCGCGACCAGCAGAGGAACAGAGGGACTCTCAATGAAAGCACCAATGTCGGTGTCAAAACCGGCGGATCTAGGGTAGGGAGTCCCGAACTATGCGTCCAAGGCGGATGGTAATAGGAGGCGGGGGACACAATGTTTACCCAGGTTCGGGCCCTCTCGATGGAGGAAATACCCTACTTCCTGCTTGATTGATCTTGATGATATGGGTATTACAAGAGTTTATCTACCATGAGATCGTAGAGGCTAAACCCTAGAAGCTAGCCTATGATTATGATTGTTTCTTGTCCTATGGGTTGAACCCTCCAGTTTATATAGACACCGGAGGGGGTAGGGTTACACAGAGTCGGTTACAAGGGAGGAGATCCACAGATCCGAATTGCCAAGCTTGCCTTCCACGCCAAGGAGAGTCCCATCCGGACACGGGACGAAGTCTTCAATCTTGTATCTTCATAGTCCAACAGTCCGGACATAGGATATAGTCCGGCTGTCAGAGGACCCCCTAATCCAGGACTCCCTCAGTCACGCCGAGAGGCCGCGTGTCTAGGTGGCAGGGCGCCGTCTCGGTGTGGAGATGGTGGAGGCGCTCCATGAGCTACATCGCCCGCAGCTGGCGGAGGGCAAGGCAGCGAGAGGGACGGTGTGGGGGAGCCCCCAGCGGCACTAACGAGCTCGGCGATGTGGTCCAACCAGTCCTCGTGGAGGTCATCGACCAGGCGGCAGCGCAGGAGCTCACGTGCCATGAGCAGCGCAGCCTATGCGTCCGTGGGTGCGCGACGAGCGTGGGACGATGAGCGGGCCGGAGTCAGTGATGGGGTGGCGGTGCGGCCGTCCCATCACAAGGAGGGGTGTAGCAAGGACGCTTGCTGCTCGTTTCCCACCGGGCCAGTGGCGGCGTTGGCGCCGGGTGACGAAGAACGACGGGGAGGCCCGCCGACCGGGGATGTCTGAGCGACACGGGTGGCGTGGGCAGACTGACGCTCAGCGCGAGCTCGACCCGTGTCTGCCATGGATGCGGTGGAGCGGCGGGGCGCGGATCGACGGAAGGAAAGCTTCAGCGCACCCCTACCTGGCACGCCAAATGTCGGATTACAAGTTCCGGCAAAACCCTTGAGGTTCGAACTCTGGGGTGCGCACAAAGATCTCCCTCTCCCTAGCCCACGCTCTCACCGCAATCTCATAGCTCAGCTCGCCGAACCTGAAGAACAAGGGACACAAGAGTTTATACTGTTTCGGGCCACCGATGTGGTGTAATACCCTACTGTAGTGTGATGGGGTGGATTGCCTAGTAGGCTTGGATGAACAAATACAAAGGAAGAACAACCTCCTAAGGAGAGGTGTTCCTGAGCTCGGTGAGCTTGTGTGTGTGAGGATGGTCAGAATGATCCCTTGGGGGCCGAATCAGTTGCCCCCTATGGTGGTGGCTAGTCCTATTTCTAGAGGCCCGGGTCCTCTTCCCAAATATTTAGCGGGAAGGGATCCCAGAATGGCCAACTTGAAGGGGGACAACAAGTACATGCTATCCTGAGAAAAGGTGGTCTTTGCCTGCCAAAGGCTCTGGTGGCGACGCCGTCGTGGGCTCCGCGATGACCTCCGTCCTGCCGTCATGCTAGTCTCGGTCACGTTGCACCGATATGGAAACCTTCTCCTGACACCTCGGGACTCGTCGCCTGCGCCGTCTCCTTTAGCACTGAAGAGGAAACTAGTACTCTGCACCCGCTGGCGCCGGCCTAGCGCCCGCCTGGACTTGGTCGTCATGGCTCACGTCACGGGAACCTCACGAGGTGCCCCTCGCTTTGATCTCTCCGCTCCTCACAAGCCAGCCAAGTGAGACCGCCCCTGAGGAGGTCTTGTGTCGTCCGCCTTGCAAAGCTCGGCCCCTCGCGAGGGTCTTGAGTGTTTGCTGGTGGAGATGGGCTGTACAGGGCCGCTAGTGGAGCCACGCCGTGGGCCGCAAGCAGGCAAGTCTGGGGACCCTCGTTCCCAGAACACCGACACGTGCATGTTGCGTGAATCACAAGCTTTAACACAAGTATTTCTCCAATTCACAACTACTCACTACCATGACTCTAATATCACCATCTTTATATCTCAAAACAATCATAGGGAATCAACCTTCTCATAGTATTCAATGCACTTTATAGGAAATTTTTTATTATATCCCTCTTGGATGCGTATCATATTAGGACTAAATTTATAACCAAAGAATATTACCATGCTATTTAAAGACTATTAAAATAATATAAGTGTAGCATGAGAGTTCAACAATTTCTATAAAATAAAACCACCGCCGTGCTCTAAAAAGAGATAAGTGAAGCACTAGAGCAAAATTGCCTAGCTCAAAAGATATATGTGAAGGATATAGAGTATTCCAAGAAATCATGATTCATGCATGTCCCTCTAAAAAGGTGTGTAAAGAAAGGATGGTGATGGCAAACTAAAAAGAAAAGACTCAAATCATACAAGACGCTCCAAGCAAAACACATATCATGTGGTGAATAAAAACATAGCCTCAAGTGAAGTTACCGATAGACAAAGACGAAAGAGGGGATGCCTTCCAGGGCATCCCCAAGCTTAGGCTCTCGGTTGTCCTTGAATATTACCTTGAGGTGCCTTGGGCATCCCCAAGCTTAGGCTCTTGCCACTCCTTATTCCATAGTCCATCAAATCCTTAACCAAAACCTGAAAACTTCACAACATAAAACTCAACAGAAAACCTCATAAGCTCCGTTAGTATAAGAAAATAAATCACCACATTTGGTACTTGTGACGCCCCGAGACCGACGCTTTAGACGCCTTCCATGTTTTCCCTTGTCGCCGGGTGTTTTATTTGTTTGTTGCATTTCATCATGGCATCATCCGCATTGCATCGGCACTCGTTGCCGTCAGTGTTTTTAAACTTGCATCCGGTGGTAGTTGCCGCGTCCCCCCTTGCTTTTATTGACCGTTCCGAGACCAAACTTATTATTCATTTTTTTCCTCTTTCCTAAATCAGAGTCTCTCCGTAAAGCGCACAGACCCCCTCGTGTGCGCGTCCGAAACTTGCCCGAACCTGACCCGGGCTATCACTACTGATGGGTCTGGATTATCCCCAAACATCCCTATAATATCTTCAGTTTCCTCTCTGGACTCCCATAGCATTTTATCTTGACCGTCCAATTTTGATCGGATGATCCAGACTCCCTCCTTTCCTTATACATAGAGCGGCCCCTAACCTAATCTAGTCTAAACCTAAAATCTAGCCCCCTTGTCCCATCGCCCGCCGCCACTCTCTTCCTTGGGATCGCTCCCGGTCCAAAAATCCACTGAGCGGCACCTCCTTCCTTCTGTGGTCTGGCAACCGAGCCGAAGCTGATGTGAGTCCCCTTTGCGGTGCCCGTCTCCTTTTTGTTTTTTTCTTTATCCCTCCCATAGATCCCTCATGTCTCTCTCGCAGGAACTCCCTCCATGAACGAGTTCGAGACCCCATCCTCTGCTTTGATCAAATTGCACCACCATCTAGCACTCGGATCCGCACCTCCCTCCGTTCCCTGCACCACTGCGTCGCTCGCTCATTCCCCTGCTTCGAACAACAGAGCGCGGCGCCATGCCCTGCCTCCGCTGCCTCGCGCTCGTTCGCCACCGCCAAGACCTTGCCTCGCCAGATCCGCCTCCACCGCCAGGAATTGGTTCCCCTCGACCTCGCCCCACCTCCGGTGGTCATCCGTCCGTCTGCCGTCGCCGGAAGCACCACCGACGCCACCACTCATCTTCGTGGAACGTAGGCAGCCACATCGACCCATGACCCAACAACCTTTGACGCACCTCCAGGGCCTGGGCCAACAGCCACCAGGCCTAGCGCCCCCCTTCCAGCCTGCCTCTTCCATAACCCGGGCCAAAGACCTCAAGGTCCCGATGTGAGCAGCTTCCCCGCGCCCTAGGCCAGATCTCAGTTTTGGCCCGTATAGTGGTTTTCCTGCGTGCGATTTTAGCTATTATCCAAAGTTTACAGATTTAGAGAAAAACCCTCAATATCATGCATATAATAATTCCAGAACCATGCATCATATTAAAATGTTTTGACAATGTAAAGTGTTTAGAATTCGGTATAGTTTCCTAAAATGCTGCATTCATCCATGTTTGAAATGTGTAACTTGCTGTTTCCTATTATTTTGCTCAAATGCCATGCTAAAATGCTTTATTTCATAACTAATTAACCCTAGCTCCGAATTTAATAAACTTTATATGTAAATGGGGTAGAAAAATGCCTAGTTTAACATGGTGACATTACTTTGCATGTTTAAAATCTCCAAAAATTGGTTTAGGGAAGAACAGTAGCAAATTCAAAATATGCATATGAGGATTTTCCGAAATTGTTGTTTATTGTTCCGGCCTCATTTAAACTAGCCTAGATAGGTAGTTTTCATATGCTTCACCCCATGCCATGTTTAATAACATTTAGTAGTGTTGGGTACATAAACGAGAGAGAAGTAAATAACTGATGTGGTGTTTCGTCAATATGCAACTCGTTGCATATTAAGCTCCACTTAATTTGTAGTTTTCTTTGTTGCGCTTTGCCATGACATGCCTCTTTAAATCGGACATGCATCATACTTGGTTCTGCATCATGCCATGCTTATGTGATGGTTGTTTACCATGTTTCTTGCTTCTTTCCGGTTTGCTTCTCTCGTTAGCTTCGGTTTCATTCTGGAGTTGTGAGGATTCGTTCGACTACGTCCATTTGTCTTCTTCATGGACTCGTTCTTCTTCCTTGTGGGATCTCAGGCAAGATGACCATTACCCTCGATATCACTTCTATCTTTGATTTCTAGTTGTTAGTTCTATCGCTATGTCGCGCTACCTACCACTTGTTTATCATGCCTCCCTTATAGACATGTCAAGCCTCTAATCCACCTTCCTAGCAAACCATTGTATGGCTATGTTACCGCTTTTTCTCAGCCCCTCTTATAGCGTTGTTAGTTGCAGGTGAAGTTGAAGATTGCTCCATGTTGGAACATGATTATGTTGGGATATCATAATATCTCTTGTTTTAATTAATGCATCTATATACTCGGTAAAGGGTGGAATGCTTGGCCTTATGCCTGGTGTTTTGTTCCACTCTTGCCCCCTAGATTCCATCATAACGGTGGTATATTCCTTAATTTTGCATTCCTTACGCGGTTGGGGTTATGGGACCCCCTTGACAGTTCGCTTTGAGTAAAACTCCTCCAGCAAGGCCCAGCCTTGGTTTTACATTTGCCTCACCTACGCCTTTCCCTTGGGTTTTCATGAGCCCGAGGGTAATCTTTATTTAACCCCCCCGGGCCACTGCTCCTCTGAGTGTTGGTCCGAACTAGAGTCCTTTGCAGCGCCACCTCAGGGAGACTTGAGGGCTGGTTTTAGTTGTACGGAGTGCTCATCCGGTGTACCCTGAGTACGAGATATGTGCAGCTCCTATCGGGATTTGTCGGCATAGTCGGGTGGTCTTGCTGGTCTTGTTTTACCATTGTCGAAATGTCTTGTAACCGGGATTCCGAGGCTGATCGGGTCTTTCCGGGGGAAGGAATATCCTTCGTTGATCGTGAGAGCTTGTGATGGGATAAATTGGGACACCCCTGCAGGGTATAAACTTTCGAAAGCCGTGCCCGCAGTTATGTGGCTGATGGGAATTTGTTAATGTCCGGTTGCAGAGAACTTGACACTTGAGTAAATTAAAATGCATGAACGGCGTGTGTAGCCGTGATGGTCTCTTTTCCGCGGAGTCCGGGAAGTGAACACGGTTTGGGTTATGTATGAACGTAAGTAGTTTCAGGATCACTTCTTGATCACTTTTAGCTTCTCGACCATTGTGTTGCTTCTCTTCTTGCTCTTATTTGTGTATGTTAGACACCATGTTTGCTTAGTGCTTGCTACAACTCCACCTCATTACCCCATCCTACCCATAAGCTTAAATAGTCCTAATCTTGCGGGTTTTGAGATTGCTGAGTCCTCGTGACTCACAAATACTACCAAAACAGTTGCAGGTGCCGATGATACCAGTGCAAGTGATGCAACCGAGCTCAAGTGGGAGTTCGACGAGGACGTTGGTCGTCACTATGTTTCGTTTCCTGATGATCAGTAGTGGAGCCCAGTTGGGACGATCGGGGATCTAGCATTTCGGGTTGTCTTCCTTTTCATTTGTAATCGTCCGTAGCCGGACTATGTGTGTACTCCGAATGATGTATGTTTAATTAATGTATTGTGTGAAGTGGCGATTGTAAGCCAACTCTTTATCCCATTCTTGTTCCTTACATGGGATTGTGTGAAGATGACCCTTCTTGCGACAAAACCACCATGCGGTTATGCCTCTAAGTCGCGCCTCGACACATGGGACATATATCCGCATCGTGGGTGTTACAAGTTGGTAATCAGAGCCATCCCCGACTTAGGAGCCCCCTGCTTGATCGAATCGTTGTCGTTGTTCAGTCTAGAACAAAAATGTTTGAGTCTTAGGATTATATATATCGGGGAGTAGGATTCTTTTTACTCCTCAGTCCTTTTGTCGCTCTGGTGAGGCCTCCTGACGTAGATGTTTTGTCTTCCTCTCCTCACATTTCACTAAAAAAATTTAGGATCACGCGGGTATCTTGGTATCGTTCTGATATTATTATGAGGAGAACATTGTTCTTGGAGCCTCCTGACATTTAGGGGTTGTGGCAGTGTCCTAGGGAGTTGAGCTCCGAGGTGTTGTCGTCAAAATTTGATCGTCGCAGTTCTGGAATACCTGAGATTTTCTGACATCAAAAATCTCTTTTATGCAGTTGTTGGTGAGATAACCTCGACGCCACCCGGTACTGTGGTGGGAGTTCGGGAGTATTGCCATAGCTTGTATAACAGATGGTTTTCAAAGGTTGAGGTACACGATTTCCGGAGTTTTCTTGGTTTTGTGTTGACAGATGGATACAGCTGGATGTAGGGATTGTTAGTTTGGGCGAGATATATTGCTTCCCCTGTATCGCCAACACCAGAGTGCATAACCAGAAAGTTTTGGGAGTTTATAAGTGGGAATTCAAGTAGCTCCTAGAATATCTTTCTGAAAAATGTAGGATATGGGATTGTTTAAATCTCTATCATATGTAATTGTTCTGGCTTATTCTGCGAGCCAAATCCTTTGTTTCATTTTTGTTGTGGTATTCGAGTTGCTTCGATGTCAAGTGTTGATTCCATGCATTCCCTAAACGGTATTCTCATATTCCTATGTGGATGCTAATCCTTCTTGATCATCAAGGTTTTCCTTTCGATTCTTTCCAATCGGTGTGCTTCTCTTCAAGTTAATCATATCCTTTCAATATTTGCTAGATCAATTCTATGTTTTCTCAACGGTGTTTGTTTCATCCGTCCCAAGTCGTCTTTGCTTTCCCGCCCTCCAACCCTTTTCTTCAAGGACTTAGATTTCTTAACCAAGTATCCTTTTATTGAGGAACATACTAACGAAAATTCAAGTTCATCATTCTTCATTGTTTTCTTCTCCGATGGGTTCAATTCAAGTTTTCTTTGTTGATCATATCCCTTTCCTCGTTTCAAATGTTTTCCCATGCCAGTGCACCTCTTAATTGCTCACCTTTCTCTATTCATATCTGAAGTGCCGAAGATATCTCAGAAGATTTGGGTCTCCATTATCAATCCGTTCAAGCTCTTTCAAGGTTGTTATCTCATTCAAGCCATTTAATTCAACTGGCGCAATCTCTCTTTTCAAATCGTTCAACGGTGTATCTTTTGTGTGGGCCCTAACCCACAGTTCTTTTCCCAGGATTTTCTCCAAGGTCATTTTCAAATGCTTTTCATCGTTGGTTCAACATTTCTATTCTTTATTGTTCCAAGTGCGTCAACTATTCATGGTGGTGTTTCTCCTCGTCATTCTGAGGTTTTGAAGACAGAGCAAGAGATTTCTCCTAAAATCTTGGTCCATTCTCTTGAAGATTCATGGTTCTAGCTTCATGCCATCCTCATAATTGTTTTGGATTGTGAGAATTCTTTTCACCCATCCGGAGAAATTCAGGAATCTTTTCAGTTTGATTCTCTGGAGCCCATCATCTCAGAATTATTCATTCCAGCTTTTAGCTATCGTTCTCCAAATCTTACCGGTGTATCGTTCAAATATCCTCTAATCAGTTCATGATCTCTTCGTTCTCATGTATCTAAAGCCCCTCAAGGATCTTCATTTGTTTTCCAAGTCTTCCCGGTGAATTGTGCCTTACGGGGGTTTGTTCAAGATTCCTCTTCCTATGTTCTCATATTAATTTATTCGTTGTTTCAATCCTACCGGTAATTCGTTGAAGACCTTCCCAAGTTTGCACTATATCTATCTTAATCATTTCTACGAGAATAAGTAGTATGCCAAATCTATTGCTTGTCATCAATCTAAATTGGTGAAGGATACGCATAACATAATTCTTATTATTGTTTCATCCAAGTGATCTAATTTCTTCTTTCCGGAGTTGTTCATCAGGTCACATTCTCGGTTCGAGATGCTTCCTCTTTTTTTTCCGGAGTTCCAAGTTTTCCATATTATCTCGTCGCAAAGCTCCATCTAAATCATCGCAAGGATTCACCTTGTGTTTTCAACTTCTCTCTCTTTGTATCATCCTTGTTTTACCGGAGTTCTTCATGGAAGGTTCACATGGTGGTTGGTCAAGGATTCCCTTCATTCTTCAATTGTTCGTCAAGATTTCTCTCGGAGTTATGATCTGCCAAGCTATAGTCTAAAATGAACATGGTGTTCAACACATGTTTTGTTTTGAGGAGTTCAAGCATTCTTCATCTTGCATTCAAGTGCAATTCTTTCTATGTTATCTTTTGAAATGGTGTTATTTCATTCTTTATAATTTCCCTTCGTGTTTCATGATTCACAAGTTATCAAGAATGAGATATTTAAACCCATCATTTTATTCCTTGGAGTTATCTTGGGTTATAGTTCACCTAAAGCCTTCCCTAAGGAATGTTGCTATTGTGGTGCTTACCAATGATCCAATTCTCTCCTTCTCATCTCGGTGAAGAAGTTTTCATCTCCTTGTTGATCTCAATCCAATCAACTGTTCTATTAGTGGTCGGTTGTCACCTCATAATTTTGGGATGTTTTTTCATAAGCCCACACCAAGCTTATTCTTTTCGCTGTTGAGTTTTCAACAACTCTGTTCAACCTTTCATTGTATGCTTTCCCTTTTAAATTCATTTGTGCGAGAATATGTTATTGTCTTCTACGTTCTTTTCATTCCATTCGTTCTTTTGTTCTGGAGGCATTGTGTTGTTTCTCTCGTCAAGTATCATCCAATCTTGTCAAGTTCATGTCCATTCCTTACATGGTCAACCGGGGAGCTGTCCAAATTCTATCATTCTTGTTCCTTGGCTATCGTGTTATACCAGTATGGTGGCATATTCTTATTGGTTCATTGAGCGCTCGTTCCATGCTTCAATCTACAGGGTCCTCATAATGTTCCTTGTTCCTCTTTGTTAACAGAGTGTTTGCAATCTATTTCGCCTCAATTGTTTTCTTTCTTTAGATTTGTTCAACCTCTTAAGGTTCGAGGTTTCACTTGTTTGTCAAAGAAGCAACTTTGTTTTACCACTTCCTCTTCCGCTTCTCTCTGGTGCCATCTTTAGATCTCGGGATGAAATCTCTTGTAAGTGGAGGAGTGTTGTGACGCCTCGAGACCGACGCTTGAGATGCCTTCCATGTTTTCGTTGTCACCAGGTGTTTTATTTGTTTGTTGCATTGGATCATGGCATCCGCATTGTATCGGCACTCATTGTCGTCATTTTTTTAGAACTTGCATCCGCTCGTAGTTGCCTGCGTCCCCCCTTGCTTTTGTTGACCATTCCGAGACCAACCTTGTTCTTCGTTTTTGCCTCTTGCCTAAACCGAAGTCTCTCTGTAAAGTGCACAGACCCCCTCGTGTGCGCGTTCGAAACTTACCCGAACCCGACCCGGGCTGTCACTACCGATGGGTCCGGACTATCCCCAAACATCCCGAGAATATCTTCGATTTCTTATGTGGACTCCCATAGCATTTTATCTTGACCATCCGATTTCGATCGGATGATCCAAACTCCCTCCTTCCCTTATATATAGAGCGGCCCCTAACCTAATCTAGTCTAACCCAAAAATCTAGCCCCCTTGTCCCATCGCCAACCGCCACTCTCTTCCTTGGGATCGCTCTCGATCCCAAAATCCACCGTGCGGCACCTCCTTCCTTCTGTGGTCTGGCAACCGAGCCGAAGCTAAAGCGAGTCCCCTCCGTGGTGCCCGTATCCTTTTTGTTTTTTTCTTTCTCCCTACCATAGATCCCTGATGTCTCTCTCGCAGGAACTCCCTCCATGAACGAGTTCGAGACCCCATCCTCTCCTTCGATCAAATCGCGTCGACGTCCAGCGCTCGGATCCGCACCTTCCTCCTTTCCCTGCACCACCGCGTCACCCTCTCGTTCCCGTGCTTCTAACAACAGAGCGCGGCGCCATGCCCTACCTCCGCTGCCTCGCGTTCGTTCACCGGCGCCAAGACCTTGCCTCGCCGGATCCACCTCCCACCGCATGGAATCGGTTCTGTTAGGGACAAAGAAGACCGATCTATATTGCTCTCTGAGGTAGTAGCTAATACAAATTCGATTATAGGGGAGCGATGCTCTTGAATGGGGAAGAACAGAGTAGCTCTAGGGTTCGTAAGGAAAGTGGTAGCCGCCGTCGACCTTGATCCACTGGATGCCGGCCCTCTCCTAGCCGCCCGCTACTTGTACTGATAAGGTGGGCTTCAGTGCGTCCATTCCGGCCCGCTGGTACGCGAGTTTGGCCACCTGACTCTAATGGGTTGCTGGGCAGCCCGTTGGCTGGAGTGGTCGCTGCCCTGTGGGTCCTGCTTGTCAGGGGCATTGTCACCCCCCTCTCCTTGAGATGAGGCTTGCCCCCAAGCCTCTGCCTGAGGAAACCTAGCCTTCAAGCTCTCCTTGTCTTCGGAGGTGGTGCCCAAAGTTGCAGAGTTGGGCCACTGAATCTTTACTTGTTCGCGCACTCCGTCTTTCTGTTTGCGCCATCGGGTCTGAAGGATTGCCACTGGTACAGCAAGATCATCTGAAGAGTGTGGTAACCGTGGTTCGACGGACATACCAGGGGCAAGTTCTCGGCGTAGGAGGGAGACGTGGAACACCGGGTGGACCGTGGTGTGTGGTGGGAGTTGCAACTTATACACCACGTCATTGATCTCGTGATGATCGAGAATGGGCCATAGAACTTGTATGATAGCTTGTGATTTGCCCTTGGAGCTACCGGTGATTGGATATATGCTTGAAGCTTCGGGAATAACTGGTCACCGACTTCAAAGACCCTGAAGGAACGCTTTTTGTATGCCTGTTCTTTCATCAGCTGTCGCGCCCTGTTAAGATGCTGTTGCAACAAGTCTTGGACAGTGGCTCGTTCATCGACCCAAGACTGGAGCGTGGGCACCGAGGAGGTGTTGTCAGCAGTGATGCCCCAGTGGTGCGGTTCGTACCCAAACATGGCTTTGAATGGGGTCATACCAATAGGCGAGTGGTGAGCATTGTTGTACCAGAATTGGGCTAGTGGAATCCAGAAACACCGTCTGTGTGGGCAAGCTTGAGTAAAGCAGCGAAGGAAAGTCTCGACACACTGATTAACGCGCTCTATTTGGCCATCAGTTTGTGGGTGATGTGTTGTGCTTAGTCTGAGTTCTGTCCCTGCCCCCCGGAACAGCTCTTGCCAGAAGTGGCTCGTGAAGACTAGATCTCTATCTGAAACAATCGAGTCGGGCAGGCCATGAATTTTGTAAACCTGATGGAGATACAGTTGGGCTACTAATGCAACAGTATAGGGATGTGCCAGCGGTAGGAAATATGCAAACTTGGTGCGCTTGTCGATGATGACCAGTAAGCATTTAAGCTTCCTTGATTGAGGGAGACCATCTACAAAGTCCATGGAAATCATGTCCCACGGCTGTTTTGGAATTGGCAGTGGCATGAGTAGTCCTGGAGATGCAACATGGTCAGGCTTGGCTTGTTGACACACTGGGCAGCACCTAACATACTGCAAAATCTGTGCTTTCATCTTGGGCCAGGCGAATAGGCGTCGAATGCGCCTGTAGGTCACTGGAAATCCCAAGTGGCCACCCAAGGCACTGTCGTTGAAAGCTGTGATAATTTTCTGCTGAATGTTTGTGCTCCCTCCCAGCCAGATTCTACCGTGAAACCGAATGATAACTTGTTGTAGAGAGAATCGCTTCTCCACATCCTATTTGATAGCCAATTGTTCTAACAGCCGCACGGCTTGTGGGTTGTAATTATAGCTACTGATCACATCCTCCAACCAAGCGGGCAGGCAAGATGTAACTGCAGCTAAGGTGTGAGTAGGGTTGGCTCGCGATAGTGCATCTGCAACCACATTCTCGATGCCTTTCTTGTAACGGATGCGATAGCGCAGGCCGAGAAGTTTGGTGAATGCCTTTTGCTGCCAAGGTGTTGTTATTCGTTGCTCTTCCAGGTGCACCATGCTCTTCTGATCGGTCAGGATCTCAAACTCTGCATGCTGAAGGTATGGACGCCGCTGATTAATAGCCATGATAATAGCCAAGCACTCTTTGTCGTAAGTGGACAATCCCTGGTAGCACGTGTTGAGTGCCTTGCTCATGAACGCGATTGAATGCCCTTGCTTCTATAAGATGGCCCCAATGCCGCGGTCGCTTGCGTCAGTCTCGATTGTGAACGGTTGCTGAAAGTTGGGCGGCGCGAGAACTGGTGCTGAGACTAACTGTTGCTTGAGCACATGAAATGTTGTCTCTGTGGTAGATGTCCACATGAATGGGACTCCTTTCTTGAGCAGATTGAACGGTGGACGGGCTATGACCCTGAAGTTCCTAACAAATCGACGGTAATAACCTGCAAGTCCCAAGAAACTGCGCACCCCTTTGATGTCAGTAGGTGTCTCCCAATTCGTTACCGCTATAATCTTGGACGGGTCCATGGAGACGCCGTGCACACTGATGGTGTGTCCAAGGTACGATATGTGTTGTTGTCCAAAAGTGCACTTGCTGAACTTAACTTTCCAGCTATCTCTGCGAAGGAGCGTGACTACTAGGCGCAGGTGCTCGACATGTTCTTGGAGTGATTTGCTGAAGACGAGGATGTCGTCGAAGAACGATAGCACATAGACACGGTTGAGCGGCTTGAGCATTGTCGTGATAGCCCCAATGAAAGTGGTCGGGCTTCCTGCTAGCCCGAATGAGACGACTTTGAATTCAAAGTGGCCTTGGTGGGTTTGAAAGGCGGTCTTGTACTCTTCGCCAGGAGCCAACTGAATCCGGTGATAGCCTGCGCGGAGATCCATCTTAGAAAACCAGGCTGCACCATGGAGTTCGTCGAGGAGCTCTTCGATGATGGGGACAGGGTAGTTGGCGATCACGGTGAGGGCATTGAGATGCCTGTAATCGATGCACAAGCGCCATATCCCGTCCTTCTTCTTGACGAGGATGACTGGCGACGAGGACGGGCTGGTGCTTCTCTGAATGATACCAGAACATAGCAGTTCTTCCACTTGTGTTTCAATTTCAGACTTGAGCTCAGGTTTGTGACAGTACGGCTATATGTTCACGGGCTGTGCACTGGGTATGAGAGGAATCCTGTGATCACAGTCGCGCCAAGGTGGTACGCCTGTGGGCTCGGCGAAGACGCCGGGGAAGTCGTCGGGAACTTGCTGAATACAGGCTGCGGTTGGTGTAGACGGCTCTGTTGCTGGCGCGACGACGCAAAAATGGACAATGTGTGTTATTGCCCCTTTTTTGCATAGGCCTTGCAGTTGGATATTGTTGACAGTCGCGCACGCTGTTGATGCAGCATCATGCCAACAAGGCAGAGAGGTCCTGCCGGTGTGGGAATTTCGATGAACCGTGCGCGCCAGCCACTATCATGGGACTGTGCTCTTCAAGCCAGTCCATTCCCAGGATGGCGTCGTAAGTACTCAGCGTGAGCAGCTTCATATCGGTGAAGAATTCTTGGCCTTGAGAGTACCAGGTGCAACTGGGTACAAATGATGTACACACCAGTTCGCCGCCGTCGGCAACTCGGACGCGCCCAGGTTGCAGCAGAGGATGGACCCCATGGAGGGACTCAAAGAATTTGGAGTCGATGAAGGAGTTCGAACTACGTGAGTCCACCAGCAGGAGCACCTCACGGCCTTGAATCCACGCGCGCAATTGGAATGCTTTTGCTGAGACTCCCCTTGCCATGGCCGATATGGAGATGGCCATTATGGTGTCGTCGGTGCTGCTCGTCGCTGGAATCTGAGTGTCGATGAAGTTGTCGATGCCGAACACATCGAGCAATTCTTCGACGACGTGTAGTTGTACAGAGGTAGGGCACACATGATCGTGCCCCCACTTCTCGCCGCGCTTGAAACAGAGGCTGCAGGTTCGTCTGTAGTCGCGAAGCGTCTTGAGCTTGGACGCCTCGGCTGGTGCAGCGTCCGTGCCGCGGCGGTCGGTGGCGACCGTGGGCGCGGTGTGACATGCCTGTGGTGATGGTGGTGGAGGCAGCGACAGTGGCACCCCTAGCCACAGTGCCGCTTCTGGCGGTCTTGGAAACGTACCAAACGCGCCGTGAGCCACCTCCTCCTGAAGCAGAGCCAGGGCGCAGGCCGTGTCCAGGTCGGGTGGTCACTGCACCATTACCACTGCTTGGATGTCGTGCCTTAGTCCCTCGACAAAACGAGTGAGAAAATAGTAAGGATGCATCGAATCAGAATAATAATTCAGAAGATTGGTGATCAACTCAAATTTCTCAATATAATCAGCTACAAATGTGGTTTGGCGAATGGTGTAGAACTGAGGTATGAGCATTTGATGGCGGTCACGGCCAAAACGAGTGCTCAAGAGGGTAATGAAGGAATCCCAATCAAACTCGCCTAGATGTTTTTGGATCGATTGCAACCACACGACCACTGAACCGGTGAAATTGAGTGCTGCTATGGGTACCCAGAAGGATGGTGTGATCCCGAACATGGTGAAGTGCTGCTCCCATTAAGTTTTCCACAAGTTCGGGATCTCGCCAAATAATTGGGGAAAACTATGGATGGATGTGCTGGACCGAGACTGGTGAGCATCTAGCTAGCGTGGCCGAACGGTGACAACAAGACTGGAGTGACGGGATCGGTGGCCGTACCGTTAGCCGGGAGCGGCGGCGGCGGCGCTGGGAGCGCCGCCGGTGGCCCATATTTGATCTAGAAATCGATGTGGCCATCAGGCCCTCGTGGATTGATCACCGCATCAGCGCCTTCACGCACCGGATCCGCCTCGGGTCGGGTTGGTGGAGGAATTTTGCTTGTTGCAGAGCGGTGATGACATCGCCCAGATCCGCCACTCGGCTCTCAAGATCGGGGCGCCACGCGAGTAGGTCGTCGATCTTCGTCGCCGTAGATTGCTGGGCCTTGGTCAGGCGTTCGATGGCGGCTTCGATCTTGGTCTCGAAGCGGGTGAGGAAGGACGAGACGCTTAGATCCATGGCCTCGCGTGCTTGTCGCAGGCCTCTCGTCTCGATGAGGGAGCCAGAGCGCATTGAGGAGTTGTAGGATTTGGTCTCTAATACCAGATGTTAGGGACGAAGAGGATCGATCTATATTGCTCTCTGAAGTAGTAGCTAATACAAATTAGAATGGACGCACTGAAGCCCACCTTATCACTACAAGTATCGGGCGGCTAGGAGAGGGTCGACATCTCCGTCGTATCTACTTTTCCACACTCTTTTGCCCTTGTTTTGGACTATAACTTGCATGATTTGAATGGAACTAACCCAGACTGATGCTGTTTTCAGCAGAATTGCCATCATGATGTTTTATGTGCAGAAAACAAAAGTTCTCGGAATGACCTGAAACTCCACGGAACTTCAAGTTAAAAATAATAAAAAATCCTTGCCAAAGATGAAGACCAGGGGCCCACACCCTGCCCACGAGGGTGGGCCCCCCCCCTAGGGCGGGCCCCCCTACATCGTGGGCCCTTGGAGCTCCTTCGACGCCAACTCCAACTCTATATATTTGCTTTCGGGGAGAGAACAAATCAAGGAGAAGAAATCATCGCGTTTTACGATACGAAGCCGCCGTCAAGCCCTAAAACCTCTTGGGATGGCTGATCTGGAGTCCGTTCGGAGCTCTGGAGAGGGGGATTCGTCGCTGTCGTCATCATCAACCATCCTCCATCACCAATTTCATGATGCTCACCATCGTGCGTGAGTAATTCCATCGTAGGCTTGCTGGACGGTGATGGGTTGGATGAGATCTATCATGTAATCGAGTTTCTTTTGTTAGGGTTTGATCCCTAGTATCCACTATGTTCTTAGATTGATGTTGCTATGACTTTGCTATGCTTAATGCTTGTCACTAGGGCCCGAGTGCCATGATTTCAGATCTGAACCTATTATGTTTTCATGAATATATGTGTGTTCTTGATCCTATCTTGCAATTCTATAGTCACCTACTATGTGTTATGATCCGGCAACCCCGAAGTGACAATAATCGGGAACACTCCCCGTGATGACCATAGTTTGAGGAGCTCATGTATTCACTATGTGATAATGCTTTGTTCCGGTTCTCTGTTAAAAGGAGGCCTTAATATCCCTTAGTTTCCATTAGGACCCCGCTGCCACGGGAGGGTAGGACAAAAGATGTCATGCAAGTTCTGTTCCATAAACACGTATGACTATATTCGGAATACGTGCCTACATTACATTGATGAATTGGAGCTAGTTCTGTGTCACCCTATGTTATGACTATTACATGATGAACCGCATCCAAAATAATTATCCATCACCGGTCCAATGCCTACGAGCTTTCCATATACTAGTTTACGCTTATTTACTTTCCCGTTGCTATTGTTACAATCACTACAAAATACCAAAAATATTACTTTGCTTTCATTACTCTTTTGTTACCGTTACCACCACTATCATATTACTTTGTGACTAAACACTTTGCTGCAGATACTAAGTTTCCAGGTGTGGTTGAATTGACAACTCAGCTGCTAATACTTGAGAATATCCTTTGGCTCCCCTAGTGTCGAATCAATAAATTTGGGTTGAATACTCTACCCTCGATAGCTGTTGCAATCCCCTATACTTGTGGGTTAGCAAGACTAATTTCTGGCGCTGTTGCCGGGGAGCATAGCTCTATTCTTTGAGTCACTTGGGATTTATATCTGCTGGACACTATGAAGAACTTGAAAGACGCTAAGACAACAATCTATCCCTCAACTACGAGGGGAGGTAAGGAACTGCCTTCTAGCTCTGCACTTGATTCACCTTATGTTATGAGTAAGCTTGCGACACCTAAACCTGCTTCTGTTAATCGTTCTGATATGTCGCATGTTATTGATGATGCCACACCTGCTATGCATGATACTTATGATGAAACTACTTCTATGCCTGATAATACTGTGCCCCTTAGTGAGTTTCTTGATGAACAAATTGCTAGGGCTAGAGATAAAGAAATTATTGAATCTGATTATATTGAAGAAAGTGATGATGAAGATAGGCCTGTTGTTCCTGAAGGTTATGTTTTTGATATGGAATCTTCTGCCGCTATTTTAGCTTGCAGAGATAGTCGTGAACTTAAGAGACTATTAATTAAATGGAACAAGGAATCACTTAGAGATAAAATGAGGCCTGGCCCTACTTTTGCTACTTCACCTATTTGTGTTCCGAATAAGGATTATGGATACTCTGTTGATCCCGATATAATTACTTTGGTTGAATCTGATCCTTTCCATGGCTATGAATCTGAAACTGTTGTGGCACATCTTACTAAATTAAATGATATACCCACCCTGTTCACTAATGATGAGAGATCTCGCTACTTTTATATCCTTCAAATATTTTCGTTCTCATTAAAGGGTGATGCTAAGATATGGTTTAATTCTCTTGATCCTGGTTGTGTGCGTAGTCCCTAGGATATGATTTATTACTTCTCTGCTAAATATTTCCCTGCTCATAAGAAACAAGCTTCTTTAGAGGAAATATACAACTTTGTGCAAATTGAAGAAGAGAGTCTCCCACAAGCTTGGGGGAGGCTTCTCAAGTTACTTAATGCTTTGCCTGATCATCCTCCTAAGAAAAATGAAATACTTGATATCTTTTATAATGGACTAACTGATGCTTCTAGAGATTACCTGGATAGTTGTGTTGGTTCTCTCTTCAGGGAAAGAACACCGGATGAAGCTGAAATTTTATTGAATAATATGTTGAAAAATGAAAATAATTGGGCACCTCCTGAGCCAGCTCCTGCTCCAATTAATGATCCTATTCCTAATCCAACTCCGAAGAAGAGAGGTGTTCTATTTCTCAGTCCCGAAGGTATGCAAGAGGCAAAGAAATCTATGAAAGAAAAAGGTATTAAAGCTGAAGATGTTAAGAATTTACCTCCTATTGAAGAAATACATGGTCTTAATCTACCGCCTGTTGAAGAAACATATGATCTTAATCCATTACCTATTGAAGAAACTCATGGTCTTGATAACCCGACACAGGTAGTAAAGGTAAAAACTCTCTATAGATTTGATGAAGGTGAGATTCCTCACTATAAGTCTGCTAGACAATGCTTAGAAGAGTTTGATAATTTTATTGTCAAACAAGAAAATTTTAATGCTTATTTTGGTGGACAATTAAAACAAAATACTTATATGATTAAGCCCTTGGGTTATTATATGGCTGATATTAGAGGTGAACTTAAACTTGTTAGCAAACATGCTTCTATCAAGTAGGACAAGTACTTAAGGCTCAAAAAGAATTGCTCAATGAAATGAATAGTAAGAAAAATGATTATGCTATTAGAGTGGCTACTAGAAATGGTAGAATGACTCAGGAACCTATGTATCCTAAAGGCCACCCTAAGAGAATTGAGCAAGATTCTCAGAGAAATAATATTGATGCACCTAGTTCTTCTAAAAGGAAGAAAAAGAAAAATGATAGGAGTCTGCAAACTTCTAGTGAACCTATTGCTGAACCACCTGTTAATACAAATGATATATCTATGTCTAATGCTGAAACACAATCTGGTATTGAACATGAACCTAATGAAAAAGTTAATGATGATGTTCATGATAATGCTCAACCAAGTAATGATAATGAGGTAGAAGTTGAACCTGCTGTTGATCTTGATAACCCACAATCAAAGAATCAACGTTATGATAAGAGAGACTTTGTTGCTACGAAACATGGTAAAGAAAGAGAACCATGGGTTCAGAAACCCATCCCTTTTCCTCCCAAACCATCCAAGAAAAAGGATGATGAGGATTTTGAGCGCTTTGCTGAAATGATTAGACCTATATTTTTGCGTATGCGATTGACTGATATGCTCAAAATGAATACTTATGCTAAGTATATGAAAGATATTGTCACAAATAAAAGGAAGATACCAGAAGCTGAAATTTCCACCATGCTTGCTAATTATACTTTTAATGGTGGAATACCAAAGAAACTTGGAGATCTAGGAGTACCTACTATAACATGCTCCATTAAAAAAACTATGTTAAAACTACTTTATGTGATCTTGGAGCTGGTGTTAGTATTATGCCTCTCTCTTTATATCGTAGACATGACTTGAATAAGTTGACACCTACTGAAATATCTTTGCAAATGGCTGATAAATCAACTGCTATACCTGTCGGTATTTGTGAGGATGTACATGTTGTGGTTGCAAACGTTACTATTTTAACGGACTTTGATATTCTTGATATTCCTGAGGACGATAGTATGTCTATTATTCTTGGAAGACCTTTTCTGAATACTGCAGGGGCTGTTATTGATTGCAACAAAGGCAATGTCACTTTTCATGTTAATGGTAATGAGCATACGGTACACTTTCCGGGAAAACAACCTCAAGTTCACAGTATCAACTCTATTGGAAAAATTCCCTCGATTATATTTGGAGGTTTTGAATTTCCTCTTCCTACTGTCAAAAAGAAATATGATATTCTTATTATTGGGGATGTGCATATCCCTGTTGAGGTAACATAGTATTATTCGAAATTTCTCCGGTTCCATGTTAATCGGAATGAGTTTGTTAACAACACCTGATCAACCTTGTTAGTGGATTCTTTTTGATGAGCATGAGATGGATGAAACTAGAAGGCACAACCTTCTGTACCCTTTTATACTTTCTGTTATTTAGTTGAAATAAAGTAAAAATAGTATTTTTCTGTCTGTTTCCTGATTTATCCGTGCAATATAAAAATACCCCAAAAATAAAAGTCCTCCAAATGACATGCCAATTTAATATGATTTTTTTGGGAATATTTGAGGATTTATGGTACTAAAATCACCCCGGGGGGAGCTGCCACCTGGCCACGAGGGTGGAGGGCGCGCCCCCCTGCCTCGTGGGCCCACGGTGTCCCTCCTCCACTTATTCCTGCACCCATCTTCTTCTTCTTCCTCCCACAAACACGGATATCTTGTTCAAGCACGAGTTCTAGCTCACTTTGCTGTGATTTTCGATCTCCTTGCTCAAAGCACCTCTTGCAAAACTGCTTGGGGAGATTGTTCGTTTGTATGTGACTCCTCCATTGGTCCAATTAGTTTTTGTTCTAGTGCTTTATTCTTTGCAAATTTGTGTTGCATAGGTGACCATGTTCTTGAGCTTGCATGTCAAATTTATATGGTTCCAAGTAGTTCTAATGCTTGATATAGGCTCTAGGCACTTGTAGGAGTAGTTGCTATCAATTTTGTTGAGCTGTGTTCACTTTTGTTTGAAGTTACTCAAAATTTCAAAATATTTCAGAAAATGATGAAGAGACTTTTGAGGGTCTTGTCGAGCCGAAGCTCGAAGGAAAAACAAAAGGAAGAAGCACATAGGCCCAAATATAATTTGCCTCGTACCACGAAGGTCCGGCCGTGTGAATGGCCTTCTTATGACTTCTTGAGACGAGCCGGGATTTATGAGGATTCTGTTCATTGACCGAGAATGCCGGCCTCACCGACTTCCTCCGCGACCAACGTCATCAGTATCTCTTACTCACAAATACTTTTGTGCAAAACTTCTACTTTTTCCCTAAAGAATCACCTCCTTCAGTAGAGTTTCATTTATATAACGTTGTTAAAAAGATGCCATTAGCTAAAATTTGTAAAGTCTGCAACATACCCCCTGAGGGCACCTTAGAGGAACCACACCGTAAATATGTGGAAGCATTCATTAACACCATCACTGTGGGAGAAACCAGGAAGGTTTCTGATGCAAGAATCACTAGCATACATTTTCCTGTTTTATGCTACTTTGCCATATTTGCTAGTCGTTGCTTGATTGGTCGTGGAAACTGTGGAAACCTTAGTGTTCCTGATATTATTATTTTGTTCCATGGTTTATACCGCGGTAACACTGTTAGTATGGGCGGAATTATTGCTAGACGGTTAAGTTATAACCATACTAAGGGTCCCATCTCTGGAGGCATTTTTGCTTCACGCCTCGCTGCACATTTTAACATACCTATTAGGCTTCATGAGAAATAAGAAAAAATGTTGCCTAGTCCTTATTTAGATTATAAGAGTATGCTAGCACATGATTTTATTGTTAAGGGCAGGGAAGGAGAGCTCAAATATAACTATTCTTTCATAAACATCATCCGGAAACTATTACCTTGCCTGCTCCTTCCTTGTTTAATTTTAAAGGACCTTATCTCGTTACGTGGGCTACCGTCCAAGCCTACCGGAATCCTGCACCAGCCCCGGAACTGGAACCACAAGATGAGCCTCCACGACAGTCTGTTTATTCTTGGGATCCGGAGATCGCTATCAGCCAATGGCAGTCAGAGTCTTCTTCGTCGCAGTACGACCCCAGCTTCACCTACGGGTATCAGCCAGGCTATCCCTGGCAATAAACCAACTTAGGCCAAAAGCCTAAGCTTGGGGGAGTACGTATTTCTCACCGACATTACATTTATGTTCACACACACTCATTGCTAGATGTCGGTGCTCATACTCTTTCACTGTAATATCCATGCTAGTTATTTTCTTTTTCCTGCTTTCTTCTTGTGTGTTTGTTAAACCTTAAGAAAAACCAAAAAAATTAGTAATAGCTTCTAGCTAGTTCACTTTCCTGTTGTAGTAGTAATAATTAAAAAGAAAAACCCAAAAATATTTCCCGTTCTTCGTTTGCTTGTTGGAAGCTTTCCCGTGTAAATAGTTTTTCTTTTCTTTGGGGGTTGATAGGAGAAGACCATAATTAAATTGTTGATGTGGCTCTTATATTCATTATTGTTGATTTAACCAAGAGCCCATATTGCCTTGTCTTCTCCTGTTTATCGAATGCTCGCAAATTCCAGCTTAGTCCAATGCATGTGCACTCTTATTATTATTCACTTCATTCGGTCGTGCAAGTGAAAGGAAATTATGATGATATATGATGGACTGACTGAGATGAGAAAAGCTGGTATGAACTCGACCTCTTTTGTTTTTGTAAATATGATGAGTTCATCGTTCTTGATTCAGCTTATTATGAATAAACATGTTTGCAATGACAATTAGAGATCATAGTTGCTTATGCCATGCCTGATTAGCTATGAGTTATAATTATTTACCTTACGTGCCAACATGCTATTAAGATGGTTATGATGTGGTATAGTGGGGTGGTATCCTCCTTTGAATGATTCAAGTGACTTGACTTGCCACATGTTCACGCATGTAGTTGAAACAAAATCAACATAGCCTTCACGATATTTATGTTCATGGTGGATTATATCCTACTCATGCTTGCATCCAATGTTCATTAATTTTAATGCATGTTCATGGTTGTTGTCGCTCTCTAGTTGGTCGCTTCCCAGTCTTTTCCTAGCCTTCACTTGTACTAAGCGGGAATACATCTTGTGCATCCAATCCCTTAAACCCCAAAGTTATTCAATATGAGTCCACCATACCTTCGTATATGTGGTATCTACCTGCCATTCCAAGTAAATTTGTATGTGCCAAACTCTAAACCTTCAAATAAATATTTTGTTTTGTATGCTCGAATAGCTCATGTATCAACTAGTGTTGCCCTTATCTTCCATGTTAGGCAGGTTATTCTCAAGAGGAGTGGACTTTGCTCCTCGTTCACGAGAAAATGGCTTGTCACCGGGATGCCCAGTCCCATGCTTTATGCAAACTAAATCAAAATTAATTGAAAAAAAACTCCCCCTGGGACCTGATGTTAGTTGGAGGCACTCGTTGTTTCGAGCAAGCCATGGATTGATGCTTGTTGGTGGAGGGGGAGTATAAACTTTATCATTCTGTTTGGGAACCGCCTATAATGTGTGTGGCATGGAAGATATCGCCATCTCTTAGTTGTTATGTTAACAATGAAAGTATGTCGCTCGAAATATTATTTATCTCTATTTCAAAACCGAGCTCTGGCACCTCTACAAATCCCTACTTCTCTCTGCAAAGGGCCTATCTATTTACTTTTATACTGAGTCATCACCCTCTTATTAAAAAGCACTAGCTAGAGAGCGCAACTGTCATTTGCATTCATTACTGTTAATTTATATTGGGTATGACTATGACTGGATCTCTTTTACCATGAATTACAATGTCTGGTCAGTCCTTGATCTTTAAAAGTGCTCTGAAGTTACGTTTTGCGGTCTCAGAAAGGGCTAGCGAGATACCATCTTGTTATATCATATTATGATTGTTTTGAGAAAGTGTTGTCATCCGAGATTTATTATTATCGCTCGCTAGCTGACTATGCTATTGATATGAGTAATCATGAGACCTGAGAATTATTGCAAATGTGGTTAGTTATAATCTTTGCTGAAAATTTGAATGCTGGCTTGATATATTTACAACAACAAGAGCAAACAGAGTTTGTAAAAGTTTTTCTTTATCTTTCAGTTTGTCAACTAAATTGCTTGAGGACAAGCAATGGTTTAAGCTTGGGGGAGTTGATACATCTCCATCGTATAACCTTTTGCCCTTGTTTTGCACTCTAACTTGCATGATTTGAATGGAACTAACCCGGACTGACGTTGTTTTTAGCAGAATTGCCATGATGTTGTTTTATGTGCAGAAAACAAAAGTTCTCGGAATGACCTGAAACTCCACGGAACGTCAAGTTAAAAATAATAAAAAATCCTTGCCAAAGATGAAGACTAGGGGGCCCACACCCTGTCCACGAGGGTGGGGGCCCCCCTAGGGTGCGCCCCCTGGAGCTCCTTCGACGCCAACTCCAACTCTATATATTTGCTTTCGAGGAGAAAAACATCAAGGAGAAGAAATCATCGCGTTTTATGATACGGAGCCTCCGCCAAGCCCTAAAACCTCTCGGGAGGGCTGATCTAAAGTCCATTCGGGGCTCCAGAGAGGGGGATTCGTCGCCGCCGTCATCATTAGCCATCCTCCATCACCAATTTCATGATGCTCACCACCGTGCGTGAGTAATTCCATCATAGGCTTGCTGGACGGTGATGGGTTGGATGAGATCTATCATGTAATCGAGTTGGTTTTGTTAGGGTTTGATCCCTAGTATCCACTATGTTCTGAGATTGATGTTGCTATGACTTTGCTATGCTTAATGCTTGTCACTAGGGCCCGAGTGCCATCATTTCATATCTGAACCTATTATGTTTTCATGAATATATGTGTTTTCTTGATCCTATCTTGCAAGTCTATAGTCACCTACCAGGTGTTATTTTCCGGCAAACCCGAAGTGACAATAATCGGGACCACTCCCGGTGATGACCATAGTTTGAGGAGTTGATGTATTCACTATGTGCTAATGCTTTGTTCCGGTTCTCTATTAAAAGGAGGCCTTAATATCCCTTAGTTTCCATTAGGACATAGCTACCATGGGAGGGTAGGACAAAAGATGTCATGCAAGTTCTTTTCCATAAGCACGTATGACTATATTCGGAATACATGCCTACATTACATTAATGATTTGGTGCTAGTTCTGTGTCACCCTATGTTATGACTGTTACATGATGAAGCGCATCCGACATAATTATCCATCACCGGTCCAATGCCTACGAGCTTTCCATTTACTGGTTTAAGCTTATTCACTTTCCCGTTGCTATTGTTAAAATCACTACAAAATACCAAAAATATTACTTTGCTTTCATTACTCTTTTGTTACCGTTACAAATCACTTTGGTCATTCCTCATATGACCAGAGGTATCCAATAAAAGTCAACTTCATATTTTTAGAGCACATTAATTCTTGCCTTGTTGTGTTGCTTATTGTGATTGTTTCCGACGTTAGTTGCCGAAGTAGACGGAGTACTTGGAGAAGAACCAGAAGATCTCAAGACTCTGATGAACCAGGCAAGCAGCCCTTTGACCATGATGAACCATTTTACATCATGATTGCATTTTCGTTGCTTCACTGAGTGCATGATATACCTTGAATGACAACCTTGCTAGGCTTGCCTCCGTTGTATACTCCATTGATACTTGCATTGTTCATGACTCTACCCTTGCTTAGAGTTGTGTTGGTGGGTTGTAGAAGTATGCTATAGTAGATGGCTACACAAAGTGGGTCAGGGTTATGCATGGAAAGAAACGAGTGTGGGTTGACATACTTGCAAACAGCCCAGTGGGTGCCACTAATGCCCCTGGGAGATGATGATGAACTAGGTCACTACTTGGTGGAGAGGTAGTGTACCGAGGCTCGATAAAAGTGTTGTTTACAGAAACGGATTGGATTTATGATTTGTTGACTGTCCCAACCTTACATGCACAACCACTCTACCCTTATATGGGAAAGGGCATTATTGATTACTTAGGCCGATACTAGCTTGGAGCCCGCATTACTAGTGACGGGGGAGAGTTGGTGCTCTCTCTCGGGACGGGGTCGTGCCAGGTAGGGCGGCCATGACTATTTTCACAGGGCACCGGATACACCGTTGTGTCCCCTCTCGGATGTTACAATCTCGAGTGAGTCTCGTATGATGTACATCGTGAGGATATGGAACAACGAGTGGACTCCTTGTTAGTGTCGTCTAGGGAAAGGTAGTGATCGGGTGCTTACCCCGGGTACTTGAGGTACGGCGGGTCATGGATGACACGGATGTTCCCCGGATCTTGTGGGTAAAGTGTGCAACCTCTGCAGAGTGTAAAACTATTCGAATAGCCGTGTCCACGGTCAAGGACAGTTGGGTGGTGCTGCTTAGACTACGTCCATATGTTTCTGACAAAACACACGGTTTGGTAAATCTATTGACGTGATTCGTGAGGAAGCCACGATGAGCTTGAGCATGAGTTGTTCATAACTCTCTCTCGATGTTGATGTGTGTAACCTCCTAAAACTTGTTGCAGACGCATTCATATTCTTGATAGATGTTGATCATACTTGCATGAGAAAAACTAGCTTGCCGCAAAAATGCCAATTTAGCAGTAGAGCCTTGCATAATTATTCTGTTGTCACTCTTGGGTTGCTTGCGAGTACATTCAAAGTACTCATTGGCTTGCCATTGGTTATTTTATTGGCCAGGCATGAAAGAACATGATATGAAGAAGAATACTGTGGTGACGAACATGCAAGCTAGGATGCTTCCCAGTCAGAATGCCTGTAGGGTTAAGGCAGATGGCATGGGTCCAAGTTATCGACGAAGATTTCCGCTGCGATGTTATACTCAAGACTCGGTCATAATGGTCCTACTTGTGTAATACGGTATTTATGGATGTAAGACTCTTGTTATTCAGCTTCTGTGTGTTCCGTGAGCATTGATATATGGGATCACTGTACACGTGCATTCGGTGATCACGACTTATGAGTTGGGGTCCCCACACCCTGGGATGTTGACGCAGACGCACAGCTCGTTGTCCTCGCCAGGACAAGGAGATGTGCCAGGTTGTGGGCGGCGGTCGCCACTCATGGCTCTTGCCTCTCGAAGCTCCTCCGTTGCCTTGGTGATGAACCCCTGAGCACTTGGCACCCCGTGCCTTGTGCCCTCGTGAGAGAAGCGTGCGATGAAGCATGCCTCCACATGGTGCCCGAGCGCCTCCCTCGTGACGTTGGCTAGGTCTGAGGCCCTCCAGAAGAGAGCCCCCGAGCCAAGCCTGAGGAGGGTGCCAAGCGCGCCTTCCTCTGCAAGAGAGGGAGGCGCCCCATCCGTGGGCGCAGGTCCTGAGGTGGTGTGGCTGGAGACACCGCTCTCCTGAGGCTCTTAGCGGAGCAGCTGCTTCTTCTTCTTGGGGACAACCTTAGGAGGGTAGATGGCGCCTTCGTTGTCTGGGTCATCAATCGCCGCAGCCTGGTAGGCGCGCTCAAGGGAGCACACCGCGTCCTTCTCCTCGCAGGTGATCGTGATGATGTTGCGGTTCCCTGGCACTTCGATGACGTTGTAGCCACGGGAGGTGGATGTGGGTGACGTCGAAGTCGATGAGCTCGGTGCGGTAGCTTTCGCGTTGGCCGAAGGTGACAGGGAGGCAGATCTGCCTTATCGGAGTGGTGGAGCCGTCGGTCATTCTTGAGAAGGGCTTAGTGGGCTGCAAGTGATCATAAGGCACTTGGATGCGATCGAACGTCTCGATGGAAAGAACATTGAGCACTGCGCCGCCGTCGATGAGGGTCTTGGTGACAAGGACATTGCTGATAACGGACGAGCAGAGCACTAGGAGGGCGCAGGCAGTCATTGTGCACTTGAGCTAGTCGGACGATCTGAAGGTGATGGTGCACTTGGACCACCTGAGCGGGCGCGTGGCCTCGAGCCTCGGGAGGGCCGCGTTGACCTCACGAGCGAACTGCTTGAAGATGCGCTGGAAGGCTGGGGCTTGAGCGCCACACAGGATGTAGGCGATGGTGTGAGGTTCCTGGAAGTCCCCAACCCCCTCTTCCTGGTGGTAGTCATCGTTCCTTCTTGATGGCGGTGGCAGCGGAGGGAGGCTGGCGTTGCCATAAGGATGGTCCTCATGAGGCTGATCTCTCCAGACGCCCTTGCGAGGCTGGCCCTACCAGCAGTCCTCACCAAGATCTCCAAAGGACCAACATGTAGTTCGGAGGGACCAAGATCAAGCCAGAGAAGCAAGACACCATCAGGAGAAGGTCCTCCTTTGCCGGGCAGGCGAGCTCGGCAAGGGGCAAGGACACCCTTGGAAGAAGGCGTCCAAGACGTCCCGGCAGGGCCTACCGAGACACACGGAGGCAGAACGGCCTCACCAACTACTCCACCACGACCCACGTTGTTGATCAATGCGGTGTCAAGCCGCAGAGTGACTATGTGGCAGCCATTTGCGTGGAAAGGAAAAACCCACAGATGACACCCGTCCTGCGACGTGTCAAGCGAGCAGGCGTGGAGCTGGCAGGATAGCTCGGCAAGCCTTGCCGGGCAACCAACAATGTGACATTTGTCGGCGTTCTGGGAACGGGGGTCCCCAGACTTGCCTGCCTGCGGCCTGTGGCGTGGCTCGAGTGGGGGCCCAACGTGGCCCATCTTCATCAACACAAGGCTCAAGACCCTCGCGAGGGGCCAAGCCTCGCGAGGCGGACGACACGACGCTTCCTCAAGCACGGCCTCCTTAGGCTGGCTCGCGAGGAGGCGGAGAGATCAAGGCGGGTACCTCACAAGGTGCCCATGACGCAAGCCATGAAGACCAAGGGTGCCAGGTGGGCGCCAGCCCGCGCAGTGTCCTTCCTTTCCTCTTTGGTGCAAAGGGGGCAAGCGCAGGCGAGAGGATCAAGCAAAGGCACCCATTTCGGTGCAACGAGACCAAGACCAGCTCTGCGACAAGGAGGAAGTCACTGTGGAGCCCAAGCTGGCGTCATCACTAGAGCCTTTGGCAGGCGAAGACGAACTTTAGTCAGGATAAGTGTACCAGATGTTCCCATTGAAATTGGCCAATTGTTGGTGCCCTTCCCGCTCAATATTTGGGAAGAGGCCCAGGGCCTCTGCCTATAAATAGGGCCAGCCACCACCAGGTTAGAGGCATCGAGAATCCAGCATCTAGAGAGGCATCGATCTAGAACCCGAGGTAGAATCCAGCATCTAGAGAGAGAAGGGCGATTGAACTCCCCCTAGCAGTTCATCCCCTAGCCAAGAACAGGCCTTCGCGAGGCCGTTCCCCCCTGTACTGCTCTTTCTCATCAGCCCAAGAGGCAATCCACCCACCACACTGGAGTAGGGTATTACACTACAATGGTGGCCTGAACCAGTATAAACCCTGTGTCACCTGTGTTGTTCTTGCAGTAGTTTAGATCCCTATGAGACGAAGAGGTAGAGGGTTCGATCTTCGCGCGCACCCTAGAGTTCGAACCTTAAGGGTCTGCCGGAACCACAGAATCCGACATTTGGCGCGCCAGGTAGGGGTGCGCCGGAATCAGTCTTCCACCGCTCCGCTCTCCTCCGATCGTCGCATCCATGTCTGACGCTCGTCGGGCCCGCGCCGAGCGCCGGGCCGCCATCGCTTCCCGCGCCGTCCAGACGGCCCCCGTCGGTGGGCGTCCTCGTTGTTCCCCATCTCCCGCCGTCAACGCCGCCACCGGCCCGGCGGGGAACGAGCAGCAAGCATCCTCTCAGCACCCGTCCGTGCGGCGGGATGGCCGCACCGCCACTTCGTCGCTCACCCCAGCCGGTTCTTCGTTGCACGCGCTTCATGCGCCCTTGGAGGCTCGGGCTGCGCTCCTCGCGGCGAACGAGCTCCTACGCTACCGCCCCGTCGACGACGTCTACGAGGAGTGGCTCGACCGCGTCGCCGAGCTCATCCGCGCCGCAGGGGGCTCTCCCGCGCCTTCCGCACCACTGCGCCGCACTCCGCCCCGCATGGGCAATGAAGCCCCGGGGGCGTTCCAGCCGCCACCTTTCCAAGAAGATGCCATGGCCCCAAGGCGCGCAGCCCCTGGGCGGAACCCGCTCCGTCATGCGCTGGCCCAGCAGGAACGGAGCTGCCAAGAAGTCCCGCGACCGCAAGAGGCCACCCGGGCGCTCCCGGCCCCGGCTCGCCGAGACCCTGCTCCAGCTCCGGCACGTCAAGACCCCGCGCTGCTCCCAGCTATGGCGCAAGGGGATCCACAAGGCCAAGATCTCCCTCAACCAAAACCTCTCGCGGCCACCGCTAGCTGCCGCGCCTACACCCCCGAGCTGCGTAGCGTCGCGTGGCCCGACAAGTTCAAGCCGGACCTGCCTCCTCGCTACGATGGCACAACTGATCCCATGGAGTTCCTCCAACTCTACGAGCTGGGAATCGAAGCTGCCAGCGGGGATGAGAAGGTCATGGCGAACTGGTTCCCCATGGCGCTGAAGGAAGGTGCTCGCACTTGGCTCCTGAACCTGGCCCCAGGCACGATCTCCTCCTGGGACCAGATGCGTACCCGCTTCACTGCCAACTTCCAAGGTACCCGCGACCGGCCTCCCGCCGTGAGTGACATGCGCTGCATCAAGCAGCAACCTGGAGAGACCCTGCAGAAGTACATCCAGCGCTTCAACAGTGCGCGCCTCAAGATCCCCAGGGTGTCCGAAGAAGCCATCATTTCGGCCTTCTCCGATGGCATGCGCGACGTCAAGATGAAGGAGGAGCTGGCGATGCATGAAGACCTCTTCACCTCCCTGGAGCTGTTCAACCTGGCGACCAAGTGCGCCAGAGCTGAGGAGGGATGCCTCTCCCTCTTCGAGCTGTCTGCCGGTGACCCAGAAGAGAAGAAGCCCAAGGCCAAGGACGTGAAGCGCAAGGGGGCTGCCATGCTCGCGGCAGAACCAGACACCAAGAGGGGCAAGGATCTGCCTGAATCCTCAAAGGGCAGCCGGTACTGTGTGTACCACGACCTCCACACCCACAACACCAATGAATGCCAAGAACTCAGCGCCGTGCGAGAAGGAAGAGTCGGCCAACGCCCTGACCGTGTTGACCGGGCTACGGCCGAGGAGGAGGAAGGAACCCGGGACGTTGGGAAGACCGCGGCCCACGTCTAGGCTGGCGTGACCAACCTCGCGAGGACCGCTGGCGCGACCCGCCTCGCGAGGGGGACTGGAGGGATCAGCCTCGTGAGGATCGCCCTCATGGCAACCCAGGCCTGCCACCGTTGCCGCCTCAGCCGAGAAGGAATGAAGACCGCCACCAAGACGAGGGGGCTGGGGGCTTCCAGGAGCCTCGCGCCATCGCCTGCATCCTGGGCGGAGCTCAAGCCCCAGCCTCTCAACGTATCTTCAAGCAGTTCGCTTGCGACGTGAATGCAGTTCTCCCCATGCTCGAAGCAACGCTTCCCCTCAGGTGGTCGGCCTGGACCATCACGTTCAGCTCAGCAGACCAGCTCAAGTGCGCAGCCACAACCGGAGTCCTCCCGATGTTTTGTTCCCTAGTCATCAGCAACGTTCTGGTCACCAGGACACTCATCGACGGAGGGGCAGGGCTCAATGTCTTGTCCCTGGGAACGTTCAACAGCCTCCAAGTGCCCTATGACCAGCTTCAGCCAACCAAGCCCTTCTCCGGAATCACCGACGGTTCCACAGTCCCGATCGGGCAGGTCCGCCTCCTAGTCACCTTCGGCACCTACGACAACTACCGCACCGAGCTCATCGACTTTGACATCGCCCACATCCGCCTTCCGTACAACGCCAACCTCGGGTACCCGGCGCTGGCCAAGTTCATGGCCGTGACTCACCATGGCTACAACGTCCTCAAGATGCCAGGAAGCGGCGGCGTCATCACGGTGCCATGTCAAGGGAAGGATGCAGTGTGTGCCCTGGAGCGAGCCTTCCAGGCCGCGTCACTAGAAGACCCAGATCGCGGAAGAAGGAGGCTTCCTGAGACCACCCCCAAGAAGAAGAAGACAACGTCAGGCTCAGAACCTCAGGAGGCAGGCCCTTCAAGGCCCGCGTCATCCCAGGGGGACCCTCCTTCAATCGCATAGGGAAGCATGCCCGGCGCCCTCCTCAGGCAGGGCTCGGGGGCTCTCACCTGGAGGGCCACCGACCTTGCCAAGGTCACGAGGGAGGCGCTGGGGCAACATGTGGAGGCGTGTTTCGAAGCACGTTTCCCTCGGAAGGAAGCCAGGGGAGGAAGGTCAGACCAGCAGGAGTTTGTTAGCAAGGCCATTCAAGAACTACAGGAGTCGAGGATCATGAGAGGTTGCCGTCGCCCACCAGCTGTGGCTCCCCATCCAGGCAAGGATGGTGGGCCGCGCGTCTGCGTTGACGTACCAGGGCTCAATCAGATCGCCACGACGGAGCGCCTCTGGCCCTCACAAGTGGGGCGCTGCGGAGGATCACCCCACAGCTATGTTCGCATGCCTTATGGCCTGCCGAGCGTGGCTGCAGCGTACCAGCGCATCATGAGGAGCATCTTGGAGGCACAAGAAGATAGGCGTTCCACAGCCCTGGCGGAGATGGAGGCTGCTCGCGAGGAGCCACCAGTGCCTTCGGAGCCTCCCGAGGCCCCTGGGCCTGGGGGCTCATGAGGATCGGCTTCCGCAGCCCACCGAGTCTGCTGCACCAACGCCACTGCACCGACGACATCTTCAGGTGACATCTTCCAAGTTTCATTCCCAGCTGGGAGCGCCCTCCCAGGGTTGCATCACTCCCAGGCCGCGTGGGTCCGTCCCTGTGGCATGTATCCCTTTTATCTTCTCAGTCGCTGGCTTGCTTTGCTGGCGGCGCCCCTCAGGCTGCGTCATCCCCAGGCCGCTCGGGTTAGACCCAGTGGCGTGTATCCCTTCCGTGTTTATTTCCAGTTATGCATCATTACTCGATGCCGTCTGCGGCGCACCTCTTCTTCTTCATGTCGACCACTTGCACGTTAAAGGGGGGGTGCCTGAGCATCGCGACTCAGGGCTCTTATTGGCTCTCCATCCCTCACCCTCTGGCCTTGTCCACGGCATCGCGACCTGGCATACCAGCGACGGCTGAGACAAGCTCGAGGGCCGGGACCCGAGGACGTAGAGTGTCGGCATCTAACCAGATTTTGCAGGAACACATCTCAAGATATGGCCCAGCGCCAGGCGCAACCCGCCTGGAGGTAGGGCCTCGTGAGTCCCGCGCTGGCTCACGGGTGCCCAGATACACCTCACCTAGCTCTACCGTGCCAGCCACGTGTTAGGCGGGGCTGTACACGCCCCGGGGGCTCCTCCCAGAGGGGAGCCCCCTCCCACGTACCAGTGGAAGCACCATGCTCCGCGCTGGCTGACGACACTGTCGAGGAGCGGCTATGCCCGTACACATACGGAAGCGCTATGCTCCGCGCTGGTGATAAACAACTGAGGGTGGCCTCCGGGCCGCGTTAACCTCAGGGAGCCCCGAGCTCAGTGGCCGGCCTCATCGCAATGCCTCCCCCCGGGAGCGCTGCGCGAGGGGGCTGGGCACAGGGGCTACGACTGGGTCACGCCCAGCCGTACACCCCAGCCAGGCCCCTCGGGCTTGGTTCGTCGCGCGTCTCTCCCCGAGCGGAGCCAAGGTACGAAGGCCGTTTGCACGTCAAGGGGGACTCCTGAGCATCGCCACTCAGGAGCCTAACTGACTCCGTAGCCCCTCACTCCTTAGTTCCGAAAGGCTATGCTGGGTGAGGTACGCGTGGGGTCGGGCTCTGCAGACATAGAACGGTAGCCCCGCCTGCATTTCATCTAGCCACCTGCTGTTCGCGCGTCAAGAGGGACTCCTGAGCATCGCGACTCAGGAGCCTAACTGGCTCCTTAGCCCCTCACTCCTTAGTTCCGAAAGGCTATGCTGGGTGAGGTACGCGCGGGGTCGGGCTCTGCAGACGTAGAACAGAAACGCACCTACATCGCGCTTCCCTACTTGTTGCTCGTGCGCTAAGGGGGACTCCTGAGCATCGCGACTCAGGAGCCTAACTTGTCACGTGGCCCCTCACTCCTTTGGTCCCATCCTGGTTTCCGGTCGGGGCTGATGCTGGGTAAGTCATGCGCGTGGCCGGGCTCTGCCGGCGTAGAGCATAAGCAAGTAGGGAAGAGGAACATAAAATTCAAGGAACTTAAAAGCGAATATTACAACCCATAATGCCGCCTTGGTTCCAAAGGCAAATTTAAATGCCTCCTCGAGGCGTCCTGCATGTGCAGGAATCGAAAGAAGAACAGGAACGATAGCGGAGTCACTTGTCGGCAGCGGAGTCGCGTGGAGTGGCTTCACCTTGTGGGGTAGTAGAGCCGGCAGCGCCTCGCTTCGGCTTGGTGCTGAAGGCCCGGAACTTCCCCAGCAGCGCCTCCGCGCGCCCCTTCACGGCCTCGACAGCAGTAGCGGCGCCCTCGCCGCTCACCGGCTCCAGCAGGATGTCAAGGTCGGCGCTGGGGTCGCGAAGGTAGACATGGGCGAAGACCCGCGTCTGCGCGGTGGAAGACAGGATACGCGCCTCGGCTTCGACCGTGGGGACGAGTCCGAGGGCGACATCTCCAAGAGCCTTCACCAAGAAGGGAAGCAGTTTGGCGGGGCCGTCCCCGTCGCCAGCCAGCGGGCAATCCAGGCCACTCTCGTAAAGCGTCTTCAACGAAGCGCGGGCATCCTTCTCCATGTCCGTGAAGGCCACGCGATCCTCGGCAAGGACCCGGGCCTTGGCGTCCAGCTCGGCCTTCGTCGTCTCCAGCTCCTTCTTCAGCGCACCTAGGTGGCTGCGGCGCTTCTTGAGCTTCGCCTCCTGGTCCTCGAGCGCCGCCTCGCGAGCCTTCACCTCCTTCTCCTGCTCTTGGCAAAGGCGGGTCTCCTCTGCAAGCTGACCATGCAGGCCTTGCAACTCGTCCTCCAGCTCCTTGCAGCGGCCGCGGATACCAACCGCCTCTCCCAGGGACGCGTCACGGGCAGCCTTCGCCTCGAGGGTAGCCTCCTTCTCCTCGTCATAGGCTGTCGAGGCGTGAACCAGCGCTACCCGGATCGAGGCGTCGGAGCGAATCCACCCCGAGGCCAGCTCCAGGCGCTCGGCCACCAGGCGAGGGTCGGCGCCTAGAAGATCCTGCCGCAGCCGGTCCAGTCCAGCAACAGCTCGCTCCAAGATGGAAGAAAAAGGCGGGGAAGCATCAGGGCGCTTCGGGTCAGCAGGAGGAGTCCCGGAACCAGCAGCCGGCGGAACGGGAGGAGAAGATAGCGGCGGCGAGGCTGCAGTACCCCGAGGCGGAGTCTGCTGCGCCTCCCCAGCCGTAGCAGCAGCACCAGGCAAGGGCACCTCTGGGGTCGACCGAGCCATGGGGGCTGCGGCCCCAGCCAGATCAGCCAAGCCCCGCAAGGGCGAGTGGGCAGGGGGAGCCTGTGCGTCGCGGTCGCCCTCCCCTGCAGGTGGAGGTGTCGTCGCAGCCGGGGCCTCAGGAGCCCCCTTCAGCTTCTTCGTTGCGGGCGCCAGCCTGCTCATGAGAAGTAATCGTCAAGCCTCGTCAGCGGAACAAGAAACCAGGAATCAAGGATCAAGCACTTACAGGGCGTCGGCAGAAAGCTCCGGTGGTCTCCTGCCAAACTTGAAGCCGGAGAGTCGGCTGGAGGGGTCGACCTCGGAAGCAGAAGGCGCGTCCACGGTTCGCCCCGGAGTCAGGGCGGACCCATGGGGAATCAACCCGGTCCTGCCCTTCTTCGGGACCGGAGGCGAGCTCCCGCTGCCCAGCACGTCGTCGTCGTCATCATCATCATCACTCAGCAAAAGGCGGAGAGCACGGGGCTTGCACTGGAGCGAGGGAGTCCTAGACTCTCCGTCGGTCGCCTCGGAGTCGGGGCCTGCCTCCTGCTCCTCCTCACCCCCATCTCCGCTGGAGTCGCCGGAAGACACATTCACCAGATCCTCGGGAGCCACCGCGGGCACGAGCCCGTCCCCGTTGAAGACGGGCATGGACTCCACCACTTGCTCCCAATCGTCGCGAAGGAACAAGGGCGAAGGGGCGCCCTCCGGCATTACTGCCTCGCCCCCGACCAGGGACTAGAGAACCGCAGTCACGTCCCCTTCGCCCACGGCTGCGGGACTCGGGTGAGGCCTCCACATCGGAGGAGAATACTGCCGAAGCGGAGCCAGTTGGTGCTCCAGGAACTCCCTCAGCAACGACACCCCAGTCCAAGTTGGCCGGCTTCAGATCGGCGTCCATCTTCGCCAGCACCGACTTCACGCGGGGATCCGTGAGCTCCGCCTGGCACCAGTCTTCCGAGCTCACGGCCGGCTCCGTGGGAAGGGCCAACCGAGGGTCGATGCACCCGGCATCAACCAACACCCACTTGCTCCGGAAGCCCTCGATCCTCTTCCTTGGATTCGAGATTGCCATGGAGCTGCCGCACGCGACGAAGCCCGCGCACGCAGAAGGAGAACCTTTGGAGGTCCGGAGGTAGAAGTAGTGGTGCAGCAGGGCCACTGAAGGCTGCACCCCCACATGAGCCTCGCAATAGTAGGCGAAGATCGCTAAGAGAAGGACGAAGTTGGGGTGGAGATGCAAAGCTTGCAAGTTGTAATGGCGGAGGACGGCGAGGAAGAACTCAGAAAAAGGAGGTACCAGGCCCGCTGCAATGGAGCTCACGAAGAAAGGATAGAAGGTGCTCCCTTGGCCTTCAGGGGCATCGGAGCCGACCTTGAACATCTGCGCCCCGTCAATGCCCTGCACCGCGGCCATCCGGTGCAGTAGGGCGAGGCTCGCCTTCGACACGTTGGGCGAATCCAAAGCAGGTGAGAACGAAGCTTCGGCCGGGGTCCGGCGAGGCGCCATGGCTACCTGGGACGAGCGGGCGGAGCAAATCTGGAAGCTTGGAGGAAGGGAGAAGAAGCGCAAGGAAGGGGATCTGAGCAGCGGATGAAGAAGGAGAGGAACAAAGCACGAGCAGATGCCACGCCTTTAGTATCCTGCGCAGTTGCAAAAGCACCCACGTCCAATCGACCGCCACGCGACGCCCGAGGCCGCAGGCTGTTAGGGCCCGCGGTGCTTCGCCCTTGCCCTTTCGCCTCTCGGCACGGCCAAGTCCATGCGCGCCTTGGGCCCGGGGGCTACTGTCGGTGTTCTGGGAACGGGGGTCCCCAGACTTGCCTGCCTGCGGCCTGCGGCGTGGGTCGAGTGGGGGCCCAACGTGGCCCATCTTCATCAACACAAGGCTCAAGACCCTCGCGAGGGGCCAAGCCTCGCGAGGCGGACGACTCGGCACTTCCTCAAGCAGGACCTCCTTAGGCTGGCTCGCGAGGAGGCGGAGAGATCAAGGCGGGTACCTCACGAGGTGCCCATGACGCAAGCCATGACGACCAAGGGTGCCAGGCGGGCGCCAGCCCGCATAGTGTCCTCCCTTTCCTCTTTGGTGCAAAGGGGGCAAGTGCAGGCGAGAGAATCAAGCAAAGGCACCCATTTCGGTGCAACGAGACCAAGACCAGCTCCTCGACAAGGAGGAAGTCACTGTGGAGCCCAAGCTGGCGTCATCACCAGAGCCTTTGGCAGGCGAAGACCAACTTTAGTCAGGATAAGTGTACCAGATGTTCCCCTTCAAAATGGCCAATTGTTGGCGCCCTTCCCACTCAATATTTGGGAAGAGGCCCAGGGCCTTTGCCTATAAATAGGGCCAGCCACCCCCATGGTAGAGGCATCGAGAATCCAGCATCTAGAGAGGCATCGATCTAGAACCCGAGGTAGAATCCAGCATCTAGAGAGAGAAGGCGATCGAACTCCCCCTAGCAGTTCATCCCCTAGCCAAGAACAGGCCCTCGCGAGGCCGTTCCTCCCTGTACTGCTCTTCCTCATCAGCCCAAGAGGCAATCCACCCACCACACTCGAGTAGGGTATTACACCACAATGGTGGCCCGAACCAGTATAAACCCTGTGTCACTTCTGTTGTTCTTGCAGTAGTTTAGATCCCTACGAGACGGAGAGGTAGAGGGTTCGATCTTCACGCGCACCCCAGAGTTCGAACCTTAAGGGTCTGCCGGAACCCCAGAATCCGACAACATTGAGCGGTGCATTTAGTGCGCCCTGTCAGCCTGCAGAGTTAGGTATATTAGAACTATTTGCTATCTTATCAGTGCGTAATGACTACTTTGCCATTGTGGTAACTCCCATGATCTATAAAAGGAGGCCCGTGGAAACCATAGAAAGGGTTAGAAGGATGGATAACTCACACCCCCATACGCACGTAGCCACTACCGCCCTGAGGCAACCCTTGCCGGGGAAGTGTACTACGCTCCATCACCGCCATTCCACCATCAATCCACCAAAGCAGGACTAGGGTTTTACGCCTCACGGCGGCCCGAACCTGGGTAAAAATGCCTGCATGACCTATGTCGTGCCGCCACATGCTCGTCATACCAGCAAGGGGCCTTCTACTCCGATAGGTGGTCGTGGTTTCCAGCGACACTGGGGGCCCCCGACAAGTTGCATGCATGCATAAGCATTTCATGAGCATTGCATATGCATATAGATAAGGTCGCATCTTGCATCATTTCTATCTGCATAAAACTGGAGGTTCCTGCCGTGAGCTTGGCCTCTACAGGAAGCTGGAAAGATGAACCAATACTGCGATCTCCGGCAAGCCAAACAGATAAGTTCTATCCCTTATCCATAAGTGTTCTGTAAGCAAATACTTATGCATAAGAAAACCTTGCTGCTTTTTGAAACTTAGGTGCTCCCATCCCTTGAAACGAATGATGCTTCAGTTAGGATGGTTGCAGTGGCCTTTGGTAAAAAAACAATGACGGGGGGCTGGTTCCTCATCGCAATTTTCACCCGGTAGGCTTAGCCCTCGGCAGCAAAATAGACGGTACCGGCAGGATAGCATGGCGGGTGAAACTCGTTTTTTTGAAATATAGAGGCATTCCACCTCTGCTTGGACATATACACGCGCGAGCCCCCGGCAAGGTTCATCTTTTTCATTAATATGCTGATCAAACAAGTACAGACCTAACAGGACACAAACATGGACTCAGGAGATTACATTATTTGAACTAAAATTTGGCAAGTGCCTACAGATTTAAGATTGAAAAAATGATAAGTGCCCCGTAATTCCCTTTCTTGTCCCTCTCCTCTTAGGAACGTAGGTAGAAGGCGAAGGGGGCAAAAGGAACGCTTGGGCAGAAGCCCAGCATGACCCCATCGGGCACCTGGAGAGGTAGCCTGGCGGGGATGAGAGGACACCAGCGAATGTGTCGATGGAGAGCATGGCGGAGGCGGCCCATCAACCGCCACCACCAGGGCCAGCAGGACGTGGCAGGACTAACAGAGGTGCAGCCCGCGAGGAAGCCTATCGTGGTCCAGCTGGGAGGCTGCTAGAGGACACCGGGAGGCACCATCCCCACCTATGCATCCAATTCCCCGGAAAATCACCTTGCTGGGAAGGATATGCAGGTGTAGATGATGGTGCTGCCACCTGATGAAGATGGTGCGGGCGACCCTCAGCTGGAGTCAGAGTCGTCGCCCTCCTGGTCATTGTTGTCGTCATCACCGCCAGTGTCCTCCTCTTCACTTCCGCTCGAGGAGGAGCTTTCATCATCAGTCGAGCTCTCCACGCAACACCCTAAGCGAGCTCCCGAGCGCCCAAAAATCTAGACGGAAAGTAGGCGCTCTTCATTATTTTAAACCGGAGAACGTGCCCCACCGACAAGCTATGGGCTTGAGCAAAGGTCTTACAACCACTTCGAAGGTACATAACATGAGGAGTAGGGAAGTCAACATCCACCCACATGCCACCATTCCCACAGCCCCTCATGTGCAGCCTCAGTGCGCGCAGCTGTTCGAGCTCCATTACCCATGCAAATGGAGGAGGGAGGCGAAGATCACCCCCTCTGTCCTCCTCTCATGGCATGTTCCAGCACCGCGCGGTCCGGAGGAGGAGGGATGCGCTGTCTACAAGAAGCCCTCGTCGTTGTAGCTGGAGCACCACCTCACCCTCGTCCCCTCACCATGGAGAGCGAAGAAAGATTGAGGAGGGGGAGGAAGAGGTGTGTGTAAGAAAACACACCACTCCTGCCCCCTTTTATAGAAGGATGGCACAGGGGGTGGACTCTCACTCTGGGAGTGGCCGTACTGCTCCCCTAATACGGCGTCCCTGTTCCTTCAGTGGCGTGGGGAATCAGGGCCGACCCTCTGATCCGACCAACGATGCTTGGTTTTTTGCCATGGCACTCGCCCCCGCGCTCTCCGCATCCACCATGTACTCTACACAATACATGAGGTACATGTGGCATGTACGCATGGAGCAGGGAGCAAGTGGGATTGCAGTTTCCGACCCGTGATCGAGAGGCATAGGCAATCCGTGGTCCACGATCTGAGTTTTTTCCTTAACATTGCACACAACGCACGGGAAAACCAGAAACTGGCCTGACTCAAGATTAATGAATAAGTAATGAAGATCTCAAGGGGCCATCCGCTTCAACGCCCGTGCCTGCGCACTTACTAGGACCTACCCCGACGATGCTCGACAGCACGTTCGGGACAGGCCCGAGGGCTTCTGTCGGTGCAACAAATCCCTGGGTCCATTGCCCAAACTGTAGACAGGCACGAGAACAAGATTACAACACCAAAGTCAGAATGAAACACAAAGAATCAGTTCTTTGAAGGACCAACATGCAACAGAAGAAGGCCAAAACTAGTTAGAGGAGCAAAATATTACTAAGGGAAAAGCCTCCCTTGCCGGGCAAGCGAGCCTAGCAAAGACAAGTGGCTGCTATTCACCACATGGCAGCCACTTCCTACACGAAATACCTACAGGTGACACCCATCCTGGAACGTGTCGATCAAGCAGGCGCAAAGCTGGGAAAACCGCCCGGCAGGGCCTGCCAGGCAAGCAACATTGTGACGTTGAGCAGCGCATTTAATGCACTCTGTCAGCCTGTAGAGTTAGGTACGGTAGCACTGTTTGCTGTTTAATCAGTACATGATGACTAATTTGCCACTCTCGTGACCCCTTTGTCTATAAAATGATGCCCAAGGCAACCATAGAAAGGGTTAGCGAATCCACCCCTTCGAACAATCATATGTGCATATCCGTTTTCCCCCGAGGCAACCATGCCGGGCAAAGCCCATTGCGCTCACCACCACCTTTCCACCATCAATCCACCAAAGGAGGATTAGGGTTTTATGCCTCACGGCGGCCTGAACCTCGGTAAAGACTACCTGTGTGATCTCTGTCATGTTATTCGACGCCCCTCTGCTCTTTGTGCAATGTGCCATCCCCCTGCTGAACCAGCAAGGGACTCTTGGTCCCATAGGTGGTCGTGGTTTCCCATGACACCTCCGTCCTTGTGGCAACCTCGTGGCTCCTCCGACTTCATCTCTAAGTCCCCTGGTTGTCTTCTGGTCCAAGAAAAATGATCGTGAAGGTTTTATTCTATATGGACTCTGCTTGGCAGTGGGCTCTAGGTTAATAGGTTAGTCGCAAAAATAATATAAAATAGCATATTAATGCATATAAAACATAAAAAACATATAATATAATAGCATGGAACAATAAAAAATTATACATACGTTGGAGACGTATCACTGTCCTCGGCAAGATCGATATACGGGCATGTGCATTTGTTGGGGGCACGTGTGCACCAGGCCCGGGGGCTCCTGTCGCTGCATCAAACTTGAGTGTTTGCCGCCCTGACTTATGCACAAGCACGCTGTGAATTCTTGTACCAAGTACCAAGTCTCATACGCGGCTAAACCAGAGAAGCCACTCTTCGTGAGAACAGTGAGAGCATTAAGAAGAACAAGCATTGACCCAAGTTACAAATACCTCAAACGGAAGCAACAAGCACCGGCAAGTCAAGCCCCAACAAGCTCCTCAAGCATGGGCTTACTGCCAAACACCAGCGCTTCGCCTCTCTCACTAGTTGCTCACTGACCAGTGAGGTGTCGAGCCCGCAGGTGCTTAGGTTGTTGGATTCAGACTCTGTAGACCAAAGAAACGATCGAACTCTGGGGCGTGTGGGAAACCATCGACCACCCTGAGCCTGGTGGGAGTGAGCTAGTCCTAAGGCATATGAAGCTGGTCGAAAGCTTCCACGGAGAGGACGTGGAGGCTTGCCCGTCATCGATGAGGGTCCTGGTGACTGCAATGTTGTTGGTGGTGGGCATGCACATCATGGGGAATGCACCGGCGCCGACCATGGTCTTGGGGTGATCCCTGAAGTCGAAGTTGATGTCGGTCTCGGGCGCCGCCCCAGACCGAGGATCCCCCTGCCGTGGCTGGGCGGCCCCCACCGACCGGAAGAGCTGCTTGACGTGGCGGCTTGAGGCTGGAGCCTGCAACCCACTGAGGATGGCCGCAATGCTGTGGGGCGCCGGCGCCGCGAAGTGTGCGACGAACAGATGGTGCACCTCCTCCCAGGAGGCCACCAAAGATCCTGTCGGTGAGAACGACACATATGGGATCACTGGAATCCCTTCTACGATCGGCGGGCGCGGGGTTGTGAGGAGAGCAGGTCTAGGATCCAGCACAAGGATCATTTACCCAGGTTCGGGCCGCGAGGATGCGTAAAACCCTAGGCCTGCTTTGGTGGATGTATTGAGTGTTTTTGAGCTTCTGAACTAGCTACGATGGCTGTGTAGTTCCAAAAGGCCGAATCCCTCTCCTGGTCGCCTCGGGCCTCCTTTCATAGCCAAAAGGGGTTGCCATAGTGGCACACAGGAGGTGGAAAGGTCTACAATGCGTGAGCCTATCGCACGTATTAAAGGACAAGACACATTTAATCCGTTGCTTAGGTGTCCCTTAGCTTTATCAAGGACGGGAGCGAGTCCCGTCCCGTCCGTTGCCGCCTCGCCTTGCTTCGACACGCGCCCAGGCCAGCGCGGCGCCATGTAGGCAGGCAGGCAGCTGAGGTGGCGTTGTGTTAGGGTCTTCAAGAAGATCTGCATGCCACCATGCAGGTGCTTGCTGAGTTGGCGTAGAGGCCACCTGTCGCCACGCAGGTGCCTGCCTAGCTGGTTGAGCTAGCAGCTGCTTGGGGACGGCGGTGGAGTCTTGGTCGACGTAGGCGTGGTTGTGGCCCCGCTGACGCCCTCGGCAAGGGTCTTGCCATGGCGTTGCAGTCGTCCCCGGCAAGGAGCTTGCCATGGGCCTTGTGGATCTCCTCGGCAAGGATCCTGCCGAGGGTCGCCGTCTTCTGGTTCTCATCTGATCTCATATATCTTTGGTCTTGACAAAGATCTTCATGCCACCATGGAGGTGCCTCACTAGCCTTGGTCCCAACTTAGTTGTTGACGGCATTCGGAACCTTTGGGCTCAAGGTTGGCTCGCTCTGCAGGTGTTTGGCAAGTTACCTTGCCGGGGCCGTGGAGGCCGCCCCGGCAAGGGGGTTGACGGGGAGGGGAGTCCACCTTGCCCCCTTTGCTCTTTGTGTTTCTGGTCTTAGCGTTGCCTTGGGCTTCGGCTTCGCTCTAGCTCCCCTCCTCTGCCCTGCTTAGTGTGGCTGCAGCACGTGGCTCCGACTACCCGTGCACAAGTAAAGGGGTACAAAGGAGTGCCATGATATGCCATTTATTATCATGTTCAATTTAAGGTGAAAGTAACCAGTGTCATGATATGCCATGAAAATGCATCACAAACATATGCATCATATATCAATGAAACTAACTGGGTCAACTGTCAGGACCCCGATCCTAAGCCACATCGATCCAGCATGTAACACATCATATCACTTTGTGGCCTCACGCACGGTACTCCCACGGGTGCCACCTTACCTGGCCCGGGACCGTTTGCACCTTTTGGATCACGTATATGATAATGTCGCTAGCATCCATATGACAGAGAACCCGGGCCGACATGGCTAGTCATGAACCCAAGGCGGCACTAACCCATGAGGACAGGCATACATGAATCACATCGAGCATGTCGGTCAACAGCGTATAAATCCGGGCTGTAGCACTGGGCTAACAGGACTCTGGTGACCCGGGCTGTAGCAGGCTAGGCAGGACTCCGGATAACACCGCGTGACATTTCCCCGAAGGGACAGACACAGGAACGAAGTGAAACACATGACGGCCAGTCATGTGTTCCGAGCAGTAGTGCTGGGCTAGCAGGACTCCGGTGAACCGGGCTGTAGCGGACTACTATTGCTCAGAAGCACTAGACTACATTTCCTCATATGATAGGCTGCCAAGGATAAACAACTAGATAGTCGGATCCCACTCATACCAGGCATTTCAATCATACACACAATACGCCCGATATGAGTAAATACAACATTGCATCACAACAAAACTCTACAACTCAGGAACTTTATTTAAGAGGCTCCTAAGAGCCATACATATCATCCATACAGGTAGGGGTCACATGACCCGACACTCAAGTCATACAAACATACAAGCACATGCGGAAGCAAAGTAGTCTGAGTACAAACACTAGAAAGAAAGAAGGCTTGACGAAGCCTGTCTATCTACATCGACCCTTCACATGTCTTGGATCACCACCTGGTGATAAGTCAATCGTCAACATTGAGGTCTACGTAGAACCCATCAGAGGGGTTGGCGTAGTCGTCTGAAAACATTAATTAAAGCAACATGAGTATGAAGGTACTCAGCAAGTCTTACAACAGAATCCTACTATACATGCACATTCTCAAGAACGTAGTGGAGTTATTGCAGCAAGACAGCTTTGACTCTTGGCTAAGCTATCCTACGACAGACACAACTTGTAAAGCATTTGTCGCACACGAGTCCACTATCACCAACACAATACTTCACCATGGATCCTCTCTCGCCAACCTACGAGAGGGCCATCCGCGGTACTCACACTTATCTTGATATTTTTAGTAGAATCCATTTACTTGTCTATGAACTGTATAGGTGACCAAGTAGTCCTTTACCGCGGACGCGGCTATTCAGATAGTTTCATACCCTGCAGGGGTGTACTTCTTCACACATGTTTCCACCACTTAGCGTCTGCACACGTCATGTGCTCGGCAGACTTCAAGCGAAAGCCGACGTGGGTGTAGACCACGACCTAACCAGCCACACTAGTCTCTAGTCCAGGTTTATCGCCTATTCGGGTTCCATCCGCAAGGAGATCCGGCCGGGGTGTCCTCAACGGCCCCAAACGATGTGTGCAGGGTTCCCGAGACACCAAACGGGCGAATCGGTACACCGGGCCACGTGCCTACCGCAACACAGCCCACCCCTATGGTCAGCACTGCGTGCGGCCCCCAGCAACTACAAACACCAGAAACTACTTGCAACTCCTGGACAGAGGACGAGAGGGGTCGGTAAGTCGAGCGGGGTCATATTTCAGGGCCCAATGTGTGGTAGTAGCTGAATCTTAAATCACACACACAGATCTCAGTTCTTAAGGACGGCCTCAATGAAACAACCCACCATGTACTCCTACATGGCCTTCCATCGATTCCTTTACCAAATCGTGTTCAACACTTTCACACTCTCGACAACGTCACAACCTCTCACTCTAGTTCATCATCCCGATGAGCCAGACCTGACACAACTCTAAGCATAGCAAGCATAGCATGGTAGGAAACACACATAGATGGCTCAATCAACTCCTACACATGCTAGTGGGTTTCATCTAGTTACTGTGGCAATGACATGTCATGCAAAGGAAGTGGGTTCAACTACCGCAACACACAGCAGTTTGAATCACATTGTCTTAATGCAGTAAACAAGAGCAGAAGCGAGAACATGGGTTTGTATCGGAATGATCAATGGGTTGCTTGCCTGATGGAGTGGTAGTGGGATACTGCTCTTCAGTTGGATACTCGTGAATATCCTCGGAGGCAGAACCTACCACGAAGAACACATCGGAACACAATCAATACATGACGATATGCAACAATATGATGCATGTTATGACATGGCAATATGAATGTGTCTTGGCCTAATGCAAGCTAAAATAGAAAGGGATGAACTCATTTGAATCAAAGATTCAAATATTAGCTCATTAGACATGGCCTTAATGGTGCATTTCCTTATTCTGCTTAAACAGCAAGGTAAACTTGTTTTGTCATGCATGAAACCATTAGAGATGGATAGATTGAATTTTTCTGATAATTTTTCATATATAAATTATTTCATTTGGACTTACATATTAATTTCTATGATTTTTTGTAGTTTGAAACATTTTCTGGATTTTCCTGAATAAGATTAAATCCAGAAAATCAATTACGGCGTCAGCATTGCGTCATGCAGACCTCAGCAGGTCAACAGACCCGGTCCAGGTCAAACCTGACGCATGGGTCCCGCGTGTCAGTGTGGTTTAGTTTAACTAAAATCAATTAGTACTAATCCTAACTAATTAACAGGCTGTGCCCCACCTGTCATTGACCCAGGGGGTCAAACTGGGCCCACCCATGGTCAAACGGGGTCAGCGGGGGTCAACTCGCTGGCGTTAAGCCACCGGCGACGACCAGACGCGGCGGGGCAGCGCGGGATTCACGTTACGTGGACCAAAACGGCGGCCGAGGCCACCTACGGGAAGCTGGAGCTCACCCGCATCCAGCGCGGCATGCGGCGGCAGCGGGGACGGCCGGAACTCGCCAGAACCGAGCTCGGGGCGGCGCCGGAGTTCGGGTGACTGCGGGGTTGGTGCTAGGGTGCGCGGTAGAGCGAGTGAGTGTGTGGGTTAGGCTCCTGGGGGCCTCCTGAGCATGTTGACGCGCTCCGACGCGGGCGGCAGGAGCTGTGGCCGCGGCGGCGCCATGGCCGGCGGAGCCAAGCTCTCGGGCTCGATGGGAACGGGTGCTATGGTGAGCTAGTGGGCATGGGAGGAGGGGGAGAAGATGCGGGGGCTCACAGGGAGGTCGATGAGCAGCTCAGCGGGCTCGGGGGCGAACGGAGCAAGGCGAACCGACGAACGGCGTCCGGCGGGCACCGAGGTCGAAGACGACCTGATGGCGGCGATGCAGGGCCTCCGGCAAGGCGTGGCTCGGTGGGGAGGGCGAGGGTGTTGGGGAACGTAGTAATTTCAAAAAATTTCCTACGCACACGCAAGATCATGGTGATGCATAGCAACGAGAGGGGAGAGTGTTTGTCTACGTACCCTCGTAGACCGAAGCGGAAGCGTTGACACAACGTAGAGGAAGTAGTCGTACGTTCTCCTCGCGATCCAACCGATCACAGCACCGTTACTCCGGCACCTCCGAGTTCTTGGCACACGTTCAGCTCGATGACGATCCCCGGGCTCCGATCCAGCAAAGCGTCGGGGAAGAGTTCCGTCAGCACGACGGCGTGGTGACGATCTTGATGTGTTACCGGCGCAGGGCTTCGCCTAAGCACTGCAACGATATAATCGAGGTGGAATTTGGTGGAAGGGGGCACCGCACACGGCTAAGGAACGATCCGTAGATCAACTTGTGTGTCTTTGGGGTGCCCCCTGCCCCTGTATATAAAGGATGGAGGAGGAGGAGGCCGGCCAAGGCAAAAAGGTGCGGCCAGCATATGGAGTCCTACTAGGACTCCAAGTCCTAGTAGGAGTCCACCAAAAGGGGAGGAAGGGAGAAGGAATAGGAGGAGAAGGAAAGGTGGCCGGCCCCCTTTTCCCTAGTCCAATTCGGACCAAAGGGGAGGGTGGGCGCAGCAGCCTTTTCCTCTTCCCACTAAAGCCCATCAAGGCCCATTACTTCTCCCGTAATCCCGTAACTCCCCGGTACTCCCGAAAATACCCGAATCACTCAGAACCCTTCCGATGTCCGAATATAGTCGTCCAATATATCGATCTTTACGTCTCGACCATTTCGAGACTCCTCGTCATGTCCCCGATCTCATCCGGGACTCCGAACTCCTTCGGTACATCAAAACTCATAAACTCATAATAACTGTCATCGTAACGTTAAGCGTGCGGACCCTACGGTTCGAGAACAATGTAGACATGACCGAGACGCGTCTCCGGTCAATAACCAATAGCGGGACCTGGATGCCCATATTGGCTCCTACATATTCTACGAAGATCTTTATCGGTCAGACCGCATAACAACATACGTTGTTCCCTTTGTCATCGGTATGTTACTTGCCCGAGATTCGATCGTCGGTATCCAATACCTAGTTCAATCTCGTTACCGGCAAGTCTCTTTTCTCGTTCTGTAATACATCATCTCGCAACTAACTCATTGGTTGCAATGCTTGCAAGGCTTTATGTGATGTGCATTACCGAGAAGGCCCTGAGATACCTCTCCGACAATCGGAGTGACAAATCCTAATCTCGAAGTATGCCAACTCAACATGTACCTTCGGAGACACTTGTAGAGCACCTTTATAATCACCCAGTTACGTTGTGACGTTTGGTAGCACACAAAGTGTTCCTACGGTAAATGGGAGTTGCATATTCTCATAGTTAAAGGAACATGTATAAGTCATGGATAAAAGCAATAGCAATATACTAAACGATCGGGTGCTATGCTAATGCAATGGGTCATGTCAATCAGATCATTCAACTAATGATGTGATCTCGTTAATCAAACAACAACTCTTTGTTCATGGCTAGAAAACATAACCATCTTTGATTAATGAGCTAGTCAAGTAGAGGCATACTAGTGACACTCTGTTTGTCTATGTATTCACACATGTATTATGTTTCCAGTTAATACAATTCTAGCATGAATAATAAACATTTATCATGATATAAGGAAATAAATAATAACTTTATTATTGCCTCTAGGGCATATTTCCTTCAGTCTCCCACTTGCACTAGAGTCAATAATCTAGATTACAAAGTAATGATTCTAACACCCATGGAGTTTTGGTGCTGATCATGTTTTGCTCGTGGAAGAGGCTTAGTCAACGGGTCTGCAACATTCAGATCCGTATGTATCTTGCATATCTCTATGTCTCCCACCTGGACCAAATCCCTGATGGAGTTGAAGCGTCTCTTGATGTGTTTGGTTCTTTTGTGAAATCTGGATTCCTTTGCCAAGGCAATTGCACCAGTATTGTCACAAAAGATTTTCATTGGACCCGATACGCTAGGTACAACACCTAGATCGAATATGAACTCCTTCATCCAGACTCCTTCATTGGCCGCTTCTGAAGCGGCTATGTACTCAGCTTCACATGTAGATCCCGCCACGACGCTTTGTTTAGAACTGCACCAACTGACAGCTCCACCGTTTAATGTAAATACGTATCCGGTTTGCGATTTGGAATCGTCCGGATCAGTGTCAAAGCTTGCATCGACGTAACCGTTTACGACGAGCTCTTTGTCACCTCCAAAAATGAGAAACATATCCTTAGTCCTTCTCAAGTACTTAAGGATGTTCTTGACCGCTGTCCAGTGATCCACTCCTGGATTACTTTGGTACCTGCCTGCTAAACTTACAGCAAGGCACACATCAGGTCTGGTACACAGCATTGCATACATGATAGAGCCTATGGCTGAAGCATAGGGAACATTTTTCATCTTCTCTCTATCTTCTGCGGTGGTCGGGCATTGAGTCTTACTCAATTTCACACCTTGTGCCACAGGCAAGAACCCTTTCTTTGCCTGATCCATTCTGAACTTTTTCAAAACTTTGTCAAGGTATGTGCTTTGTGAAAGTCCTATTAAGCGTCTTGATCTATCTCTATAGATCTTAATGCCCAATATGTAAGCAGCTTCCCCGAGGTCTTTCATTGAAAAACTTTTATTCAAGTATCCCTTTATGCTATCCAGAAATTCTATATTATTTCCGATCAGTAATATGTCATCTACATATAATATCAGAAATGCTACAGAGCTCCCACTCACTTTCTTGTAAATACAGGCTTCTCCGAAAGTCTGTATAAAACCAAAAGCTTTGATCACACTATCAAAGTGTTTATTCCAACTCCGAGAGGCTTGCACCAGTCCATAAATGGATCGCTGGAGCTTGCACACTTTGTTAGCTCCCTTTGGATCGACAAAACCTTCTGGTTGCATCATATACAACTCTTCTTCCAGAAATCCATTCAGGAATGCAGTTTTGACATCCATTTGCCAAATTTCATAATCATAAAATGCGGCAACTGCTAACATGATTCGGACAGACTTAAGCATCGCTACGGGTGAGAAAGTCTCATCGTAGTCAATCCCTTGAACTTGTCGAAAACCTTTTGCAACAAGTCGAGCTTTATAGACAGTAACATTACCATCAGCGTCAGTCTTCTTCTTGAAAATCCATTTATTTTCTATTGCTTGCCGATCATCGGGCAAGTCAACCAAAGTCCACACTTTGTTATCATACATGGATCCCATCTCAGATTTCATGGCCTCAAGCCATTTTGCGGAATCTGGGCTCACCATCGCTTCTTCATAGTTCGTAGGTTCATCATGGTCTAGTAACATGACTTCCAAAATAGGATTACCGTACCACTCTGGTGCGGATCTTACTCTGGTTGATCTACGAAGTTCAGTAGAAACTTGATCTGAAGTTTCATGATCATTATCATTAGCTTCCTCCCTATTTGATGTAGGTGTCACAGAAACAGATTTCTGCGATGTACTACTTCTCAATAAAGGAGCAGATACTGTTATCTCATCAAGTTCTACTTTCCTCCCACTCACTTCTTTCGAGAGAAACTCCTTCTCTAGAAAGTTTCCGACTTTGGCAACAAAAATTTTGCCTTCGGATCTGTGATAGAAGGTATACCCAATAGTCTCCTTTGGGTATCCTATGAAGACACATTTTTCCGATTTGGGTTCGAGCTTATCAGGTTGAAGCTTTTTCACATAAGCATCGCAGCCCCAAACTTTAAGAAACGACAACTTTGGTTTCTTGCCAAACCACAGTTCATAAGGCGTCGTCTCAACGGATTTTGATGGTGCCCTATTTAACGTGAATGCGGCCGTCTCTAGAGCATAACCCCAAAAAGATAGCGGTAAATCGGTAAGAGACATCATAGATCGCACCATATCCAGTAAAGTACGATTACGACGTTCGGACACACCATTACGTTGTGGTGTTCCGGGTGGCGTGAGTTGCGAAACAATTCCGCATTGTTTCAAATGTAGACCAAACTCGTAACTCAAATATTCTCCTCCACGATCAGATCGTAGAAACTTTATTTTCTTGTTACGATGATTTTCCACTTCACTCTGAAATTCTTTGAACTTTTCAAATGTTTCAGACTTGTGTTTCATTAAGTAGATATACCCATATCTGCTTAAATCATCAGTGAAGGTGAGAAAATAACGATATCCGCCACGAGCCTCAACATTCATTGGACCACATACATCAGTATGTATGATTTCCAATAAATCTGTTGCTCTCTCCACAGTACCGGAGAACGGTGTTTTAGTCATCTTGCCCATAAGGCACGGCTCGCAAGTGCCAAGTGATTCATAATCAAGTGACTCCAAAAGCCCATCAGTATGGAGTTTCTTCATGCGCTTTACGCCGATATGACCTAAACGGCAGTGCCACAAATAAGTTGCACTATCATTATTAACTCTGCATCTTTTGGCTTCAACATTATGAATATGTGTGTTACTACTATCGAGATTAAGTAAGAACAAACCACTCTTTAATGGCGCATGACCATAAAAGATATTACTCATATAAATAGAACAACCATTATTCTCTGATTTAAATGAATAACCGTCTCGCATCAAACAAGATCCAGATATAATGTTCATGCTCAACGCTGGTACTAAATAACAATTATTTAGATCTAATATTAATCCCGAAGGTAGATGTAGAGGTAGCGTGCCGACCGCGATCACATCGACTTTTGAACCATTTCCCACGCGCATCGTCACCTCGTCCTTAGCCAATCTTCGCTTAATCCGTAGCCCCTGTTTTGAGTTGCAAATATTAGCAACAGAACCAGTATCAAATACCCAGGTGCTACTGCGAGAATTAGTAAGGTACACATCAATAACATGTATATCACATATACCTTTGTTAACCTTGCCATCCTTCTTATCCGCCAAATACTTGGGGCAGTTCCGCTTCCAGTGACCAGTCTGCTTGCAATAGAAGCACTCAGTTTCAGGCTTAGGTCCAGACTTGGGTTTCTTCTCTTGAGTAGGAACTTGCTTGCTGTTCTTTTTGAAGTTCCCGTTTTTCTTCCCTTTGCCCTTCTTCTTGAAACTAGTGGTTTTGTTAACCATCAACACTTGATGCTCCTTTTTGATTTCTACCTCCGCGGCTTTTAGCATCGCGAAGAGCTCGGGCATAGTTTTGGTCATCCCTTGCATATTATAGTTCATCACGAAGCTCTTGTAGCTTGGTGGCAGTGATTGGAGAATTCTGTCAATGACGCAATCATCCGGAAGATTAACTCCCAGTTGAATCAAGTGATTGTTATACCCAGACATTCTGAGTATATGCTCACTGACAGAACCATTCTCCTCCATTTTACAGCTATAGAACTTATTGGAGACTTCATATCTCTCAATCCGGGCATTTGCTTGAAATATTAACTTCAACTCCTGGAACATCTCATATGCTCCATGGTGTTCAAAACGTCGTTGAAGTCCCGGTTCTAAGCCGTAAAGCATGGCACACTGAACTATAGAGTAGTCATCAACTTTGCTTTGCCAGACGTTCATAACATCTGGCGTAGCTCTTGCACCAGGCCTGGCACCTAGCGGTGCTTCCAGGACGTAATTCTTCTGTGCAGCAATGAGGATAATCCTCAAGTTACGGACCCAGTCCGTGTAATTGCTACCATCATCTTTCAACTTTGCTTTCTCAAGGAACGCATTAAAATTCAACGGAACAACAGCACGAGCCATCTATCTACACAACATAGACAAGCAAGATACTATCAGGTACTAAGTTCATGATAAATTAAAGTTCAATTAATCATATTACTTAAGAACTCCCACTTAGATAGACATCTCTCTAATCCTCTAAGTGATCACGTGATCCAAATCAACTAAACCATGTCCGATCATCACGTGAGATGGAGTAGTTTCAATGGTGAACATCATTATGTTGATCATATCTACTATATGATTCACGCTCGACCTTTCGGTCTCTGTGTTCCGAGGCCATATCTGTATATGCTAGGCTCGTCAAGTTAAACCTGAGTATTCCGCGTGTGCAACTGTTTTGCACCCGTTGTATTTGAACGTAGAGCCTATCACACCCGATCATCACGTGGTGTCTCAGCACGAAGAACTTTCGCAATGGTGCATACTCAGGGAGAACACTTCTTGATAATTTAGTGAGAGATCATCTTATAATGCTACCGTCAATCAAAGCAAGATAAGATGCATAAAAGGATAAACATCACATGCAATCAATATAAGTGATATGATATGGCCATCATCATCTTGTGCTTGTGATCTCCATCTTCGAAGCACCGTCATGATCACCATCGTCACCGGCGCGACACCTTGATCTTCATCGCAGCATCGTTGTCGTCTCGCTAATCTTATGCTTCTACGACTATCACTACCGTTTAGCAATAAAGTAAAGCATTACATCGCGATTGCATTGCATACAATAAAGCGACAACCATATGGCTCCTGCCAGTTGCCGATAACTCGGTTACAAAACATGATCATCTCATACAATAAAATTAGCATCACGTCTTGACCATATCACATCACAACATGCCCTGCAAAAACAAGTTAGACGTTTCTCTACTTTGTTGTTGCATGTTTTACGTGGCTGCTACGGGCTTTAAGCAAGAACTCATCTTACCTACGCATCAAAACCACAACGATAGTTTGTCAAATAGACTCCGTTTTAACCTTCTCAAGGACCGGGCGTAGCCACACTCGGTTCAACTAAAGTTGGAGAGACAGTCTTCCGCAAGCCATCTCTGTGCAAAGCACGTCGAGGGAACCGGTCTCGCGTAAGCGTACGCGTAAGGTTGGTCCGGATCGTCTCATCCAACAATACCGCTGAACAAAGTATGACATGCTGGTAGGCAGTATGACTTGTATCGTCCACAACTCACTTGTGTTCTACTCGTGCAAATAACATCAACCATAAAACCTAGGCTCGGATGCCACTGTTGGGGAACGTAGTAATTTCAAAAAATTTCCTACGCACACGCAAGATCATGGTGATGCATAGCAACGAGAGGGGAGAGTGTTTGTCTACGTACCCTCGTAGACCGAAGCGGAAGCGTTGACACAACGTAGAGGAAGTAGTCGTACGTTCTCCTCGCGATCCAACCGATCACAGCACCGTTACTCCGGCACCTCCGAGTTCTTGGCACACGTTCAGCTCGATGACGATCCCCGGGCTCCGATCCAGCAAAGCGTCGGGGAAGAGTTCCGTCAGCACGACGGCGTGGTGACGATCTTGATGTGTTACCGGCGCAGGGCTTCGCCTAAGCACTGCAACGATATAATCGAGGTGGAATTTGGTGGAAGGGGGCACCGCACACGGCTAAGGAACGATCCGTAGATCAACTTGTGTGTCTTTGGGGTGCCCCCTGCCCCTGTATATAAAGGATGGAGGAGGAGGAGGCCGGCCAAGGCAAAAAGGTGCGGCCAGCATATGGAGTCCTACTAGGACTCCAAGTCCTAGTAGGAGTCCACCAAAAGGGGAGGAAGGGAGAAGGAATAGGAGGAGAAGGAAAGGTGGCCGGCCCCCTTTTCCCTAGTCCAATTCGGACCAAAGGGGAGGGGGGGCGCAGCAGCCTTTTCCTCTTCCCACTAAAGCCCATCAAGGCCCATTACTTCTCCCGTAATCCCGTAACTCCCCGGTACTCCCGAAAATACCCGAATCACTCAGAACCCTTCCGATGTCCGAATATAGTCGTCCAATATATCGATCTTTACGTCTCGACCATTTCGAGACTCCTCGTCATGTCCCCGATCTCATCCGGGACTCCGAACTCCTTCGGTACATCAAAACTCATAAACTCATAATAACTGTCATCGTAACGTTAAGCGTGCGGACCCTACGGTTCGAGAACAATGTAGACATGACCGAGACGCGTCTCCGGTCAATAACCAATAGCGGGACCTGGATGCCCATATTGGCTCCTACGTATTCTACGAAGATCTTTATCGGTCAGACCGCATAACAACATACGTTGTTCCCTTTGTCATCGGTATGTTACTTGCCCGAGATTCGATCGTCGGTATCCAATACCTAGTTCAATCTCGTTACCGGCAAGTCTCTTTTCTCGTTCTGTAATACATCATCTCGCAACTAACTCATTGGTTGCAATGCTTGCAAGGCTTTATGTGATGTGCATTACCGAGAAGGCCCTGAGATACCTCTCCGACAATCGGAGTGACAAATCCTAATCTCGAAGTATGCCAACTCAACATGTACCTTCGGAGACACTTGTAGAGCACCTTTATAATCACCCAGTTACGTTGTGACGTTTGGTAGCACACAAAGTGTTCCTACGGTAAATGGGAGTTGCATATTCTCATAGTTAAAGGAACATGTATAACTCATGGATAAAAGCAATAGCAATATACTAAACGATCGGGTGCTATGCTAATGCAATGGGTCATGTCAATCAGATCATTCAACTAATGATGTGATCTCGTTAATCAAACAACAACTCTTTGTTCATGGCTAGAAAACATAACCATCTTTGATTAATGAGCTAGTCAAGTAGAGGCATACTAGTGACACTCTGTTTGTCTATGTATTCACACATGTATTATGTTTCCAGTTAATACAATTCTAGCATGAATAATAAACATTTATCATGATATAAGGAAATAAATAATAACTTTATTATTGCCTCTAGGGCATATTTCCTTCAGTCTCCCACTTGCACTAGAGTCAATAATCTAGATTACAAAGTAATGATTCTAACACCCATGGAGTTTTGGTGCTGATCATGTTTTGCTCGTGGAAGAGGCTTAGTCAACGGGTCTGCAACATTCAGATCCGTATGTATCTTGCATATCTCTATGTCTCCCACCTGGACCAAATCCCTGATGGAGTTGAAGCGTCTCTTGATGTGTTTGGTTCTTTTGTGAAATCTGGATTCCTTTGCCAAGGCAATTGCACCAGTATTGTCACAAAAGATTTTCATTGGACCCGATACGCTAGGTACAACACCTAGATCGAATATGAACTCCTTCATCCAGACTCCTTCATTGGCCGCTTCTGAAGCGGCTATGTACTCAGCTTCACATGTAGATCCCGCCACGACGCTTTGTTTAGAACTGCACCAACTGACAGCTCCACCGTTTAATGTAAATACGTATCCGGTTTGCGATTTGGAATCGTCCGGATCAGTGTCAAAGCTTGCATCGACGTAACCGTTTACGACGAGCTCTTTGTCACCTCCAAAAATGAGAAACATATCCTTAGTCCTTCTCAAGTACTTAAGGATGTTCTTGACCGCTGTCCAGTGATCCACTCCTGGATTACTTTGGTACCTGCCTGCTAAACTTACAGCAAGGCACACATCAGGTCTGGTACACAGCATTGCATACATGATAGAGCCTATGGCTGAAGCATAGGGAACATTTTTCATTTTCCAGAATTATTTGAGCATTTAAATTATTTAATAGCATTTAAATGCCCAAATTCAAATACTTATGATTTAAAACAATGACCTTCTGTTGACCTAGAAAATTGTGCACCTATTTTGCCAGAGGTTCTAACCCAAGACAAAGAGGGTGAACATTTTAGAAGGGCATTTTAGGTTCATTGAATTTATTTTTAGTAAACCCTAGTTGATTTCAGAAGGGGTGCTGGGGGTTCTGCCTTCCCCATTTCAAGTTTCTGATGAAAAGTAAACATGATGCAACACTCTAATGCATGACTAGCTAGGGTGTGACAACTCACCCCCACTCAAAAGAATCTCGTCCCGAGATTTAGGATCCGTCAGAAAGAAGGTGGGGTACTCGAGTCGAAGACGATCCTCCCTTTCCCAAGTAGCTTCTTGCTCGGAATGGTGTGACCATTGAACTTTGAGAAACTTGATATTCTGGCGTCGAGTGGTACGCTCGGCTTGATCAAGGATATGAACGGGGTGTTCTCGATAGGTGAGGTTATCTTGGAGATCAAGCGTTTCATGGTCCACTCCATGGATAGGATCCGAGAAGCAACGCCTGAGTTGAGAAACGTGGAAGACATCATGAACTCTGGAGAGATGCGAAGGTAGTTCCAGGTTGTAGGCAACTTCCCCTCGTTTGGCAAGAATGCGAAAGGGTCCAATGTAACGAGGAGCCAATTTGCCTTTGATACCAAATCGATGGGTTCCCTTTAAGGGTGTAACCCGAAGGTAAGCCATCTCGCCAACATCGTAAGCCATCGGCTTATGCTTGCGGTCATACTGACTCTTTTGTCGAGATTGGGCGGTTTTCAACTTCTCACGAATAATGCGAACCTGCTCTTCTGCATCCTGGGTCATGTCCGGGCCAAAGAGTCGTCTCTCGCCAGTTTCTGACCAGTTAAGGGGCGTTCGACATTTTCGTCCATAGAGAACTTCGAAAGGAGCTTTGCCCAAGCTAGCTTGATAACTGTTGTTATAAGCGAACTCGGTGAATGGAAGGCACTTGTCCCAATTCATACCGAAAGAGATGACAGAAGCTCGGAGCATATCCTCCAGAATTTGATTGACTCTTTCTACTTCACCACTTGATTGAGGATGGAAGGCGGTGCTAAAGGAGAGACAAGTTCCCATAGCATTTTGGAAACTTTCCCAAAATCGGGAGGTGAAAAGACTTCCACGGTCTAAATTAATTTCCAAATGGACACCATGGAGAGACACTATTCAAGAGATGTACAAATCAGCTAGCTGGCTAGCGGTTATACTCTCGCGAACAGGTAAGAAGTGGGCTACTTTGGAAAGACGATCGACAACAACGAAGATAGCATTATTCCCTCTTTTGGTTCTGGGAAACCCGGTAATGAAATCCATACCGATTTTATCCCATTTCCATTCAGGAATTTCCAATGGTTGAAGGGTGCCAGCAGGCCGTTGATGCTCTGCTTTAACGCGACGATAGACGTCGCAATTTGCAATGTATTGAGCGATTTCTCTCTTCATCCTAGTCCACCAAAACCTCTGGCGTAGGTCTTGATACATTTTAGTACTACCGGGATGAATAGTGAGAGGGGATTCATGAGCTTCCTTAAGGATCAGTTACCGTAGATGTTGTTTCTTGGGGACCAACAAACGGTTCTCGAAGAAGACAACACCTCGCTCGTCCATGGAAAAACATTTAGCAACTCCGCTAGAAATGTTTTCCTTGATACGGGATATGCCCTTATCGCTCTTCTGGGCAGCTATGATTTGATCCGTAAGGTTAGGTTTCGCCACCAGGGTGGAAAGGAATCCTCGAGGAACAATGTGAAGGTTAAGCTTACGAAATTCCTCATGGATAAGTGGTTGACTTTGTTGTAACATTAGATTGTTACAATAAGACTTACGACTTAGCGCATCAGCAATGACATTGTCTTTGCCTGGGGTGTAAGTTATTCCTAAGTCATAATATGTGATCAACTCGACCCAACATCTTTGCCTGAGATTCAAATCCGGTTGGGTGAAGATGTATTTCAAACTTTGGTGATCAGTGTAGATTTCGCAACGATTACCAAGAAGGTAATGTCGCCAGGTTTTGAGTGCATGGACTACCGCTGCAAGCTCTAGATCAGGTGTGGGATAGTTATCCTCATGTGGACGCAACTGTCGAGAAGCGTAGGCAATCACATGATGATCTTGCATGAGAATGCAACCTAGTCCTTGTCACGAGGCGTCGCAATAGATAACAAAATGCTTGGAAAAATCTGGTGGTACCAGTACGGGAGTAGATGTCATGCGTCTTTTCAGTTCCTGAAAGCTGAACTCGCACTGTGGGGTCCACTCGAACTTTTTATCTTTCTTGAGGAGTTCGGTTAGAGGCTTAGCAACTTTGGAAAAGTTCTCGATGAAGCGGCGGCAATAGCTCGCTAAACCAAGAAAACTCCAAACTTGCTTGACCGTTTCAGGTGGAGTCCAGTCAAGGACGGCTTGAACTCGCTCGGGATTGACAGCAATGCCCTTACCAGAGATTACATGGCCCAGATAGGTCACTTCTGGCAACTAGAATTCACACTTGGAGAATTTGGCATAAAGGCGATGCTCTCGAAGTTTCATCAATACTAGCCTTAGATGTTCGGCATGTTCCTCCTCATTCTTGGAGTAGATGAGTATATCATCGAGGTAAACCACGACGAATTTATCCAGGTACTCCATGAAGATCGAGTTCATCAATCAAGAAAAGGTGGCTGGAGCATTGGTTAAACCGAAGGACATGAAGGTGTACTCGTATTGGCCATAACGAGTAACAAAGGCCGTTTTGGGAATATCCCCGTTCTTGATTTTGATTTGATGGTAGCCCAACCTCAAATCCATCTTGGAAAAGACTAAGGATCCGGCGAGCTGGTCATACAGGTCGTTGATCCTGGGGAGCGGATACTTGTTCTTGATGGTGACCAAATTGACAGGTCGGTAATCCACAACCATCCGATCCGTTCCATCCTTCTTCTTGACGAAGAGGACGGGGCAAGCCCATGGAGAGGAACTAGGACGGATGAAACCCTTTTGCAAGGACTCATCGAGTTGTTTCTTAAGCTCGGCTAGTTCTAGGGGTGCCATCTTATAAGGTTTTCTAGAGATTGGGACGGTTCCTGGAACAAGGTCTATCACGAACTCGACATCTCTGTCAGGTGGAACGCCTGGCAGTTCCTCTGGAAAGACATCCGGGAAGTCACGGACTACCGGAATATCTTCAAGGTCTGGAAGTTGGTTGGCATTTAGAGAGTAGAGCTAACGTTCCGACACTCGGGTCAAAACATGGACTGTCTTGCCCGATGGATGGGTGAGTTGAACGGTTCTAGTAGAGCAATCAATCTTACCGTAATGGGCTGACATCCAGTCCATACCCAAGATGATGTTTATGTCCGAGGACTTGAGAGCTATTAGTGACGCGAGGAAGACCAATCTGTCGACAAGAATTTCATTTCCATGGCTGATTCTAGAGGTTTGCCACTTAGAACCACGGGTTTGAATTACCATGGAGGTGGGCATGTCACAAAATGTGGTGTTGTGCAAACGAGCATAGCTCTCAGAAATAAATGAATGAGATGCTCCAGTATCAAAGAGAACAGTTGCCGGATGGCAATTAACAAGGAGCGTACCGAGAACAACGTTGGGGTCCTCCTGAGTCTCCTCAGCTGAGACGTAGTTGACATGGCCACGAGTAGTGGTGGCCGGCTTGGCGACGAGCACTTTTGTTGTTGGCTTACCACGGCCAACAGACTGTCCGAACTGGTTGGGGTTGTTCTGGGGACACTCGCAGATGTAGTGACCCGACTCTCCACACTTGAAGCAAGTTATCATATTGGGGCGTGGAGCAGCATTAGCAGCGGGACCACCATAAGTCTTGGGCGGTACATACTGCTGGTTGGGGTGAGGCGCCTCAAGGATGGCCTCGGAGTGAACCTGGATGGCACAGCAGTGTTTGGGATCCAGACGCGGCGCTTCTGAGATCCAGAGACGGACGAAGATCCAAAGTCACGGGAGTGTTTGCGTGAAGATTCAAAGTCATTTTTCCCTGTCTCGGCACTGATAGCCTTGTTGACTAGCTTCGGAAAAGAGGTGCATTCGTGCAGACGAAGATCACGGCGAAGCTCGGGGCTAAGTTCCTTGCGGAACCTTGCCTGCTTCTTGGCGTCGGTGGATACCTCTTCGGGAGCATAACGTGCTAACTTTCCAAACTCGCGACTGTAAGCATCCACAGTCAGTCTACCCTGGGTGAAGTTACAGAACTCCTCCCTCTTGAGATCCATGAGGCCTTCCGGAATGTGATGCTCGCGGAAAGCAGCACTGAAGTCAGCCCAAGTAGTGATTTGGCCGACTGGGCGCATAGCCTCATAATTTTCCCACCAAAGGCTAGCAGTTCCTTCGAGGTGATAAGCAGCAAAGGTAACTTTATCATCTTCGGCTACGTTGGCAGAACATAGCTTGTGGGCGATGTTGCGAAGCCAGTCATCCACGTCGAGAGGTTCGATGGAATGGTTAAACTTTGGTGGATACAGCTTGACAAAGTCATTGATTGACACTGGAATGTTTCTCTGCTAGCGTGCAGTATTCTGCTCAATCCGCTCCAGCAAGCGGTTAGTCTCGCGCTTGTTTCGTTCTGCCTCCAACATCACTTCAGCCAGAGATGGCGGTTGAGGCAGATTCTCATCCCTAGCTGCGCTAGCTTCACCCTTCTCCGGAGCAGCAGGGTTGCTGCGGGTGTTGACCATCCTAGGAAAAATAAAACAACGATTTAGACCAGGATGGCAAAAGAAATCTGGACAAGGAAGTGCGGAATGTAATGGATAACAAGGAATGCAGAGATGTTCATCCGTATGACAGGGTAGTTTAGAAACTGCCATATATTAACCAACAGTCATACACACCATACATAGTTTAGTACAAGCCCAAGCTAAGGTACAACTATGTTGAAAGACGTTACATCTCATCAGAGGCATTCCAAGCTCCTATACATTCTTTTTCTACACCTCCGGAATGGATACACACTAAGTCATACCCCACAAGTCACGCAGGACGGTGGACATACAACTGTTACAATACTAACGAAAACTACTACTAGCTCAGACAACTCCGTGGTAATCCTCATAGAAGTCACCACCCAAGCCTGGAAGCGGAACATGATCATCTGGGAACAGACGGTCCTGTGGAGCTTGCGGACCATAGGGACTTGGGTGTGGCCTTGGTCCAACAAACGGCGGCAGACGAGGTCCACGAGGAGGAGTGATGCCTCCCACCTCACGCCACTCCGTGAAATCTGGCAGACAGGCACGCACAGGGTACAAGTCCCTCATGTCCATGTATCCGGCTTGCACTGCAGGGGCAAACCGAGTCAAAGTGGCCCAGTGATCAGAACGAGCATTAAAGAGCTCCATACGCAACGCCCGATTTTCACGGTCCTTGTCTTCCAACATCTCAGTAGTGGTGCGGAGGAGTGAGTCCTCATGGGATGCATCGCTATACATACCCTTAAGGTAACCATGCGCCCCAGGGAGGGATGCTGGCATGTAGCGGAAATCAGTGTTGCTCAGCAAGGCAGTTCTGGCTCGAATAATAGTCATCATCGAGTAGGCTGCATCCTGCACGGACATCCCAATAGTGATCCCAAGTCCATAAGAATAGTAGCTCTAGGATAAGATGGATATATCCTGACCGTGCACAGATACTGGCTTTGATTAAAGTCTCTAAACTGCTCCTCGACGGTATATTCAGGATACCATCGGTAACCTGCCTCGACCATCACTCGAACCAACATGGTTGTGTGTCCACATATATCAATGCAACGGGTCAGACGAACCACTTGGTTCTGGGAACGGGTGGCCATCTGAAAGCACAAAATAATGCAAAGGCATTAGAATTTTCTAGGAGAATTTGGATAGCATAACGGCTGTAAATGCTCAGAAAAAGAGATGAGACATCCACAACAGTTTGCAAAACCACTCAACAACATCATATCAAGGTTCTGGTTCAACTGGCAACATACTAAAATTTAGTAGGAACTGAACTAGGTTGTAACCAACAATCCTATAAGTTACTACGGATTAGTAACACGTGAACCTGATAGAGAGAAGAGAGCCTAGTCCTCAACACACGTAGAATGAGAAGAGAATGACTCAGAACAGAGGGCACAAGGTAAAGGAATAAAAGAACCTTACGTTCCCTCCCACAATCAATTCCCCTACATATAACTAAAGCATTTCTAGACTCGGCATCGACCAGTTTGGCTTAGCGAACCTACAGGCAGTCCGGCTCTGATGCCAACGCTGTCAGGACCCCGATCCTAAGCCACATCGATCCAGCATGTAACACATCATATCACTTTGTGGCCTCACGCACGGTACTCCCACGGGTGCCACCTTACTTGGCCCGGGACCGTTTGCGCCTTTTGGCTCACGTATATGATAATGTCTCTAGCATCCATATGACAGAGAACCCGGGCCGACATGGCTAGTCATGAACCCAAGGCGGCACTAACCCATGAGGACAGGCATACATGAATCACATCGAGCATGTCGGTCAACAACGTATAAATCCGGGCTGTAGCACTGGGATAACAGGACTCCGGTGACCCGGGCTGTAGCAGGCTAGGCAGGACTCCGGATAACACCGCGTGACATTTCCCCGAAGGGACAGACACAGGAACGAAGTGAAACACATGCCGGCCAGTCATGTGTTCCGAGCAGTAGTGCTGGGCTAGCAGGACTCCGGTGAACCGGGCTGTAGCGGACTACTATCACTCAGAAGCACTAGACTACATTTCCTCATATGATAGGCTGCCAAGGATAAACAACTAGATAGTCGGATCCCACTCATACCAGGCATTTCAATCATACACACAATATGAGTAAATACAACATTGCATCACAACAAAACTCTACAACTCAAGAACTTTATTTAAGAGGCTCCGAAGAGCCATACATATCATCCATACAGGTAGGGGTCAAACGACCCGACACTCAAGTCATACAAACATACAAGCACATGCGGAAGCAAAGTAGTCTGAGTACAGACACTAGAAAGAAAGAAGGCTTGACGAAGCCTTTCTATCTACATCGACCCTTCACAAGTCTTGGATCACCACCTGGTGATAAGTCACCCGTCAACGTCGAGGTCTACGTAGAACCCATCAGAGGGGTTGGCGTAGTCTTCTGAAAACATTAATTAAAGCAACATGAGTACGAAGGTACTCAACAAGTCTTACAACAGAATCCTACTATACATGCACATTCTCAAGAACGTAGTGGAGTTATTGCAGCAAGCCAGCTTTGACTCTTGGCTAAGCTATCCTACGACAGACACAACTTGTAAAGCATTTGTCGCACACAAGTCCACTATCACCAACACAATACTCCACCGTGGATCCTCTCTCACCAACCTACGAGAGGGCCATCCGCGGTACTCACACTTATCTTGATATTTTTAGTAGAATCCATTTACTTGTCTATGAACTGTATAGGTGACCAAGTAGTCCTTTATCGTGGAAGCGGCTATTCGAATAGTTTCATACCCTGCAGGGGTGTACTTCTTCACACATGTTTCCACCACTTAGCGTCTTCACATGTCATGTGCTCGGCATACTTCAAGCGAAAGCCGACGTGGGTGTAGACCACGAACTAACCAACCACACTAGTCTCTAGTCCAGGTTTATCGCCTATTTGGGTTCCATCCACAACGAGATCCGGCCGGGGTGTCCTCAACGGCCCCAAACGATGTGTGCAGGGTTCCCGAGACACCAAACGGGCGAATCGGTACACCGGGCCACGTGCCTACCGCAACATAGCCCACCCTATGGTCAGCACTACGTGCGGCCCCCAGCAACTACAAACACCGGAAACTACTTGCAACTCCTGGACAGAGGACGAGAGGGGTCGGTAAGTCGAGCGGGGTCATATTTCAGGGCCCAATGTGTGGTAGTAGCTGAATCTTAAATCACACACACAGATCTCAGTTCTTAAGGACGGCCTCAATGAAACAACCCACCATGTACTCCTACATGGCCTTCCATCGATTCCTTTACCAAATCGTGTTCAACACTTTCACACTCTCGACAACGTCACAACCTTTCACTCTAGTTCATCATCCCGATGAGCATGACCTGACACAACTCTAAGCATAGCAAGCATAGCATGGTAGGAAACACACACAGATGGCTCAATCAACTCCTACACATGCTAGTGGGTTTCATCTAGTTACTGTGGCAATGACAGGTCATGCAAAGGAAGTGGGTTCAACTACCGCGACACACAGCAGTTTGAATCGCGTTGTCTTAATGCAGTAAACGAGAGCACAAGCGAGAACATGGGTTTGTATCGGAATGATCAATGGGTTGCTTGCCTGATGGAGTGGTAGTGGGATACAACCCTTCAGTTGGATACTCGTGAATATCCTCGGAGGCAGAACCTACCACGAAGAACACATCGGAACACAATCAATACATGACGATATGCAACAATATGATGCATGCTATGACATGGCAATATGAATGTGTCTTGGCCTAATGCAAGCTAAAATAGAAAGGGATGAACTCATTTGAATCAAAGATTCAAATATTAGCTCATTAGACATGGCCTTAATGGTGCATTTCCTTATTCTGCTTAAACAGCAAGGTAAACTTGTTTTGTCATGCATGAAACCATTAGAGATGGATAGATTGAATTTTTCTGATAATTTTTCATATATAAATTATTTCATTTGGAGTTACAGATTAATTTCTATGATTTTTTGAAGTTTGAAACATTTTCTGGATTTTCCTGAATAAGATTAAATCCAGAAAATCAATTACGGCGTCAGCATTGCGTCATGCTGACCTCAGCAGGTCAACAGACCCGGTCCAGGTCAAACCTGACGCGTGGGTCCCACGTGTCAGTGTGTTTAGTTTAACTAAAATAAATTAGTACTAATCCTAACTAATTAACAGGCTGGGCCCCACCTATCATTGACCCAGGGGGTCAAACTGGGCCCACCCGTGGTCAAACGGGGTCTGCGGGGGTCAACTCACCGGCGTTAAGCCGCCGGCGACGACCACACGCGGCGGGGCAGCGCGGGATTCGCGCTACGTGGACCAAAACGGCGGCCGAGGCCACCTACGGGAAGCTGGAGCTCACCTGCATCCAGCGCGGCATGCGGTGGCAGCGGGGACGGCCGGAACTCGGAAACGAGCTTGGGGTGGCGCCGGAGTTCGGGTGACTGCGGGGTTCGTGCTAGGGTGCGCGGTAGAGCGAGTGAGTGTGTGGGCTAGGCTCCTGGGGCCTCCTGAGCATGTTGACGCGCTCCGACGCGGGCGGCAGGAGCTATGGCCGCGACGGCGCCATGGCCGGCGGAGCCAAGCTCTCGGGCTCGACGGGAACGGGTGCTATGATGAGCTAGTGGGCATGGGAGGAGGGGGAGAAGATGCGGGGGCTCACAGGGAGGTCGATGAGCAGCTCAGCGGGCTTGGGGGCGAACGGAGCGAGGCGAATCGACGAACGGCGTCCGGCGGGCACCGAGGTCGAAGACGATCTGATGGCGGCGATGCAGGGCCTCCGGCGAGGCGTGGCTCGGTGGGGAGGGCGAGGGCGTCACGGCGGAGCTTCTGAACAGGTCACAGAGGCGAGGGGGTGACGGAGGGCGCGGCTACGGCGGTGAGACAGTGACGGGTGCGTCGGCCATCGCGGGAGAGGGGGAGGGAGACGAGGGGGAGAGTGAGAGAGGACGAGAGGGGGAAGTGGGGGTCACATGGCATTCCCAGGACGTCTCCTGGCGTCGGCGGAAGCAGGAGGTGGCCGGTGTGTGGCCGCGGGCGCCGGCCACGCGCTCCGCGTCCTTCTGGCGCGAGGAGGACGACGACTGGCAGCGCCAATAGGCTGGGCCGAGCGAGGTGGGCTGGCCAGCACAGGTAAGGCCCAGGTGGGCTTCTCCCTCTCTTTTTTTAATTTGTTTCTGTTTTCTAATTAACTGTAACTGTTGGGCTTTATTTAAAATACTAAAACATTTCCAAAAATCCTGAAAATAATTATGGGCTCTGTTTGGATTATTTCCAACAGCAAACATTTATTTCCAGAATTATTTGAGCATTTAAATGCCCAAATTCAAATACTTATGATTTAAAACAATGAGTTCTGTTGACCTAGAAAATTGTGCACCTATTTTGCCAGAGGTTCTAACCCAAGACAAAGAGGGTGAACATTTTAGAAGGGCATTTCAGGTTCATTGAAATTATTTTTTAGTAAACCCTAGTTGATTTCAGAAGGGGTGCTGGGGGTTCTGCCTTCCCCATTTCAAGTTTCTGATGAAAAGTATACATGATGCAACACTCTAATGCATGACTAGCTAGGGTGTGACATCAACCATATCCACACTAAGCATAAACATCAACAACTGATAACACCCCTCTGGTTATGATTTATCATCACTTTAAATAGAATCTTTACTTAGCAAATTTATCATTTATCTCATTTAAGAAAATAACTCAAAAATAATTACTTACATCCATAACCATATTGCTTCTTGATAACAAATATTACTTCGAGTTACTTAACAAACTAAATTAGCTTCAAACTTCTGTAAACTAAGCGTATCAACTCAAACAAGCAACCAACAAAATATAAATATTATTCTAGTGATTTAAATGCATGGATTAAGCCATTAATTCAAGTTAAAAAATCACATATATTGTAATGGCACCATCAAAATGTTGTTGTGGCTTGCCTTAGTGCAGATGAGGTTCACAATCCTCCTGGTGATCCTCAAGACAAGCTTCACTTTGTGAAAAAAAATTACAAACACAAAAGGAAAACATCAAGAACCCTTCTGAAATTCACCAAAAAATCTAGCTAGCAGAGAAAAATCTCATTTTTGGTGAGCTGCTAGATTTCTGCATAAAGAACACAATGCAAAAAGAATTAATTCATTTGGACTTATGGTTAAAAAGTTTTGGCTGGTTGAAGCTCTCTGGATAAAATTGAATTTTGAATTTAAATAAACAGAACTGGGGGGTGATGTCGATGGCGTAAACCTCGCGGACGCCACCACTCGTACCACTTCGGGAGCGTACAGAGTGGCTGACTAGCGGGCCCTGCTAGTCAGGTGAGAGGGAGGGGGGAGGGAAACATAGGGCGGAGAGGCTCCGCCGGAGCACACGCCTGTGAGGAGGGCTACTTGGCCAGAACTGGAGGGAGGGATCGGAAGGGGAGACCGATGTCGGGAGCCCGATTCTAAGCCACATCGATCCAGCATGTAACACATCATATCACCTTGCGGCCTCACGCACGGTACTCCCACGGGTGCCACCTTACCTGGCCCGGGACCGTTTGCGTCTTTTGGCTCACGTATATGATAGTGTCGCTGGCATCCATATGACAGAGAACCCGGGCCGACATGGCTAGTCGTGAATCCAAATCGGCACTAACCCATGAGGACAGGCATACATGAATCACATCGAGCATGTCGGTCATCAACGTGTGAATCCGGGCTGTAGCACTGGGCTAACAGGACTCCGGTAACCCGGGCTGTAGCAGGCTAGGCAGGACTCCGGATGTCACCGCGTGACATTTCCCCGAAGGGACAGACATAGGAACGAAGTGAAACACATGCCGGCCAGTCAAGTGTTCCGAGCAGTAGTGCTGGGCTAGCAGGACTCCGGTGAACCGGGCTGTAGCGGACTACTATCGCTCAGAAGCACTAGACTTACATTTCCCCATATGAAAGGCTGCCAAGGATAAACAACTAGATAGTCGGATCCCACACATAGCAATACACGTTACACGTACGCATAACATGCAAGTATGTGCTGTACAACATGGCATCACAACATAACGCAAACTCATATAGATAAAGGCTCAGAAGAGCCACACAGCATTAAATACAAACAGGGGCCACATGACCCATCATTCAGAGCATACAAGCAACAAGCGGAAGCATTACATGTCTGAGTACAGACAACTACAAAAGAAAAAGGCTGAAAAGCCTGACTATCTACAAGACCCTCCCAAGGGTACAAGATCGTAGCTGAGGTAGCAAGCTACTCGTCGAAGTCCAAGCGGAAATACTAGAAAGACCGAAGTCTTCGCTGCAAAACATAAATAAGGCAAACATGAGTACAAAGGTACTCAGCAAGACTTACATCAGATCCTATTATACATGCATTAGTATCAAGGAAGTATTGTGGGGTTTAGTTGCAGCAAGCCAGCTTTGACTCTGTGGCTATCCTGTTCTACGACTGTTGGTAACTCTTTTGAAAAGGCGCACACGAGTCCACTAATCACCACATCAATACACTACTATGGATTCATCCCCCGTCTCACTGCGAGAAGGCCATCCATAGCACTCACACTTATCTTGAGCATTTTATGGTATCCACTTCAAGTTGTCTATGTACCACGTAAGCATCCAAGAAGTCCATAACCGAGGACGCGCCTATTCGAATAGATCATGATAACCCTGCAGGGGTGTACTTCTTCACACACGCTCTCGCCACTTACCGCCCTGTACACGTCATGTACCTCGGCAACCTTCAAGCGGAAGCCGGGCGAGGGAGTCGGCCACGACCTGACTAACCACACAAGACTCTAGTCCAGGTTTATCGCCTATTCGGGTTCCATCCGCAAGGAAATCCGGCCGGGGTGTCGCTCACGGCCCCGAACGATGTGTACAGGGTTCCCGAGCCCACCAACCGGGTGCCACTCGGTACACCGGGCCACGTGTGCCTAGTCTGTCCCAAGCCCACCCTGCCGGGTGCCACTTGGTAGAAAAATAACACTGCCTACAAACACCAGAAACTAGTTGCAACTCCTGGACAGAGATCGAGTTGGTTAATAAGTCGAGAGGGGCCGAGTTACCGGAACCCAATGTGTGGTAGTAGCTAGTCATTGGACAACATACACAGAACTCAGTGCTTAAGGACGGCTCCAATGAGACAACCCACCATGTACTCCTACATGGCCTCTCACCGCTACCTTTACCAAAACGTGTTCACACACTTAACTCTCAGCATCAGAACATATCATATCACTCCAATCCATTCCCAATGAATCAGACCTGACACAACTCTAAGCAATAGCAGGCATGGCATGGTAGAAGCACAACATGGCTCAATCAACTCCTACTCATGCTAGTGGGTTTCATCTAATTACTGTGGCAATGACAGGTCATGCAGAGGAATGGGTTCAACTACCGCAGCACAAAGTAGCAGTTGATTCGTTGTTGTCGTAATGCAATAAAAAGAGAGCAGGAGCGAGAGTGGGATCATATCGGAATGAACAAGGGGGGATTGCTTGCCTGGTAGATCAACAAGGGAGGCACTGCTTCACAGACAGGTACTCTGGAACGGTCTCCGGAGCAGGACCTATCGAGAAGGAACGGTGCCAACAATCAATACTCAAGCATATGCAACAATATGATGCATGAACATGGCATGAAGATGTGATGCTGTTTGACCTAATGCAACTAGCATTCAACTGAATGAAGTCCATTTGAACCAAAGGTTCAAATGCAACTCCTAATTAAGCTCTTATAAATGCCATTTATATGATTTCACCTATTCAGCAGGTATAAGTTATTTTGTCATGCATGAAACTGGTACAGATGGATAGATTGCATTTTTCTGATAATTTTTCATATATAAATCATTTCAATCTGAGCTACGGTTGATTTGATATGATTTTTTGAAGTTTGAAACATTTTCTGGAATTTCCTGTTTAAAAAATTAAATCCAGAAAATAAATAATTGCGTCAGCACTGCGTCATGCTTGCGTCAGCAAGTCAACCGCGCTGACTGGGTCAAACCCGACGTGTGGGGTCCACACGTCAGTGACAGGGGGTTGAACAGGGGTTAGTTAATCTTAATAAAAGGATTAGTGGCGCTGGGGCCCACTGTCAGTGTCAGGGGTTAGCAAAAATGGTGATTAGCCTTAAGCTAATCACCTGGCCGGTTGGGCCCGCATGTCAGGCCGGCGAGGTCGTCGCCGGCGACCTCTGGACACGGCGGCGTCCACGCTGCAGGGCACGGGGGCGGCGGCTGGGAGCACCGGGGCGTAGCCCGTGCTCTCGCGCATCCAGTGGGGTAGGTAGGAGGAGGGGGGGTGGCCGGAGACGACCGCGGCGAGGTCATCCACGGCGACCGGAGCTACGGGAACAGCGGGTTCAGCGCTGCAGCTCGCAAGCGAGCCAACTGATGCGTTGGGGCCGCTCTACGGGGTGCTACGAGCGTGTTGGAGTCGCCGGGGTGACCAAATGGTCACCGGAGCTACGTTGACGGCGAGCTCGGCCGGCGGCGTGCTGCGGACAGGAAGGGGGCGACGGCTACGGCGAGCAGGAGGCAGCGGGGTTAGGGGGGTTGGATGCGGGTGCTCACAGCGAGTCCAACGAGCGCGAGGGCGAGGTCGGGGACGTCCGGTAGCTCCCGAATCGACGGCGATGAGCTTCGGTGGCAGGCGACGGAAACGGCGATGGTGACGATGAAGCAGCGCGTCCGAGGCCGGGAGAATCGTCGACGAGGAAGAGGCAGATGAGGCGGAGCTCGTGGACTAGCTGGCTTGACAAGGGGGGGGCTGGTGGCCGCGGCAAGGCGAACGGCGGCGACGGTGATTTCGGCCGCGAGAGAGAGAGCGAGGGAGAGGGAGAGAGGACTGGGGCGAGAGCGAGAGCGGCGCGGGGCGTCGTGGCGACGTCCGGGGCATCCAGGCGACGAGGGGAGAAGCAGGAGGTGGCGGGGAACGTGGCCCCGGCAGGACGCGTGGCCGCGCGCGCCGGCGCGTGCCCCTGTCCTCCTGGCGAGAGGAAGGGGACGACTGGCGTCGGCCAGCTGGCTGGGCCGGCCAGCCGGGCCGCACAGTGCCAGGCCTCAGGTGGCCCAGGTAAGCACTTTTCTATTTTTGTTTTCTTTTCTATTTTTTTTCTGACATTTGTTTGATTTAATAAAATGCTAAATCATTTTATTTACTTATGCCAACTTTTGCAGGGGCTAATGGTATTATCCCAGAGCTCCTCAACAAAAGGCACAATTTTTGGATATATAAAATATATATATCATTTATATACCCAATGCAAATAATTATTGCATTAATTCCAGATGCCCAAAATAAATATTTATGAGCTTCTAAAAATATTGGTTTGATTTTTACCTCTGTCCAATATTTTCAGAGAGAGACATGAACATTTTCTTGGACCTTTTTGGAGCACTTTTTATCTGGGTCATTCCCAGAAATGTTTTCTGAGGGTTTTACAAATCCCCAATTCAAATTTAAATGAAATTTAAACATGATGCACACATGACTAGCTAGCCTTGAGCATACCAGAACTAGGGATGTGACAACTCGCCCCCACTCAAAAGAATCTCGTCCCGAGATTCAGGGGTCGACGGAAAGAAGGCGGGGTATTCCAGTCGAAGACGATCCTCTCGCTCCCAGGTAGCTTCTCTCTCAGAATGATGAGACCACTGAACTTTGAGAAACTTGATGTTCTGACGTCGAGTAACACGCTCTGCTTGATCAAGAATGCGGACAGGGTACTCTCGATATGTGAGGTTATCTTGGAGATCAAGCGTTTCGTGGTCCACTCCGTGGATGGGATCCGAGAAGCAACGCCTGAGTTGAGAGACGTGGAAGACATCATGTACTCGAGAAAGGTGTGGCGGTAGTTCCAACTGGTAGGCAACCTCTCCTCGTTTAGCGAGAATGCGAAAAGGACCAATGTAACGAGGAGCCAACTTGCCCTTGATACCGAATCGATGGGTACCCTTCAAAGGAGTAACCCGAAGGTAAGCCTTGTCGCCAACTTCATAAGCCACTTCCTTATGACGACGGTCATACTGGCTCTTTTGACGAGATTGGGCTGTTTTCAAATTCTCACGAATGATGCGAACTTGCTCTTCTGCCTCCTGGATCATATCCGGTCCAAAGAATTGTCTTTCACCGGTTTCTGACCAGTTCAAAGGTGTTCGACATCTTCGTCCATACAGAATCTCAAAAGGAGCTTTCTTGAGACTGGATTGGTAGCTATTGTTATAAGCAAACTCGGCGAAAGGAAGACACTTCTCCCAATCCATACCGAATGAGATAACGCAAGCTCTAAGCATGTCTTCGAGAATTTGGTTGACCCTTTCCACCTGACCACTTGATTGAGGGTGGAAAGCGGTACTGAAGGAAAGATGGGTGCCCATGGCAGTTTGGAAACTCTCCCAGAAATGAGAAGTGAAAAGACTGCCACGGTCTGAATTGATCTCTAGTGGAACACCGTGAAGTGAAACTATTCGAGAAATATACAAGTCAGCGAGCTGACTAGCAGTGATATTCTCTCGAACAGGTAGGAAGTGAGCCACTTTGGACAGACGATCAATGACTACGAAAATAGCATTATTCCCTTTCTTGGTCCTGGGAAAGCCGGTGATGAAGTCCATACCAACTTTATCCCATTTCCACTCAGGAATAGCTAAAGGCTGAAGGGTGCCAGCAGGCCTTTGATGCTCTGCCTTAACGCGACGACAAACGTCACAATTAGCAACGAAGTCGGCGATTTCTCTCTTCATCCTAGTCCACCAGAACCTCTGGCGTAGGTCCTGATACATCTTAGTACTACCGGGATGAATTGTGAGAGGGGATTCATGAGCCTCCTTAAGGACCAATTGCTGCATCTGCTGACTCTTGGGAACCACCAAGCGGTTCCCAAAGTAAACAGCACCTCGTTCATCCATAGAGAAACAACCAGCTACTCCCTTGGAGATATTTTTCTTGATTCGGGAGATTCCCGTATCATGCTTCTGGACTTCTATGATATGATCCACAAGAGTAGGTTTCGCCACCAAGGTAGAAAGGAATCTGTGAGGAGCAATGTGAAGATTAAGCTTACAGAATTCCTCATGGAGAAGTGGTTGGCCCTGCTGCAACATAAGATTGTTGCAATAGGACTTACGACTTAGCGCATCAGCCATGACATTGCCCTTGCCTGGGGTGTAGGTAATCCCTAAGTCGTAATCTGAGATCAACTCCAACCAACGTCTTTGCCTAAGGTTCAAGTCTGGTTGGGTGAAGATATACTTGAGACTCTGGTGGTCGGTGTATATCTTGCAACGTTTACCAAGAAGGTAATGTCGCCATGTCTTAAGTGCATAGACTACGGCTGCAAGCTCTAGATCATGTGTAGGATAATTCTCCTCATGTGGATGCAACTGTCGAGATGCATAGGCAATCACATGACGATCTTGCATAAGAATGCAACCTAGTCCTTGTCGTGAGGCGTCGCAGTAGATAACAAAGTCCTTAGTGAAATCCGATGGCACAAGTATGGGAGCAGAGGTCAGGCGTCTTTTCAGTTCCTGAAAACTGTACTCACACTGTGGGGTCCACTCAAACTTTTTATCTTTCTTGAGAAGTTCCGTGAGGGGTTTGGCCACTTTGGAGAAGTTTTCAACGAAGCGGCGACAATAACTGGCTAGACCAAGGAAACTCCTAACTTGTTTAACTGTTTCAGGTGGAGTCCAATCAAGAACGGCCTGAACTCTTTCGGGATTGACAGCAATGCCCTTACCAGAGATCACGTGGCCTAGGTAGGTCACTTCTGGCAACCAAAATTCGCACTTGGAGAACTTGGCATAAAGGCGGTGCTCTCTGAGTTTCTCTAACACAAGTCTAAGATGTTCGGCATGCTCTTCCTCGTTCTTCGAGTAAATAAGAATATCATCGAGGTAAACCACGACGAACTTATCTAAGTACTCCATGAAGATCGAGTTCATCAAGCGGGAGAAGGTAGCTGGAGCATTAGTTAGACCAAAGGACATGACGGTGTACTCGTAATGGCCATAACGAGTGACAGAAGCCGTCTTAGGAATGTCCCCGTTTCTGATCTTGATTTGATGGTAGCCTAACCTCAAATCCATCTTGGAAAAGACTGAGGATCCAGCGAGCTGATCATACAGGTCGTTGATCCTGGGGAGCGGATACTTGTTCTTTATCGTGACCAGATTAACGGGACGATAATCTACAACCATCCGGTCCGTACCATCCTTCTTCTTGACGAAGAGAACGGGGCAAGCCCAGGGAGAAGAACTAGGACGGATGAAACCCTTTTGCAAGGACTCATCAAGTTGTTTCTTAAGCTCGGCTAGTTCTAAGGGTGCCATCTTGTAAGGTCTCCTAGAGATTGGAGCGGTTCCTGGGATAAGATCTATGACGAACTCTACATCTCTGTCAGGTGGAATACCTGGCAGTTCTTCTGGAAAGACATCCGGAAAGTCACGGACTACCGGGATATCTTCAAGGTCTGGAAGAGGGCTGGCATTAAGAGAATAGAGTTGACGCTTTGCAACTCTGGTGGGGACAGTGACTATCTTGCCAGATGGGTGTGTAAGCTGAACAGACCTGGTGTAACAATCAATCTTGGCATAATGAGCTTTCATCCAGTCCATACCCAAGATGATGTTAATATCTGTAGACTTGAGGGCTATAAGTGATGCAAGGAATACAAGTCTGTCGACAAGGATTTCATTACCATGGCTTATTCTGGTAGTTTGCCATCTAGACCCTGGAGTTTGGATTTCAAGTGGAGTTGGCATATCACAAAATGACATGTCGTGCAACCGAGCATAGCTTTCAGAAATGAAGGAGTGAGATGCTCCGGTATCGAAAAGAACCGAAGCTGGATGGCAATTGACCAGGAGTGTACCAAGAACGACATCTGGATCATCATAAGCGTCTCTAGCCGAGACGTGATGCACACGTCCACGTTCAGTGGGAACTGTCTTGACACAGATCATCTTGCGTGATGGCTTATCACGACCAACAGACTTCTCGGGCGGGGGTGGAGCGTAGCTGGTTTGAGAGCAATCACGTGCATAGTGTCCTGGCTCTCCGCATGTGAAGCAAGTCCCTGAAGTAGGACGTGGACCTGCATTGACAAGCGGTCTTCCAATAGGCTTGGGTGGAGCATGTAACTGAACTGGGTGAGGCGCCACATAAGATGGCCTCGGTGAATAACCGGGTGGAAGAGCGGAGTTCGGAATCCAAATCCGGCGCTTCTGAGAACTAGAACCGGAGGAAGAAACCAAATCACGGGTATGCTTGCGAGACTCCTCGTAGGTGAGCTGAGCTGTCTCCGCGTTAATGGCCTTGTTCACAAGAGCCTGGAATGTATTGCATTGGTGCAAATGGAGATCACGACGCAACTTGGGGTTGAGACCCTTCCGGAACCTAGCTTGCTTCTTGGCGTCTGTGGACACTTCTTCTGTAGCATAGCGGGCGAGATTCTCAAACTCTCTACTGTAAGCATCAACAGCCATCTTACCCTGGGTGAAACAACAGAACTCTTCTCTCTTGCGATCGATGAGGGCTTCAGGAATGTGATGCTCGCGAAAAGCTTCAGTGAAATCTCTCCAGGTAGGTATCTGACCAGCTGGAAGCATAGCCTCGTAGTTCTGCCACCAAAGGCTAGCAGGACCTTCCAGGTGGTAAGCAGCATAGATGACCTTGTCTCCTTCAGCCACGTTCGCGGAACGGAGCTTGTGAGTGATACTACGGAGCCAGTCATCTGCATCGAGTGGTTCAATAGAATGATGAAAAGTGGGTGGGTGCAAGCGAATGAAGTCATGAATGGTTGCAGACCCTTTGCATTGATGTGCGGTGTTCTCCTCAATACGCGCCAACAAGCGGTTAGACTCACGCTTGTTCATCTCAACCTCTAACATGAACTTTGCCAACGAAGACTGATCGGGAGGATCCTCATCCCTACCACCTCCGTGGTTCTGGCTACGAGCAACAGAACTTCGTTTAACTGATGACATCCTGGAGAACGAAACCAAGGAAAACAAGGATGGATTCAGCATCAACTATAGGATGCAGAAGGTAGCACAAGAATTTAGTATCTCTCAAACCCCTAGGATAATTCCGGCAGCATAACGGCAGTAAAATGCTCAATATGAGACATTCTGCAAAAGACGGGGTAGCACCATAATCAACATCATCACACAAGGTTCTGAAATATTACTAAACAGACTACACCGGAGGTACTTGAACTGGGATATGACTCTCATCAACCAATCCTAAGAGACTACGGAGTAGTAACACGCGATCCTGATAGATAGAAGAGGAAGCCTAGTTCCTTAACCCCGTTGGAAAGATAGGATGACTCAGATCAGAAGGGCATGAGATATAAGGAGTAAAAAGAGCCTTACGTTCCCTTCCACAATCAATTCCCCTACATAACTAAAGAATTTCTAGACTCAACTTCGACCAGGATGGCTTGGAAATCCTACAGGCAGTCAGGCTCTGATACCAAAGCTGTCGGGACCCCGATTCTAAGCCACATCGATCCAGCATGTAACACATCATATCACCTTGCGGCCTCACGCACGGTACTCCCACGGGTGCCACCTTACCTGGCCCGGGACCGTTTGCGTCTTTTGGCTCACGTATATGATAGTGTCGCTGGCATCCATATGACAGAGAACCCGGGCCGACATGGCTAGTCGTGAATCCAAATCGGCACTAACGCATGAGGACAGGCATACATGAATCACATCGAGCATGTCGGTCATCAACGTGTGAATCCGGGCTGTAGCACTGGGCTAACAGGACTCCGGTAACCCGGGCTGTAGCAGGCTAGGCAGGACTCCGGATGTCACCGCGTGACATTTCCCCGAAGGGACAGACATAGGAACGAAGTGAAACACATGCCGGCCAGTCAAGTGTTCCGAGCAGTAGTGCTGGGCTAGCAGGACTCCGGTGAACCGGGCTGTAGCGGACTACTATCGCTCAGAAGCACTAGACTTACATTTCCCCATATGAAAGGCTGCCAAGGATAAACAACTAGATAGTCGGATCCCACACATAGCAATACACGTTACACGTACGCATAACATGCAAGTATGTGCTGTACAACATGACATCACAACATAACGCAAACTCATATAGATAAAGGCTCAGAAGAGCCACACAGCATTAAATACAAACAGGGGCCACATGACCCATCATTCAGAGCATACAAGCAACAAGCGGAAGCATTACATGTCTGAGTACAGACAACTACAAAAGAAAAAGGCTGAAAAGCCTGACTATCTACAAGACCCTCCCAAGGGTACAAGATCGTAGCTGAGGTAGCAAGCTACTCGTCGAAGTCCAAGCGGAAATACTAGAAAGACCGAAGTCTTCGCTGCAAAACATAAATAAGGCAAACATGAGTACAAAGGTACTCAGCAAGACTTACATCAGATCCTATTATACATGCATTAGTATCAAGGAAGTATTGTGGGGTTTAGTTGCAGCAAGCCAGCTTTGACTCTGTGGCTATCCTGTTCTACGACTGTTGGTAACTCTTTTGAAAAGGCGCACACGAGTCCACTAATCACCACATCAATACACTACTATGGATTCATCCCCCGTCTCACTGCGAGAAGGCCATCCATAGCACTCACACTTATCTTGAGCATTTTATGGTATCCACTTCAAGTTGTCTATGTACCACGTAAGCATCCAAGAAGTCCATAACCGAGGACGCGCCTATTCGAATAGATCATGATAACCCTGCAGGGGTGTACTTCTTCACACACGCTCTCGCCACTTACCGCCCTGTACACGTCATGTACCTCGGCAACCTTCAAGCGGAAGCCGGGCGAGGGAGTCGGCCACGACCTGACTAACCACACAAGACTCTAGTCCAGGTTTATCGCCTATTCGGGTTCCATCCGCAAGGAAATCCGGCCGGGGTGTCGCTCACGGCCCCGAACGATGTGTACAGGGTTCCCGAGCCCACCAACCGGGTGCCACTCGGTACACCGGGCCACGTGTGCCTAGTCTGTCCCAAGCCCACCCTGCCGGGTGCCACTTGGTAGAAAAATAACACTGCCTACAAACACCAGAAACTAGTTGCAACTCCTGGACAGAGATCGAGTTGGTTAATAAGTCGAGAGGGGCCGAGTTACCGGAACCCAATGTGTGGTAGTAGCTAGTCATTGGACAACATACACAGAACTCAGTGCTTAAGGACGGCTCCAATGAGACAACCCACCATGTACTCCTACATGGCCTCTCACCGCTACCTTTACCAAAACGTGTTCACACACTTAACTCTCAGCATCAGAACATATCATATCACTCCAATCCATTCCCAATGAATCAGACCTGACACAACTCTAAGCAATAGCAGGCATGGCATGGTAGAAGCACAACATGGCTCAATCAACTCCCACTCATGCTAGTGGGTTTCATCTAATTACTGTGGCAATGACAGGTCATGCAGAGGAATGGGTTCAACTACCGCAGCACAAAGTAGCAGTTGATTCGTTGTTGTCCTAATGCAATAAAAAGAGAGCAGGAGCGAGAGTGGGATCATATCGGAATGAACAAGGGGGGATTGCTTGCCTGGTAGATCAACAAGGGAGGCACTGCTTCACAGACAGGTACTCTGGAACGGTCTCCGGAGAAGGACCTATCGAGAAGGAACGGTGCCAACAATCAATACTCAAGCATATGCAACAATATGATGCATGAACATGGCATGAAGATGTGATGCTGTTTGACCTAATGCAACTAGCATTCAACTGAATGAAGTCCATTTGAACCAAAGGTTCAAATGCAACTCCTAATTAAGCTCTTATAAATGCCATTTATATGATTTCACCTATTCAGCAGGTATAAGTTATTTTGTCATGCATGAAACTGGTACAGATGGATAGATTGCATTTTCCTGATAATTTTTCATATATAAATCATTTCAATCTGAGCTACGGTTGATTTGATATGATTTTTTGAAGTTTGAAACATTTTCTGGAATTTCCTGTTTAAAAAATTAAATCCAGAAAATAAATAATTGCGTCAGCACTGCGTCATGCTTGCGTCAGCAAGTCAACCGCGCTGACTGGGTCAAACCCGACGTGTGGGGTCCACACGTCAGTGACAGGGGGTTGAACAGGGGTTAGTTAATCTTAATAAAAGGATTAGTGGCGCTGGGGCCCACTGTCAGTGTCAGGGGTTAGCAAAAATGGTGATTAGCCTTAAGCTAATCACCTGGCCGGTTGGGCCCGCATGTCAGGCCGGCGAGGTCGTCGCCGGCGACCTCTGGACACGGCGGCGTCCACGCTGCAGGGCACGGGGGCGGCGGCTGGGAGCACCGGGGCGTAGCCCGTGCTCTCGCGCATCCAGTGGGGTAGGTAGGAGGAGGGGGGGTGGCCGGAGACGACCGCGGCGAGGTCATCCACGGCGACCGGAGCTACGGGAACAGCGGGTTCAGCGCTGCAGCTCGCAAGCGAGCCAACTGATGCGTTGGGGCCGCTCTACGGGGTGCTACGAGCGTGTTGGAGTCGCCGGGGTGACCAAATGGTCACCGGAGCTACGTTGACGGCGAGCTCGGCCGGCGGCGTGCTGCGGACAGGAAGGGGGCGACGGCTACGGCGAGCAGGAGGCAGCGGGGTTAGGGGGGTTGGATGCGGGTGCTCACAGCGAGTCCAACGAGCGCGAGGGCGAGGTCGGGGACGTCCGGTAGCTCCCGAATCGACGGCGATGAGCTTCGGTGGCAGGCGACGGAAACGGCGATGGTGACGATGAAGCAGCGCGTCCGAGGCCGGGAGAATCGTCGAGGAGGAAGAGGCAGATGAGGCGGAGCTCGTGGACTAGCTGGCTTGACAAGGGGGGGCTGGTGGCCGCGGCAAGGCGAACGGCGGCGACGGTGATTTCGGCCGCGAGAGAGAGAGCGAGGGAGAGGGAGAGAGGACCGGGGCGAGAGCGAGAGCGGCGCGGGGCGTCGTGGCGACGTCCGGGGCGTCCAGGCGACGAGGGGAGAAGCAGGAGGTGGCGGGGAACGTGGCCCCGGCAAGACGCGTGGCCGCGCGCGCCGGCGCGTGCCCCTGTCCTCCTGGCGAGAGGAAGGGGACGACTGGCGTCGGCCAGCTGGCTGGGCTGGCTAGCCGGGCCGCACAGTGCCAGGCCTCAGGTGGCCCAGGTAAGCACTTTTCTATTTTTGTTTTCTTTTCTATTTTTTTCTGACATTTGTTTGATTTAATAAAATGCTAAATCATTTTATTTACTTATGCCAACTTTTGCAGGGGCTAATGGTATTATCCCAGAGCTCCTCAACAAAAGGCACAATTTTTGGATATATAAAATATATATATCATTTATATACCCAATGCAAATAATTATTGCATTAATTCCAGATGCCCAAAATAAATATTTATGAGCTTCTAAAAATATTGGTTTGATTTTTACCTCTGTCCAATATTTTCAGAGAGAGACATGAACATTTTCTTGGACCTTTTTGGAGCACTTTTTATCTGGGTCATTCCCAGAAATGTTTTCTGAGGGTTTTACAAATCCCCAATTCAAATTTAAATGAAATTTAAACATGATGCACACATGACTAGCTAGCCTTGAGCATACTAGAACTAGGGATGTGACAACCGAGGCGCACCTGCCCTTACCCGTAGGTTATCTAGGGGTGGTCGTAAAGCGTCGGAAACGGCCTCTCCAGCGGCGACAGAAAGCAGAGGTCGCCGTAGTTAGAGACAACGGCGACTAGAGGCAGCACCAAGGGCTCCAACCGGGTGGAACGGCACCACCGAGGCACGGCGGAGGCCCTGGAAGGGTGGCCCGAGCCTGGCAGGGGCTGGAGCTACGGAGACGACCCGATGGGATCGCCGGCGAGCTCGAGCTCGGGGACGGCGGCCTGCGGCCTTCTCGGCCGGGCTATGGCTTTCTACGGGTTTCTGGAGTGTGTGTGAGGAGTGGATGATGCTCGAGGAGGCTAGGGAGAGCCCTATTTAAAGCCGAGCGATGAGAGGGGCTCGGGCTCCGTCGAAGGACACCTAGACACGGTGCCCGATGATGAACGGCGTGAGTGAGCGAGGGGGGTGGTGACGCAGGTCACGCGGGCACTGTGGGCTAGCGGAGACGAGCACATGAACGAGGGGGTGGCAACGAACACAGTGCACATGGCACTGTTGGGTTGGCCGGACCGCGCCCGTGCTCGCTGTGGCGAGCTCCAGCGTCGGCGAGCGCCAGGAGAGAGTTATGAGGGTCGGGACGATAATCGGGGCGAGGTTTGGCAAGGTTTGGTAGGAGGGGAAGCTATCATGCGAGCTACAGAATCGCGGGCGCGACACAGAGCGCGTTGGCCATATGCCAGCATGCCTGGATGAACGCGGTCACCACGTGAACTCTTACCTCAAGCCGACCTAGCCTAAACTTCATGTCTAGCGTGTAGTCCATGGTAGATTGAGAGGTTACCACACTTTGGTTTGAGCTCATGCGCAATAACATGGATTTCAACTTCCTGGTAAGTTTCTGGATAGTAACTTTGAGAGTTTACTGTGGTCAAAATACTGAGAGTTTGGAGCTAGGCTTTGGAGGTTAGCAATCATCTACTAAGGTGATGATTCAGAAGAAAATTCAGCCACAATTGAGCAAGTAAAATGGTAGTTCATGTAGAAACTACCATTTCTGTCCAGAACAGAAAATATTTTCTGTAGCAAAAATATTCCAAAAAGTGATGAAATATTTTTGCTCAGGAAGGTGCCCTAGGGTTCAATGAATATGTGGGAATTTTCTCAGATTTTTGTGGGCAAGAAAAATTGGGGTTGCTTTAGAACACAAGGGGCTAGTTAGGGTTTTAGAGAGAAAATGAATATTTTTCATTAGAGAAAAATATTCATAATATTATTTTGAGATGGATCAGAGAGAAAACGATGGCTGAGGGAGAGAAATAAGGCACTTGGGTGAAAGTCAAGGGGTACCCAAGTGTTTAAGTCCATCTGAAGTGATTCAAAAATTTCAAATTCAAATCCAAACCAACTGAAAATCAGGCAAATAGAAGAGGGCAAAAACCAGGCTGTCACATGGAGCAATCAACAAACATAATGTAGGCGCAATGCACATGATGGACTTGGAAACAACATGGATGACACGATGTTATAATATGATGCATCAGGTAATGGATGGCATAATGCAAAATGACAAGAGGCTCAATGCAACAAAATGAAATGGCACAATGCAAGATAATAAAAGATGAACATGACGCAATGAACAAAATATGGCAATTGCATTCATCATGATCATCGCATAAACACATCGCAATGAAATATGCAAAACAATTATGATAATGCAACAAACACAATAAACACACGACAACAACTAAAATAAAGGAAGGCATCTACAGCAACGGTGTCCGGGCATCACAACACTCCCCCACTAACAGAAGATCTCGTCCTGAGATCTTACAAACGGGATGGAAGAGAAATAGGATGAGGTGAAATAAGAACGCAAGGGAGAAGATGAACAAAGTCGAGAGAACTCGGGTAGAAAAGAGGAATGGTGATTACGACGAGAATCAAAAGTTAGGGGACAAAATAGACTCTGAAACCACTCCGGTTAGAACAAGATAGAAAAGAAATATGAATGAAAGAATTGTGATAGCATTTGAGTTGAACATGGAATGGAATAGAACATGAACTTGACAAGATGGGACGATACTTGACGAGGGGAACAACACAATGCCTCCGGAAGAATTCAAAAAGTGGAATGAAAAGAACAGAGAAGAAGATGACAACTGCTACCACAATTGAGTTTGAAAAGCATCCATACTAAGAAGGGTTGAACGAAGTTGTTGGAAATTCGACAACAAAAAGAATAATATTGTTGTGGGCTAATGGAAAACAACTCAAAATTATGAGGTGATAACCCGCCACAAACCGAAATGATTGAATAGTTGAAAAGAACAAAGAAATGCAAAACTCCACTTCAAAAGAAAGCGGAGAATTAATTGCACCTTGAGTTGCAAGAAGAAAAGATACTTGAGAATTAAATCCCTGACGAACCATCGTGGAGAACTCCAGTAACAAAAGGATAATGAGATGGAATTGAAGGATTAAAAAAATAAGATGACGCCTTGCGATGATTTAGATGGAGCTTCGCGGCGAGACGAGCGAGAAAACTTGGATCTGCAGAAGAAAAATGAACAACTTAGAACCGAGAGATTACTCATGATGAACAATCTCCGAAGGAAGGAATTACTTCACCATGATGAAGTAAGAATAAGAATTATATTATGCTTATCCTCATCAAATTTAATTGATGACAAACGGATTTGGCATGCAACTTATTGCTCTTGAAAAGAATTGAGGCTGTTAACGGACCATAAATGAGTTGGGCCATTTGTAGTCGGACCTTAGTTTTGGCCTCTTAATGGCCCATGCCCTTCATGGTCCAATACCAGCCAGGTTTCTCTTTTGGCTTGCTAAAGGCCCACAACACAGTTGGGCTTTTTACAATACGACCTGACTTTCGGCCTCTTAGCGGCCCATGCTCTTCATGGTCCAATACAAACCCGCTGTCTCTTTCGGCCTACTAAAGGCCTACAGTATAGTGGGCCATATGTAGCCCAAACTTAGTAATGGCATGTTAACAGCCCATGAAATAAATTGGGGCCACCTGTTGCCCGCTTTGATGTCATCCTGTTAACGACCCGGGAGGTAAGAGGGCCGACCATTAACTTTCGGCCTAGTAACGACCCATTAACTCAATGGGCCCACTAAAGTTCGCTCATGTCTTTAGGCCAAATTAGATAATTTGAGACCATTACGACGAGCAAAGGTACGGCATACATGGAATAACGTTGCACATCCAGAATATATTATAGGAAATTACATCCACTGGGGAATCAAAGATTCATGCCAGTGCAAATAAATGAGCAGAACCTAACCATCTACAACGTCACAATCTACAACCTCAGCACAGATGACGCCCATAAGCATGTGGGCAAGTTCTTGCTGCTTTGCCACAATGTCTCTGAAAACATTGATCAGTTGTTGTGTCGCACGACTCTGCACCTCTGATTCATCCACCATTTCCATCATTGCTTTAGCCATTAATTGGTTCACAAACATACATTTATTCCATTGCATTCGAGACAGAGGATACTGAACAGATTCAGATGGCGATTTTGGCAGGCTTGTATTATTGATAGTGGAGAGTGTCTTGACCACTTCATCATAACATAAATTAGGACGGGAAACAAACAGATTAATCACGAGTTATTGCCATCTTACCTGGCCTAGATTTACTGGAAAGAAACAATGGGGTTGCCTTGCTGTTTTCAGAGTTTTTCTTCTTATCTTCAGCAGCCTGCACAAAATTAAAACACTAGCATTGCTATCATTGGCCAAGTCAGATAATAGGAAAGCAACATTGACAGAACGAACGTTTGGGAAACTAGCCTACACCAAATTAACACAATATGGCACAGCTATCATCAGCCAGGTAAGGTAATATGAAAGCAACATTGACACAATGAATGAATGGGAACCAAAGAAGCACTACAATTCAGTAATGTGCGTGATATGAGATAGCAAATCCTTGTAGCTCAGTACACAAAACTACCAGGCAATTTTCCTTACAAAAATCAACATTGGCGCCTTCAACATTTTTCTACAAGTAATTTTAGATCAGATAAAGGTTAGATTCACGCTGATTAACAAACTACATGCTGATGTAAAAATATAGTGATATACAACAGGTACTTACATCAGCACTAGAGCACAGAGAATTCCCGCAAGATAGTTTCCTCGAATACGATCCAATTGGAGGAAGTCTTGTATCGTTTAACCTTATTTTCTAAAAGAGAGACGGGTAAGAAACATGTATAAAATATGATCAGAATGCTATAAAATTTCATGATGCGAGGATAACACGCTTCTTAGAATGGAGTTGACATTCTTTTGCTGGACTGGAGCGGACTAGTTCTTTGGTCACTGGAATCTACTTATTATCAGTGGGAGTTGGGTTTCTCTGTGCTGGAGCAGTATCTATGAAAAATGGAGTTGGTTTATTATCTCCTGGCGTTTGGATCTTTTGCAAAGACCAGGTTTGTAACCCTTCAAATTCTAACATAAACGTCTTCCCCTTGCATGCCTTATATACAAGAATGGTGATTCAGTTATAAAACATGGTACAGAAAAGGTGGAATAGGTACTGAAGAATAGAAAGGCATGACATATTGACATGTATTCACTCCATCCGGAAATAAATGGATGGGTCTAGGCGTATTTCAGTTCTAGATACATCCAGTTTTATCCATTTCTGCGACATTTAATCCGGACGGAGGGAGTATGATGTAAAAGCTAGGGATACGACTGTCACACCCTGATTTTCATGCCACAACACTTGAGCTTATAAATCACGATAAAATATGGTTTGACAAAAACTTTTGAGTGTTTTGGGCTTTGCTTGATTTGATTTTTGTGAGTTGTTTGCAAGTGCTCTAAAAATCAAATAAATCCTCCAACTCTTATACTCCTTCTCCTTGATCCAAAACCTTTTCCCAATGATCATGCCATGTGTATAGTGCAATATAGTATTTTCTTCCAAAAATAATTTGGCCAAATAGTATTTTCAAAAATTAGTTTTTCCAAAAACCCCTTGATTGAGGATTGCACTGCAAGTACTTAATAAAGGGTTGTAAAAATCTTTCCAAAAATATTTTCGACTCCTATTAGATATAGGTTACCCATAAACCACCAAAATATAATTTTAAAAGTTATTTTCCTATTTTATTTAAAGGCTTTTTCTTAAGGCCAGAAATGGTCTTAAATAGGTTAAAATTATTTTAAAGCGTTAAAAATATTTGAGAAAAATTAGGGAGACTAAATGGACATATATTTTCCATATATATGAGTTTCAACACATGGTCATGATCAAAATATTGGACAAAACCTCCCAAAACCATTTCTGCCCATTTCAAGGATTTGAAATATATCTACAGGAAATATTTTCACTAAAATCCAAGAACAATCGAGCAAGTCACAAATGCATATTGTGATGATCTTGCAAAGCCTCACTTCAATCAAGATCATTTTGGTTCACCAAAATGCCCCAAAACCCTCTTTGACCAGAATCAAATTTGATCAAGTTTGTACTACCAACTTTCTCTCCTTAACCCCAACTTTTGTGAGCATGTTCACATGACCAAATGAGGCCACTACACCAAGTGGTGCATCAAGGAGAAGTGATTTGCTCAACTAGATCTACACAAGTCCATTTCTGCTCATTTCTAGGGTTTACAAAAGTTGCATTGGCAACTTTGCCCAATTAAGCTCAAAATTGGTGGAAGACCCTAATTATATGTGTCATTTCACCCTGTGGAGTGTCATGGAAATTGGAGATCATTTTCTTGCCCAAACCAACATCAAACACCTTCTGTCATTTTGCAAAAACCACTGTTTTGACCCCTTCCACTATTCTTGGTGAGCTCCAATTTTTACCACAACCCCTTCTAGTCCCCTTTAACCTCTAGTAACAATGGCAAGTCCATAGCTCACTTATTGGATGGGTAAAACCCCACTTCCTCTCTCTGGTCAGCCCATTTGCACACTTCTTCTTCCTCTCCCCTCACTCTACTGGCTCTCCAGGGCATACAATGCCCCTTTCCTCTTCTTTACTCCCCCCTAGACCTGCTAGACACTAGTGGACACGCCCCTGCCCTTTAAACAATGCCATGGCAGCCAAAGGCACGCTCTGGAGCGCGCTACAGTGTGCTCCCGCACTGTAGCCGCCCCCTGCCAAGCACCCCCGGCCACCTCGGGCCTCCCCAGCGCGCCCGACGAGGTGCCTCGACGTCCGCAGCATGCCACACCCCTGGCCCCCTCCTCCTTCTCCCTCCTCTCGCCCCAGCTCGCACGCGCGGTGACCGCCCGAGCACACCAGTGAGCGTGCTCACACGCGCGGTGCCTCTGGCCCCCTGCTCCCTCTCCCCCTTCTTCCCACACTCTGGACCAAACCCACGAACACCCCAGACGCAACCAATCAGGCCCCCGTGACCCGTGCCGACGGCAACGAGCTCGCCGGCGCACAGGTCCATGGTGGAACACCGTGCGGCTATATAAGCCCGCCCCGGGCCGCTCCAAAGGCATTCGCCTCCTTCTCACACCCCCAGGAGCATGCCCGCACCACCCAATCACCCCCGGAGAGCCTTTGTGCTCGGCATCGACCGGAGCTCCGCCGCCTCAGGTCGCCGTCGATCTCAGGGTATGGGCTCCCTCTGCCCCTCCTCTCTCCTGATCTGGACCCTCCACTCCTCCCTGATCAATTCCCCTCTGTTTCCCCTCTCTCTTGAAGTCGGAAACGGCCGGTGCCAACAGCGCCCGATGCCTCTCTGCCGTGAACCTCGTCGCCGGCGAACCCCTGCACCCCGGCGACCAACTCCGGCACCACCCGAACGGCGACACAACGAGGAGCACAATGGTGCCATCAGCTCATCCTGTTGTGCCCGGATACGTCGCCGGTGAGCTCGCCGACCCCTCTGGCCTAGGGTTGACGACGACGGCCGTGGGCCCCGTTTGTCAGCCCCTCGCCCTGACGCCTGGGCCCCGCTCGTCAGGTTCAAACCTGGCGCGCGCGCGTGCACGGGTGCGCTGGGTCGTCTCTCTGTTGGGCCTGCTGCGCTGCGGCTGTTCTGGCCCAGCAGGCACAGTGCCCTTTTCCTTTTTCTTTTCTGTCTATTTTTCCAAATATTCCACAGGGAGAAATAATGGTCCAAATAAATTAATTCCAATTTCTAAATTCCTAGAATATTGCAACCTATTTAATGGTGCAACTTCCATTCAAATCCAACCAACTTTTCTTTACTATAAATATTTAAATGTGATTTTAAGCATTTAAATATGCCTTTAAAAATCCATTTCTCCTGTTCCACAACTCCACATCCAAAACTAGGAATTTTCCCCTTCTTAGATTTCCACCTAGTATTTTACAAAAATGAGTTGACATTTTTCTGAGCACTTTGATTTTTCTGTTTTATTATTGCCTTATTTTTTTTCTCGTTATTATTTTGCGGTGATAGATTGCGTTGCTGACGAAGGAGTTGGACCATAAGACTTTGAAGACCCAGAAGACCTTGTTGATCCAGGCAAGCAGCCCTTTGACCATGTCTATGAAACCTTTTTATGCATGTCATATAGCACTTTGTTGATGTTGCATTGGAATCATGATGAGGTGGTAGCCACTTTGGTGGGTCACCTCCGTTACTTCCTCGTTGCTACTTGCATTGTGCATGACCCTACCTCCTTATGAGGGTTATGCCGGTGGGAGTAGATAGGATGCTAAAGTAGTGCTACGCAAAAAGGGACGGGAATATGCATGGTGATGGAGGCAAAGTGCTTTCAAAAGAATTTTCGAAAACCCCATCGGGTGCCACTTATGCCCGAGGGAGATGATGAGTTAGGTAACCACTTGATGACGAAGTGGTGTACCGAGACAAGTGTCTGTTGTTTTCCAAAACGGATTGGTTTAAGTTGCGACCGTTATTCCAACCTTACATGCGCAACCACTCTACCCTTATATGGGAAAGGGCATTGTTGATTACCTAGGTCGATACTAGCTTGAAGCCCGCATTACTAGTGACGGGGGAGAGTTGGTGCTCTCTCACGGGACGGGGTCGTGCCAGGTAGCGCGGCCATGACTATTTTCACAGGGCACCGGAAACACCATTGTGTCCCCTCTCGGATGTTACGATCTCGAGCGAGTCTCGTATGATGTACATCGTGAGGATACGGAGCAACGAGTCGACTCCTTGTTAGTATCGTCTAGGGAAAGATAGTGATCGGGTGCTTACCCCGGGTGCTTGAGGTACCGTGGGTCGTGGATGACACGGAAGCTCCCCGGATCTTGTGGGTAAAGTGTGCAACCTCTGCAGAGTGTAAAACTATTCGAATAGCCGTGTCCATGGTCAAGGACAGTTGGGTGACCGCTCTTGGGCTACGTCCACTTGTTTACAAACCAGTGTGTGTGGGAAGAACTACTTGGGTCAAGTCAAGGACTTGACATGATTGAGTTGGGTTGGTGCCCACTCTATTTATGTTGATATCTGTAACCTGTCCTCATGGTTACTTGAATTCTCCTGATGCATGCCTTACAAGTTGTTGAACATGTCATTGCACTCAAAACTAGGTTTCCGCAAAAATTTACCTATATCATGCATAGTTGTATCTTGAACCAAAACATGGGTTGCTTGCGAGTACATTCAAAGTACTCATTGGCTTGCCACTGGTTATTTAATTGACCAGGCATGGAAGAACAGGAGTTCGAGGAAAAATCCTTTGGAGACGATGCGAACTAGGACGCTTCCTAGTAAGAATGACTGTAGGGTTAAGGCAGATGGCATGGGTTCTACTTATCAACGAAGATTTCTGCTGCTTGTGTTTCATTTGATGTTCAGCCCTTAGGGCTTTATCTATGTAAGACTTGACCATAATGGTCATAAATTGTGTAAGACGGTATGTATGGATGTAAGACTCTTGTTATTCAGCTTCTGTGTGTTCAGTGAGCATTGATCTCTGGGATCACTGTACACGTGCATTCGGTGATCACGACTTATGAGTTGGGGTCCCCACAGAGCTGGTATCAGAGCCATCCTGACTGTAGGAAGCCTTAGTTAGCATGGTCGTTAGTTAGGGTAAAACTATTTCCAAAACTACTACTAGTTTTCAAAACTATCTATACTTCTCTTCCCTTCTCAGTTTTTCGAAAACTAAGGTATACCTTCCTTATTGATCTCTTCCCCTTCAAAACATTTGGTCGCTAGAACCCTTACGCCCCTGACCACTGGATTCCTTGTAATCCTCGTGGATAATCTAGAAGGAAGATGCCTTGTCAGACATTCACCCACATCTCCTAAACACAAGATCGACGACATCACAACAAGACGATACCAATAGAAAATACATCCTCGAGGGATGAGGATCAGAAGGCCCAGGAGATGGTGACACTCCTGACACTGCCCCACGATGATGCAACCATAGCCTACGACGATCAGGGCATAGGATATGCAAGATCATGATATACATCGCTAATAGGGAAACCTTGTCACTACCGTTGTTGTATCGGCGACCACCGGTGGATGAGAACCTAGCCATTTGGTCCGCCTCACTATAGTGAGCAGGAAACCGGTTCTCTTCATCCCCCGCTCTCGGTGACGATATTGTCAACAATGTGTTCGACGGATTGGACCTCTATTATGCCTTGTTAATGTCATTGCACAAAGGATGGCCACCTGGAACCGCCGACACCCTAAAAGGGCAAAATTGATCATCATGATTAAGAGGACAAGAGAAGACCAAGTCAATGCCAGCTATGAGGAGCCACCTTCAACCCATCATCTCATTAGGCGAGAAGTGTTGAAGATTCTTCAGGCCAACCCAGATTATTTCATCAAACAACTACAAGAAACGTAGCAACACCTGAGGAAAACTCAGAAGACTGCACGAGGCTCAAGGCACGATTATTGGATCCGAGAACCCCTAGGGTAGGATGAGTCGTGTACCCCCTATGCGCAGTCGAGTCCGTATGATGGTTCGAATAGAACCATGATTGTGTGTTTCTTGATTTTATTTGTTTGTGTTTTGATGTCAGTCACCCTTTTGCCCTAGGCAACAAGTACGCGACTATATCACCTGCCTTATTTTGTTGTTCATGTTTGGCCCTTTTTGGCACTTGTTTGTTGCACCTGCACTATAGAACCCCCTTTAGGCATTCCCCTCCTCTATGATACTTCCCCCTCTCATCTCTCTCATCGACTGAAGGTTAGCAAGACAAGATGCACCAATAATTCCACCTCGGCAGCCAACTAGCACTGAAGACTTTTTGTTGCAGCCCCCTCGACCAAGTGAAACCCCGTAGAGTTATGTCTAACCCTCCAGACTAGAAACCCATTCCTGGACCCTTCGAGACTTCACGAGACACCCCAGCTCGAGTCCTTAACCATGTGCTTAACCCATGGAATTGCAAGAGAACCAGTTAAGCCTCTATAGACCTTGCACAACACTGGTTTCATTATGGAACTAGTGGACATAGTGAACGAACACATTATCATCCTAATATAGCACCAGGACTGACGATGCCATAAGGAAGACCAGTTTGAGGATATGAATAACATGATGTGATTGTTTGGAAGACTAGATAGAACAGTTGGCATCTCAGAAACTGTGCTCAAGGATAAAATGATAAACGTTCACTCGCACACTAGAATCCTTGAAACCCTTGAGCCCCACCTAGCCACGACATGGTAGGAATCACAACCATGGGCTTTGGCTCTAGGACGAGGAAACCTTGGCCAAAACTCAACCATGACCACCACCGATACCCCAACCTATACCCTATGTACCCCGTGGGCAAGTCTTCATGGAGTACTCGGACAAGTTAGTTGCCATCTTTCTTTGGTGATATACTTGCCTACCCGAAGACGGAAAAAGAACCGTTCAGCCGGTTAGGGAACATCTGAAGACCGCCATGTCAAGGAGGAAGAACTATGCCAACCATCATCGTCAAGAAGTGAACTTCCTTGTCAAAGACGGTGCATAGCTACAAACCACTCCTCTCAAGGGAACCAAGCATTTTCATTACAAGGAAACCCACGCCAAGATTCATCGGCCCTCTTCGAGATCACTCCAAGATTTAACAACCCCCTCCGAGATCACCACAAGACGAAGAGAAGATAGCTACCATTTAGAGTTACTGCCTGAGTTACCCACTATGCACAGCGTTTTCCACGCGACACACCCCCGAAAGTGTTTCCAACTTCCTAACTAGCCCGATCCCTACCAGGGCATCAATCACCAAACCATTGACCCCCAGCCCAACCTGACCTAACGCGAAATACCCCTTAGCAACCTGGATCAAGCAAGAACGTCATACACGAGGCCCCAGCATCAAGTACTTCAAGGTTCAATGGAGCACCAAACGGAAGCAGAAGCAGTATGAGGACGTGAAGACTACCCCAGATCCAAGTTTCCGTATTCCTTTCCGCGCTTAGTCTGGGAATCTCGGGGACGAGATTCTTGTAAGGGGGGTAGGTCTGTCACACCCTGATTTTCATGCCACAACACTTGAGCTTATAAATCATGATAAAATGTGGTTTGACAAAAACTTTTGAGTGTTTTGGGCTTTGCTTGATTTGATTTTTGTGAGTTGTTTGCAAGTGCTCTAAAAATCAAATAAATCCTCCAACTCTTATACTCCTTCTCCTTGATCCAAAACCTTTTCCCAATGATCATGCCATGTGTATAGTGCAATATAGTATTTTCTTCCAAAAATAATTTGGCCAAATAGTATTTTCAAAAATTAGTTTTTCCAAAAACCCCTTGATTGAGGATTGCACTGCAAGTACTTAATAAAGGGATGTAAAAATCTTTCCAAAAATATTTTTGACTCCTATTAGATATAGGTTACCCATAAACCACAAAAATATAATTTTAAAAGTTATTTTCCTATTTTATTTAAAGGCTTTTTCTTAAGGCCAGAAATGGTCTTAAATAGGTTAAAATTATTTTAAAGCTTTAAAAATATTTGAGGAAAATTAGGGAGACTCAATGGACATGTATTTTCCATATATATGAGTTTCAACACATGGTCATGATCAAAATACTGGACAAAACCTCCCAGAACCATTTCTGCCCATTTCAAGGATTTGAAATATTTCTACAGGAAATATTTTCACAAAAATCCAAGAAAACTCCAGCAAGTCACAAATGCATATTGTGATGATCTTGCAAAGCCTCACTTCAATAAAGATCATTTTGGTTCACCAAAATGCCCCAAAACCCTCTCTGACCAGAATCAAATTTGATCAAGTTTGTACTACCAACTTTCTCTCCTTAACCCCAACATTTGTGAGCATGTTCACATGACCAAATGAGGCCACTACACCAAGTTGTGCATCAAGGAGAAGTGATTTGCTCAACTAGATCTACACAAGTCCATTTCTGCTCATTTCTAGGGTTTACAAAAGTTGCATTGGCAACTTTGCCCAATTAAGCTCAAAATTGGTGGAAGACCCTAATTATATGTGTCATTTCACCCTGTGGAGTGTCATGGAAATTGGAGATCATTTTCTTGCCCAAACCAACATCAAACACCTTCTGTCATTTTGCAAAAACCACTGTTTTGACCCCTTCCACTATTCTTGGTGAGCTCCAATTTTTACCACAACCCCTTCTAGTCCCCTTTCACCTCTAGTAACAATGGCAAGTCCATAGCTCACTTATTGGATGGGTAAAACCCCACTTCCTCTCTCTGGTCAGCCCATTTGCACACTTCTTCTTCCTCTCCCCTCACTCTACTGGCTCTCCAGGGCATACAATGCCCCTTTCCTCTTCTTTACTCCCCCCTAGACCTGCTAGACACTAGTGGACACGCCCCTGCCCTTTAAACAATGCCATGGCAGCCAAAGGCACGCTCTGGAGCGCGCTACAGTGCGCTCCCGCATTGTAGCCGCCCCCTGCCAAGCAACCCCGGCCACCTCGGGCCTCCCCAGCGCGCCCGATGAGGTGCCTCGACGTCCGCAGCACGCCACACCCCTGGCCCCCTCCTCCTTCTCCCTCCTCTCGCCCCAGCTCGCACGCGCGGTGACCGCCCGAGCGCACCAGTGAGCGTGCTCACACACGCGGTCCCTCTGGCCCCCTGCTCCCTCTCCCCCTTCTTCCCACGCTCTGGACCAAACCCACGAACACCCCAGACGCAACCAATCAGGCCCCCGTGACCCGTGGCGACGACAACGAGCTCGCCGGCGCACAGGTCCACGGTGGACCACCGTGCGGCTATATAAGCCCGCCCCGGGCTGCTCCAAAGGCATTCGCCTCCTTCTCACACCCCCAGGAGCACGCCCGCACCACCCAATCACCCCCGGAGAGCCTCTGTGCTCGGGATCGACCGGAGCTCCGCCGCCTCAGGTCGCCGTCGATCTCAGGGTATGGGCTCCCTCCACCCTCCTCTCTCCCGATCTGGACCCTCCACTCCTCCCTGATCAATTCCCCTCCGTTTCCCCTCTCTTGCAGTCGGAAACGGCCGGAGCCAACAGCGCCCGACGCCTCTCTGCCGCGAACCTCGTCACCGTCGAACCCCTGCACCCCGGCGACCAACTCCGGCATATTTCAGTTGTAGATACATCCTTTTTATGCATGTTGTACCCATTTCACAGGCCAAGTTAGAGCAAGGACCTTGTGGGGTGAAGAGGATTCATCATCTTTCTGCAAGTCTTCTGAAGAACTGCCTTTACATGTTCCATCATATTAGGTATCATTGACATCAAGTTTATTGGCCGTTACATTGCTTCGTGAGGTTCTTGTGGATATATCAGTGTGTGCAATTATATCTGACATGCATGGAAGACAACTAGTAGTTAGATTTATGTAATGAGTGCTTGTAGGAGACGACATAAATAGTAGGATTGGGGTTAACTAGCAGCAACATGTCTCATAAACTAAAGGGAGACCACAGATGAAAGCTACAGAATATGTATCGTTTGTACTCGAGATTAACTAGATGGCACACAAAAGTATTAAAGAACAACATAGGAAGTACTAGAAGTGGTATAATACTATAATCACCAGCCTGTGGGATAGCATTGGCTGATGGATGATAACTATGGAACAATGTTACCTAAAGAACAAGTATCTTAGCTGAACTATGGAACATCGTTAACTCCTGAACAAGACCCGTAAGAGATCAACATGAATATACAGTGAAATGTGATGATCTATTTTCCATGCTTAGATGAAGAACAAAGCCATAAATGTTGCACACAAGTAAGATGAGGGTACAACCTATCAGGCTGCCATCCATAGGAGTGAGCATCATGTGCTGACTTGTCGATGGCCCTACAGTGGTTGTGGATGTGCATGTCGGGCACACGCATTCGATGCAGGGAACTATTGAGTGGGGACTATAGCTCCCTTCTGGTGTATGCTTCCCTTGTTGGAGCAGCTGCGGTGAGTCGGAAGACGGTGTGTCTGAAGATGCAGATAACGCATAATGTTAAGAACAACATATCTCTTTGATCTGAAGAAATACACCAAGAGATCAACAGCAAGGTACGAGAGTGGTCACACGTCTGTTGACCGAAGACTAAATTGGGGCCACACGATTTTATTTTATTTTGGAACTCTCCGATCTACGCCGGATGGCTGGCCGTCTTGTGCCTCCCGGCTAACACTGTTCGGAATCTTCCCCGAAGAGCCAGCAACCAACAACAGAGCGGCCTGCCTCCGCCGTCCGTGGCCCCGGCCAAAACCCCGCTCCCCGCCCCACCGCACTGCCGTGGTTGTGCCACCCCCGGGCCAATCCACAAAGACTCCCCATCATCCAGATCCGACGGCGGCAGTACCTTCAACCCACACAACTCTAAAAGAAAGCCATCTAAGCGCTGCTTCCGCGGCGAACTTGTGGCCTCGCACCCTTACGTTAGACACCAGCCAACCGGCAGCCTAGGAGCTCTGCCGCCTCGAGGGGTGCTGCTTCCCATTGCAAATCGATTGGCCCAGAATAAAAATTCAGACAACTGACGCCTAAATAAAGTGATTTGAGATGAGGGTGTGACCTATCTGGCGGCATGGTGAAGTAGGCAGGTCCAGCTGCCGAGTCGGTGAGGTCAGCGCGGTTGCGGTGGCGACCGGCGGCAGGGAAAGAGCGATGTCGTGACGGTCGATGGCTACGCCGAAGCAGCGCTAGGACTCTGGACGGATCCGAAGTTGGAGCCGCTCCGGCGCTGTGAACAACGGCGGGGGTGAATCGGCTCCGGTACGGTTCACGAGGCCGTCGTCGAGGCAGCACCAGCAGCACGGAGTAAGAGGCACACGGCCCAGTGCACGATGGAAAATGACAGCGTGTCCGGCATTAGGGAGGAGGGCGGCTGTGAAATTAGTGCGGTGGGGGCGCCATGGAGGTGGGGCTGAGGTTTCGCGGCTCGCGAGAAGGGAGCTTCCTGGGGAGAAGGTGATTTGGCGCCCAGGAGGTATGAATGGGTGCGGGCGGGGGGGGGGGGAATTGGGAGGGGAGTGGAACCATGTCTTATGGATGCATTTGTCTGAAATGTGAGGGGGAGTTACAGTTCTACCCTTGCCTATAGGATTCTCGGCTTGGGTCTATGTACTGAGGGTCGGGGATGGTAGAGTAACTTTGCTTCTCCCCAAATAGTGGGCGGGAGCGATTTCGAGCGAGGAGGGCGTGTTTTGAACTATAGTGGGCGCGAGCGATTTCGGGCGAGGAGAGCGTGTTTTGAAATAGTGGGCGCGAGCTATTTCGGACGAGGAGAGTGTGTTTTGCCGATCATGGTTTATGAATTATTCGGCACGTGTCATTTCGGCCAAGGAGAAGGCGCGCTTGGATGAAGTTACGAACCTACCCTCGATGTACAACGGGCCAATTGATGCGTGTCCCACATAGGACGGTAATTTCGCGTCTCCCATTTATTTGCTCGGGCGAATTCCACCGAGCAGAGAGGATGTTTAACGGTTCGCTCAAATGTTGGGAGAACGAGCATCCACGTCTACCATACAAAGTCGATTCGGATCAAATTTTGAAATATTAGCTTACCACTTCTTTTTAAGATGGAGAGATGATGCTCGGGAGTAATGTGTTTTTACATGCTCGTTGCTAGTGATTCACTATACGACAAATAGTTGACCCACTCAAAAACGCGAGTCAAACCCAAAATGAAATATCTGGATTCAATGAGATAGCTCGTTTAGTAGGTCAAAATAGTGAACTAAATCCAAAATTGAACACCTCAATCGAGTAGCATGTTGTACAGTATTATAGTACTCCATGAACATGTTGAAAGTCAAATTAATGAACTTGTTTGATATACTCATATATCCGTTCATGTGTGGATTGCAGACAACATGTTCTCCAATTTAAATATTTGAATGCAAGTTTATATCGAAACATGGTTTATCTCAGTCTTTGATGCATAAAACGCGACCTCCCCCTCTCCCGGACTCCTGCTCTCTCTCTCTCTCTCTCTCTCTCTCTCTCTCTCGCTCTCTCTCTCTCTCCGACAATCTTCAATTATGTCGCACGCATCCGACACAAAAACCTTGTTGGTCCCTATCCCTTTCTCTGCATCTCTCTCTCTCTCTCTCTTTGTGTGTGTGTGTGTGTGGGGTGGTCTTTCTAGTTCGCATGCATATATACACCATCTATAAGTCTCTCTTGCACACTATGTATGATACTCTAGCTAGTCCAAGCTAGATATCTTGGGTGCACTCATCGTACGCACAAAGATTCCTTGGCTCTTTTCCTGTAACTCTCTCACACACCACTATGTCGTCTCGGAGCTCTTCTCCCCCTCTCTCAAACTCTCCATCCACCTGGGTCACACATACACATGCATATCTCACTCGCATTCGATAGGCCCATCTAAAACTCTATCTCTCCCCCTCATTCTCTCTCCATCTCACACGCGCACACACACAAGCTCATGCCCAGCTAGCCAAGTATGATGGTCTCTCACTCAATTGTAGGCACACGCAGTCCCCCTATATGTATATGACTAGCTAATCTTAGTCTCCATCACAAACATGTGCATAATCTATGTCAATTCCTCTCGGGGCATCTTTCTATCGCCCACACCCTCGATCTCCCACCCATATAGTCCCCTCACGATCTCGACGGGATCTCTCTATCACAAGCACACCCTCTCTCCCTCACCATGCGTCCATGCCATCCATGTGTCCCTCTCAACCTTTTTTCCTTATTGGCCACACCTCTGTTGGACATGTGCTACAGGGGTGTCTCTCTCCGTTGCAAACAATCACACACTAGCTATCTTCGTGTATCTCCTCACCTCGCTTTTCCATCTCGGAGATGCATGTGTGATATGTTCGTATAAGAAACGAAAAAACACACTATCTCTCTAATTTATCGTTTGTTGTCACTTTCTCTTTCACACACATACTCTTTTTGCACACTTACGCATTCTCCTTCACACGCACTTGATCTGTCTCGACTGAGGCACTCTCCTCGGTCCATAGCATATAGATTTATTGAAAAGTCAAACATCACAAAGATTGACCATGTACGTGGAGAAAAAGAATTACATCTAGTACGACAAACATATACCATTAGATTCACCATGAGATGTAGTTTTGTATGATGTATCTTTGGTATTGTAGATATAAATAACATTTGCGTAAACCTGATCAAAGTTTCCAAAGTTTGACTTCTAAAAAATTTACATGCACTGCATTATCGAGCGGATGGAATCTCTTTCCCCCTCTCAGCTATCTGACGCACCACTCAGCCTTATCGGGGCTCCTCAATCTCTCTCAAACTTTATTGGTTAGTTTGGTTCATGACCTGACCCTCATGCCTTGATGGCCGGTACTGCCTGGTGTGGACGTGAGATGTAAAATATTTCTTCCTGGCCAGGCTTGTGTGGTGCTGAAGCGTTTGGTTCATGCCTAGGCCAGGCAAAGCATCAACGTCCCGTCAATCATTCCATTCATCAATTATTTAATGCTAATATCCATCCATGTTGCTATTAGCCTCGTGGCCACACGACCAGGCACGGCCAGGCGTTCGAAATCGGTCGCCTGGGCCAGGCTACTTGCAGTGTCTGGAGTTTAGCTAGGCTAATTAAAGTGCAAGGGAACCCAGGCCAGGCGGGCTTTCTTTTTCAGAGGGTAGCAACCAAACAAGCGTGCATGAAATCCAGCCAAAACCCCAGGCCAGGCAAAAGATGCTCAGGACGCAAGCCAAACTAGCCTTATATCTTCCTAGTTCACACATACACATGTCTCGCTCGCGCTAGACATATAGACCCATCCAACACTCTCTGGTTCCAAACAACCACACACTATCTCCTCACCTTACCTCCGTTGTCGAAGATGCATGTGTGATATGTTTGCATAAGACACGCACGCTTTTTCTCTACTTTTATCGTGTGTTGTCCATGTCTCTTTCACACACGCACACACACTTTTTTCGCTCTCTCTCTCTCTCTCTCTCTCTCTCTCTCTTGTTAGGGACTCTGTCACGTCCATAAGCATATGGATGTTTTGAAAAGTCAAACCTCAGAAAAGTTTGACCAGGTATATGTGGAGAAAAACATTTACATATGGAACGATCACTAGATTCATCACAACATGTACTTACTTCATACTATCATTTATCTTTGGTATTGTAGATATAAGTAATTTCTTTATAAACTTGGTCAAAGTTTCAAAAGTTTGACTTCAAAAAATGTTGGAACTACATTATCGAACGGAGGGAGTAGCTCTTTCTCTCTCTCTCTGCTATCTCTGACGGGCCTCCCCTCTCACTCGAACTCTCTATACCGACGGATTATACGCTCACTATGTCAGCGTATAGCTCCGTATATTGTTTAGTTGACCGGTAAACCAATCCACATGCTGCCTTGTCAGTTCATGTTCTGTATCTTCGTGTGCTGGCCCATGTGGCAGTAGGTGAAAAATAAGTAAACTTGAGGCCCATCTGACACGCTGTGAAGTAAACAAAGTTGAAACCACTCGGGGTAGCACCCCGCATGCTAGTAAATTGAGGGCGCATTAAGGAAAAACTTCTTGCGCGGGAAGGATGCACTCGCGCACAATTCACCACTGCGCGGCAGCATGCACAGAAGGACGCACTCGCGCACACCCAACACACAACAAACACCAGCACACGTGTACACTAGCGTCGCCGCCGGTTGAGATGGACGGCGAGGAAGCCAACAAGCGGAGGCGGCTCGAGCCAACACCGCACCCGGCGAGCCTGGACTTCATCAGCAGCCTCCCAAACGACACGCTGCTCGTCATCATCGGCCTCCTCCCCACCAAATCTGCCGTGCGGACCGCCCCGCTCTCCCGGCGGTGGCGCCCCCTCTGGCGCTGCATCCCCCTCAACCTCATCGTCGACAGCTACCTCTATGACGGGGATTGCAAACGCATGGCCGCAGTCTCCAAGATCCTTTCGTCGCACCCTGGGCCAGCCAAACGCCTTGACATCCACATGTTTAGTACCAACTGCAAGGTCCAACCTAAGTTCGACGAGTGGTTCTTATCCCCCGCCCTAGATCAGCTCGAGGAGCTCAGCTTTGAAGCTAGACGATGTCGCATTTTTAAATTTCTTCTTGATGTATTTACGACCGTCTTCCAAAAAATGATTCCCACAAGCTTGACCCAGTCCATGCGCACAGTGCAGATCTTAGCACTAAAATCTACCGGCCCCAGTCTGGATCAAGTTGTTGGATTCCTTACATGCTTTCCGTGCACGGAGAAGCTACTTTTCGAGGTGAAACTTCTTTCCTATAAGTAAACGGTAATCACAACATAGCTCAATTTTTTCGTAATTTTCCCAAATTACGATGACAAGTGTAGTGTTCAAAACTGCTTCTACGCACTGCACCAAAAGAAATGTTTTTAGTATTTTTCCTCATGTGATCGCCTGCATCATTTTTATGATGTACTAATATAGTAGCCTAGGCTAGTCATAGTGGAAAGTAACTTAGACTACTCCAGTAACTCTATGGTTACCCTAAGGCCCTCCACTATGAACTCGGTGCCACATTTCTTAAAAGCCAGCCACGTATACACAGATGGCAGTTGAACTTTTTATGGTACCGGTCACACAATGTGAAAGATTTGGCATCCACTCCAGCACAGGCCCGCATGCATATAAATTAGTAATATATTTGCCCAACTTACCCAAGGACCAGTGTCACGGGGTGTTGCTTCGCGTGAGAAAGGACCACGACGCGCTTAGTTTGTTGGCTCAATCAATTTGGCACCAGAGCAAGTAGAAGTATCGATGCCTAGAATTTTTTACTTGGCACCGGGCTGGTCAATGTAGGGCATTGGTGCTAAATGTCAAAAAGTAGATTTGGCACCGATTATGGCCTACATAGCGGAAGGCCTAAGAGCAGGTACTACCTCCGTCCTGGTTTACTCTTCCAATTTTGTAGTATCAAAATTTGACCATAGATTTAACTGACAAAATGTTAATGCATGTCACTAAGAACTATATCGTTGGATTCGTATTTGAACATAATTTCAAATGGTGTAATTTTTAGTGACATGCATTGGCATTTTCTTAGTTAAATCTATGGTCAAAATTTATACTAAATACGAGGTAGTATTACAAAAGTGGGCTATGTAGGCCAAAACATGTGCCAAATTCACTTGTGATGCATTTGGCATCGATGCCTCTCCATTGCTCACTTGGTGTCCCAATCTGGATCACCTACTTTGCTCCGGTGCCAAATTTACTCACGCAATGAAAAAACACTTCGTGGGAGAGAGAGAGAGGACTGAGGCAATAAAAAACACTTGTTTCGGAGAGTGAGAGGCTGGTGTAGTTGGTTTGATTGATTTGTTTGTACATGTGGGTCTGTGTGCACAGTGGTGCCAACTCTCTCACATCACGAGAGCGGTGCCAAAATCTTTTTGATTTGACATCGATGCGTGTTATGTGGCATACTTTTGCGAAATATGGCATCGGCGACATAGTGGAAGGCAACAAATGCCCAAGCTCTTCACGTGCTCCTAGTTAAATGAGAGGAAACAGAAAGAGAGAGAGAGAGAGAGAGAGAGAGAGAGAGAGAGAGTGAAAAAATATCACTAGGCAGCCAACCCTATCGTATGAGCGAATGATATTGGTACCTCTTGATGACACGGAAATCTTATGCAACCAGCTGCTCTAATATGTTCTCTTCTTTTGCAGATAAAAAAGGACCCAAAAGTGAAAAATGTGCTGCACTATAACAATCTCATCGAATGCCTTGATCTCCATCTTACAGAAGTTGATTTGATCGACTACCGAGGCAGCACATCTGAGATTAAATTGGCCAGGTTCTTTGTTCTGGAGGCAAGTGTGCTCAAGATAATGAGGTTTGGCGTTCTCTGGTGCAACAATGAATGGCGTGCTGATCACCGCAAGCTTCTAAGCCTAAATGACAAAGTATCCTCAGAAGCTGAATTTGTTTTTGAAACATCAAGTGGCCAGAGACTCAAAAACTTATTTGCCCATTAGTGACTTGTCAGGGCGGTGGATTTTAGTTTGTACGATAATGCTGCATCCACCTAAAGTAACGAAAGTTCTTACGTAAACTTCCTAGTAATTCCCTCTTCGTAGGTGCAGCATTACTCCTAACATTTTTAATATCAGTTTGAAACTTGTAATATTGTCGTGTCCTATTCTTGCGTTTTCAAAATTCTGCGAAACAAATAGGCCCTCAGTTGGTGATGATGTTGTGCCTCCCATCTTTCACCAACAACCGTCGGATCTAGATCTGACGCATACAAACCAAGCTTCTCCATTTTTAGAAAAAGATGTCCGCACTTGTTCCCTATTTACAAACAACTCCTTGTTTCTCACAATCAGCCTCATCTCCTCCCCACCACATCTAGGAGTAGAAGGCCATGGAAAAATCTGGCGTGATGGCCGCTGCCGGAGCCGTCCACCCCCAAACTTGGTGTTCCATGCAATGCACGGGCATCTACGCACAGGAAATTATGTCGAACAGGGCTAGTTGTAAGCAGGCTAGCTCTACAACCATGATGATAGTGACTGCAGACGGTGAGGCTGACTATGGTATGCCGAACACGGCGCCTATACTCAGGTGTCATCTCCGGCGCAGGGTCTGGTCACTTCACTGTGAGGAGCAGCACGTAATAATTTGACCAACGGGTAGTACAGTGCTAGTACTCCTTCTACTACATTGGTAGTACCACTACTAGTACTAGTAGCACCACCGTCTGGATTTAGGAGTTCTACCACGTCCATCTGGATTTTAGTATTTGACTAGCAATATCTAGTAATGCATGTCACCAAAAATGTACTAGTACTTCCTCTGTAAATAAATACAGGGTGTTTTATTCCTATCGGCGAGAGAACTTAATATTTTTTGCTACTCCTAACTAGAGTACATGCAATGAACTAAACACTGCATGTCATGTTTGGTAGTCTCAAGTCATTGAAAGCATGCACGGCCCACATCTCTCATTGGTTGATATGTCACGAAATAAGAAACAAGGAGGGAGTTAATGAACCATGCCTAAGTATTTTGGGATTATTTGGTTTTTGTAAGGTGACTTACACAACATTTTTGTTTACATGCATTAACATTTTATTAGTTAAATCAAAGGTCAAAACTTGGCGCAAAATGCAAAGGGGACCAATAAACCAGTAAACATCAAACTTCCCTCGTTTGGCCCCAACTAGAGGTCCGGTGAGATGACTATACTGCACCGGCACAGAGGGGCACGCAGCTTCATTGACTTACGGCAACTCCCTTTGGGTGAATGACACGTTGCCCCAGGGGGTGGCTGGCCCACCTATCATACAGCCAAAGGCAGGTGCAGTAGAGAGCCGAGGAGTAGTACGAAATCCTACGCACCTACGCACGCTAACCAAGGGCTGAGTGATCACTCGAATCGCAAGTTCAGTTGACTAGAAGCTACGCTAGACCGATGGAGGCGATGAGAGCGAGCATCAGCCGGCTGTGCCAGATGGTCCACGACGCCGGCCTGCGGCCCGGCAGGTAGTATTGCTTGAGGCCGCCAGGGCGAGGGGCCGCTTGGACGACAGCTTCGTCTCCTTGTTCGACGTGGTCCTCATCGGTTTCCTCGACAAGTTCACTGTTGAGGGAGTCCTGGATTAGGGGGTGTTCGGATAGCCGGACTATACCTTCAGCCGGACTCCAGGACTATGAAGATACTAGATTGAAGACTTCGTCCCGTGTCCGGAAGGATCTTTTCTTGGCATGGAAGGCAAGCTAGGCGTGTGGATTTTCGAGATCTCCTACCATTGTAACCGTCTCTGTGTAACCCTAATCCTATCCGGTGTCTATATAAACCGGAGGGTTGTAGTCCGTAGGACAACCATCATCATACACAATCATACCATAGGCTAGCTTCTAGGGTTTAGCCTCCTTGATCTCGTGGTAGATCCACTCTTGTACTACCCATATCATCAATATTAATCTAGCAGGAGTAGGGTTTTACCTCCACCGAGAGGGCCCGAACCTGGGTAAAATAAAGTGTCCCTTGTCTCTTGTTACCATCCGACCTTGACGCACAGTTGGTGACCCCCTACCCGAGGACCGCCGGTTTTGACACCGACATTGGTGCTTTCATTGAGATTTCCTCTGTGTCGTCGCTTCTAGGCCCGATGGCTCCTTTGATCATCAACAACGATGAGGTCCAGGGTGAGACTTTCCTCCCCGGACAAATCTTCGTCTTCGGCGGCTTCGCTCTGCGGGCCAATTCGCTTGGTCATCTGGAGCAGATCGAAAGCTACGCCCCTGGCCATCAAGGTAGGTTTGGAAGCTTAAACTACACGGCTGATATCCGCGGAGACATGATATTCGACGGGTTCGAGCCACAGCTAAGCGCTTCGCACTATTTCGAGGGGCATGATATAGCTCTGCCTCCGAATAGTACCCTGGAGGCCGCACACGCTCCGACCCCGATCCTTGACTCGGAGCCCGCTGTGTTCTCCGAGGATGAACGGTTGGACGTCGCCTCGGGGGCTGCGATCTCAAAGGAGATCAAGCCGAACGCCAGCCCCGTAATCCGCACGGCCCAGAACTCCAAGGAGTCGGACTCTTCTTCGAACTCCGAGCCTTCCGTGCCCCCGCCGATCGAATCTGATTGGGCGCTTGTAATGGAGTTCACCGCCGCGGACATCTTTTAGTGCTCACCTTTCGGTGATATCCTGAATTCTCTCAAGTCTCTCTCTTTATCAGGAGATCCCAGGCCGGACTATGGTCTGCAAGGTTGGGATTCAGATAACGAAGAAATTCAAAGCCCACCCACCACCCACTTAATAGCCACTGTCGACGATTTAACCGACATGCTTGACTTCGGCTCCGAAGACTTCGACGGTATGGGCGACGAAGGAGGAGACGAACAAGAACCAGCACCTGCAGGGCGCTGGACTGCCACCTCGTCATATGACATATATATGGTGGATGCTCCAAAGGATGCAGATGGCGATGGAACAGTGGAAGACGACAACTCGAAAAAACCGCGAAAACGCCGGCGTCTACGGCGCCACTCTAAATCCCGCCAAAGCAGAAACGGTGATTCCGGCACGGGAGATAATACTACCCCGGACAGCGCCGAAGAACACCAGAACCAGCAAGATTCGGCGCAGGAAGATGGAAAAGCCAGCCCTCAGGATAGAACGGCAGAGCAAGAGGTTGAGGATGATAACTACATGCCTCCCTCCGAAGACGAGGCAAGCCTCGACGACGACGAATTCGTCGTACCATCACACCCCGCCGAACAAGAGCGTTTTCAACGCAGGCTTCTAGCCACAGCCAACAGCCTAAAGAAAAAGTAGCAACAGCTTAGAGCTGATCAAGATTTGCTAGCTGATAGATGGACTGAAGTCCTTGCGGCCGAAGAGTATGAACTCGGGCGCCCCTCCAAAAATTATCCTAAGCGCAGGCCGCTACCCCAATCATAGGGGGAAACATATGACATGGCAGACCGGCCACCCCGTGGCCGCGACAGAGAGGCATGTCGAACCCTTAAGCAAGCCATGCCCCGGTGCCGTTCAAATAAGGCACGGGAAAATGAGCCAGACCTGTGAGACGTACTAGAGGATAAAGCAAAGCAAACAAGATCGATCTATGGATCGCGCGGACGCCCAACGACACATGATGATCTTCACTCCGGACACAATAAATCCGGCCGGGCCGAACACAGCAGGCACGGCTCTTCCGAGCTGCGTCGTGACATAGCCCAGTATAGGGGCACCGCACACCCACTATGCTTCACAGTCGAAGTAATGGATCATAAAATCCCAGAGGGTTTTTAACCCGTCAATATCGAGTTGTACGATGGTAGGACAGATCCGACAGTATGGATTGAGGATTATCTCCTTCACATCCACATGGCACGTGGCGATGATCTACACGCCATCAAATACCTACCCCTTAAGCTTAAAGGACCAGCCCGGCACTGGCTTAACAGCCTACCAGCGGACTCAATCGGTTCTTGGGAGGACCTGGAAGCCGCATTCCTCGACAACTTTCAGGGGACCTATGTGCGGCCACCGGACGCAGACGACCTAAGCCACATAATTCAGCAGCCAGAAGAATCGGCCAGGCAATTCTGGACACGGTTCCTAACAAAGAAAAATCAGATAGTCGATTGTCCGGACGCAGAGGCCCTAGCAGCCTTCAAACATAACACCCGTGACGAGTGGCTTGCCCGGCACCTGGGCAGGAAAAGCCGAAAACCATGGCAGCCCTCACGACACTCATGACCCGCTTTTGCGCGGGCGAAGATAACTGGCTAGCTCGCAGCAAGAACTTATCAAAGAAGCCCGGTAATTCGGATACTAAGGACAAAAGTGGCAGCTCACGTAGAAATAATCAAAAGCGCCGCATTAGCAGCGACAGCAATGAGGATACGACAGTTAATGCCGGATTCAGAGGCTATAAATCCGGTCAGCGGAAAAAGCCATTCAAAAAGAATACCCAGGGCCCGTCCAGTTTGGACCGGATACTCGACCGCTCGTGCCAGATTTATGGCACCCCCGAAAGGCCAGCCAATCACACCAACGGGGATTGTTGGGTGTTCAAGTAGGCAGGCAAGTTAAGAGCCGAACACAAGGACAAGGGGCTGAACAGCGACGACGAGGAGGAGCCCAGGCCGCCGAACAACAATGGACAGAAAGGGTTTCCCCCACAAGTGCGGACGGTGAACATGATATACGCGACCCACATTCCCAAGCGGGAGAGGAAGCGTGCGCTACGGGACGTATACGCGATGGAGCCAGTCGCCCCAAAGTTCAACCCATGGTCCTCCTGCCCGATCACTTTTGATCGAAGGGACCACCCCACTAGCATCCGTCACGGCGGTTTTGCCGCACTGGTCCTCGACCCAATCGTGGATGGATTTCATCTCACAAGAGTCCTCATGGACGGCGGCAGTAGCCTGAACCTGCTTTATCAGGATACAGTGCGGAAAATGGGCATAGATCCATCAAGGATCAAGCCCACAAGGACGACCTTTAAAGGCGTCATACCAGGTGTAGAGGCCAATTGTACAGGCTCGATAACACTTGATGTGGTCTTCGGATCTCCGGATAACTTCCGAAGCGAAGAGTTAATCTTCTATATAGTGCCGTTCTGCAGTGGCTATCACGCCGTGCTCGGACGAACCGCATTCGCTAAATTCAATGCGGTGCCGCACTACGCATATCTCAAGCTCAAGATGCCAGGCCCTCGAGGAGTAATTACGGTCAGCAGAAACACAGAACGCTCCATCCGTATGAAGGAGCACACGGCGGCCCTCGCAGCGGAAGTACAAAGCAGCCTTTCAAGGCAACTCTCCAGTCCGGCCGTTAAAAAATCGGACAATGCAAAGCGCGCCCAGAGTAACCTGCAACAAGACCACCTGGCACGATCAGAGCAAGCGTAGCAATATGGCCCCGACCCCAGCCATCACAACATAGCGGAGGAAGTACCTCGAGTACACAATTACGCCCTTAAAATTCCATGGGCACAGGGGGAGGGGCACATTAACGGCATGCCTATAACACGGCGTCAAACGTACTAGGGGCTGCCGGATTTTTCCTTTTTACTTTTTTACTTTCAGGACTCCATACTCTGGATAACCTGTTCGGCATTGTTGCCGCACAGACGATGCAAGATCCAGGAAAGCAGACAAAGCTACGCCGCATTCCGGAACTCTCAGGTGGCCTCTATTTCGAGCGATATATCTGTTTCTAAATTCCGCAGCCTGCGCCTGGTCAGGACATGTTAAATAGTCTAATATCTTTTTTGCTCATCGCAATACTTGTATCGTTCGGCTTGGATAGATAGCCTCTTTATAAAACAATGCATAGCTTTTTGTCTATTTTTTGCATTATCCTCTTTATAAAACATGATAGCACCCGTACACCATGGTACGGCAAACCACGCCAGGGGCTTCATTACCCTTTTATCTGGTGTGAGAAGTCCGTACACTTTCACAAGTGCGGCACCCCGAACTTATAGCACTATATGCATCGGCTCCGAGTCATGATTTTGGTCACATGTTGGGTTTGCCCGGCTCCTATGTTTTGGTGCCTTAAGTTCCGATTTATCGGCTAAGGTAGCACTAGGAGAACCACTGCGATTGTGGCCCAGATCAGGTGGGTTGAGCACCTAAGTGGAGAAAGCTAAAACAGATTGTCATGATAAGGCGTGAGACCGGTCGCGGTTCGAGAGGTTTTTTGAGTCCTTAAAGGCATATGCCGCTTTGAGCGAGGAGCTGGCTATGTCCGACCAAAGGCGTGGATAGCGCCCCGAATTCGGCCTTCCGAACTAGGGGCTTCGCCGAAATTTAAAATTATAACGTTCTATGGCTCAGTGAGAGTGTTCAAGCATTATAGTCCAATTGCCTGGTTCGTTGTGCTGAGCGCCTCCCTCGAAGGACCCAACTATTGGAACAAGAGCCCTCAGGTTTATCCCGAACACCCCAGCACTAGTGGCATGGGGGCAGAGGCCGACGACTGGCCATCTCTCAAATTTTTGATGAACGGCCGCACAGAAAAAAATATTTTAAATTAAATAAGCATTGCTTTGCGCATATGAACAAGTTTTCAGCGCACAGGATACAAACGAGCGAGTTCACTCAAATATTACATCTTTAGTACATTCATCCGCGACAAGGCGGGCTCCGGCAAGAACTTCCTTGTAGTAGTTCTCGGGCTTGCGATGCTCCTTCCACTGCGGCGGCCCGTCCTTCACCAGCTTCTCTCCGTCCAGCTTACCCCAGTGTACCCTTACACGGGCAAGGGCCCTCCGGGCACCTTCAATGCAGACGGAGCGCTTGATGACCTCAAGCCGTGGACAGGCCTCCACCAGCCGCCGCACCAGCCCGAAATAGCTCCTAGGCAGGGCCTCTCCAGGCCACAGCCGAACTAGTAAGCCCTTCATGGCCTGTTCGGCCGCCTTGTGGAGCTCGACCAGCTGTTTCAGCTGGTCGCTTAAGGGCACAGGGTGTCCGGCCTCAGAATATTGAGACCAGAACACACTCTCCGTTGAGCTGCCCTCTTCAGCTCGGTAGAATGCAGCGGCGTCGGATACGCTGCGGGGAAGATCGGCGAACGCCCCTGGAGAACTCCGGATTCAGGTAAGTAAAAGGTAGTTTACTTTTATATTCCTACTTTGCATTGAGAATGCCTTACCCGTTGCTATCTTTTTCACCTCCTCCAACTCTTGGAGGGCCTTTTGGGCTTCGACCTTGGCACTCTTGGCAGTCTCGACGGCCGACGCGAGCTCGGATGCTTGCGTTTTTGACTCAAGCTCCAAACCCTCATGTTTTGTCATGAGAGCTTGCAGCTCTTGTTGCCCCTCGTCGACCTGAACCCCAAGCCTTTCTCGCTCGGCGCGCTCCTTGGCCGTTTTCTTTTCGGCCTCTGCCAGCGCCTGCTTCAGGGTTTCCACCTCGGTTGCGGCCCCTACAATAAGCAGTACAATCCTGTTATTTCTTTCTGCAATCAAGCCTCTCTATAGGCACCTTTTTTTTCTTTTTTTAGGTATTTCTTACCTTCCTTCTCCTCGAGCTGCCATTTGGCAAGGCCGAGCTCTCGCTCGGTCCATCGGAGGTCCTTTTTAAGGACATCCACCTGCGCAGTCAGTGCGGCGGTGGACAGCAGTGAAGCCTGCATGCGCATATTTGACCCTTTTTGTTAGACTCCTACGAAAATTACTAGATCCTCTATCCGGCTTTTCTTTCCGAACACTGAACAGAGCATCAGGGGCTACTGTCTATGCGGTAAATAATTTGACATATTTTTACTTACCTCGAAGCCTGTTAGAAGGCTAGCGCAAGCTTCATTCAGTCCGCTCTTGGCGGACTGAATCCTTTGGATCACCGTACTCATAATAGTACAGTGCTTCTCTTCGATGGCGGCGCCCTTAAGCACCTCCAGCAGGTTATCCGGCGCCTCCGATTGGACGGAGGCCGCCGGCTCAGACGGCTTACTCCTCTTGGAAGGAGTTCGCCCACCGCGGATCGGGACTGTCTAGTCCGGCGCGGTCCGGCACAAAGCCGGACTTGGAGCCCTGGGGGGTTTCATCCCCTTTATTCCTGGGGTCCGGAGGATTGCCTTGTGGCTCCTCCAGGACCATCTCCTCCTGCCCCGAAGCTTGGCAGGGCGCCACTTCGGCGTCGTACACCCTGCGGGGGGAGACCGCGGGTGGAACAGAGTTCACGTCCGACGAATCCAGGGAGCCGCTCGATGAATCGTCGAGTCCGTCCCAGGGCGGTCTGCATAAATTACGTTCGATATTAGGGAAAGCCGCGCATTAAAAGAATATCATGAGTCATTCTGGTATGTAAACACTTACGATGTCGCCGGACGCTTGGTTCGGTCCAGCCACTCCTCTCCGCCCTCTTCGGCGTCGTGGGACTAGTCCGGCGGAGGGGTTTTCCTTTTCCTCGACCCCTCGGCCTCGCCTGTTGGGGAGGCCTTCTTCCTCTTTGCTCCCCTCACTGGGGGGGAGAGCTTCCTTTTTCCTCCTCCTCGTTTTCACGAGAGGAGGGCGTTGCGGACTCGTCAGATGACGAGTCCGACACCACCATGTTGCGGGAACTTTTTTGAGTCCCGGTGGTTTTCTTCTTCTTGGCCTTCCTCTCCGGCACCACGTAAGGTGCCGGAGCCATCAGCTTCACCAAGAGAGCTGGGGCCGGGTCTTCGGCAGTGGAGCCGGACAGTTAATTGGTCCGGATACCTCCTACCAAGCCTGTCAAAGGTAAAGGGAGTTTAGATCCCGCATAGAGTTAATCTATGAAGAAGAGCTTAACGAACCTGTCAAAGGTATAGATAGCTTACCTCGCTAGCGTTACGCTGCGAGCTGTATCCGCGATCCTCGGAGGCGGATGTGGGGGACCCGGCGCCTTTGGTCAGCACCTTCCAGACGTCTTCATACGTCGTGTCGAAGAGCCTACTGAGGGTTTGGTGCTGCGCCGGGTCGAATTCCCACAAAGTAAAATCCCGTTCTTGGCACGGGAGGATCAGGCGAACGAGCATGACCTGGACTATATTGACAAGCCGGATTGGCTTGTTCACCAGGGACTGGATGCACGTCTGCAACCCAGTCACTTCTTCCTCGTTGCCCCACGACAGGCCTGTCTCTTTCCAGGACATGAGCCGCGTGGAGGGTCTGAATCTGAATTCGGGGGCCGCGACCCATTTCGGATCGCGGGGCTCGGTGATGTAAAACCACCCGGCCTGCCACCCCTTTAGGGACTCCACGAGGGAGCCATCGAACCAGAGGCCGTTGGCTATCTTGCCAACCGTAGCGCCTCCGCACTCCGCCTGGGTGCCGGACACCACCTTGGGCTTGACGTTGAAGGTCTTGGGCCAGAGGCCGAAGTGGGGGCAGACGCGGAGAAAGGCCTCACACAAGACGATAAACGCCGAGATGTTGAGAACAAAGTTCAGGGCCAGATCGTGGAAATCCAGGCAATAGTAGAACATGAGCGCCGGACAAATGGGTGAAGTGGAAAGCCCAGTCCGCGAGGGAAGTGGGGAAGAAAAACTACCCTCTCATGGGGCCCTGGGGTAGGAAGAAGCTTCCCCTTATCAGGAAGCCGATGCGAGATGTCCTTGGACAAGTATCCGGCTTTCCTTAACCTTTTTACTTGAGCCTCCGTAACGGAGGAGACCATCCACTTGCCTCCCGCTCCGGACATTGTTGGAGAAGGTTGAGGAAGGAAGAGCGGACTTGGGCGCTGGAGCTTGAGTTCGCAAGAGATGGATTGGCAAAGGAGGAAGAAGGCGTAGGTTAAAAAGGTGAATCCTTATCCCTTTATATAAGCAGGTACGGTTAGGCGTCCCCACCTACCTAATAAAACTCACTTGCCTCCCAAACGCCATGGTAAATGGCGTGGTTGGGTTACCCACGTCCGTATTAATGAGAATCCCGTTAAAGGGGGCACATGATCTCTGCTTTGACAAGACGTGCCAAGCAAACCGCCTCGCTAAACGAGCTGAGGTGGAACAATGAAAGCAATTTATATAGAAGGCTTGGTCGCAGTGTTATGACGCACTGCGGGATACGTCAGCATATTTGATTTGTGTTAATATTATTCTCTATATGGCCATTTGTGGACACTTACTTTGCAGAGCGGGACACTGTTTTTTGGTGTTTATAATCTTCTTGAAGAACTTGGAGGAGGAACCTGCCTTGCAATGCCAAAGACAATCTGCGCGCCGGACTCGTCGTCATTGAAGCCTGGTTCAGGGGCTACTGAGGGAGTCCTGGATTAGGGGGTGTTGGGATAGCCGGACTATACCTTCAGCCGGACTCCAGGACTATAAAGATACAAGGTTGAAGACTTTGTCCCGTGTCCGGAAGGATCTTTTCTTGGCGTGGAAGGCAAGCTAGGAGTGCGGATATTCGAGATCTCCTACCATTGTAACCGACTCAGTGTAACCCTAACCCTATCCAGTGTCTATATAAACCGGAGGGTTGTAGTCCGTAGGACAACCATCAGCATACACAATCATACCATAGGCTAGCTTCTAGGGTTTAGCCTCCTTGATCTCGTGGTAGATCCACTCTTGTACTACCCATATCATCAATATTAATCTAGCAGGAGTAGGGTTTTACCTCCACTAAGAGGGCCCGAACCTGGGTAAAATAAAGTGTCCCTTGTCTCCTGTTACCATCCGACCTTGACGCACAGTTCGGGACCCCCTACCCGAGATCCGCTGGGTTTTGACACCGACAACTGTCGTCAAGAAGCTTGCGGATGACTTTGATGTAAGCCTCCAGCCGACGCGCCCAAGCTGTGCCATGCCCGCCACCTTCAACGACCACTATGGTAACAACCTCTTTGATGCACTGGTGGCCCTGTGACTGCCCGCCGTTGCGCCGGAGAATGTCCACCTCGAGGTCGCGCTCGCCGTGCAGCGCCTGGTGCAGCAAGACACCATCGACATAATCACCTACGTCTACGGGCAAATCGTCCACAAGGACTACTACATGCAAGAGGAGGACGATAGGAAGCTGGCCTTCTTAGAGCGCAGGGCAACCTTGGACGGCACTTATCAGAAGCACGTTGAGCTCGCCGCCAACGCCGCTGCTCCTCACATGTCGGTTGGTGACCAGGCGCACTAGGGCGTGAGGATGTCGTTGAACATTGATGGATCCGTATGTATTTTTAGCCTTCCGTCAAATCCATGTAGTAGTATATGATACTATAGTAATTATCTTACCTTTTGTATAAACTTCATAGTTTTCGTATGTACTCCATGCATGAACGGCGCCAAAACCAAACTTCTCATTACTCTAGGCAGAATCGTTATTTTCTATCTATCGGTCGCGTCATGGAGCAGAACCAAATTTTACAAGTTACGAGTTCAAAAGGAAAAGCCTGCCGTGTTCGCGTCGCACCCCCACACGGTTGGTCCGGCACACCGCTCAAGCGGGAATGCATGCGGTGTTGCATTTTCACTTACAAGTGGGACCGCAGTTGAGCAAACCAACTATCGGCAAACCCCCACCCCACCCACCGCGCGATGGCTGAGAAAACAGGAGGGAGAAGAGATGGTGTGACACTCCAAAAATTTTGATTTGGTTTTTATCAAAATCTTTATTTGATTTGAAGGAGGTTGTTTTAATTTTTTTCTTAAAACCTCTTCTTCTCAAAACTTTTATGACAAATATCTTTGGTGCTCTTCTCAACCTTGATTTTTGATCTTGAGAGCTTTTCATTTTGTCTTCACTCTACACAAGTTTATTTTTAAAAGTTCTTGAAATTCCTTCTATTAAAAAGGAACCCTAGGGATTATGGGTTTATTCTTTTCCCATTCAAAAAAAACTTCCTCTTTGCCATGTCACATATTGACATTGCCTTCCAAAAACCATCCCTGCCTTGGATCAAGTCAAAACTCCCACCTCCAGCAAGTTTCAGACCATTTTTTACTTTTATTCTATTTATTTTACCCTCAAAACTATTTTTGTGATTTATTTTGGACCTGGGTGACTTACAAAGGAACTACAAGTTTCCTTTTGAGATTTGGTCCCAAACAAACTCCTCTGACTAGTCCTTAGTACCTCCAACCTAGATCCATCAAGAGCCACTTGTCCTCAGTTCAAAATTTTCGAAATGTGGCCACTTCAAGTTTGAACCAGAATTGCCACTTTTGGTGAAATTCATGTTTTTCCTTTTCCAAAAATTCTGAAGCAATTCATGCAGCCTCCAGATGCATCAAGAGACTCCCTCACCAAAGATTAGCTCCAGAAAAAAATTATCATGCCAAAAACATTTCATCGAACACCTGGCGTGCACTATGTCTGTCAAAATTCAGAAAATTTTAGAGTTCAATGTCAAGTTCAGTTAGCGGCGTCGTTTTCTTCAGAGCTTGGTACCAATCTCGCCAGTGCTCGCGCTGGCCTCTTGCTCACTGCTCCCCCTCCTTATCCAGAGCGCCGCAAGGTCGCTTGGCCGGGAGCGGGCGTCGGTGGCGATGTGTCCCGCCTGCGCCGGTGTCTTCCGCGGTGGCAGAGCCACCCATGGCGGCCAACAGGGGTCGGCCCTGCCTTTCGGCACCGTCCAGCACCGCCCAAGCCACCAGAGGCCTCCGCATGGCCATCCCCTCCTCTGCGCACGGTGCGGCACCGTCGCCGAGGACTGGCAAGCACAGAGCATGCTCTCTGCCACCGACGGGCCCGCGAAGCGCCGTTCTGTCGAAACCGCGAAGCAGGTCTAATTCAACCGAGGTTAGCATTTGAGTGGAACCAGTGGACCATCACGTTGATGCCCAACCACCTAAACCACCCGTCCGGCCACTACCTCGCCGTAATCGCCGCCGGAGTTACCCCGTTCTCGGCAACCGCCTCGGGCCGGCTATAAATAGCCATCCCGAGCTCGCCTTCGAGAAGCACCACTCCTCCCACCCGTTCAAAGCCATGCCCAGCCACTGGGAAGACCTCGGGGAGGCCTTCTTCTCCGTCTCCGGCCGCCCCGATCCACTTCGGCTACGGCAAGATCAGCTCCGGTGAGAGCAACGCCGCCTCCCATACCTTGTCTGCAACCTCCTTGTGCACCCACACTTCTAACCCACGCCCCAATTTGAAGCTTGCAGCTCTGTTTGGAGAGAACCAACCTCGCCCGAACCACCGTCCGCCGGAGTTGGGGCTGCCGTCGACGTGGCGGTCGCCGACACTCAAATCCACCACCCACGGGTGCGGAAGAACTCGGTGAACACATTGGTACCCTCCTTTTTCCCTGCCTCGCCGTGGATCGCTGCCGGTGACCACCGCGGCCCTCGGGCGCTAGGCGCTTTGTTTTGAAGATTCAAACCTGACATGTGGGACCCCCACGTCAGCCTCTATTCTATTTATTCGAACCGTTTTCTGAAAACGCCTTCGGGCAAAATACGTTTCCCCTCTGGACTGGCATATTCATAACTGAAACGTTTTCTGTTTTTATAATCTAGCCCTGGAAACTTTCTGTTTCATTATAGAAAGGTCCCTGGACTAAAACCCTTGTAACTTTTTAACAAAATATGATTTTGACTTGATTCTTTTTCTGTCATCTTTATTTTTCTGTCTAGTTTTTTGTCATATTTATTTCAAAAATATTTGGGATACTTTTTGTGCACGCACGGTATTTATGTAGTATCCGATTTCCTTTTAATACGTAGATACCGGAGGAGGTAAAGGAGACGCGAACTTCGCCGAGCTAGACTCCGACTTCTCCGATCCAGGCAAGCATGTTTGAACCTTTGATATGATGAGTGTTTTGCATGTTTGTTCGAGTAGTTTTTTCTCATGGCATGTTTATATAAGCATTAGTGAATGTTATGTCACATGCAAGGTAAGCTACTGGTGAGCTTCGAAGTTTGATACATTCATATGATGATAAGACAACCTGATCATGTGGTGGCATGGTAGGTTGTAAAGATGGTATTGTTGAAGCATGCCAGTCTTACGTCAACTGTATAACTCCAGTGTTAACAAGGATCAAGTCTCGATCCAGTTCGTTTCCCCTTTGTGCTGCCACATGTTTTCTGCAAGGAGTGCGGTTTAGTAAGTTGCAAACCTCTTTCCGTGTACACACCAAACAGAGGGATCGCGATGAGTGTTCCATGGCCCTGGATTAAAGCCCGTCATCCGGTCAGGGGGCATGGGTGTTTCTGGTTGGGACCGAGAGGGGGGCACCCCTTAGAGCGCACGATATAAATTTGATCCCATGCTATTCGAGGTTGTGGCCTCCCCGTCTTAAGGTTTTTCTGGAACGTTGCCGAGGGTGATTCTTGGCAGCGGAATGTGGAATGGGTGTGTACTGGTTAGACGTGTTTCTTCTAAAACACCGTAAACGGAACTAGTCCTTGTGACTACTGAAATCCGTTGGCTGTGGTTAAAGAGTACAAACTCTGCAGAGTCAAGATCATTCGTGTATCCATGTCCACGAGCAAGGACTTGGATATCATCTCAGTATCAGTGTCAGTCTCAGTGCCAAATCTCAGTTTCAACCCTAGTGACAGTCTCCAGAGAATATACATGAAACTGAGAGTGGTAAACTTGGTTGAAGGTTATTAATGTGGATGGACTAACCAGTTATGATTACATGCTGAGTATTTCCTTGCGATAATTTAAATTCATGAGCTACTATAATTCGAATGATAAACTATAAGCCCTTTATGTGATGTCGCTCAGACTTCCGACTGTGGCATTATTGTTATTTACTTTTGATATGAGCCCTTTATGTGATGTCGCTCAGACGTCCGACTGTGGCATTATTGTTATTTACTTTTGATATAAGCCGTTTAAGTGATGTCGCTCAGACGTCCGACTGTGGCATCATTGTTATTAATTTTCATAATAAGCCCTTTTCGAGATGTCGTTAGACGTCCGACTGTGGCACGTTTGGTCATTTACTTTCAATATAAGCCATTTAGGTGGCGTCACTCTGACGCCCGACTGCGGCATGTCAATTTATTTTTACCTTTCGAGGCGTCGCATCAGACACCCGATCGGTCTTCAGTTATTTTCATTGGGATTTCGGGAGGACTACCGCCTGACTTCCTGTTTAATTATTGTGCAGTGCCAATTTATAATCAGAATGTGCGTCACTAATCTGCTCTTGTGCATCATGTTTACATTCGTTATATCTTATGTCCGAACTGTCTTGCGAGTACATTCAAGGTACTCACCTGGCTTGTTGATTTGGCCAGATGTTGACGAAGGCGATCTTATGGATGAAGAGTTCGATAGCGAGTCCGACGCCTAGAGGAGTCCCAGTCATTCACGTGCAACCCTAGAGTTGTTCACTTGTATTATATACGCTTCCGCTACCCAAATAAAATCATCAAGCCTCACTCCGACGCTTGATGAGCTGTAAGATATAGGAGTCATGTCACCCACTTCACTGTGACATATCCACCACCACTTTTTATTACGAGTCAGTAGTTATGCCACCATACCCTTGAGTCTTATCCGACTTTATGTATAATATCGGCGTGCTTGTAACAAATTGTTGAGCATCCTCAGCTCAACCTTGTATAATATTTAGTACTGCTGGATTTCTGTATCAAGGTTTTGTCTACCAGTAAGAAGGATTCTTCGGTACTGGTCAGCACAAGGGTCGTCTTTTCAATAAATATTTTATTGGAAAGGCGGTCCCGACAAAGTTGGTATCAGAGCCAGGCTGACTGTAGGAAGCCACTAGGTGCGGTCGCTAATCGGTTATTAGCATATCTAGTGATATTTTATTATTCTGCATATTGTAGCAATTTTCTGTTAGTCATCATAAATTTATGATTTGACTATTTGGGATTTTGTCTACTTTTGTAGATGGCGAGCAACAATTGTGAGTCACAGGTGTTCGCCAATGTTCCTGAGGGGTTTATCAAGCTCCTCATATCCATCGCCAGGATCGCGATCGGGCCATTAGTTCGTCTGGAGTTCACACTCTACCGGCACAAGCTCAGCGACAATTTGTCTATGTACCAGGCCGCAGTTCAGTTCAAGGGAGGACGCTCTGAGTTTCGCCGCTTCCGATTTGTTGGGAGGGCCATGCCTACGGAGAGGCATGCCATGTAGATGGCTACCCGTGAGGCAATAGCGTGCCTCCGGGATGTTCTTCCTTCAATGAAGACTCGTCGCTACCGCTACCTCCCATGCCACGTGCCATACACTTGTCACTATGCATTCGCTTGCGCTAGGGGAGAAAGAGATGAGGCTATTGAAATACTTGTTGAGTACCTCAAGGCGCTTGAGTCAGCTTTCGACAACCTCGTGGATGACTTCATAGCTGCTCGTATGGATTCCATCCATGGCTGCTCCGCCAACAGGAGGGAGCTCCTCCATATGGCACCACCACTGACATTCGTCTCGTCCTCAACATACTATACACCTGCCATATTAGCCACCGCTCACCGCCTGCCTACCACTGAGGAGTTTGACCAGGTCATTGCTCCTACCCCAGTCAGAGCTGCACCACCTGCCACACCCGCGCCAGCTCCACAACCCAGTACTTCATGCCTGGAGCCTATTAGTGAGGAGGAGGTTGAGTCTCCACCACCACTGGGTCTCACCCTCGGCAGACCAAAGGAAGTTTTCACCATCTCCGACTGAGTACGCTCAGCAGCCGTGCTATGTACCAGCTTGTATGATATGTTTATATGTGCATAGGTTTGGTGAGAAGTAGTTTGTGTGCGCATCATGTAGGATCTTGGAGAAGTGCACTAGCCTAAATAACATGTCGAGAATGTGTACACACATCCTGAGTGATGTATTGTATAATTACGGCTTTCGTGTAAGATATGTACTGAGCGGTCCTTCTCCATGCGCAATCAAATATTTTCTTGAAAAATGTTGGAGTTCTTCAAATTTCAGTTTTTTTAAATTATTTATTTTTGCCACTTAGTTTTTCTCATGAGTTTTGCAAAAATACCCCAGAGCAGAATATGCCTCGTCCTTGGACTCGTTCCATGCCAAGTCCGCCGGAAGAAAATTATGGTACCCAGACAAGTAACAATTTCACACAGGGGCAGTCAAGTCAGCAAGGCAGTGAAACAACATTTTCTCAAGTATGCCGCCTTTATGAGCAAAGCCAACAGCAACATCAAGAAATGATGAACCATGTTATCAATATGGGAAACCACCGTGAACCATATCAGCAACACTCCAAATTGTCTGAATTACAGAAGACGCGTCCCCCAACGTTTTCTCACACTGATAAACCTCTTGAGGCCGATGATTGGCTTCGAGACATTGAAAGGAAGTTAATTATTGCACAATGTTCAGACCATGAGAAGGTACTTTATGCACCTCACTATCTCACGGGAGGAGCCGCATCATGGTGGGAGAATTTCCTACACATGCACCCCAATGAAAACAATATCACACGGGAAGATTTGAAGGAAGGATTTCGTGGGGCGCACATTCCCAAAAGCATTATGAAGATCAAGAAGAGGGAATTTGATGACCTCAAGCAGAGAAGCATGACAGTGACTGATTACAATAGTTAGTTTACCTATTATCGCGTTATGCCAATGAAGAGCATATGACGGAGAACAAAAAAGATGGAGAAATTTCTGGACGGTCTGGCACCAACACTTAAATGCCAGCTGGGCGTACACACCTTTCCGGATTTCAAAACACTTGTGGACAAGGCCATTACATTGGAAATTGAGCACCACAACTTGGAGGAATTTCGCAAGCAAAAAAGGGAGAAGACTACTCATGCTCACAACAACCGGAACAAGACTGACCCTCCGAAGATTGGAGCGAACAGACCCACAACCAATGTTTCATGCCCAAACAAAAAAATTTACGCAAGGGACAAGGATTTTACATATCGCCCGGGTGTTACTTGCTACGCTTTTGGAGAGGAAGGACACTATGCTAAACAGTGCCCAAAGCCAAGAAATTCGGCCCCAAAGCCAAACAACAATGGAAACAATTCAGCACCCAAGCGTAACAACTTCAACCCCAATAACAATCACAAGAAGGGTCACCTGAACCATGTGACCAAGGAGGAAGCACAGAATGCCCCGGATATCGTGCTCGGTACGTTCCCTGTCAACACAATACCTGCCACAATTTTGTTTGATTCTGGAGCTTCTCACTCTTTCATTTCGAAGAGTTTTGCTTTGCAACATGATTTTTCGATGATTCCTTTGGAAAAATCCATGATCATCAAGTCCCCCGGAAATAAGCAAATCACTCATAATTACTGCCAAGGTGTGGTTATTGAGTTTGAAGGACTAAAGGTTCACGCAAACCTCATTGTATTGGAAAATAAAGGACTGGATGTTATCCTAGGAATGGATTAGTTAACCACCAACAAAGGATTTATTGATTGCTTCAATCGAACTGTAATTCTCACTCATCATCATGGGAAGACAATAAGAGTTTCAGCTCAAGAAAGACCGAAATCATGACAACCAAAGTTGAACAAAGTGGACATTTCAGAGCTAAGGAAAGTTCCAGTGGTATGTGAGTTCCCTGATGTATTTCCCGAAGAACTACCAGGCATGCCGCCAGACTGGGAAATAGAGTTCAGCATTGAACTAGCACCTGGAACCACCCCCATATACAACAAACCCTATAGGATTGCACCCTCCGAGTTGGTAGAATTAAAAAAGCAAATAAAAGAGTTACTGGACAAAGGATTTATACGAGCCAGCTCCTCACCTTGGGGTTCACCAGTATTATTTGCCAAGAAGAAGGATGTGACGCTGAGATTATGCATAGAATATCAAGCACTCAACATGGTCACCATCAAAAATAAATATCCGATGCCACGGATAAATGATTTATTTGACTAGCTCGCACAAGCCAAGGTTTTCTCAAAAATTGATTTAAGGTCAGGATATCATCATTTAAAAGTCCGGACAGAAGATATCCCTAAGACAACATTCACCTCCAGATACGGACTGTATGAATTTACAGTAATGCCGTTTGGACTAACAAACGCCCCCGCATACTTTGTTCACCTCATGAACAAAGTGTTTATGAGATTTATGGACAAATTTGTTGTGGTGTTCATTGATGATATTGTGGTATACTCTAAGACACCAGAAGAGCATGCCGAACATCTCAGGATTGTACTTGGAGAATTAAGGAAACACCAATTATACGCCAAGTTCAGCAAATGTGAGTTTTGGTTAAGACAGGTTGGTTTTCTAGGCCACGTGTTGACCCAAGAAGGTGTTGCCGTGGACCCAGAAAAAGTCAAGGCCGTACTTGGCTGGAAACCATCAGCAGATGTAACAGGTGTCCGAAGTTCTCTGGGAATGGCTGGATACTACCGAAGGATCATCGAGGGATTCTCCACCATAGCAAAACCAATTACAAAGTTACTCAAGAAGGATAAGAAATTTTTATGGACTGAAGCGTGCGAGAAAAGTTTCCAAGAACTCAAGCAAAAATTAACAACAGCACCAGTTTTGGTTATACCAGACATACACAAAAGTTTTGAAGTGTATTGTGACGCATCCTGGAAAGGCCTTGGATGGGTGCTAATGCAAGAAGGCAAAGTAATCGCATACGCTTCCAAACAACTTCGAAAGCGTGAGGAAAGTTATCCCACTCATGACTTAGAATTGGCAGCAGTCATTCATGCACTCAAAGAGTGGAGACACTTTTTGCTTGGGAATCGCTGTGAAATATATACGGACCACAAAAGTCTCAAATATATTTTCACACAGCCAGAGCTCAATTTACGGCAACATCGCTGGTTGGAATTAGTAAAAGACTATGATGTTGGCATCCACTACCATCCAGGAAAAGCAAATGTAGTGCAGATGCTCTTAGTTGAAACCCCAGCTCGGACAACGACAGTCTACAAAGCTTGAGACCTGAATTTCAACAGGAGTTCGCGAAACTCAACTTGGTGATGGTCACGGAAGGCACTGTGTCAAATTTGGAAATACAACCCACCCTTGTGGGGAAGATTAAGGAAGCTCAGCAAGGACATCCCTGCATCGATGGCATAAAAATAAAAGTGAGTATGGGCAAGGCCTCAGAGTTCATCGTAGATGATGAGGGTATACTATGGTACGGAGACAGGCTATGCGTGCCAAATATAGAGGACCTCAAGCAGCAAATTCTAGCCGAAGGCCACACCGCTCCATATTCAATCCACCCTGGAGGAACCAAAATGTATAAGGACATTCAGGAAAGATTTTGGTGGCACGGTATGAAAAGGGATATAGCCACCTTCATTACATGTTGTGATTCTTGTCAACGCATTAAAGCCGAGCATCAAAAACTAGTAGGACTATTACAAGCAAAAAGGATACCTGAGTGGAAATGGGACGAAATTGGGATGGATTTTATTGTCGGACTACCCCGATCACAACACGGAAATGATGCCATATGGGTCATCACAAATAGATTAACCAAGGTGGCACATTTCATCCCAGTGAATACAACCCACACCACTCAGAAGCTTGCCAAGCTTTATCTCTCCCGTATAGTTTGTCTGCATGGAGTTCCAAAGACTATAATATCCGACAGAGGCACTCAATTCGTCTCAAAATTCTGGGATCATTTACAACAGGCTCTGGGAACTCAACTAGCATTCAGTACAGCCTACCACCCCAGATTGATAGACAAACCGAACGCGTGAACCAAATTCTAGAGGACATGCTGAGAGCATGTGACCTCACCTATGGAACCAGTTGGGAAGAAAGCTTGCCATATGCCGAGTTCGCATACAACAACAGTTACCAATCCAGCCTACAAATGGCACCTTTTGAAGCCCTGTACGGGCGGAGGTGTCGTACTCTATTAAATTGGTTGGAAATAGGAGACAGTCGTATCTTCGGCCCAGACTTGCTCAAGGAGGCTGAGGAGAAAGTTAAACTAATAAGGGACCGACTTAAGACAACTCAAAGCCGACAAAAGAGTTATTACGATCAGAAACATCATGAAGTCAGCTTTGAACCCGGTGATTATGTGTATTTACGAGTATCTCCTATGAGGGGCCTGCAACGGTTCAAAGTTAAAGGAAAGCTAGCACCAAGATTTATTGGACCCTTCTATGTGGTTGCACGGAGAGGCATAGTAGCCTCCCAGCTAGACCTACCCAAAGAGTTGTCAGATGTCCACGACGTATTCCACGTCTCACAGTTGAGGAAATGCGTAAGCAACCCAGAGAAGCAAGTGTCACATGAGAACATTGATGTGCAACCAGACCTCACCTATAGGGAACGTCCAATAAAGATATTAGAGGAGTCGGAAAGGAAGACCCGTCAGAAAACAATTAAGTTCTTCAAGGTTCAGTGGAGCAATCACACCGAGGATGAAGCAACATCGGAAATAGAGGACTCCCTCCGTGTAGAATACCCACACCTATTTGAGGATTAGCTGAAATCTTGGGGACGAGATTTTTCCTAAGGGAGTAGGTGTTGTGACACTCCAAAAATTTTGATTTGGTTTTTATCAAAATCTTTATTTGATTTGAAGGAGGCTGTTTTAATTTTTTTTCTTAAAACGTCTTCTTCTCAAAACTTTTATGACAAATATCTTTGGTTCTCTTCTCAACCTTGATTTTTTATCTTGAGAGCTTTTCATTTTGTCTTGACTCTACACAAGTTTATTTTTAAAAGTTCTTGAAATTCCTTCTATTAAAAAGGAACCCTAGGGATTATGGGTTTATTCCTTCTATTAAAAACTTCCTCTTTGCCATGTCACATATTGACATTGCCTTCCAAAACCCATCCCTGCCTTGGATCAAGTCAAAACTCCCACCTCCAGCAAGTTTCAGACCATTTTTTATTTTTATTCTATTTATTTTACCCTCAAAACTATTTCTATGATTTATTTTGGACCTAGGTGACTTACAAAGGAACTACAAGTCTCCTTTTGAGATTTGGTCCCAAACAAACTCCTCTGACTAGTACTAAGTACCTCCAACCTAGATCCATCAAGAGCCACTTGTCCTCAGTTCAAAATTTTCAAAATGTGGCCACTTCAAGTTTGGACCAGAATTGCCATTTTTGGTCAAATTCATATTTTTTATTTTCCAAAAATTCTGAAATAATTCATGCAGCCCCCAGATGCATCAAGAGATCCCCTCACCAAATATTAGCTCCAATTTTTTTTCTCATGCCAAAAACATTTCATCGAACACCTGGCGTGCACTGTGTCTGTCAAAATTCAGAAAATTTTAGAGTTCAGTGTCAAGTTCAGTCAGCGGCGTCGTTTTCTTCAGAGCTTGGCACCAATCTTGCCAGTGCTCGCGCTGGCCTCTTGCTCACTGCTCACCCTCCTTATCCAGAGCGCCGCAAGGTCGCTTGGCCAAGCGCGGGCGTTGGTGGCGATGTGTCCCGCCTGCGCCAGCGTCTTCCGCGGTGGCACAGCCACCCGTGGCAGTCAACATGGGTCGGCCCTGCCTTTCGGCGCCGTCCAGCACCGCCCAAGCCACTAAAGGCCTCCGCGTGGCCATCCCCTCCTCTGCGCATGTTGCGGCACCGTCACCGTGTCCTGGCAAGCATAGAGCATGCTCTCTACCGCCGACGGGCCCGCGAAGCGCCGTTCCGTCGAAACCGCGAAGCAGGTCTAATTCAACCGAGGTTAGCGTTTGGGTGGAACCAGCGGACCATCACGTTGATGCCCAACCACCTAAACCACTCGTCCGGTCACTGCCTCACCGTAATCGCCGCCGTAGTTACCCCGTTCTCGGCAACCGCCTTGGGCCGGCTATAAATAGCCATTCCGAGCTCGCCTTCGAGCAGCACCACTCCTCCCACCCCTTCAGAGCCACGCCCAGCCACTGGGAAGACCTAGGGGACGCCTTCTTCTCCGTCTCCGGCTGCACCGATCCGCTTCGGGCTACGGCAAGATCAGCTCCGGTGAGAGCAACCCCGCCTCCCATACCTTGTCAACAACCTCCTAGTGCACCCATACTTCTAACCAACACCCGAATTTGAAGCTTGCAGCTCTATTTGGAGAGAACCAACCTGGCCCGAACCACCGTCCACCGGAGTTGGGGCCGCCGTCGATGTGGCGCTCGCCGATGCTCAAATCCACCACCCATAGGTGCGGAAGAACTCAGTGAACACGTTGGTACCCTCCTTTTTCCCTGCCTCGCCGTGGATCGCCCCTGGCGACCACCGCGGCCCTCGGGCGCCAGGCGCTCTGTTTTGAAGATTCAAACCTGATGTGTGGGACCCCCACGTCAGCCTCTATTCTATTTATACGAACCGTTTTCTGAAAACACCTTCGGGCAAAATACGTTTCCCCTCTGGAGTGGCGTATTCATAACTGAAACGTTTTCTGTTTTTATAATCTAGCCCTGGAAACTTTCTGTTTCATTACAGAAAGGTCCCTAGACTAAAACCCTTGTAACATTTTAACAAAAGATGATTTTGACTTGATTGTTTTTCTGTCATCTTTATTTTTCTGTCTAGTTTTTTGTCATATTTATTTGAAAAATATTTGGGATACTTTTTGTGCACGCACGGTATTTATGTAGTATCTGATTTCCTTTTAATACATAGATACCGGAGGAGGTAAAGGAGACCCGAACTTCGCCGAGCTAGACTTTGACTTCTCCGATCCAGGCAACCATGTTTGAAACTTTGATATGATGAGTGTTTTGCATGTTTGTTCGAGTAGTTCTTTCTCATGGCATGTTTATATAAGCATTAGTGAATGTTATGTCACATGCAAGGTAAGCTACCGGTGAGCTTCGAAGTTTGATACGTTCATATGATGATAAGACAACCTGATCATGTGGTGGCATGGTAGGTTGTAAAGATGGTATTGTTGAAGCACGCCAGTCTTACGTCAACCGTATAACTCCAGTGTTAACAAGGATCAAGTCTCGATCCCGTTCGTTTCCCCTTCGTGCTGCCACATGTTTTCTGCAAAGAGTGCGGTTTAGTACGTTGCAAACCTCTTTCCCTGTACACAGCAAACAGAGGGATCGCGATGAGGGTTCCATGGCCCTGGATTAAAGCCCGTCATCCGGTCAGGGGGCATGGGTGTTTCCGGTTGGGACCGAGAGGGGGGCACCCCTTAGAGCGCGCGATATAAATTTGATCCCATGGTATTCGAGGTTGTGGCCTCCCCGTCTTAAGGTTTTTCTTGAACGTTGCCGAGGGTGATTCCTGGCAGCGGAATGTGGAATGGGTGTGTACTGGTTAGACGTGTTTCTTCTAAAACACCGTAAACGGAACTAGTCCTTGTGACTAATGAAATCCATTGGCTGTGGTTAAAGAGTACAAACTCTGCAGAGTCAAGATCATTCGAGTATCCATGTCCACAAGCAAGGACTTGGATATCATCTCAGTGTCAGTGCCAGTCTCAGTGTCAAATCTCAATGTCAACCCGAGTGACAGTCTCCGGAGAATAAACATGAAACTGAGAGTGGTAAACTCGGTTGAAGGTTATTAATGTGGATGGATTAACCAGTTATGATTACATGTTGAGTATTTCCTTGCAATAATTTAAATTCATGAGCTACTTAAATTGGAATGATAAACAATAAGCCCTTTATGTGATGTCGCTCGGACGTCCGACTGTGGCATTATTGTTATTTACTTTTGATATGAGCCCTTTATGTGATGTCGCTCAGACGTCCGACTGTGGCATTATTGTTATTTACTTTTTATATAAGCCCTTTATGTGATGTCGCTCAGACGTCCGACTCTAGCATTATTATTATTTACTTTTGATATAAGAACTTTATGTGATGTCGCTCAGACGTCCGACTGTGGCATCATTGCTATTTATTTTCATTGTAAGCCCTTTTCGAGATGTCGTTAGACGTCTGACTGTGGCACGTTCAGTCATTTCCATTCAATATAAGCCCTTTAGGTGGCGTCGCTCCGACGCCCGACTGTGGCATGTCAATTTATTTTTACCTTTCGAGGCGTCGCTTCAGACACCCGATCGGTCTTCAGTTATTTTCATTGGGATTTCGGGAGGACTACCACCTGACTTCATGTTTAATTATTGTGCAGTGCCAATTTATAATTAGAATGTGTATCACTAATCTGCTCTTGTGCATCATGTTTACATTTGTTATATCTTATGTCCGAACTGTCTTGCGAGTACATTCAAAGTATCACCTGGCTTGTTGATTTGGCCAGATGTTGACAAAGGCGATCTTATGGATGAAGAGTTCGATAGCGAGTCCGACACCTAGAGGAGTCCCAGTCAGTCACGTGCAACCATGGAGTTGTTGACTTGTACTATATACGCTTCCGCCACCCAAATAAAATCATCAAGCCTCACTCGGACGCTTGATGAGCTGTAAGATATAGGAGTCATGTCACCCACTTCACTGTGACATATCCACCACCACTTTTATTACGAGTCAGTAGTTATGCCACCATACCCTTGAGTCATATCCGCCATTATGTATAATATCGGCGTGCTTGTAATAAATTGTTGAGCATCCTCAGCTCAACCTTGTATAATATTTAGTACTGCTGGATTTCTGTATCAAGGTTTTATCTACCAGTAAGAAGGATTCTTCGGTACTGGTCAGCACAAGGGTCGGCTTTTCAATAAATGTTTTATTGGAAAGGCGGTCCCGACAGATGGTTGTAGCACACACTCCAAGAAAATTGGTGTCGGATGGGACTGCTGTGGGTGGCGTGTGCCGTACTGCTAGACGTGAATGCTAGTTATGGCCCATGCCACCCCACTATATCGAGCCTATATCGAGGTACGTAGAACAAACTTCCTACAGTCCATGCTCATCCCTCCTCTATCTCTCTTCTCAGCCAGCCAATGGACGCATGGAGCCCATCATCTGTTTGCTAACATGCGGCCCCACACATCAGTGAAAATGCAAGAGGACCCACTGAACCTGCACATCTTTCACCTCGACGTGCTGGTGATGAAAAACAAATCCAATAAAGATCTTCGGTGGCCGCTTTTGGAGTTACTCAAGAGTAGTAAGATTCTATTTACAGTTTAACCCAAGATGCATATCTCGTGGCTTCAACTACCACTCTAGTTTCTTTCATGACACGACATGGATGCTGGATGTCCCACGTGTCGGCAAAAGGAGGAAGAACCCGACCAAATCTTCGGTTCTGCTCTCGGAATAGACTAGTTGTGCTAACTTCAAATTTTTATTGTGTACTCCCTCCGTTCCAAAATACTTGACTTCCATTTGTCCAAAAATGAATGTACCTATATACTAAGACATGTCTAGATACATATATATTTTGACAAATAGAAGGCATGTATTGTGCAACAGAGGGAATAGAATGGATGCAAGTTTTTGTATTGGGAAGAAGAGTACATCCATATATTGATAGATCGCAATTTAGTAGATGTTCTATCACTTTTAGCTAGTATAGAATAGAGGCTAGACATGAGACTAGATGCGAGGAAGCAACTTCTACTTCTTTACACTCAAAGAAGAAATAAACACGCAGGATCGAGCCTCCGCAGATCAACAATGAATGCATCGAGAAGGCACTGATCCAACTTACAGGAGTATTAAAATGTACTCTTGTGGTTCTTGTTTTCTTTGGTCTTGCTTTTATAGTCAAAATTATCATCAGAGTTCGTGCAAAATGGAGGTCTGTTTGGGGTCGTGCATTGGAGTTGGCCTTACAAGTCGGATCGCAGTTAAGGAAACCGACTATCGGCAAACCCCCACCTTGCCCGCCGCGGGATGGCTGAAGTTAGAGAAACGACGAGGTTGAAGAGATTGCTCTCGCACGGACTCCAAGAAATAATATGGTGTCAGATGGATGTCGTGGTGGTGGCGCGTGCCGTACTCCTGGATGTGAATGCTTGTTCTGGACCATGCCACCCTACTACTCCTACTACTTACTCCTACTATATATTATACTACTAGTATTGAGGATTCGAGGTGCTGGTTACGTACAACGAACACATTAACATATGGCTACAATAAAAACACCCGCCCGACGCGCGAAGCATGTGAAGCTAGTACAAATAGTGTACTAGTATTGTGGATTGGCCTCATCCGATAACCTGTTGCAATGAACGTACAATTATGTATTCGAAAAATATTTTTTGCCTCATCGCACCACTCACTCAGAGAAGCGACTCGAAAGCCATTCATAAATTTAGTAAGTTTATCACAGGCATATCATTTTGTTACATACAACAGGTCATCAACCCACATCGACAACGAGGATACATTATAAATACTAAAGTGTTCACCACACAACAAATAACAAGCAATGAAATGAACTTCAACTCAACCATTCCGCGGTGTTGGAAACACTTGCTTTGAAGCACAAGTGATTCTCTAGGACGGGCCATGCATTGTCGATCTGGAGACCAACGCAGGACTGATCATCCAGGCTGAAGCGGCCTACTATGTCAGTACCAGGGTAGGGAACCACCCAAATGTCTGAGGTATAGACACAGTTGCTTCTCATAAATGTGTCAACAGCAGTTGGATCGCCTTTCACCATCATCGGATAGTTTCGTCCAAGGAAGAGCGAGTTTTCTCCAAGACTATCAATTCTGCGCCAGGGAGAAGGAGTTGGCGCTAGCACACTAGTATCCATCCCGAATACCATGCAACGGGTGTTGGAATAGGTCCGGAGAGTGCGACCATGGGAGACTACACCTGCTTCCTTAGCAGTAACATCATCAGTGGGCTGTATACACACAAGAAGAGGTGATCCATCGGAATTAGTTGCCAGGCTGCACAGAGTATATCGGCAGTGCTCGTCCTCATGCTCGTGATCATCACCATCGTCATCTCCCCCTTGGTTATAAAAATCTTCAAGTATAGGTGATGGGATGTTCACAGGACCTTGGAAACACAACAAGAAGGTTAATTAGTAAAGGGAAACTTGCTAACCCGCATGTGTCGGTGTACAAAAAGGGGGGTACACTTTTTGTACCCCTACAACTGTGCACGGGCAGTCCGAGCCACGGACGCCGCCACACCAAGCGGCAAGGGAAGTAAACCAAGGTAAGGCGGAAGATGAAGAGAAGCAGAACGACGCCACGACCAAGACCACAATGAGTGAAGGGGACGAAGCAGGCCCCCCGGCAAGATCCTTGCCGGGAAGCGGTTTTTGCAAACCCGGCAAGGCCCTGGCCATGTCAGCTCGCCCCACACCTACGGAGCGGGTCACCTAGAGTCCACTGCCCCCAGGGGGCAAGGATTCAGGAGGCATCCCCGTGATGGTATGCAGATCTTTGTGAAGACATTCAAGATCAGATGCACACTTTGGAAGATGATGATCCTTGGAGGGATTCTAGCCAAAGAAGACCACAAGGCCCCCAGCAAGAGCCTTGCCGGCGATGACAGCAGGCGCCACGGCAAGACCCTTGCCGGGACCCCGGCAAGACCCTTGCTGGGGCCGCGGCAAGGCCCTTGCCATGAACACCCGTGGGGCCACCTTCAGGCCCACGCCAGTGGCACCTCCACCACCGTTCGCATGCAGCTGCCAACCCAACCAGCTGGGCAGGCACCTGCGTGGCGGCGTGCCGATCTTCGTGGAGATCCACCGCTGCGCCACCTCAGCTGCCTGCCCGCCTACATGGCATCGCAGGCACCGCTGGCCAGGGCGCGTGTCAACATGAGAGGGAGCGGCGACGGACGAGACAGGGCTCTCCCCCGTCCCCGATAAAGCAAGGACACCTAAGCAAGGCGCATTAAATGCACCTTGTCATGTAATGCGAGGGATAACCTCGCATCACTGTACCCTTTCCACCTCCTGTGTGCCACTATGGCAGCCCCTTTCTCTATAAAAGGAGGCCCCGGGCGACCAGGAAGAGTATTCGGCTTTTTGGAGCTCTCGACGCCCCAAAGCTAGGTCAAGAACACAGATATACAATCCACCAAAGCAGGAGTAGGGTTTTAGGCATCCCTGCGGCCCGAACCTGGGTAAAGGAATCGCGTGCTATCTGTTTGATCCGCTCTTTTCACAACCCAACGCCCCGCAACCATAGTAGGGATTCTTGTGATCCCATAGGTTTCGTTTCCACCGACATCTTTGGCGCGCCAGGTAGCGGGCGTAGTTGTGAGAATCGGCTTTAGCAGTTAGTTCGACGCTTCTTCATCGTCATGGCGCCCAAGAAGGAGACGACGGTGGAGGTTGGCCCATCGGAAGCCGGGCATCCCGTCCGGACATGGGCGAGCAGTGGACCGGTCGTAGAAAGGACCCGGGGCGCTGTTCGCGAACACCAACACCGTCCCAGCAGCCGGAGTTTGGGAGGCGGCGATGTTCGTGCGCCTGGTAACAGGCCGCACGCCGCCAAATCCAAAGACGGAGCTGGGCCCTCCGCGGGTGGCGCGGGGCCTTCCAGGAACGCTGCCGCCCCGCCCGAGGTCGACGCGAGGGCTTCCAAGACTCCCACGCCGGCGCCGATGCCGCGCTCCTCTCAAGCGGCGCGCGACGAACGGCGTAATCACCCCGAAGACCCCGGGCTTTGCCGCGGAAAGAGGCCCGAGCGCCACTCCCGGGATGTAGAAGACCTGCCCACTCGCCGAGGCACTGGTGAAGATGGCATGCGACCGCGCGGTCGTGATAGAGCTCCTTCTGACATGGTCAGAAGTCGAAGCGCATCGCAATCCGTGCAGGTTTCGCTGCCACCGGCGCCAGCAGAAGCCCTGGCGTGTGCGCAGTTGCTCCTCGACTTTCCTCCCACTATGGGGACACTCAACTAATGGAGAGCTACCATCCGAAGCCTCGTTGCGGTGGCCAACAAAGACGAACCAAGTCCGGCGGAGCCCCCGGGTCGACGCTCCGACGGAGTCCCGTGTACCAGTGGCAGGAAAGCCGGCGGCGCCGCGACCACGGTGCACTCGCCTCCTGCTCGCCGGTACCACAGACGCCTGCCCGTCGCGACGTTACGGGTGATGAAATTTCCATAGCGTCGTTCGACCCGCGGACCCATTGTGACCAGCGCTAGGTCCTTCGGGATCAGGAACACGAAGACGCTCGAACCACTATCGAGCGCCGGCGCGGAGCGCGCCACCAGTCAGACAGGCGAGCTGGGCCTGCTGTGAACCACCCGACATACGAGAGCCCTGGAGGCCTGCCTTACGAGGTATGTTGTCCGGCTTTTACCCGTGAGCTGCGGCAGTTCCAGTGGCCCACTCACCGCACCTTCAAACCTGACGTGGGCGAGAAGTACGGCGGCAAGACCCACCCGTCCGAGTGCCTCAGCATCTACACCATCGCGATGCAGGCTGCCGGAGCCCGGGACGATAAGGTGCTTGCGAATTACTTCCCGTTGGCTCTTAAACACAAGGCCATGTCATGGTTGATGCACTTGCCGGTAGACTCCATTTCCTCCTGGTCGGATTTGTGCCATGAGTTCGTGGGCGCCTTCACTAGCGGTCACCAAGCTCATGGCCAAGCAAGCGATTTGCACGTCATTCCGTAGAAGGGAGGCGAGAGTCTCCGCAAGTATATACAGAGGTTCAGCCGGATACAGTACAACATCCCTGATGTTCATCCTGCCGCCATAATCAGCGCGTTCCATCAGAACGTGCGTAACTGCAAGATGCGCGAAGAGCTGGCAATGAACAAGGTGAAAGATGTGGCAGAACTCTATGTTCTTGCTGACAGATGTGCCCGAGCTGAAGAGGGGAGGAAGTACCCCGGCAAAGATGCCGACGTGGAAACCGACTCCTCAAATGGGGATACTGCCGCCCCGGCGAAGAAAGGCCGGCGCCGCAACAGGAAGCGCAAAGGTAAAGCAGTGCTTGCCGTCGAGGGATTTGATGACACCGGCTCCACCAAGAAAACCAAGCCAGACGACCCCGGCAAGGAAATTGCCGGATGTGTCGCTTGCTGGGCCTTGGCGGCTGCCGAGAAGTCAGGAAACTCCGACAAGCGATACTGCAAGATCCACCGCACCAAAGGCCATGGTCTCCAAGACTGCCGACAGGTTGAGCTCCTCGCTGAGAAGCAGAGGGCTGAATATGAGAGGCGGGACAAGGAGAAGGGCCAAGACGGTGCTGAAGGGTCCGACAAGAAGCGTGACGGCCAGGTGGGCCGTCGCGGCAAGGATAAGCAACAGGAGAGGCCCGCCCGGGGCCGTGACAGAAAGCCAGAAGACGACGATCACGAAGAGGACGACGAGTCCGGCGACCAAGAGTTTCAGAAAGCTACAGAGGCCATGTGCGTCAACGGCGGCGCCTCGCTGCATACTTCTCACCGCCGGCTTAAACAGTGGGCGCGAGAGATTACAGCGGCAGAGCCGTCGTTTGATGCCCAAAGGCCGCTGAAGTGGTCCAGCACACCTACCATTTTTGACACTGAGGATCAACCTGATCACACTACTGCGGTCGGGTGCTTGCCATTGTTGGTTTCACCAACAATACGCAACCTCAAGGTGACCAAGATGCTAGTCGATGGCGGGGCCGGTATGAACTTGATCTTTCCTGCCGTGATCGAGAAACCGCAGATTCCTGATGGAGACCTCGAAGAGACGGGCACGTTTCAGGGGGTCAACCCGGGAAGAAGCCAACCCAAGGGAAATGTCATGCTGCCCGTGACCTTTGGAAGCGACCTGAACTACAGGATGAAGAGGATCGTGTTTGATGTTGCCAAGATCCCCTTGCCCTAAAACGGGATCCTTGGCCACCCAGCGCTGGCCAAGTTCATGGCGCCGTCACACTATGCCTACAACACCCTGAAGATGCCAGGCCCTGTGACGATCATCACCATCCCCTCCGATAAGAAAGATGCGCTGATTTGCGCTGATCAACTATACCAGCAGGCAGTTGCAGCAGCTGCCACCACTAGGGCCCTTGCTCCTGCCACTGCGAATCCGGGAGGGAAGAAGAAAAAGAGGCCGGTGAGACCTCGGACACCCACTCCGGCAAGCGCTCCTCTTCGAAGTGTAGCGTTGCCGTCGAGGACGTGCCAGAGAGCTCCACCGGCGGAAACAGGAAGCCCAGGGCCATTCCGCCGGGAACCAAGAAGGTTTCTGTCAATGAGGACGTCACGAGAGGAGCTTTCACCATAAGCTCCACCCTTCACGACAAATAGGAAGACGCGCTCGTCACCTTCATGCGGGCGAATGTCGATGTGTTTGCCTGGCAAGCTTCAGACATCCCCGGCGTTCCCAAGGATGTGATTCAGCACCACCTTGCTGTCTGTCCTCATGTGTGGCCCGTCAAACAGAAGGTCGGAAAGCAAGCTTTGGAACGACAAGAGTTTATCATAGAAGAAATCCGGAAACTGGAGGCAGCGGGTTTGGTAAGAGGAGTGCTCCATCCGACGTGGTTGGCCAATCCGGTCGTAGTGCGCAAGGCAAATGGGAAGTGGAGGTTGTGTATTGATTACACAGATATCAATAAGGCTTGTCCTAAAGACCCCTTCCCGTTGCCGCGCATCGACCAGATTGTTGACTCCACGGCTGGATGTGATCTGTTTTCATTCCTTGATGCCTACTCCGGCTACCACCAGATCTTCATGACGAGAGAAGACAAAGAGAAAACAGCATTCATCACCCCGTGTGGTACGTATTCTTTCATACGGATGCCTTTCGGGTTGAAGAGTGCTGGTTCGATGTTTGCGAGGGCAGTCCAGAATGGTTTTGAACCCGAGCTCCATAGAAATATGGAAGCTTATATGGATGACATAGTGGTCAAAACCAAGGACAGAGCAACCCTCATCGCGGATTTGCAAGATACATTTGCAAACCTGCGCAAGATCAACCTCAAGCTAAACCCTGAGAAGTGCGTCTTCGGCGTCCCGTCCGGCAAGCTTCTCGGGTTCTTTGTGTCACAGCGTGGGATAGAGGCCAATCCGGACAAGATCAAACCTATAGAGCAGATTGAAGCACCCAAGCGAATCAAGGATGTGCGTCGGCTTGCTGGTTGCGTCGCCGCCATGGGCAGGTTCATTTCCAAGTCTGCCGAGTGCGCCCTTCCCTTTTTCAAGATCCTGAAAAAGGCGGGCCCGGTGGAGTGGACGCCAGAAGCCGAAGCAGCACTTCAAGATTTGAAGAAGTACCTCTCCTCCGCGCCAACACTAGTTGCGCCTAGGCCCCAGGAGCCGTTTCTGCTATACCTGGCGGCAACAAACTAGGTGGTCAGCGCCGCACTAGTGGCGCAGAGAGAGGTTGACGACGAGGTAATGGCAGCGACAGAGCCCGACACCGGCAATGCAGAGATGACACAGCCAGTTGGAGTGTTGCCGAGGAAGAAAATGATGCAACACCCGGTCTACTTTGTTAGTTCCCTCCGGCAGGGGGCTAGATCAAGGTACTCCGGTGTGCAGAAACTGCTCTTCAGCCTTCTTATGGCCTCGAGGAAGCTGTGTCATTACTTCCAGGCACACGAGATCACTGTCGCCACTCGTCTCCCTCTACAACAGATATTGCACAACCCGGATGCAACGGGAAGGATTGTGGAATGGGCACTGGAGCTGTCCAGCTTTGGCCTCAATTTTGAAAGCACTTCGACAATTCAGAGCCGAGTCCTGGCGGAGTTCATTGCAGAATGGACCGCAACACCTGACGCAAGAGCCCAAGAGACTGCTCTCCCCGGTAAGGAGGCAAGTTGCGATTGGATCATGTACTTTGATGGAGCTTTCTCCTTACAAGGCACCGGGGCTGGCGTACTGCTTATCGCGCCCACCGGAGAGCACCTCAAGTACGTGGTCCAGATGCACTTCCCCAGGGAGGCGTCAACCAACAACACGGTAGAGTAAGAGGGGCTGCTTGCCGGTCTCAGGATCGCGGCGGTCCTCGGAATCAAGAAACTCATCGTCAGGGGTGACTCACAACTTGTCGTCAAGCAAGTCAACAAGGATTACCGGAGCCTGTTGATGAAGGCCTACGTCGATGAAGTGGGAAAGCTGGAAGAGCGTTTCGACGGTATACATGCTAAACACGTTCCTCGAGCGGAGAACGATATCGCCGATTACCTGTCAAAATGCGCTGCCCTCAAGCTACCTGTGGAACCAGGTACCTTTGTGCTTCAGCTAACTCAACCATCCGTTGATCCATCAATAGAGCAGAACAAGAGGAGGAAATAAGGGCCCGGCAAGTACTTTCCCGCCGAGCTCCCCGGAGCCGCCGGCAAGGATAATACCGGGGACACTGAGCCCGCCACGGGACGACTAGCTCTGACGGCGCATCAAGCTCTTGCCGTCGAGATAGCCGCTCCTCTGGCGGAGGAGACACCTTTAGTCCTTGCCGTCGAGCCCCAGGCTCTAGCGTTGGCGCAGCATACCGTCCGATTCCTCCAAACAGGGGAACTTCTTGAGGAGCAGGAAGAAGCGGAAAAGGTAGCCCGTCGCTCTGCCATGTACCAGTTTGTCGATGACGTCCTGTACAGGAAGAGGCCAAACGGTGTGAAATTGAAGTGTATCCCTCGAGATGAAGGACTGGAGCGGTTGGTGGAGATACACGGAGGCATATGTGGATCCCACATTGGGTCAAGGGCCCTTGCCGGCAAGGCATTTCGACAAAGCTTCTTCTGGCCCACCGCCCTCTAGGATGCGACGACACTAGTCACCAAGTGTGACGCGTGTCAGTTCCATTCGAAGAAGCTTCATCGGCCAGCCCAATCCCTTCAAACCATTCCTCTCTCCTGGCCCTTCTCGGTCTGGGGGCTCGACATACTGGGCCCTTTCCCCCGCGCTGTCGGGGGCTTTGAGTACTTGTACGTTGCAATCGACAAGTTCACAAAGTGGCCGGAGGTGGAGTCAGTGAGGAAGGTCACAGCTTAGTCAGCCGTCAAGTTCTTCAAGGGACCAGTGTGTCGTTTTGGCGTACCCAACAGGGTCATCACCGACAACGGCACACAGTTCACAAGCCGCACCTTCATGCAATATACCCAATACCTCAGCAGCAAAGTCTGTTTCGCTTCCGTTGCTCACCCGCGGAACAATGGTCAAGCTGAGAGGGCAAATGCTGAAGTGCTGCGAGGACTACGGACCAAGACCTTTGACAGGCTACACAAGAGCGGAAGGCGCTGGGTTGATGAGTTGCCGGCGGTTCTTTGGTCGATCAGGATGACGCCAAATCGAGCCACCGGCCAGACACCCTTTGCCCTGGTATACGGGGCAGAAGTAGTTCTCCCCATTGAACTCATATACGGGTCACCTTGACTGCTCGCTTATGATGAGCTTGAGCAAGAGCAACTGCGGCAAGATGACACAATGCTCCTTGAGGAAGATCGTCTTCGGGCAGCTATGAGAGCAGCACGCTACCAGCAAGCCTTGCGCCGCTACCATAGCCGCAAGGTCCATGCTCGAAGCCTTGAGGAAGGCGACCTTGTTCTTCGGCGCGTTCAATCGGCCAAGAATTCCAACAAGTTGACGCCAAAGTGGGAAGGCCCTTATCGGGTAATACGAGTCACCAGGCCCGGCGCAGTCGGCCTGGAGACCGAAGATGCCATTCTGGTGAGTAAATCCTGGAACATTGAGCATCTTCGCAAGTTTTACCCGTAAGGCGCGGCTTGCCGGGCCCCCCGGCAAGCCACCTTTTGTACAAGCATTGCCGATGATGCATGTAACCCTTTGTACAAAGCCAGGCGCAGACCGTGAGCATAAATAAATGAAGCGCTGGCGCCCCAAGTTATAGCATGCATGCTAGGTTGAGTGTCGTCCTTGGTTAGGGTTGATAGTGCTTAGCGGCGACTAACCCCTAGCTTAGAGGTCGAGTATGCGTCTCTCTGCCGTTCTTTTGTCTCCTTTGGTTCGCAGGACTGATAGATATCCTTGCCGGATCACTTGAGGACGAAAAAGGAGACGAGAGACGGACCGGTATCTAGACCCCGGCAAGCCAGTATTGCCGGGGGCTGCAAGTACAAAGATTCACCCACGGCGAACCAGAGTTGCCGGGGGCTACAGCTTCAGATAAGTTCTTCATCCCTTATCGTGCATTCTTTTATGGACTCAGGTATGTGAAACCTCGTTTCTTCTTAAAGATACCGTGCTCCCCTAACTCTAGGCCCTAGGGCTCGTTCCTGGGGCAAGGTTTGGTCGTAGTCGCGGCAGCGAAAGGATGAAACGAGGAGCCTGAAGCCGCCTCCTCCCTACCTCCGCCAAAAGCGTTAGAAAGGTCGAGCGACGTGGGAAGACGGCAAGGCCTGCTGCTGGGCAAGGAAATGTTTATCTTAGAGATATCAAGGATTTACTCCTTGACATGGGTTCTACCCACAAACAAACGACCCGGCAAGCATCCCTTTTTCATTAAAAACATTCCACTCAGGTACAGTCCATAGGGAATAAAAAACATGAATGATGGGATCACAAGTTTTAAATTCAGCTAAGGCCCGAAGGCTTACAAACTAAAAAGAGATAAGGTGCCCATGACCCCTTTCTTGTCCCTCTCCTCAAGAGGCAGGTCAAGGAGGCGAAAAGGGCAAAAGGGGCGCCTAGACAAGCTACGGGTTACAGAAGACACGAAGAGAACATCTAGGTGGTCGTCCGAAGGCTGGATGGTGATGGCAGCGCCGGAGGTAGAGCTCGAAGACGAGGCGGCAGGACGTCAGCACGCGTCGAAGGCGTCGGTGCCCGCGTACTCCGAGTTGACGGCTTTGACGCCTGCCCTCTTCCTCTTCCGCAGCCTCCCAACGCCAGCCGCCCAAGGAGACGACCCCGAGAAGTTCAAGGAGCCGGCGACACGGATGATGGGGTTGCCGGTGCCGCACGGAGCGGCGCCCGACACCTAGTCGGACCCGTCATCCTGCCGCCTGCTACCCTCGTCGTCGCTGCCACTATCCTCCTCGTCACTCCCGCTCGAGGAGGAGTCTTCGCTATCAGAAGAGCTCTCCACGCAGCACCTTGCACGGGTCCCGGAGCATCCGAAGACCTTGACAGAGAGGAGGCCGCCCTCCATCAGCTTGAAAAGGAGAGTGAGTCCCTCCGTCAGGCGGTGGATGCAGGCGAACGTCTTCCACCCCCGATGAAGATACATCACGTGAGGGGCTGGGAAGTCAACGCGAACCCGCGTGCCGCTGATCCCACAACCCATCATGTGCAGGCGCAACGATGCCGGCGGATCCAGCTCCATCTCCCGCGCGAATGGAGTCGGGAGACGAAGGCGACGGCGAGGCGGCCGGCGTAGCCTGACGAAGAACTCGCAAGGGTCGTCCCCAACGTGGCCCTCCATGGGGGGAGGAGCTGCTGGCGGAGGCGAAGCCGGCGCGCCGCCACGTCCTCCTCTTCCCGAGCTCCTCAACCTCGCCCACGGCCTTGCCCTCTCCCCCTTACACTCGCGACTGACTCTGCCACCACAGGTGGAGGATAAGGAGGGACGAGTTGTTGAGCGGCGACCCTCGTCGCCACCGTCGAAGGACCAGGATTCCCTCTCTCCATGGCGGATGGAAGGGGGAGCGGAAGCTGAAGGAAAGAGGAGATGAAGGAATGCGGGACGCCATCTCCCCCTCCCGCTCTTTGTAAAGGAACGGGGTGGGGGCTCGGCCGCCCCGCGCGGCCAATCAAGACACCGAAGGCGCAGGGAACTGGGACCGACCCGCCGCCATGGCCTATGGCGGCCCGGTTTCCCGCCTCCACCGTTTGCCACCCCAAGCGCATGAAAGACACGTGGCGGGCGTGTAGAACCGAGGCAACGGGTGAGGCGACCTCTCCCCACCCCGTGATCGTGGGGAGTGGATGCCTTGAAGACCATGCCTCGGCCCCGTTCAGTAAATGGGTCGCGCCTCCACGCCTCCCTCAGTTTATGGGGAAGGCGCGAACCGCCCCCTTTACCACGACGTGACACATGCGCGCACGGCTCAGCCCCACGCATGCCGCCCACGTCACACACGCCTCTCCGATGCCGCGCCAGCGCGGGAAGCGTGGGAGGCGCAGCGCGCGAAGGAACTTACCGCAGTAAAAACCGCCCCGCCTGCCCGGCACCGTTTTTGGGCCTGGCCTAACAACGCATTGCTCTTATGTGTGGCCCATGCCCGGGGGCTCCTGTCGGTGTACAAAAAGGGGGGGTACGCTTTTTGTACCCCTATAACTGTGCACGGGCAGTCTGAGCCACGGACGCCGCCACACCGAGCGCGGCAAGGGAGGTAAACCAAGGTGAGGCCAAAGCTGAAGAGAAGCAGAACGACGCCAAGACCAAGACCACAAAGAGCGAAGGGGACGAAGCAGGCCCCCCGGCAAGATCCTTGCCGGGAGGCGGTTTTTGCAAAACCGGCAAGACCCTTGCCGTGGCAGCTCGCCCCACACCTACGGAGCGGGTCACCCTTGAGTCCACTGCCCCCAGGGGCAAGGATTCGGGAGGCATCCCCGTGGTGGTATGCAGATCTTTGTGAAGACATTCAAGATCAGATGCACACTTTGGAAGATGATGATCCTTGGCGGGATTCCAGCCAAGGAAAACCACAAGGCCCTTGCCGGGGATGACAGCAGGCGCCACGGCAGGACCCTTGCTGGGACCCCGGCAAGACCCTTGCCGAGGCCGCGGCAAGGCCCATGCCATGAACACCCGTGGGGCCACCTTCTGGCCCACGCTAGTCGCACCTCCACCACCGTTCGCATGTAGCTGTTGACCCAACTAGCTTGGCAGGCACCTGCGTGGCGGCGTGCAGATCTTCGTGGAGACCCACCGCTGCGCCACCTCAGCTGCCTGCCCGCCTACATGGCATCGCAGGCACCGCTGGCCAGGGTGCGTGTCAATACGAGAGGGAGCGGCGACGGACGAGACAGGGCTCTCCCCCGTCCCCGATAAAGCAAGGACACCTAAGCAAGGCGCATTAAATGAACCTTGTCATGTAATGCGAGGGATAACCTCGCATCACTGTACCCTTTCCACCTCCTGTGTACCATTGTGGCAGCCCCTTTCTCTATAAAAGGAGGCCCTGGGCGACCAGGAAGAGGATTCGACTTTTTGGAGCTCTCGACGCCCCATAGCTAGCTCAAGAACACAGATATACAATCCACCAAAGCAGGAGTAGGGTTTTACGCATCCCTGCGGCCCGAACTTGGGTAAAAGAATCGCGTGCCATCTATATGATCCGCTCTTTTCACAACCCCGCGCCCCGCAACTGTAGTAGGGATTCTTGTGATCCCATAGGTCTCGTTTCCACCGACAGCATGCATGTGGATGAAACAATTATAATTATGGTGGAAGACAAACATACCGAAACAACAAGGATCCCATGCAAAAACAGTGCCATGAGAGGTGGCAGCAAACACAAGATCCTTGTATTCAATTGCATCACAGTACACATCCGTGTATAAAAACAGATTTTTGAGTGATATCCATCTAGTCGAACCACGAAGGACGACAACTAGCTTGTCGAAGATAGCAACAACTTGATAGTTCTTGTAATTCCAAGAACGGTTGGGAACTCGACAAATTGCTATCTTCAGTACACGACAGTCACCATGATCGTATTTGAACGTACGTAGATCATCTGTGTGCTCAACCTCAGGGCACTCGGAGATTTTTGGAAGTGGAACCCGTTGACGAGTGTACCCATTCACAAGTTCCCACTCACAATTGTACCCAATATAAACAACCCAATCTCCATTTGCGCCAGCCCAGGACTTACCCTTAAGCGATGGCATCTTTACATCACACGTATCATTATCAAGTGGCATCAACTTGCACAAGGCGAGGTCTCCGTCATCTGCTCTCCAGCGAGCAGGGTCATGGCGAAGAAGATAGGGGAGATCAAATCGCTCCTTGACCCTTGGGTTCCTTGCAATGATGTTATTAGTTGAGTCGAGAATGGGCTGGAACGAACCTGCCATGCTAGCCGAGGTGATGACGTTGCACCGATCAATGAGTTCCTCCACCACGTCATCTTTCAGATCGGGGCAAGAATAAGAGGGTCGTTTCCGCCCTGTTCCCTCCATGGAGAAGACGATCGAACAATGGCAGAAGAAAGGGTGAAGGGCTGAAGGAAAATGGAGGAGGGAGAGGAAGAGCATGGGACAGTAGTTCCAAATCGAGAGGGAAAGGCGAAGAGTCGGTGGACGGTTCCGAGTTTTCCACGGTTCACGAAGAGGCGCCCCAGCCTACACGTCCGTTCGGAAATACTCCTACTACTCGTCGTCGTCTCACTGATATGTTGGAATGGGACCACATGTCAACAAAACATGGTGTGTAATTTCTCGTGCAAAATGCGATCTGGCCGTGTTGGCCCGAGGTGCCGCATTAGTTATCGACCTTTATTTTTTTAATGGCGTGCCTATCAGTTTTGAAGCACGACTAACTGGTACTGTACGCAGAGAAAATATAAACTACTCTACCACAACCCACCTCCAGTACTAGAAGTATAAAAAACATATATAGGTTGGAGCTTCAGCGCTTTCTTGCTAAGGGCTACCCACTTGCATCTCACACTACCACCCTGACTCCAGATCTAAAAAAGACGGCCCCTCTCTCCCTCCTCACCGGTGGTCACAGATCCGCCGGGGAAGAAAAGAACGTGCAACATTCACGCACTCGTCGTCGGCGAGCGAGGTCACGCACTGACGACAAGGCCGTCCTCTCAGACCTAGCGCCCGCGCGGGATGGCCTCCGTCCCCCAGCTCGCTGCCGTAGTGTGTGCGGAGGAAGACGACCACGAGCGAAGCCACTTCCCGCCAAACCTCAGGTATGCTACCTCTTTTCGAGCCATACTCTTGTTCTATTGCCCCATCTGGTACGTCGTTGCATGTGGATCTTTTTCCACTCCACCATCTTCCCAATTTGCTATCCTCTACTCTGCAGGCCACGCAGACGAAAACCATAATTTGCACTATTAAAGGAAACCCTACTTCATGCAGACTAATCCATGTCCGGGTTGAATAAGGAAAGGAAGGGAGATTGTACTGTCCAAGAGAGTAGGCATCGAACCCGCATCTAGGTTGAAAAGGAGAAAATCAGTAGCTAAGGAACGAGTCTCCTGTCTCTTGGTTGAAGAAGGGTAGAAAGGCATGACAACGCAATAGAGAATGACCAGGTCGATCGGTTTGTTGTCCTCGCATAGGAAAAAGGTGGCTAAAGAGAACAAAAATGGAACCGTAATCCACACATGCTTCCTGGATATTTGTTGCTCTGAGCAACCATACCTCCATCACCACTCTGCGTCTGTGGAGGTACATCGTACTGGTGCACCCACTGTCCGAATGGGCCTCCCATGCTCTTTTATTGCCACTTTTTTGGCTGTTAGTATAACGCCAGCAGTCAAGTCAAGCAATGCTACTGCTAAAGTGATGCCACATTTAACTAATGCCGCTCTCAGTCTAGTGCCACCCATAAATTTAAGCAATGCCATTTAATGTCATTGGATTATTTCAGGGTTAGCTGTTGATTGTGGGTGTATTAAAGATATTTCAGCTAAGGCATTCTAATGTTGTTGCACAGCCAGTATACCAACGATGAAACTTTTTACTACCTTCAGATTTTTTCACTGTTAATGCTTATAGATTACATACCTCACTTTCATGAGATAAGTTAATTTTTTTGTACAGTGTCACCAAAATGCCACGACGCTGATGTCATTTTATTTTGGTTAAACTGCACAGACAATTATGAAGACAAGAGGAAAGGTCAAGAGTGGGCACCTCCTCCTCCGGCTGTTCTCTTGAGGATGTATGTATGTTTGTCTGTAATGCCTGTCGACTACATACCTGACATCATGATGTAATGTTAAGTCATTTCCTTTTGTACAGTGTCACTGAATTGTCAAGGCGGTGATGGCATTTTATTTTATTATAACTGCACAAAATTTGCTTAAAAGAAGAGGAAAGGTCAGGAATGGCTCACTTTTCCAGAAAAAACTATGTATGCCTTCCTCACATCAGTCGTTGTTGCTTTATTTATTCCTTTAATCAGGTGGTTAGAAACAGTCTTGCTACCTTTTCCCATTAAGAAATTGGAATGCTTATATTTGTGATTCTATGCTTCAACTAGTGCCACTTTTAGAGTAATCACACTTTCAATATCTATGCAAACAGGGATACTCGATTTTAGTGGAACTGCACAAAAAGTCCAACTGGTTCAACATTAGGAGCATTTTTTCCCAACCTTTATATCCAATTGGTGGCACTATGAGCTGTTCATTACGAAGGTACATGGTTTGCTACTATCTTTCTACTCTTTTTGTACTGTCATTAGATAGTAATACTAGTGGTTTGAATATGAATTTATTGGCAGAGTGGACCTACATTGGAGGTGCAGGACATGATTCAATGATTGGATGCTCAATTTCGGTTGTATCGATCTCACCTCTTCCATCACTGCGAACATGGATATCCTTGGTATGATGAAGAATTGGCGCTATATTTCTTCTCTGAACCAACAAATCAATTCAGTATGAAATTGTCCAGGGCAAAACATAATTGTATCAGATTGTCCAGTGCAGAACATGACAGATGCTAAGCGGTAGACACATGTTTAAACCGAAAATACAAGGTATGGTATATGTTTACTAGTTGCTTGATATTTGTGCAGATAGAGATGTCTACCCGTTGCCATTTGGCAAACAAACAAAGTGCCCGCAATTTTGGTTGAACTGCACAAGAGAATAGTATAGTCATTGCATGCGGTGCCATTTGAAAATAGACACAGAAAGATTGGATAGTCACTTCATGGACTGTAGAAAAGTAGTACTCTACTATTTATTGGCCAACACTAGGTGCTTCATTGCTTTGGTCTGATTATACAATGGGCATCATTTTGCCTAAGTTAAAGTTTGTATTCCGAAAATAGTCTTGCCGTGTGATCGAGAGAAGACCAAATCATATTGCAGTGGATGTTCCTCCATCATGTGTGGTTCATTCTCATGGTTCCAACTATTGGTGAAACCACTTACGTTTGCAAGAGGAATTGTATACTTCACAAACAAATTTGTCTTTCAGTCTATACTGAATGTTGGCCAAGAGAAGCATCCATGTTAGTAGGAAGAACATATGTTTTTTCTAGATCTTTGCTTTTGGAGCTATCATATTTGTATATGATCTGTGAATCATTGAGATGCATTAACATGTTGATCTTATGTATGGGAATCGTACTAGTTAGTTTCAGTTGCGACGCAAGATCCGAAGTGGCTGATCTTTGCTTTTGGAGCTACATATTTGTATATGATCTGTGAATCATTGAGATGCATTAACAGTTACTTATTTCTGTTTGCTCAGTGTTTACAAGTTACTGATTGATCACTAGCTAGCCTACAAATGCGGTCCTGGCAGTTTTATTTGCGACGCAAGATGTGAAGTGGCAGTTTTTTGAATAGAAATGCCTACCTCTGAAGAAACTGACAAGCTACACTATCGATCCTACACGGATAAAAATGCCTACCTCTGAAGAAACTGACAAGCTACACTATCAATCCTACATGGATAAAAATGCCTACCTCTGAAGAAACTGACAAGCTACACTATCGATCCTACACGGATAAATAGCGGATCACGCACGTACTACCTCCTTTCCGGTTTGCAGGGCTCAATTCAAGAAACGACCTACTCGATCCTACACGAATAAATAGTGGATCACGCACGTACTAGTACGTCCTTTCCGGTTTGCAGGGCTTAATTCAAAACTCTCATCAACCAAGGTAGTCCCTCCATCCGGGATTTATTAGTCCAGTAAGCAAAGCAGCAAGACCAAGGCATGGCAATAATTAACGGCATGCAGAAGTTTAAGCCTAATTAATTCCGGCGATTTAAGTGGCTGCATGCGTGCCCTCGGCATGCAGAAGTTTAAGCCTAATAAATTCCAGCGATTTAAGTGGTTGCATGCGTGCCCTCGGCTACGACTCGTTGCATGCTACTTCGCGTACTGCCTGCGAGCGCTTCTGCCAATATGCAGTCGGCCGTAATTAAGGCAGCTAACTGGTGTGAAAAAAGATACGCTTTAAATCCGTGGAATCATTATTGACCAGGAGGGAGATGATTCGAGTGCACTCGTTTGACCGCCATGCCGGGTGTGCGACCCAGACGGGACGGGACGACACAATCGTAATTTCAGTTTCTCTAGTTTCCCACGGCAAGCTGGCACGCTAAGCCATTATGCATTGAATTCCGATGACCGTCGTGCTACCTTCCTCCTATAAGTATTGTTTCCCAGCCTTCTCAGGTGTCACTGTGACCCAACTCGCCATATCCTCATACGCCCCCACTGGCCCGATGTCACTCGCCACGTCCGCCATGCCCCCGCCCATACGCGGTAGGCGACGCCAGAGGTGGTCATCGCCGGAACTAGTGTTCGGGTTTTCACCGGAAGGCAGACAGAGGGAGGAGGCATTCTATCTGTCTTTAGATGGCAATGCGGAGATCGAGGAGTTGTTGGAGCGCGACCGCATGGCGGAGGAGCAGGAGTTGTTGGAGCGCGACCGCCTGGCGGAGGAGCAGCGTGTCGCCAATTTGCACCGCCAGCGGGACATGGAGCAGCATCGCACCAACGCTCTGAGTCATGAGCAGAGCGCCCGCAACTGGGCCGACTACGTGGAGGCTGGCGCCCGGCAAATAGCCCCGGAGGCTGTCGGGCACGCACGCGTTCGCGACGCCGATTTTTATTACCAGCTCGTCAAGTGGGTTTCCCGCTTGGAAGCCGAAGCTTCGGTGGACCACGCCGGCATGGAAAGGGCCAACGCACGCGAGCAACGCGCCCTATCGCACCTCTGGCAAGTCCGAGGCGAGGCGGAGGACTCCGGTGCCGGCGTTTAGCATGGACAGCAGACGGCGGTCGACATCGTCTAGTTAGCTAAGAGTAAGTTAGTACTTGTACGCTACTAGAGTGTTAGTGGGAGTAGATAGTTCACTTGGCTATGATGGTTGTCAACATGGAAGTTCAGTACTCTATATGTGGATCAGACCTGTTACTTTGCTCTGAATGCTGAACTTTCCGTTTGAACGTATGGAATGGGCTGTTATTTTTTTAAATGGGTTGTATTTGTCCTCCACGGTTTAGAGGATGACTTGTGGGCCTAGCAAGTTGACGCATACACAATCAGGAGATGATTGTACGTGGAGAGGATGATAGCAGGGACCCGCCAAGGTCATGGCAGTACGCAAGCAAGTGCCTCCTTATTTCAAGACAATAAAAAATGGCTCCTCCTAGTGGATTTCTGACATCTGGGTCCCATGCCATTGTCAACGTAGTCAATAAACGAGTGAATTGGACAACGAGCGGCTAACACTAGGGACCCAGCAGCTCGCCCACTTATTTTTGTTTTGGGTTAAATTTGATAAATGCCCCTCCAAATCTGGTGTATCCGAGAAATGCCACTGCAATTTCCAAACTTTGAAAAATGCCATTTCATGCCATTTCTAGTGGCATTTTTTGATGTCTGGAGTGGCATTTTTCAAAGTTTGCAAACTGCAGTGGCGTTTTTCAAAGTTCGCAAAAATTGCGGTGGCATTTTTCAAAGTTTGGAAATTGCAGTGGCATTTTTATGAATCGCCATAATTGGAGTGGCATTTGTCTAATTTGTTTTTGAGACGGAAGCAGGGTGTCAACTGGGCTGTGCGGGACACTCTTGCCTGTCTAGACAACCTTTTGTTTTATGTTTACCATAGACCAGCCCGGTAGTTTTTCTTATGAAAATGGCTAGCCCAGTTTTTTTGTGATTTGTCAAGTAAGTCGCTTAATCAGGCCTGTTGGGCTGCAAATCTTTCAAGACGAGGAGAGCTTCATTCGGTTGGCCGTGAAAATGGCCTATCAGTAATGGGAAATGGGTTGTACATTTTTAAAACACGTCAAATAGGCAATTATTTTCAAATATATTTTTTTCATTTCGAGATTTTAAATTGCATTGATTTTTATGCGTGGACAATTTATTGGATTTTATATTGATATACATTTATTTTTAGAATTAGTCTGAATGTGACTCGAAATTTCGGGATTAAAAACAATTCAGACCGCACCGACATATGCAAAATTTCGTATAATTTTTTAACCGTGGCCACAATATGGGTTGTAATGCTAACATAAAGAATATGGGCTCCAAAAAACACGTAAGAATTAGAAAATGGGCTGTAAAATATTTGAAATAATGGCAGATGGGTTGTATGCTATTTTCCACAGATTTGAGGCTTTCCACAGATGGCATGTGTACTGTTGGATGTCCATCCAACGGCCGTCGTGCTTCTTCAATCTCTGCTCTTCCTGCTCCAGCCGCTCAAACAAGCGCCGGCGGGACTGTACGTGGAGAGGTTGACAGCTGGGTCCACGGCCGCACGCAAGGAAATGCCTCCTTATTACGCGCAAAATGATGATTTTCTCCACCTAACATCTGGGACCCACCGAAATGGCCTTTGTATTTCGTGAAAAAAACGTTACCACCACTGACAGCTCGGACCCACCAGCTATATCTTCGCACGTAAGGAAGTGCCTCCTTATTACGCACAAAAAAATGAATACTCCTGCTGCTAGCTGGGACCCAGTATAGTGGGCCTACTAAGTTGACGGAGACGAAGGGCTTTGTCAACTTAGTCAATATGCACGATTCTAGCTCGACTGACCATACGATGTCCATCCAATGGTCGTAGTGCTTCTTCAACCTCTGGTCTTCTTGCACCAGCCGCCCAAACCAGCGTCGGTCGTGCCGCCTGCTCCTGCCTCCCATGGTCGGCTGTGCTGCCGCGGAGGCCTCACCGCCCCCATACTACTCCCACCGCTGGCCAGGCCATCCCTCCACTCCACTCACCCACACCCCTTGTTATTATACGGCGACGGCAGCGCAACCGAACCAGTGAACCCTCGTACTCCCCGGCTCCGCGTCGTCCCCTTCCAGGGCCTCGCCGTCGTCCATCACCGTGGTGCTGTCGGCACGCCGTGGTCACTGTGGTCAACGAACGAATTCCATCGGAAGAATACTGTACGTGGAGAGGCTGACAGCTGGCTCCACAGCAGCCGCAAGGAAGTGCGTCATTATTACGCGGAAAATAATTATTCCTCCACCTGACAGCGGGGACCCACCGGACGCCCACCAATATATCGCGAAAAAAATGTTTGCCCCTGACTACTGGAACCCACCCGACGGGCCACCATTTTTTGCAAAAAACGTTCCCCATGATGTCAGCTCAGACCCACCGGAAGTGCCTCCTTATTACGCACAAAAAAATGAATACCCCCTGCTAGCTGGGACCCACCTTTGTGTTAGGCTGACTTGTGGGCCTACTAAGTTGACGGGGACAGAGGGCTTTGTCAACTTAGTCAATATGCAAGATTCTAGCTCCAGTGACCATACGATGTCCATCAAACGGCCGTAGTGCTTCTTCAACCTCTGGTCTTCTTGCTCCAGCCGCCCAAACCAGCGCCGGTCGTGCCTCGTGCTCCTGCCTCCCGTGGCTGGCTGCGATGCGGCGAAGGCCTCACCGCCCCCTACTACTCCCACCGCTGGCCAGGCCATCCCTCTACTCACCCACACCCCCTGTTATTCTACGGCGACGACAGCCTCACACCGCAGCGAACCAGTGAACCCTCGTACTCCTCTACGCGTGGGCATCCACTGCCGCGTCTTTCCCGGCTCCGCGTCGTCCCCATCCTAGGCCTTGCCGTCGTCCATCGCCCTGGTGCGCTCGGCGCGGCGTGGTCAACGTGGTCAAGGAACGGCTTCCATCACCTGGACTGTACGTGGAGAGGCTGACAGCTGGGTCCACGGCCGCAGCAAGGAAGTGCCACCTTTATTACGTGCAAAATAATTATTCCTCCACCTGACAGCGCGGACCCACCGGACGGGCCACCGTATTTCACAAAAAAATGTTTCCCCCCTGACTGCTAGGACCCACCAGCTACACCTTCGTACGCAAGGAAGTGCCTGACAGTCGGGGCCCACCTGGTCAAAGCGTATGTAGCGTTGTCATTCTGGCCGCGAACGTGTATGTGCATATATACTGGTGGATGTAGAGGCGCGCACGTGTCGTAGTAGAGGCGCGCACGTAGCATCTACACGTACGTACAACGGCCATGGTGCAAGAAATAAAATACGGCCACGTATGTGTACATACAGGCGGGGTCTCAAACGCCTACTCGCGCATACGTACGGCGAGGGCTCGTTGACATGGCTGGGTCGGAGCAGAGAAACAGCATCGTTGTCGTGTTCATGGGGAGGCAACGGAATGCGTCGTGTTCATCGGGAGGCAACGGAATGCATCGTGTTTATAGGGAGGCAACGGAACGCGTAGGAGCCAACCGGCTGGGTCGGAACAAAATGTGTGGGCGTGTTCATCAGGAGGGCTTGGACGGAACAGGCGATGGAAACGAGGCCTGGCGTACCGCACAACAGAGGAAACGGACCTCCTATGTTCGGAACGGGGTCCTATTGACCGGGAGGGGTCTGGCGTACCGAAAAACGGACGAAACGGACCTCCTATGATCGAAATGGGGGTCCTGTTGATCGGGAGGGGTGTGGCGTACCGCAAAACGAAGGAAACGGACTTGTGTTGGAGCGTACGGTCGAAACGTGGGTCCTGTTGATCGGGAGGGGTGTGGCGTACCACAAAACAGAGGAAACGGACTTGTGTTGGAGCGCTACGGTCGAAACAGGGGTCCTGCTCATCGGGTGGGGTATGGTGTACCGCAAAACGGGACTCCACGGGATACTGTTCATCTCCACCGTGGACCCCCTCCAGCCTCCACGAGCTACTGTTCATCCACCGTCGACCTCCTCCAGCCTCCACGGGCTCCTGTTCATCCAGCCTCCACCGCGCGCTACTCCACCGGCTACTGTTCAACCACCCCTCCACCGTCCACTATTCATCCAGCCCTCCACACCACCTGGTCCTGTTCAACCACCCCTCCACGGGCACCCCTCCACCGTATACTGTTCATCCTGCCCTCTACGGGGTGGTCCTGTTCATCCAGCTCTCCACGTGGTCTTGTTCATCCAGCCCCAACCGGCTCGATCGATCAGGGTCCTGTTCATCCAGAGGCAACACCACGGGGTCCTGTTCATCCACCCCCACCGGGAACTGTTCATCCAACCCCCCCCCCCCCCCCGCAATGCTCACTGTTCATCTAGAGGCAGCATCGATCGGCTTCAGTTAGCAGTAGTAGCCAAGGAATCGCTCGATCAGGTTCAGTTAACAGCCATCGATCGATCGCTCGGGTTCAGTAACGCGTAGCCTGCAGTGCAATCGCTCGGGTTCAGTTACAGCCCAACGCCTCGCTCGGGTTCAGTTAGAGCCAACGCCTCGCACACACGCGCGTACGTGTACGAGAGAAACGTGCATCGCTCGGCGCCCGACCTCCCATCGTAACCGGGAACTCACCCAAATTTTCCTCCCCCTCGCTTCTACCATGGTTTTTTCCGTCATGGACGGCCCAAAGAATGTCATGCAGCTGCGTCTCCGGCCCGCCCAGGATGAAAAGCCCATTTTCTGTCATGTTTTTTTGTCGTAGAAGTAGGAGCCCACCACACCTATGATGATACCGGGTTTTGTCACAATTATCGTCATAGAAGTGTCATATGTATGACAGAAAAATTCATTCGGCCCAAAATGTCACGGATGTGTCTTTTTTTTGTAGTGTATGATCAACAACGAAAAACTTGAATTGGATCGACCGGAAAGAAAACGAGATGAACAAAGATTAACTAGACGAGAATTCACCGGTTGAAACAGTTGAGGAAAGATTGAAGAGGCTCTGCATGAACGAAATTGATGCTCGAAGGGAGGCTCAGACTCCGGGAAGAAAGGGGTGGGAGGATGGGAAAAACAAAGGCAACTTGGAACAGGGAACTAACGATAACTTACAGACAAAAAACACCGGTTAAAATAAGTGAGGAAAGAATGCAAAGGTTATGCATGAGTAGGATGGATACTCGATTACGGACTCCAGCTCCGATAAGAAAAAAGGGTGGGCGATTGGGAAAAAGAAAGACAATTTCCTACGGGGGAGCAACGTCATTGAGAAAGAAACGAGGATTGATCTCGCAAAAGACGACGAGGACCGAATGACTCAAAGAGAAGTGCGTCGGATGAAAAGAGCTGACATCACAATGATCGCAAAACTAACTATTTGATCCAAAATAAAGTTTGAAGGAGAACATGAGTAATTCAAAACACCTACGTCAAGATTTCTCACCAGAGCGATTAAGGGGCTGAGAAGTATAATGAATTCCTACTCTCCGATATAACTAGACTCCAAAAAAGGTTTTCTTCTAGACTCGACAACGGCCAACTACGGTCAATCAAGGGAGTTGCTATGGTTGATCGAGGCTCTTATACCAACATGTCACGCCCAATATGCGATCCTATCAGAGAGGAACTCGAATGTCTCACCAAGGATAGAGCCGCATATTGAAACGCTTTGCGAGGTGGATATCATTACATCGTACCATTACATAATGGTTGAGGATACATACAAAGGGGCATACAAATGCCACAAGAATACATCAAACATCATACATGAGAACAACATCCGACTACGGATGGAACACAATTACAAACTCAAATGATATCCACCCTGATAGCGCAGGCTGCCGACCAGGAACCTATCCCAAGACTGACGAAGAAAGAGAACTTTAAAACAAGTAAACATCGCTCTCACGTCATGATCATCGCAATACCTGCACCTGCAACTTTTATTGTAGTAATTTGTGAGGACTCAGCAATCCCATTACCATGGGTATCAAGACTAGGAAAGCTTAAAAGGGTATGGAATGGATAAGTTGTGAGGTTGCAGCAAGCGGCTAAGCATTGTATGATGGATAACTTGCGATTGCAAGAGTAAGATGAGAATCTACGCAAACGGTCGCAAACTAGTAATGATCAAGAAGTGATCCTGAACTACTTACGTACAAACATAACCCAACCGTGTTCTCTTCTCGAACGCACGCAAAAAGAGATAGTTACGCATGCGGCTAGTGTATTTTAGTTGAGTTTAGTTCAAGTCCACTACAACCAGATATTAACAAATTCCCATTTGCCAGATAACCGTGGGCACAACTCTCGAAAGTTTAAACCCTACAGGGGTGTCCCAACTTAGCCCATGACAATGCAAGCTCACGATTCGCGGAGACAATCCTCCAACTCGGGACCCTCTGACCAGACTCGGAATCCCGGTGCACAAGACATTTCGACAATGCTAAAACGAATCCAGCAAGACCGCCTGATGTGCCGACAAATCCCGATAGGAGCCGCATGTATCTCGTTCTCATGGCACACTAGATGGGCAAGACGTCGGGTTGGCTGAGACCCTGGTTGCCCAGGGGGCGCCAGACATGGCCCAGTTTGGACCAACACTCGGAGGAGCACTGGCCCGGGGGGCTGATTAATTATCCTCGGGTGCTAGCTGGTCCCTATGCAAGTTATAGTTGTTATGAGGCAAATGGTAAAACCAATGCTGGGCCTTGATAGAAGATTTTATTCAAACCGAACTATCAAGAGGGGCCCATAAACTCTCATCGTGTTAGGGATGCAAAATCAAGGAACATAACACCGGTATGACGGAAACTAGCGCAGCAAGAGTGGAACAAAACACAAGGCAAAAGGCCACCCTTCCACCCTTTACATATTATATAGATGCATTAATTAAATAAGAGATATTGTGATATCCCAAGATATCCATGATATCCATGTCTCAACATGGAACACCTGCAACTAGCAACGCTATAAGAGGAGCTGAGCAAAGCGGTAACATACTCAAGTTATGCTGAACTTGTTCAAGAAACACATGGATAAGATGATAATATCGATGCAAAATGGCAAGTTATGCTGACAGTTTCAGACATCAAAATAAACATGGCATGGCAAAACAGATTCATGTAGGCATGTTTGCAAGCTTGTGGCACTCCCTATAAATCATATCATGGCATTAAAACAAAAATAGCAGTAAGATGGCATGGTTGTGCTCATATTCATGTCATGAAGTTGCTCAGATGAAAATTACACAAATTCATATAAAAATGGCAAAATGGCATACGCTGAAAAATAAAATGTTCACAAACTTGCTCAGATGATGAAATGGATGGCAAATATGGATTCATTGGATTTTTCTATACCAGAAACATATATAATATGTATATGTTACTGTATGAAATATGCCCAAAAATGCATTTGCAAAATACTGCCAGAAATGGAAATTAACATAATTGGCACTATTCCAGATTTGGACCTGCCCGATTTGGAAATTCCACACCTACCAGAAGTGGAAATTCGCTGGGTTGAAGTAAATGGAAAAAGAAAAGAGGGTTTTTAAGGGGATGGCAGGTGGGGTCCTGGCTGTCAGTGAGTATAACAGGCGAGACCGGCCTGTCAGCAAGTATGAATAAATCGAAAAAGGGTGTGGGAATAGTGCGCCCGCGGTGGATCGAACCTGGGCCGCTCGGGTGGAGGCGCGGCTCGACGACTAGTTGTACTATTCGTGTGTTCGAGATAGGAAGGGAGCTCGCTCCTTTTGAGGTAAACTCGCCTGGTACAGGTTTCCTCTCCTGGGCAGAAGAGAAAACGTCGACGGCGCTGGTGAGCAACGACGGTGACAGTGGGGCTCAGGAGGTGGAGCCGGGGTGTGCGCAAGCGGTGCCGCAGGAGACGTGCGTGAGCGGGCTCTCCCGAGGACGAGCTCAAGCTCGCCTCGGTGGCTATGGCAACGACGCTCGGCAAGGCAAGGAAGGTAGGGGCACGCTAGACGAGAACCGGAGTGCAGAGACGCTACTGCATCTATGCAAACAACAGAGAACTTTAGGCCTTGCTAAAGCATCGAGAACACGATGGATGCACGGGGCTAAACAGCTCCTACGGTGACCTAACGCGGCGGGAAGAAGAAGGAAGGGAGGCATGTATACCTAGCTCCCCCTAGGACCCGACGACGTCAACGAAGACGAGCCGGCAGCGACGCAGTCGAGCTCTGAACCTCGGCGTGGTCTCTAACCGAGAAGAAGATGGAAGCAGAGGAGGAAGCCAGGCGCGGACTTGGTGAACCCTCGATGATGGAGTGGATGCCGCGGACGACGGGGAGGCCGACAAACTTGGAGGAGGCGGCTGGAGGAGCGACGGCGACGGTGGCGTGCTCTTGGCTTGCTCGCGCTTGGGCGAGATCGATCAGAGTGGTAAGAGGGAAGGGGATCCCTTCCTGAGTGGTAGCGGAGACGGGGAACCCCTAGAGGGGGGCGCAAGCTGCTGTCTTTATAGGAGCGGAGAGCGACACGAGCTTGGCCACGGTGGCCATGGCGTGCGTGTAAAGGAGAGAGGGAGGTAGGAGAAAGGTGGGTGGAAGCTACAGTCACACCCGCTAACAGATGGGTCCTGCGTTGCCACATGGGCGAGTGGAAGAGAGGGTTGGCTGGGTTTGGGGTGAGAAAAGAGAGGAGAGTGAGTGGCGAGGCGCTGAGCGGGCTGCGTGGCTGGGCTAGCTGGGTCGGCCTGGAAGCAGAGGCCCAGAATGGCTCATGTGGTTGCTACCTCTGCTTACTACTTCTCTTTTGATTTCTCTTCAGATATAAAAATGAAATCAAAAGGCCAGGGACATAGGAGAGGTGTTTGAGAAATGTAAAAATATGCCCAAGACGCTGGATTTATGCAGGAGTTTACAAAATTGGGTTTGCAATTTTTTAGAGACAGAAAATTTAAACAAGTTCTAATTTGATTCAAACTTGAGTGAATTTTTTGTCAAACCAAAACAACTTAAAAGGAGATTAAGCTTGGTAGAGAGGTTTAGGACATGGTCTAATATCTGTAGGGAAAATATGAACATTAATGAGGAAGGGAAAAGGTGGCTCTTGCCAAAGTGAAAGAAATAAGAATGAAGGAGGAGGTGATGATGTATGATCATACCTGGAGCAATCAACAAAAATAATGTAGGGGCAATGCACATGATGGCCTTGGAAACAACATGGATGACACAATGTTATAATATGACGAACATGAGGCTCAATGCAACAAAATGAAATGGCATAACGCAATATAATAAAAGATGAACATGATGCAATGAACAAAATATGGCAATGGCATTCATCATGATCATGGCATAAACACATCACAATGAAATATGCAAAACAATGATGATAATGCAACAAGCACAATAAACACACGACAACAACTAAAATAAAGGAAGGCATCTAGTGCAACGGTCTCGGGGCGTCACAACCTAGAAGTGCATTTAATGCGTTTTGTCTTGACAGACAGAGTTAGGTAAGGTAGATTAACATCAGTCTAACCACCCCTTGTAATGACCTGTTTGCCATTATGGTTACCCTTTGACCTATAAAAGGAGAGCTAGTGCAACATTAGAAGGGGTTTGAACCCTTATAACTCTTATGCATAGGTATTCATGCAGCTGCGCTCCTCACCACTTGCTGGGGAGGAGCACTCCATTTACTTTGTGTTCAAACACCACCAATACACCAAAGGCAGGAGTACAGTTTTACGCTTTCGAGTGATTCACGTTGTGATTGCTCTCTGCTTCAATCATCACCTCTTGACGAACCAGCAAAGCGACTACATTGCCCCATAGATCATCGGCTCAATGCCGACATTGGTGCTTGGGCCCTTTGCGAAGCCTTTGAATACTTCATATTCAGCCGCTTCTGTGATGAAGGGATAACAGAAGCTTCTTTGTGTTTGTGCTTCTTGGCTTCGACTTCATCTTTCTTTGTCTTCTTCCTTTTGTGAGCAACAGATGGAACGCTTGGCTTCGAAGAAATGAGGCTTAGTGGGAACATAGTCTTAGGAACTCCTTGCCGTGAAGCCTCAGCTTGGGTACGACTGCCTTCTACTTGTTCTTTGATGCAAGCTTGGGGTCAATGCCAGGACAACCAAGTGCATTTCTCTTCAGTGCATCATTTTGAGCTTGAACGCACTTCTCAGCATAGTTCTTTAGACGCTCACAAGATACTTTCGCTTCATCACAATGCTTTTGGAGTTCAGCCTTGAGGTCAGTCGTCATCAGCTTTAATTTTTCAATATCAGTGATGCTGACCTTGGCAACGTGCTTCTTGAATACAACCTTTTCAGGATTGATCTTGTTCTTCTGCTGGATCACTTTCTGAGTAATACCAAGTTCTTGATTCATGAAACCTTGGAAGGTAATGCTAATGAAAATGGGAAGTTGTCGATCTTCAAGAGAGAGTTCGGGATTGTCAAAACACTCATTAATGAAGTTGTTCAGGATCTCAGCATCGAACAGAGGCAAGTTCTTGAAGATATCAGCCTCTTACTGCTTGTTCTCGATCAACAGCTCCAATGCATCATCATCAGGATCTTCATCACTTGACAGATCAATGATGTCACCATCATCATGCAGAATTCTAGTTGGAGGAGGTGCACCGCCAGCAATGTCATTTGTCTTTCTGAGACAAGTCTTCAGACTGCACACTAGATTCAGGAGGTCCAATTTTGAGAGGCTTCACTCTTGAAGCTTTTGGTGCAAATATAGTTTTTGAAGCCTTTGCCTTCTTAACTGGCTTCGGGGATTCAGGAGTAGCAGATGGTTGGTCTCCCTCTTGAGTAGCTTCAGCACGGGTTCTTTGTTCAGTGCAGTGTGCAAGATAGGCATCAAGGTCATCAAAGGGACCAATAACATTGGGTTCAACTTCACGGGTGGCATATGGCCTAGGTTCTGCTGGGTCTGGATTGAAGTCAATCCCATAGTCGGTTTTGTTATGGGCAGTAAAGCCCCTGGCAAGTTGATAGTTGGCATCAAAGAGATCATCATCTCGACCCCACAGTATGCTTGTGGGACCAGCGTCTTAGGGCATTGGCCCTCGCACCATGAACGCGAAGAAGTTGAACCGAATGGCTTCTACCATTATCTTCGGATAAAGCTTTTTATAGACGATATTGACCCATGGTGGCCTTACAATGTTCTCAACAGCGTACTCAGGGGTCACAAACTTATATTGAAACCATTTTTCAGCCTAGTACCTGCGAATCGATTTAACGCGTGATTTGCGCTCCCCATACATTTCCTCCGGATTAGGCTTGTACATCTCATAGAGTTATGGAGGCAGATCTAGTGTAATTTTCTCACGACAATGTCTACCCCATTTCTTTGCGGATTTTCTTCCTACAATTGGCTTCATAATGATGATTGGCTTCGATGTGCTTGATATATAGGAACTGGCTTCAGGAGAGTCAAGGTGAAGCTATAGGAAGTCTGCACATGAATTCAGGCTATGAGAACCAAGAGACTCGCCCATGGGCATGTACCTGTGAAAGCTTTGGAGATGAAAGGAAATCTGGAGAGGTCATATGCATTCTCACAGGATTTCGAAGATAAAATCAGTTTGAAGACATTGACATCATAGTACGAAGACATTCACTTATTGGGATAAGTTCATTCCAGATTTGTACGAATACATGAATAAGTACAACTGAGGAATCACACTAGTTGTGAAGCATAAGTGAAACAACTTGGCAAATCATGAGATACCAAATATAGAAGATCCATATTAGGAACTAAAAAAAGAACTTTCTCAAGATATAGAAAGTTTAACAGATCAAATAGTCAGTAAAAATGAAATTTTATTTACCGCTCAAGAACAAGGGATGAACTACGAGAAGAGTTGGTGAGGAGGACAAGCAGTTCAATCTCCCATGCTCTAACTTGGTGGCGGAAGACAGCTACGGCGGCGGCTGGGCAGAGATAAATGCCATCGGCATGAGTACGATGTCGAGGAAGTCACAACAGCTAAGCGCTTCTTCTCCGGCGATGATGAAGGCTAGCAACGTCGCTAGGGTTGTGAGTGAGACGACGATGGGATTAAATGAATTCATGATCGCGGGGGTGATGTATTTATAAGGAGGATGTAGGATCGAAAGTATGTCTAGAGGGGGTGACTAGACTACTTGACTAAATAAAAATCTAGCCTTTTCCCAATTTTAAGTCTTGGCAGATTTTAGCAACTTATCACAAGTCAAGCAATCAACCTACACATGCAAATCTAAGAGTATAGCAGTGGAATATAAATCATTGCATAGGAAGGTAAAGGGTAGGAGTTTGGAGGGAGCAAACGCAATGAAGACACGGAGATCTTTGGCATGGTTCCGATAGGTGGTGCTATCGTACATCCACGTTGATGGAGACTTCAACCCATGATGGGTAACGGTTGCGCAAGTCCACGGAGGGCTCCAACCACGAAGGGTCCAGGAAGAAGCAACCTTGTCTATCCCACCATGGCCATCGCCCACAAAGGACTTGCCTCACTAGGGTAGATCTTCATGAAGTAGGCGATCTCCTTGCCCGTACAAACTCCTTGGTTCGACTCCAAAATCTTGACGGAGGCTCCCAAGTGACACCTAACCAATCTAGGAGACACCACTCTGCAAAAGGTAATAGATGGTGTGTTGATGATGAAGTCCTTGCTCTTGTGCTTCAAATTTTAGTCTCCCCAACACTCAGCTCTCTCTCACATATTTGAATTTGGTGGAAAGATGATTTGAGTGGAAAGCAACTTGGGGAAGGCTAGAGATCAAGATTCTTGTGGTTGGATTGGAATATCTTGGTATCAACACATCAGTAGGTGGTTCTCTCTCAGAAAATGAATGCTGGAAGTGTAGGCACGTTCTGATGGCTATCTCCACGAATGGAGTAAGGGTGGAGGGTGAGGGAGTCCAGGATTATGGGGTCCTCGGGCGTCCGGGCTATGTGACGTGGTCCCGACTGGTAGGCGGTAAAGATACGAGACGAAAGGCTTTCTCCCGTGTCCGGATGGGACTCTCCTTGGCATGGAAGGCAAGCTTGGCGTGTGGATATGAGATTCCTTTCTCTATAAACCGACTCTGTACAACCCTAGCCCCCTCCGGTGTATATATAAACTGGAGGGTTTACTCCGTAGAGGCAATCACAATCATACAGGCTAGACATCTAGGGTTTAGCCATTACCATCTGATGGTAGATCAACTCTTGTAACCCCTATACTGATCAAATTCAATCAAGCAGTAAGTAGGGTATTACCTCCATCAATAGGGCCCGAACCTGGGTAAACATCGTGTCCCCTGCCTCTTGTAACCTTTGATCCTTAGATGCACAGTTCGTGGCCTCCTACTCGAGATATGCCGGTTTTGACACCGACATTGGTGCTTTCATTGAGAGTTCTACTATGCCGTCGTCGAAAGGCTTGATGACCCCATCAATCATCTACAACAACGCTCTCGCGAAGGAGATTTTTCTCCCCGCCCAGATCTATGTATTCGGTGGCTACGCACTGCGTGCCAACTCGGTTGGCCACCTGAAGCAGATCGACAGCTATACCCCTAGTCACAAGATCAATTTTGAAAATGTGATCTATGTCGCTAATATCCGAGGAGACCTGATCTTCCAAGGGTTCGTGGCCCCAACCATCGCTCGAGCCTTGGATCCGGAGCGCGTCATCAGGTCCAAAGACGGGAGTTTAGAGCCCGCAGGACTCTCTGCAGCTATAGAGCTCAACACTGGAGAACCAGAGGCGCCACCGGCAGTCATCACAAAGCCGAGCTCTTGTCGGGACACTAGCTTTGAACCCTCGAAGTTCGTGTTATGCGGGTTTGGCCAGAAATCTTCTGCCCCCGTCCAAACCTCGCTCTTAAATGAGGCTATGGACTTATTGTGATCCCTCGCTATTACAGAGGAACCGCTTCCGAATTGCGCCCAACTTGGACTAGGGGCTGAAAATAGGGAATTTAACTTCCCACCCACCACCCACCTTATAGCCACTGTCAAGGATCTCACCGACATTCTTGATTATGCCTCCGAAGACATTGACGGTATGGACGACGATGCCGGAGAGGGACAGGCCCAAAACCCTCTGTTCACCGAACGCTGGATGGCCACCTCCTCATACGACGTATATATGGTGGACACACCTAAAGAAGGCAATGATGATGACGGAAAGGATCTAGTCGAGGATAAACCTTCGGAGATACAACCTAAACGTCGACGTCAGAGGTGCTGCTCTAAATCGCGTCGCAAAAAAAGATAGCAATACTGGCACCAGAGACAATGATACTCCGGAAAACACCGAAGACCAAGAAGACCCCATCGAACCAACATCCGAATAGGATGATTGGGAGGACGGGCAAGTTGACCCTGACGAGGAAGCAGGGAACAAAGACTCGGCGGACAGCAACCATTTGCCACTCTCTGAGGACGATGTGAGCCTCAACAACGACGATTTTATCATGCCAGAGGAACCCCTAGAACAAGGGCGCTATAAGCGCTGGCTAATTGACATGCAAGAAGCCTAAAAAAGAAGCAACATCGTCAAGCTGACCAAGATCTGTTCAACAACAGATGGACTAATGTCCTGGCAGCCAAAGAATATGACCTCGAATGCCCAACAAAGAGTTACCCAAAGCATAAGCTGCTACCCCAATTCCACGATGAGGCGTTGGAGCCTATACCACCCATGCGTAATGCGGCAGATTGACCCAATCGACCACCATGTGGCCAGGATAGAACGAGAACTCAAGCCGAACACCAGCCCGCACCATCGCGCCGTAAAAGCAGAGAAACAAGAGCTTGGGGATACACATATGACCTACGACAAGACCTGAAAAATAGAGCAGGTCAGACCAGGGCAATCTATGGATCGCGGGGGCACGCCCCGGCGCGAGAGGACGGTTACCAATCTCGGCGCAGCAAGTACAACCACGTCCCGGCCGAAAACCGCATACAGACTTCATCCGAACTACGCCGTGACACGACTCGATATAAGGGCGCCGCACACCCCCCTATGCTTCACCGATGAGGTAATGGAGCACCAGTTCCCAAAAGGGTTCAAAGTCGTGAACATCGAATCATACGATGGCACAATAGATCCCACAATATGGATTTAAGACTTACTTCTCCACATTCACATGGCTCGCGGCGACAATCTACACGCCATCAAATACCTTCCCCTCAAATTTAAGGGACCAGGACGAAACTAGCTGAACAGACTACCACAAAATTCTATTGGTAGTTGGGAGGACCTGGAGGATGCTATCAGAGACAACTTCCAAGGTACCTATGTTCCGCCCCCAAATGTCAATGACCTTAGCCACATAATCCAGCAACCCGGGGAATCGGCCCGACACCTTTGGACAAGGTTCCTAATAAATAAGAACTAGATTGTGGATTGTCCGGACGCAGAAGCCCTCGCGGCCTTCAAACATAGCGTCCAACATGAGTGTCTTGCACGAGACCTCGGCCAAGAAAAGCCGAAGTCCATGGAAGCACTCACCACACTTATGACCCGTTTCTCCATGGGAGAAAACAGCTGGCTTGCTCGCAGAAGCAATAGCACCAGTGACCCTCGTACCTTCGAAACCAGGAATGGCAATGGATAGCCACGATGCGACATGCACAAGCGTCGAAACAACAATGAAGGAACGCAAGACACGGCGGTTAACTCTGGATTCAGCGGCTCCAAGCCTGGTCAATGAAAGAAGCCATTCAAGGCAAACAAAGATGGCCCATCCAGTTTAGACAGGATACTGGATCGGCCTTGCCAATTTCATGGCACCCCTGATAAACTTGCCAATCATACCAACTGTCGGTGTACAAAAAGAGGGGTACACTTTTTGTACCCCTATAACTGTGCACGGGAAGTCTAAGTCGCGGGCACCACCGCACTGGGCAACGCAAGGGAGGTGAGACGAGGTAAGGACGAAGCTCAAGAGAAGCAGAATGATGCCAAGACCAAGGCCACAAAGGGTGCAGGGGATGAAGCGCCCCCCCCCCCGGCAAAATCCTTGCCGGGAGGCGGTTTTAGCAAACCCGGCAAGACCCTTGCCATGGCAGCTCGCCCCACACCTACGGAGCGGGTCACCCTTGAGTCCACTGCCCCCATGGGGCAAGGAATCGGGAGGCATCCCGTGCTGGTATGTAGATCTTTGTGAAGACATTCAAGATCAGATGCACACTTTGGAAGATGATGATCCTTGGCGAGATCCCAGCCAAGGAGGACCACAAGGCCCCTGGCAAGAGCCTTGCCGGGGATGACAGTAGGTGCCACGGCAAGACCCTTGCCGGGACACCGGCAAGGCCCTTGCCACAAACACCCGTGGGGCCACCATCAGGCCCCCGCCAGTCGCACCTCCACCACCGTTCGCATGCAGCTGCCGACCCAACCAGCTGGGCAGGCACCTGCGTGGCGGCATGAAGATCCTCGTGGAGACCCACTACTGCGCCACCTCAGCTGCCTGCCTGCCTACATGGCATCGCAGGCACCGCTAGCTAGGGCGCGTGTCGACGCGGGAGGGAGCGGCGACGGACGAGACAGGGCTCTCCCCCGCCCCCGATAAAGCAAGGACACCTAAGAAAGGAGCATTAAATGCACCTTGTCATGTAATGCGAGGGATAACCACGCATCACTATACCCTTTCCACCTCCTGTGTGCCACTGTGGCAACCCCTTTCCCTATAAAAGGAGGCCCCAGGCGACCAGGAGAAGGATTCGGCTTTTTGGAGCTCTCGACGCCCCATAGCTAGCTGGGTAAAGGAACCGTGTGCTATCTGTTTGATCCGATCTTTTCACAACCCCGTGCCCCGCAACCGTAATAGGGATTCTTGTGATCCCATAGGTGTCGTTTCCACCGACACCAACAGAAATTGTTTGGTCTTTAAGCAGGCCGACAAGCATAACGCCAAACACAAGGGAAAAGGATCGCCAAGCGACAATGATGACCAAGAGCCTCGTCAATCGAACATAGGGGGACAAAAGCAATTTCCCCCCAAGGTAAAAGCAGTGAATATGATATATGTCACACATATCCCTAACAGCGAGCGCAAACACGTACTACGGGACTTCTACACCATGAAGTCGGTCACCCCAAAATTCAACCCATGGTCGGCTTGTCCGATCACCTTCGATCGAAAGGACCACCCAACCAGTATCCATCATGGAGGTTCGGCAGCTCTGGTCCTCGATCCAATCATCGAGGGATTCCACCTTAAGCGAGTCCTCATGGATGGCGGAAGCTATCTTAATCTACCTTGTCAAGACACTGTCTGCAAAATGGGCGTTGATCCGTTAAGAATCAAGCCCACTAAAACTACCTTCAAAGGAGTAATACCTGGTGTAGAGGCCCGTTGTTCAGGCTCAATCACGCTGGAGGTCGTCTTCGGCTCGCCGGACAATTTCCGAAGCGAAGACTTGATCTTCGACATTGTCCCCTTCCGTATATAGATCAACGATGGCGAGGAAGTGGTATGCCGCATATGTAGGGCATGTTCCGGGTGTGTATGATGAGTGGCCAGAGTGTCAGGCCCAAGTCTCTGGCTTCTCCGGCGGAAGCCAAAAAGGGTTTGATAGCAGAGCGGAAGCCGAAGCTAGTTGGTTGAGATTCATAGCACAACAAGGGATTCAGAACCAGCGGCGCTACAAAAACTACTACATAATACTGCTTTTGATCATCGTGATCGCTCTTATCTTCTATGCGGTCATATCATAGTCTACATAGATGATGAAACATGAGTATGTGACCATGTAGTTGCATGTATTGAGAACTTGTAATGACTTGTAACGCTATTTCGAGACATGTGCATGATTCACGATGATGAGATACTTGAGACATGTCGAGACTTCTAATAACTTTGGCTCATCGATGACTCACTTGCTTTTCAATGAATATGCATGTTATTGTATAAACGGTGGATCTGTTTAATTGTGTACAGAGCCAATACGCAAAAAATATACAAAAGTTAGCAGTGGCGTGGGGGTAAAGATTACCAGTAGCGCTGGTTGGAAGCGCGCTACAACTAGGTTTATATACCAGTAGCGCTAGGCCAAACAAGCGCTACTGCTAAAAAATATCTGTAGCGTCGTAGCAGTAGCGTGCCTGCCCGCGCTACTAATAGCAAAAAAGCCAGCGCTACTGGTAAGGGTTTTCCTAGTAGTGTGCTCGTCAGAAAAAAGCGGCACCACACCGAGTGGCATAATTGTATTGACACATCTTTGTTTTGTATGGGCTGATAAAACATCTGCGTCAAGATGGACAGTGGGTGAAGGCAGAACACCGCACTGTGCCTGTCAAAGGAGCGCACTGTCGCGTTAGCGTGAGGCCGAGCGGAGGGGGGAGGGGAGAGGGGAGGGACCCCTCTCTCCTATCATGGCGAGGCCGAGCCAGGAAGGAGCCATAACAGGTGACGATGTGACGTGTCGCGGCGTCGCATGTGGATGCGAGTCCGTAACATGACTTGCCGCATTTTCTATGTTTTAGGGGGTGTGGGTGCGTGGGGGGGATAGAATAACCGCACTGTGCCTATCAAACGAGCGCACTGCTGCGTTAGCGCAAGGCCGCACTACTGCAGGATGCTGCTAACACAACACTATGATTAGAGACCCTTCGACGAAACTGTGTGCGATGCAATAATCGCAAACGGTGGTGTAAAAAATCATCAAAAAATGTGCAAAACATTTATGATGACGGATGCATCAAATACGGTAAAGATTTTAATTGCGTGTGCAATGCAGGGCATACAGTTCCGTTCAATTAACTGTTTGCGATGAGGAGAACAAAAGAAATGAGCAGCCAGATGAAGGTGTCTGTGATATACAACATACAGTTCACTCAGATGAACTATTTGTGATTAGGCAACACAAAAGAAACGATCAGCCAGATCAAGGTGTGTGCGATATACGTGATGTAGTTCACTTGGATGAACTTTTTGTGTAGAGACAAGAGAATATAAACGGTTCAATATAACAAGATGTGTGTGATACACGACAAACATGTATGTAATCAGAAATGTGTGTGAAGACCGATAATAACACAGATGATTGCTGCTAATAAGATGTGTGTGTTGTGCAATGGGATTGCATACAGAACAACAACATATATATATATATATACACACACACTTATAAGGACACGGTTGCATAACTAATTAAACATCCACTTACATAGGTTGCTACTACAACCATGGTATATGCACACATTAAAGTAAACCATTACATGCATAATTACGTAGGTGTCTACTACACACATGACATTTCCACACACCAAAGTAAACTATATATTACATGCATGATTAACTAGGATAAACAAGCACCTGATCATCATCTACTTCTTGTGAAGCTTGCTCTGCTTGTGGCTCAATCCCGCCTCGTCGATCTCGGTAACGAGGAACTTCCTCATGTCAACGATCCCCCTATGCATCTCGTAGCATGTGTACACGCTCTTGGCCGCGAACCTGAGGTGAGGTTCATCCAGTTGCCGCATCTAGGCCCCGTGCCATGATACGAGACGTGTTCTTTTGGTGTCCTGCTTCATGTTTTTGTAGCATGGGTTGATGATGGCCGAGGCGAGTTCAACCAGGGAGTCCTTCTTCATGCTGCCCCAGACCCTGTAGTGCTCACGGATTTCAACAAGGTTCTCGTAGGCCAAGCCCCTAACCTTGAGTGCTTTTACATTGTTGGTGGTTTCCACCGTAGGACACTTGTAGTCGGTGCCTTTGACAAACCTGGCGAAACTGTCGGAAGGCTCTGTGGCCATGAAGTAGTGGTAGATGAGGACATGATGGCGCATGCACAACTGGGCGACAGCAACCTTCTGATCTATGTTGGCACGACCGGCGGTGTACTGGAGGTCAATGTAGACCACCTTGTACTTGTCTTGAGCAAATCACAAGAATCCCTACTACGGTTGCGGGGCGCGGGGTCATAAGAACAGCGGATCAAACAGATAGGACACGGTTCGTTTATCCAGGTTCGGGCCGCGAGGATGCATAAAACCCTACTCCTGCTTTGGTGGATTGTATATCTGTGTTCTTGAGCTAGCTATGGGGCATGAGGAGCTCCAAAAAGCCGAATCCTCTTCCTGGTCGCCTTGGGCCTCCTTTTATAGGGAAAGGGGTTGCCACAGTGGCACACAGGAGGTGGAAAGGGTACAGTGATGCTAGGTTATCCCTCGCATTACATGACAAGGTGCATTTAATGCACCTTGCTTAGGTGTCCTTGCTTTATCGGGGACGGGGGAGAGCCCTGTCTCGTCCGTAGCTGCTCCCTCTTGTGTCGACACGCTCCCTGGCCAGCGGTGCCTACGATGCCAAGTAGGCAGGCAGGCAGCTGAGGTGGCGCAGTGGTGGGTCTCCACGAAGATCTGCATGCCGCCATGCAGGTGCCTGCCTAGCTGGTTGGGTCGGAAGCTGCATGCGAACGACGGTGGAGGTGTGACTGGCACAGGCCTGATGGTGGCCCCACCGGTGATCTTGGCAAGGGCCTTGCCGGGGCGCCAGCTGTCATCCCCGGCAAGGCTCTTGTCGGGGGCCTTGTGGTCCTCCTTGGCTGGGATCCCGCCAAGGGTCGTCATCTTCTGATCTTGAATGTCTTCTCAAAGATCTGCATGCCACCACGGAGTTGTCTCCCGAATCCTTGCCCCCATGGGGGCAGTGGACTCAAAGGTGACTCTCTTCGTAGGTGTGGGGCGAGCTGCCACGACAAGGGTCTTGCCGGGTTTGCTAAAACCGCCTCCCGGCAAGGATCTTACCGGGGGAGTCCGCTTCGTCCCCTTTGCTCTTTGTGGTCTTGGTGTTCGTGTCGTTCACCTTCTCTCGAGCTTCGGTCTTACCTTGGCTCACCTCCCTTGCCTTGCTCAGTGTGGTGGTGCCCGTGGCTCAGACTGCCCATGCACAGTTATAGGGGTACAAAAAGTGTACCCCTCTTTTTTTTCACCGACAGGAGCCCCCGGGCCTGGGCCACACGTAAGCGCAATCGCGTCGTTGGGCTAGGCCCAAAAACGTTGCGCAGGCAGGCGGGGCGGTTTTTACCGCGGTAAGTTCCTTCGCGCGCTACGCCTCCCATGACTCCCCGCGTGGCGCGGCGTGGGGAGGTGCGTGTGACGTGGGTGGCGTGCGTGGGGCTGAGCTCTGCACGCATGCGTAACATCGTAGTAAAGGGGGTGGTTCGCGCCTTCCCCATAAACGGAGGGAGGCGTGGAGGCGCGTCCCATTTACTGAACGGGGCCGAGGCGTAGTCTTCAAGGCGTCCACTCCCCACGACCCACGATCAAGGGGCGGGGAGAGGTCGCCTCACCCGTCCCTCGGTCCTGCACGCGTGCCACGTGCCTCCCATGCGCTTGGGGTGGCAAACGGCAGAGGCGGGAAACCGGGCCACCGCGGGCTGGGGCAGCGGGTCGGCCCTGGTTCCCTGCGCCTTCCGCGTCTTGATTGGCCGAGCGGAGCGGCCAAGCCCCCACTCCGTTCTTTTATAAAGAGCGGGGGGGGGGGGGGGTGGCGTCCCGCATTCTTTCATCTTCTTCTTTCTTCAGCTTTTGCTCCCCCCTTCCATCCGCCATGGAGAGAGGGAATCCTGGTTCTTCAACGGTGGCGCCGAGGGTCGCTGCTCGACAACGCGTCCCTCCTTCTCCTGCACCTGCGATGGCAGAGCCAGCCGCGAGAGGAAGGGGGAGGCGGCGAGGCCGTGGGCGAGGCCGGGGCGCTCGGGGAAGAGGAGGACGGGGCGGCGCGCCGGCGTCGCCTCCGCCAGTAGTTCCTCCCCCCATGGAGGGCCATGTTGGGGATGACCCTTGCGAGTTCTTCATCAGGCTGCGCCGGCCGCCACGCCGTCGCCTTCGTCTCTCGACTCCATTCACGCGGGAGATGGAGCTGGATCCGCCGGAGTCATTGCGGCTGCACAGGGGTTGTTGGATCAGTGGCACGCGGGTTCGCGTCGACTTCGCAGCCCCTCACGTTCGCTCATATCCACCGCTTGACGGAGGGGCTCACTATCCATTTCAAGCTGATGGAGGGCGGCCTCCTCTCCGTCAAGGTCTTCGGGACCCGTGCAAGGTGCTGCGTGGAGAGCTCTTCTGATACCGAAGACTCCTCCTCGGGCGGGAGTGACGAGGAGGACAGCGGCAGCGATGACGAGGGTAGTAGGCGGCAGGATGACGGGTCCGACTAGGTGTCGGGCACCGCTCCGTGCGGCACCGGCGACCCCATCATCCGTGTCGCTGGCTCCTTGAACTTCTCGGGGTCGTCTCCTTGGGCGGCTGGCGTTGGGAGGCTGCGGAAGAGGAAGAGGGCGGGCGGCAAGGCTGTCAAATCGGAGTACGCGTTCACCGACGCCTCCGACGCGTGCTGACGTCCTGCCGCCTCATCTTTGAGCTCTACTTCCGGCGCCGCCATCACCATCCAGCCTTCGGACGGCCACCGAGATGTTCTCTTGGTGTCTTCTGCCACCCGTAGCTCGCCTAGGTGCCCCTTTTGCCCTTTTTGCCTCCTTGACCTGTCTCCTGAGGGGAGGGACAAGAAAGGGGTTACGGGCACCTTATCTCTTTTTAGTTTGTAAGCCTTCGGGCCTTAGCTGAATTTAAAACTTGTAATCCCATCATTCATGTTTTTCATTCCCTATGGGCTGTACCTGAGTGCAATGTTTTTAATGAAAAAGGGATGCTTGTCGGGTCATTTGTTTGTGGGTAGAACACACGACAAGGAGTAAATCCTTGATATCTTTAAGATAAACATTTCCTTGCCCGGCAACAGGCCTTGTTGTCTCCCCACTTCGCTCGACCTTTCTCACGCCTTTGGCGGAGGCAGGGATGAGGCGGGTTCAGGCTCCTTGTTTCATCCTTTCGCTACCGCGACTACGACCAAACCTGGCCCCAGGAACGAGCCCTAGGGCCTAGAGTTAGGGGAGCATGGTAGCTTTAGGGAAAAACGAGGTTTCACATACCTCAGTCCATAAGGGAATGCATGATATGGGATGAAGAACTTATCTGAAGCTGTGGCCCCCGGCAACTCTGGTTTGCCGTGGGAGAATCTTTGCTCTTGCAGCCCCCGGCAATACTGGCTTGCCGGGGTCTAGATGCTGGTCTGTCCCTCTTCTCTTTTTCGTCCTCAATTGATCCGGCAAGGGTATCTATGAGTCCTGCGAACCAAAGAAGACAAAAGAACGGCAAAGAGATGCACACTCAACCTCTAAGCTAGGGGTTAGTCGCCGCTAAGCACTATCAACCCTGACCAAGGACGAGACTGGACCTAGCATGCATGCTATAACTTAGGGCGCCAGCGCTTCATTTATTTATGCTCAGGGTCTGCGCCTGGCTTTGTACAAAGGGTTACATGCATCATCGGCAATACTTGTACAAAAGGTGGCTTGCCGGGGGGCCCGGCAAGCCGCGCCTCACGGGTAAAACTAGCGAAGATGCTCAATGTTCCAGGAGTTACTCACCGGAACGGCATCTTCGGTCTCTAGGCGGACTGCGTCGGGCCTGGTGACTCGTATTACCCGATAAGGGCCTTCCCACTTTTGCGTCAACTTGTTGGAATTCTTGGCCGACTGAATGCGCTGAAGGACAAGGTCGCCTTCCTCAAGGCTTCGGGCATGAACGTTGCGGCTATGGTAGCGGCGCAAGGCTTGCTGGTAGCGTGCTGCTCTCACAGCCGCCCGAAGACGATCTTCCTCAAGGAGCATTGCGTCATCTTGCCGCAGTTGCTCTTGCTCAAGCTCATCATAAGCGAGCACTCGAGGTGACCCATATATGAGTTCAGTGGGGAGAACTGCTTCTTCCCCGTATACTAGTGGAAAGGGTGTCTGGCCGGTGGCTCGATTCGGCGTCGTCCTGATCGACCAAAGAACCGTCGGCAACTCATCAATCCAGCGCCATCCACTATTGTGCAGCCTGTCAAAGGTCTTGGTCCTTAAGCCTCGCAGTACTTCTGCATTGGCCTCTCAGCTTGAAATTGCTTTGTGGGTGAGCAACAGAAGTGAAACAGACTTTGCTGCCGAGGTCTTGGATATATTGCATGAAGGTGCGGCTTGTGAACTATGTGCCGTTGTCAGTGATGACCCTGTTGCGTACAGCAAAATGGCACACTAGTCCCTTGAAGAACTTGACGGCTGACTGAGCTGTGACCTTCCTCCCTGCCTCCACCTCCGGCCACTTGGTGAACTTGTCGATTGCAATGTACAAGTACTCAAAGCCCCCGACAACGCGGGGGAAAGGGCCCAGTATGTCGAGCCACCAGACCGAGAAGGGAAAGGAGAGAGGAATGGTTTGAAGGGATTGAGATGGCTGATGAAGCTTCTTTGAATGGAACTGACACGCTTCACACCTGGTGACTAGTGTCGTCGCATCCTGTAGGGCGATGGGCCAGAAGAAGCCTTGCCGAAATGCCTTGCCGGCAAGGGCCCTTGACCTGATGTGGGATCCACATATGCCTCTGTGTATCTCCGCCAACAGCTCCAGTCCTTCCTCTCGAGGGATACACTTCAATTTCACACCGTTCGGCCTCTTTCTGTACATGACGTCATCGACAAACTGGTACATGGTAGAGCGACGGGCTACTTTTTCCGCTTCTTCCTGCTCCTCAGGAAGTTCCCCTGTTTGGAGGAATCGGACGGTATGCTGTGCCCACGCTGGAGCCTAGGGCTCGACGGCGAGGACTAAAGGCATTTCCTCCGCTATAGGAGCGGCTATCTCGACGGCAAGAGCTTGACGCTCCACCGGAGCTAGCCGTCCCGTGGCGGGCTCAGTGTCCCCGGCAACATCCTTGCCGGCGGCTCCGGGGAGCTCGGCGGGAAAGTAATTGCCGGTCCCTGATTTCCTCCTCTTGTTCTGCTCTGTTGATGGATCAACGAATGGCTGAGTTAGCTGAAGCACAAAGGTACCTGGTTCCACAGGTAGCTTGAGGGCAGCGTGTTTTGACAGGTAATCGGCGATATCGTTCTCCGCTCGGGGAACGTATTCAGCATATATACCGTCGAAACGCTCTTCCAGCTTTCTCACTTCATCGACGTAGGCCTTCATCTACGGGCTCTGGTAATCCTTGTTGACTTGCTTGACGACAAGTTGCGAGTCGCTCCTGACGATGAGTTTCTTGATTCCGAGGTCCGCCGCGATCCGAAGACCGGAAAGCAGCCCTTCGTACTCTGCCGTATTGTTTGTTGACACCTCCCTGGGGAAGTGCATCTGGATCACGTACTTGAGGTGCTCTCCGGTGGGCGCGACAAACAGTACGCCAGCCTCGGCGCCTTGTAAGGAGAAAGCTCCATCAAAGTACATGATCCAATTGCAACTTGCCTCCTTGCAGGGGAGAGTAGTCTCTTGGGCTTCTTCGTCAGGCGTTGCGGTCCATTCTGCAATGAACTCCGCCAGGACTCGGCTCTGAATCGTCGAAGTACTTTCAAACTTGAGGCCAAAGCTGGACAGCTCCAGTGCCCATTCCACAATTCTTCCCGTTGCATCTGGATTGTGCAATATCGGTTGCAGAGGGAGGCGAGTGACGACAATCAACTCGTGTGCCTGGAAGTAGTGATGCAGCTTCCTCGAGGCCATAAGAAGGCCGAAGAGCAGTTTCTGCATGCCAGAGTACCTTGATCTAGCTCCCTGCAGGAGGGAACTAACAAAGTAGACCAGGTGCTGCATCATTTTCTTCTTCGACGGCACTTCAACTGGCTGTGTCGTCTTTGCATTGGTGGTGTCAGGCTCTGTCGCTGCCATTACCTCGTCGTCAACCTCTCTCTGCGCCACTAGTGCGGCACTGACCACCTGGTTCGTTGCCGCCAGGTATAGCAGCAACGGCTCCTGTGGCCTAGGCGCAACTAGTATTGGCGCGGAGGAGAGGTACTTCTTCAAATCGTGCAATGCTGCTTCGGCTTCTGGCGTCCACTCCATCAGGCCTGCCTTTTTCAGGATCTTGAAAAAGGGACGGGCGCACTCGGCAGACTTGGAAATGAACCTGCCCATGGCGGCGACACAACCAGCAAGCCGACGCACATCCTTGATTCGCTTGGGTGCTTCAATCTGCTCTATAGCTTTGATCTTGTCCGGATTGGCCTCTTTCCCACGCTGTGACACAAAGAACCCGAGAAGCTTGCCGGACGGGACGCCAAAGATGCACTTCTCAGGGTTCAGCTTGAGATTGATCTTGCGCAGGTTTGCAAATGTTTCTTGCAAATCTGGTATGAGTGTTGCCCTGTCCTTTGTTTTGACCACTATGTCATCCATATAAGCTTCCATATTTCTATGGAGCTGGGGTTCAAAACCAATCTGGACCGCCCTTGCAAACGCCGAACCAGCACTCTTCAACCCGAAAGGCATCCGCATGAAACAATACGTACCACATGGGGTGATGAATGTTGTTTTCTCTTCGTCTTCTCTTGTCATGAAGATCTGGTGGTAGCCGGAGTAGGCATCAAGGAATGACAACAGATCACACCCAGCTGTGGAGTCAACAATCTGGTCGATGCACGGCAACGGGAAGGGGTCTTTAGTACAAGCCTTATTGATATATGTGTAATCAATAAACAACCTCCACTTCCCGTTTGCCTTGCGCACTACGACCGGATTGGCCAACCACGTTGGATGGAGCACTCCTCTTACCAAACCCGCTGCTTCCAGTTTCCGGATCTCTTCTGTGATGAACTCTTGTTGTTCCAAAGCTTGCTTTCTGACCTTCTGCTTGACGGGACGCGCATGAGGACAGACAACAAGGTGGTGCTCAATCACCTCCCTGGGAACACCGGGGATGTCGGAAGCTTGCCATGCAAACACATCGACATTCGCCCACAGGAAGGTGACGAGCGCATCTTCCTATTTGTCGTCAAGGGTGGATCTTATGGTGAAAGCCCCTCCCGTGCCGTCCTCATTGACAGAAACCTTCTTGGTTCCCGGCGTTATGGCCCTGGGCCTCTTGTTTCCGCCGGTGGAGCTCTCTTGCACGTCCTCGACGGGAGCGCTACACTCCGAAGAGGTGCGCTTGCCGGAGTGGGTGTCCGAGGTCTCACCAGTCTTCTTCTTCTGCTTCCCTCCCGGGGTCCCAGCGGCAGGACCAAGTGCCCTAGTGGCGGCAGCTGCTGCAACTGCTTGCTGGTATAGTTGGTCAGTGCAAATCAGTGCATCTTTATTATCGTAGGGGATGGTGATGATCTTCACAGGTCCTGGCATCTTCAGGGTGTTGTAGGCGTGGTGTGACGCCGCCATGAACTTGGCCAACGCTGGGCGGCCAAGGATCCCGTTGTAGGGCAAGGGGATCTTGGCAACATCAAACACGTTCCTCTCCGTCCTGTAGTTCAGATCGCTTACAAAAGTCACGGGCAGCGTGACCTCTCCCTTGGGTTGGCTTCTTCCCGGGTTGACCCCCTGAAACGTGCACGTCTCTTCGAGGTCTCCATCAGGAATCTGCAGTTTCTCGATCACGGCAGGGGAGATCAAGTTCAGACCGGCCCCGCCATCGACTAGCATCTTTGTCACCTTGAGGTTGTGTATTGTTGGTGAAAGCAACAATGGCAAGCACCCGACCGCAGTAGTGCGATCAGGGTGATCCTCAGTGTCAAAAATGATAGGTGTGCTGGACCACTTCAGCGGCCTTTGGGCATCAAACGACGGCTCTGCCGCTGTAATCTCTCGCGCCCACTGTTTAAGCCGGCAGTGAGAAGTATGCAGCGAGGCGCCGCCGTCGATGCACATGGCCTCTGTAGCTTTCTGAAACTCTTAGTCGCCGGATTCGTCGTTCTCTTCGTGATCGTCGTCTTCTAGCTTTCTATCACGGCCCCGGGCGGGCCTCTCCTATTGTTTATCCTTGCCACGACGGCCCACCTGGCCGTCACGCTTCTTGCCGGACCCCTCAGCACCATCTTGGCCCTTCTCCTTGTCCCGCCTCTCATATTCAACCCTCTGCTTCTCAGCGAGGAGCTCAACCTGTCGGCAGTCTTGGAGAGCATGGCCTTTGGTGCAATGGATCTTGTAGTATCGCTTGTCGGAGTTTCTTGGCTTCTCGGCAGCCGCCAAGGCCCGGCAGGCGACACATCCGGCAATTTCCTTGCCGGGGTCATATGCCTTGGTTTTCTTGGTGGAGCCTGTGTCATCAGAGCCCTCAACGGCAACCACGACTTTACCTTTGTCTTCCTGTTGCGGCGCCGGCCCTTCTTCGCCGGGGCGGCAGTATCCTCATCTGACGAGTCGGTTTCCACGCCGGCATCTTTGCTGGGGTACTTCCTTCCCTCTTCAGCTCGGGCACATCTGTCAGCAAGAACATAGAGTTCTGCTACATCTTTCACCTTGTTCATTGCCAGCTCTTCGCGCATCTTGCGGTTAAGCACGTTCTGATGGAACACGCTGATGATGGCGGCAGGGTGAACATCAGGGATATTGTACTGTATCCGACTGAACCTCTGTATATACTTGCGGAGACTCTCGCCTCCCTTCTGGGAATGACGTGCAGGTCGCTCGCTTGGCCATGGGCATGGTGGCCTCCAGTAAAGGCGCCCACGAACTCATGGAACAAATCCGACCAGGAGGAAATAGAGTCTACCGGCAAGTGCATCAACCATGACATGGCATTGGGTTTAAGAGCCAACGGAAAGTAATTTGCCAAAACCTTATCATCGTGGGCTCCGGCAACTTGCATCGCAATGGTGTAGATGCTGAGGAACTCGGACGGGTGGGTCTTGCCGCTGTACTTTTCGCCCACGTCAGGTTTGAAGGTGCGGTGAGTGGGCCACTGGAACTGCCGCAGCTGACGGGTAAAATCCAGACAGCCTACCTCGTAAGGTAGGCCTCTAGGGCTCACCGGTGCCGGGTGGTTCATAGCAGGCCCTGCTCGCCTGTCTGACTGGTGGCGAGCTCCGCGGCGGCGCTCGATAGTGGTTCGAGCGTCTTCATGTTCTCATTCCCGAAGGACTTGGCGCTGGTCACAGTGGGTCCGCGGGTCGGACGACGCTATGGAGACTTCGTCGCCCGTAACGTCACGACGGGCTGGCGTCCGCGGTACCGGGCGAGGAGGAGGCGAGTGCACCGTGGTCGCGGCGCCGCCGGCTTTCCTTTCACTGGTGCGTGGGACTCCGCCGGAGCGTCGACCCGGGGGCTCCACTGGACTCTGTTCGTCTTTGTTGGACACCGCAACAAGGTTTCGGATAGTGGCTCTCCATTTGTCGAGTTTCCCCATAGTGGGAGGAAAATCGAGGAGCAACTGCGCGCGCGCCAGGGCTTCTGCTGGCATTGGTGGCAGCGAAACCTGAACGGATCGCGACGCGCTTCGACTTCTGACCATGTCAGAAGGTGCTCTATCACGACCCCGCGGTCGCATGCCATCTTTACCAGCGCCTTAGCGAGCGGGCAGGTCTTCTACATCCCGGGAGTGGTGCTCGGGGCTCTTCCCGTGGCGACGCCCAGGGTCTTCGGCGTGATTACGCCGTTCGTCACGCGCCTCTTGAGAGGAGCCGCCGTCGGCGCCGGCGTGGGAGTCTTGGAAGCCCTCGCATCGCCTTCGGGCAGGGTGGCAGCGCCACCCTCGGAGGGCCTTGCTCCGTCTTTGGATTTGGCGGTGTGCGAGCCGTTACCAGGCGCACGAACATCGCCGCCTCCCGAACTCCAGCCGCTGGGACGGTGTTGGTGTTCTGAAAAGAGCGGATCAAACAGATAGCACACGGTTCCTTTACCCAGGTTCGGGCTGCAAGGATGCGTAAAACCCTACTCCTGCTTTGGTGGATTGTATATCTGTGTTCTTGAGCTAGCCATGGGGCGTCGAGAGCTCCAAAAAGCCAAATCCTCTTCCTGGTCATCCGGGGCCTCCTTTTATAGGGAAAGGGGTTGTCACAGTGGCACACAGGAGGTGGAAAGGGTACAGCGATGCGAGGTTATCCCTCGCATTACATGACAAGGTGCATTTAATGCGCCTTGCTTAGGTGTCCTTGCTTTATCGGGGACGGGGGAGAGCCCTGTCTCGTCCGTCGCCGCTCCCTCTCGCGTCGACACACGCCCTGGCCAGCGGTGCCTGTGATCCCATGTAGGCAGGTAGGCAGCTGAGGTGGCGCAGCGGTGGGTCTCCATGAAGATCTGCATGCCGCCACGCAGGTGCCTGCCCAGCTGGTTGGGGCGGCAGCTGCATGCGGAAGGTGGTGGAGGTGTGGCGTGGGCCTCATGGTGGCCCCACGGGTGTTCATGGCAAGGGCCTTCTCGCAGCCCCGACAAGGGTCTTGCCGTGGCGCCTGCTGTCATCCCCGGCAAGGCTCTTGCCGGGAGCCTTGTGGTCCTCCTTGGCTGGGATCCCGCCAAGGACCATCATCTTCTAAAGTGTGCATCTGATCTTGAATCTCTTCACAAAGATCTGCGTACCACCACGCGGATGCCTCCCGAATCCTTGCCCCATGGGGGTAGTGGACTCAAGGGTGACCCGCTCCGTAGGTGTGGGGCAAGCTGCCACGGCAAGGGTCTTGCCAGGTTTGCTAAAACCGCCTCCCGGCAAGGATCTTGCCGGGGGGCCCGCTTCGTCCCCTTCGCTCTTTGTGGCCTTGGTCTTGGCATCGTCCAGCTTCTCTTGAGCTTCGGCCTTACCTCGGCTCACCTCCCTTGCCTTGCCCAGTGCGGTGGTGCCCGTGGCTTAGACTGCCCATGCACAGTTATAGGGGTACAAAAAGTGTACCCCTCTGAGGGAGTCCTGGATTAGGGGGTGTTCGGATAGCCGGACTATACCTTCAGTCGGACTCCAGGACTATGAAGATACAAGATTGAAGACTTTGTACCGTGTCCGGAAGGATCTTTTCTTGGCGTGGAAGGCAAGCTATGCGTGCGGATATTCGAGATCTCCTACAATTGTAATCGACTCTGTGTAACCCTAACCCTATCCGGTGTCTATATAAACCGAAGGGTTGTAGTCCGTAGGACAACCATCATCATACACAATCATACCATAGGCTAGCTTCTAGGGTTTAGCCTCCTTGATCTCGTGGTATATCCACTCTTGTAATACCCATATCATCAATATTAATCTAGCAGGAGTAGGGTTTTACCTCCACCGAGAGTGCCCGAACCTGGGTAAAATAAAGTGTCCCTTGTCTCCTGTTACCATTCGACCTTGATGCACAGTTCAGGACCCCCTACCCGAGATCCGCCGGTTTTGACACCGACATTGGTGCTTTCATTGAGAATTCCTCTGTGTCGTCGCTTCTAGGCCCGATGGCTCCTTTGATCATCAACAACGATGAGGTCCAGGGTGAGACTTTCCTCCCCGGACAAATCTTCATCTTCGGCGGCTTCGCTCTGCGGGCCAATTCGCTTGGTCATCTGGAGCAGATCAAAAGCTACGCCCCTGGCCATCAAGTCAGGTTTGGAAGCTTAAACTACACGGCTGATATCCGCGGAGACTTGATCGTCAACGGGTTCGAGCCACAGCCCAGCGCGCCGCACTATTTCGAGGGGCATGATATATCTCTGCCTCCGAATAATACCCTGGAGGCCGCACACGCTCCGGCCCCGATCCTTGACTCGGAGCCCGCTGCGATCTCCGAGGATGAACGGTTGGACGTCACCTTGGGGGCTGCGATCTCAAAGGCGATCGAGCCGAACGCTAGCCCCGTACTCCGCACGGCCCAGGACTCCAAGGAGCCGGACTCTTCTCCGAACTCCGAGCCTTCCGTGCCCCCGCCGATCGAATCTGATTGGGCGCCTGTAATGGAGTTCACCGCCGCGGACATCTTTCAGTGCTCACCTTTCGGTGATATCCTGAATTCTCTCAAGACTCTCTCTTTATCAGGAGAGCCCAGGCCGGACTATGGTCTGCGAGGTTGGGATTCGGACAACGAAGAAATTCAAATCCCACCCACCACCCACTTAATAGCCACTGTCGACGATTTAACCGACATGCTTGACTTCGGCTCCGAAGACTTCGACGGTATGGACGATGAACGAGGAGACAAACAAGAACCAGCACCTGTAGGGTGCTGGACCGCCACCTCGTCATATGACATATATATGGTGGATTCTCCAAAGGATGCGGATGACGATGGAACAGCGGAAGACGACAACTCGAAAAAACCGCCAAAACGCCGGTGCCAACGGCGCCGCTCTAAATCCCGCCACAGCAGAAACGGTGATTCCGGCACGGGAGATAATACTACCCCGAACAGCGTCGAAGAACACCAGAACCAACAAGATTGGGCGCAGGAAGATGGAAAAGCCAGCCCTCAGGAGAGAGCGGCAGGGCAAGAAGTTGAGGATGATAACTACATGCCTCCCTCCGAAGACGAGGCAAGCCTCGACGATGACGAATTCGTCGTACCATCAGACCCCGCCGAACAAGAGCGTTTTCAACGCAGGCTTCTAGCCACGGCCAACAGCCTAAAGAAAAAGTAGCAACAGCTTAGAGCTGATCAAGATTTGCTAGCTGATAGATGGACTGAAGACCTTGCGGCCGAAGAGTATGAACTCGGGCGCCCCTCCAAAAATTATCCTAAGTGCAGGCCGCTACCCCAATCAGAGGGGGAAGCATATGACATGGCAGACCGGCCACCCCATGGCCGCGACAGAGAGGCCTGTCGAACCCTTAAGCAAGCCATGCCCCGGTGCCGTTCAAATAAGGAACGGGAAAACGAGCCAGACCTGCGAGACGTACTGGAGGATAAAGCAAAGCAAAGAAGATCGATCCATGGATCGCGCGGACGCCCGACGACACGTGATGATCTTCACTCCGGACACAATAAATCCGGCCGGGCCGAACACAACAGGCACAGCTCTTCTGAGCTGCGTCGTGACATAGCCCAGTACAGGGGCGCCGCACACCCACTATGCTTCACAGACGAAGTAATGGATCATAAAATCCCAGAGGGTTTTAAACCCGTCAATATCGAGTCGTACGATGGTACGACAGATCCGGCAGTATGGATTGAGGATTATCTCCTTCACATCCACATGGCACGTGGCAACGATCTACACGCCATCAAATATCTCCCCCTCAAGCTCAAAGGACCAGCTCGGCACTGGCTTAACAGCCTACCAGCAGACTCAATCGGTTCTTGGGAAGACCTGGAAGCCGCATTCCTCAACAACTTCCATGGGACATATGTGCGGCCACCGGACGCCGACGACCTAAGCCACATAATTCAGCAGCCAGAAGAATCGGCCAGGCAATTCTGGACACGGTTCCTAACAAAGAAAAATCAGATAGTCGATTGTCCGGACGCAGAGGCCCTAGCAGCCTTCAAACATAACATCTGCGACGAGTGGCTTGCCCGGCACCTGGGACAGGAAAAGCCGAAAACCATGGCAGCCCTCACGACACTCATGACCCGCTTTTGTGTGGGCGAAGATAGCTGGCTAGCTCGCAACAACAACTTATCAAAGAAGCCTGGTAATTCGGATACCAAGGACAAAAGTGGCAGGTCACGTCGAAATAATCAAAAGCGCCGCGTTAGCAGCGGCAGCAATGAGGATACGGCAGTTAATGCTGGATTCAGAGGCTATAAATCCGGTCAGCGGAAAAAGCAATTTAAAAAGAATACCCAGGGCCCGTCCAGTTTGGACCGGATACTCGACCGCTCGTGCCAGAGTCATGGCACCCCTGAAAGGCCAGCTAATCACACCAACAGGGATTGTTGGGTGTTTAAGCAGGTAGGCAAGTTAAGAGCCGAACACAAGGACAAGGGGCTGAACAGCGACGACGAGGAGGAGCCTAGGCCGCCGAGCAACAATGGACAGAAAGGGTTTCCCCCACAAGTGCGGACGGTGAACATGATATACGCGACCCACATTCCCAAGCGGGAGAGGAAGCGTGCGCTACGGGACGTATACGCGATGGAGCCAGTCGCCCCAAAGTTCAACCCATGGTCCTCCTGCCCGATCACTTTCGATCGAAGGGACCACCCCACTAGCATCCGTCATGGCGGTTTTGCCGCACTGGTCCTCGACCCAATCGTGGACGGATTTCATCTCACAGGAGTCCTCATGGACGGCGGCAGTAGCCTGAACCTGCTTTATCAGGATACAGTGCAGAAAATGGGCATAGATCCATCAAGGATCAAGCCCACAAGGACGACCTTTAAAGGCGTCATACCAGGTGTAGAGGCCAATTGCACAGGCTCGATAACACTTGATGTGGTCTTCGGATCTCCGGATAACTTCTGAAGCGAAGAGTTAATCTTCGATATAGTGCCGTTCCGCAGTGGCTATCACGCCCTGCTCGGACGAACCGCATTCGCTAAATTCAATGCGGTGCCGCACTACGCATATCTCAAGCTCAAGATGCCAGGCCCTCGAGGAGTAATTACAGTCAGCGGAAACACAGAACGCTCCATCCGTACAGAGGAGCACACGGCGGCCCTCACAGCGGAAATACAAAGCAGCCTTTCAAGTCAACTCTCCAGTCCGGCCGTTAAAAAACCGGACAATGCAAAGCGCGCCCGGAGTAACCTGCAACAAGACCACCTGGCACGATCAGAGCAAGTGTAGCAATACGGCCCCGACCCCAGCCATCGCAACATAGCGGAGCAAGTACCTCGAGTACACAATTACGCCCTTAAAATTCCATGGGCACAGGGGGAGGGGCACATTAACGGCATGCCTACAACACGGCGTCAAACGTACTAGGGGCTGCTGGATTTTTCTTTTTCACTTTTTTTACTTTCAGGACTCCATACTCTGGATAACCTGTTCGGCATTGTTGCCACATAGACGATGCAAGATCCAGGAAAGCAGACAAAGCTACGCTGCATTCCGGAACTCTCAAGTGGTCTCTATTTCGAGCGATATATTTGTTTCTAAATTCCGCGGCCTGTGCCTGGTCAGGACATGTTAAATAGTATAATATCTTTTTTGCTCATCGCAATACTTGTATCATTCGGCTTTGATAGATAGCCTCTTTATAAAACAATGCATAGCTTTTTGTCTATTTTTTGCATTATCCTCTTTCGAATATATATATTTATTACATAACATGATAGCACCCGTACACCATGGTACGGCAAACCACGCCAGGGGCTTCATTACCCTTTTATCTGGTGTGAGAAGTCCGTACACTTTCACAAGTGCGGCACCCCGAACTTATAGCACTATATGCATCGGCTCCGAGTCATGATTTTGGTCACACGTTGGTTTGCCCGGCTCCTATGTTTTGGTGCCTTACGTTCCGCTTTATCGGCTAAGGTAGCACTACGAGAACCACTGCGATTGTGCCCAGATTAGGTGGGTTGAGCACCTCAGTGGAGAAAGCTAAAACAGACTGTCATGATAAGGCATGAAACCGGTCGCTGTTCGAGAGGTTTTTCGAGTCCTTAAAGGCTTATGCCGCTTTGAGCGAGGAGCTGGCTATGTCCGGCCAAAGGCATGGATAGCGCCCCGAATTCGGCCTTCCGAACTAGGGGCTTCGCCGAAATTTAAAATTATAACGTTCTATAGCTAAGTGAGAGTGTTCAAGCATTATAGTCCGATTGCCTGGTTCGTTGTGCTGAGCGCCTCCCTCGAAGGACCCAACTATGGGAACAAGAGCCCTCAGGTTTATCCCGAACACCCCAGCACTAGTGGATGGGGGCAGAAGCTGACGACTAGCCATCTCTCAAATTTTTGATAAACGGCCGCACAGAAAATAATATTTTAAATTAAATAAGCATTGCTTTGCGCATATGAACAAGTTTTCAGCGCACAGGATACAAACGAGCGAGTTCACTCAAATATTACATCTTTAGTACATTCATCCGCGACAAGGAGGGCTCCGGCAAGAACTTCCTTGTAGTAGTTCTCGGGCTTGCGATGCTCCTTCCCCTGCGGCGGCCCGTCCTTCACCAGCTTCTCTCCGTCCAGCTTACCCAGGTGTAACCTTACACGGGCAAGGGCCATCCGGGCACCTTCAATGCAGACGGAGCGCTTGATGACCTCAAGCCGTGGACAGGCCTCCACCAGCCGCCGCACCTGCCCGAAATAGCTCCCAGGCAGGGCCTCTCCAGGCCACAGCCGAACTAGTAAGCCCTTCATGGCCTGTTCGGCCGCCTTGTGGAGCTCGACCAGCTGTTTCAGCTGATCCCTTAAGGGCACAGGGTGTCCGGCCTGAGAATACTGAGACCAGAACACACTCTCCGTCGATCTGCCCTCTTCAGCTCGGTAGAACGCGGCGGCATCGGATACGCTGCGGGGAAGATCGGCGAACGCACCTGGAGAACTCTGGATTCGGGTAAGTAATAGGTAGTTTACTTTTTATATTCCTACTTTGCATTGAGAATGCCTTACCTGTAGCTACCTTTTTCACCTCCTCCAACTCTTGGAGGGCCTTTTGGGCTTCGGCCTTGGCACTCTTGGCGGTCTCGACGGCCGACGCGAGCTCGGATGCTTGCGTTTTTGACTCAAGCTCCAAACCCTCATGTTTTGTCATGAGAGCTTGCAGCTCTTGCTGCACCTCGTCGACCTGAACCCCAAGCCTTTCTCGCTCGGCGCGCTCCTTGGCCGTTTTCTTTTCGGCCTCTGCCTGCGCCTGCTTCAGGGTTGCCACCTCGGTTGCGGCGCCTACAATAAGCAGTACAATCATGTTATTTCTTTCTGCAATCAAGCCTCTCTATAGGCACCTTTTTTTTCTTTCTCTTATTTTTAGGTATTTCTTACCTTCCTTCTCCTCGAGCTGCCGTTTGGCAAGGCCGAGCTCTTGCTCGGTCCGCCCAAGGTCCTTTTTAAGGACATCCACCTATGCAGTCAGTGCAGCGGTGGACAGCAGTGAAGCCTGCATACACATATTTGACATTTTCTGTTAGACTTCTACGAAAATTACTAGATCCTCTATCCGGCTTTTCTTTCCGAACACCGAACAGAGCATCAGGGGCTACTGTCAATGCGGTAAATAATTTGACATATTTTTACTTACCTCGAAGCCTGTTAGAAGGCTAGCCCAAGCTTCATTCAGTCCGCTCTTGGCGGACTGAATCTTTTGGATCACCGTACTCATAACAGTACGGTGCTCCTCATCGATGGCGACGCCCTTAAGCACCTCCAACAGATTGTCCGGCGCCTCCGGTTGGACAGAGGCCGCCGGCTCAGACGGCTTACTCCTCTTGGAAGGAGTTTGCCCACCGCAGACCGGGAATGTCGAGTCCGGCGCGGTGTCCGGCACAAAGCCGGACTAGGAGCCCTGGGGGGTTTCATCCGCTTTACTCCTGGGGTCCAGAGGATTGCCTTGCGGCTCCTCCAGGACCATCTCCTCCTGCCCCGAAGCTTGGCGGGGCGCCACTTCGGCGTCGTCCGCCCCGCAGGGGGAGACTGCGGGCGGAACAGAGTTCACGTACGACGAATCCAGGGAGCCGCTCGACGAATCGTCGAGTCCGGCCCGGGGCGGGCTGCATAAATTACGTTCGATATTAGGGAAAGACGCGCATTAAAAGAATATCATGAGTCACTCTGGTATGTAAACACTTACGATGTCGCCGGACGCTTGGTTCGGTCCAGCCACTCCTCTCCACCCTCTTCGGCGTCGTGGGAGTAGTCCGGCGGAGGGGTTTTCCTCTTCCTCTACCCCTCGGCCTCCCCTGTTGGGGCGGCCTTCTTCCTCTTTGCTCCCCTGACTGGGAGAGGGGAGAGCTTCCTTGTTCCTCCTCCTCGTTTTCACAAGAGGAGAGCGTTGCGGACTCGTCAGATGACGAGTCCGACACCACCATGTTGCGGGAACTTTTTCGAGTCCCGGTGGTTTTCTTCTTCTTGGCCTTCCTCTCCGGCACCACATAAGGTGCCGGAGCCATCAGCTTCACCAAGAGAGCTGGGGCCGGGTCTTCGGGCAGAGGAGCCAGACAGTTAATTGGTCCGGATACCTCCTGCCAAGCCTGTCAAAGGTAAAGGGAGTTTAGATCCCGCATAGAGTTAATCTATGAAGAAGATCTTAACGAACCTGTCAAAGGTATAGATAGCTTACCTCGCTAGCGTTACGCTGCGAGCTGTATCCGCGATCCTCGGAGGCGGATGTGGGAGACTCGGCGCCTTTGGTCAGCACCTTCCAGACGTCTTCATACGTCGTGTCGAAGAGCCTACTGAGGGTTTGGTGCTGCGCTGGGTCGAATTCCCACAAAGTAAAATCCCGTTCTTGGCACGGGAGGATCAGGCGAACGAGCATGACCTGGACTATATTGACAAGCCGGATTGGCTTGTTCACCAGGGACTGGATGCACGTTTGCAACCCAGACACTTCTTCCTCGTTGCCCCACGACAGGCCTGTCTCTTTCCAGGACATGAGCCGCGTGGGGGTTCCGAATCTGAACTAGGGGGCCGCGACCCATTTCGGATCGCGGGGCTCGGTGATGTAAAACCACCCGGCTTGCCACCCCTTTAGGGACTCCACGAAGGAGCCATCGAACAAGAGGACGTTGGCTATCTTGCCAAGCATAGCGCCTCCGCACTCCACCTGGGTGCCCGACGCCACCTTGGGCTTGACGTTAAAGGTCTTGAGCCAGAGGCCAAAGTGGGGGCGGACACGGAGAAAGGCCTCACACACGACGATAAACGCCGAGATGTTGAGAATAAAGTTTGGGGCCAGATCATGGAAATCCAGGCCGTAGTAGAACATGAGCCCCCGGACAAATGGGTGAAGTGGAAAGCCCAGTCCACGGAGGAAGTGGGGAAGAAAAACTAGCCTCTCATGGGGCCTTGGGGTAGGAAGAAGCTGCCCCTTCTCAGGAAGCCGATGCGGAATGTCCTTGGACAAGTATCCGGCTTTCCTTAACCTTTTTACTTGAGCCTCCGTAACGAGGAGACCATCCACTTGCCTCCCGCTCCGAACATTGTTGGAGAAGGTTGAGGAAGGAAGAGCGGACTTGGGCGCTGGAGCTTGAGTTCGCAAGAGATGGATTGGCAAAGGAGGAAGAAGGCGTAGGTTAAAAAGGTGAATCCTTATCCCTTTATATAAGCAGGTACGGTTAGGCGTCCCCACCTACCTAATAAAACTCACTTGCCTCCCAAACGCCGTGGTAAATGGTGTGGTTGGGTTACCCACATCCGTATTAATGAGAATCCCGTTAAAGGGGGCACATGATCTCTGCTTTGACAAGACGTGCCAAGGAAACCGCCTCGCTAAACGAGCTGAGGTGGAACAATGAAAGCAACTTATATAGAAGCCATAGTCGCAGTGTTATGACGCACTGCGAGATACGTCAGCAGATTTGATTTGTGTTAATATTATTCTCTATATGGCAATATGTGGAAACTTATTTTTGCAGAGTCGGACACTATTTCTGGTGTTTATAATCTTCTTGAAAGACTTGGAGGAGGAACCCGCCTTGCAATGCCGAAGACAATCTGCGTGCCGGACTCGTCGTCATTGAAGCCTGGTTCAGGGGCTACTGAGGGAGTCCTGGATTATGGGGTGTTCGGATAGCGGAACTATACCTTCAGCTGGACTCCAGGACTATGAAGATACAAGATTGACGAATTCGTCCCATTGTAACCGATTCTGTGTGCGAAAGGATCTTTTCTTAGCGTGGAAGGCAAGCTAGGCGTGCGGATATTCGAGATCTCCTACCATTGTAACCGACTCTGTGTAACCCTAACCCTATCCGGTGTCTATATAAACCGGAGGGTTGTAGTCCGTAGGACAACCATCATCATACACAATCATACCATAGGCTAGCTTATAGGGTTTAGCCTCCTTGATCTCATGGTAGATCCACTCTTGTACTACCCATATAATCAATATTAATCTAGCAGGAGTAGGGTTTTACCTCCACCGAGAGGGCCCGAACCTGGGTAAAATAAAGTCCCTTGTCTCCTGTTACCATCCGACCTTGACGCACAGTTCGGGACCCCCTACCCGAGATCCGCCGGTTTTGACACCGACACCCTCTTTTTGTACACTGACAGGAGCCCCCGGGCCTGGGCCACACGTAAGCGCAATCGCGTCGTTGGGCATGCCCAAAAACGGTGCGCGGGCAGGCGGGGCGGTTTTTACCGTGGTAAGTTCCTTCGCGCGCTGGCGCGGCGTGGGGAGGCGTGCATGACGTGGGTGGTATGCGTGGGGCTGAGCTCTGCACGCATGCATCACGTCGTAGTAAAGGGGCGGTTCGCGCCTTCCCCATAAACGGAGGGAGGCATGGAGGCGCGGCCCATTTACTGAACGGGGCCGAGGCGTGGTCTTCATAGCGTCCACTCCCCACGATCACGGGGGTGGGAGAGGTCGCCTCACCCATCGCCTCGGTCCTGCACGCCCGCCACGCGGCTTTCATACGCTTGGGGTGGCGAACGGTGGAGGCGGGAAACCGGGCCGCCGCGGGCTGGGGCGGCGGGTCGGTCCCAGTTCCCTGCGCCTTCCGCGTCTTGATTGGCTGAGCCGTGCGGCCGAGCCCCCACCCCGTTCCTTTATAAAGAGCGGGAGGGGGGATGGCGTCCCGCATTCTTTCATCTCCTCTTTCCTTCAGCTTCGGCTCCCCCTTCCATCCGCCATGGAGAGAGGCAACCCTGGTCCTTCGACGGTGGCGGCGAGGGTCGCCGCTCGACAATGCGTCCCTCCTTCTCTTGCACCTGCAGTGGCAGAGCCAGCCGCAAGGGGAAGGGGGAGAGGGTGAGGCCGTGGGCGAGGCCGAGGCGCTCGGCGAAAAGGAGGACGGGGTGGCGCGTCGGCCTCGTCTCCGCCAGCAGTTCCTCCCCCCATGGAGGGCCACGTCGGGGACGACCCTTGCGAGTTCTTCGTCAGGCTGCGTCGACCGCCTCACCGTCGCATTCGTCTCCCGACTCCATTCGCGCGGGAGATGGAGCTGGATCCGCCGGATTCATTGTGGCTGCACATGAGGGGCTGCGGGATCAGCGGTACGCGGGTTCGCGTCGACTTCCCAGCCCCTCACATGATGTATCTTCGTCGGGGGAGGAAGACGTTCACCCGTATCCACCGCCTGGCGGGGGGGGGGGGGGGGTTCACTCTCCATTTTAAGCTGATGGAGGGCGGCCTTCTCTCCGTCAAGGTCTTCGGCGATCTTCGAACTCGCCTGAAGTGTTGTGTGGAGAGCTCCTCCGATGATGAAGATTCCTCCCCGAGTGAGAGTGACGAGGAGGACAGCAACAGCGGCGACGAGGGTGGTAGGCGGCAGGATGACGGGTCCGACTAGGCGTCGGTCCCGTTGTCCTGGGCGATGTTGGCAGCAGCAGCATCTGCACCGAGCCCCCACCAACTCCTCGTGGCCGCCTCCTTGGGCGGCTGGCGTAGGAAGTGCGGTAAGGCGAAGAAAGCGGATGGCGGGCCGTCAGCTTGGAGTACGCGGACATTGACGCCTTCGTCGCGTATTGGCGGCCTCGACGCCTCGTCTTCCAGCTCTTCTACCGTCATCATCATCACCAGTTTCCCGTGGAGGTGGCCGCCGGGATGTCTTCCTGGTGCCTTCTGCACCTCGTACCTCGCCTAGGCGCTCCTTTTGCCCTTTTTGCCTCCTTGACCTGCCTCCTAAGGAGAGAGACAAGAAAGGGATTATAGGCACCTTATCTCTTTTTAGTTTGTAAGCCTTCGGGCCATAGCTGAATTTAAAACTTGTAATCCCATCATTCATGTTTTTCATTCCCTATGGACTGTACCAAAGTGGAATGTTTTTAATGAAAAAGGTGTGGGGACCCTGACTCATAAGTCGTGATCACCGAATGCACGTGTACAGTGATCCCAGAGATCAATGCTCACTGAACAAACAGAAGCTGAACAACAAGAGTCTTACATCCATACATACCGTCTTACACAAATTATGACCATTATGGTCAAGTCTTACATAGCTAAAGCCTTAAGGGCTGAACATCAAATGAAACACAAGCAGCGGAAATCTTCATCGATAAGTAGAACCCAAGCCATCTGCCTTAACCCTACAGGCATTCTGACTGGGAAACGTCCTAGTTCGCATGTTCGTCTCCAAAGAATTCTTCTGACTGGTACAACAATGCATGATAGGTAATTTTTTGCGGAAAGCTAGTTTTTGAGTGCAATGACATGTTCAACAACTTGTAAGACATGCATCACGAGAATTCAAGTAACCAAGAGGACAGGTTACGGATATCAACATAAATAGAGAGGGCACCAACCCAAATCATTCATGTCAAGTCCTTTGACTTGACCCAAGCAGTTCTTCCCACTTATCCAAACACACACACTGGTTTGTAAACACGTGGACGTAGTTTAAGCAACACCGCCCAACTGTCCTTGACCGTGGACACGGCTTTTCGAATAGTTTAACACTCTGCAGAGCTTGCACACTTTACCCACAAGATCCGGGAACTTCCGTGTCATCCACGTCCCGCGGTACCTCAAGTACCCGGGGTAAGCATCCGATCACTACCTTTCCCTAGACGGCACTAACAAGGAGTCCACTCGTTGTTCCGTATCCTTACGATGAACATCTTGCGAGACTCACTTGAGATCGTAACATCCGAGAGGGGACACAACGGTGTATCCGGTGCCATGTGAAAACAGTCATGGCCGCCCTACCTGGCACGACCCCGTCCTGAGAGAGAGCACCAACTCTCCCCCATCAGTAGTAATGCGGGCTCCAAGCTAGTATCAACCTAGGTAATCAATAATGCCCTTTCCAATATAAGGGTAGAGTGGTTGCGCATGTAAGGTTGGGACAGTCGACAAATCTTAAATCTAATCCGTTTTCGAAAAAAACACACCCACTTGCCTTGGTACACCACTTCGTCATCAAGTGGTTACCCATCTCATTGTCTCCCTCGGGCATATGTGGCACCCGACGGGGTTTTCGAAAAGTGTTTGAAAACACTTTGACTCCATCACCATGCATATACTCGTCCCTTTTTGCGTAGCAACTACTTTGGCATCCTATCTACCCCCACCGGCATAACCCTCATATGAAGGTAGGGTCATGCATAATGCAGGTACCAACGAGGAAGTAACGAAGGCAACCCACCAAAGTGGTTACCATCACATCATGAGTTCGGAGCAACACTAATAAAGTGTTATATGACATGCATAAAAAGGGGTTTCATAGACATGGTCAAAGGTCTTCTTGCCTGGCTCAGCAAAGTCTTCTGGGTCTTCAAAGTCTTCTGGTCCAACTCCTTCGTCAGCAACTCAATCTATCGTCGCAAAATAATAACGAGAAAATAAGGCAATAATAAAACAGAAAAACTAAATTGCTCAGAAAAATGTCAACTCATTTTGTAAAATACTAGGTTGAAAACTAAGAAGGGGAAAATTCTTAGTTTTGGATTTGGAGTTATATAAGAGGGGATATGGATTTCCAAACAGAGATTAAACTGCTCAAATTTGAATTTAAATTTGAACAGTACATAAAAGTTGGTTGGATTTGAATGAAAGTTGCACCATTAAATAGGTTGCAATATTTTGGAAATTTAGAAATTGGAATTAATTTATTTGGACATATATTTTGCCCTGTGGAATATTTGGAAAAAGTGACAGAAAATAAAAAGAAAAAGGGGCCTGTTCCTGCTGGGCAAGAAGAGCTGCAGGCAGCAGGCCCAGCCAGCGGGCCGGCCCAGCCGAGCCAGCGCATAGCGCGCGCGCCCGCCCACCCATTTCAAACCTGAGGGGCGGGGCCCGCAGGTCAGAGAGAGAGAGGGGCGTGGTAACGAGGGGGAGGATGACAGGCGGGGCCCACCTGTCATCACTAACCCATGGACAGGGAGGTCGCGGTGCTCACCGGCGATGATGTAGGCCACGACGAGCTCCGGCGAGTGCGGGAATGGCTTCAGGGGACTGCCGCACGTCGGTGGGTGGTGGACTTGGCCGGCGGGGGTGCCTGGTTCGCCGGCGACGAGGAGCTGCGACGGAGGAGCTTCGGGAGGCGGTGGCTCCGGCCGTTTCCGGCTGCAAAAGAGAGGGGAAACGGAGGGGAAATGATCAGGGAGGTGTGGAGGGAACAGATCAAGAGAGAGGAGGGGCGGAGGGAGCCTGTACCCTAAGATCGACGGCGACCCGAGGCGGCGGAGCTCGAGGTCGATCTCGAGCTCGAGCGGCTCTGGGGAGGAACTGGGGGTGCAGGGGAAGGTTTTGGTGGTGCAGAGAGCAAGTGGCGAGGAGGGAAGGGCTCGGGGAGGCCTTTATTTAGGCGAACGGAGAGGTCCAGCGGACCCGTGCACCGGTGAGCTCACGCTCGTCGCTGCAGGGCTTGGGGAGAGCAAGCGTGGTGTGTGGGGTGTTCCTGGACGTCGACCACGCCGGGTGAGATAGAGAGAGGAAGTGGGGAGAGGTCAGGGGTGCGCGCGTGCGAGCCGCTCCATTGGCGCGCTCGGGCAGCCTCTGTTCGCTAGCGCGGAGGCACGGGGAGGACGAGAGAGAAGGGGACCGACCGCGTAGCATGCTGCGGACGCCGAGGCGCATCGGCAGGCGCGCGGGGGAGGCCCGAGGTCGTCGGAGTCGTTGGGCAAAGAGCGGCTATAGTGCGGGAGCGCACTGTAGCGGGCTCCAGAGCGTGGAAATGGCCGGCATGCCATTTTTTGGCAAAGTGGGCACGGCCAAGCATGTCTGGTAGCCGTAGGGAGGAGTAAAGAAGAGGGGAGGGGCATTGGATGCCCTGGAGAGCCAGTAGGAGAGGAGAGAGGGTGAGGGAGAGAGAGAAAGTGGCTGTCCAAAGAGGGAGAGAGAGATTTTACCCCTCCAATAAGTGAGCTGTGGGTTTTCCATTGTTATTAGAGGTGAAAGGGGGCTAGGAGGAGCTGTGGTAAAGAGTTGAGCTCAAGGAGATTAGTGGAAGGGGTCAAAATGGTGTTTTTGGAAAAATGGCAGAAGGTGTTTGTTGTGGGTTTGGGCAAGAAAATGAACTCCCATTGCCATGATACTCCACAGGGTGAAATGTCACATATAATTAGGACCTTCCACCAATTTGGAGTTTATTTGGGCAAAGTTGCCAATGCACCTTTTGTAAACCCTAGAAATTAGCAGAAACAGACTTGTGTAGATCTAGTTGAGCAAATAACTTCTCCTTGATGCACCACTTGGTGTAGTGGACTCATTTGGTCATGTGAACATGCTCACAAAAGTTGGGGTCAAGGAGAGAAAGTTGGTAGTACAAACTTGATCAAATATGGTTCTGGTCAAAGAGGGGTTTGGGGCATTTTGGTGAACCAAAATGACTTTAATTGGCATGAGGCTTTGCAAGGTGATCACAATATGCATTTGTGACTTGCTGGATTTTCCTTGGATTTTTATGAAAATATTTCCTGTAGAAACATTTCAAATCCTTGAAATGGGCAGAAATGGTTTTGGGAGGTTTTGTCCAACATTTTGATCATAACCATGTGTTGAAACTCATATATATGGAAAATGTATGTCCATTGAGTTTCCCTAATTTTTCTCAAATATTTTGAAAGCTTTTAAATAATTTTAACCTATTTAAGACCATTTCCGGCCTTAAGAAAAATCCTTTAAATAAAATAAGAAAATAACTTTCAAAATTACATTTTTGTGGTTTCTGGGTATCCTATATCTAATAGGAGTCAAATATGTCTTTGGAAATATTTTTACTGCCCTCAATTAAGTATTTGCAGTGCAAACCTCAATCCAGGGGTCTTTGGAAAACTAATTTTTGAAAATACTTTTTGGCCAAATTATTTTTGTAAGAAAATACTATATTGCTCTATACACATGGCATGATCATTGGGCAGAAGTTTGGGACAAGGAGATGAAGTATAGAAGGTGGAGTAGTTGACTATAAAGAGCACTTGAAAAACCACACAGAGAAAACCAACTTCAAAATAAAAGCCAAATAATGCAAAAGTTTTTGTTGGTCCAAATTTTCATGCTTTATTAATGCAATTGACATGTTACAAAATGTAGGGTGTGACAGACCTACCCCCTTACAAGAATCTCGTCCCCGTGATTCCTAAACTAGGCTTTAAAGAGATATGGAAACTCGGATCTAAGGTAGTCTTCACGTTCCCAGGTTGCTTCTGCTTCAGTGTGGTTGCTCCACTGGACCTTGAAGTACTTGATCGTGCGGCTTCGAGTGCATCGCTCAGCCTCACCCAAAATGCAGATGGGCCTCTCATGGTAAGTCAAATCAGGCTGAAGGTCAATGGCTTGATGATTGACGTCCTTGCAAAGATCAGGCTTGTCTGGGACTTGAAGACACTTCCGGAGTTGTGACACGTGGAATACGTTGTGCACATCGGATAGTTCAGGTGGCAGTTCCAACTGGTAAGCCAGTTCTCCGCGTCGTGCGGTGATCTCGAAGGGGCCGATAAATCTTGGTGCGAACTTTCCCTTAACGTGGAAACGTTTGGTTCCCTTAAGAGGAGTTACTCGCAGGTATACATGGTCTCCGACTTGGAAGTCTACCTGTCGGCGACGAGTGTCAGCATAGCTCTTCTGTCTGGACTTAGCGGTCTTCAAACGCTCTCTGACTACCTGGACTTGCTCTACTGCTTCACGGAGGATATCGGGCCCAAACACTAGTCCTTCTCCGGTTTCTGACCAATTGAGGGGCGTGCGGCACTTCCGACCGTATAATACCTCAAATGGTGCCATCTGGAGGTTTGACTGATAAATGTTGTTGTAGGAGAACTCAGCAAAAGGGAGGCAATCTTCCCACCTGGCTCCATATGCTAAGACACAGGCTCGGAGCATGTCTTCGAGTATCTGATTCACTCGTTCTGTCTGACCTCCGGTCTGTGGGTGGAAAGCAGTGCTGAAGGACAACTTGGTACCCATGTCCTCTTGGAACTTCTTCCAAAACCTTGAGGTAAACTTTTCGGCGTTCTAGGAACGGGGGTCCCCAGACTTGCCTGCCTGCGGCCTGCGGCGTGGCTCGAGTGGGGGCCCAACGTGGCCCATCTTCATCAACACAAGGCTCAAGACCCTCGCGAGGGGCCAAGCATCGCGAGGCGGACGACACAACGCTTCCTCCAGCACGGCCTCCTTAGGCTGGCTCGCGAGGAGGCGGAGAGATCAAGGTGGGGTACCTCACGAGGTGCCCATGACGCAAGCCATGACGATCAAAGGTGCCAGGCGGGCGCCAGCCCGCGCAGCGTCCTCCCTTTCCTCTTTGGTGCAAAGGGGGCAAGCGCAGGTGATAGGATCAAGCAAAGGCACCCATTTCGGTGCAACGAGACCAAGACCAGCTCCATGACAAGGAGGAAGTCACTGTGGAGCCCGAGCCGGCGTCATCACCAAAACCTTTGGCAGGTGAAGACCAACTTTAGTCAGGATAAGTGTACACGATGTTCCCCTTCAAATTGGCCAATTGTTGGCGCCCTTCCCGCTCAATATTTGGGAAGAGGCCCAGGGCCTTTGCCTATAAATAGGGCCAGCCACCCCCAGGGTAGAGTGATCAGCTAGACATCCAGAGATCTAGGCATCGTGAACTTAAGGTAGAATCCCGCACCCACAAAGAGAGAGAAGGGTGATTGAACTCTCCTTAGCAGTCCATCCCCTAGCCAAGAACAGGCCCTCGCGAGGCCGTTCGCCTGTACTGTTCTTCCTCATCAGCCCCAGAGGCAATCCACCCACCACGCTGGAGTAGGGTATTACACCACCATGGTGGCCCGAACCAGTATAAATCTTGTGTCTCTTGTGTTGTTCTTGCAGTAGTTAGATCCTTACGAGACGGAGAGGTAGAGGGCTCGATCTCCGCGCGCACCCCAGAGTTCAAACCTTAAGGGTCTGCCGGAACCCGTGATCCGACATTTGGCGCTCCAGGTAGGGGTGCGCTGGAATCAGTCTTCCACCGCTTCGCTCTCCTCCGACCACCACATCCATGTCTGACGCTCGTCGGGCCCGCGTCGAGCGCCGGGCCGCCATCGCTTCCCGCGCCGTTCAGACGGCCCCTGTCGGAGGGCGTCCTCGTCGTTCCTCGTCGCCCGCCGTCAACGCCGCCACCGGCCCGGCGGGGAACGAGCAGCAAGCGTCCTCTCAACACCCGTCCGTGCGGCGGGATGGCCGCACCGCCACTCCGTCGCTCACCCCAGCCGGTTGTTCATCGCACGCGCTGCGCGCCCTTGGAGACACGAGCTGCGCTCATCGCGGCGAACGAGCTCCTGCGCTACCGCCCCGTCAACGACGTCTACGAGGAGTGGCTCGAATGCGTCACCGATCTCGTCCGCGCCGCAGGGGGCTCTCCCGCGCCTTCCGCACCATTGTGCCGCACTCCGCCCCGCATAGGCAATGAAGCCCCGGGGCGTTCCAGCCACCACCTTTCCAAGAAGATGCCATGGCCCCAAGGCACGCAGCTCATGGGCGGTACTCGCTCCGCCATGCACCGGCCCAGTAGGAACGGAGCTGCCAAGAAGTCCCGCGACCGCAAGAGGCCGCCCGGGCGCTCCCGGCCCCGGCTCGCCGAGACCCTGCTCCAGCTCCGGCACGTCAAGACCCCGCGCTGCTCCCAGCTGCGGCGCAAGGGGACCCACAAGGCCAAGCTCTCCCTCAACCAAAACCTCCCGCGGCCACCGCTGGCTGCCGCGCCTACACCCCTGAGCTGCGTAGCGTCGCGTGGCCCGGCAAGTTCAAGCCGGACCTGCCTCCTCGCTACGACGGCACAACTGATCCCACGGAGTTCCTCCAGCTCTACGAGCTGGGAATCGAAGCTGCCAGCGGGGACGAGAAGGTCATGGCGAACTGGTTCCCCATGGCACTGAAGGAAGGTGCTCGTACTTGGCTCCTGAACCTGGCCCCAGGCACGATCTCCTCCTGGGACCAGATGCGTACTCGCTTCATCGCCAACTTCCAAGGTACCCACGACCGGCCTCCCGCCATGAGCGACATGCGCCGCATCAAGCAGCAACCTGGAGAGACCCTGCAGAAGTACATCCAGCGCTTCAACAGCGCGTGCCTCAAGATCCCCAGGGTGTCCGAAGAAGCCATCATTTCGGCCTTCTCTCATGGCGTGCGCGACGTCAAGATGAAGGAGGAGCTGGCGATGCATGAAGACCTCTGCACCTCCCTGGAGCTGTTCAACCTGGCGACCAAGTGCGCCAGAGCTGAGGAGGGACGCCTCTCCCTCCTCGAGCTGCCTGCCGCAGACCCAGAAGAGAAGAAGCCCAAGGCCGAGGACGTGAAGCGCAAGGGGGCTGCCGTGCTCGCGGCAGAACCGGACACCAAGCGGGGCAATGATCTGCCTGAATCCTCCAGGGGCAGCCGGTACTGTGTGTACCACGACCTCCACACCCACAACACCAATGAATGCCAAGAACTCCGCGCCGTGCGAGAAGGAAGAGTCGGCCGACGCCCTGACCGTGCTGACCGGGGCTACGGCCGAGGAGGAGGAAGGAACCCGGGACGCTGGGAAGACCGCGGCCCACGTCCAGGCTGGCGCGACCAACCTCGTGAGGACCGCTGGCGCGACCCGCCTCGTGAGGGGCACTGGAGGGATCAGCCTCGTGAGGATTGCCCCCATGGCAACCCAGGCCTGTCGCCGTTGCCGCCAAAGCCAAGAAGGAATGAAGACCGCCACCAAGACGAGGGGGCTGGGGGCTTCCAGGAGCCTCGCGCCATCGCGTGCATCCTGGGCGGAGCTCAAGCCCCAGCCTCCCAACGCATCTTCAAGCAGTTTGCTCGCGAAGTGAATGCAGTCCTCCCCAAGCTTGAAGCAACGCGTCCCCTCAGGTGGTTGGCCTGCACCATCACGTTCAGCTCAGCAGACCAGCTCAAATGCGCAGCCACAGCCGGAGTCCTCCCAATGCTTTGTTCCCCAGTCATCAGCAACGTTCTGGTGACCAGGACCCTCATCAACGGAGGGGCAGGGCTAAATGTCTTGTCCGTGGAAACATTCAACAGCCTCCAAGTGCCCTATGTAACGCCCCCGATGCGGCTATATCTCCCACGTGTCGAAGCACGACTTAGAGGCATAACCGCATTGAAAGCAATGTCGCAAGTGAGGTAATCTTCACACATCCCATGTAATACATAAGGGGAAAAGATACATAGTTGGCTTACAATCGCCACTTCACACAAATACATGAATGTCGGGACCCCGATCCTAAGTCACACCGATCTAGCATGTAACACATCATATCACTTTGCGGCCTCACGCACTGTATTCCCACGGGTGCCACCTTACCTGGCCCGGGACCGTTTGCGCCTTTTGGCTCACGTATATGATAGTGTCGCTAGCATCCATATGACAAAGAACCCGAGCCGACATGGCTAGTCGTGAACCCAAAGCGGCACTAACCCATGAGGACAGGCATACATGAATCACATCGAGCATGTCGGTCATCAACGTGTGAATCCGGGCTGTAGCACTGGGCTAACAGGACTCCGGTAACCCGGGCTGTAGCAGGCTAGGCAGGACTCCGGAAGTCACCGCGTGACATTTCCCCGAAGGGACAGACACAGGAATGAAGTGAAACACATGCCGGCCAGTCAAGTGTTCCGAGCAGTAGTGCTGGGCTAGCAGGACTCTGGTGAACCGGGCTGTAGCGGACTACTATCGCTCAGAAGCACTAGACTACATTTCCCCATATGATAGGCTGCCAAGGATAAACAACTAGATAGTCGGATCCCACACATACCAAGCATTTCAATCATACACACAATATGCCCGATATGTGTAAATACAACATGGCATCACAACAAGACTCTACGACTCAAAGTATTTATTCATTAGGCTCCGAGGAGCGAGATATTACAAACATGGGTCTCATGACCGAACATTCAGAGCATACAAGCAACAAGCACATGCGGAAGCTTAACATGTCTGAGTACAGACATCTACAAATGAAAAAGGCTGAGAAGCCTGACTATCTACCAGATCCTGCCGAGGGCACAAGATCGTAGCTGAGGTAACAAGCTAAACGTCGAAGTCCAAGCGGTACTACTAGCGAGACTGAAGTCTCTCTGCAAAAACGTAAAACAGGCAAACGTGAGTACAATTGTACTCAGCAAGACTTACATCAGAACTAACTACATATGCATCAGTATCAATAAAGGGGGTGGTGGAGTTTTAACTGCAGCAAGCCAGCTTTGACTCGGTGGCTATCCTGAACTACGATTGCAAGTAACTCTTTTGAGGTGGCGCACACGAGTCCACATATTCACCATATCAATACACCACTATGGATCCGCTCCCGTCTCCCTACGGGGACGCCATCCATAGCACTCACGCTTATCTTGCGCATTTTAGAGTATCCACTTTCACTTGTCTATGAACTGTACAAGGGGTCCAAGTTTCCATATCCGAGGAATCCGGCTATTCGAATAGATAATGATAACCCTGCAGGGGTGTACTTCTTCACACACGCTCTCGCCACTTATCGCCCTGTACACGTCATGTACCTCGGCAACCTTCAAGCAGAACCCGGGCGAGGGAGTCGGCCACGACCTGACTAACCACACAAGTCTCTCGTCCAGGTTTATCGCCTATTCGGGTTCCATCCGCAAGGAGATCCGGCCGGGGTGTCGCTCACGGCCCCAAACGATGTGAGCAGGGTTCCCAAGCCCACCAACCGGGTGTCACTCGGTACACCGTGCCACTGTGCCTAGTCTGTCCCAAGCCCACCTGTACCGGGTGCCACTTGGTAGACTACTAACACTACCTACAAACACCAGAAACTAGTTGCAACTCCTGGACAGAGATCAAGTTGATTAATAAGTCGAGAGGGGTCGAGTTACCGGAACCCAATGTGTGGTAGTAACTGTTCATGGACCACAAACACAGAACTCAGTTCCTGAGGACGGCTGCAATGAGACAACCCACCATGTACTCCTACATGGCCTCTCACCGCTACCTTTACCAAATCGTGTTCACACACTTAGCTCTCAACAGTAGGACATGTTCACCACATTCCAATTCATTCCCGATGAATCAGACCTGACTCAACTCTAAGCAGTAGCAGGCATGACAAACAAGCATGAATGAGTAGGCACAACAGGGCTCAAACAACTCCTACTCATGCTAGTGGGTTTCATCTATTTACTGTGGAATGACAGGTCATGCAAAGGATAAAGGGGTTCAGCTACCGCAGCAAGTAACACATGAATCGTTGTTGTCCTAATGCAATAAAAGAGAGCAGGAGCGAGAGAGTGGGATTGTATCGGAATGAACAAGGGGTTTTTGCTTGCCTGGCACTTCTGAAGATATTATAGTTCTTCATCGGTGTCATCGATCTCATCGTCGAAACCACGTCTATCGAGCGGGGACAATCACCGGCAACAGAGAAAGAATACAATCAATGCAATGCGACAATATGATGCATGATCATGACATGGCAATATGATGTGGTTTCAGCTAATGCAACTAGCAACCAGATTAAATGAAGTTGATTTGAATCCAAGATTCAAATTCAAACTCCATATGTGGATATTTAAATGCCATTATAAGATTTGTGCTAAACAGCAACTATAAGTTGTTCTAACATGCATGAAAATGGTACAGATGGATTCCTTGAATTTTTCTGATAATTTTTCATATATAAATTATTTCATTCTATGCTATAGATTATTTTCTATGATTTTTCAAAGTTTAGGCAATTTTCTGGATTTTCCTGATTAATAAAAATTCCAGAAAATAAGTTATTGCGTCAGCCTGACATCATCATGACGTCAGCAGGTCAACGGGGCACGGTCCAGGTCAAACCTGACGTGTGGGCTCCACACGTCAGTGTCATAGTGTTAAACAGGGGTGTGTTTAGCCTAATTACAAAATTGGTGGGCGCTGGGGCCCATCTGTCAGCGTATGTGGGTGATCTAGCTGGCGGTGGTTAGCGCTAATGATGCGCCACGTCGGCACTCGCCGGAGCACGGCCGGCGACGACCAAAACGACGGCGGCGCGGCTCGGATTTGAGCATCGGGCGGTGGTTTGGCGCGCTGAGCGCACCGGGGAGGAGCCCTTGCTCGTCCGCATCCAATGGACCGGACGGAAGGCCGCGGGGTGGCCGGAAATCGTCGGAAGTGACCTCATGGCGGCGGCCGGAGTTCGGCGGAGTCCGGCGCGACGTTCCACGGCATGTCGAGATCAGCTGAGGGGCTCTACGGGTTCCTGGGGTCACCAGGAGCACGCCGGTGCAACGAACGCAAGTGCAGGAGCTCGGGAGCGCGGGGCTCGCCGGTCATGGCGGACGCGAGCTACGGCCATGGCAGCACAGCTAGCTAGAGGACGGACCAGAGAGGGAGAGGTGAGGGGTAATACTCCGGGGCTCACAGCGAGGTCGAAGAGCAGCTCGGTGGTCTCGGGGAGGCGTCGGAGACGGCGAATCGACCGCGGCGATTGCCGGACAGATGCGGCGATGAAGGCGGCGGGGACGACGCTGCGGTGCACCCGGCGTCACGTGGGTTGGTGGAGACGAAGAGGAAGGCGCGGCGGTTCTTCTGGAAGCATCGGCGAGGCGAGGTGTGGACGGTGGCCACGGTGGCAGTGAACGGCGGCGACGGGCTCGCTCGGGTTGCCGTGAGAGAGAGAGAGCAGGGGCGGGGAAAGCACGGGAGAGAGAGGGGGCGGTCCAGGGGGGTCTGCGTGGCGTCGTCTAGAAGATCGGGGAGGCCAGGCAGGCAGGGAGGAGCTGGGCGGCTCGCCTGCGCGCCGGGCACGCAGCTGCTTCTCCTCCTGGCAAGAGGAAGAAGACAGTGCTGCCCCTGGTGGGCTGGGCTGGCTTTGCCCGGCTGGGCTGCTACAGTGGTGGGCTGGCTAGGCTGCCAGGTAAGTGGACAGGTAACTTCTGTTCTAATATTTCTTGTTTTCTATAACTTCTGACATTTGTTTTTGACTTAACAATAAATACTAGCACAAATATAAAAATGTTGGGATTGCTTGTGACCACTAGTTATAATATACCAGAGGCCCTCACCAATTTCCAACATTTTTGGAGCCTCTAAAATATTTATATTATTTTAAACAGCTCCAATTCAAATACATATGGGTTCATTCAAAAATCCAAAATGTTTAGAAAAATGTGCATCACCTCTGGTTGTTGGTTGCAACATTTTCCAAAGACCAAGAACATTTTTGAATAGCATTTTGGTTAATTGAAATTCCATTTTTAATTTGCAACTATTTGAATTTGCTTTGGTGCTAGGGTTTGAAGCATTCCCCATTTCAAATTTAATTGAAACTTAAACATGATGCACCACAAGATGAAAGCACTAGGCAGCACCAGAAGCTAGGGATGTGACAATGAATAAAACATTACATCATACAGATACAATGAAGGCCCTACTACGGAGCCAAAATAAAAGAAGAAACCTCAAAAGTGACAAAGGTCCACGATCGACCCCAACTAGGCCCACTACTGATCGACTAGAATGAAACAACATAAAGAACAAGATCTTCATCGAGCTCCTCCTTGAGCTCGGGTGTGTCACCTGCACGGTCTCATCGGCACCTGCAAACTGGTTTTGGAAGTATCTGGTGAGTCACGGGGACTCAGCAATCTCACACCCGCGAGATCAAGACTATTTAAACTTATAGGTAGGGTAAAAGGTATGAGGTGGAGCTGCAGCAAGCGACAAGCATATATGGTGGCTAACATACACAAAAGAGAGCGAGAAGAGAAGGCAAAGCACGGTCGAACAACTATGATCAATAAGTGATCCTGATCTACTTACGTCAGACATAACTCCAACAACCGTGTTCACCTCCCGGACCCCGCCGAGAAGAGACCATCACGGTTACACACGCGGTTGGTGTATTTTAATTAAGATCAACTTCGGGTTTTCTACAACCGGACATTAACAAATTCCCATCTGCCACATAACCGCGGGCACGGCTTTCGAAAGTTCAAACCCTGCAGGGGTGTCCCAACTTAGCCCATGATAAGCTCTCGCGATCAACGAAGGATATTCCTTCTCCCCGGGAAAACCCGATCAGTCTCGGAATCCCGGCTACAAGACATTTCGACAGTAATAAAACAAGTCCAGCAAAGCCGCCCGATGCGCCGACATCCTGATAGGAGCTGCACATATCTCGTTCTCAGGGCAACACCGGATGAACACTCCGTACAACTAAAACCAGCCCTCAAGTTTCCTTGAGGTGGCGCTGCAAAGGGCTCTAGTTCGGACCAACACTTAGACAAGCATTGGCCCGGGGGGGCTGAAATAAAGATGACCCTCGGGATGCGCGACTCCCAAGGGAAAAAATAATAGGCTGAGGCAAATGGTAAAACCAATGTTGGGCCTTGCTGGAAAAGTCTTATTCAAAGCGAACTGTCAAGGGGGTCCCATAAATCACCCGACCGCGTTAGGGACGCAAAATCCGGGAACATAATACCGATATGACAGAATCTAGGGCGGCAAGAGTGGAACAAAACACCAGGCATAAGGCCGAGCCTTCCACTCTTTACCAAGTATATAGATGCATTAATAATATAAGAGATATTGTGATATCCCAACAAGTAAACATGTTCCAACAAGGAACAACATCTCCATGTTCCAACAAGGAACAAACTTCATCTTCACCTGCAACTAACAATGCTATAAGAGGGGCTGAGCAAAGCGGTAACATAGCCAATCAACGGTTTGCTAGGACATGGATGGTTAGAGGCTGACATGGCAATATGGGTGGCATGATATAGCAAGTGGTAGGTATCGCAGCATAGGCATAGCAAAAGAGCGAGCAATCTAGCGAGCAAAGATAGAAGTGATTTCGAGGGTATGGTCATCTTGCTTGAAATCCCGCAAGGAGGAAGAACGAGTCCATGAAGAAGACAAACGGACGAAGTCGAACGAATCCTCACAACTCCGGAACGAAACCGAAGCTAACGCGAGAAGCAACCCGGAAAGGAACAAACAACATAGTAAACAACCATCACATAAACATGGCATGATGCACAACCAAGTATGATGCATGTCCGGTTTAATGAAGCATGGCATGGCAAAGTGCAACAAACAATACTACAAATTAAGTGGAGCTCAATATGCAACTCCGTTGCATATTGACGAAACACCACGTGACTTATTTAGTTCTCTCTCATTTAGGTACTCAACAAAATTAAATGTTATTAAACAGCAAAATAAAGTGCACCATGTTAATCTATGCATTTTTCTACCCCATTTACATATATAAATTATTAAATTCCGAGTTACGGTTATTTAGTTATGAAATAAATCATTTTAACATGGCATTTAGCAAAATAAATGCAAACAACAATTTTAAGCATTTTAAATGTAGTTACCATGATGCGGATGACAATTTCAAGTTTTATGCAATTATTATGACAAAGTTGGTAAGAGCATTAGGAAGCATTTGTCATCGTGGCGGAAAGAAAGTGTGCCACGGCAACGAATCCGAAAATGGTGCCACGGCAACATATCGGTTCCGGTACTCATGAAGATACCGGTGCAAAAGGAAGCGTGCGGATGCGAGACACGTGATAGAAGGTGGGGTGATCCCGGTTACCGGGTTTCCCACGAGTCGGTGGCATGGCAACGAGTGACAAATCAGATATGGTGAGAACGGTGCAACTCATACAACACATGCATTCGTTCACGGGCGGCCGTCTCGGGGTTATACCTTCGAAGCATGCGTTATCAGAGTGGATCAAGTTCGGTACGATGTAGAGGAAGTAGTCGTTCACGGGTCGTCGTGGGAAGTAGTTGTTCACGTGGCGACGGTAGTCGTTCATGTTCACGTGTCACGGGTTTTCGGTGACGGTAGATGTACAAGGCAACGTAGAGGTACTATGCTTCGGTCGTCGTGGTACTTGGCGATAGTAGTGGTACATGGGTTGTAGCCAGCCTTGGTGGTAGTCGTAAACGTTCCGTAGATGTTCATATCGTCGTAGCCGTTCGGATCTTGGAGCGATGGTAGTCGTTCACTTGATGGTCTTGAAGGATTCGAAGGGGTACTTGGTGTTTCCGGAGACGACGGTAGAGGTACTTGACGCGTCTACGTGTGTAGTCGTACTCGGCGTCACATGTAGTCGAACTTGACGTATCCGGGGGCTCCCGGCGTCGTGGTACTTGTCGAAATCCACATCGGATGTAGTTGTGCATTTTGAAGAGGAACTTGGCGCGTCCAAATCTGCGGGCGCTGGAGCTAGGCGCTGTGCGAGTCAACGCGAGGCAGGGGCGCGGTCAAGACGAAGCAGAGGCGCGGGGAGGGAGCCGCACGGAGAGGAAGGTGGGCGCGGGGGCCGGGACCGGGTCCGGCGACTGCAGGCGACGGCGGTGCTCCCCGGGTCCGGTGAGGCGTTGTGGTCGAGCGAGGAGGCGGGCGAATGGCCAGGCGGTGGCGGACGATGGGCACGACGCAGGTGGGGGTGCGCCATGGCGTGCGCGGGAACGGGGAGCTCGCAATAGGAGGCGCTCGGGCGCGGGGCAGAGCTTGGCGGCGGGGCCGGCGCCAGGAGACGGGGCGACGGGAGCGGTGGATCGGGCGGCGAGGGGGATGGAGGAGCTCTGGATCGGGAGGAGCTCGGCTCCCTTCGGGCGCTGCACAGCGCGGAAGGGAGGGGGAGACGCGCACGGGGGGGCGCCATGGTTCTTGGGGAGCGTGCTCGAGCTCGAGCAGCAGCGCTCCTCTTGCTCGGACGAGGGCGTTGCGAGGATGAAGGACGACGAGGTGGCGGTGGGCTCCGGTGGCGCGGTGATGCGGGGCAGAGGGAGGCGTGCGGGAGGCTACGAGGGGGGCTCGGGCGCGATACGGCGCTGGAGGGAAGGAGATGGGGATCGGGAAGATGAGGGGGGTGGCGGCGCTGTGAGGGAACGAGGGAGCGAGCGAGAGGGAGAGGGGTGATGGGGATCGGTCGAGCTAGGGTTAGGTGGGCGCTGGGCTGGGCTGGGCCTAGAGGCCGGCGGCTGGGCCTAGGTGGGCCTGCGCGGGAGGTTGGGAGCGGCTGGGCTCCTTCTCTCACTCTCGCTAATAAAGAAAAGAAAAAGAAAAATAACAGAGATAAAGAAAGAAAAGAAAGAGGGGTTAGAGGAAGAAGTTGAGCGTATGGATAATTTTCCCGGACCCGTAAAAATGAGCTTGATCCAAGAAAATAGAAGTGAGCATGATTGCGAGATTTAAATTCAAATTCATTTGAATTTAATTCAAATGGTTTGAATAGGAAGTGAGGGTTGGAAAGGTCCAAAAATGTTGAACATTTAGGAAGAGCTCCGGAAAATGACGAAAGGATTTATGGGTAGAGTTGGAGACCAAGAATTGCGATAACAAAGGTTTTGGGATTTATTTGCAAGTGTGTTATGATCAATTCCAAATAATGAAATATTTATTATAGCTCCCTAATAATAGTAGGAGACTTTGAATATGTTTTAAAGAGAAATCACCATGTGAATTCCCTTCATTTAAATGGACCAAAGATCCATGCCATTTATTTAGTTGAGTTGCAAAAGATTTATGAGATGATGGCATGATGACATGATGCAATGCAAAAATAAAAGGGCAGGCACAAATGAAACACACGGCAAAACCCGGAATAGCTGGAAGTCTTCTGGAGCGTCGGTCTCGGGGCGTTACAACACTCCACCACTATGAGAGGATCTCGTCCCGAGATCTAGGATGGCACCAGAGAGAAACGGAAGGGGAAGAGGTAAAGCTAAGTTGCTTCTTTGACAAATGAGTGAAACCAAGAACCTTGAGAGGTTGAAAAGTTGAATGAAAGAACACAACGGAGTTGAACAAAGTCGAAAACACTCCGTTAGAAAAAAGGAACAAGGGATACGACGAGAATCAAGAGGTTTAGTGATAAGATAGATATTGAAACCACTCCGGTTAAAACTAGATAGAGAAGGAATAAGATTGATATACTTCGGGCAGCACTCCGACTGAAGGAAGAAGGAAAACTTGATAAGATGAAAAGAACTTGAAGAGATGACACAACACTCCGGTTGAGAAGGGAGGTAAAACTTGACAAAATGGGAAGAACTTGAAAAGAAGGCATGACACTCCGGTTAAATGGATAAGCAAGAAAAGAACACGATCCTCACAAAACGAGGTGATGGGTGAAGAGCACAACATCACAATGCCTCCGTAACGAAAGAATAGAGTTAGATCGTCGGGATAAAGGGACGGAGAAGAAAATGACAACTTTTGCCACAAGTGAGCTTGGAAAGTAACCTTGCAAGAAGGTTAGAATGGAGTTGTTGGAAAACCAACAACGAAATGAATAAGCTTGTAGTGGGCTTATGGCAAACATCTCAAAATGATGAGGTGACAACCGGCCACTAATGGAAACCATTGATTTGATTGAGAGCACCGACGAGATGAAAAAACTTCTTCACCGAGATGATAGAGAGATGACTTGGAACATTGATAAGCACCACAAATAGCAACATTCCCAATGGAAGGCTTTGGGTGAAATATAACCCAAGATAACTCCAATGAAGAAACGATGGGTTTAATTATCTCATTCATGACAACATGTGAATCATGAACCACGAAGAGAAGTTGTCAAGAGTGATATAACACCACCTCAAAATAAGGTAGAAAGAATTGCACTTTGGAATGCACGAAGAAGAAATGCTTGAACTCCTCCAAACAAAACATGTATTGAGCACCATGTTTAATTTAGAGTATGGCTTGGCGGATCATAACTTCGAGAGAAATCTTGAAGAACAATTGAAGAATGAAAAGAATCATTGGCGAACCACCATGTAGAGACTCCATGAAGAACTCCGGTAATAAAAGGATGATAAAAAGAAAGAGAAGTTGAAAACACAAGGTGAAGCCTTGCAATGATAAGATGAAACTTTGAAATGATATAACCGAGAAAACTTGGAACTCCGGAAGGAAAGATGAACAAATTGAATCAAGAATTTTTTCATCATGAACAAACTCCGAAAGGAGGAATTAATCTCTTGGATGAAACAAGAACAAGAATTATGTTATGCGCATCCTTCACCAATTAAATTGATGACAAGCAATGGATTTGGCATACTACTTATTCTCGTAGAAAGGATTAAGAGAAATATCGCGTAAACTTGAGAAAATTCTTCAATGCTCCGCCGGTAGGATTTGGAAAGAACGAATGAATTAATATGATAACCAAGAAAGAGAACTCTTGAACGAACCACCGTAAGAATTGAAAATGAAAGAAGAAAAGATAAGGAGACATCGGTAAGAATTAGAAAAATGAACGAAGATACTTGAGAGATTTTTGACACAAATGAACGAATAGATCACGAGCTGATTAGCGGATACTTGAATGATGCACCGGTATGATTTGGAGAACAAGAGCTGAAAGCTAGAATGAATAATTCTGAGATGATGGCATCCGGAGAATCAAACTGAAAAGACTCCTGAATTTGCACCGGATGGGTGAAAAGAATCCTCACAACCGAAAACAATTATGAGAGGATGGCATCAAGCTAGAACCATGAATCTTGAAGAGAACGGACCAAGATTTAAGGGAAACTCTTCTTTGGTCTTCAAAATCTGAGAATGACGACGAGAAACACCACCATGAATTGTTGAGGCACTCCGGAATGAAGAATAGAAAGGTTGAACCAACGATGAAAGGAATTTGCAAGCGATCTTGGAGAAAGACATTTGACTGATGAGAATTCATTCTTACGTCAAACTTTGAAATGAATTTGGGAATAACTCCGGAAAAATTAGGAGAGTCAGGTAAGATCTTGGGAAAAGACCTGTGGGTTAGGGCCCACTCAAAAGAACACCGTTGAACGATTGCTTGAAAGAGGGATTGCACCGGTTGAATTAATTGGCTTGAATGAGATAGCATCCTCAGAAGAACTTGAGTGAATTGAGAATGGAAACTTGAATCTTATGAGATATCTTCAACACTCCGGAACAAATGAACAGCGAGAGGTGAATGATTAAGAGGTACACCGGCATGAGAAAACATTAGAAACGAGGAAAAGATATGATCGATAAAGCTTGAATTGGAACCACCGGAGAAGAAAAGAATGACGAATGATGAACTTGAGGCTCCGTTAGTATCTTCATAAGAAACACCGGGTAAGAACATGAAGGAGAAGAATGGAGAGGCTTCACAAGAATAAGATGGATACTTGATCAAGAAATCTGCGTCCTTGAAGAAATAAGGGTGGGAGGGCGGGAAAAACAAAGACAACTTGGATCGGATGGAGCAAACACCGTTGCGAAGAACTGATAATTGATCTTGCGAAAGTTGAAGTGATCAGATCCACTTGAAGAGAGACACACCGGTTAGAAAAGAATTAGCATGATAAACTCGATGATCAAGAAGGATTGGTATCCATATAGGAATATGAGAACACCGTTTAGAAAAGGTATGGAATCAACACTTGACATCGAAGCAACTCGAATACCACAAATAAAACAAAACAAAGGATTTGGCTTGCAAAATAAGCCGGAAACAAACATATGATAGATCCCATATCGTATCATGTGTCTGTAGGAAAGATATTCTAGGAGCTACTTGAATTCCCACTTATAAACTCCCGAAACTTTCTGGTTATGCAATCAGGTGTTGGGGATACAGGGGACACAAAATATATCACCCAAACTAACAATACCTAGATCCAGCTGTATCCATCCTTCAACACATAACCAAGAAACCTTCGGAAATCATCTACCTCAACCTTCGAAAAGCATCCGTTATACAAGTCATGGCAATACTCCCGCACTCGCCTCAGTACTGGGCTATCAGGGTTATCTCACCAACAACTGTACAAAAGAGATTTTCGATGTCGGCGTACTAAACTCAGGTATTCCAAAACCGCAACGATAAAATTATGACGACAACACCTCGGAGCTCAACTCCCCGGGACACTGCCACAACCCCTAAATGTCAGGAGGCAACCAAGACAATGTTGTCATCATAAAACCATCGGAACGATTGTAATATACCCGCGTGATCCTAAAATTTTTTTTAGTGAAATTTGAGAAGAGAAGAGTCAAAACTCTACGTCAGGGTTCCTTACCAGAGCGATGAGGAGACTGGGAAGTAAAAAGAATTCCTAAACTCTCCGATATATAATTCCTAAATGACTCAAAACATTTTTCTAGACACAACTCGGCCACTAAAAACGATCAATCAGTGGGGGCTCCTAAGGTCGGGGAAGGCTCTGATACCAACTTGTAACGCCCCTCAATGCGGTTATGCCTCTAAGTCGTGCTTCGGCACGTGGGAGATATAGCCGCATCGGGGGCGTTACACCCTATGACCAGCTTCAGCCAACCAAGCCCTTCTCCGGAGTCACAAACGGTTCCACGGTCCCGATCGGGCAGGTCCGCCTCCCAGTCACCTTCGGCACCTACGACAACTACCGCACCGAGCTCATCGACTTTGACGTCGCCCACATCTGCCTGCCGTACAATGCCATCCTCGGGTACCCGGCGCTGGCCAAGTTCATGGCCGTGACTCACCATGGCTACAACGTCCTCAAGATGCCAGGAAGCGGCGGAGTCATCACGGTGCCATGTCAAGAGAAGGATGCGGTGTGTGCCTTGGAGCGAGCCTTTCAGGCCGCGTCACTAGAAGACCCAAATCGCGGAAGCATGAGGCTTCCTGAGACCACCCCCAAGAAAAAGAAGACAACGTCAGGCTTAGACCCTCTGGAGGCAGGCCCTTCAAGGCCCGCGTTTGCCCAGGGGGACCCTCCTTCAATCGCATAGGAAAGCGCGCCCGGCGCCCTCCTCAGGCAGGGCTTGGGGGCTCTCACCTGGAGGGCCACCGACCTCGCCAAGTTCACGAGGGAGGCGCTGGGGCACCATGTGGAGGCGTGTTTCAAAACACGCTTCCCTCGGAATGAAGCCAAGGAAGGAAGGCCAGACCAGTAGGAGTTTGTTAGCAAGGCCATACAAGAACTACAGGAGACAAGGATCATGAGGGGTTGTCGTCGCCCACCAGCTGTGGCTCCCCATCCAGGCGAGGATGGTGGGCTGCGCGTCTGCGTCGACATACCAGGGCTCAATCAGATCGCCACGACGGAGCGCCTCTGGCCCTCACAAGTGGGGCGCTGCGGAGGACCACCCCACAGCTATGTTTGCATGCCTTATGGCCTGCCGAGCGTGGCTGCGGCGTACCAGCGCATCATGGGGGGCATCTTGGAGGCGCAAGAAGGCAGGCGGTCGGCAGCCCTGGCGGAGATGGAGGCCGCTCACGAGGAGCCGCCAGTGCCTCCAGAGCCTCCCGAGGCCCCCGGGCCTGGGGGCTCGTGAGGATCAGCTTCCGCAGCCCACCGAGTCTGCTGCACCAGCGCCACTGCATCAACGACATCTTCAGGTGACATGTTTTAAGTTTGATTCTCAGCTGGGAGCGCCCTCCCAGGGTTGCGTCATTCCCGGGCCGCGTGGGTCCGTCCCTGTGGCATGTATCCTTTTTTATCTTTTCAGTCGCTAGCTTGCTTTGCTGGGGGCGCCCCTCAGGCCACATCATCCCCAGGCCGCTCGGGTTAGACCCAGCGGCGTGTATCCCTTCCGCGTTTATTTCCAGTTATGCATCATTACTCGATGCCGTCTGCGGCGCCCTTCTTCTTCATGTCGAACACTTGCACGTTAAAGGGGGGTGCCTGAGCATCGCGACTCAGGGCTCTTACTGGCTCTCCAGCCCTCACCCTCTGGCCTTGTCCACGGCATCGCGACCTGGCATACCAGCGATGGCTGAGACAAGCTCGAGGGCCGGGACCCGAGGACGTAGAGTGCCGACATCTAACCAGATTTTGCAGGGACACATCTCAATATACGGCCCAGCGCAAGGCACAACCCGCCTAGAGGTAGGGCCTCGTGAGTCCCGCGCTGGCTCACGGGTGCCCAGACACACCTCACCCGCTCCAACCAGCGAGCTCCCGAGCGACTAACGGTCAACTAATCGCTGCTATGGCAGCCCTGTCTTCTTTGTTCATGGTAAATTTGCAGGATCCTTAGAGGAAGCCTTGCTAGCCAAGGCCCTCACGGCGTCTCCTTCACCCTCGCCCGCGCGAACCGCTTGCACGTTAAAGGGGGGGTGCCTGAGCATCGCGACTCAGGGCTCTTACTGGCTCTCCAGCCCTCACCCTCTGGCCTTGTCCATGGCATCGCGACCCGGCATACCAGCGACGGCTGAGACCAGCTCGAGGGCCGGGACCCGAGTACGTAGAGCAGAAAGGGGAGCAGAGGCGAGGGAGAAGGGGCACGCGAGGACCTCGTCAAGCAACTCAGAGGGCAATCTCCGATCCCAAAGACAAGTGACCATCCAAAGCATTGGCTATCGTGGCACTACCCCCGCACCTAAGGCGACTCCGTACTGGCGACATTCCTTCTCTTTCTCACCAAGCGACGGCTGCTTGAGCGCCAAAGGGGACCTCCTGAGCATCGCGACTCAGGGGCTCTTACCGGACCCCGGGTCACTCACCTCCTGGCCTTGACCACGGCATCGCGACCTGGCATACCAGCGACGGCTGATGCCGCCTTGGGACTGGGACCTGTCGACGCAGAGCACAAAGCCCTCATGAGGTGCGAAAGGGACAACCAAACTATGAGGGAATTCGCGATTCGCACAAATCCATAGCAAGGGTTACATATTAACAACAAGGATCGCTGCCACCTTACAAGCCCCTTTGGGGCACCATGTGATTCCTCGCAGGGAACGGATCCTATAGGGTGCTAACTACACGCGCCTTCGCAAAAGATGCCATCATCAACAGTGGGCCGGCAGGCACCGGCGCCAACCCCATCCAGATCAGGATCGACGGCGACCAAGCGAGCCTGCCCTGCTCCGGGCGCGGCGTCGACTCGCGGGCTCGTAGCTGTCGTCGCTCGTCTCCGGCGTCCCGAAGACCTCACTGGGATCGCTGGATCCTCCGGCGCTCCCGTCGCTTGCGGAGCTGTCCTGGGGGCGATTGGCGGGCCCAGCCGTCGCCGTGGCAAGGTCCTGGCCGCCTCCACTGGGGCAGCATTCCAGCCGGCGACCGTTTGCGTCGAAGACCTTGAAGAACATCACCGAAGCGCCGTCGTACTCCAGGTGGATTATGAGGGCGCCCTTCATTCTGCAGCACCGAGCGATTTCAACCCAGCCACGAGTCATGAAGACCTCGCCCGGGGCGGTGATCGCTACCTCTGCCCCGGTCGCGGGAGTGCTACAGTCGGCGTGCTGCGGCCACAGCTCCAGGAGTCTCACCTGCTGGAAGGCGGAGGCGAAGAAGGGAGGAAGGCGGATCCAAGTCCGCGGAGGCATGGCGGCGTGGAGCACGAGCTCGCGGGAGGAGCCCTCGGCGTGGACTCCAGGAGGAACAACCAACACCTTCGTGACCCTCCGGCGCCGCCGACGACACTGGCTGAGGGGACCGGCGTCTCCTCTTTCGGAGCCCTCGGCGTGGGCATACAAGGTGAGCGGGAACCCCGGCGGAGGCTGCTCGTACCAAGGCCTCGGCGCCACCAGGCAATTCTCCTCGTCTCGGCCGCGCAAAGCAGGCCGTTTCTTCGGCAGGAGCGGGTCAGGTACCTCTTGAGGAGACTTTCCCTTCTCCGCCGCGGAGAACCGGCGAATCGGAGCCATCTCACCAAGACGGAGCAAGAACCGAGGTGGGGGAGGAAGCAAGAAGAGATGGACTGGAAGGGCACGCGCGGTGCCGTACTTATAGCCGGCGGAGGCCAACCGCCGGCCTCCACGATCACAGGTAATCATGACATGGTTTGCATGCAGGGACTTGCCCAATCTGCGCAGTCGTCGAGGCATCATGGGGAAGTGGAGACGCCCACATCCAATCAACCGCCACGCGGCGCCCGAGGCCGCAGGCTGTTAGGGCCCGCGGCGCTTCGCCCTTGCCCTTTCGCCTCTCGGCACGGCCAAGTCCATGCGCACCTTGGGCCCGGGGGCTACTGTCGGCGTTCTAGGAACGGGGGTCCCCAGACTTGCCTGCCTGCGGCCTGCGGCGTGGCTCGAGTGGGGGCCCAACGTGGCCCATCTTCATCAACACAAGGCTCAAGACCCTCGCGAGGGGCCAAGCCTCGCGAGGCGGACGAGACGGCGCTTCCTCCAGCACGGCCTCCTTAGGCTGGCTCGCGAGGAGGCGGAGAGATCAAGGTGGGGTACCTCACGAGGTGCCCATGACGCAAGCCATGACGATCAAAGGTGCCAGGCGGTCGCCAGCCCGCGCAGCGTCCTCCCTTTCCTCTTTGGTGCAAAGGGGGCAAGCGCAGGCGAGAGGATCAAGCAAAGGCACCCATTTCGGTGCAACGAGACCAAGACCAGCTCCACGACAAGGAGGAAGTCACTGTGGAGCCCGAGCCGGCGTCAACACCAGAACCTTTGGCAGGAGAAGACCAACTTTAGTCAGGATAAGTGTACCCGATGTTCCCCTTCAAATTGGCCAATTGTTGGCGCCCTTCCCGCTCAATATTTGGGAAGAGGCCTAGGGCCTTTGCCTATAAATAGGGCCATCCACCCCCAGGGTAGAGTGATCAGCTAGACATTCATATATCTAGTCATCGTGAACTTAAGGTAGAATCCCAGACCCAGAGAGAGAGACAAGGGTGATTCAACTCTCCTTAGCAGTCCATCCCCTAGCCAAGAACAGGCCCTCGCGAGGCCGTTCGCCTGTACTGTTCTTCCTCATCAGCCCCAGAGGCAATCCACCCACCACACTGGAGTAGGGTATTACACCACCATGGTGGCCCAAACCAGTATAAATCTTGTGTCTCTTGTGTTGTTCTTGCAGTAGTTAGATCCTTACGAGACGGAGAGGTAGAGGGCTCGATCTCCGCGCGCACCCCAGATTTCGAACCTTAAGGGTCTGCCGGAACCCGTGATCCGACAAAACTGAGTTCCTCGGTCTGACACAATCTCCTTGTGAACACCATGAAGGCTTACGATTTTGTTGATGTATAAAGTTGCTAGCCGGTTGCCATCATAGGTAGTCTTCACAGGAATGAAATGGGCTACTTTAGTCAAATGATGACTACGACCCAGATGGAGTCATGTCCCTTGTTTGACCTGGGTAGTCCAGTGATGAAATCCATTCCGACCTTATCCCATTTCCACTCGGGAACCTTGAGTGGTTGAAGCAATCCAGCAGGTCGCTGATATTCAGCTTTGACCCTTGGGCATACATCACACTTTGCAACATAGGTGGCAATCTCCCTTTTCATCTCGTGCCACCAAAATCATTCCTTCAGGTCTTGATACATCTTTGTTCCTCCGGGGTGGATGGAATACGGGGTGTCATGAGCTTCTCGCAAGATCAAATTCTTGATCTCAATCTTGTTGGGTACGCAAATGCGATTCCCAAACCACACGATTCCTTGCCCATCCTCTGAGAATCCTGGGGCCTTGCCTGCCTTGATTTTCCTCTTGATGCCTTCAATACTTTTGTGTCCCTTCTGAGCTTCCTTAATATCATCCATTAGGGTAGGCTTGACTTCAAGGTTGGCTAAGAATCCTGGTGCAACCAGTTCCAACCGAAGCTTTCGCGTTCTCCATACAAGGCGGGTAGCCTTACCATAAGCATAGCATTCAAGGTACAAGCCTTTCTGCTTAATGCATCTGCTACCACATTAGCCTTTCCAGGGTGGTATTGAACACTGAGATCGTAATCCTTGATCAATTCTAGCCACCTTCTTTGCCTCATGTTCAATTCCTTCTGAGTGAAAATATACTTCAGACTTTTGTGATCCGTGTATATCTCACACCGCTTCCCTAGGAGGTAATGTCGCCATGTCTTCAGGGCATGAACTACAGCGGCCAACTCGAGGTCATGAGTAGCATAGTTCTCTTCATGGGGCCGTAGTTGCCTTGAAAGGTAAGCTACGACTCTGCCCTCTTGAATCAGAACACCTCCCAGTCCGGTTCTTGACGCATCACAGTATATCGCAAACTCCTTGTGTATATCTGGTGTGGCCAGAACTGGGGCGGTGGTCAATCTCTTCTTCAGCTCCTGGAAGCTCTCTTCACACTTCGGCGTCCATTCAAACTTCTTGTCCTTCTTCAGGAGCTGAGTCATGGGTCGGGCAATGCTTGAGAATCCTTCAACGAACTTGCGGTAATATCCCGCGAGTCCGAGGAAGCTTCTGACTTCCTTCACATCGCTTGGGGATTGCCACTCAGTCACGGCTTCAATCTTAGCGGGACTGACTGACAATCCTTCTTTGGTCAAAACATGACCCAAGAATCCAACCTCATGCAGCCAAAATTCGCACTTGCTGAACTTGGCATACAATTGGTGCTCTCGAAGCTTGTCTAGGACCATCCTCAAGTGTTGCTCGTGCTCTTCCTTCGTCTTCGAGAAGACAAGAATGTCATCAATGAAGACAACGACAAACTTGTCCAAATATTCCATGAAGACCTTATTCATGAGATACATGAAGTAAGCTGGGACATTGGTCAATCCAAAGGACATGACCATGCACTCATACAGGCCATATCTAGTTACAAATGCCGTCTTCGGAATATCTTGGGGTCTGATTTTCAGCTGGTAGTACCCAGATCTGAGGTCAATCATGGAAAACACCTTGGCCCCATTGAGTTGACCAAACAGATCTTCAATCTTGGGAAGTGGATACTTGTTCTTAATTGTAACTTCATTGAGGGAGCGGTAGTCAATGCATAAGCGGATGGTACCGTCTTTCTTTGCCACAAACAAAACAGGCGATCCCCAAGGGGAGGCACTAGGGCGGATAAATCCTTTCCTCAACTGCTCTTCCAGTTGCTTCTTCAACTCTGCTAACTCTTCTGATCCCATTCTATAAGGCTTCTTATAGATGGGTCCTGCTCCGGGTATGAGCTCGATGATGAACTCAATGTCTCGGTCAGGAGGCATTCCCGGTAGCTCATCAGGAAAGACATCGGGATATTCGCATACTACCGGCACTTGCGCCAATCCAACTTCTGACAGACAGTTGACTTGGGTGCCTTGAGCAGAGGAGGGGTTAGGAGCAAACTTAACTTCGACTCCCTGGTCATTGGTCATAGTGACTGACCGGTTGGCACAATCTAACAAGCCTTGGTGCTTGATGAGCCAATCCATTCCTAAGATCACATCCAAGCCTTGTGATCTTAAGATGATAAGGTCTACTTGGAAGTCTACCCCATTAATGACAATCCCGACTCCTTTACATCCTATCTTGGCTCTCATCTCTGCTCCGGGGGTTTGCACCACCATAGGGTTATTCAGGGGTGTAGGGGGCATGCCACTTTTTAATGCAAACTTTTGGGTGACAAATGAATGCGTGGCTCTAGAATCAAACAAGATAGTTGCAGGTGTTGAGTTGACAAGGAACGTACCCAGCACGACGTCCGGGTCTTCCTAGGCTTCTTCTGCAGTGACATGATTCACACGACCCTTGCCGTTGTTGGGCGGGTTGCGGGGAGCTTGTTTCCTTAGTGGCATTCCACGGCCTTGTCATGGGTTCTGCGCATTGGGGCGCGGGGCATCGGGCTTCTTGTTGGGGCAATTCTTGGAGTAGTGCCCCGGCTGACCACATCCAAAGCAAGTGACTTGGTTGGGGTTGCTGCTCTTGCCGGCATTGTTATTGGGGTTGTTGTAAGCTGGCCTGGGGTTGGCATACTGCTGAGGTGGATAGTTCGTGCGGGGTGCAGGAGCTCTTGGCTGCTGATAGGTTGGCTTGACCGGGGCTGGCTGCCATGGGCGAGGCTTCTGGTTGCTGGAGCTACCCTTGCTGATCATCTTGCGCTTACGGGTATCATCCAAAGCACGTCGCTTGTCTTCAAGCATGAGTGCCTTGTTCACCAGATCAGGAAAAGCCGGGCAGTCACACACAACAAGCGAGTACTGCAGAGTCTGGTTAAGGCCTTCCATGAAGCGCTCCCTTTTGGCAGCATCAGTGCTGACATCTTCAGGGGCATACCTTGAGAGAACACTGAACTTCTGCATGTACTCCTTGACAGTGCTACTACCTTGCTTCAGGGCTCGGAACTCACGCTTCTAGATGGCCATGATTCCGGAAGGAATGTGGGCCTTGCGGAATTCTGCCTTGAAGTCATTCCAAGTGATGTTTCACTCAGCATGCATGGCCTTGAATCCATCCTACCAAGCTCTGGCAGTTCCCCCGAGACAGTGAGCAGCATATGCCACCCTTTCACGGTCCTTAGTGCATGCGACTAGTTCCAGCATATC